>OY288240.1:76881668-78255443 GCA_958450325.1 Agrostemma githago | reverse complement strand
AGTAAAGACAAACAATTCATTTGGACGGAAGGAGTATAAACTCACTCGATACCACTAAGATTTTCTCATTTATTCAAATGTGAGGATTATAATTATCATATAGAATGATTATTTTGGTAGGGGAGACTACAAAATACGGAATATACTATTAAAATTCATATAAAAAAAGTTTCACAAATTTCCATAATATAAATCTTACACCTGAGACAGTCCATTTTTTAATTTATTTTTTAATTTTCTAATGAAAAAACTAAATAGCTTTTTTACACAAAGATAACGTATCACGACGTGCTAACCATTAAAAAAAGTACATTATTATACAATTTTTGATAAATACTTATGTATTTTATGGTATGTTAAAGAGAGAAGTGGGTATCTCGAGACGTGAGATGATATAAACCGAGTATATAAAAAATACTATAAACAATATTTTCATTAATTACACGTTATTTAATACTCCGTACATTTCAAGACATTACTCAAATATTTTGATTAGTTTTGCGATTTAAAAAATATTTTCCTATTTCTAAATTATAAAAATAAAATAATAAATTTTTTATTTAAAATCTTAAATGAAATATTTTATAAGATAAATATATTATAAATACCGTGCATTGCACGGGGTCTATACTAGTTATGGAATAAGAGAAGTGTACGGGTAGAGTAATACAGTCTAGAGTATACGTTTTGCCATCAGCTATAAGGCTAGTGTATCCGAGCGGGATGCATTGGTTGTTGAACTGGGCATGTTCTTGTCCAGGAGTGTATGTTCATTTTGACCTTAAGCTCGTACCTCGCATTTAAGACGCCGTCGGGTTGAACTGGGCACACTTGGTGTTCCAGGAGGGGTGTGCATATTTACTTAAGCTAGGACCTCGCATTGATAAGTCGCCGTCCTATTATGGTTGAGTAGCCTAGTTAGAGATCGAAGTTTGATTTGTTTGAACTAAGTTCTCGAAGCTAGTTTTTAGTATTCTCCTAGTGAAAGTCTATTATGTTGCACTGATTCATATCCATAACGCCGTTATTATTATTGATTGGTATTGTCTTGAAGTTTGACAATCGTTTTGAATTATTTTACTATATCGTTTTAAACGTTTTCCATTTTGAACTATTTTGATATAATAGTAATTATACTTTAATGTCATGTAATATGGCTGGGAGAACGTCGTCGTTACTCCCCACTGAATTGTGGCTGTTATGTTTATAACATGACAGGTATTTGCTGCTGGGTTTTGGGTGTGAGCTAGCGAGTGGCATGGATCCTAATCTACTTCATTTATATTAATTTTTGGATTGTTAAACCCATTTGGAGAATTCTTATTTTTAGCCCTTTTGTGAAAAGTGGCATTTGTACTGACTGACCGTTCTTTTTGTAAAATTTAGAACGTCGGTGTGTTTTAATCCCAAATCTACAGTGTTTCCGCCACTGTATTGCGTTAGAATTTATAGGGGATTACACTTAATTAATGTAATTATTATTTCACGACTAATTTAAGATTACGGTTTTTGTAGTTTTTTACAGTTTTTGAGACACGTGTCTCAATGTAACCCGGGAATCTTTTTAGGAAATTTCTAAAATTTTGTTAATATTTTCGTATCATAATAATTCCAAACATTCAAAATAACAACACCCGAGTCACGATATAAACATTTATCGAAGAATGAAAACAAATTAAACGGATATCGTAACGTATAACGTCGTACAAAAAAAAAAGGAAAAACTGGATTGGGCGCCAGTTTTTGGGGTCCCCTGGGCGCCAATTTTTGGAGCCCAGTTTTTCCTTTTTTTTCGTATGACGTTATACGTTACGATATCCATTTAATTTGTTTTCGTTCTTCGATAAATGTTTATATTGTGACTCGGGTGTTGTTATTTTGAATGTTTGAAATTATTATGATACGAAAATATTAACAAAATGTTAGAAATTTTCTAAAAAGATTCCCGGGTTACATTGAGACACGTGTCTCAAAAACCGTAAAAAACTACTCCCTCCGTCCCAATGAATTGTTTGCCTATTCTATATTGGGGCGTCTCAATGAATTGTTTGTCTTTCTATTTTAGGAATGTTTTTATTTGCAATTTGATCATTCTCATGAGTTTTGCTCTACATGTCACTCTCTCATTGGTTCCCTTAACCTTGGTGCCAAAAGAAAAGACAAACAATTCATTGGAACGGAGGGAGTACATAAACTGCAATCTTAAAAAATTGGCGTCCAGGGACCCCCAGGCACCAGAAATCGACGCCCGACTTCTTCTCCGCGTCCCCTCTTTATTTTTATATAGCACGAAAATCGAGCACAACATTGAATACGACAAACCGTAAACATAAACGACAAATTAAACAAGAAAAAACAATTTTGTATGCTAAACTAATACACATTAACATATTAAAGGAGAAAATATAATCAAAAGGGAGGAAAATAAAATTAAAAGTGCACTAACCGGTTGTTGATCCATTTTTTGGAAAGTCGGTTTTTCAAAGAAAAGTCGGGTTTTTAGGAAAGTCGGGTTTTATCAACGAGTTTCATTAACATAATTTCATTTCTAAAATTACATTAACTTAGTTAACTAATGTAATTAGAGAAGGGCATGATTGTATTTTACATTAAAAAAACGTCGACGACCTGGCTGAAATGCCGACGACCAAAAACAGCACTCCTCATATGGTACTTCCTTCGATTTTTAAATGATTGTCACGTTTCAATATAATACTACGTACTCACATATATTCATGAAACGGAAAAACCATTGCATTTAAAATCAAAGGAAGTATAACAAATCATGTGTCGGCTACAATCTACTCTTGTGAAATCAGTTATCTTCAAGCCTTCGAAAAGTTGAAAATCCGGCCTCATGTGAAAAATCGTATAATTAAACATTGTTTGTTATGGTAAATAAAGTACTTCAATAATATCTCTGTTTTAATGAGAATTTATGGTACTCAAAGTATGTAATATTGTATCCGTTCAGTTCTGATATAAGTTCTAGACGTTGTAGGTCTACTTTTTATGAATTAAATGATTTATTCATTAAAAAAAATATGTTTGAGACTAAGGGAGTAATTAATACTTCCTCCGTTCCAATAGTTTCTTTACGTTTACTTTTTGGACACTATTCATAAGGGAGGGGAATTATCGATATAACTTCAACTATATAAGATAAAATATAGTCATGTGAGATCTTGTTTAAATTGTCTAATCGAGTGCGTTATAAATATCAATTTTTTTTAATATTTAGAAATGTGTAACTAACGATATAGACAAAAGAAAACGTGCATTGACAAGTGTGAAAAAGCAAACGGTAAAGAATCAAATGAAACGGAGGGAGTATCTTTTGTTTGATATCCCGTAACTCCCATTTATGAAAATTAAAAGTTCCTATAAAACTTCAATTTTTGACTGATGTGGAAGTTAAAAAAAATGTGGAAGTTGTTTACCTACTTCCCCATACAAATAAGAGTTCTTAATTAAAACAAACAAGATTTTTGCAATTTAAATGAATAAGTAATTTTCATGAATTTTATTTCATGGAAACTTGTAATTAGTACTCCGTATATCTTTTCATGATAAGTGAAACAAATTCGAATACGTTTCCGTAATTAAAATGAATTAATGATTTTTTTTTACATCATAGACACGAATTTGTAATAAGAACAAGTAGTAGGACTAATAACTAGTACTCCCTCCGTACCACTAAGATCTTCCCATTTTTATTAATTTGTGAGGGATATAATAATAAAATGGGAAGATCTTAGTGATACGGAGGAAGTACGAGCAAGTAGCAGCAAATGTGAACATGAGCAACGAGTTCTAGAAATTTTAATTTTAAAGTCCTTGAATAATTCATGATGGTTGGTGGGGTGTTCAACCTTCGATTAGTATTTTTACTTTTCAAACCTCAAATCTGGAGTATTTTTATATGTTTGACAATTTTTTGTGTGTAAATTTAACGTGTAAAGTGTAATTTTACCATTATTGCTGTCAATCATTTATATCCATTCTCAGTGGAGCCTATACTGCATTTTACCCATCCTCTCCGCCTACCAAATCGATGATATTTGGTTGAATATTTTGGAATGAATTTGTTTTATTCAAATGTTTAGTAATTCCTTCGTTTCAGTGAATTGTTTGTCTTTATTTTTGACATAAGGGAAGAGATCCAATGAAGTGGTGACATGTGTAGTCAAACTCATGAGAATAATCAAATTACATATAAAAAGTATTATTAAAATAAAAATGCAAACAATTCATTGATACGTCCTAATATGGAATAGCCAAACAATTCATTGAGACGAAGGGAGTAGAACACAATTATATAATGAAGTTAGATAATTAATGGATTACTCTGTATAACTCCATCATGGCTCTTGAAATCTTATCTTCGACTTTTCTTAGATTCAAATTTCACTATTTTGTATTCCGTATATAATAGTATAAAATAAAATAAGGGAAAAGTTCATGGTACCCTCGAACTATGTCACTACTCCTACATTTAATTTTGTTTCCATGGTAACCTTGAGTTTTATAGTTTAGTTCACGATTTGACCTTACCCAAATTTCTGTCATGACACCGTTAAATTATGACCAAAATTAATTACATTACTCAACAACTACTTTTCTTCAAAAGGAGAGGGGTTCCATGGTACCCCTAAGTTTTGATAGTTGTTCCCATGGTACCTTATGTTTTCATAGTTGTTCTCATGGTACCCTTAAGTTTTCATAGTTATTCCCATGGTACCCTTAAGTTTTCATAATTGTTCTCATGGTACTGTGGACATGACATAGGTCCACCCCGACGCGGCCACGCGCGGGTTTGGGGAGACGAATGAATCTCCATGAGATGGTCAAATGGAAATTTAAATCGAAGTCGGAGTCGCCACCGAATTTTATGGTTATTCGGAACCGTTCGAGCCCACTCTATGTCGTAGTGGGCCGTGTACAAAATACGGCCCATTTCCGATGTCAGAGTTTATTGGGCTCGTCCCTTTGCAGTTCGATATAGATGCCGACTTGTGCGGTTAATCGTATATTGAATGACTCTCGTTGCCAATGGTTTCGGACATCCGGAAACCACGGTTCTGAGTAAGGGGTGAAGGTACGTGTTGGGAAGTTCACTAAGAACACCCAACCCCGCCCGCACATTAGCGGCCTCTACTAGAATATCGAATGACGTTTTAATGCGCGCGTTAGTTGAACGATGAATGATTATGCAAACATTGTTTTCTAAGCATGTGAAAAATTGAATGGGTTGCTAAGTCGGTTTAATGCATGCAAAATCAATTGATGTCAAAGTCAAATTTAGCATGTGAGATTCGTTTTAGTCTAATAAAACAAATGAAATAAAAAGATGAATTTGCTACAAAACAAACAAACGAGTTAGTATCGATTTGTAAATAATAATAGCAAAGATAAATATGTGAAATCGAGAAAATAAATTAATCGAAATCTGAAATATATTGTTGAAAAGAACGTTGTTTTGTATAAAAAAACGAAGTTCGAAAATAAAAAAGAACGAAAAAAGGTGCGTTGGGACAGCCGGCCGCGCGGCTCGCCCGGGTCGCCGGCGAGTCGCGTGGCGGACTGCTTCGGAAACGGTTTTTGAAAAACTCGATTTTTTATTAAATCGCGTATGAATATTGTATGATTCGTACTCGACTTAATATTATCGATATTCGTTATATTCGATAGTTGACTACGGAGTCAATACCAAATACTTGGAATAGTTTTAGAAAAGATGTAAATTTTGGAAGTCGATCGAAGAATAAAAAACGAACGAAAAAGTTTAGAAAACAGTCCGGGTTTCAGGCTCGTGCGCGAGTCGCTCGGGCGTGGCGCGACTCGCGTACGGGTCTGTCCGGGTTTTATTTTTTTGTTCGAAAATTGTTATTTTGATGAATCGCGTACAAATTATGAATTAACTTGTATTCGATCCATGTTTTCGATATTCGTCGTATCCAATATTCGATTATGAAATCGATATTAGATATTTAGAATGAGTTTTGAAAAAGCTTTGTAAAACAAGTCGTTTTGGACGAGAAAAGAAAAGAATTTTTGAACGAAAAAAAGATGTAACGATTTTTAGTATCGTCGAAATCTTAATATAATTCTTTTCGATATGATATTCGATTATAGAAAAATCGATATCGTATGTTTAAGAATATTGTTATGAAAATAGTTTTTCGTTAATAACGATATTAGAAAAAATAAAAAAAAACGACTCTAGACCCATAATAAAACAAAACGGACGAAGAGGAGAAAGGGAGAGAAAGGAAGAAATCGGGTTTTGTTGCACCCTCAACCTACATGCTCTTGTTGACTCGGATCGGGGCTCGTCGGAATGTGGTTAGGCACGGGAGTGTCGAGGCAACGTCGGTTGGGTTAGGGTGATACGGTTTTGACGGGTGAAGGGTGTCGGATATCGGGACCGGTTTCCTTCGGGTTTTGGATGTATTATCGGTTTCTCGATGCTAAAGGAATTATGTGTGTGTGTATGAATTGTGTAGGAAGAATTGTTGGTAAAAATCGTATTGATAAATCGTGTTGATGAATCGTGTCTGTAAATTCTATTTTTTGTGTTGGATGCAAGGGGCTATTTATAGGAAATTTCCGACCTTGGCTTGGGAGAGTTTGACTACCGCTTAGGATAGGAAACGAGGGAACTTGAGGGAAATAAGGATTCCGCTTTCTTGTGGAGGAAGAAAGGCAAACCGGCTGGTTTGCTACTGTTTTGGGCTGTTTCGGCCGAGTGTTTCACACTCGGTCGGATGCTCGAATCGGTTTTTGAATAGGACTCCTGTTTGAGCTAGAATTACCGCTTGAGTAAGAAGCTGAGGAGAACGAGAATTCCGTTTTCTTGTAAGAGAAGAAAAGAGGAAATACCGGCTGACTTGTGTACTTGGCCGAGTGGTTTACACTCGGTTGGGTGCTTGAGTCGGTTCTCGGATAGGATTCCTACTCGGGATCGAATTCTACCTTAAACGGAATTGTTTATTATTTTGTATAGCTGATTTTTTGTGGAATTTGAATATGAATCGGACACGTGAGATGTCACGGTCAGTCCGGAAGTCTCGGAAAAATCCTTGACCGGGTTTTGACTCGGTCGCTAAAAGACGGTTTTACCCCTGGTGTCGGATTCGACCCAAATTAGTGTTATTTGACTCGAAACGACCCACTGGGCCTGAATTTGAGGTTGGTTTTGTGAGATTTGTACTCCTTAAAATGCCTAGGCCAAATGTCCATCATTACGAGCCCATTTCCGAGTACGTCAAGGCACGTTAGCGTCCGATCATCATCGGGTGTTTTTTGGAAACTACTATAGACACCTGGCGGTCAAAATGTGGGTGTCTACAGAGCCCCCACTCTGACTGAGGCTTGGACAGGGCGAAAGTCAGAGTAGCCACCAAGTCAATCAAGGATTAAAACCTGGCAGCTTCCGGTCGGGTCGTTTAAGGTCCATTAGACCTGCGTGAAGGGCCCGCCAGCCATGGATTAGAAATGTACCTGAGCTGATGATAACTCCGTGGGGAATTGAACTCGTCGCATGAGACTTAAAATGGGCCTGTATGTGGGCTCATCTTGTTAAATGCCGCTGGGGAGTTATGTGAATTGCACTGTCGTGATTTGTACCTGTATAAGCTACATAAAATTTTGCATGCAACACGTAGGCGAAACAAATATTACTCACGCTGGGGAATAAAAATGATTTTTGCTGCATTTTGAAATCGAAGTCCTAAAAGCAACTCACGTGCTAGGAGATGGGTTTCCAAAATTGAAAGGGTTGAAAAGAAATTTGCAGTTTAAATAGACTTGAAATTTGACCTTGTCGAAAAGATTTTTTTTCAAATGGCTAAGTTTTTGCAAATTTTAAAATGAGAATTTGAAGAGAGGTCTACTGACAGACTCGACTCTGGACGCGATCGGACGAGTTGACAGACATGACTGGACTCTCGAGGGGTTGGACCGTGACTTGGTGAGGAGGTGGGCCACCTAAGATGACAAGACTCTTAAGTTGCGCTATTCCATAGCCTAGGCGAGTGACAACACGGTCGAATCCTCGGAATAGGAAGGATGTGCTATGGTGGGAATTGCAATAGTCTTTAATGAGACCGTTTTGGCATGACAGGACTTTTAGCAGTTGCAATGCCGTAGTCTAGTGCTCTTCTGGATTTCTGATTTTTGGGTACATTTCCAAGGTGGGTATTGCCTCGAGTCCTGACAGATTCTTGCCTTCGACTGAGCCGAGTACTAAGACACACTATAGAAAGGAGACTAGATTTTGAAAGTATTTGGATTATGTGAGTGGATGGAGAACTTCTGCCTAGGAGAAGCCCCCAGAATGACAAAGCTACTGTCGAGAACATGACAGTGTCGTGACCGGAATGATGGTGCTTTTTGAATTTGTGTCAATGTGGGTGGTTGTGCCTCTGTTGAAAGGCTGCCTACGTATTCACATGTGGTGAAATCAAACCAAGCCGTAGTTCAGTGGATTATGGTGCCTAATTTATTAGGGCTTTGTGTGTAACTAGCCATATCGATGGTGTAGGCTAGGTGCATTCCCAGTGATGTCTTGATCAAAGGGCTAGAATGGTTAGGATATTAATCCTGTGACTGTGAGCGTTCTCCGGGGTAGCCCCCAGAGGTGGTGTGCACTATTTGGGCATGTTCTATGCCGACCGCAAGTTGAGTTCCCGTGTTTGGGGTTGGTAACTGGTTTGAATGAGAAGAATTGGGATGGGATTTTAACGAGTTCTGCTCTCGGGGATTTTAACGAGTTCTGTTCTCGGGGATTTTAACGAGTTTTGCTCTCTGGGATTTTAACGAGTTTTGCTCTCGGGGATTTTAACGAGTTCTGTTCTCGGGGATTTTAACGAGTTTTGCTCTCGGGGGATTTGACGAGTTTTGCTCTCGGGGGGATTTGACGAGTTTTGCTCTCGGGGGGATTTGACGAGTTTTGCTCTCGGGGGATTTTGACGAGTTTTGCTCTCGGGGGATTTGACGAGTTTTGCTCTCGGGTCTTTGTATGGTGATTGCGAATTCTGTTATGTAAAGGGGAAGTCGAGAAAAATGGCTCGAACTTTGATCGGGATAAGTTTTGATAATGTGAGATCTGATTTCCATGTCTGACCCTAATGGTTAGGGGTATCCTATGGAGCTTGAATCCTCAAAATTCCGGGCTGCCTCTGGCCTGGGTCTCGGGAAGGTCTTGAGGGTTGTATTGTGGGAAGGCTAAATGTGGTGTTAGCTGACCAGCTTGATTGTCTCTCCCTTATTGGATGATATGAGTATTGATAATTTTGAATTGATCGTTTTCACTACGGTCATGGTTTGTTTGAATATTTTTTGGTTGACCTCTTAGCCCCGGTCTCGGGATTCTTCATTTGGATTGACCGCTTAACCTCGGTCATGGGTGCCTCTTCTTTTTTTGATAATGGCCTGCTTTTTTGTTTTGGCCTTTTGCTTTTTCTTGTATTGGACTTTTGATTTTTTTTTGTCCAGTTTTTTCCTTTTTTTTGTTGGTCAGACTAACACCTAAGGTAGGGATTGGTTGATCTTATTGGATGGGTGTTTTATTGTGGGAAATGGGCTTGCCTCCCGTCTTTAACCCAAACTAGGAGATTACCTAGATTTGTCATAGGATTCGATACCGCTCCTGCTAAGGGTAGTTATGTGGCTTTCTATACCAGACATGGAACAGGTAAAGGAAAACACGGGTCTCATTTCCTGCAGTCATTATAGATGTGCCTATAATAGTCACGTGCGTGTGCTCACAGTGTACGATGGTGTTCATCATGTTCTCGGAAACACATAAGGAAAGTATATATGAGAAATAGAAAAGCTGATTTTATTGAATTTTGAAAAAGAGGACAGAATACAATTGACTCTGACTCTGACTTTGAAGTTGAAATAAATAGTATATCCTAGACTCGGACTCAGACTTGGACTTAAATCAAATCCGGACTCTTGGATGCATGAGAGGTAGATTGGATGCTTTGGTCATCGGGCCCTGTATAGTCCATGAGGGGCTTTGCAAGTGACAATGTTTCCAAAACGGGAGTCTTCCCGGCATCGAGGAAGTCTTGAATGAGGTGTTTCAGTTTCCAGCACCGTTCTGTATCGTGTCCCCTCCCTCTGTGGAATTTGCAGTAATGCTCGGCGTTCCATGCTTTGGAGCGTTTTTCCAAAGGTGGGTCGGCCGTTGGGCCTATAGGTAGTATTAGGCCCTTCGGAACCAACCTCTGGAAAGCGACGGTGTAGGACATATCCAAGTGGGTAAATGTCCTTTCCTTTGACTGGTTCTTGATTTTTGGAGAGGTGACTTGAGAGTTACCTCTCTCGGTCTTGCCATCTTGAGGGTATCAGACAGTTTCGTAAGAGTGTTCACCTTTCAAATGGCTCAGTTGGGTGATAGGCTGTCTTACCCGCTCTAGTTGTGTTAGATGGGCTCTGGTTCTTATAAGGTCTTCTTCGATGATGGTTACCCTGGAACTTAGGTTATCTAGGGCAGTATTGATTTTCGAGAAGATATTGTTAATGGAGCACGATAGCATAAGCATACTCCCCTGGATATCCCCTTTCTCGACGGCGCGAGATTTGTTATGGTTTGATAGTGTCTCGTTCATAGGGTCCCTGATCGGAAGAAACGACAGGTGTTAGAACTCGCCTAAACTCGGTTTTGCGCAAATGCAAGAGAGAGAGTCAAACTAGGTACGGCCCGGGGGCGGGAATGACTAAGATTCTATGACCGGGATACTCGAACGTTGATCTAGACGAGGTAACGACTGTGACCTAGACTCGACCACGAGACTCGAGCTGTACAAGGATAAGTCCGAAAATGGGGCGACCGTATTTGACCGTGCCATGTGCTTGGACCAACCGTGGTGACCTAACCCTAGGTGACCCGAGTATTCGTAGCGTGGGTACGACTCGAAGAAGGCATCATAAGGACGCCGGTGTAGGATGAATGTAGGGTACTCTCTAGGGTAACCGTGGTTGACTGCTCGGGTGGAGGACAACCCCCTGAGTAAGGCTAGAGACTCAGATGGTGTGACATCTAAGTGACTCGAAAGTGGGATACGTGAGACAACTCGTGCAAGACATGACCCTTAGAGCAACCGTGATTGATCGCTCTGCTGAAGGGTAGCCCCCGACTGG
Organism: Agrostemma githago; assembly: GCA_958450325.1. Classification (NCBI taxonomy): domain Eukaryota; kingdom Viridiplantae; phylum Streptophyta; class Magnoliopsida; order Caryophyllales; family Caryophyllaceae; genus Agrostemma; species Agrostemma githago. The sequence continues at coordinate 78,244,289 of OY288240.1, read as the reverse complement.
GACTGAAGACTTTGTTAAGACTCGAGTGAGTGACCCTTAGACATAAGGACCGTGAACCTTTTGCTATAGGGCTATGCCTTGTAAAAGGTTGACTCGGAAAAGACACTTAGACGGGTGACTCGTGCAAGGTGGATCTCCTTTAGGATCCAGCTATGTGGGCTGGGCCTTGTTCGAAGGAAGATTCACGTGAGACATTCCCAGACTTTAGACTCGATTGTGTAACTGGGCCAACCTTTGTAGGAGTATGTCCAACGTAGGTGGGCCTTGCCTTAGTAAAATAAGGCGGACTGGGATAGGGGGGAAAATCCGTGATGTAAGATCGACGGAGTTTCGACGCTAGAGACTTCAACGACTTATGACACGACCCGACACTGCTAAATACGGGAAGTCTAAGAAGAGGAAGTTTTGAAATATGAATTTTGAAAAGCCCGAAATGAATCGGGTGAAGAAATCCGGCCCTTTTTCGAAAAAAGAAAAGGAGTGGGCCGGATGTCGGGTTTTGAAAGTTTTGAAAGTGTTTTCGAGTTTTGAATTGGGTATAATACCGGCTAGAAAAAGGCTACTTTGAGTAAAATCATAAGTCCTAAGTTCGGTATATGACCCGGGTTTTGAAATTGGATATTTTGAAAAGAGGATGCAAATTTTTGAAAAGATGACGGTTTTGAAAAAAAAGATGTGGATCAAGTAGCACGTAGTCATGGAAACAGTATAATGACGCCATGTATGCTCTTAATCTAAGTCTCGGTCAGTCTGTAAGGGTCTATACCAGTGTACACAGCCTATCAAGAATCGGGGCGGACTCGCTAACTCGAGTTGAGATTAGGACATGCCGTAAAACCCATATGAATCGGCTAATGGACACCTTTGACATAACCAGTTTGGACTATATCAACGGTATAGTGGGACGTCGGTCGCGAGTACCGGCCCGGGAAAGTGGGGTTATGCATGAACCGTAAAACTAAAACGCGCATTGTACTAGTCAAACGATTTCTATTCGAGTCTCACCCTGAGGACACTGAAGGTTATTAACTCATCAGAAAATCCCCAGCGGAGTCGCCAAATTGTGGACATGACATAGGTCCACCCCGACGCGGCCACGCGCGGGTTTGGGGAGGCGAATGAATCTCCATGAGATGGTCAAATGGAAATTTAAATCGAAGTCGGAGTCGCCACCGAATTTTATGGTTATTCGGAACCGTTCGAGCCCACTCTATGTCGTAGTGGGCCGTGTACAAAATACGGCCCATTTCCGATGTCAGAGTTTATTGGGCTCGTCCCTTTGCAGTTCGATATAGATGCCGACTTGTGCGGTTAATCGTATATTGAATGACTCTCGTTGCCAATGGTTTCGGACATCCGGAAACCACGGTTCTGAGTAAGGGGTGAAGGTACGTGTTGGGAAGTTCACTAAGAACACCCAACCCCGCCCGCACATTAGCGGCCTCTACTAGGATATCGAATGACGTTTTAATGCGCGCGTTAGTTGAACGATGAATGATTATGCAAACATTGTTTTCTAAGCATGTGAAAAATTGAATGGGTTGCTAAGTCGGTTTAATGCATGCAAAATCAATTGATGTCAAAGTCAAATTTAGCATGTGAGATTCGTTTTAGTCTAATAAAACAAATGAAATAAAAAGATGAATTTGCTACAAAACAAACAAACGAGTTAGTATCGATTTGTAAATAATAATAGCAAAGATAAATATGTGAAATCGAGAAAATAAATTAATCGAAATCTGAAAAATATTGTTGAAAAGAACGTTGTTTTGTATAAAAAAACGAAGTTCGAAAATAAAAAAGAACGAAAAAAGGTGCGTTGGGACAGCCGGCCGCGCGGCTCGCCCGGGTCGCCGGCGAGTCGCGTGGCGGACTGCTTCGGAAACGGTTTTTGAAAAACTCAATTTTTTATTAAATCGCGTATGAATATTGTATGATTCGTACTCGACTTAATATTATCGATATTCGTTATATTCGATAGTTGACTACGGAGTCAATATCAAATACTTGGAATAGTTTTAGAAAAGATGTAAATTTTGGAAGTCGATCGAAGAATAAAAAACGAACGAAAAAGTTTAGAAAACAGTCTGGGTTTCAGGCTCGTGCGCGAGTCGCTCGGGCGTGGCGCGACTCGCGTACGGGTCTGTCCGGGTTTTATTTTTTTGTTCGAAAATTGTTATTTTGATGAATCGCGTACAAATTATGAATTAACTTGTATTCGATCCATGTTTTCGATATTCGTCGTATCCAATATTCGATTATGAAATCGATATTAGATATTTAGAATGAGTTTTGAAAAAGCTTTGTAAAACAAGTTGTTTTGGACGAGAAAAGAAAAGAATTTTTGAACGAAAAAAAGATGTAACGATTTTTAGTATCGTCGAAATCTTAATATAATTCTTTTCGATATGATATTCGATTATAGAAAAATCGATATCGTATGTTTAAGAATATTGTTATGAAAATAGTTTTTCGTTAATAACGATATTAGAAAAAATAAAAAAAACGACTCTAGACCCATAATAAAACAAAACGGACGAAGAGGAGAAAGGGAGAGAAAGGAAGAAATCGGGTTTTGTTGCACCCTCAACCTACATGCTCTTGTTGACTCGGATCGGGGCTCGTCGGAATGTGGTTAGGCACGGGAGTGTCGAGGCAACGTCGGTTGGGTTAGGGTGATACGGTTTTGACGGGTGAAGGGTGTCGGATATCGGGACCGGTTTCCTTCGGGTTTTGGATGTATTATCGGTTTCTCGATGCTAAAGGAATTATGTGTGTGTGTATGAATTGTGTAGGAAGAATTGTTGGTAAAAATCGTATTGATAAATCGTGTTGATGAATCGTGTCTGTAAATTCTATTTTTTGTGTTGGATGCAAGGGGCTATTTATAGGAAATTTCCGACCTTGGCTTGGGAGAGTTTGACTACCGCTTAGGATAGGAAACGAGGGAACTTGAGGGAAATAAGGATTCCGCTTTCTTGTGGAGGAAGAAAGGCAAACCGGCTGGTTTGCTACTGTTTTGGGCTGTTTCGGCCGAGTGTTTCACACTCGGTCGGATGCTCGAATCGGTTTTTGAATAGGACTCCTGTTTGAGCTAGAATTACCGCTTGAGTAAGAAGCTGAGGAGAACGAGAATTCCGTTTTCTTGTAAGAGAAGAAAAGAGGAAATACCGGCTGACTTGTGTACTTGGCCGAGTGGTTTACACTCGGTTGGGTGCTTGAGTCGGTTCTCGGATAGGATTCCTACTCGGGATCGAATTCTACCTTAAACGGAATTGTTTATTATTTTGTATAGCTGATTTTTTGTGGAATTTGAATATGAATCGGACACGTGAGATGTCACGGTCAGTCCGGAAGTCTCGGAAAAATCCTTGACCGGGTTTTGACTCGGTCGCTAAAAGACGGTTTTACCCCTGGTGTCGGATTCGACCCAAATTAGTGTTATTTGACTCGAAACGACCCACTGGGCCTGAATTTGAGGTTGGTTTTGTGAGATTTGTACTCCTTAAAATGCCTAGGCCAAATGTCCATCATTACGAGCCCATTTCCGAGTACGTCAAGGCACGTTAGCGTCCGATCATCATCGGGTGTTTTTTGGAAACTACTATAGACACCTGGCGGTCAAAATGTGGGTGTCTACAGGTACCCTTAAGTTTTTCATAGTTATTCTCATGGTATCTCTAAAAGGAAAGCAACGACTAGTTTACTGAACTAACCGTTACACAAGTGCTTATAAATTCACTTCCCTTGCTATTTTGGCAGAAAAAGAATAAACAATCCACACTTACTCACTCAACCTTTTCACCTCTTTCTTCACTTGTACAAAAAAAGAAAAAATTTGATGTTTTCGGATGATCGAGGTTCAAGGTTATGGTGACGAAGTTTTTCCATTTTTTTGGTACAAGGGAAGAAGGAGGTGAAAAAATTGAGTGAGTAAGTGTGGATTGTTTGATCTTCTTTTGTCAAAATTGAAAGAAGAGTGAATTTATTAGCACTTGTGTAATGACTAATTCAGTAAACTAGTCGTTGCTTTGCTTCAATGAGTGGTTGCTTTCCTTTCAGGGGTACCATGAGAACAACTATGAAAATTTAAGGGTACCATGAGAACAACTATGAAAACTTAAGGGTACCATGAGAACAACTATGAAAACTTGGAGTTACCATTAGAACACCTTTCCTTTTGAAAAAGTAGTTGTTGAGTGATGTAATTAATTTTGGTCATAATTTAACGGCGTCATGACAGAAATTTGGGTAAGGGCAAATCGGGAACAAAACTATAAAACTCAAGATTATCATGTGAACAAACATAAAAGCAAGGGTACCATGTGTGATTTGACATAGTTCGAGGGTACCATGAGAAATTTCCGATAAAATAAAGCAAATAAGTTTTAAATTTACTTGGATTCTCGTACCCAACTATTGAATCAATAAGGCCATATATAAGAGCATCCACATCCATCATTCATTCTCCATTCTTGGAGGAGAATGAAGAAAAATGGTTCCTCCATCCATGGAGAAATCATTCTTCATGGAGAATAGAAGATATTCATTCTTTCAAACGAATGGAGTGGAGAATGAAAATTGTGGGTCCCCATGATAAAAATATTAATATTAAAATAAATTAAAGAGATGTATAAATGAATGAACGGAGTAATGAAATATGTTGGGACCCACCGGAGAATAGAAACTCCATTCTTGGATGGAGCAGTTCTTTTACGATGGAAAAAGTAGAATAAAAGTAATGAAGTAGATGAGGTGAGTCCCATCGAAGAATGAAACAATTTTAGGTAATGATGCTCCAAGATAATGATGATTTTAGGTAAAGTTTTGTTTTTATTTGCATGTCCACTGTTACTTTATTTATTCACTCATTTTTATTTTCTCATTTCTATTTTGTGAGGATTTGAATATGAAGAAGAAAATGACATTGAAAAGTACTCGTACTATACTATTTTGATAGACCTATATTGAGATAAATAAAATTAAAAAGAAAAGAAAATACTCTTAGGATTTATGATGAAGAGAGTAAGAGGTTCACTCGATTTAATTTGTGGACTGAATGACCCAAAAATAAAATCCGGAGAGCGGATCGGATAGTATGGAATCCGGACCTGATTGAACTGAAATCCATAAAGACCAACTTTTCCGGGATTGGAACGAATCGACAAATATAAGAGATTTTTTTTTCAATTAAATACGCACTTAATTGCATTACAAATTTACAATATAGAAAATGGAAGATTCCAACCTATGAGTGCATGGATTGGATCAAACCGAACACCGATAATCAATTTCATGGGACCTGCACCTGCCCAACATGGTCTCATCCAGATCGGTGGATTTACCGTACCAGACAACTTTTAAAACATGGTGGGAGAACGAGTATATTTCTAGAAGTGGCAGCGTTTCAGAAAGTACTAATAAACGCCTCCTTTTGCCAATAAAATCTAGAAGAAGTGGCAGATTTGGCAGCCCACAGCCCACAACGCCTTTTTCGCATTTGTAATTTGTAATCTAGAAGACCTCCGATACGGGGCACGGGTACCACATCCACACACCTCCGTTTCCTTGATTAAATGTGGTATTCCTCCCGTTCAAGTCGAATCTTTCCTTTTATTTTTGGGACGTTCAAATTCAGTCTATTCATTTTTATTTTACTCATTGTTTAATATTAAATAAATACTTTAAACTTTAAGTATTTACATTCCTTGTCTATCGTACATTTAAATGTTAAACAAATATTTGTACTTAATTTTTACTCATTTGTACATCTAATAAAAAACAATTGATTTTTTAAAATTTGTGCAAAAAGTAAAAGAGAATGTTCGACTTGAACGAAAAAAGTTCTACCTTGTTTGCCCGCCTAACATCATAAATCATAATTCGTACAATCTAGAATCATACGACCATACGAGTACTCTACTAATCTTTTTTACACTTTTCTATAGAATATATTCATTATATTATTCGTGGTAGACTTGTCAATGGATCTGGTTCTCAGTGAGGTTAATGTATGGGCTGTAAATATGGGTCAATGATCAAGTTGAAGTATGGGCTGGGTTAACTGGTTAAGTATGTTTTCAACATCAAATGACAACCATTTCAGTTGTTAGATTTCTTATTACGGAGTATTACGGACTTAAGTTTTATTTTAGAGCCAGACACGATTTTACGGGTTAGTGATGAATGATGATTGATTATGATTGACCATTTTTCATGATTCCCAATACACTAATTCAGACTGAAATCGAAAGCTGTGACAACACCATACTAGACCTGATAAGACTGACCCAACCGAAAGAAATCAACCCGAACCCGACCCGACATCCGAAGTGAAGATGGTGAGCCGAAGTCATATGCTCCCAAAGATACTATTTACGTGCTTATAACCACAAAACTAAAACAATAGCGTAGGGAAATAAGGGTTGATCCATAGAGAAGGCGAAGTAATTTGAGTGAATTAAAATAAGAATTAATAACTAAGAATGGGGGGTGATTGGATGATCAAAGTGACTAAAACTAAATAACAAGCAAACAATGAAATCAATAATAATAATAATGAGCGAATTCAGATAGTTAAATGGTCTCGGATAAGAATTTTCACAACTAATTATCAAATTGATCATAGACTAACAACTTTCACCTAACTCTTGAGCAAACTATCGTGGGAAATAAATCCCGAATCTCACGTGAATATTATTTGACTCGAAACGCGATGATCAAATATTATAAGCTAATTATCAAACAACCTAATACACGCGATTAAGTTTAATTATTCAATAATATCATTACCGAATAGAGAACGATAGAAGTGACGACCAATAAAACATGCGATTATTAGTTCAAATCACAAGTTAAATCTCTCTTTACCCTAGATCGTTACTTTATCTAACGGGTTTGAACAGTTACGGATTCAATCGTTAGAATAACAATAGATTGATAATTGCAAAGATTAATTAGCTACTTTAATTTAAACATTCAACAACCATGCAAATACGAACGGAGAAATAACAATACTCAAGAGATAAGATAAAGATGATTTTTTTTTGCCAGCAAAGAAAAAGCTTCGGATTACATGTTGTTTGGGTTCTTGATCTAACATATTTTATATGTGTTTACGACGGAGATTTGAGCTGGATTTGGTGATTAAAGATGCGGATTTAGAGTGGAAATCGTCTAATTGATTTTATTAAGTAAATTGTGCTTTATTGGAGAAAAGACGGTTTTTAGAGTTCTTAATTCCATGATGTGTGATTTAGGCTCGAGACGGAGAATGTGAAGAACAAGCCCAACCAAACCGAGTGAAAAATCAAAGCGCAGCTCGGGGATTTGAAGACGGAACTGCTTTGAGTCCGTGTCAACTTAATTATTATTTATTATTATATTATTATTAGAGTTAGGAAATTATTGGACTTTCCTATTTTTATTATTAGACTACATATTATTAGATTAAGACTATTAGTTTGGGTGTATCATTCATATCGTAATAATAGACGTTCAATTAGAAATAAAGAAGAGAAGAACCCTAATTTTCATGTGTAACTAATCTTTCTTCTCGGATCAAGGAATTGAAGCTACTAGTTAATTGATTGTGAGACTTTTCTTAATCTTGATTTAATTACTTGAGTATTGTTTATTCCTTGTGCTAATTTTATGATTGTTGTTTGTTTAATTTTTTGGCAAATTGATTATTTCAATCTTCAATCTATTGCAATTCTTTGTGTTTGAATCCGTAATTGTTCAATTCACTAGATAAAGTTGCAACCTTTAGACCTAATTATTTGTATGCGTTTCATCGTAATTGGGTAAAGGAAGGAATAAACATATAATTCGAACCAATAACCGCGTGTGTTAAAGGTCGTTATTTCTATTGAATTGTTCATATCGTTCATGCTGTTATTGAATTAAATCTAGACGCGTGGATTAGGTTGTTCAATAATTAGGTTGCTTAGTATCGCGTTTCGACCTAAGTAATTTTATCTACGGAACAATTGGAACTTTTAGTTTCACAATAGAATACTCAAGGATTAAATAAAGGTTAGTAGTCGATGATCAATTGTTTAACTAGTTAGTGAATTTTTTTTGAGTCGAGTTTCTTAATTACCTGATTTCATCATTATTAGTTATTTTACTTTCCTTAATTTAGCTTTTAGTCAATTCAATCACAAAACCCCCCATTATTCTTGTGAGAATGATATGCATCTTAAACTAATCGGGTGAGAGTAGAGCGGTGAGGCCCGCCTCTAATGGAGAAAAAACTCCTACATCTTGAAGATCAAACCCTACAATCATATGACAATAAAACCAAAGAACCGAGCAACATGCATAGAATCGAGGATAAGGACAACCCAAAAGTCAAATCCATAATAGAAAATATGATCCAAGACCAATCGATGGTCCTAACGACTCTCACCCAACGCAAACAAGCCTCCTTAGGGAGACTATTATTTGTAAGAAGAGCTAAATAAATTTATTATTAGGAAGCTACTAAAAAGAACAAAATCATGAGAGGTCATTGTGGAAAGAAGCCACCGAGAATCCAACCACACCTCCGAACCCAAGATCCACCACGACAAGACAACCCAGAACCAACACCGTTCAAAACAAGCAACCCATACACCGCCCCGACGGGAGGGACACCAACGTGACTACCATCGTCCACAGAGAATGAAGAAAAGACAAGTAAACCAAAAGGATGGTCGAACCAACCAGACCCTTACAACCACACACCTGTCAACCAGCCAAACAGACCCGACCAAACGAACCAAGAACCAAGCCGAAACCGTACAAAACAGAGCAACCCAAATCTGACAGCCTAGACAAAACCTAGCAACCAAAACGTAAACATGCAAGCCAATTGACCAAACAAACAAAGACTGAACCGGAGGGTGGGGGAGGGGGTGAGGGAGGGGGTGAGGGGAGGGGGGAACACCCAACCGCATTAGTTGATGAAAGGGAAGGGGCCAGAAACACGGACATGACAACAAACCCTAAATCGGGGAAGGGGAAGACGGTTGCCGGAGGGCGGGGCCGGGGAGGGGGGGCGAGGGGAGGGGGAACGCTCCCCCGGTGAACAGACAGAAGCCGACGACAGGACGAAAGGGGGACGGGGGACGGCTGGACGGAGCCGACGACGGCGAACAGGTGGGAAGCGGGCCGACGACCATCATCAACAACCAAAGAAACAAAAGAAAAACAAACGGGACAATGGAGGACGGAAGGTGGCCACTACCGACGACGAGAAGGGGACTGGGGAACGAAAATGAACAGACTGAGTGAGAGGTGTATTGTACAACCGGTCGGAGATCGAGGGCAGAGGGTGGTGGGTCGGGGCAACAATAAAGTCTAGGGTTTTACTGTTTTGGGGTGCGTTTAAAAGAGAAGGGGGAGCTTTAATTTTTAGATAAAGATGAATTAAAGTCTCACAATCGAATAATTAGTAGCTTCAAATCTTAATCACATTCATACCAAACTGACACAAATGTGATACAAGACAACCGATTAAGCACACCAAAATACACATAAATCGTCGTAATAACTACGACTAAATACGACCTATCTGAAAACCCGAGATTGACTCGTAACTCGGCTTGACCCGGATATTATTATAGAAAACAAGTCGATATCCCTGAAAAAGTTGAAAATAGCAAACCTGAAAATGACTCGACCCGACCAGAAATCAACCCGATTTTAATAACCCGAAAGCAGTCCGACCCAAAGTTGACCCGTTTTGCCATGTAAGTTTATTTGATCATTCACGTTTTATGAATACACAATCAACAAGCATTATAATTCTGGTCCTCTCGTCATCATCAAAGATGAATTCTTTACCATCAACCTCTATATTTCACGGTGTGTTAGAATGTTAAGCGTGTGTGAGATAATAATAACATTACCGATTTACCCTTCCTCGGATATACTACCAATTTTTAATGGGAGAACACGTGTTGGTATTTGGTAAGGACTTGCTTTGATTAGGTGGATTTAATTTAAGATTACTACGTACTTTAATGGTCGATGCATCTCAAAGTACAACTTTAATTAAAACTATTGTACCCAAGAAAATTAAAGCAGTACGATTTGTCTAGGTTGAGCACGCATACGATTGTTATTTGTTGATGATATGACAAAAATGTAAAGAAATACTCCGCACAAGAGAAAAACGTAATTAGAACTAATATACTACATTACTACGCACGGAGTATCAATCATACCGTTTAGGCATTTATAACCCAAGATATGAATACTAGCTAAATGTGAAAACAAAGATAAAAATTTATTTTAGGGAACATATATAGATTATAGAATAGCAATACGATGGATAAATTAAAACATAAAGGCAAATCGAAAACTTGAACCAAAATTTTCGATATATTTTGGTTCCTTGATCGAGTAGACTTAATTAATTAGGAGGTGTACACATGCCAAAGGTGCAATCGAGAGGGTAACAGCATGCCATTGTTTTGCCGCATGACCTACCCACTATAGAAGTACACCTCGGAACAAGGGGCTTGGGCTTGGGCTTAGCCCCTGGAAACCTCGGAACAAAACCGGGAGACAAGGTTGTTGGATTAAAAGTCGGCGTTGGAGCAGCCATAGTTGGAGTTGCTACTATCACATAAACCAACAACAACAACACTAGTAAAATGCTACTCTTAACATTCTCATTATTATTATTCTTTGCTATCATCATCATTTCACTCATTAAATTGTTTTTATAGCTACTTGTATGCATGTATTTTAGTTTTGTATGTAGAGTCGTAGAGATGAGTATATGATGCTAATGTGAGACTTCATCTTACCCTTTTATAGGGGGCCGGGGGGAAGAAATCTTAGGGTGAGGTTACTTTAAGGTACGAGGTATATATTAAGGTTACTTTAAGGTTACTTCCTTAACACTTCCCTTAAGTGGACTGCATTTTAAAATGATTAATTTGCTTTAGACTCAAATTTCAAAAGCTTGTTCCGAGTTCCGACTGAGGGATGGAGGAAAAAGGACACCACCCACCATTTGTTAATTATACATGTAAGTGTTGGAACCAATTATATTATGCACGTTCAATAATGTTTTTAGTGAATATTACTCGTATATGGAGTTAGTGCCTGTTGGTGAATATCACTCCGTATAATGTTTTTAGTGCATATTATATGGAGTGTAAGTGAATATTATAGGGAAGTGTGGAATAGTGAATGAAAGATTAAGGATATTAGAAAATGGTTGTTTGATGAGAAGAAGGGGTCACAACTCACAACACATACAAGTGTGAAGTGTTGCGAGTTTCTTTTGGTAAATTCAGAGGCTGGGGTTCGATACTAATAGTGCGTACGTCAAAAGTGAAGGGTTATCATTTAAAAAGTTAGATTATCTATCGTATCCTTATATCAAATAAATATTACTCTGTAGTTCGTACCCGGTACCCAATTAGTTACACAAGAATCAAATATTGTAAAATACAATAATGTTTTTTTCTATTTCATCTAACTAAGTAAATATTTAACCGTTACAATTAGACTATGAAAAATGGGTCAATCAGCATGTCGAGTTTGGATCGAGTCATTTTGACTCAAGAAAATCTGGTCAACTTATGATCAGTCAGGTCAATTTGGGTTAACAATGTTTCTGGGTTTTTTATTTTCATTTTATTAGAGATATCGACTCATTTGTTATACGTCGTAATAAACATTTGAGTTAGTTCAGGTCAGGTCAACCCAAATGACAAATCAAACTCGAAATATTTTGTTCATGTGTTATGTCGGTTTCCGATCGGATTATTTGAATTGGGTCATTCAAATTGAACCAGTTTTATCAAATATATGTTACAGTACCATAACGTATTATGTTTTTTTTGTTCAATGAAACGCGTATTTAATCGCATTACAATATATTAAAATTCAAAACTAAAATTTATTGTTTCAGCCACGAAGGTAAATCAGCGTATTATGTAATGTACCCTGTCATGTCAGCCCATGGCCCCGTGTGACCTTTGGTCTTACTTCTCCCTTGACAATGACATCTGTCACTCTACTACTATAATCTCGCAATTTTGAACTTCAGTTTGTAGCGGGTGTGAGTACTGAGTATGATGGCAATGGTGTCCCCCATGAAATTCAAGGAAGAAGAAGAAGAAGAGAAATGGGTGAAACACTATGCATCGTATCATCAAATATTAATAGTGGGAGATGGAGATTTCTCATTTTCACTTTCATTGGCAACTTCTTTTCGTTCTGCTCATAATATCACTGCTACTTCCCTCGATTCTTATGGTTCCCTTCTTCCTCCCCTTTCATCTTCCCCTGCTTTCCCCTTTTTTTCGTCATTCCAGTAATTTTTTAATTTATTTTCAAATTTGAAATTTAATGACATGGGTAAAAAATAATCAATCCCCTTAAGACTATGCCTTTGGCCTTTGGCGATTTAAACAACTTCTTCCCAATTATTTTTTAAAATTTCTGTGAATTAAAGTCATGATCTTTGATGGGTTGAAACTTGAAAGGTTGATCCTTGTTATTTACTAGGGTTACTTGGATTGTTGGTGATTACTAGATTGCTTCATACTCGTAATTGTTTCTCTTTTATTCAACGAAAAACGAATTTAGCCGTATTATAATGTAGCTGAGAGGGTTCGACTTTCGAGGACATCTTTGGTAGATTATCTTATGATTGTGTAACACGGGTTTTTATGGGTTTTTTTGGAAAAGATGCAAAATTTAATCACAGTACAAAGTTATTACTGTATGGAATACGAGTACTAATTAATTAATCAAATTTTTTTGTTCCAATGGTTTATGCTTTACACTTTAATGCTTCTGAACTTGCGATTCTTTTGGCCTTTTGGGACAATTTTGTGTTTGGCTTACTTGGTTACATTGCTGACATGATTATTGTTGAATTCGGACTCGGACACGAGATCATGTATGCTCCTTTCGAAGGAACACCTGTTTGTTTGATCATTCATCTAAGGATTATTAGTACACTACGTCGATGTGATCTTCCCCTCCTCGAGAGCACATGAAGAAGGATATGGGTTACATTTTAGAAGTTTAGAACTTGAATTTGGAATGGAGGTCGAAGAAAGAGTATGAAAGTGGATGTCTATGTGTTTGAGTATTGGAGTCATGAATGTGATTGAATGTTATTCCCCAGCTGAACTCTTATTAGTCCTATGTCGGCGATGTTTATGTTTATATATGCCCTATGCGGACATAGTTTGGTAACTTTACCCATTTAGCATTGATTCTAACACAAGGAGACGGAATTCCACCATTGAAATAGATATTTTGGCTAAGAAGTATAAGAAAGCAAGATCAAACTTGGAAGCGCTACAAAAGCTAGGTGCGTACGTGATTCATGGGGTTGATGCTACAAGAATGAAATTCCACACTGATCTCAGTAGGCGGAGGTTTGATCGCATTGTCTACAACTTTCCTCACGCAGGCTTCCATGGCAAGGAAGACAGCCTTCGTCTCATTAAGTACGCCTTTTTTCTGTACTATCTCTGATTCTCTTCCTTTCTTCGCTGTTATTGGCCATGGTTGACGCATCAGTCCCTTGCATATGATCTCGACATTACTCCTGTGATAAACTGTGCTTAATCGTGGAAGGACACAATTATGAACAATATATTTCCTTTTGAGTGCTCGAATGTTTACTTGTATATATAGAAATAACAATGATATTATTATTGTTGGATTATTGTTTTTATACGTTCTTTATTTACTCTGTATCTGTTTTTAGGAAGCACAAGGGGCTTGTGGATGGGTTTTTCCACAGTGCAAGCGGAATGCTGCGACCAAACGGTGAAGTTCATATCAGCCACAAGACGTCTGCTCCCTTCTGTAATTGGAATCTAGCAGAACTTGCAAACTATAACTCTCTTATATTGAGCAAATGCGTTCCCTTCAGAATTGAAGACTACCCTGGTTATAACAACAAGAGAGGAGACGGTCCACGAAGTGATGAACCGTTTCCCTTGGGCGAATGCAGCACCTTCATATTCGTTCTTGACCATCGCCGTAACTCTTCAAGATATGACACAGTCCATCGTGGTTTGCAGCATTTGGCTAGACCAGCAGAGGGAAACAGATTCAAGGAAGAATGCAGTTTGATATTTGGCTGGTATTTTTATCGTGTCAAAAACACATTCGGGATTCCAGATGAAAGGCTGTACTACAATGTCCAAGAAGAATTGAAGCTCGGGTTTAGCAGATTTGTCGACATTTCTTCTGGCCGACCTATGAGCGATTTCATCTTTGTCTTGGAGGAGCTCCATCGTTTAAGCATTTCGAGGATCCAGTGGCTAGAAGGCATGCTGGGAAATAGGCATTAACTCGAACTTCACATTAACCTGCTGATGGTTGCTGCGTTTTGGTACATTGATCGAGCCACTTTCACTTGACATTTCTGATGTTAGTTCCTCAACATTTCTACAATGTGTAGACTGTATATTTTGATCTGATGGCAACATACTCCTACTCCTAGTACTCCTCAAGATCGGATTCCACGATCAAAGCTATACTATTTGAGTAGCATTAGTCATTTCAATGTGATTTTTTTAATTATGATATTGTGGAACACAAGCTTTTGTCGATGGTGTAGAAGATCCACACAGTACAATCATCGTGGTCCTTGGACTTCTTGAGTCTCGACTATCGACCATCCATTTTACTTAGTGAACGTTTTTTGCATTGTTGACGGCCTTTTTACGTATTTACCAAGCTCAGTGCCCTTCGGTTCGTGAAATGCGTACCTCAAGTTTTATTGTAGAGTTTGCTTACAATATTCTCGTGGTTCTCTATGTCTTAATTAGTTTTTAGTCACATTACTCCGTAGTAAAGCTTTAGGGAAAAATATAGAGAAATTTGAATACTTCATAGTAAGTGATAAAAGCTTTAGCAAACATACCCATTATTCTTTGGCAAAATTAAAAATTAAAAATTTATTTATATTTGTAATTTAAAACGAAATTACTTTTTCCTAACGAGCGTTTACTCAATCCCAACGAATTTTCTTAAGATTTTCCTATTCTACCCTCCCTATGAAATTTTAGGCTGTTGAGATGAGATTCAATCAAGTTTTTCACCGTTTAATCAATTTACGTACTCAATCAACGATTCCGAAGTCGATTATGAATTTTAATTCAATTATCAATCACGTGATACAAATTACTTATTTACGGAGTACTTAATTACTCGTATTTTTATATATTATTACTATTACATTATTATTTGATTAATCATTTAAGTTTAAATATTTAATTAAGATTTATTTATAAATTTGAAACAAAACAAAAAAATTACTTAAAAAAAGAAAAAGAAAAAAGAAAAAAGAAAAAGAAAAAACAAGGACCCAAAACCTACTGTCTTCTCCTCCATCCTCAGCCTTCACCCACCCACCACCCCAACCACCGTCACCCCATACCGTCCCACCACCCACCCAACTCACCACCGTCACCCCATACTGTCCCACCACCCACCCAACTCACCACCGTCACCCATCCACCACCCATCCAACCCTCACTCACCCACCGCCTAGACCAACACCGACCCCACCCACCTGACCCCGACCGCCCCACCACCCATCCTCTACCGACCCCATCCATTCCTCCCCACCGAGGCACCGATCCGGACAATTTCAATACTTGTGATGTTCATGGGTGGATGAAGTTTGAGATTTCTAGAGAGAAAAAACATAGAAATAAAATGTTGATGGATGAAATGACAAGGACAAAACGGTAAATTGTCGTTAAGATTGATTAAAAGCTCGTTAGGAAAAAGCACGACCCAAAATATTTAAATATTAGAGTAATTATTTTGATTATAAATCTAAATATAATTATATAAATATAAACATTTTAATAATTTTAATAAATTTACGTTTACCCAACCAATTGAATTGGGTTTCGACCGTAAACTAACAAGCATTTTGGGTTCGGGACAACGAGTTGCGTGTCGAAAAGAACGGGTTCATGACCCTAAAAAGGGTTTGATTTCTTTTCCCTTTTATCAAAATTTTTGAAGAGATAATTTAATACGAGCATTAATTTTTTTTTGGACTTCAAAATAAAGCTAAGTAGTAGTATGTAAAAAAATAAGCGTATGAAATTATTTTTGACCAACTCGACCTGTGACTACTCGTAAAACCCGACTCATGTTTTACTACGACCTGTTTGATAAGTCGCTTTATTTTTAGGGTCGTGCTTTTTCCTAACGAGCTTTTACTCAATCCTAACGACATTTTACCAATTTGTCCTTGTCATTTCACCCAAATTGATTTTCTTTTAAAAAAACCCTAAATTCAGCCACCAATCAACCACCACCCAAAACACCAACAAACCCCATCCAAAACACAATTAAACCTATCAACACCAACAACCGCCACCCAAAACACCAACAAACACCACCAAAACACAATTAATTAAGTTTAATTTGACATAATAAAAGAAAAATAAGATAGTAAAAAACCGAATTTAAAAAATTACATGAAAAGAAAAACCATAATGCACCCTAAATCTCTAACCCTAATTTAAAAAATTAATTAAATCCTGAACAAAATATAAATCAATTAATTAATTAATTAATTAAAATGATATTACTTCATTGATAATTGAATTAAAATTTATAATCGAATTCAAAAGAGTTTAGTTGATTAAAGAAATTGGGGAGGTAAAGAGACAAAGAAGAAGAGAGAAAAATTACAAGTTAGGTTAAATTGTGGAGAGGGTATAATTGGAAAAGTGTTGTTATTTTCGTTAGGATTGAGCAAAGGCTCGTTAGGAAAAAGTAATTTCGTATTTTTAATGAGGGTATTAATTTTGAGAGCCCTAGTTAAAGAGTTGAAACCCTATCTAGACCGAAATCGTGTGTGTCGTCTAGTCTTTACTTGTCTCTCTACAAATTAACCCTAAACCTAATTGGATTTACTTCAATTCGTGATTTGTGGTATTCATCCTTCATTCCCTCCATTACGGAGTAGAATGCTTCCAGAAAAGGGAGATAATAATATGAGCGACCATTCTCCCGCCATCCGGTAACTTCTTCATCTTCTCCTCTCTTCCCTCTTTGTTTTTTCCACATCATTTTTTTATACAGTAGTTTCTTTTTGTTATTTATAATTGTAATTCTTTGTTTTTTTGGTTGCAGTAGTCCTCCGCACAAGCGACCTCGTCTACTTCGTCTTCTTGACTATAAACCGTTAGTAGTTTATTTTCATCTGATTATCGTCACTATTTATTTAACATTTGTAAGCTTTTAGCCGATTATAGATAGATGGATACTCGTGCGGCACATCTTGAATTTCTAATTAGTTTTGGTTCCCATTATATTAATTCAGCAAAGATATGGATGAATTCAAATCGGAGGCTGGTGAGATTGTAGAGCTGAAAGATTATATTGAATGGTACAATTCAATAGCAGCTAAAGATAAAGAATTTGCATTAGAATTTCCTTTCTTGAGTGCTAGATCTTATGGTAGATGGTACACCACATCGGAAATGGAGGCTAAGAAGAATTTCATGAATCCTTGGGATTATACTCACTGGTTAATGTCAAGATTTGATCCTAATTATGGTATTAATAAGTGGGCACTTCTCGCTGAGAAAAAGGCTAAACTCGCTTTGGCATACATGAAGATGATGAATACGGATCAGGTTTGTTTTTCCTCCTCCTAGTTAGCCCTATAGTATATCATTAATTACATTTCTCCTTTATTTCCATTGACTCATTTGTGTTGATGAATATATATGGCAATAAATACTCTCAGGACTATGAATATGTGAAGCACAAGCACATGGTCAAATGCAGATTCTCTTTTCATCTCAACTTCTACGCTCGCCCCAAAGTCATCTCCCCATTGTCGTCTGTACCCCAGCAACCAGGACTTGACCAGCTGTTTTTTGCGGAAGTCGACTTTCGTGAAAAAGTTCTCGACTGTTCCATTCTTGATTCTCAGGATTTTGGTATGCATTGCATGCTCATTACAACTTAACTGCCTTTTTTTATCAACTCTTCCTCTGCAGCTTTTTTCTATCTTTATTTCCCTTTCCAATTTAATTTTAATTACTTCTTCTTTATCATCACCTCTTTAGTATATCCCATATAAATTGGATCGATTCCTCCACCCTGAAGTGTGCATGCTTAATCGATAGTAAACCTTTGAATTGGAAGGGTGGAGTAATAATAGTACTCCAATAGTCATGAGACGGTCTCGTAGTACCATTATTAGTAGTATCACATAGAAAGATTCCAATCGATATTTTTTTTATTTTCAAGATCGATTACATGTCCTCACAAATTAGTTTAGTAATAGTTCCTCACAATGAATATATGTTATTCATTGGTTGTGGGCACTCACAAGTCACCACGCTCGCTAACTTGGGGGTTTGGTTCCATGCATTTTGCAGGTGAGGGAAGGACAAGGATAATGATACTGCACCCTCCACATAACAACTGCGAGTATTGCAATGGGGATGAGGATGAATTAGCCTTTAGTTAGGGAATCTTCAATATTGTTATTGGCGAGTACTGTATTTACATACTCCATTTATTAGGGAATCTTCAATATTCTTCTCTGCCATGTATGGGCGTAAATTATCTCCTCAATGCTGTACGGAGTATTTTGTATTTTAAACCTATATACATTAATATAAAAATGATAAAAATAATCTAAATTGGGAGATTATATAAACTAAAAATCAGAATTATAAGCAAAAAAAAATGGATTAAATTGTTAATATTATATGCTAAAATTTCTTTAAAATCTATAATAACATTATTAAATATTTACAGTATTAATTTTCAAACTTTTTAGGAAAAAAATATTTAATATGCTTTATATCCCGTATCATTTATTTATCACATAATTATTAAAATAATCACCAATTCAAATAGATTCAAAGGTTGTTTCTTATATAGTGTATCAGGCAATGAGAGGTGTATCAATGAGTGGATTATAAAACCAGTTATACATAGCTCTATGTACATCTGATTTTAAGATTTTGAGTTTTATGACAAAAGTTTCGAGTTTTGCTGGTTAAATCACATAAATGTTTAAGCTCAAAGAGAAACGTACAATTGAGGATATAACATTAAGATATGGATGGAGCAAGTAAAAATACCATGTTTATTCTTATCAATATCATATACTCCGTAATTTGTATGTTAAATGAGATAATTAAGACAATTAAGGATACATTTTCATTTTTATTTATAAAATTCTTTTTTCCCTATCATTTGTTTAATTTTATACTCGTATTATTTGTGAATAATATAATATTTTATTCATACGTAATTAATGACTGAGACGGGCAGAAAGGAAAAAAAAATGTTTGCAAAATGTATTTATATGATCCATATTTGACCCAAAAAGCGACCTAAGACATGTATCAACCTAACTGTATAAAATTCTTATTTTTCAAACCAAAAAATCCCAAATACACCCGAACCCGAGCGAACGACATAACTCAAAACTGGACTGCCGAGGATCCATAAAGAGCCGGCAAAAGATGACCCGATACGAAAACCCGACACGAACCCGACACAAAATAAACGGGTTTGGGTTGAGGGTTGATGACCCATTTATGTAAGTGGGTCGACACGAACACGACACGAGATTTAATTGAGTCGGGTTTGGGTTGAGGTCCCAAAACATAAAACTGACACGAATAACCTGTTTATTAAATTAGTGTAAATATTTTTAATCATTTTTAACATAAATATGTTAATACTTTTCAAATATAGACATGACACGAAAACACGACACGAACCCGACATGAAATAAATGAGTTTGGGTTGAGGTCAGGGTTGATGACCCATTTATGTAAGTGGGTCAACACGAGCCCAAAACGAAACTTAAATGGCTCGGGTTTGGGTTGAGGGTTCGTGACCTGTTTACCAATGACACGAACATGACACAAAACATAAAACCGATCTGTTTGCCGGATGTTATTATTCCATATCACAAACAAGAAGTGTATTGTGTCAGCGCAACCTAACCCTAACTCGATTACTTTGATAATCCTTCACTCCATTTTGATCCTTTTTATTTTTGATCCTAATACAATGCTTCCAGAAAAGGTTGATAATATGAGCGATCATCCTCATGCCACCGGCACCCGGTAACTTCATCTTCTCTTCTATTCTCTCTTTGTTTTTTCCATACTTTTTTCGAATTCCACCTAGTAGCAGTATCTTTGATTTTTTATACATTTATTTACAGTATTTTCTTTGTGTTTTCTTTTTATTATTTGCAATTTATTTCTTTTTACATTTCACCTTCTGCACCCCACAAGCGGCCTCGTTTACGTCATCTTCCCGACTATAAGAGCAAGTCCAATAGTGAGCTACAACGTGATATAGGCAGAGTTGCCAACTCATATTTTTGGGCAACTTCGCTTTTCGGCTACAATTTAGTCCAATAGTAAGCTACAATGTATTGTAGCTTTGTAGGTCCCTCATATTTATTTAATTTTATTTATCTATATTATTTAACATATGTTGTACTAATTATTTTGTACGTATAACTTTGTCAAGTAATTTTATACTATGAACTCGTCATAAGTTTTTTTTCAAATTATTAAGTACTTTGTTTACGAAAATACATTCAGCCATGCAAAAAAAGTATGAGAACAAAAAAATATAAGTGAAACGGAAAAAAAAATCTACGAAAAGTTTATTTTTCACTTCCGAAACGTGTCCAAATATGTAGAAGTAGAATTACGGTTGTTGTATTGTGCGCACGAAAGAGAAGTGGATCGGAGATGCATTATTTAATTAATAAAAAAAATAAAAATATATGTCTCAAGCATGTGTAGCTTGGGAGAGCAGGTACTGCTTTCAAGCTACAACACATTTCTCTTCTCTAATAGTTTGCTTGTAGTTAATATATTTTAATTAATAAATTGCAAGCAAGTCCTTCAACATCACTATTGGACTTGCTCTAAGCCGTCAGTTTATTTTTGTTTTAATTATCATTATTTATCGTTAAATTTACAAGTATCAGGGCTCGTTTGGAATGAGGGTAATTATTCCGGGAGTAATAGAGCAAAAATGAACTAAAAATTAATGAACTTGTTGCTTGGTTGTGACATTTTATGGTGTAAAAAGGATATGAGGGGGAATAATTACCCCATTGGGGGTAATGCATTACTTAGGGGAGAGGGGAGTAATAATTTTCCCCAAATAAGCTAAATTTCCTTAATTTTCTCCATTTTCACTTAGTATATCACTACTTTCCGTCATTTTCTAGTTCACTTTTGCTCTATTACCCCCGGAATAATTATCCCTTCCAAGTGAGCCCTCAATGTACTATATTATGTGTTGGGTTGAACTGTTGAAATTGACCTTAACTTGTTTCCATGGAAATCGTAATGGTTTGATGGATTGATATATATACTACGGAGTATAATTTCTAAGTTTTGCTTGCATCTCTCAAAATTAATTCAGCAATGATATGGATGAACTCAAATCGGAGGCTGGTGAGATTGTAGAGCTAAAAGATTATGTTGAATGGTACTACAATTCACTAGCATGCACCTAAAGATGAAGAATTTGAATTACCTTTCTTGAGAGTGATATCTTATGGTATATGGTACTCAACATTGGATATCGAGGCTAAGAACAATTTCTTGCATCCTTTTGATTATGGTCACTGGCTCATATCAACATTTGATCCTGATTATGGTATCGATAAGTGGGCACTTCTTGCTGAGAAAAAGGCTAAACTCGCTTTGGCACACATGAAGAACATGAACCATCATCAGGTTTTTTCCCTTCGTATCTATCTTGTTACTCCCTCCGAGTTGTTATTATGATATTCCCTATTTCTAATGAGTTTAATATTTCTGTTGATGAATACATACTCTCAGGATTATGAATATGTGAGTCACGTAGACATAGTCAATTGCTATACCTCTTTTCATCTCAACTTCTACGCTCGCCCCACAGTCGTGTCCCCATCCCCATCGTCTCTACTCCAGCAACCAGAACGACTTGATGAGAAGCTGTTTTTGCGGAAGTCGACATTCATGAAAAAGTTCTCGACTGTTCCATTCTCGATTCTCAGTATGCGTTGCATGCTCATTACAACTTAACTGCCTTTTATTATCTACTCTTCCTCTTCAGCTTTTTCTCTCTTTATTCTATGTTACGCTGTAGTATATCCCATCCCATATAACCAACTCCAATGGATCGATTCCTCCTTGAAGTGTGTGTGCATGCTTAATCGATATTAAACCTTTGAATTGGAAGGGTATGTAGAGTAATAATAGTCATGAGATGGTCTCACAGTATGATTATTGTGATACTTATATAGAAAGATTCCAATATTTTCTATTTTCATGTCCTCACAAATTAGTTTGGTAATCGTTCATGTAGTTTTATGTTATTCGCTAACTTGGGTAAGGTTCCATTTGCAGGTGATGCAACGATACTTCACCCTCCACATATAGACTGCAATTACGATATGGATACAATGGGTGGAATTTGTTGGACTCTCCTAGTGACATGCATAATGGCTAAGAATGACAATTTCACCCGCATCCACCCCGCACCCGATCCATCCGTGAAAAATAAATGGGTGAAAACCCAAATAAATGGATGAATAGCGGGTGATGGATGAGACGGGTGATGGATTGGGTCGGATGCGGGTGGAGCATCATCCCACCCGTAATCCGTTAACCACCCGACATCCATCCATTTAAAAAATATATATTATAAAAATTATCCGAGAATAAGAGAATGTCCCTTGTTTTCCTAAAACCTAATTCATTTTTATTTCCTAGACTAGACCTAACTCAAATAATACTACCATGGCGACAAAAGGTGTAAGTCGCAAGCTAGGTCTCGCAAGAAATTGTTTTCAATTTGGTATTTATTTCACAAAATAATACTCCGTAGTACAAGTGAATTAACCGTTAAATCACCCGAAACACCCGTTTCACCCGTGGATGACGGGTGGATCGGATATGGATGACACTCCTAGTGGATGATGGATGGATCAGGTGGGCGAATAGAGACGGGTGATGGATGCGGGTGAGGCTTCACCCGATCCGAATTCGACCCATTGCCATCCCTAATAATGGCCCAACTATCCATCCACCAACACATGGTCCGAGAATGTCATGACAACACATCCTTGGTCCACTTAAGATTCTCTAGTTCTTTTATTGCTCTAATCTCATGTAATATATAAGGAGAGATGCTCTTGTACAGCGGTCGTCAATTCATCATATTACATTCATATTCATTGCTGAAATATACATCACTCATTCCAAAATTATCATGGTATCAGAGCGGGAGCATTTTCTCCCCAACATCTTCAACTAGAGGTAATTTTTCTAGATATTCTCTTCATCAACTTTCTTCATATAAAGGCCCCACCTTTATCACTTTCCCTGTTCCCTCTCTTCTGTCAACATGGCTAATCCCACGACTATAGATCCACAAGACCCACTTTATGTCCATCCAGGCGACAATGCTGGTCTGCCAATTGTATCCAACATTTTCGAAGGAACTAGGTTTACCACTTGGAAGAGATCCATTCACATAACTCTCTCCGCCAAAAACAAAATAGATTTCATCGACGGTTCCATCAAATTGCCTGCCAAAATCGACACCAAATGGAGACAATGGGAAAGGTGCAATGATATGGTCATTGGATGGTTGATAAACTCACTCAACAGAGAGATCGGTGACAGTGTTATTAACTCTGCCACTGCCAATGACATATGGGACGAGTTAAAGGAAAGGTTTGAACAATATAATGGAGCACAACTCTATCAGGTGCAAGACGAACTCGGCAAAACATCTCAAGGCACGGATTCTATCTCCACATATTACACTAGATTGAAGAAATCATGGGAAGAATTGAGGAGCATGTGCCCTATGTCGACTTGTACATGTTCCGCTAAGAATGACATGGTCAAGAATGAAGAAAACCAGAGGGTGATGAAGTTCTTGATGGGACTAAATGAGAGATATAACACATTCAGCAAACCAATATTCTTTGCTGATACATGAGGAGAAACAAAGAGAGATATCTTCTTCAATCCAACTGAATTTTGATGTTACAGCTATGGCAGCCAAGACGTGGTTAGGACAACAACAACAACAACAATATAACAATAGAGGACAGCAACAAGGATCAAACAATTACAAAGGTTACAACAATGGTTCAGGGAGATCCACTAATGCAACTCAATTTAATGGTGGAAGGGGGTCTGCCTCCAGAGGCTACATGGGTCAGAATCATGATCCAAACCACAAGAGAAACAACTACTATTGCAGCCACTGTCAGATGGAAGGCCACAACAACTCTCGATGCTATATCCTTCACCCTGAGCTGAGAAACAACAAGAAATTTTCTGGTGTTGCCAATGACTTCCAAATAGAGAACACACAAAAGAACGATATTGGGCAGGTTCCTAACAATGCTGCTAACATGATAGGGTTTTTGTTTTCAGAAGAATATGAGTAAATTATGAACCATCTGAGCCAATTTGATATCAGTGGGACTAACAACAACTATGTTATGGTAGCAGGTAACTCTCAGACCTCTGTTTCTTTTGATATGGATAAATGTTGGATTGTGGACAGTGGTGCCTCAAGTCATATGACACCTCGTTTACATCTTCTTGACCCTTATACCAAACTCAAGACACCTTCACAAATCACTATTTCTAATGGCCATAAAGCAAACATTATTCACATAGGCACAATTAGACTTCTCCCCAATCTCATCCTTCACAATGTCCTTCATGTCCCTGATTTCCATTTCAATCTCATGTCCACAAGTCAGCTCACCAAGCACTCTTCTTCACACGTCTTGTTCACATCTACTCATTGTTTTTTTTTTCAGGTTCCTTCCACGAAGACTCACTTGATCCTTGGTAGACAGAGAAACAACCTCTACATTGTTGATTCTAGATTTTGTTCACTTTAATTCAAGACCAAACAAAGCTACATTCCAAAATCTTTCGCTGCTTCTTCTTGTTCCAATGTCTCTCTTGATAGATGGCATTTTAGACTAGGTCACATTCCTCTTTCAAGTTTGAAACATTTACCTGTAATAAGTGAATGTAAGCAAGAACAATTATTGGTTTGTCATGTTTGTCCGAAAGCTAAGTTTAGCCGATTATCTTTTCCTACTAGCACTACTGTTTCCAAATCAATACTTGAACTTGTCCATGTTGATTTATGGGGGCCTTATCATCACTCTACTCATTCTAATCAACGATATTTCCTCACCATTGTTGATGATTGTGGACATGACATAGGTCCACCCCGACGCGGCCACGCGCGGGTTTGGGGAGGCGAATGAATCTCCATATGAGATGGATTGAATTGAATTTTAAATCGAAGTAGGAGTCGCCACCGAACTTTGTGAGAGTTCGGGCCCGTTCGAACCCACTCTATGTCGTAGTGGGCCATATACAAAATATGACCCATTTCCAATGTCAGAGTTTATCGGGTTCGTCCCTTAGCATTTGATACCGATACCGACATTATCGGATATCGTGTATTGAATGACTCTCGTTGCCAATGGATTCGGACATCCGGAAACCATGGTTCTGAGTAAGGGGTGAGGGTACGTGTTGGGAAGTTCACTAAGAACACCCAACCCCGCCCACACTTAGCGGCCTTTACTAAGATATCGTTCGTTTTTTATGTACACGTGTTAGTTCGATAGTGGAATGAAATGCAAACATTATTTTCCCTAAGCATGTGAGAAAAATTAAATGGGTTGCTAAGTCGTTTAATGCATCTTAAACTAATAACGTCAAAGTTATTTTAGCATGTGAAGTTCGTTTTAGTCTAATAAAACAATGGAAATAAAATAAACTGCTACAAACACGAGAAAACGAGTTAGTAACGATTGAATAAGTCGAATAAAGATGCAAATACGATAATATGTCATGATTCGAAAAAGTTTTATGACGCGTAAAAAAACTTGTCGAAATCTGAAAATATACCGAGAAAATCGTTGTTTTATGTGAGAAAACGATGCTGGAAAAATCGGGAAAAAAAAACGGAAAAAAGGCCGCGGTTTACAGCAGCCCGCGCGACTCGCGCGGGTGGCTGTCTCGGGTTCGGTTTTCGAAAATTGCTAATTTTGATAAATCGCGTACAAATATGGATTAATTTATACTCGATTTATACTTCGATATTCGATATTCGATTATGAAATCGATATCAAATAGTTAGAATGATTTTTTTAGAAAAGGTTTTTTAAAAAGTTTGTTTCGAACGAAAAAAGAAGACTTTGAACGAAAAAAAATGTTAATTCTCTCCGCGTAAAAAATCGTCATATTTTGTATAAAAAGATGTAACGATTTTTAGCATCAACGAGTTTTAATTTAATCCTTGTCTAATACGATATTTGATTAGAGAATCAATATCGTATTTTAAGAACGTTTATATATGAAAATAGTTTTTATAGTATCGATATTAGAAAATAAAAAAATGCGACGACGACTCATATTAAAACGAGGACGGACCAACGACGCAAAAAGAAGAAGAAAAAATCGAGAAGAAGGGAAGAGAAAGGAGAGAGTCGGGTTTAATTTACACCCTCAACCTACATGTTTTGTTTTCTCGGGATTGAGCTCGTCGGAAGGTGGCTTAGACTTGGGAGCGTCGAGATGATGTGGATGAGTTAGGGTGTCGGTTTGGACGTGTAAGGTGATGTGAGAGGGGGTCGGTTTTGGTCGTGTAGCGTGACGGGTTTTGGCCGGTTTTGTCGGGTTGGATTCGTCGGGAATTGCTTAGTATAACGAGGTGGTATCTGAGAATTTTCGATGTATGATTGATGTATATAGTTTGTAAAAATTTTTGTGTGTCACGATTTTTTTTGTGTTGTCTTTTGTGTTGAATGGAGGGTCCTATTTATAGGCGAAGAGGTTTAGGAGAGGTGTCTTGCTTGGACAACAAGAAACACCGATTAGATAGGAAATGTAGGAGTTCGAAGGGGAGCGAGAGTCTCGTTTCTTGGTGAAGAAGCCGAGCATCTCGGCTGTTTTTGGCTTCTTTGGCCGAGTGTTTGACACTCGGTCGGTAATTACCTTAGTTTTCGGATAGAATTCCACTTGAAATCAAATTCTATCCTCGAACGGATTTGTTTAATATTTTTTTAGGCTGATTTTTGTAGCATTTGAGTCCAAAACGGACGTGTAGTGTCAAGGCTGGTCAGTGTGTCTCGGGAAAAAATATCTCTGACCGGGTTTGACTTGGTCGCTAAAAGACGGTTTTGCCCCTGGTGCCGGATTATTCGACCCAAATTAGTTTTATTTGACTCGAAACGACCTACTGGGCCTGGATTTGTGGTTGGTTTTGTAAGATTTGTACTCCGTAATAAGCCTAAACCAAATGTTCATGATTACGGGCCCATATCCGAGTCCATCAAAGCACGTTTGCGTACGATCATCATCGGGTGTTTGGTGGGAACTATTATAGACACCTGGCGGTCAAAATGTGGGTGTCTACAATAAGACCTCCGTAGAACTATCAAAAATCCTAACCTTCGAGATGGAATCAAGAGATCTACGGAAGTTGTAACACGCAATCTTTCGATAATCAAATAATAAAACTCGTATTCCATATTATTTTGTATCTGTTATTTTAATTATCGCAGGTGTGAAATTTTATGTTTTACAAACCCGACGTGAAGATTTTCGCTCTTCATCTCCAATCTTGAAGGATCCAGATCTGTAGAAGTCATGGGGGCAAACAAAATCGACCTCAAGTCTTTCTACAAACTTTCGATACAAAGTTGCAACCGACTTCAAAGTCTCCACAACAAGTCTCGAGGGGGCATTTGTAAACACCAAAATTTTATATTATTTTGGTATCTATTTAGGTCTAATATCTTTAGTATTTAGAGCTAATTATCAATAAATATTGTGATAATATCTTAAGATACTGTAGAATATTTTTAACTTACTCTCTAAGTCACTAGGCTATAAATACGGTCTGGGTTTAGGTTGTAGAGGAGGTCAGATGGAATAAGTCTCAAACACGACCCCATCATCCTACTACCAAATTGTAGGTAAATGGAATAAGTCATAAAAAAGACCCCATCTTTCCCCTACGGATCTAAGTCGATGAGACCTCCGTGAATAAGTCATCAAAAAGACCCCATCTTTCCCCTACGGATCTAAGTCGATAAGACCTCCGTAGAACTATCAAAAACCCTAGCCTTCGAGATGGAATCAAGAGATCTACGGAAGTTGTAACACGCAATCTTTCGATAATCAAATAAAACTCGTATTCCATATTATTTTGTATCTGTTATTTTAATTATTGCAGGTGTGAAATTTTATGTTTTACAAATAATATAAATATAAATATTTTAATAATTTTACGTTTACCCAACCAACCGAACGGGTCTGTTCAGATCGGGTTTCGACCCTAAATTAACGAGCATTTTGGGTTTGGGTCGACGGGTTGCGTGTCGAAAAGAACGGGTTCATGACCCTATAAAGGGTTGATTTTTTTTCCTTTTATCAAAACTAGTATTAAACTCGTGATAAAATACGGGGTTGAAAAGATATGACTATTAGCGCAGCGGTTTAGTATTTTTTTCGTTTGTCGTACGTAGTGATTTTTAGTATGAATGACAAAATATTTCGTTTTTTAGTATATGGACAGACAATAGCGGATACCGGGTATCCGTCAATGACAATTATAATGTCGTGCATGGAATTAGGTTCTACTATTCAATAATCAGCTCTTCTATAATTATGAATAACAAAAATATTTTTTAGTTTGAGGTATACTCGTAAAAAGTAGGACAAAAGTAGTTTTAAAGGAAGCACAACCGCATTATGGAAAATAAATTTACTGAATAATGACAATCGGAGTTCCCTTTTTTTCGTAAATATGTTAGGTATCGGTCGCGCTATCCAAAAGCATAAAGCTAAAAAAACACGGAATGAGAATAGTATTTCCTAGCACGTTTGTCTTGTACTTTGAGGGGCCGTTTGGTTCGTGAAAAGGTATGAGAATGGAACCAGGAATCAAACCAGGGTGGTATGGGTTTGTAACTTGATTCCTGAAACTTGGTGTTTGGTTCATTTTTTAGATGATTGAGATTCAAATCCGAAATTCTAATTTTTTTAAAAAAAGTTATATTTAATAATTATATTTTAAATATATAAAAATTTATATCACTGACTATATAAAATCTAAAAAATTTAGCTTGAAAGAAAAATTAAATAAATTTCATTAAAAACAACTCTTTTTAGCGATATAAAACACTGAGTTACGTTAATAAAATTTTAAAATAATTTTTTTAGTATTTTAAATTCGTGTTTTTCAATAAAATATTTCAGTTATAATATTTCAACAAAAAAATTCGAACAAATTCTTTCGGAAAATCAAACAAAGTTTGATTCCAAGGGTATGAATCTCATACCCACCTCCTCCATTGGGTATGAGAAACTCATACCATGAGGGTTTGAGGTATTGGTATCGAAATGAAAAACTTGTCAACCAAACATGAGGTATGAGTTTGGTTCATTCTAAACTCATACCTCATAGCTAAATTGAGTGAAACAAACAGCCCCTGAGTATCTTTTCCACGTCTATATGTGGACATGACATAGGTCCACCCCGACGCGGCGAAGCGCGGGTCTTGGGGAGGCGATAGAATTTCCATATGAGATGGATCGAATAGAATTTTAAATCGAAGTAGAAGTCGCCACCGAATTTTATGGTTATTCGGAACCATTCGAACCCACTCTATGTCGTAGTGGGCCATACTTAAAGCCTGGCCCATTTCCGATGTCAGAGTTTATCGGGTTCGTCCCTTAGCATATCGATACCGATGCCGACTGGAGCGGTTAATCGTATATTGAATGACTCTCGTTGCCAATGGTTTCGGACATCCGGAAACCACGGTTCTGAGTAAGGGGTGAGGGTACGTGTTGGGAAGTTCAGCGAGAACACCCAACCCCGCCCGCACTTAGCGGCCTTTACTAGGATATCGTTCGATTTTGGTGTACACGCGTTAGTTCGACGATGAAATGATATGCAGAGATTATTTTCCTAAGACATGTGAGGAAAAATAAATAATGGGTTGCTAAGTCGTTTAATGCATGTTAAACTAATAACGTCAAAGTTATTTAGCATGTGAGTTCGTTTTAGTCTAATAAAACGATAAAAAGAATATGAGAAAAAGTTGCTACAAACACGAGAAAACGGGTTAGTAACGATTGAAATAATAATATAGGAAATTGAAATCGAGAAATAAGAATTAATCGAAATCTGAAAAATATCGTTAAAAACGTTGTTTTGTATAAAAACGATGTTCGAGAAAGAGAAGAAAAAAAAATAAAAAAATAAAAAAGGTGGGTCTCGGTCGAGAGCCGCGCGACTCGCCCGAGACTAATGCGGGTCGCGTGGTGGCCTGAAATCGACAACGTTTTTTCGGAAAATTTTGATTAAATCGCGTACGAATATCGCATAACTCGTACTCGACTTAATATTCTCGATATTCGTTATATTTGATAGTTGATTATCAAATATTTTGAATAGTTTTAGAAAAGAGGTGAATTTAGAAATCGTTTCGTAAAATAATAAAAATAAACGAACGAAAAACTAAAAAAAAAGAATCGGGTCAGACTCGGGCGCGAGTCGCCTGGACCGGGCGCGACTCTCACGCGAGTCTGTCCGTTTTTTATTTTTTTGTCGAAAATCGTTATAAATCGCGTACAAATATGGATTAATTTATACTCGGTTTATATTTTCGATATTCGTCGTATTCGATATTCGATTATGAAATCGATATCGAATATTTGGAATGGCTTTAGAAAAACTTTTTAAAAAAAGTTTGTTATTTGAACGAAAAGTTAAAAAAAGATTTTGAACGAAAAATTGTAAAAAGATGTAACGATTTCGTCGAAAACTTAATATAATTCTTTTTGACACGATATTCGATTATATAGAATCGATATCATATTTTAAGAATATTCGATGTAGGAAAATAGTTTTAGTAATATCGATATTAGAAAATAAAAAGAAGGACCGACACAAGACCCATAAAAAAACGAGATGAAGGAGAGAGAAAAGGGAAGAGACGGGTTTGATATACACCCTCAACCTACATGCTTTGTGTTCTCGGTATAAGGCTCGTCGGACGGTGGCTTAGACACGGGAGCGTCGAGATGATGTGGGTGAGTTAAGGTGTCGGTTTGGAGTGTGTGGCGTGGAATTCGGCCGGTTCGGACAGGATTGGCTTTGTCGGATTTTGGAATTACTTCGGGATTACGTCGGGATTTTGGATGTTGCTTTTTTGGCTGACTTTTTCGGTATTTTCAGTCTGATTTTCTCGTGTATGAATCGTGTTTTTATTCGTTGGAGGGAGGGTCCTATTTATAGGAACCGAGGTGATCTTACTTGTGTGACAAGAAACACCGGTTTGGATAGGAAACACGAGAGTTCGTGAAGGAATAGACTTCTCGTTTCTTAGAGAAGAAGCCAAAGACTCGGCTGGTTGGGGGTGATATCTCGGCTGTTTCAGCCGAGTATCTGAGCTTGGGTGGTATTCCGTTTCGGTTTCCGGATAGAATTCCTACTTGAGATCGAATTCCACCTTAAACAGAATTGTTTAATATTTGTGAAGGCTGATTTTTGTAGGAATTTGGGCAGAAGTGGGACGCGTGAGACATCACGGTCGGTCCACAAGTCTCGGGAAATATCTTTGACCGGGTTTTGACTCGGTCGTTAAAAGACGGTTTTACCCCTGGTGACGGTTTCGACCCAAATTAGTGTTATTTGACTCGAAACGACCCACTGGGCCTGGATTTGAGGTTGGTTTTGTGAGATTTGTACTCCTTAAAATGTCTAAACCAAGTGTCCATGATTACAAGCCCATATCCGAGTCTGTCAAAGCACGTTTACGTCCTATCATCATCGGGTGTTTGGCGGGAACTACTATAGACACCTAGCGGTCAAATGTGGGTGTCTACACTATATATTGCGTATTAATATATATGATTGGGTTCATTTTTATACTGAGAAGAATAAATTGTGAACGTTTTTTGTCATTTTAATACATTATCACCACTTATATACGGAGTATATAATATTAATATTAATATTTTGACGATACCGTCTTATCAATCCGTATTTTTGCCTAACCCGTAATCTTTCTTGCTCGACTTCTTTGACGTGTCTATTGAAATGCTTTGAAATTTGATTATTTTAGATTCAACTCACTAACATCGAAAAATCATAGTGATATAAATATATATATTTACGATAGAAAAAATTGTAGATGACTATAATAATAAATGAGAAATTATAGATGATTAAACTGACCAAATTGTAGATGAGAAAAATTGCTTATCAATGAAGATCCAGCTCTGACTGAAAAAAAAAATCAATGTTAGATCAACAACTGTTGATCACCAGCCTTTTTGATTATCGTGTACAACCTAACTCGAAGCCTGCAATCAAATTGGAGTTAAAATAATAAACATGGATTAGCTTGCAAACAAAAAAATCTATAACCATGGAAGAGTGAGATACAATCCGACAATCCATGCAAAAAAAAATCTATAACCCGAAATAAAGTTGAGATGAATGAATGAGTATTATGCGATGAATGCAATGGGACAATTAGATTAATTACTGATTTATAAACCATGCAAGAATAAGATATACACGTGAGTTACATTCCATACTAAAAAAAATAAGATAGCAAGAATATATTACACGTGATATCTTTGTGATTTGTTGAACGTGTAAATGAACTTAGTCCTGAATTTAAACTTAGTTCAAAGAACGATTTTACTGGGCACACGTTAAAAAGCTAATCAGAGAAAGAATTATAATGATCTTATCAAGAGAAATTGAAATACTAACTAATAATTATCATACTTAAATAACATCAATGAGATTCCTTCTACAATTAACCTCTTAACATTTTCTCACTGGGCACATGTTGGAAAAATTATTAGAATAAATATTGATTCCATAACCAATAAATTGTACTCGTATAATGCAATACTAGATTAAAGCCCGTGCGTTGCACGGGTTGGTTGGCTTCGAGTTAATTGACTTAATTACATTGATGATGTATATTCGTTAAATAAGAAACTGATCAATCTATTCATTATAATAAATAAGATGATCACATGATATTAGTAATCAAACTTAATTTCAACTAAGTATATAGTCTTATGAGCTTATTCTAAAACTCAAAAGAATACATGCGAATAATTTTTTTGATTGATAGTATAAGATTCTATCGCCTCATCATAATTTTTCAATATAGGATAATTTACTCAAAGTTTATAGTTTTAAGATATGCTTTAAAGACCCAGAAAAACGCACGATTACTCTTATTTATAATATAGAATCATCACCTTATTTTTATTTTTTCGATGTGGGATAATTTTAGGTTTCTAGTCCTTTTAAAAGCTTTTTAAGACTCAAAATTTGTTGGTTGATATTTAAAACCATAAGATTACTCATTGATGATATAAAATTTTATCACCTTATCATACTTTTTCGATGTGGTATAATTTAATTACTTAATTAAGTTTATAATTTTAAGAGCTACTTTGAAGACTTAAAAGAGTTTGTTTTTATATCTATGTTAGAAGATAGACGATTACTCTTTGATAATTTTAATTAAGTTTAGATAGTCTAATTAAGAACTTTTATTTATAGACGGAGACGATTACTCTTTGATAATTTTAATTAAGTTTAGATAGTCTAATTAAGAACTTTTATTTATAGAGGATGCATGATTACTCTTATTTATAATACATAGAATTTCATCACACCATCTTAATTATATCACCTCATTATAATTAGTCTTATATAGAATTTCATCACCATAGAATTTCATCGTCTTATTATGGTCTTAAGAATTTTTTGAAGACTCAGAAGATTTTGATTGATATGAACAAATAATTAGTCTTATTTATAATATAGAACTATAACCATATTATAATTTGTCGATGTGGGATAATTTAAGTAAAATTTGTAGTCTTATTTATAATATAGAATCATCACCGTACCTTATTTTAATTGTTTCAATGTGGATAATTTTAATTTTGTAGTCTTATTAAGACTTTTTTAAACTCAAAATATTGTTGGTTGATATTTAAAAACAATTATTACTCTTATTTAATAGAAATTCATAACCTCATCATAATTTTTCGATGTGGGAGAATTACTTAAGTTGGTTGATGTCTAAGGAAAAAATTATAATTAGTCTTTTGTGTATAGTCTTAAGAACCTTTTTAAGACTCAAAAGATTTTTGTTTGATAAAAATTTATAATTTTTCGGATGTGGGATAGTTTTATACTATAAAGTTTCATCACCTTATGTGAGATTATTTTTATTTAACTTTGTAATCTTATTAAGAGACTTAAATGTTTTTTATTGATATTTAAGAATGAATGATTTGTCTTATTTATAATATAGAATTCATCAACTTATCGTAACTTTTCGATGTGG
This sequence comes from Agrostemma githago, assembly GCA_958450325.1. Lineage (NCBI taxonomy): Eukaryota > Viridiplantae > Streptophyta > Magnoliopsida > Caryophyllales > Caryophyllaceae > Agrostemma > Agrostemma githago. The sequence goes on along the minus strand of OY288240.1, from coordinate 78,209,827 downwards.
GTTGATTTATTTAAGTTTACAGTCTTCCATCAGCTCGTCAATTTTTTTTCGATGTGAGATAATTTACTTAAGCTTATAGTTTAAGCTATTTTTAACTCTTGATTATAATACGAAGTATATAATTTCATCACAATTTTCAATGTGGGATGATTTTAAGTTTGTAGTCTTGTATATTAAAAGCTTTTTTAAGATTCAAAAGTTTTTTTGTCGGTATTTAACCCATAGGCTTGTATTTAAGCATTTAAAATATTCCACTTTTAGTATAAACATATGGATTATCTTATTATATATTTTGGATGAATGATTACTCTTATTTATATAATAATAAAAATTCACCTTATTATAATTTTTCGATGTGGAATAATTTTACTTAATTAAATTTATTTAAGTTTAGATATAGTCTAATTAAGAACTTTTATTCATACACGAATGATTACAGTTATTTATAATATATAGAATTCCATCAATCCATCTTCATTTTTCGATGCGAGATAATTAAAATTTAACTGTATAGTCTTAGTCCTAGAACTTTTTTTTGTCTCAAAAGATTGTTGGTTAATATCTAAGAACGAAAGATTATCACCTCGTTAAGAACTTTTTTTAGGACGAATGATTAATCTTATTTATAATATACTCCCTCCGTCCCTAAATGATTGTCCCACTTCCCTATTATTTGTGAGGAGTATTTTAATGAAATGTGACAATCTTAGTGGAACGGAGGTAGTAGAATTTAATCACCTCATTTGTGATGCAAAAAATAGTGACCGAAGGGAGTATAATTTTTTGATGTGGATATAATTTACTTAAGTTTATAGCCTGTTTTAAGACTCAAAAGAGAGGGGTATAATTTTTCGATGTGGGATAATTTACGTAAGTTTATAGTCTTAATAGTTTTTTAAGACTCAAAAGATTTTGATTGATAACTAAGAATCTAAGAACCAATAATTAGTCTTATTTATAATATAAAAATTCATCACCTTATTATAATTTGTTGATGTGAGATAAATTTAACTAAAATTTGTAGTCTTATTTATAATATAGAATCATTAGCATAACTTATTTTACTTGTTTCGATGTGGGATAATTTTAAGCTTGTAGTCTTATTAAGACCCTTTATAAACTCAAGACTACAAATTTATGACTTCGTCGTAATTTTAAAAACAATGACATAGAATTCCATCATAGTTTTTTTTAAAAAACAAAAGTTTTTTTTGTTGGTTGATATTTAAAAATGATGATTACTTTTCTTTAGTACAAATTCATAAGCTCATCATAATTTTTCGATGTGGGAGAATTACTTAACTTCGTTGATGTTTAAAGAACTTTTTTTAGTTTTATTTATAATATAAAATTTCACACCTTATTATAAATTTTTTATTTAAGTGTATAGTCTTGGCAACTTTTTTAAGACTCAAAAAATTTATATTTGATGAAACTTTATAATTTTTCAAATGTGAGATAGTTTTAGTTTTGTTTATAGTCTTAATATATATTTTAAGACTCAAAATATTTTTGGTTAATATCTAAGAGCACATAGTTACTACGGAGTATTATTTATAATATAATTAAAGTTTCATCACCTTATTATAATTAAAGTTTTTTTGATTGATATTCAATAACGAATGATTAGTCTTGTTGATAATTATAGAATTTCATCAACTCACTGTAATTTTGTAAATATGGAATGATTTTTAATTTGCAGTCTTATATATCAAAAGTTTTTTAGTCAATATTTAAAACAAATGATTACTAATATTTATAATATAGAATTCCATCACCCCAACAAAATTTTTCGATGTGGGATAATTTAATTTTTTTTCTTGATAAGTACTTAAGCTTATAGTCTTAGAAACTCTTTTTGAGATAAAAGTCCGTGCGTTGCACGGGTTAGTTGGCTTCAGGTTAATTGGCTTAATTACATTGATGATGTATATTCGTTAAATACTCGTAAGAAACTTGATCAATCTATATCATTATAATAAATAAGATAATCATATGATATTAGTAATCAAACTTAATTTCAACTAAGTTTATGGTCTTAAGAGCTTATTCTAAAACTCAAAAGAATACATGCGAATAATTTTTTTGATTGGTAATATAAGATTTTATCGCCTCATCATAATTTTTCGATATAGGATAATTTACTCAAGGTTTATAGTTTTGAGATATGCTTTAAAGACCCAAAATAACGCACGATTACTCTTATTTATAATATAGAATCATCACCTTATTTTAATTTTTTCGATGTGGGATAATTTTAGGTTTTTAGTTCTTTTAAAAGCTTTTTGAGACTCAAAATTTGTTGGTTGATATTTAAAATCATAAGATTACTCATAAATAGACGATTACTCTTTATTTATATAATCGAATTTGATCATCTTGTTGGAGTATATACTTTTGATGAATGATTACTCTTATTTATATAATAAAAAAATCCACCTTATTATAATTTTTTGATGTGGGATAATTTTAATTAAGTTTATTTAAGTTTAAATATAGTCTAATTAAGAACTTTTATTTATAGACGGATGCATGATTACTCTTATTTATAATACATAGAATTCCATCACACCATCTTAATTTCGACGCGTGATAATTATACATTAACTATATACTTTAATTATACCTTTTTTTAAGTTAAAAAGATTGTTGGTTAATATCTAAGAACGAAAGATTACGTAGAATTATATCACCTGATAATTTTAATTTAACTTTATTTGTAGTCTTATTAATAGCTTTTTTTAAGACTAAAAGTTTTTTTCTTGACATCTAAGGATGAATGATTACTCTTGTTTATAATATAGAATTTCATCACCATAGAATTTCATCGTTTTATTATGGTCTTAAGAGTTTTTTGAAGACTCAAAAGATTTTTATTGATATCATATCTAAGAACAAATAATTAGTCTTATTTATAATATAGAACCATAATCATATTATAATTTGTCGATGTGGGATAATTTAAATAAAATTTGTAGTCTTATTTATAATATAAAATCATCACCGTACCTTATTTTAATTGTTTCAATGTGGGATAATTTAAATTTTGTAGTATTATTAAAACTTTTTTAAACTCAAAATATTGTTGGTTGATGTCTAAGGAAAAAATTATAATTAGTCTTTTATGTATAGTCTTAAGAACCCTTTTAAGACTCAAAAGATTTTTGTTTGATAAAACTTTATAACTTTTCGGATGTGGGATAGTTTTACTTAAGTTTCACCTTATTATAATGTTTCGATGTGAGATTATTTTAGTTAAGTTTGTAGTCTTATTAAGAGAGTTTTTAAGACTTAGAACTTTTTATTGATATTTAAGAACGAATGATTAGTCTTATTTATACTATAAAGTTTCATCACCTTATCATAACTTTTCGATGTGGGATGATTTATTTAACTTTATAGTCTTCCATCAGCTCGTCATTTTTTTTCCGATGTGAGATAATTTAATTAAGCTTATAGTCTTAAAAGTTCTTTTTAAGTCTTGATTATTATAATACGAAGTATAGAATTTCATCACAATTTTCAATGTGGGATGATTTTAAGTTTGTAGTCTTGTATATTAAAAGTTTTTTTAAGATTCAAAAGTTTTTTTGTCCGTATTTAACCCATAGTGTTGTATTTAAGCATTTAAAATATTCCACTTTTAGTATAAACATATGGATTATCTTATTATATATTTTGGATGAATAATTACTCTTATTTATATATAATAAAAATTCACCTTATTATAATTTTTCGATGTGGGATAATTTTACTTAAATTTATTTAAGTTTAGATATATAGTTTAATTAAGAAATTTTATTCATAGACGAATGATTACACTTATTTATAATATATAGAATTCCATCAATCCATCTTTTCATTTTTCGATGCAAGATAATTATACTTTAACTATATAGTGTTAGTCCTAGAATTTTTTTTTGTCTCAAAAGATTTTTGGTTACATAGAATTTTCTATCACCTCGTTAAGAACTTTTTTTAGTACGAATGATTAATCTTATTTATAATATAGAATTATAATTTTTTGATGTGAGATTATTTTTTACTTAAAGTTTGTAGTCTTATTAAGAGATTTTTTAAGACTTAAAAGTTTATTTAATAACGAATGATTAGTCTTATTTATAATATAGAATTCATCAACTTATCATATTTTTCGATGTGAAATAATTTATTTAAGTTTATAGTATCCCATCATAATTTTTCGATGTGGAATAATTTAAAAAAATTTCTTGGTCGATATTTAAAACGAATGATTATTCTTATTTATAATATAAAATTTCATCATCTCGATGTAAGATAATCTTAAGTTTATAGTCTTAGAAACTCTTTTTGAGATTCAAAAGACTTTTGGTAGATATCGAAGAACGAATTATTACTCTTTATTTATAATATAGAATTTCATTATCATATTGTAATTTGTCGATGTGGGATAATTTTAAAACTGATATATGTTATAAATTCATCACATAATGTGAAACAAATGATATGAAATTTATACTCTAATGAAAGCATTTTTTAACACGAATCTAATTATTTCATTTTTATAATTTATTTTATGATAATGTTTTAAAAAAATGAACTCTAAAGGTTTTCACGTCAGAATTGTAAAATATCACATTAATATAATAAATTAAATATATATTGTAATAATCAAAAGATTCTCTAATTGATTTTTTTATTAGTTATGATACTTTCCTAATTTGAGGTCTGATTGAACGGACCAATGAGATCGCTCGAAAAAAGCCTAAAATATATATATATATTGATTGTATTAATATAATATTCAGTGAGAATATTGTATTAACTTTAAACCGTGTTTTTAATATATTCGGTGAGAATATATGTTAATACAATATTACTTACCAAAATTACCCCAAAATACTTGATGTAAAATATGCAAATTTCGAAATTGCCGTTAAAGAATATCAACTACCAAAATTGACAAAATATTTTCAATTAAAAATAATATAAATATAACCGTAAATAAAATACTTACCCAAATTACTATAAGATACTGATCATGTAAATAGAACCGTAAATGTAAGTGTAATCTACAATCAAAAATATTTTGTAGCAATCACGTATGTGGCCGTAAAATGTGATTTTCCACAAATTTAAAAGATTTGATTATTTTTGTTTGTAAAATATCATAACTTTTGCCATAAGATATCAGGGGACCGGATTTTTTAATTTAGTCAGCTAAATTTGTAAATAACCATAATTATATATCTATCATATACCAAGATGTGTTAAATTAGACAAATAAAATTTAAATTAACATCAATAGCTTTATTCATTTTTATGGTTTATTAAAATATAATAGCAATTTAAGACATATTTTTATTTATAACTTTAATCATCTTACGGTAGATTATGTCATATGAATTTATGAATTTATAAATATAGACTAATATATATATGCGTAAAAGTAATAAAAATAAGTTAATAAGAATAAGTAAAATTATATATGCGTAAAATTTTATCACGCGTTATCATTGATGTAAATTAAAATTTATGGAGCAAATTGTGGGATTTAAACACAATTATAAGATTCGGATTTTTGATTGTAAGATATCAAAATTGACGAAATCTTTTAAATTGTAATAGCGGATTAATTGACGAAATCAAAAAATAATCGGATTAGAAACTATTTTCATTCTTATGGTTTAATAAAATGTAATAGCAAATTAAGTTAATTTGTTTTATAACTTTAATAATATTATGTAGAATATATCATATGAAGTTATGAACTTGTAAATATACGAAATTTATATAAGTATGGAGTATATATATTGTGTTCACGTAAACTATAATAAATATAAGTGTAAAAAAACCTAAATTATTTATCAACGTAAACCAAATAAAAATATGCATATAGTTTATATGCGCAATAAATATATAAATAAATAAATATATTACATATAAATAGGAGAATAACGTAAATAAATGTATTTTATTTTACTATATATAACATAAAATATTTGTTTGCTATATTTAAGCTAGATATAAGAGGACTTGAGGAGTAATTTATTATAATTTGGAGGGACTAAGAATGCAATATCAATACACTGCATGGAGTTATATGCAGGTGCGATAAGAGTGTCAGGATTGCAAAATGGAGCGAATCAATGTGCCACGTTGACTATCCTGGGGCCATCTTTTATATAATAAAGATTTTTGGAGAGATAGTTTAATACTCCCTTCGGATACTATTTTTTGTCCCATTTCATTAAAATACTCCTCACAAATATTGAGGCAATGGGGCAAAAAATAATGTCCGAAGGGAGTATGAAGCGATATCGAAATTACTTTTTCCTAACGCAACTTTACTCAATCCTAACGTATTTTTCTTAATATTCTCATATTTACCCTTCTCATAATTCACAGTTCTCCTAATCAAGAACAACTCATCTCTCATTTGCATACAATTATTCAAATCATAATTACAGATCGATTATGAGTACTAATTCAATTAGTGACCGTTTTTCCTAAATTACTTGTTTGGTTACGGTAATTACTTTTTCTAATTACTCTTTAATTGAAATTGAATGATTAAATTAAGGTTTTGTTACTTTTTTTTTCCTTCTAATTATTGTTTAACTGAAATTGAAGGAGTAAATTAGGGATCGATCATTGGCCCTAATTCAATTACTGATAACTAATTGTCGTTTTCCCTAAATCAATTGTTTGGTTACATTAATTAATTTGTCTAATCAAAATTTAATTGAAATTGGAGGATTAAATTAAGATTTTGTTACATTTTTTCTAATTATTGTTTAATCGTAATTGGTGAAGTAAATTAGGTTTAGGGAACGAGGGTGGTGGTGGCCGGCGGGATTCGATTAGGTCAAATTTGGGATTTTTTTTAGAGAGGAAATCAACCTTACTTTTAAGAGCCTTGGGACATGACGGGGCAAATAAGTAAAATATCGTTAGGATTGAGTAAACACCTAAAGCACGACCCGAATTTTTTTGGACTTCAAAAGCGGGTAAAAATAAGGGTGTGAAATTATTTCCTACCAATTCGACCCATGACTCGTAAAACATGACTCATGTTTTACTTGATCCGTATTCCGATACAGCCTGTTTGATAAGTCTACATATTAGAGGCCCGCTTTATTTTTTTGAGGGGTTAATGACGATATTAATATTCAGATCGTCAGTTAAAGAGTTGAAACCCTCGACAGAAATTTTGTGTTCTCTAGTCTCTACTTCTTTCTGCAATCGAACCCTAAACCTAAACGTAAACTTAATTGGATTTACTTTGATTCGTGATTTGTGGTATTCATCCTTCATTCCCTCCATTACGGAGTAGAATGCTTCCAGAAAAGGGAGATAATATGAGCGACCATTCTCACGCCATCCGGTAACTAACTTCTTCATCTTCTCCTCTCTTCTCTCTTTGTTTTTTTGATGCAGTAATTTCTTTTTCTTATTTATAATTGTAATTCTTTGTTTTTTTTTTGGTTGCAGTAGTTGTCCTCCTCAGAAGCGACCTCGTCTACTTCGTCTTCTCGACTATAAACCGTTAGTAGTTTATTATCTTCATCTGATAGATATGTGCGGTCTTGAGTTTCTGATTAGTTTTGGTTGTAATTAACTCGATCGATCCCATTATATATGAATTCAGCAAAGATATGGATGAATTCAAATCCGAGGCTGCTGGGATTGTAGAGCTGAAAGATTATATTGAATGGTACAATTCAATAGCAGCTAAAGATGAAGAATTTGCATCAGAATTTCCTTTCTTGAGTGCTAGATCTTATGGTAGATGGTACACCACATCGGAAATGGATTCTAAGAAGAATTTCATGAATCCTTGGGATTATGCTCACTGGTTAATGTTAAGATTTAATCCTGATTATGGTATTAATAAGTGGGCACTTCTCACTGAGAAAAAGGCTAAACTCGCTTTGGCATACATGAAGATGAAGAATACGGATCAGGTTTGTTTTTCCTCCTCCTAGGATAGCTAACCCTATAGTATATCATTAATTACATTTCTCCGTTATTTCCATTGACTCATTTGTATCTTGTTCCTCATATACTTATAATTGTTGAGTTTAATATTTGTGTTGATGAATATATACTCTCAGGACTATGAATATGTGAGGCACAAGCGCATGGTCGAATGCAGATCCTCTTTTCATCTCAACTTCTACGCTCGCCCCAAAGTCATCTCCCCATTGTTGTCTGTACCCCAGCAACCAGGACTTGACCAGCTGTTTTTTGCGGAAGTCGACTTTCGTGAAAAAGTTCTCGACTGTTCCATTCTTGATTCTCAGGATTTTGGTATGCATTGCATGCTCATTACAACTTAACTGCCTTTTTTTTATCAACTCTTCCTCTGCAGCTTTTTTCTATCTTTATTTCCCTTTCCAATTTAATTTTAATTACTTCTTCTTTATCATCACCTCTTTAGTATATCCCATATAAATTGGATCGAATCCTCCACCTTGAAGTGTGCATGCTTAATCGATAGCAAACCCTTTGAATTGGAAGGGTGGAGTAATAATAGTAATAGTTGAGACGGTCTCGTAGTACCATTATTAGTGGTATCACATAGAAAGATTCCAATCGGTATTTTTTTTATTTTCAAGATCGATTACATGTCCTCACAAATTAGTTTAGTAATAGTTCCTCACAATGAATATATGTTATTCATTGGTTGTGGGCACTCACAAGTCACCACGCTCGCTAACTTGGGGGTTTGGTTCCATGCATTTTGCAGGTGAGGGAAGGACAAGGATAATGATACTGCACCCTCCACATAACAACTGCGAGTATTGCAATGGGGATGAGGATGAATTAGCCTTTGGTTAGGGAATCTTCAATATTGTTATTGGCGAGTACTGTATTTACATACTCCATTTATTAAGGGAATCTTCAATATTCTTCTCTGCCATGTATGGGCGTAAATTATCTCCTCAATATTGTACGGAGTATTTTGTATTTTAAACCTATATACATTAATGTAAAATTGATAAAAATAATCTAAATCGGGAGATTATATAAACTAAAAATCAGAATTATAAGCAAAAAAAATGGATTAAATTGTTAATTTTTTTTTTATTTTTTTTGGTTACAAGGGAACCCGCAGCCGCTACCTTTGGGCTTTGGTGCGCTCTGGGTAAACCCCCGGTGTACGCAATAGCAAAACATTGTACTCCCTCCATTCCAATGGTTTCCATGCATTTGCTTTTAGCACAAGAATTTAAGTGGTATTGGAAAAGGGATATTTATTTGGTGAAGTTATTAATTTACCTTGGGTGGGGTATTGGTGAGTGTAATTGTTCAAAGTAAATAAGGGTAAGATTGTCATTTACTAACCAAATTAGTGATCAATTAAAGAAATGTATGAAAATGATTGGAACAGATTCAAATGGAATGTATGGAATTGATTGGAACGGAGGGAGTACTATTTAATACTCCCTCCCCCAAAGAAAGGTGATAAATTTAAGAAAAAAACACTCCCTCCAAAGAAAGGTGATAAATTTTGGGTGGAATAATCCATAGAAAGTGGGAAAAAATCTTAGTGGGGAAGGAGTATGTTTTATACTCCGTATCATTTATTCGTCACATACGGATTAATTATTAAAATAATCACCAATTCAAATAGATTTAGAGGTTGTTTTTTATATCACAAAATCTTGATTGAGACCGTCTCTCCATGCGTTATTGAGAGACGACTTGTGGGTATTCGTACCTATTTTATTATTATATGTACCTCTAAGTGTATCAGGTTGTTTATTCTTACCAATATCATATACTCCGTAATTCGTATGTTAAATGACATAATTAAGACAATTAAGGATACATTTTCATTTTTATTTATAAAATTCTTTTTCCCGTCATTTGTTTCATTTTATACTCGTATTATTTGTGAAAAATATTATATTTTATTCAAATGTAAATAATGACTGAGACGGGCAGAAAGTAAAAAAAAATGTTTGCAAAATGTATTTATATAACCTGTATTTGACCCAAAAAGCGGCCTAAGACCAGTATCAACCTAAGAGCACCCCCATCCATTGTTTTTTCTTCATTCTTGTTGGAGGATGGAGAAATTTTGGTCCTCCATCCAAGAATGAAATATTCTTGGCGGAGGAGAAGCCAAAATCATTCTTTCACTCAAATGGAAGAGAGAATGAGAATTGTGAGCCAAGTTGCTATTTGTACACAACATTTTTTTCTTTTTCTTTTTTTTCTACCAATGATAAAATGTCACGTGGATTGGGTATGAGTTTTGGAACTAATTAGAGAATAATAATTCATTCTTGGATGGAGGAGTTTTCTAAGATGAAAAAATTGAGGAAGAAATAATGAAGTGGAATGAATAGATCCCACCCAAGAATGAAAAATTCATTCATGGATGAACATGCTCTAACCTGGCCTGTATAAAATTCTTATTTTTCAAGCCAAAAAATCTGAAATACACCCAAACCCGGATGACATAACTCAAAACGGACCGCCGAGGATCCAGATTACGAACATGAAGTGTGTATTGTCTCAGTGCACCCTAACCCTAACCCACACCCTAACCCTAACTTGATTATTACTTGGATAATCCTTCACTCAATTTTCATCCTTTTATTTTTGATCCTAATACAATGCTTCCAGAAAAGGTTTATAATATGAGCGATCATCCTCACGCCACCGGCACCCAGGGCCGGTCCTGAACATCCGGAGGCCCTAGGCAAAATCGTAAAATAGGGCCCCTTCAAAGCGAACTTTGGAATGATGGTGCTTTCAAACTTTTTCTCCCTCGAATACTATAGCGAAAATCAAAATTAATTTTCTAAATATGCTATATTTTCCTTTTGCAAAACAAAAAAATCAAAATTATTAGTGACGTAAATTTTGTTATAGTAACAATTAAAAGGATCCTAAAATTTTCAAGTTTTTAGATCAACTAAGATTTTTATAATAATTGGGGATATGTTTTGAATTATCAAATATTCTGTAATCAACATAGACAACGAGTAAAAAAGAAATGAGTAAAAATTAATAATAAAAAAATTATACAAACATGGAGTAGATTATATTTAAAAGTTTTTTTTTACAAATGGATCTTACTAGTTTTGTACCCGCGCAAATTGCGCGGCTGTATATTCAAAAATTGTATAAATTTTCATTAAACACGTCATGACAAAGATATGACTAAATATTTAATAGTCTACATCAATCCATAGCAAAACATCGGACTAACAAAAAAAAGTAAACAATGATAATGATTTTCTTTGTTGAAAATGGCATACACATTAAAATATAAAAGTAAGTAGTAAGAAAAGACAAAAGTCCATATCTACGCGAGTATACAAATTTAATTACAAATATTGGAAAACTTCATGATACACCACATTAGTGGTAGTGTCAGAAGTCCGATTATTGCTATCAAAAATAAGGATTTTCAATCCGTTTTTGTTGGTGACTCTCGATAAAGCAACGTATAATTGACCATGTGTGAACACGGGCTTGGGGAGATACAGACCAACGTGCGACAATGATTGCCCCTGACTTTTGTTGATCGTCATGACAAAGCATATAGAAACGGGAAACTGCCGCCGAGTAAACCGAACGGGAAACTTGCTTGAGTCAGACGGAGAAAGGGTCAAACGTGGAATATAAACTATATCATTTGCATGGCTACCCGTTAGGTTCTAGTTTTGATCCCGCACAAATTGCTTATGTTATGAATACCACATGATATAAATGTTACTATATATCATTTTTTATTAATACTACATGATATAAATGTTATGCTTATGTTATGAACCTACTTGCTGTTAAAAAGCATGACTTCTTCAATATCTGGATTAGCGTCAATCAGCGTCGCGTCCCGTGTCATAATGCTAATTATTGCATCTTTCAGAATAAAAGATTATTATTAACTCACAAATTAAAAAGTGGTTAGTGTAAGTATCTTCTATTAAAATAAAGGAATGGAAATACTTTTCCATTCATTTCGATCTCTTGACATGTCTCAACACTAATACGGGTCTGGGTTTGTCAATATAGTTGTTGATGATGTTTATGATTTCTGATGTGAATTCCCCAAATATAGTACACGAAAGATGTTCTTTCTTGGTGTTTTTTGAAAATTTCAGTAGTAACGTTTTAGACCAAATATTTTGGAATTGAATTAAGTTTGAGGCCAAATATGAACAGAGTACTTACTGGGTATTTTTGAGGGTAATAGTCGTCCAGTGAGAGCCTTTTACAGATTTTTGAATTGGTTGATACTCAATGAACTTGCCAATAACATCTGTAATATTGAATTTATTATTAGCAAATATTATTCCTTGTGAATGTTTCCAAAATTGGTTCTTCATTTAATGAAGATTTACTTACCAAAATATAGATTGGAATAACATTGCTGTGTATTATATCATCAAAACTGATGAAGTTGTACACACATGTAGGAATACTCGGGTCAGGGTGCATCTTCATTACTTTTGTGCTATATTCGATCCAAATACGGCATTTATGAGAAGTCGCCTTCTCGTTTGCCACATTTGATGAAGTCAACAATTTGGAAATTGTATAAATGTTCCCTTCTTTAAAACCGGAGTCAAAAGACTTGACCAATCTTTGTTTAACGGTGACTTGAATCGTTGCTCCTTAAACATCAAAAATTTAGAAATTAATAACGTTCATACATATTGTGAAAAGGACATCGCATATTGATATAAATGAGATTCTTACTGAGTTATTGACGAAGATCATTTCAATGCCAAAAATTGGATCGTTTTTAAGCTGACTATTCTCTGTGATAGATTTTGGTTGCCTCTTCTTTCGAAACCACTTTCGCATAACCCTTGCAATAATAGAAATTCGATTCATATTTTCCGTGATTTCAGTGATTGACTTTTGCTGAAATTGGAATGTCATTGTGTATATCAATTTTTTCTGCTCTCTATTCAATGAAATTCTATCAAATTTATAAGGGAGGGGTGGGGAGTTGAATGGGGAAGTTGAAGAGTGAAGGTTGAATTGGGAAGTTGAAGATTAGTGGGAAGTTTTAGAAGTTACCGCAAGTTACTCAACTTCTCCCAGAATTGATGGGGAAGTTACGCAGACATTTTTTTTAATTTAAAGTTAAACTGCCACATAGAACGCCATGTTGGAGCCACATTGGATGCTTACGTGGATGCCTACGTGGGTGAATATGGTGGCTTCATTTTCTTTGGCTTTAATATATAAAAGATAAGAAAAGCGTGACACGTTAAGAGAAAGGGTTGGGAAGAAAATACTAAAAAGATGGGCCTATGGGAGTTCAAACCCATATGCAATTGAGCAGACACCAAGACTTTAACCACAAGTGTTGTACTACTATTGTGATTAATGAAGCATTGAAAATATTTATTCTATTCCTATTTTTCCTTCCTGGTATTGGGCCCCTTTTAGCCGTGAGCCCTAGGCATCCGCCCCTTGGGCCTACCCTCAGGGCCGGCCCTGCCGGCACCGGGTAACTTCATGGACTGTTGAAATCGACCTTAGCTTGTTTCCATGGAAAACGTTAATGGTTTGATGGATTGACATATACGGAGTATAATTTCTAAGTTTTGCATTGCATCTCCCAAAATTAATTCAACAACGATATGGCTGAATTCAAATCGAAGGCTGGTGAGATTGTAGAGCTACAAGATTATGTTGAAATGGTACAATTAACTATCACCTAAAGATGAAGAATTTGAATTACCTTTCTTGAGAGTGAGATCTTACGGGGAATGGTACTCAACATTAGATATCGAGGCTAACAACAATTTCTTTCATCCTTTTGATTATGGTCACTGGCTCAAATCAACATTTGATCCTAATTATGGTATTGATAAGTGGGCACTTCTCGCTGAGAAAAAGGCTAACATCGCTTTGGCATACATGAAGACGATGAACCATCATCAAGTTTTTTTTTCCTTCGTATCTATCTTGTTACTCCCTCCGAGTTCCTATATTTCTGTTGATGAATACGTAGTACTCTCAGGATTATGAATATGTGAGTCACGTAGACATAGTCAATTGCATAACCTCTTTTCATCTCAACTTCTACGCTCGTCCCAGAGTCGTCTCCCCATTATCGTCTCTACCCCAGCAACCAGAACCACTTGAGAAGCTGTTTTTTTGCGGAAGTCGACATTCATGAAAAGTTCTCGACTGTTCCATTCTAGATTCTCAGGATATTGGTATGCATGCTCATTACATGTGAACTGCATTTTTTTTTGAATTGGAAGGGTAGAGTAATAATAGTCCTGAGACAGTTTCACAGTACAATTAGTGTGACACCTCTAACAGAAAGATTCCGATATTTTCTATTTTCAAGATGGGCCACATGTCCTCATAAATTAGTTTGGTAACTTGGGTATGGTTCCATTTTGCATGTGATGTAACGATACTGCACCCTCCACATGTTACATATAGACTGCAATTATTGCAATTACGATATGGATACAATGGGCGGAATTCCCCAAAATTGGCCTGGACATGATACTATATTACTATGTAGTACTGTATGCACCTACGCCCTCCTTTTTTTGTTTATAATAAGGTCACACATAAATTTAAGTCCATAAGTCCTATTGTTAGTCATTGGATTAACTTTAGATCAAGGGCTGAGATTAGCTTTGCAATTAAGTAATTAAGAGAGTAGTTGATTTGACATTAAATGAAAAATACACCTAACCTATCACTAACAACTCCTCTCTCCAAAATAAACACTATACATTTTTTTCTCCACCACATCAATTAATCAACCAAGCCAAATCCCAATACTGAAAACCTTCATCATATTATTTTTCTTATTAATCCATTGTTGCTTCAAATTTATTAATTTTCTTCTACATGTCACTATTTACTTGTTGATTTTAATTTATTCAAATATTTTTCCGTAAATTCTATTTCAAATATTGAATACGAAATTTAAATCATTCTTTAAATAAAAGCGTCTTCATCAATAGTTCCGTAAAACTTAATTATGAATGATAGCGTCTTCTTCAAATATTGAATACGAAGTTTTTTCTGACAAATTATCCATCTGTATGCTTGAAACTTTAATTCAATTCCTACATAACTTCAACTCTCACTTTCTGAAATTTTAGAACTCGTCTCCCACATACTTTCATCTTTAGTTCATAACGTCGAATACTACAGTATTTATAATTTCAACAAACTCACTTTATAACTTCAACTCATTCACTTTAGAACTTCAAAGCACAACAATTACAACTTTATATATAATTGCTAGAAAGTTGAACATTATTTCTCTGTAAAAATATACAACGACATGCTTGGAACTTTAATTCAAATTCTTTACAACTGAAACTCTCAATTCATGAAACTTCAACTCTAAACTTCTAAGACTTCAAAACACGTATACTTACATATTCAGTGCATGACTTTCAATATTTAAATAACAGTTTGTTTGGAAATTTAATTCATCTGCAATGCAACTTCAGTACATTATATTTACAACATCATAGTTAACTGGTGTACATTCAAAACAATCTACCACACGCTTGCAGCTTCAGTTCGAACACTTTACAACTTCAACTCTCTGTTTCTGAAACTTTAACATCACACCCCTTTGATTTGTAGAACATAACTTTGTAACTTTAAGTCATTCTCTTTACAACTTCAGTGCACAACGTCTACAACTTCATAATTAAATGGTGGAATGTTCATTTTTCTTCGGCCATATATTCAACTATATGCTTGAAACTTCAATTCCAAGACCGTAAAACTTCAACTCTCATCTTCATAAACTTCATAATACGTGTCTCATATATTCTCCTCAATTTCAACTATAACACTATCAACAACACAAAACACAATTCTTTTTTTTCATGAGAGAATTGATGAGGTAAATTTTAACAACCATCTACTTCTCTTTCTGAACACAGTTGACAAAAAAAGAAGTTATTACAATAATAGAGTTAATGTCTTTTGTTTAAATTTTAAACTACATTTTTAAATTAGTAACGGAAACTAGTAACAGCCGGAAACTAGTAACAGCAATCATATTGAATATAGTGCCGGAAACTAGTAACAGCAATCAAAAGCACCATTACAGACATTTTTTTTTGCGGCCTCAAACATTACTTCAGTTCATCGTATACATTTTCCAAACTCAAACTCGATTGATCGAATTCAGTAATACTCCTATATGAATCCAATTTCCTCATGCAATAACATACTACTTGGTATACATATCTCCATTTTCCAATTAATCGTATACATTTTTCAAACTCGAACTCAAACTCAAACTCGATTGATCGAATTCAGTAGTATATGAATCCAATTTCCTCAGGCAATAACATACTTAATCGTATACATTTTTCAAACTTGAACTCAAACTCAATTGATCGAATGAAAGTAGTACTATATGATTCAATAAATTGAAAGAAGAAACAAGAGTAAAAAATGTGATTCAAATTACCTGCATATCCACAGACGAATTGGGCAGCAGAAATGAACTGAACAGCAAACAATCCCCATCTGTGGACATGACATAGGTCCACCCCGACGCGGCCACGCGCGGGTTTGGGGAGGCGAATGAATCTCCATATGAGATGGGTCGAATTGAATTTTAAATCGAAGTAGGAGTCGCCACCGAACTTTGTGGGAGTTCGGGCCTGTTCGAACCCACTCTATGTCGTAGTGGGCCGTGTACAAAATACGGCCCATTTCCGATGTCAGAGTTTATTGGGTTCGTCCCTTAGCATTTGATACCGATACCGACATTATCGGATATCGTGTATTGAATGACTCTCGTTGCCAATGGATTCGGACATCCGGAAACCATGGTTCTAAGTAAGGGGTGAGGGTACGTGTTGGGAAGTTCACTAAGAACACCCAACCCCGCCCGCACTTAGCGGCCTTTACTAAGATATCGTTCGTTTTTTATGTACACGCGTTAGTTCGATAGTGAAATGATATGCAAACATTATTTTTCCTAAGCATGTGAGAGAAAAATAAATGGGTTGCTAAGTCGTTTAATGCATGTTAAACTAATAACGTCAAAGTTATTTTAGCATGTGAATTCGTTTTAGTCTAATAAAACAAAAGATGAAAATAAATAGCTACAAACACGAGAAAACGAGTTAGTAACGGTTGAATAGATTGAATAAAGAAGTAAATACGTTAATATGCATGATTTTGAAAAAGGCTTATGACACGTGATGGATTAACGTGTTGACCGAGGTCGAAAAAGTATTTATTGAAATCTGAAAATATGTCGCGAAAGTCGCTATTTTATGTAAGGAACGAAAAGAATAAAAGACGAGAAAACGAAAAAAGGGCTCGGCCTACCAGGCTCTCGCGCGAGTCGCCTGGCAGGCGCGGGAGTCTGTCCCGTTTTTTTTATTTTTCGAAAATCGTCAAATTTTATAAATCGCGTATGAATATGGATTAATTTATACTCGATTTATGTTTTCAATATTCGTCGAATTCGACATTCGATTAGGAAATCGATATCAAATAGTCGGAATGATTTTTAGAAAAAGTATAAAAAGTTTGTTTTGAAAAAGAGTTTGAACGAAAAAGAAGAAAAAAATGCTAATTCTCTCCGTGTTAAAATCGTCGAATTTTGTTTAAAAAGATGTAACGATTTTATTAGCATCAACGAGATTTAATTTAGTTCTTGTTAGATACGATATTCGACTAGAGAATCGATATCGTATTTTAAGAACGTTTCGTTTTATGAAAATATTTTTGTAATATCGATATTAGAAATATGAAAAATATGCGACCACGACCCATATTAAAACGAGGACGGACCGATGACGCTACAAAAACGGAAAAAAAGACGAGAAAAGGGGAGAGAGAAAAGAGAGAATTGGGTTTGATTTACACCCTCAACCTACATGCTTTGTTTTCTCGGAATAAGGCTCGTCGGAAAGTGGCTTAAGCACGGGAGCGTCGAGATGATGTGGATGAGTTAAGGTGTCGGTTTGGACGTGCGGAGTGACGGGTTTTGGCCGGGTTGTGGGGTCGGATTCGTCGGGCTGATTTTGACAGTATTTCGATGCTTCTTTGGATGTATGGATGTTATGGGATTTGATATGTAACGAAGGTGTATGATTATGAATTGTTGATGTGTTATGAATTGTTGGTGTGTCCCCTTGATGGATGACAGGAGGGTCCTATTTATAAGTGAAGTCCTCGATTGATACTAGAAGAGGTACTCTTGCTTGGACGACAAGAAATACCGGTTTGGATAGGAAATGTAAGAAGTCGAGAGGCACGAGAACTCCAATTCTTGGTGAGGAAGCAAAGTCTCGGCTGTTTTGGGGCTGTTTTGGCCGAGTGTTTGGCACTCGGTCGGTAAATTGATTTGGTTTTTAGATAGAATTCCTACTTGAGATCGAATTCTATCCTCGAACGGATTTGTTTAATATTTTCGAGGCTGATATTTTTGTAGTATCTGAGCCTAGACCGAACTGATGAGATGTCACGACTGGTCCGTGTTTCTCGGGAAAAATATCTTTGACCGGGTTTGACCCGGTCGCTAAAAGATGGTTTTACCCCTGGTGCCGGATTCGACCCAAATTAGTCTTATTTGACTCGAAACGACCCACTGGGCCTGGATTTGAGGTTGGTTTTGTAAGATTTGTACTCCGTAATAAGCCTAAACCAAATGTCCATGATTACGAGCCCATATCCGAGTCCATCAAAGCACGTTTGCGTCCAATCATCATCGGGTGTTTGGCGGGAACTATTATAGACACCTGGCGGTCAAAATGTGGGTGTCTACAGAGCCCCCACTCTGACTGAGGCTTGGACAAGGCAAAAGTCAGAGTAGCTACCAGGTCAATCAAGGATTAAAACTTGGCAGACTTCCGATCGGGTCGTTTATAGTCCATTAGACCTGCGTGAAGGGCTCGCCAGCCATAGGATAGAAATCATACCTGGGTTGATGTTAATAATGTCGCGGGAGCTTGCCTTGGAAGCTATGGATGTATCTGTTTAAAGATACATCCTGTCTTAGAATTGCGCGGGAGCTTGTCTTGGAAGCTACGGGTGAATCTGTTTACAGATACATCTCGAAAAAAAAGGTCGCTTGAGTTTTTTCCACTGGGGAATTTTGGAGAATTCTTCGGGAGTCCTGGGTGTACCTGTATGCTGGCAATAATTTGCATGTAATATCTAGGTGGAACACCGACTCACGCTGGGGAAGAAATGATTTTTTGATTGATTTGCTGAAAATCTCTTTTGAAAATTTTGGAAATAGGATGCTTGGGATGACTTGATTCCTGATCATATTCTGACACGGATTCCTAAAAATCCCCTGGTTAGGCCTGTATGCCTAGATGAAGTAGGGAGTATGATAAGAATTCCTATTCATGTGGTGACTAGGAAAGAGATTTCCTCTATTATAAATAGAGGGTTCTTGCTCCTTATTTTTCATATTCCAACCCAAATCTTTTCCTTCAATCTTAAAATCCCTTAGACTTTTTAAGACAAAACAAAAAAACTATTCTTGCAATGGGTATTGATCATCTGACTGCGATGTTTCAGGCATGGGCTCAAGACTTTCGAGACGAAGATAAAGTTCAGCTAACTCAAATGGGAATCGTTGCCTTATTCCCACTTCAGCGACTTAGGGTAGATTCGCACTTTCTCGATGCCTGCTTATCCTTTTGGGATACCACCCATCATGTTTTCGCATTTCCTCGAGGAGAGATATGTCCCCTTCCTGAAGAAATTGCGGCTATAGGCGGTTGTTGCCCCAATGCTCGTCCTGCTATTCCCCCATTTTATCCTGACCCAAGGAGGAGATTAAGGGATTTTCTAGGCTTATCGCATGCTGAGACGGCCCGCATGGTAAAGGGAGATTCAGTTTCCCTATTTGACCTGGCTGACAAATTCATGGATCCAATTGGCGCAAGAATTACTTCTACCCATAGGCGTAGGGCTTTCGCCTTTTGTATGCTGCATGGATATGCCTTCGAAGGTCGGATGGATGCTGACTCGTGCTTGGGTGAAATCAGGCTGATTAGCATAGTTAACCAGATGGAGACAGGTCACAGTCCGGCTTGGCTGATAACCGGGGAGATTATTATGGGCCTTGATGCCAGAAGACTGGACTCGGATCGACAGTTGACAGGAAGCATCCGTCTTTTGCAGGTATTTAACCGTTTTTTCTTTTTTTTCGAGAGATTGCCCGAATTTTCCGAAAAAAAATTTTTGAAATTTTTTTTTTCGAAATTCTCCAAATTTCCAAAAACTTTTCCGAAATTTTGATTTTCTCGATTTTTTTTGAATTTTTCCGAAGATTCGAATTTTTCGATTTTTTTTTATTTTTCGAAAGTTTTTGACTTTTCAAAAATTTTTGCAAATCTGGTTGTCCGAGCGTCTGTCAATCATAGAGCCCCCGGTAAACATATCTAGATATCGCAGCTGTCAGATTGGCTCCAGGTCCCGACGAATAAGCTCGAGTCATCATATAAATCAAAAATATTGGGATGAAGAGCTAACATTCCATGGTGGGCCTTTGATTAGATGGAATGTCATCTGGTGGTTCCTTTCAAGACTAACGGGATTAGCTAAGAGGGATAAAGCCCGTTATCTGGTGATCTTGTCTTTGGATTGGACCGTGCATATCTACCCGGATCGTATTCTGAGACAGTTCGGTTCGTTTCAGCAGATCCCCGAGACTGAAGCAATCATTAGCGTTTCGCTCCAATTGATGGACGCTATGTGTGACACGTGGCTACAACGCTGGTTTACCCGTGTCATATGGACTATACCTCGCCCTTGCCAAACCGCTTGGGTTTCTGAGTCATACCGAAAATGGACTTCTGAAGAATCCAAGGAGACCCGTAAAGCTTTGAAGACTGATGAGGCTTTTGACTTGGCTCGTCGAGAATCGGCAAAAGACAATAGGTGGTTCTTTGATAAAGAGGAAATTCCCACTACTTTCGTCGAACCGGAGTCAGGTTCTAAGTCAAAAACTAGGACTCGAGCTAATGAGACCGGTGCTAGTGATTTGGAGAGAAGGCTCGGGCCAAAACTAGCGGTCCGAGATAGGCTAGGTCCGTGTGACAGGTTACCCGAGAAAGTGAGGGCCCGCCTAGGACCGAGCGAGGTGACCGGGGAATCGAGTTTGAAGAAACGTGCCCGGGTCAAGGAGGTTCCCTTGGTGATTCGGGAGTGTTCACCTCCACGTCGACGTCGGTGGACAGAAAAGGAAGCTAAGGACAAGGGAAAGGGAAAAATGCCCTAGTTTTTTATTATTTAAGTATTAGTATTATTTATTGTGCTTTTTTTTTGATTTTTTTGTAACTTTCCGAGTTTATCGGAGAGATTTTTGTTCTGAAATTAAATAAAAGAAATTTATTAAAAACCGTTCTTGTTTCCTTTTCTCGATTGCAGTGGTTGTGCCCTTTTGAGGGGCTGCCTACGTATCCACAATAAATGGAATCAAACCAAACGTAGTTCAGACTTAATTTGCAATTACATCAAGACTATTGGTTCAAGATGTTTGTAACAGTAGAATAAATAATTCTAGCTTTTGACTTGTCTTTAAAAGTTTATCTTGAAAAAGATGTTTTTAATAAACTTTTGCGAATGACATTGAGAGGGATGGGTTAAGGGTAGTAACGCTTCAGCTGGTCCAGGTTAGTTGGATTGACGAACTCATTCCCGTCCAGGTCCGTTAGCATTACTGCTCCGCCTGATAGAATCTTCTTTACCAAATACGGCCCAGCCCAGTTAGGTTTGAACTTTCCCCTTGGGTCTACTGGTAATAAAGCTCGAACAGACTTGAGAACCAAATCTCCTTCTTTGATGTTTCTGGGCCTTACCCTTTTGTTGAAAGCCCGTTGGATCCTCTTCTGATAGATTTGTATATTATTGAGGGCACGAGATCGTCGTTTGTCTAAAAGGACTAGCGAGTCATATCGCGCTCGAACCCAATCAGCTTCGGGTACTTGACTCTCGAGTAGGATTCTGAGTGACGGCACCTCTAACTCAACAGGTTGGACCGCTTCCATGCCGTATGTAAGGTAATACGGTGTTGCCCCGGTCGCAGTACGAATCGAGGTCCGATATCCCCAAAGTGCAAATGGTATTTTGTCGGGCCAATCCCGGTAATTATCAGCCATCTTTTTTAGTATGGTGACAATTGTTTTATTAGCCGCCTCTACCACCCAATTGGTTTGGGGTTGGTAGGGTGAAGATGTATGTCATTGAATTTTGTACTTGGTTAATAATGCTGCTGTCTAGGGTTGAAAATGGGTCCCGTGGTCACTGATGAATTCATGCGGGATCCCATATCGGCATATTATCTTATTTTGAATAAACTTGGCGACATGCTTGGCATTGAGAATACGGTAGGATTCAGCTTCGACCCATTTGGTGAAATAGTCGATAGCCACCAAAATGAAGCAGTGTCCTCCGGTTCCCGAGAGGTTTATCTTCCCAATTATGTCGATTCCCCATGTTGAAAATGGCCAGGGTGACGTCATGGTATACAACAAGGATGGCGGCATATGCTGTACATTAGCAAAGATTTGACAGTTATGGCAATGTTTGACATAAATCTGACAATCGGTCTCCATGCTGTTCCAATAATAACCGAGCCTCATGATTTTCCGGACTAACATCCGGGCGTTCATGTGTGGGCCGCATTCGCCATCATGTACCTCAGCCATAACTTTTTCAGCGTTGGCTTTATCGACACATCGAAGGAGAGCTCCCTGTGCTGTCTTTTTGTAAAGTTGCCCATCGTCGGTGCGGATGAACTGGGCTGCCAATCTTCTCAAGGCCTTTCTGGCTCGGTTGTCGGTTCCGGGTGGATATTCCCTGGTTGTTAGGTACGTCAACACAGCTTGATACCATGGCTCGGGATCGGGTATCTCGATATCTTCGATGTCGTGGATATATGCTGACTCGGATCGTCTTTCGACACAGATTGGCATGCTGGTCACATGATCAGGAATATTTAACAAAGAAGCCAGTTTTGAAAGTGCATCTGCGAACTGATTTTCTTCCCGAGGTAGGTATATATATTCTACCTTCTGGAACTGTTTTTCGAGATTCCTTCCTCATGCCTGGTAGGCCACGAGATTAGCATTTCGAGTCTTCCATTTTTGGAGTGCTTGATTAATGACCAGAGATTAATCACTGTGTACTCGAAGATTTGTGACCCCTAAGTCGGCGGCGGCTTGTAGCCCGTGGATACATGCTTCATACTCAGCGACATTATTAGTGACGTCAAAGTCTAATTTGATGAATACGGGAGTATGTTCCCCTCTCGGCGAGATTAGGAGAATCCCGACTCCAAATCCTCGAAAATTGGATGCCCCGTCAAAGTATAAGTCCCATGTTTCGGCGTCGGTGTAGAAAATGTCTTCATCTGGGAAGGACCAAGTGTCGGTGTGTCCTTCTTCAGTTATGGGACTGTCAGCGAGAAATTCGGCTACTATTCGTCCTTTGATGGCTTTCAACGGTACGAACTTCAGATCGAACTCTGCCAACATTAGGGTCCATCTCGATATCCTGCCGTTGAGAATGGGCTTTTTGAAAAGGTACTTGATCGGATCCATTCTGGATAGTACCTGTACCTCGTAACTGAGCATGTAATGTCGGAGCTTCTTGGTGGCCCAGACCAAAGCTAAGCACGTTTTTCGAGCATGGTGTATTTACACTCGTACTCTAAAAATTTCTTGCTGATGTAGTATATAGCCCGTTCTTCGGAGTTGACCGTTTGAGCTAGCATAGCCCCCATGGCTGTCTCTGTCGTGGTTAGGTATAGTGACAAAGGCAAACCGTGCTGAGGTGGCATCAGGACCGGTGGTGAAGACAAAATTTCTTTGATTCTATTAAAGGCTGCTTGACATTTGTCGTCCCATAGTAACCGTTCTCCTATTTTCAGCTTCTTGAAGATCGGTTCACACACCATGGTTAGCTTTGAAATGAACCTGCTGATGTACTGGACTTTTCCGAGAAACCCTCTTATCTCCTTTTCGGTTTTAGGGGGCTGCATCTCGGTGATGGCCTTGATCTTGGCTGGATCGACTTCGATACCACGTTGGCTAACGATATGACCCAGTAACTTGCCAGATGTTACCCCGAAACTGCATTTCTGAGGGTTTAACCTCATGTTGTATTTGCGTAATCGGGTGAAGAATTTTCTCAGGGCGGTGATGTGACCGTCCTTGTCTTTAGATTTGACGATCATGTCGTCCACATATACTTCCACTTCCTTATGCATCATGTCATGTAATAAAGTCGTGGCAGTTCGTTGATAGGTGGCCCCGGCATTGATGAGACCAAATGGCATAACAGTATAGCAATAAGTACCCCAAGGTGTAATGAAGGTGGTCTTATCCATATCTTCTTATGCCATTTTTATCTGGTTATACCCCGCATACCCGTCCATAAATGATAGAAGGGCATGATCAGCTGTGTTATCCACCAGTATATCGATGTGTAGTAACGGGAAATCGTCTTTCGGGCTTGCCTTGTTAAGATCCCGAAAGTCTACACAGACACGCACCTTACCATCCTTTTTAGGGACTGGTACGATGTTTGCAACCCAATCTGGATACTCGGAGACTCGTATGAACCCAGCCTTGAATTGTTTGTCGACTTCCTCCTTGACTTTGAGGGACCATTAGGGCCTCATGCGTCGGAGTTTTTGTTTAACCGGCTTGAACCCTTCCTTGATCGGTATATGGTGCTCAGCTATTTCGCGATCAATCCCCGACATGTCCTTGTAGGACCATGCGAAGACGTCTTTGAATTCTTGAAGGAGATTCACGAATTGTTGTTTCTCCTCGGGATCTAAGGATAATCCTATCTTAAGCATCTGAGGTTCTAAGGATATTCCCACGTTAATGGATTCAGTTTCTTCGATTACCGGATTGCGGGATTCCCTTTGCTCTAGCTGCTCGATCAGGTATGGAGGCAAGGATACCTGTTCGTCGGGTTTCTCAATGTCATTGCACATAATATTTTTGGAATTGAGAAAGTTTTGAAAATGAGACAAGTCGTAAGCAGAACGGTTGTTATTATTGATCATGAATTGAGAAAATAGCTCAAAAAGAGCGGCCATCTGATCACTAGTCAGTGGCGGGATAGGTAGGATGCCTGGGACAGACCCCGAGGCATCAGAAGTAGCTAAAGGGAGAGGGGGAGTTACAGGACTGGCCCTAGCACCGGACTCACTAGACTCAATCTTAGACTCTGACTCGGACTCCGACTCGGACTCAGACTCAGATTCTGGCATTTCTCCTTCCCCTGTGATCAGCTTATAAGTTCTTCCTTGGCTGTCAGTCCATTTGACAGTCTTCCTCCAGGTTCTGCTTCCGGTCCTGGATCCGACCTCCGAGATCAGTTTAGATGGATCAAAGGTGCGGCTGCGGAGAATGAGACTGACCAGCTCTTCCTTCGGTGTTGGGGCCGTGAGTTCCTCTCCGAAAAGTAGCCCTATCACGGGCTCAGCATTCTTAGCATCTTCGGACTGGATAAGAGCGAAGATGTCATCCGGTATGTAGTTGCAATCCTGGGCCAAGTGGGTCCCAGGGCGCGTGGTACTGGGCCGGTATAGGCCCGTTTGGACTGGTCCAAATACTGGAGTAACAAAAGTGACAGTGTTAGTCCTTGTTTGGCCCATATTCTCTGGGGTTATGGTATAACCCAGACCAGTTTGAGTCCTCCCGTTATCTAGGACTTCGAGGATTTTTCCTGCAGGGAGATCGGGCCTTGATGTAGCCCCCGGCAGATAGCCCAGATTCTGCAACATCCGGTCAATGCTAACCGTGAAGTAGGGTCGGAAAAGATACTCTTCTTCAATGGTCCCTACGAAGTCGAACCCCCAGAGATCGGTGCGGCCCGAGGTGTTGCAGTTAGCCACAGTCATAGGCGTGGCTTCTAGAGTGATGACGGTGTCGTGCAAAGGTAGCTTGACTTTCCGATGCAAGGTGGAGGATACAGTCCTGGTTGCGTGGATCCAAGGTCTTCCTAAAAGAAGGTTAAAGGAAGAAGTCACATCGATCACTTGAAATTCCAGCTCCTTCTCTATCGGGCATGTTATGATAATAAGTTTTGTGGCTCCGGCTACTGACTTTGGACTTTCGTCGAAAGCCTGAATGGTTTGAGCTGTGGGAATGTAGTCGGCCTCGGTAATGCCGAGGGCTTTGACGGTCCTCAAGGGGAGGACATTGACTGCGGACCCGTCATCGATGAGGGTTATGGGCAGGTACTTTCCACGACAGATGACCGTGATGTAGAGGGCCATGTTGTGGGCTGGCCCAAATGGTGGTAGATCAGCATTGGATAAGGTAATACGTGGGCCTTCTTCCTTAGCTTTCCCCTTTAGGTGGGGCAGAACCGTGGCTACCATTTCAGCTGGAGTAGCCATGGAGTCAATTTTGACCTGATCGAGGGCCTTAGTGAGTGCCTCTCAATGTTCTTGGGAGCTAACTAAGAGTTGCCATATAGAGAGGTCAACTCGAGTCCTGCTCAGCTGCTTCACAAGAGCCTTTCCAGTAGTTGGCTCTTCCGGGGCGACCTCCGCTTTAAGCGGCTCGGCGATGATGAGGGCTTGACTATTGGCTAAGACCTTGGACTTAACCTTCTGAATCTCCTCGGGCGTGATGGGGACAGTTTCCCCCTTGGTAAGATAGACGTCATCTTCGTCGTCGCACCAGATCCCGTTTATTTGCGGGAGAAATGGAGAAATGAGGTGTGAGCAATCCACTATTTCCCCGGAAAAAATGGCGTGGGTGGCCAGCGGATTATCCTTGTTGTTGGGTTTGCCTCCCGGTAAAGGGATCTTGCCACTTTCGATGAGATCTTGGATAAGGTGCTTTAGCTTCCAGCATTTCTCAATATCGTGTCCCTTGCCACGATGGTACTGACAGTAGGCCTGGATGTCGTAGGCCTTGGAGCGACGCTCGACCGGGAGCTCAGGTGTTGGGCCTATCGGGGTGATCAGGCCTTTTGATGATAGCCTCTGCAGGGCATTTTCATAGGTGGTGCCTATGTCGGTGAATACCCGGGGGGTGGTATTCTTCTTGGACGGGGTATCAAGTAAGTTTACCTCGTCAAAAATGCTACGAGTGGCAGCAGTAGATGTGGGCTTGCTTGTCGATGAGCTGGCCCCTTGGTATCCCTTGGCGGGGGCCTTAGTGAGGCTTTCCAACCTTAGATCATCTTTGATTCTCGTCCCCATCTCAGTCAGGACCGCGAAACTAGGTATGATGGCGTACCAGAGATGGACCCGGTAAGCAGGAAGAAGGTTCTTGACGAAGGCTTCAACCAACACTTTTTCACTGGGCTTATCGACCAGTTTGACGCTTTCAGCCCTCCAGCGTTGAAGGTATTTCGTGAATCCTTCCTTAGGTTCCTGGGCCATTACTTCCAGGGTGCGCATAGTGGTCTGGATTTCCGTGTTGTCGGCGTAGTTCCGAGCGAATTCCGTTGCCACGTCATCCCAAGTTTTGTATTTCTTGGAATCGAGCCGGTAGTACCAGGCCCTTGGGTGCTTCTCGAGAGAAGAAGCGAACAGGTGTTTGAACATGTTGGACTTAGCCCCCTTAAGGGCCATGAATTCCTTGAAAGCCCGGATA
The DNA here is from genome assembly GCA_958450325.1 of Agrostemma githago. NCBI lineage: Eukaryota > Viridiplantae > Streptophyta > Magnoliopsida > Caryophyllales > Caryophyllaceae > Agrostemma > Agrostemma githago. Next base: position 78,182,255 of record OY288240.1, on the reverse strand, counting down.
TGGTGGACCGGGTCTTCGGTACCCTCAAACATTGGCAGGCCCGTCAGATTGAGATTGGCGGGTAGTTCATCGGTCAACGGTGTGTAGGTCCGAGCATTCTCCGTGTGGATGGAGTTTTGGGTCGACAAATGGACCTGTTCCTGCAGTTTGTGGACTGCGCTGGCCAATTCAGCTAAAGGCCCAGTAGTGTCGACACTGCCACTAGGAGTTCCCTGCTCCACGGCACTTACCCGGGTAAGGATGGCGATCTGGTCCCCTCTCATCGACGTGATCATGTTTTCCAGCTTGGTCAATGAGGCCCTCAATTCATCTATGGCTTGTTGCGTCATGGCTCGGGTGTGGGGTGGCCTGTCTGTAAGGGCACCGCGTAATCAGTAACAGACCCAGATCTTAGAATCAAATAGTACATCCCGAGCAAAGAAAAGACTGGACGAGAAAAAGACCAAAAACCGACTTCTAGACGGAGGACCCGTGGACGGTGGGCCTTCCTTAGGATTTGGCAAAGTGGGCCTAGTCCCGTTCGAAGGAAGGTCCGCGTGAGAATTCCCCAGACTTTGGACTCGAATGTGTAAACGGGCTTCCCTTTGCTGGAGTTTGTCCTACGAAGGTGGGTCGTGCCTTGACAAATAAGGCGGACTGGGATAGGGAGGAAATCCGTGATGTATGATCGACGGAGTTTCGACGCTATAGACTCTTACAACCTATGACAAGACCCGACACTGCTAAATACGGGAAGTCCTAAGAGGAAGAGGGTTTTGAAAAGAGAATTTGGATTTGAAAACCGAGCAAAGTTGGGTAGGATGGTCCGATTTTTTTGAAAATCGAGAAAAAGGTTATCGGGCCGAGATTTCGGGCTTTTGAAAAGGTTTGGACAGCATACCGGCTAAAAATAGGCTATTTTGAGTCAAAATCATAAGTCCTAAATTCGGTAGCTTTCCGGGTTATGAAAAACGGATAGGTTTGAAAAGATGCAATTTTTTGAAAATGATGGTCTTTTGAAAAGACTAAAACAAGATCAAGTAGCATGTAGTCATGGAAGCAGTATAACGACACCATGTATGCTCTTAGTCTAAGTCTCGGTCGGTCGAAATAGGGTCTATACCAACGACGATCGCTTTCTCGCAAATCAGGACGGACTTCCTAAGCCGAGTTGGTCTTAGAACCTGTCGTAAAACCCATGCGAGTTCCGCCATCGAAGTCTTTAGTGCACCCATTTGGGAATGCACCGTGGTATAGTGGGACGTCGGTCACAAGTAACCGGCCCGGGAAAGATTTGGGTTATGCATGAACCATTGAACTAAAACGTGTACATTACTAATCGAACGATTTCTTTTCGAGTCTCACCCTGAGGATGCCGATGGTAAGTGACACATCAGTTAATCCCCAGCGGAGTCGCCAAATTGTGGACATGACATAGGTCCACCCTGACGCGGCCACGCGCGGGTTTGGGGAGGCGAATGAATCTCCATATGAGATGGGTCGAATTGAATTTTAAATCGAAGTAGGAGTCGTCACCGAACTTTGTGGGAGTTCGGGCCCGTTCGAACCCACTCTATGTCGTAGTGGGCCGTGTACAAAATACGGCCCATTTCCGATGTCAGAGTTTATTGGGTTTCTCCCTTAGCATTTGATACCGATACCGACATTATCGAATATCGTGTATTGAATGACTCTCGTTGCCAATGGATTCGGACATCCGGAAACCATGGTTCTGAGTAAGGGGTGAGGGTACGTGTTGGGAAGTTCACTAAGAACACTCAACCCCGCCCGCACTTAGCGGCCTTTACTAAGATATCGTTCGTTTTTTATGTACACGCGTTAATTCGATAGTGAAATGATATGCAAACATTATTTTTCCTAAGCATGTGAGAGAAAAATAAATGGGTTGCTAAGTCGTTTAATGCATGTTAAACTAATAACGTCAAAGTTATTTTAGCTTGTGAATTCGTTTTAGTCTAATAAAACAAAAGATAAAAATAAATAGCTACAAACACGAGAAAACGAGTTAGTAACGGTTGAATAGATTGAATAAAGGAGTAAATACGATAATATGCATGATTTTGAAAAAGGCTTATGACACGTGATGGATTAACACGTGTTGACCGTGGTCGAAAAAGTATTTATTGAAATATGAAAATATGTCGCGAAAGTCGCTATTTTATGTAAGGAACGAAAAGAATAAAAGACGAGAAAACGAAAAAAAGGCTTGGCCTACCAGGCTCTCGCGCGAGTCGCCTGGCAGACGCGCGACTCGCGCGGGAGTCTGTCCCGTTTTTTTTATTTTTTGAAAATCGTCAAATTTTATAAATCGCGTACGAATATGGATTAATTTATACTCGATTTATGTTTTCAATATTCGTCGAATTCGACATTCGATTAGGAAATCGATATCAAATAGTCGGAATGATTTTTAGAAAAAGTAAAAAAAGTTTGTTTTGAAAAAGAGTTTGAACGAAAAAGAAGAAAAAAATGTTAATTCTCTCCGCGTAAAAATCGTCGAATTTTGTTTAAAAAGATGTAACGATTTTATTAACATCAACGAGATTTAATTTAGTTCTTGTTAGATACGATATTCGTTCGACTAGAGAATCGATATCGTATTTTAAGAACGTTTCGTTTTATGAAAATATTTTTGTAATATCGATATTAGAAATATGAAAAATATGCGACCATGACCCATATTAAAACGAGGACGGACCGACGACGCTACGAAAACGGAAAAAAAGACGAGAAAAGGGGAGAGAGAATCGGGTTTGATTTACACCCTCAACCTACATGTTTTGTTTTCTCGGAATAAGGCTCGTCGGAAAGTGGCTTAAGCACGGGAGTGTCGAGATGATGTGGATGAGTTTGGGTGTCAGTTTGGACGTGCGGAGTGACGGGTTTTGGCCGGGTTGTGGGGTCGGATTCGTCGGGCTGATTTTGACAGTATTTCGATGCTTCTTTGGATGTATGGATGTTATGGGATTTGATATGTAACGAAGGTGTATGATTATGAATTGTTGATGTGTTATGAATTGTTGGTGTGTCCCCTTGATGGATGACAGGAGGGTCCTATTTATAGGTGAAGTCCTCGATTGATACTAGAAGAGGTACTCTTGCTTGGACGACAAGAAATACCGGTTTGGATAGGAAACGTAAGAAGTCGAGAGGCATGAGAACTCCGTTTCTTGGTGAGGAAGCAAAGTCTCGGCTGTTTTGGGGCTGTTTTGGCCGAGTGTTTGACACTCGGTCGGTAAATTGATTTGGTTTTTGGATAGAATTCCTACTTGAGATCGAATTCTATCCTCGAACGGATTTGTTTAATATTTTCGAGGCTGATATTTTTGTAGTATTTGAGCCTAGACCGCACTGATGAGATGTCACGGCTGGTCCGTGTTTCTCGGGAAAAATATCTTTGACCCGGTTTGACCGGTCGCTAAAAGACGGTTTTGCCCCTGGTGCCGGATTCGACCCAAATTAGTCTTATTTGACTCGAAACGACCCACTGGGCCTGGATTTGAGGTTGGTTTTGTAAGATTTGTACTCCGTAATAAGCCTAAACCAAATGTCCATGATTACGAGCCCATATCCGAGTCCATCAAAGCACGTTTGCGTCAAATCATCATCGGGTGTTTGGCGGGAACTATTATAGACACCTGGCGGTCAAAATGTGGGTGTCTACACCATCCCTTATTACAAACCCTAACAACATTCAATCTGACAGAAACACCCGATTAATTTCGCCGATTCGCACAACCCGACCCGCACCCGCAACCCGGACAACACTCGAACCCTATCGCAGAACACGGACACTCATCCGCAACTCCACAATCGCCCTCGCCCACACAATCACACCCTGAATCACCGAAACTGAAATCGGGAAGTGTGAATTGGGGGTTAGGCAAAAAGTTGAAAATCCTAAACCATAATCTCAGTAAGCGAAAACGAGTAAAACATGACTAATCGTTGAATAAAGAATCATAAACCCAAAACCCTGTGCGAAATTAACACTAAGATTTACCTGAAATGAAGAAGTGTAATGGAGATGAAGAACTCGAGGTGCTTCGACGGAGATTGAAGGGAAAACAGAGGGTGGAGATTGAAGAGCAGTAATGAATAACTAAGAGGATTGGTTTGGTGGAGTAGTAATGGATTTGTGGAGATGGGTTGGAGAGGGTATTGAATTTTGAACAGGGTAATCAATTGTGGTGGGAAAACAGATGGTGGAAAAAAAGAGGAATGCATGGAAAACATAAACATTGTTTTTTTTAATAATTATATAATATCAACAAATCTAGGCCATCCATCTCTATTTAATCTGATGACTAAGATTGGAACTTAAGACCTTACATATATAATGGGAGCTTATATGATCTCCCCTCCCTCCCTCTCTCTCTCTCTCTCTCTCTCTCTCTCTCTCTCTCTATATATATATATATATATATATATATATATATATATATATATATATATATATATATATATAGGTAGGTTCAAATAAGGGCAACAACTATTTTAAGGGCATAAGGTCAAGTGTTAAAGTTACAAAAAAAGTGTTTAAAGTTTCACGAGATGAGTGATAAAGTTGCACTTTATCACTTGAAGTGATAAAAGTGCTGAATGTTATAGTTACATATCAATTTTAAACAAATGCAACTTTATCGTATGTCATCTGTAACTTTAATATACACTTACTGAAACATGGTGACCTTATTTGAACCTACCTCTATATATATATATAGAAGTGGGATCAGGTGAGTCCCTTAATATGTTTTGAGTCCTTGAGTCCCAATATCAGCCATTGATTCATTGTAAGATTAATGGTGTAGATTTAATCACATAATTAAGGTAATAACAATAATATCTTTCAAAATATATTTGTTTTTCTCTCTCTTCCCTTAATATCTCCCGCCTATCTCTCTATCTTTGTCAACCCTTTCAACTTCCCACTTTTACCGCCTATACCTGTCAAGCTCATTCATTTCACCTCTTACCTCATTTTCTTACTCAATTTTCACCGCTCCCTCACAACAACGAGCCTATTTTGATTTCTGGAACACTCCCGCGTTCTTTATTGTCTTCATCATCTCCTCATCCTCGCTCATCTTCGCTCATACCGTCTACATTCATCATCGACGGAGCTACACAATTTTTGAACTCTAAACCTAAGGTAAATTAGGGTTTTTCCTGTGGTTTTTAATTACTTTTAGAGTAAATTTTGGTTTTGTTCGTTATGCTGATTACCTTTAGTTGTTTTTTCTTTATTTCTCTCATTTTGTACCTAGAATGCACGGTTGATTAGTTTTTTATTTCCGATTTTGATTATATACGTCTTCTGTTTTTCTTGGCTCCCCTGCATGTTATTTTTGTTACTTTAATGAACATTGTATGTTACTTTAATTGGTATCATTTGTTACTTTAATTAATAACATATATAACTAACCTTACCCTTCTATTATTTGAATTCTAAACCTAAGGTAAATTAGGGTTTTTTCTGTGGTTTTTAATTACTTTTAGAGTAAATTTTGGTTTTGTTCGGTATGCTGATTACCTTTAGTTGTTTTTGTTTTATTTCTCTCATTTTGTACATAGAATGCACGGTTGATTAGTTCTTTATGTCCGATTTTGATTATATACGTCTTCTGTTTTCCATGGCTCCCCTGCATGTTATTTTCGTTACTTTAGTGAACATTGTTTGTTACTTTAGCTGGTATCACTCGTTATTTTAAAGAATAACCTATATAACTAACCTACCCTTCTATTGATACCATATTACCTGCAGCGTTTTGTAATGTATGTGTTTCTTGTTACTTTAATTCATGTATGTTGTTACTTTAATGCTTAATTTTTGTTACTGTAATTCGTTTTCAGATGGCAAAAGGAGGTAAGATTGTCGCTGATGGTATGAAGGAGGGTCAGGTCAAGAATCGAGCTCGACGGGCGATGAAAACGGTTGTCAAGCCTTCGAAGTTGAATTGAAGAAGATAGCTACCGAAGAGTCTGGTGAATCCAACGTCGACCGTTTGGCGTCGGTCAGATGCAGCCCGAAGCTCCTCGTTGATCTGATATCTAATTTAAATCAGAGGCAGCGTGAGGCGCTTAAAACAATCGGTTTTGGCGGTGTACTTGAAATGCACCTTAGTAGTTTCCCTGTAAAGTTTGCCACTGACTTCATGTCTTTATTTAGTGACGACTCGCTGATTTTTCGGTGCGGGAGAAATCAGTTCCTGGTAACCAAGAACGATGTACATGACTGCTTCCTCCTTCCAGTTGGACCGGACCCTGTTGAGCTGCTGCCGATGGGTCGATCGAAGGCAGCCGAATCTGAGTCCGTCGTGGAGCTGAAGAGAAAGTGGAGGGCTGATTTTCATGTCGCAAATGACGGTGATGCGATCCCTCTGTCAAAGGTCCTTAGGAAACTACAGGAGGATGTAGAGGGTGGCGAGATGTTCTGTAGGTTGTTCGTTCTCTACAGCATGTCGATATTTTTCAACCCGACGTCCAACCATGGTGTTGATCTGAGACTACTGAAGGCGGTGCAAGATGTACAGCGGATTAAAAACCTTGACTGGTGCACGTTCATCTTGGAAGGACTGGCGCAGGCGTGTGAGGATTTTGTGTTCAATAGCCGATCATATCTACTTGGTTGTGTGCCGTTTTTAATGATAACCTACTTCCAGCGGTTTGACTACCGCAATCTCCCGTGCCCGTGCGATCTCCCTTTGATCAAGCACTGGGATGGTCAACGCATGATTCAACGGTTGGCCGGCGAGTTTATTGGTGGTGGGCTGGGATTGCTTACCCTATCTGATGTTAAGTACCCCCGTTGTGTACATGTGGTGACGGGGGGAGACGCGCCGTCGTCGCTGAGGATTACACAGGACCGTCACGCTGATGATGGTACATTGCCTGGTCAAGAGGGCGATAAGTTCACCACCATCAAACTTCCTCGTGGCCTTGAAGATGATAGTGAGCTGAGGACCAAGGCTGTCGACGTAAGTAATCATGTCATTAATTCGTTAATGAATCTATATGTGTCTGACTTGGAGAATCAGTAAGGATTTAAATCTGGGATGTCTGTATATCTGCATGGTACTCTAACATATCTTCTGTTACTTTAGCAGATTATTGACGTTACTTTAGTGAACTATATGTGTTACTTTAATTCTTACAATCCGTTACTTTAACCTCCATCATCTACATTACTGATCCAGCATATATGTGTTACTTTGATCTATACCATCTCTTACTTTAATTAGTGTTATCTGTTACTTTAGTGTCCACCAGTAAGGATGTAAATCTTGGATGTCTGTAAATCTGCATGTTACCCTAACATATCTTCTGTTACTTTAGCATATAACCGACGTTACTCTAGTGAACATTATGCGTTACTGTAATGTTTACAGTCCGTTACTTTAACCTGTGTCATACACGTTATTGCTCCAACATATATGATGACACTTTTATTGAAAGATTTTTGTTAACTTAGTTTATACTTTAGCGTCCACTCTCTTTTCACTACACAGTTATTGTTTCTTGCAGGATGTCCATCACATTCATCTGATGATGGGAAGGAATGCTATCGTATTCCATGATTGGTGGGTCTCACATGCTGCGAAGATCAGGAGGATAACATCGGGCAATCCATTACCCGAAGACCCGGTGCCATCACAAGCATCCCAGTCATTCTGGGGAGGAGTAGAGCTACACCGGGTGGTGGATGAAGTCTGTGAGGCGCTGCGTCGTGCTAGGGATTTGTCGTTGCAGGGGCCGGTATTTGAGGCCAAAAATACAAATCAAGGTGAGGAGGATTATCTTAACATTCAGCCGTACTCGACGGCTGAGATTAACGAGGTTATTCAGGAGGAACTGAATTTGGACAGTGACCGCCAGTTAGTTCTTTCTCTGTGGGATATTGACAGAATTAGAGATGTGGAGGTCGGTGAGTGTTTGTCGGTGGTGGCAGACGGAAGGAAGGTCTTCCACCCATTCTTTTTTCATTCTGAAACGCAGCTGGTATGCATGCAAGTCGTCGATGAGAGGCTTGGGTGCTCTTATGACTGTGATGTCCCAGATCCTGACCAGCTTACGCTGTCGGACTTCCTGTGTCGGGATAGCAGGCTTTTCAGGTCTGTTTTGTCTGTCAGGAAAGACGTAATCGACTACGTCTTCTACAAAAATGAAAAATACATTGCATCGTGAGTGGTCTACATCTTCTAATTTTTTTTAATGCGTTTTATCGTCGTTTTTGTTAAATGTTTCATAGTTCGTTCGAATATTTGCAGTGAAATGATTGTGAGGTTCAGTGACTTTTTTAACATTCCCCGTGGTGAGTTGGCCACGCTGGCGCCCGGAGAGCAGCTTTCGAATGCTGTAATTGACTGCTGGTGCATACTTATGAATCGCTTGGCAGCTGCTCAGTCTGCACCGCGGCGGACATCACGTTGCTTCTTCGGTGTCATCCACAGTGTAAGCTCTCTCATTCCCTTTCTCATCCAATACGATAAGTGCAACATCATCAACAAAATCTAGTAATATTAATATAATGTCATCATATCAGTTGATATAAAATATTTATACAAAAAAGTGTTTTACTGTGGTTCTATGGTTCTGTTACTGTAAGGCACTTTGTGCATTACTCTAATGATAGCGACCTGTTACTTCAACAAATGTCATGCAGGATACAGCTCTCCAAATTTGGAGGAATAGAAAGGGTGGTGTCTTTGTGGACATGAGCGAAGCACTGTTCAACTTCTGGAACATATGGATCGAAGAAAATGAAGGGAATCTCGATCTAGATTCTGATCTGGTATTTTTTATTTTAGATCCTATGTTTTGTAAGCTCCCACCTCTATTATAATTACAAACGCGATACCCATCTCCCACCTACAGGTATTCATTCCGGTGCTGTCGGAAAACAATGACCATTACAGCTGCGCGTGTATCAATTTTTTGTCACAGCGCATCGAATACCTTGATAATAGGTCCTATGACGAAGGGGAGTTTGAAAGTCTTCCTTACGTTGGGATCGCACGCCTCTCAGTAAGTCTGGTCATTTTGGTGTATATATTTACCGTTTGTTATATATAAATCGTCGTATATAAACATGGCATAAAAATGAATGGTGTTTCGTCATTTTCTCATTCTCATATGTTTTTATTTTATCTCATTGAATATCATCAAGGCCGAAGAAATGGGTAAGTATATGGTTCAGAGAGGCATCACCAAGGGGGCCAGTGTCTCTTCATTCCCTCTCGTCAACGTACCGTTCAGATGGCAGGGCAGTGGGTTCTCGGCTAATGATTGCGGCGTATACCTCATGATACACATGATGTTGTACGCCGGTGAGGAGTTCGACTGTCCTTTGGGGACCTGCGAGGCGAACAATCTATATAGGGCAGAAATTGCCGCGACGCTGTGTCTCTGTGACTTTAATAAGGAGAGGGACGTGTTGATATCGCGGGTGTCCTCCTTTGTAACTGATAAAGCCAACCATGCCATCAGTAAGACTATGTCAGATGTTGCCACGTCCGTCAGTGAGTCTGAAAAGAGGTCAGGAGAGGCGATCCCTGACGATAGACCCTCTAAAAAGAGCTGTGGGCCACCATCCACTCCAGGAACACCCGTTGCAGAACCTGCCCATCAATCACCGGACACCACCGGGTCATTATCTGTCCTTGGTAGTCGAGCTAGGGGTGACGGGGACGGCTTAGGATGCTCCATTGACTGTGGTGATGCGGATCCCAGTGTACCGATGGCATGTCCATTCCTCTCAAACAACAGGACCCTGCTTGGAAATCTCCCCGTCATGCGGAAAAATGTCGTGGACTACTGCTTAATTCAGCACAACAATTACAACGGCAGGTAATAGCACGAACGCTACACATATCGTCAACATATTGTTGTCTAAATTTCTGTCATCTATCTGTTGTTTCGCGATGCCTAACGATCTGTTCTGAAAACAGCAAAATGGTTGCGGAGTATTCACCGTTGGCCGTGATGACTCGGGGTGATGTGATGTCCATGCTTCCGGGTGAGGACATGTCGTCATCTGTTGTCGAGTGCTAGTCAATGCTTATGAACAGCCTCGCTGCAAACGGCAGTGGGTCGGGTAATTCTCCGAAGATGGCGTATTTTGGTCTGCGACAAACGGTATGTATTAAATTAACCGCGCATGGAATGTATAATCAATCGGCAGAATGTGTAGTGAAAAAGAGTGTGGACACTAAAGTAACAGATAATATCGACTAAAGTAACAAATTATTTCAATTAAAGTAACATCATATATGTCACAAGAGCAATAATGTAGATGATACAGGTTAAAGTAACGGATCTCATGAATTGAAGTAACACACTTTGTGAGCTAAAGTAACGTCAGTTGCAAAGTAACAGAAGGATCACTGAACCACAATGACACCAACCACTGCATTGAGTTAATTTTCACCACAATTACTTTTGTATCTGATTACATTTGTTTACAGGATGCGGTAATGAGGATTATTGCCGAAGATCCGGACAGTCCGTCCACTCAGAATGCAGATGCCTTGATGGAGCAATGGCATATATTCAGGAGTAATTGTGGTGGTACGTTGCAACTGGACGCTGAATTGTTCTTTGTGCCCATCAACGTCGACGGGTACTTCTCCTGCGTAGTAATCAACCGAATTAAAAAGACAGTCGATCTCCTCGACCACTGTCGTTATACGGCAGTCAGAGATACAGACCTCTTTGCATCCATCAAGACAATTGTGAGCCTCTCTTTTATTCATTTAATCAGTTTTTAATCACAATCTTTGCGCGCCAACGAGCGATTTCCTTGACTTTTATCATCAATGACATTCAGGTGGGGAATATGAGTGACTTCCTTGACTTCTATAAAGTACCTGGTGCGGAGGAAATTGTAGCGTACAAGTTCCGCACGATTAAGCTTGGTTGGCAAGACAAAGTCAAGAACAAGGATGAGTCAGGGACATTTCTTCTGATGCACATGCTATTGTACGAGGGACGTGAATTCGTACATGAGGACCTCGACAGGAAGGTAAACAGAAGGTACCTGGTGGTTCAGCTTGCAGCCACTCTTCTCCTTGCAGACCTGAATAGCGCCCGGAAGCGGCTGATTGCTGATGTGAAAACGTTTGTGGCAACCAGGCCAAAATTAATTGAAGAATCGAAGGCTAAGGGACTCAACACCTATAAGCGAGGAAAGGGCCGGAAACAGTAGCCCGTAAATGGTTGGATTAACTAGTACTTTCGTTTAACAAAAAACATAACCGTCGTTTAGTACAAGGTTTTGACAAATTGTGTTGTCAGAAAAACAGTTGCTTTCATTCTGTCACATTTCTATGTTATTATATCCTTTAAACTTTGTTACCCTAACTCGTGTTGTTTGTTACTTCAATTAATGACATGTGTTACTTCAACTCTAATATATTTCACCGTGCATCATGGTCTCTTAATTCAACGCAGGATCAACACAGCATCATACTTAAACAAAATTGTAATGCCTTCTTCATTGAGTACTCCACAAGCAAATAGAAAAAGAATAACTTCTGTAATATCTGTAATTCGACTAACATTATTCCGCGTTACTCTAACTCATTTAGCATGTTACTCTAATGAATAATGTATGTTATTTTAACTGAATCTTACTCTAGTAAAATATTATATTATCCAAGGAATGAATATCTGTAATACAGTCAACACTTTTAAAATGAATTAGGTTTTCCGTGTTACTCTAATTCATCTAGCACGTTACTTTAATGAATTATGTGTGTTACTTTAACCGAAACTTACTCTAGTCATAATATTCACCAAAGAATTAATATCTGTATATAAATAAAATCTTTAAAAAGTGTTACTGTAATTAATTCAATTAGCTACTGTAAATTTTAGGCTACGTCGGTCTAAGAACCACAGTTCCCTAATCAGAATACTGGTTCATCTTCTGCATCCTCCTCGTCCTCATCTTCTGATTCTGATTCTGATACTGATTCATCGTCGGATGGTTCGACTGTCGCCGGCGCTTGTTTTGCAAAGGGATTGGGGCAATTCCTCTTGTCGTGATGAGCCATCTGCTTACAATTGTTGCACATGCGCTTGGGCTTCTTTGCAAGTGCAACGGATTTCGCTTTGCTTGATAACAACCTTTTGCCGCTACCTTTTGTCTTGGAAATCTTCGGCGGGAGTATCGTTATCTCTGTTGTTGACGTACATCCCAGCATCTCTTCCAATTCCTGGGTTTTATTCAGTGTCTTGCTACCCCCAATCGGCTTAAGCTTCATCCTGAATTCGCTGATCAAAGCGCACCTGCTCTCCACATCTTCTTTACTAGCAGACCGTAGAATACCCATCGTCTCATGAACCTCCGACCACAGTTTAGACATCTCTATCTGCTTTCCGTCTATGATGTCAATATCATCGCCTTCCAGACCATCGTCACCAACACGCGAATTGCGCAGTGCATCCCTCGACCACCTTCTCGCAACGTAGTTATCGGGTATACTTGTCAGTCCCTTAGATGAATATATCCAAATTATGTGTCGACACAGTATTCCCCTTGTCTCAAACAATTTACATGTGCACTTGATGTCCGACGTCTCTGCAGGATGTTATTAAAACATTAGGACTATCAGAACCAACACTCTCAAACCGCGTTACTTTAACTCATATCTTGTGTTACTGTAATTCACACCTTTTGTTACTTTAATACACAAAATCACGCACAACAAAAGCATTATGTGCTGGATCCACAAAATACAAATCGCATTACTTTAATTCATGTTGTGTGTTACTCTGATTTATTCATTCTGTTACTTTAACTCATAAATCCCGTATAAATGATGACAACAAGCAGGCCATTGCGTACCTTGTTTGTAGTTGACCAGGAATTCTTTACCCCTGGTGGCATCCCTCACTGTAGTTATTTCAACCCCATCCCGTTCAGCAAATCCTCGCACACTGCATGTCCCCACTGAACCCGCCACCTCCTCTTGAAATTCGTCAAAAATCACGTGGGTGTACACCCTTGTTGCGTGCTGTTCTATCAGGAGGTGGGTCATTGTCTTCGGCAGAGATTGTAGATTCTCGCTGTCAAGCTTCTTCTGGTTATACCTCTGCTGATCCATTGCGCTCTCGAACCGCATCCAGAATTCAACCAACGTTCCATGCTGGTTCTCAAACCGTTTGAAAAAACTGTTTTCGCTCTCCGATCTCTGTGTCGTTCGCATTAAGCCACCCATCTTCAGATCCCTGCAATGTGCCATGACCCACTGCTTCCTGATCGAGAACGTAGTTGTGAACCACTGAACATCGCCCACGTCGTGCTCCTCCATTATTTCCATCCACCGCTCGTCGAATGCTGCTGCATCGATGTCCTCATCCCACACTATTGCATTCAGCTTCTTCAGGAATTCCTGGTAGTCAGCCCTCGAGGCACCATATTTAGTGGGTACCTTATTCATTATATGCCACATACAAAACCGTTGCCATGCTGATTTGAACATCTTCGCGAACGATGCTATGATCCCGGGATCCTGGTCAGTGATGATGTATGAAGGTTCCTTGCCACCCATGGCCTTCAAGAACCGTTCGAACACCCAGTTGAACGATTCAAAGTCCTCGTGCGCAATGCGAGCGCCACCAAAAGTCACGGATCGTTTGTGGTGATCGACACCAGTGAACGGGGTGAATATCATCTTATATTTGTTCGTCCCGTATGTTGGGTCGAATGAAACTGCGTCACCAAACAACCTGTAGTTCCTCCTAGCAACGCCGTCAGCCCAGAATACCCTGCTCAAACTACCGTCGTCATCCAGGTCGTAATCAAAAAAAATCCCTCCCGATTGTCCGTCATACCTCTGAAACGATCAATAAATAGCTGACCATCTCTCTCATGGACGAAGCACTTTATATCTCTGCCAAAGTTTTTGAAGTCGACCAAGCTGGCACCTACGTTTGCGAACCCTTCAACCTGTTCCTTACACATCTTGTACGTCTGCGTGGCACCGATCTTCAGCTGAAACAATTCTTTTATTAAAGTAACGTATGACAGCAGTTGAAGTAACAGTAAGACGGCATTAAAGTAACCCGTTGATTAACTGAGCCAGACATTTTTTTAATTTACAGACGGCATTCATTAAAGTAACGGATGCTATGAACCACGGTAAGACAGCATGTGCATTACAGTAACAAAATATTACCCATGGCGCGGTGTACTAAACACATAGTGACCTGAACTTATATAATTAAACCTGCAAGAAGCTACTCAATACGTACCTGTGAATTGTTCAGAATCATTTGCTTGTGGTACTTCGTGAGGTTTCTTGATAACTTATGAAATTCCCTGTCTTTTGGTGAAATTAGCTCGTGGTTGTGACCACTGTGAAAAACAACAATTTTCATAGGTCCGCCATTGCTGAACAACTTAATTCTTGCCATACAGCCAATACGACGGACCTTAGTTTTCCTTTTTGGTTCCTTCACAGTGACTCCCTCTGCCGTCTCCTTGACCTCTTCCCCCTTCGACGTCGCCTCCTTGGACGCCGCATCTTCGCTGACTTTCTTTTTCTTGTTAAAATCCTGCCTGTTACATACCAGCAGCTTTGATTTAATCTCACCACCCCGCCATCTTTTCGTTGTGTACCTCCTCACATCGAACCCGCAGGCCAATGCGTAGATTTTATAAAAGTTTACCGCCTCTTCCTGGTCTTTGAATATCTGCCCTACGTATGGCGTGAAACTCTCACCTACATCCCTGCACCATTCGTGTGCCGCTGCGTCATCTGAAAAGCAAACCACTGCATTGAGTTAATCAAATTACCAGAAGATGCGTATAAAATAGACACACAGTAACTGATGAAGGTCGCTAAAGTAACGGGTGGTGTGCATTAAAGTAACGGCTATTGTGCACTAAAATAATGCTATTCAGATTTCATTCACATTTTTTAAAAATTATGTGGTAATACAGTGCTCATACAATGAGCGTAGAATTTGATAATAAGGAGTATTGCCTTCATGGTGTCTACAGTATAAATCAAA
The DNA here is from genome assembly GCA_958450325.1 of Agrostemma githago. Taxonomy (NCBI): domain Eukaryota; kingdom Viridiplantae; phylum Streptophyta; class Magnoliopsida; order Caryophyllales; family Caryophyllaceae; genus Agrostemma; species Agrostemma githago. Next base: position 78,167,237 of record OY288240.1, on the reverse strand, counting down.
GACAAAAAAATTACGGTTTATTTGTTTGACCGGTTGAATATCAGCCATAGAGGGAGGTTTCTGCAGCGGCACAAGGTGGAAGATGAATGACTTGACGTCTATTATAATTCGTTTACTGAACTTGTGTATTTTGATTGTAGGTTATTCTTATTGGATGTTGTTGACTATAGTAACGCAACATGTTTCTCTGAATGGGCAGTTAATATTTTTATTTATTTCCTATTTTGTTGGGAATCACGTCCCACCATTATAGGAAACAATATCTTTTTAAATCATTATTTTAATACGGCTGTTTCATATATCTCAATTACTCTCTAATGCGCTACAATAACAGATGGTAAGAATTAAATTAACAACCAGTATAAATTAAAGTAACGGACCATTAAAGTAATACAATTTTGGCATTAAAATAACAGACTCTCTAAACCAAAGTAACACAGTATGTGAACTAAAATAACCCAACATATTTATAACGTATAAAAGTAGAAACTAAAAAATCAGTATCATCTTAATGACTCCCTCTAATTTAGGAAACATTATCTTTTTTGTTTATTATTTTAATACGGCGATTTCATATATCGCAATGACTCTAATGTATTACAATTATAGGCGTAAAGAATTAAAGTAACAACTTAGATGAATTAAAGTAACAGACACTCTACACCAAAGTAACACTGCATGTGAACTAAAATAACAAAAAATAAATGTGTGCGCAGATATCGTTTCATGAATACGCAGTTCATTTTTAAACATAATCTGGTAATTTGCTATCATTTTAAACAGAAACTGGAAATTTAGAAACTACAATGTATATACTAACCGCTTGTTTTTCCTATCATCTGCATATCAGCCATTGAATGAAAAGTAGAAGGCGACTATTGATTGAATGTCTTCCCGATTGTATTTTTGAACGTCTTCGCGATTGTGGTTTTGAAATAAACTCTACCTTCGCTATATGAGGACGGTGACTGAATGAATGAGGTCTTGATTGTGTTATTTTGAAGAAAGAACGACGAACAACAGAAAGAATTATTTGAGTGAGCGAGAGAGAGATGAAGAAGAAGCGATGGAAACGAGAGAATGAATGATTGAATGTGTGTGAATGATACGTTACTATAATATTCTCCTTCCTATTTTGTTGGAGCAGTATCTTCTTTTTTTTTTTTTTTATTAATCTAGTGATTTATCTCGTCCCTTGATCCATCTCCCATCCGACGGATGGGAAGAGGACTTAGGGACTCAATATATATAATGGACTCATAGGAACCCACCTCTCTCTCTCTCTCTCTATATATATATATATATGAAGTTTCGTTTTTTGAGGAAAACTTTGATTTTAATTTTTACTATTTAGTCCAAATTTTTTCAAATGACATGTCCTCACAAATTATTTTAGTGAACATTAATGTAGCTTTATGTTATTCATTGTGGGCACTCAACGGTCACCACGCTAACTTGGTTGACAAATTCTTGTTTAAGGTTGGTATATACTTCGTATGTCTTAAGCATATGACGGGTCGGTTGTAAGAAAATATTTTTGGCATTTTTCTTCCTAGCTAGCTGGGTATATATTTGACATGTTTTAACGTTATAATGAATATGTCTGTTGTAAATAAGACCAACTGAACTTGGTTTGGTTCCATTTTTGTAGGTGATACCTTGGTACGTATGTGACGAGACAACTGTAGCCGAGTAATATTTAGTTACAAGGGAAACTAATTGATACTCCGTATCAAATACTCACTCCGTTCATAATCTTTTACCCCGTTTGGTCATTATTTGTGAGGAGTATTTTAGTGAAACGGGGCAAAAGATAGTGTGGACATGACGTAGGTCCACCCCGACGCGGCCACGCGCGGGTTTGGGTAGGCGAATGAATCTCCATATGAGAATGGATCGAATTGAAATTTAAGTCGAAATGGAGTCGCCACCGAACTTTGTGGGAGTTCGGGCCCATTCGAGCCCACTCTATATCGCTATGGACCGTACACAAAGTATGGTCCATTTCGGTTTCAGAGTTTATTGGGCTCGTCCCTTTGCATTGCGATACCGATACCGTCAATACCGGTTATCGTGTATAGAATGACTCTCGTGCGCCAACGGTTTCGGGCATCCGGAAACCGAGGTTCTGAGTAAGGGGTGAGGGTACGTGTTGGGAAGCCCACAAAGGACACCCAACCCCGCCCGCACTTAGCGGCCTCTACTAAGACATTGTTTGACTTTCTAATATGCGCGTTAGTAATCCGGTAGAATGATATGCAAACAACGTTTTACGAGATATAAATATTGAATGGGTTGCTACGTCATTTTAATGCATCTTAATTATTGTCGAGGTGATTTAGCATGCGATGGTTCATTTATAAGCGGTAAAACGCAAATAAATAAAAACAATGCAAAATAAATCGGTTACAAGTTACACGGGCGGAAATACAACCCGGCCAAAACAAAAATAACGAATAGGTGGAATAACGACAAGAATAATAATAATATGAACGGACCCGTATATAACAAATATAAACGAGACCGTAAGTTTAGGAAATTGGACGAACTTCGGTTAAACACACATTATGTTGTGTGCCAAACGAAGGACAGAGATTTTAATACGCGTCCGCGTATGGGACCTAAGCTTGATGCTAGCTTGATCCCGAACCTCGATACCTTGTCCCGACTTATCATGCCAAAAATGGTGTCTAAATTAGTTGTGCATCGGATACGACAAAGGAGTCGCCGACATATAACTAATCGTAGACGACATCGATCAAAGTCGCGAAGTTGAAATAAAGTGTATAGATTTTAGAAAAGATGTAAACGCGTGATAGTCTTTACACGCGCCGACCGAGGTCGTAAAATATTTTACGAGGCAAAAAAAACAAAGTTGCATGGGCTGTCATTTTAGCATACGTCGGACCACTCGGTCGAGTCATGGGCAGGACTCGGTCGAGTGGCCTCATACAGACCCTTCTGCCTCATTTTTGGGACGCTACTCGATCGAGTGGCTATGGCACTCGGTCGAGTGCTCCCTGTTCGAGCAACTGCTTATTTTCGTAACGGATTATACGAAGTTCTTATTTGTTTTAAAATCGATAATCAACCGAATCACATATAAATATAGTGTGATTTATATTCGACTCAGTATTCGGTACTCATAATGCACATATTATCATTACGAGACCATTATCGAGGATTTTGAAAAAAGTGATGTGAAAATCATTTTGAATTGGACCGATACGAAATTAGTTCCCTCCGCGTTACGTTATCTTTAATAATCCTCTCGGATTATGTGATGCTCGATTTAGTGTCAACGGGTTTCATACCGATCCTTAGAAATGGAATTAAACACGTTCAACTACGTGCTATCACGATCACATTACGCCCTTGAGTGCTTAGGGCGGTGCTCCTCGAAAGGGCTCCACCACTATCGCGGCTCGTAAAGGGATTAAACGGACTTTGTGCAATAGTCGTAGTCAAACGGGTCGAATCCGAATACGGTTTATTTGTTAATATATATACACGGTATTTAATATTATAACAAAATGTAAATGACGATAATTAAATGTTAGGGGTTAGATGCGATAAAGAAAATGTTAGATGTTAGTATGTCGTTACTATCGACTAATTATGATACATAGGTACATAAACATAAATAAAAAATGAAGAAAACGAGAAAGAAAAAGGAGATGTCGGTGTTGAATGTCACGCTCTCAACCTACATGCTCTTGCTTCTCGGAAGACGGTTCGTCAAATGGCGGCAATGGCGCGGGAACCTCGAGATACGTAGGAAGAGTTGATGGTGTGTATGTGTTTGTATGGAGATGTTTTATCGGTTTTTCGAGGGATAAAGACTCGGTTTTTGTGTGAATTTGCTTAGGGTTGTAGTATGTTATGATGGGGGGCTTAGGGTTGAAAATGTAGGGTGTTTTAAGTGCAAAAGTTGGCTGAAAGTTTATGTAAAAGTGATGGAAAAAGTTGATAAAAAAAGTCCTGAAATGTTGTGGGTTGATGGGGTATTTATAGGAGAAACCCCACGACCTAGGGTCACTCGATCGAGTGGCCCTAGTGCACTCGATCGAGTGCCCTAAGAAAACGGGTCTGTTCGGTTTTTGTGGCTCCACTCGATCGAGTGGATAGGGTTGACGAGCCATTTTAGGAAATGGTTGACCCTTTTGATTTTTTGAGGATTATGTTCAGACGCAAGTTTTTTGAAGCGAACTTGGTCGATTTTTGTGTCGGATTCGTCTTTGACCGGGTTTTGACTCGGTCGCTAAAAGACAGTTTTTATCTTTGATGTCGGTTTTGGCGCAAATTAGTCTCATTTGACTCGGAATGACCCACTGGGCCTGAATTTGAGGTTGGTTTTGTGAGATTTGTATCCCGTTAAAAGCCCATGCCAGACATTACTGATTCCGAGCCCATATCCGAGCGCGTTAGAGCACGTTTGCGTCCGATCATAATCGGGTGTTTTGTTGGAGACTACCATAGACACCTGACAATCAAAATGCGGGTGTCTACAAATAGGGAGTATCATAAATTTATATTTAAAAAAATTAGATTCTAGACTTTTTAGTGATATGATTGCCAATGTTTATGCTATATATTCAGGTTAATATGGATGCTACATGTGTCCCCGGAAATAGTATTATATCATCACCGGTTGTATATACAACCGTCTCAAAGTACTTGGACTTATATTTTCTAAATTTATACAAGTACCTAAGCTAAGTTGTAAGTTTTCAGCAAAATATTTATGTGATTTAGCTCGAAAGTTTTACATTAAAGCTCAGAAAATGTACAACAAAGCTCTCATCATCATAAAAAGTGTCGTTGTACAATACCAAAAAAAAAAATTAGTTGTACGTGATGCCATGTACAAGTAGTTGTATAATCAATCATTGAACTATTTTATTGATTTTCCTTTTAATAAATATATCCATAATACAGAAGGGAGTATATATAAAGACTTGGTTGAATATACACACAAGTTTCTAAACGAACTCAGAAAATGGGAAATTGTTGTGGAATAACGTCAAAGGGTATGCAACAGCATTACACACTACCCTCTGATGAAATCCAACAACAATTTCCCCCAAGTGTGACCGATACCACGTCCACGACCGAAACAACAAACACCCCTTTCCTGGTGACACCGGACCCCATGGGTCTAGGGATCGGGTCATCCAGCCCATCGACCAGCATGCCAACCTCCATGACGTCCCAGTTTGTCGACGAGAGGCTCCTATCGCTGCTAGAGTTCTTTAGGCAACTTCATTTTCGACGAAAAGACATATTCAAGCAGATTATTCCTGTGCATAGGAAGGATTTCGAGGATATTTTTGTTCGGATGGATAGTATCGGAGAAGAAGAGAAGGAGCAACATAGGTTGGGTGGTGTGCTTTTGCCTAAAAGCAGGAGTTCGGATGATCTTGTTACGACAGATAGGTCCGAGGATGTTAAGTTGGAGAGGTTCAAAGTCAAGCCTATTAATTCACCTAATGATAATGTCAAAGGTGCCGGGACGAAGCCATCCGGATCCAAGTAATTTGTTACCTCGTCTTAGATAAATGTTACCCATCTTACTTTATTCTCTTTATCATTTCAATTTCCGTATTTTATTCATTTTTTTCCTACTATAGATAATAAATCTTTTTACATTTTAGCTTGTGTAATAGACGTTTGAATATATAGTTGAATTTGTGTTTTTTTCTCGGCCACAACATCAGTCACTATAGATTCTTTTCTTCACTGTTTTACGTTTCACCATATTCCAGAACGTGTTAATTTATCTTTTTAAAGTTCTTGCGTATGTAATAATAAGCTCAAACCTTATGAAGTCGGGCAACAATCATGCATATCGTGGCTAGGGGATTGTCAATGAAAATAATGTCACTTAATTAGGTATCATTTTTCAACCATGCATTCTCCTTTCTACTTGCGTCCTTGTTCTCCTAATTGGAAATGACGACGACTAAACCATAATTCTTGGCGTGAAAAACAATTAATCCATGCAAAAAAATAAAACGATATTCGAAGAAATGATACTCCCTCCCTTCATAACCAAACACACCGTTTTCCAACCAATCGTTCAATATCATTGTTAATTACGAGTAGCATATATATACCGAGTATTAATTTCTTCCTTTTGCGTTATCCTGTAAAAACTCTTAGGAGTTATCCGAGTTTTCAACCATGTTAATATTTTTTTGGCAATGATATGGATAGCACGGAGTAGGTATTACACTAGTTCTCCCTTAACTTAATACTCCACCCTCGCAATGAATTCTTTACCTTTGTTTTTGACATTATTCATGAGGTAAAATACGGAGTAATTTCTAATAATATAATTTAATATACTCCGTACTTAAAGCATGGTTATGTAAGATCTTTTTATAATTGTCTTTATATGTACATTAAGATCATCGATCAAACTTTTAGAACTTTTAATAATACGTAAATAAAGATATGAACGAAAAAAATGTATATTGACAAGTGTGAAAAAACAAATGTAAAGAATTCATTAGAACGAAGACAGTATCTATTAATCTAATTAATTAGTACTAGTAGTTTTTTTTTCTTGGTCCAAAGAAAAATACACTTAATAATCGTGAATAAGCATAACTTATTGAGACTACAATTTTTAATTATGTTGGCTGACTACTTCGTTGATGGTACGTACGATGCAGTTAATATACTCCGTAATCTATAATAATCCAATTACCAGCAGCATCATAGTACGTACAATGATTTAACTGTCCCATTCCCACCTACATACACGATCATACTGTAATATGAATTTATTATCTAATCCCTCCGATCCAATCGATTCCATGTATTTGGATATTGTGCATTATTTATGGGTGAGAAGAACCATCGATATAACTTTTAACATATACAATAAAATATAATGAGATCTTGTTTAAATTATCTAATCGAGTTCATCATAAATATCAAATTTTTATAATCTTTAGAAATACATAAATAAAAATATAGACAAAAGAAAACGTGCATTGATGTACCGCGTACATAATAAAGCAAATACTCCGTATATGAAATTGATTAGAAGGGAGTATTATAAAGCCAGCTTGATCAGTTTCTGCATGCACTCCAATTATTTCAAATAATAATAATAATAATAATAATAATAATAATGAGTGACTAATGCCGGCCGTGAGTCCGTGACATGATCCAGTATTATATTCTAGCTGTGCTCATTATCATCAATGATCACAACTCACAACTAACTACTCGTACATACTGAGATCATAGGCATATCTAATTGTTTATATGTATGTGAGGATTCCTGATTATAACTACCATATTGTTGAAAAAAAAATTATGATGGGTCAAATATTAATTCATTTGTCTCTCTGATAATATCGGTATAGAGTACGTGTAGTCATTACAACTTAGAGGACAGACTTACTCTATGTGATCTGCGACGGTGAGCTAAAGTATGTACTCCTATATATTTTGTCACGCATTTAGTCGACTACGTGCATTCGTCTTGGATACATACAAGTATAGTACCGCAGGATACCTGAAGGGCAAAATTGTCCTTTTAAAGAGGTACTACATACTATACTGGAAGAAAATTTTTTGTTTGTGACGTAACTATTGGGTCAAATAATATCAACTTGGCTGAGTAAGACAAAGTCACGTGCTACCCACTAGCCTTATCTTTTGTAATCCAATAATATTATTTAACCTGTTATTTCCTTTTGACGGATATATCTGTCATAGGAGAGCTTACTCCTGGTGTAACTATGCTAGATGCTCAAGACGCTCAAACAAACCTTATGGGCTTGCATCTCGTAGTCTTCTGGTCCATTAATAAGCCCCACTCGCCTTCACCTTATAACCTTTTATGTTGGTGGGCCTTAATACTTGTTTAGCCCACTATGTAAAAATAGATTAAATTTTGGCCCAATTCATCATGATAAATAGTTCCGAAATTAATTTAGCGCTAATATATGCCCCTCGAACATACGAGCTCAACACTTTCAGACTTTCAGTTTACTTCAGACACATTCAATTCAGTTCAGTTCAGTTTAGACTCATTCAATTCAGTTCAGTTCGGTTCAGTTAAGTTCAGACACATTAATAATAATAATAATAATTATTATTAGGGAAAATTGATACTTTATACCTTCAATAATATTGTTTTTCAAACTTTATACCTCACATAATTTTTTTTCAAAACTTATACCTAGTTATTCTATTAATCACATAATCAATACCTAATCTTATTTTCCGTCAAAGAGTTAACGGAAACCGTCACAAATGTCTAATGTACCCTTCTATTCACCCCTCATTCACTTTCATTTCCCAAAATTTACTTTGACATTAACTTTACGTTTTTACCTACCAAATTCACCCAGAAAGTTGCTACCTAAGTAAACCTAAATTCAACTATCAAGATCTAATGAATTCAACCCAAATCTTCTACTCCCTACACCAATTGCGTGATTCAAACCTAATTTTCGATTGAGTTTCTTCCTCCAGGTTCGTTTTTTTTTTTTTTTTTTTTTTTCAGTTTCGTGATCAATCGACTGCAATTTCGATTAATTTGATGTTGCTTGTCTTTCAGTCGTAATTTGATTGAGTTGTAATTTCGATTCAGTCGTGATTGTCTATCATAATTTCGATTCAGTCGTGATTGACTGCAAAAAAATCCCACTTCACCAATTTCTTTTGCAATTTCGATTAATCGGAGTGTATAACCCATTTTGTATCAATTTCAGTCGTAATTTGATGTTGCTTGTCTTTACAAATCTCTTTTGTCATTATTTAACCCTAATTTTGTTTCCTGCTGAAAGTGACAAGTTGTTTAACTCAGTTTGTGTTACTCTTTAAATAAAGCATTAACTGTATATACATGACAAATTATATATTCCTTCTGTTTTTTCTGATTCATCTATTTAATTTGGATAGATTAGGTGAAATGGAGAATCACAAGGTTGAAAAATCAATTGTACTTTGTGTGAAGATTTGGTATGGTGGAGATTTTCAGCTAGTTAATGGCAAGGTTGAGTATGTAGGGGGCCAGATGAGAGTATTGTCAGGTATATCATCAAATGATTTAACTTTTAACATGATTATGAGAGTTGTTGATGCTATGGTAAAACCAGAAATGGTCCCTTTTGTATGGTATAGACCAGTGGGTAAAAATTTACTTGATGGTAGGACTATATTGATGAAGGAGCGGGATGTTTTGGAAGTAATAAAGTCTAGGGATAAGGATGGTGGTGTGGACTTGTATGTCACACTATCTGTGATGAAACAAATGAAAAATAATGGAGCACTAGCAATGACTACGTCCCCCATTGAAAAGCCCATTAATGATATCCATGTGACAAGAAGTCCGATAACCATAACTACGAACCCTACTACATGTACCTCATTAAGAAGAAGCCCTAGGAAATTAGGTGCTAAAAGTGTTGTGGGTACGGCAGAATGTCCTCTTGCCATAGATTATACACATTATAAAGAACCCTCACAAAAAATTTCAAAGTTACAATTTAGGAGGACCGAAAAAGGAAAAGTAGGTTCGCTAGCTGATTCTAGTGGGGATAAGGGTGAGAATAATGTGAGGCAAACTGTGGATGGAGGTGTAATATTTGATAGTTTTTCTGGTAAAGTGGAGGGGAATGATCTACCAACTCTCAAAGCAAGTGAAAAGGTTGGTCTTGAGAGCCAGAAGGGTAATAGAAGAGAAAATAATAGAAAAGTGCAAAAAAAAAGGGAAAGAGAAGGGAAACACAAAAAAAAAGAAGGAGAAGAATCATTTAGAAGACAATTGGGAGGATGATTTTGAAGTGAGTGAGGAGAGTTCAGATGAGGAATTAGATGTTAAGTTTACAATTGGAGAGGAAGAGTTAGAGGAGGAGGAGTTGTTCAAGGAAGAGGAGGAGTTGTTCAAGGAAGAGGAGTTGTTCAAGGAAGGACAGGGTGTTGTTGATGGTGACGGTGACGGTTATTTTTCTGAGGAGTTGAGAAGTTTACATGGTAGTGATAGTGATGGGGAGGGTGATGTCGTTTTCAATCCCGACATTGATTTCAGGAGGGGCATAAAGTTGAATCTTGGTTTGCGATTTCCAAACGCAAAGGTTATGAGAAAAGCATTTGTGCACCATGCAATTGAAAACAGGTATGACTTCTACTATCTACATAGTGGTTGTGATAGAGTGAGACTTTATTGTGTTTGTAGGTGCAAATGTGCGTTGAATAAGAAGAGAAGCAAAATCGTTGGTTGTAAGTGTCCTCAATCATCTTGGTGTCCTTTTACTATTTATGCCACGAAAAAGAATAGTGATGAATATTGGGAAATTATTACATTGGTCTTAAAGCATACGTGTGAGTTTCGTGGTCAGACTAGGAAGGTGACATCTGAGTACCTTTCAGAAAGGTATTTAGAAGATTGGCGAGAAAATCCGACTTGGAAGTTAAAGGTCTTCCAAAGACATGTGTATAGAGATTTGGGTGTATATGTTAATTATGGCATTTGTTGGCTAGCTAGGGCAAGGACTAAATTGGTGATTTATGGTGATTGTGCTGATGAGTATTCTAGGGTGTGGGACTACGTGGCTGCAATTAGAAAGTATAACCCGGGCTCCACTGCTATTGTTCAAGTGAGCAACATTGAGAGACCTCCCCCTATTTTTCAAAGAATGTACATGTGCTTTAAGGCAGTGAGGGATGGCTTTCTAGTAGGATGTAGACCCCTAGTTGGTGTTGATGGGTGTCACTTGAAGGGAGCTTTTCCTGGCATTTGTTTGGCAGCAGTTGGCAAAGATGGAAACAACAACATTTACCCAATTGCATGGGCTGTAGTTGAGGTAGAGAACAGAGCAACATGGGGTTGGTTTCTGAAATTGCTTACCGAAGATTTGGGAAAGGATAAAGGCGATGGCTTAACTTTCATGTCAGATAGGCAGAAGGTATTCCTGTAAAATGGATAAATGTCGTGTTTTTTGTTCATTTATGATTATTCTATTCGAGGTATTTCAAGTAACGTATTTGTTCTTACTTTTTTAGGGATTGTTGGAAGTATTTCCTGAGGTGACTCCAAAGGCTGAACTAAGGTTCTGTGTGAGGCATATTTGGGCAAACTTTAAGCTTCAATTTACTGGTCAAGTCTTCAAGGACTCATTCTGGAATGCTGCTAGGTGCACCACGAGTAACGAGTTTAAGGCAGAAATGGAAGGTATCAAGTTTCTCAGTCCTGATGCACATGCATATTTGGCTGCCATTCCCGCAAAAAGTTGGTCAAGGCACGCATTCACAACCAACTGTAAATCAAACACGTTACTGAACAACATGTGCGAGAGCTTCAACGCAGCAATAAAGGAAGCTAGAGACAAGCCCATATTGACACAGATGGAGTGGATGCGAAGATATGTCATGAAGAAACATTACGAGAAAAGAGAGGGGTTAAAAAAATGGGAGGGAAGACATATGCCCTACGTTGACAAATACTTGAAATGGGCGGAGGACGAGTCCAGGTTTGTGTTTTGTTTTTAATTGATTTGTTGAGGTTATTGCGCTAAAATTAAGTATAATGCATTCATTGTTCATGATACAAATCCCAGGTTTTGTACCATCTATGACTCCCAACCAGATTTTTATGAGGTGACATATAGGAATGAACAAGCGGCAGTAAACTTGAGAGAAAGAAAGTGTAGTTGCTACCGTTGGGACTTAACTGGGCTCCCATGTCAACATGCAGTAGTTTCCATACTAAGGCAAAGAGGAAACCCTAAAAACTATGTGGATGATCTATACTCAAGAGAGACATATGCAAGAGCATATGGGCATTTCATATCTCCTATGCCTGGGTCAAAACATTGGGATAAAGTTGAGCTTGTTGAACCCCTACCACCACCATACAAGAAGATGCCCGGAAGGCCTAGCCACAAAAAAAGACGGTTAGAGGCAGGTGAAGGAACAAGCAACCAATCGAAGCGTCAAAGAAGGCAACGAGCTTGTGGAAATTGTGGCCAACTTGGGCATAACACCAAAACATGCAAGAACCCAACTATCCCTAAAGAAAAAGCACCCGTTAATCACAAAAGAGTAGCAAGAGCAAAGAGCAACTCGGAATGGTCTAAGAAGACACGAGAGAAGAAAGAAAAAAGAAAGGAAAAAAATGAAAGGGATGCCGCTTTCATTCGTGGCCAACATAATGAGTTGCTTGAAAGTCAAGCAAGTGTCGATGCCGTTTTCAATTGACCATGTATTTTGTTGGTAGTTGGTTGGAGAAATTTTTTGGTTATTATGTCAACAATATTCGAGGTGGGTGAAATTTTTTTTGGTCCTCGTTTAAATATGTAAGGTTATTATATACTCCGTATGTAAGTAAATGTTGGTTGGTGGGACAAATTGCTCATGGTGAGTCGCTTGCTTAATTGTGTGAAAATTGCTCTAAGCTTGCAGCAAATCCAGATCAGTGGGTTGCATCAGTTCAACTACGTCAGCACGTTACTCATCGCAGGACTTTCTTTTACCTCGAGCAACTTATACTCAAACATGATGCTGCTACTCAGGCTGTAAGGATCCAACAGTTGGATAAGGGTATCGACTTCTTCTTCGCTAACAGAAGTCACGGTGTGAAATTTGTCGAGTTTGTTGGTAAAGTTGTACCTGTCAAGAGTCGGAGTAACTTGACCATGTATTTTGTCAATTGACCATGTATTTTGTCAATTTGTCAATTGACCATGTATTTTGTTGGTAGGTGGTTGGAGAAATTTTTTGGTTATTATGTCAACAATATTCGAGGTGGGTGAAATTTTTTTTGGCCCTCGTTTAAATATGTAAGGTTATTATATACTCCGTATGTAAGTAAATGTTGGTTGGTGGGATAAATTGCTCATGGTGAGTCGGTTGCTAACATTGGAATGAAATTATTTGTCCTTTTTGTGCCACATACACTCGTTATTACGACATGCTCTCCATGTACGCAGTACATTTGTTTGTGTAGCACACTCGAGCATGACATGCTCTTCATATATGGAGAGCATTAATTTGTATAGCTGCTGTAAATTGTTTGAAGTGCAAATGTGGCTAATTGAAAGACTATAAGACATTGAGTTTCAACCAAAGAAAAGTCGATCCGTATTTAAATTTGTCGTTTACAAAATTGCTCATAAATTGAGTTTACAAGGATGACAATTCCAATTAAACATAGCCATTCACATACACTAACACTATAATTCGGAATACTTATGACAATTACTAAACATTAATCAGCATAGCTAAAATTAACACAATACTACAAGCAAGTAAAATAACATAAGAGATCTTCATCGATGCATTCTCATTGACTAAAACAGATCCACTTCTTTTTTCTAGCATCATCACTTTGTCCTTCAGAAATTCATTTTCTTGTTCTAAGTATTGTATTTTTTCCTCCATATGCGTCTTCTCAATGATCATCTTGTTTTTATCGAGTTGTAATATTTTCTTTTCCAATACCAAAGTCTTGATAACATCTTTCTGCCAATTGCTTTGGTTTTCGTCATACCATCTAAAATATTGACACCCTTGAACACCGGACAACATCTTATTATAAAATTTGCACCGCCAAAAACGCCGACCTGGGTTGCTGTCTGTCCATGAAGTAAATAGAACCAAAGGGACTCCGCAATCACACCTTCCATGCACCCGAGACGAACTTGCACCACTATTGGAAGACATTTCTGCAACCCACAAACTTAGGTTTCTTTACTTAGCCAGTACTGTTATAGCCGAGATTACACAAAATGTTGACCAAAGCTTTGAGGCGATATTTGAGTGAGTTGAGTAGCTAAACCAAAATTCGGAGACAGTGTGAGTAACTGAGTACCATATTTGAGTGAGTTGTGAGTTAAAACTAATTAATAACAATCACTAAATCATGCTGGTATGCAATTTCGACATACTAGCTTCTGTACAAAAACTAATTCACCAAACAAAAAAAAAATCAAACTAAAAGTAACAGCAAAAAATTCAACAACATTAAACATGCAAAAATGGCAATATACAGAGCAAGGAAAAGCAAATACTCCGCCATGTCTAGGTTAATAAGTATATATCCAACTAGCTACAACTTCTTAATGAATGCATATTTTACAAAAACGGAACATTTAAAACTAAATCGATGATGTATATTCGCATATTCTACAAACAATTTTAATTGAAACCTAGAAAATTATAATCTGGAAAACCCTAATTTTTTGATTGAAATTTGTAATAAAACAAATTTACAATCAAAAAAGGAAAATCAATAATGGTTGAAACATTATGTAGATAAAAAATGATGCAGTAATTTTATAATTTACAGACAAAACAAGAAGATGAATTTTTTTTTTTTTTGAAGAGATAGAGTTACCTGAAGATGGCAACGATGAAGATGGGATAATTATGAGGGTGGGTGGAAGCAATGACTTTTAAATGATTTAATGGGGGAGGGGTATAACTGGAAGAGAAATTAAAGAGAAATTAAAGAGAATATTTTGGGTGACGGTTTCCGTTAACTCTTTGACGGAAAATAAGATTAGGTATTGATTATGTGATTAATAGAATGAGTAGGTATAAGTTTTGAAAAAAAATTATGTCAGGTATAAAGTTTGAAAAACAATGTTATTGAAGGTATAAAGTATCAATTTTCCCTTATTATTATTATTATTATAAACGGAGCTTGCATTAATAACGAAACAAATTACAAGAAGTTAGTGAGTAGCCGAGATACTATCTGGGCACCCACTCCCTTAGCAATAGCGAAGCTAAGTCTAGTAAAAATAAAAGCAGCCGCGCGAGCCCCCGCATCCTGAGCGATAGAGAATTTTTGGATCCGCTTGAGCAACGCAACAGCCTCTACATCAAGCTCCCCAAGTGAAGAGAAGGAGAAAGGCAGGAACCCATAACCAGTCTTGGAGCACAAATCTCCGTACTTGGCGCACTTACGCTGAGCAGCGTCAACGACCGCACGACCAGGCAGGAAATCCGTCATCGCAAACTGAGTCAATGGGGACGACCCTATCAGATCGACACACACATCGCGCCCCCTATCCCATACAGAAGTAAATCCGCCGGGCGAAGGGGCTTGTCGTGCCCATCAATCAAACCGACATCCACCTCTTTACCGGCCGAAATACCAGATCGGAAGCAGATATCCAAAAGGGTGTCGCAAACCAGGTTATGTCTATGCTTAATACCAACGGTACCAGCACACGACACAACATGGTCCCCAAAAATGTCCCCAACACAAACCCGGGAGCAGGCAGAACAAGGCTTAGGTACCGGAAACAAAGGGACACCCAAACGATAGCTAAGGACAGAGCGGTAGGTCCTCCCATTCATGGTCTGCCCCAGCCCGGAGATGGGTACAGCGCGCAACCAGTTAGACGTGTGAGCACCCTGCAGAGACTTCCACAATACCACCTGTCGTCGAGTCAAGGAGAAAACCGACTCTACCGAAGCAGCAACCTTCGTGAAATATATATCTGCCAATTTCTTCATGAGTTTGGGGGCAGCGACTTCACTAGGATTACAGGAAAGGTCAGAACCGGTGGTCTCGTTAAACAGAGCCAAGGCCGCATCGAAGGTCGGCCCGGGAGTAGAGACAGCTGAAGGCCGAAAGAGCATAGCCTGCAACTCAGAGGACTGAAGGCGAGAAGCCAAAAAGGCATAATGCAGGACATCCCGAGCGCTATACACACCCAATCCTCCGAAATTAAAGGGCAGTGTGGAAAGACGTCACTGCCAGTCCCCGAACCCGGGGCCGGACGCGGTGACGATGCGTTCCAGGCTAGACCGCAAAGCCGCATCAAAGGTCTTAGCCGAGTCGAAGACCGTAGGGGGACAGGTTCGTAGAGAGAAAGAAAGCTTAGAAATACCGGCACAAGCACGAAGTAACAACAGCTCACACTGTGGGTCCTCAATCATGGCAACCGATTCCATAAGCTCAATGGTTCTCGAAACTCTCTTCGCCACAAGCTCACTGCTGAAAATACGGCAGATACTGACGGGGCCACCAAGAACTTTGACCCCACGCAGCGGTCGAGAAATATCAGGGGGAAAACACCAGGAAGTCGACTCCTGGGGTCTTCCTTAGGCCAAAAAACCTCGGTTTATTATTATTATTATTATTATTATTATTATTAATTAATAATTAATCATTAATAGTTATTATTATTTAATTAATATTAATATTAATTAATTAATTAATTAATTAATTTTATTATTATTATTAATACTTAATATTTATAATAAAGTTTTTTTTTGGTGCAAATGTAAGTATGTATATTAATTGGGTAAAAAACTTTTTCGGCACCAATACAATCTTCTCCTCTATCATCCTATATGTGATAAGTTACATTAATCTATCAATATGATGTTGGTATTTGCTAATTACAAGTCTACTCATAAATTTAATTCTATTGCAAATTTCACGCTTGACAGTAGCAATAACAAACTCCGGTCGCTCCACTTTTTGATACAGTATGCTTTGATTTCTGTTTCTCCATATGTGATACCAGACAGCTACAATTGCTGCTGCCATAATCTGCTTAAGCATCAAGAATTTTCGTCTTGTTTTCCCTCACCAAACCGTTGTGTTGACGTTAGGTATATAGCACATGAACCAGATGGACAGTAATGTGAAACATCTCTGAGCATAGGCACAACGAGAGAATAAATGTTCGTGATCTTCATCCTCTGTGCCATATAGGAAACATCCTTTATCCACCACCATACTCATCTTGACTAATCGATCCTTCGTAAGAAGCTTACCCTGGCATACTAGCCAAGCTATGAACCCATGGTTTGGCAGCCCAACTCTATTCCATACCAGACTTTTCTAATTGATTTTAGGTATGGGTTTTCGAATCCAATTATATGTTTCAGCTACAGTATAGTTCCTGCTCTGTGGCCAGTAGCATGGGGAAGAACTTATTGTCGTAAAATTGATCCTTAACCCAGCAGATCTTCCTCCAAAACTAACTAGAGTTATGGGGGGGTTTATAAGTTTCCCAATTCATATCTCGGAGGTATAAGAATGAATCCATTTAACCCACACGTGGTCCGCCTTACAAGTTACCCACCAAGCATATTTACCTATAGCTGCGATATTCCAACTGTGTAGTTCCTTTATCCCTAATCCTCCTTCCTCCAAAGGACAACATACTCTTTCCCATGAGACTAATGGCGGGAAATTGTAGTGTTCGCAGCCTTTCCAAAGGTAATTTCGGGATATGGCATTAATCTAACCAATGATAGAAGTAGGAATGATGAATATCCTAGCCCAATAACCATGTAGATTGCTTAACACTGCTTGAACTAAGACGAGTCGACCTTTATATGACAGTTTTCTTGCCCCCATTCCCCTTATTCGCAGTACAATTTTCTCCGTAAGAATATAACAATCCATAACTGATAGCTTTTTTAGTGACATGGTTATGCCCAAATACTTGAAAGGTAATTCTCCCTTGATCATACCAGTGATACTTTCAATCTGAACTTCCTCTGCTGCCTGAACTCCATTGCAGTACAGTTGTGACTTTGATTTGTTCACAATCAGCCTTGAAGCAGCTGAGAAAGCATCAAACGCCCTCATAATCCAAGTAATAGCGGTCACATTCCCTTTGCAAAACAACATTGAATCATCTGCAAAGCACAAATGACTTAATTTGATGTGTTTACATAAGGGGTGATACCTATAATCAGTCTTTTCCTGAATGCCCTTGATAATCCGACTCTTAGCCATACATATGGTGAAAAGGAGGGGGGATAAAGGATCCCCTTGTCTCAAACCCCTCTTAGCCTTAAAGAAGCCAAAGTTGTCTCCATTCAAGGATAATGTATAGCTGGGCGAGGTCAGACATTCCATAATGATACATGTAAATTTAATAGGGAAACCCAGTGCATTTAGCATACCTTCCACAAAACTCCACTCAATGGTATCATAAGCTTTCTGCATATCAATTTTTAATATAGCTCGAGAGGAACAATGCTTTCTATTATATAGCCTTAAAAGGTCTTGGCAAATATGAATATTTTCCACTATATCCCGTTCTTTGACAAAAGCGCTCTGACTCAGACTGATAATGTCAGGAAGAACAATGCTTAGCCTTCCACAGATTACCTTTGACAAGCATTTATATATGGTGTTGCAACAAGCAATTGGCCGAAATTGACTCACATTTAGGGGAATTTATGTTTTAGGTATAAGAGTAAGTGTGGTGTTACTCACTTGTCTTAATAGCTTTCTATGAGTAAACACATCTTTCACTGCTTTGAACACACTTAGACCAGTCACTTTCCATGTGTCTTTAAAAACTTGACTAGTATACCCATCCGGTATTTGAGCTTTAGTGCCTTGAATACTGAACATAGCCTTTCTGACCTCCTCCATAGTAACTGGTTTCATCAACTCCCTTCTGTGCTGCTCCGTTATTGTATTACCTCTCCTGACAGTAGGAATATGTACAGGTCTTATCTTAGCATGTTCCCCCAAAATACTTGAGAAGTACTTGAGAAAAGCATTTTGTATATCCTTTGGTTTGCTCTGAATCATACCCTGGATATCCAGAATCTGTATCACCTTGTTTACTGCTCTTCTTTGTTTGATTGAGGCGTGAAAAAACACTGTATTCATGTCCCCCTCTTCTTACCAAACAGTTTTTGCCTTTTGTTGAAGGAATGCATATCTGGCTTTATCAATAATTGCATACTTCGCTGCTATATCCCTCTCATTTTGCACCATCTGTGCATCCTTAGGGTTAAACCTTAATTGAAGTTGAGCATCCTGAAGAGCAGATTCCATGATATCCGCCTGAGTCTCCACATCGCTGAAATTAGCTTTGTTTATCTTCTTCAAACCATGCTTCAAGCTCTTTATTTTTCTAACTACCTGGTACATTGGGCTACCTTTAATAACCTTACCCCAATCTTCAATAACCAGGTCCAGAAATCCACTAGCAGAGGACCACATGTTGAAGTACTTGAATGCATATTTTCTTTTGCAATTGTACTTGTCCAGAGATATGATACCCGGACAGTGATCAAACAGTCCCTCCGGTAAAAAATTAACATACGAATCAGGGAACTGTAACAACCATTCATCATTTACAAGAACCCAATCTAATCTGCTATATACTTTACTCCCTGAGTCATGTTTATTTGTCCAGGTAAAGTGCGCTCCAACCGTCTTCAGTACACTGAGTTGACAGTCCTGAATGCATTCAAAGAACGATTTAATTTCAGCTCTACTGACTGGAGCTCCAATTCTTTCATCCAACCCCATCACATTATTGAAGTCACCCAACACAATCCAAGGAATATTAACCCCTATGACATAAGATCTAAGGTACTACCACAATGTTATCCTATCAGCAAGCTTGTTAAACCCATAAACCATCGTACACCAAAACCAAGAATTCTTACCAATAATCTGTATCTTCATATGTATAGCCTAATCTTTAACATCTATGACATTAACATGATAAATTATGGGGTTCCAAAGACACCAAATACGCCCTCCTTTATCTGTTCCATTATTTGTAGTAATAGACCAATCTGTAAAAGTATTGCTTACAGTAGGCCAATTATTTGTTTCTACCTTAGTTTCAAGAAGTCCAAACAAGTGAACGCTGTTATTTAGCATAAACCACCTTATTTCCTTTTGCTTCTTGAGTTTATTCATCCCTCTGACATTCCAAAAGCCTATATTATCCATTATTAAGCGAATTCTGTTTCTCACTCTCCCCCCCTCCTCCTCCTCCTTGTTCCCCATCTTTCTGCTGTCCACCAGATCCTTGTAACATCTCCAAAAATGACATTCCTTCAGCTGTATAGAGTATACCTCCACTTCTATGTTCAACTGTCCTATTTGGCCTAGTTACTGCTCTTGCAGGAGCATCCCGAGGAGCTATAACAGGGTCATCAGGGGTATTTAAAATGATCTTAGGTTTAGGTTTCACCACTGGAACCCAGACCTTCTTAATTTTCACCTCCTCCGCTTTAGATCTACATTGTTCATCTGTGTGACCCATGCCCTTACAGTTGGAACAAGATATGGGCAGCCAGTCATACTCCACTACAATCTCCTGTATTTCCCCTTTCTCATCCATGAATCTAATTACGGAGGGATAAACCTGATCTATCTCAACCTCAATAAGTAATTTTGCATAACCCAAGAATTGATGTTGATTAGTAGAAGTAGCATTGCGAATTACTTTACCTATGAGCCCTCCAATCTTGCGCAAACACTCAGTGCCCCAGAATTTGAGGTCAGCTGTAATAATTTCACCCAGATTGAGAGCTTCTTCACTTCATACTTTGCCAGATTAGCATCAACCTCCCATTTATGAACAATGACAGGCTTATCGTCGAACATTAGGTGCTCAGTAAGTAATGATTGTTGCTGGGATTCAGTGTCTAAAAAACGTACCAGAAAAATTCTGTTTGGCATGAACGAAATTTTATCTATCTTCAATTTCTTTCGTATGCGTTGCAAATATCCTGTCACAATACTCCATGGAGGATTCGCTCCAACTATGAAGTCATAGACTGCTGTGCTCCAATGCTTCACTTCCTCTGTAACATCCTCAGTTGTAATACGCAGAAGCGGAGCTTCCTTGTTAGCTTGCTTGTCACTCCCCTGCTCAGATGCATCATCGAATACATCCTCCAGTTGAGCTTCAATTTCCTCAAAGAACCTCTTGTTCTGATCATCTTCAATATTTTTTTATTACTATTGATATTACTGTGTTTTGTATTACTTGATGCACTATTACTATTAGGTTTATGTGATTTCTGATTGCCGCTTCGAGGTGAAGGCGAGCTAGCTTTTCTGTAATTCACCATTGCAAATCCAGAGGAGCTTTCCCTCTCTTCGTTTCTCTCTCTAAGCGGTTAATAGTGTTGATCATTTATAATAAAGTTAATATTAATAAATATTAATAATACTATTATTATTATAATAATTAATAATTAATAATAATATTCTTTTTATTACTTAATATTTATAATAATATTAATATTATTAATTATTACTCCCTCCGTATCTATATGTTTGTCCACTATTTTTAATATATGGGTGGAGTATTATATTGAAAGTAGACGAACATATAAATACGGAGGGAGTATTAATTATTATTATTATTAATATTATCATCGTCATTAATTATTAATTTTATTATTAATATTAATTAATTAATTTTTTATTTTTATTATTAAATATTAATGTTATTAATGTTATTTATTATTTAATATTAATAATATTAACCATTAATTATAATTACTATTATTATTATTATTAATTATTATTATTAATAATAATTATTAATTATTTATACTATAACTTATTTATATTATTTATTACTTTTATTTATTATTTTTATTAATAATAATAATTATTATTTATTTATTCATTTCAGTTAAGTTAAGCTGAGTTCAGACTCATTCAATTCAATTCAGTCAGTTTCAGTCCAAAAAAATGGGGCCTAGGTTCTCTTGTGGCGGATATACCGTCTATCTGTTACAAATCGGTGACTGAGAGTAAGTTCTCTTTGTTATGGTTAGATAAAGCAAATTTTTATCTATCCAAATGAATATTATTTGACTCATCACAAAGAAGAATTTGCCAACATAGGAAGTTTTTCTGGCAAGAAAACTTCTTAGGGGGTGTTTGGTTGGTGATTTTAGATTGGAATGGAATGAATTCCATCTATTCTAGTGTTTGGTTCATGATTTTTGGAATGGAATTAGAAACCCAAGGGTTATAATTCCACCCTAACACCTTGGAATCTCAATCCTATCACTTTCCTCGTGATTCAAACTCCATCTCCCTAAAGCCATTTTACAATCCATTCCTAGATTCAACCAAACAAGTATTGATAATCATTGGGTTCTAACTCCGTAACTCCCTAATTTTAGAATCCGATCCGTTCCATTTCATTCCATTCCAATTATTTGAACCAAACGACCCCTTAGGTTAAAACGTTGAGAAAGTATATGAGTTGGTAGCCTTTATTCTTCTCTAGTACGGAGTAAAAGATTTTCTGAAAATTTGCTTTTTGCTACAAGAACATAGTGATTTACCGACTGAATTTCGATGAGACATACATGTGTTTGAGTATAATGACAATCATCAAGAGTTTTAAGCATGCAATCAAAATGTACAAGACCACATATGAGATGATCTCTCACTAGTATCTTATCCACGAAATTCGATTTCCTAATCTCAACATCGTTCACATTCCTCGTTCTTCCTTTACTTGCTCAGAATCTTCTAAGAATGTACATTTACATTTGCAGAAACGATCTACCACTTTCTTGTAAAAGTACCTGATTCGCATTCATCTTCGAACCTTTGAATGTATCTTGATCCAGTGATCACAAATTCACAATTAACTTCCCGTTAGACATAAAATAAAATTTTACTAAAATTTAATTAAAAAAACTACATAATTCGTGTTGCATTATATTTTTAATATAATTATCTGATTTGATTGTTTATATATATGTCGCTATAATCTTAATTTTTTTTGTCTAAAATGCACTCCATATCTTTCGTTGTGAATTTTTTATCGCAATTTTGCATGGATTAAATACTAGTTTTAATTAGCGAAACCGCCCGTAAGTTTGGGGGCAAGTAAAACGATTTCAATGGACGAAACAACCCGTAAATTATCGAGGCAATAAATCGATTTTAATGAATGTTAATTATCGAGGCAAGTAAATCGATTTTAATTAACGAAACGACTCATTGTAAGTAGGGATGACAATGGGTCCGGGACCCTACCCGGACCCGTCGGGTCTTACCCTAACGGGTCGGATACGGGTCCTCTTTTTTTTAGACCCTGCGGGTACGGGTCGGGTATGGGTCCTTCAATAATTTTCCGGGTCCGGGTCCGGGTCCTATAGGTTGGACCCGGACCCGACCCTTGGACCCGTTGAAATTATTTTAAAAAAAAAAAAAGAAAAAAAAAACTTAGTGGATGCGGTAATTCAATGTGTAATATAGTAAATGAAACTAATACAAACCACAATCGGAGAGGGAGACTTTACATTAGCAATAGAAAATTAGAAAATAACAGCTAGTTATTCTAATACGTGTACCGAAACTCATTAAATACCAAATTTCACCTCCTTTATCAATACGTCAGGCGTTTTTAGCGTCCGGTTTAAAGTCATACAACTTCTGTTTTATTCATTTATTTGCCTTTATATTTATTGCGAATAATATTTTAATCAAAGGCGAACAAATAAAGGAGACGGAAGAGTATATATTAAAAAAATGTACAATCGGGTCCGGACCCGGACCCTACCCGGACCCATCGGGTCCGGGTAAGGGTCTTAAAATTTTGGACCCTTACGGGTTCGGGTCGAGTCCGGGTCCAACTTCTGAAACACGGGTCCGGGTCCGGGTCTTGCCGGACTCGACCCATATCCTACCCGTTGCCATCCCTAATTGTAAGAGGCCATGTGAAGGTAACAAACTAACAAAACAAGACAAGCAAAGATTTAGAGAAGTCGAGAACTACGACTCCACTTCTCCCCCCGCTCTCTTCTTCGTTCTGGTGTATAAGTATAACTAGATCTACAGAAAGTGAAGAAGAAGGGTTTTGTGATCAATCGATGAACGCGTCAAGTTTCATGGACAAACAAATTATGGACTTATCTCGATCTTCAATCACCGACAACAACAACAGCAACAACAACAACTCAGATTTCTTAGATCTGATGAACCCTCAAGGAGATCAAGAACATCATCATCAACTTGAAATGAATGATGGGTTGATGAACAAGAAGAAGCCTGAGATTTTACCCAATTATGATTTTCACCCGATTCATCGCCCTCATCCTGTTAATTCTACTCCGTCTTCTGCTGTTACTAGAGATTGGGCTTCTCTCGATGATTCCAATTTGCCCAATTTATCCTCCAATAGGGTTTGTTGATTTATTTCTTTGCTTTTCTTTAGGGTTTTGATTTATTTCGGTGTTTGATTTGTGTATTGATCAAATTTGCTCAATTATCGTCGAATAAGTTTTGTTATTTTCTTTGCATTTTCTGGGTTTTGATTGGTTCTAGGGTTTGATTGCTCTGTTGATCGATTGCTACTTGATCGTTACTTTCAGGGTTTGAATGTTAATGATGTGTATTGGTGGTGCAGTTTTATTGGGGAAAAGCATGGTTTAGATTTAGTAGCCCAATTTCCCTTTTGTGATCATGTAAAAGGGTGTTTGTTGATTGTTCATTCCGTAGATTAACATGTGATTGTTTCAATGTTTGAAATTACGCGACATGAAGCACCCAAATTATGGTCAGAAATTGAAATAAGAAAGTTATTTTTGTTATATAGTCCGTATGATTCTAGTATTCTCTTTTCGGTATGTAGACGGGATAAATTATGGTATTGTGTTTGCGTGCACGCGCGAAGGACTGGGTTTCTTAACATTGATATGAGGTCTATTTACTGGATCTTCTGGACTCAGTGAATGTGAAGGTAAACTTATAGTTCAGTGATATGACACGATGGAGAACAGTAGGGTGACGAGTTCTCGTGGTATTAGGAAATTAGATAGGTAATGCTATGAAGTATGCATGAGTTGTCTACCTAAGTTTGGGGAAGGGAATATTGCTTGCGTTATATGATCGATGTTTTCTTATTTTGAGGGATTAATGATAGAGAATGGCCTATGTGTAGTGCACTGACAGAAATAAACTTAAATTTCGGTTATTTCTTGAGAATGGATGTTTCTATATACTCATTTCAATGTATCTGCCGTTTGTTGTTTGATATGTAGAGCTATGGCTCTCCAAACCATGTTGAGCTTGACAAGGCTGTTCTGGAGAAAGCTCGGGTGAAAGCTCAGAAAGTTGATGATTCGGCTATACTGTCTGAAATTGATCGAACAATGAAAAAACATACAGAGACTTTGATGCATGCTATTGATTCTTTAAGCGCTAGACTGTCCCAGATGGAAAGTAGAACACGCCAGCTTGAGCATTCTGTGGATGAATTGAAGGTATCTGTCGGCAATTCCCATGGTAGCACTGATGGGAAATTGAGACAGCTAGAGAATATGATTGGGGAGGTAATTGTTTTTTTTTTCATTTTACATTCGCTGCTTTTACTTTTTGATACTTGTTAGGGTGCCCGATCCCAACATTTCACTTTGTTGTTTGGACCGTACAACTGCCATTTATATAATTTTGTAGTTTTGGTTCAAATATACACTAACCAATTCGTGTATACTTTTTTATTCGATATATAATAATGACCCCACGACCACTCTCACTCACCCCCCACCTTTCCCTCAGCAACCTTCTTCCACACCTCTAAGTGTCTCCTGATGCTCCACTACTCCGGCTATCCCCTCATCATGTTTAACTACATCTTTCCATATCCCCAGCTGCCACACCCCTTTCCTCCTCTGACCACTCTCCTATGACTATGCATGGTAAGTTACCTACCATAGTCATATTATGTCGGTCATACTTTTTTTTTGTGTGGAACTCAACCAGAAATGAGAGCTTTGTACTGATGTGAGTGACATAGCAGCAATCACAATCTACACGCCATTTCAATCAGTAGCCCTTCTTTTGATTTACTGAAGTACTAAATTTAACCTGTGAAACGATGCACTCTTGCAAAGAACTCTCAACTACAAGGAAACAGAGAAATCAGGAGCTTGCGCATCCTGATTATGACTTCATATTGGATTTGCTTGAGACTTGAGAGTGCCTGATGATGTTGTCGTCTTTCGCCAACTGCAGTTGCTAGTATTAGAAATGGAGCATTAACATACCAGCCACAAAATTGTTCGTTAGGGTTTAATCACTAGTCTACAGTATGGGTTTTATTTATTTTTTTGAAGATTTGGCATTTTCTATTCTCAGATGGAGAAGCTGATTGATGTGTCCTGAACAATTTCATTCTGTTGAAGCTTTATGATATACTCATATATCTCTTGACATGCTGCATTCTCCTGCTATAAGAGAATTGGTGATGAACTTCTTTACTTATATCGTGTTTTGATGTTTGGATACCGTTTATACATTCTTGCAGGTACAAACTGGTGTACAAAACTTGAAGGACAAGCAAGATGTTATTGAGGGTCATATGCTGCTGGCAAAACTGCAAATTTCCAAGGCCGAGCAATCATCCAAACCTGCAAATTCTGTTCATCAAGATCCTGCTCAGCATGCAGCGGCGGTAGCAGCAGCGTCCGCTCCACCTCAGCATTCAGGATTTCCACAACTGGCAACTGCTGCTCCGCAACCATTTTCCTCCATGACCCCACCTAATCCCCCTCCTCCATCTCAACAAAACATTCATCCTCCTGGCCCCCACCGAGACACTTATTTTCCGACTCCTGACTCTTCGAGCCAGCAGTACCAAATACCACCTCCCGACTCCTCCACCCAGCAGTACCAAATACCACCTCCTGTTCAGAACCAGCAACAAGCACCCCCTGTTCCACCGCCACAGCAGTATCAACCATCTCCCACGCCACCCTATGCTCAGCCCCCCCACTCTCCACAACATCCATCTATTGTGGGCAATAGCGGTCATCAATATCAGCCATCATCTGGCCCAATGGGCCATCGCCCGGACGAAAGCTCATATGTACCACCTCAAACCTACCCATCGAATCTTTATCAACCTGCAGCTCAGCCTAGCGTTGGTCCACCTCCCACGCAGCCATACTATGGCAGCACACCACCTATGTATGAACCACCACCACCTGCTAGATCTAGTAGTTTTCCGTCTTCATACGGCCCACCATCTGGACCTAACGAGCCATTTCCTTACGGTGGACCCACTACACACTATGGTGGTGGCCCACCTGTTAAACCACAGCCACACTCTCCACGAGGTGGTGCTGGTGGTTATCCTCAGCTCCCCACTGCCAGAGTCTTACCCCAGGCCCAAACCTTACCAACTGCTTCTGGGGTCGGTGGAGGCTCAAGTTCTGGAGGAGGAGGTGGGAACAAGGTACCCATTGATGATGTAGTCGATAAGGTGACGAATATGGGATTTTCAAGGGATCAAGTCAGGGCAACAGTTCGTAGGCTGACCGATAATGGGCAGTCTGTCGATCTAAACGTTGTGCTCGACAAACTGATGAATGATGCAGATGTACAACCTCCGAAAGGCTGGTTTGGTCGATAATTTGGATATGTTTTGAGTGCTGATCTCATGTGTATAGAATGTTTGGTGAACAGTTTCTGTAGGGTTTTTTTTTTTTCTGCTATTGAGTGAGATGCCTAGTAGTGCCTTGATTCGTGTTTGTTCATCATAACATTCCTCTCTATTCATATTTGAAGGGGCATATGATGTCCTCTTGGATTCTGATTTCTGTAAGCTCGCAACTGGTAGTCTTGAGGAGGTTTGTGTGATGCTCCAACTTCTGTATTTTGAATTTCTAGTGCTATCGGGAATAAACGTTTTCCGTTTAGGGATTTGTGTTTCACAAAGAATACCCTAAAATCCGATTTATGCAAAAGTTTGTGAGAATAACTTGCTCATATCAATCGTTACAAATTAATTACTTCTTCACATCCAAACAAAGGGTTAAGCTTACTATAAACGGATCGTTCATACAAAGTTTTATATTTTCTTTCATAAAAGATTTCACTAATATAATCACCATATGTTTCGTTTATTTACACAAAATGTGATTAGCTTTTGCTAACTTTAATTTAGCTGGGTACATAAGACATTTTGGTTTAGCACTATTTACTTTTTATCCTCTTTTTAAAAAGTTGTGGAAGACCACGCGCAAACCTTTGTTTGGATAAGTGGGATTACATTTTTAGATTTTCTTTTTTAAAACTAGTTGCAAGTCGCGCGCGATGCGCGCGTATGGCTAGGTACGTTTTTTGTATGCAATCTGACGGTGGTTGTTGTTTGGCTTGGGCATGCAAAATCGTTGGGCCAATGTGTGGTTGTTGTTTGTGATATTGTGGGAGAAGTTGTCTGCCGAATCTAATATATGTATTGCATGTGATTAGCAGTACATATTGGAAGCTAAATACGGCACACGAATTGTAAAAGCGTTCTATCGAGTACGGCGTGTTTTTACCCTATTACAAGTCCTATCAAGTGAGCTATAGATGCCACTACTTGAATCGCTTTCGTAGTTCGCGAAAAATCTAATTGTCCATGAGCTGTACAATCTTGTGTTTAGCCGGCGCTAAAATTAATACTCCCTACTATCCAATCCATTGTACCCATGGACTATTTTGAGTCAAATTTATTAAATTTTGACATCGACAATAAAAATTTTAATTTTAAAAAATTAAATATAACATAACCATATTTATATTTACTATAAATTGAAGTTTCAAAAAAAAATATTGTTAACAAAAAATATATTATACAAATGGAGAAAAATACGATCAAAGTGTCACCTCGTAGATCGCAAAAAGTCAAATGGGTACAATGGGTTGGATAGGAGGGAGTACGTAAATGTGTTAGGAAACTGTTAGTAGTGCTTTCCAATTTCCTTGTTCCCCCTTTTTTTTGCAATCAAACGCGAAAATAGGTTATACGTTTCCGTGATATTCTTTTTTCGAGTTAAATACTTTATAATATTTAGGGTCCCGGATACTGAATTTAGTTAGATGTAATTCCTAGTCGCAACATATGAGCGTGGTTGTTATTTTAGAACTGAATTGTCATTATGTGATGGAACCGTAGAATCAAATCTAGTTAGGCTGACATGTATGACCGCAGAGAATTTGGAGATATATCTGACGAAGTTTGGCCTTTGCGGGTTTTTTTTCAAGCAACTGTAGAGGAATTTGGTTCTTATTCTGGAGGCAAGGTAAAAGTCCAATCAAATAGCTGTTCTTAACTAAAATGAATGGAGAAATATTATATCAGTTTTTTATCTAAAGTGAAGACCGCGCATGGTTGAAGACCGCGCGCGATGCGCGCGTATGGTTAGTCACAATCCGTTTTTGCGATTTGATGGTGGATGTTTTTTTTTCGTTTGCAGATTTGTTAGGCTAACTTGTGTCCGTTGCCTGAGTTTCTGTGGGAGCAGTCGGATGCATAATTGCATATCTCGATTGGCTTGCGATTATCAGTACATCGTGGAAGTTAGGTATGGTTTAAGGATCGTCAAACTGCTGTATGAGCACTTTTTCTGAGCGGTCGTCGTCAATTGCAAGAAGTGGAAGAGCATCCGCAAATATCAGAGTACGGTAGTGTTATAGTTGCCAAAATATTTGAAGACCGCGCGCGATGCGGGCGTGTGGTTAGTCGCCAAGTGTAATATCGCCTTGTTATTGCTCCGTGAACTACCGTCGTCAATTGGAAGTTTACCTAAATCCTCTGTAATAGATGAGGTATACGAGGGTGAAGGTTTAATCTCGACAATTATTGCTATTAATTACCATGGATTCGAAGGCGTCACAATGTGACTGTGACACAGTAACGTATAGACTAATGTGGGAGTGGTGTATTTCATTAATATTGAGTAATCTGTAGTTTTTTTTTCTCCTTTTATGAGGAGTGCCGTTGTATTGAACGATAATTGCATATCAGAAGTCTTTTTGTCTGTTGACTAACGTATCGGAGTAACATATTAGGGTCATATAAAGCATCAGCTATCGATTTTGGAATTTGGTGGGAGTGCCAACTACTCATTAGGGTTAAATGAAGAAGGAAAGCAGCATAGAAATGTATGGGTACCAACAGTCCGCTGCACTACAAACAAGAACAAATTTACAGTGAGCTTGTGATGCGAATGGGTCTGCCCATGCAGCACTTGAGTGGTGCAGGCGGAAACAGAACTACGCAGGTTACGTCTGCGGTGTTAGGGAAGGGGAATAGCATTTGTAAGCAGAAAAGAGAAGCTGTGGCGGACCAGACATGGTGTGAAAAAGGAGGATGTGAATAGACGTGAATCCAAAAGTACGTTAGAGCAGTACAACGCATTGTATCCGGAGAACTATAAAGACATGCAGGTAGTGGAGTTGTTGGTGTACCTTAGTCCAGTAATCATAATATAGCTAAAGGGCAGTTTGGAGACTTAAAAAGAGCACGCAGTTGCGGCATTCCGATCTACCATAGAAGTTGACCTACCGTATGATGCTATTCATTTTGTTACGGACTTGAAGTTATTAGTCAATGTGAACTACGTTGCTTCGACTGCGGAGCATTAATGCAATATCAGACGCTCCGTCAAAATCATCGTACGGGTGGCGACGAAAAATGCGCTCCTCACATTCTCTCCGCTTAGTTCGAATCACCTGCAAGTGTGGCCTGTTCACTGATGCTGATTGTAAACCGTGGAGTATAGCCCTAGCATAGACGTTAGTTGTCTCACAGCATCGGCGCCGCTTTGAAATTGCTATGTTACCTCGGTAAAGGGTTACCACACCATTACGATTCTCTGTCCACAAGCTTCTATTGTAGTTCACATCTAGTCTTGGCGCATTTGCCTTAATCAGAAACAGTTGCGCCCACCTCTTGCAAACAACGGCAACATTAGCCTTGTCGATGCGAGTCGACAATTTTGTGAAGATCTTCTCCATAAAATCTGCACTGCACAACACTTCTTTAGTGGCTGCCATTTGTGTATCGCAGGTCTTAACTTCGTGGAAGTGATTGTAGATAAAAGGTAACCGTTGTTTATTATGTCTTATGGACTCTGACTTAGTTGTCAGTCTGTCGGCCGCTTCATTGTTGAACACTCAGCCACTGCAGATGTATCTAACCCCTTTCTCCCTCTCCCTCTCTCTCCTCCTCCCCCTCCCCCTCCCCCTCCCTCTCTCTCCCCCTCCCTCTCCTCCGCCTTTTCTCCCTCTCCTTCCTTCTCTCTTTCCCCCTTTCTCCCTCTCCCCTTCTCTTCCCCTCCCCCACTCCCCCCATCTCTCTCTCCCTTCCCC
This sequence comes from Agrostemma githago, assembly GCA_958450325.1. Classification (NCBI taxonomy): domain Eukaryota; kingdom Viridiplantae; phylum Streptophyta; class Magnoliopsida; order Caryophyllales; family Caryophyllaceae; genus Agrostemma; species Agrostemma githago. Next base: position 78,136,357 of record OY288240.1, on the reverse strand, counting down.
CTCTCTCTCTCCCCTCTCTCTCTCTTCCCCTCTCTCCCTCCCCCTCTCTCCCAAAAAGTCAACAAAAGATAAAATCTTGCAAAGTCAAAAAACAGCAGAAAGTTCTCCCTCTCTCTCTCCCTCTCTCCCTATCTCCCCCTTTATCCTCTTCTCTCTCTCTCTCTCTCTCTCTCTATATATATATATATATCTTCTCTTCTCTCCCCTCTCTCTCTCTATTCCCCTCTCTCCCAAAAGGTCAACAAAAGATCAGATCTTGCAAAGTCAAAAAACAGTAGAAAGCTCTCCCTCTCCCTCTCTTCCTCTCCATCCCCCTCTCCCTCCCCCTCTCCCTCTCCCTCTCTCTCCCTCCCCCCCTCCGTCTCCCTCTCTCTCTCTCTCTTCTCCCCCTCCCTTTCTCCCTTTCACCCCTCTCTCTCTCTCTCTCTCTCTCTCCCCCTCTTCTTCTCTCTCTCCCTCTCCCTCCCCTTCCCCCTCTCTCCCTCTCCCTCCCTCTTTCTCTCCCCCTCTTTCCCCTCCCTCTCCCTCTCTCCCTCCTCCCTCTCCCCTTCTCTCCTTCTCTCTCTCTTCCCCTCTCTCCCTCCCCCTCTCTTCCAAAAGGTCAAAAAAAGATCAAATCTTGCAAAGTCAGAAAACAGCAGAAAGCTCTCCCTATCTCCCCCTTCCTTTCCCCCTCTCCCTCTCTCCCTATCCCTCCCTCTCTCCCTATCCCTCCCTCTCTCTCTCTCTCTCCCTCTCTGTCTCTCTCTCTCTCTTCCCCCCTCCCTCACTCTCTCCCTCTCTTTCTGTCCCCTCTTTCTCTTCCTGTACTTCCCTCTCTCCCTCCCCCTCTCTCCCAAAAGGTCAACAAAAGATCAGATCTTGCAAAGTCAGAAGACAGCAGAAAGCTCTCCCTCTTCCTCTCATTCTCTCCCTCCCTCTCTCTCCCTCTCTCCCTCTCCCCCTCCGTCTCCCTCTCTCTCTTCTCCCTCTCCCCCTCTCTCTCTCCCTCTCCCCCTCCCCCTCCCCCTCTTTCCCTCTCTTCCCCCATCTCCCTCTCTCTCCCTCTTTTTCCCTTTCCCTCCCCCTCTCTCTCTCCCCCTCTTCTTCTCTCTCTCTCCCTCTCCCTCCCCTTCCCCCTCTCTCCCTCTCCCTCCCTCTTTCTCTCCCCCTCTTTCCCCTCCCTCTCCCTCTCTCCCTTCTCCCTCTCCCCTTCTCTCCTTCTCTCTCTCTTCCCCTCTCTCCCTCCCCCCCTCTTCCAAAAGGTAAAAAAAAATCAAATCTTGCAAAGTCAGAAAACAGCAGAAAGCTATCCCTATCTCCCCCTTCCTTTCCCCCTCTCCCTTTCCTCCCCCTCCCCCCCCCCCCCCCCTCTCTCCCTATCCCTCCCTCTCTCCCTCTCCCTCTCCCTCTCTGTCTCTCTCTCTCTTCCCCCCTCCCTCATTCTCTCCCTCTCTTTCTCTCCCCCTCTTTCTCTCCCTGTACTTCCCTCTCTCTATTCCTCTCTCTTCCAAAAGGTCAACAAAAGATCAGATCTTGCAAAGTCAGAAGACAGCAGAAAGCTCTCCCTCTCCCTCTCTTTCTCTCCCTCCCTCTCTCTCCCTATCTCCCTCTGTCTCCCTCTCTCCCTCTCCCCCTCCGTCTCCCTCTCTCTCTCTCTTCTCCCTCTCCCCCCCTCTCTCTCCCCCCTCCCCCTCCCCCTCTTTCCCTCTCTTCCCCCCTCTCTTTCTCTCTCCCTCTCCCTCTCTCCCTCTCCCCCTCCGTCTCCCTCTCTCTCTTCTCCCTCTCCCCCTCTCTCTCTCCCTCTCCCCCTCTCTCTCTCCCTCTCCCCCCCTCTCTCTCTCCCCCTCCCCCTCCCCCTCCCCCTCTCCCTCTTTCCCTCTCTTCCCCCATCTCCCTCTCTCTCCCTCTCTCCCTCTCCCTCCCCTTCCCCCTCTCTCCCTCTCCCTCCCTCTTTCTCTCCCCCTCTTTCCCCTCCCTCTCCCTCTCTCCCTTCTCCCTCTCCCCTTCTCTCCTTCTCTCCTTCTCTCTCTCCTCCCCTCTCTCTCTCCCCCCCTCTTCCAAAAGGTCAAAAAAAGATCAAATCTTGCAAAGTCAGAAAACAGCAGAAAGCTATCCCTATCTCCCCCTTCCTTTCCCCCTCTCCCTTTCCTCCCCCTCCCCCCCCCCCCCTCTCTCCCTATCCCTCCCTCTCTCCCTCTCCCTCTCCCTCTCTGTCTCTCTCTCTCTTTCCCCCTCCCTCATTCTCTCCCTCTCTTTCTCTCCCCCTCTTTCTCTCCCTGTACTTCCCTCTCTCCATTCCTCTCTCTTCCAAAAGGTCAACAAAAGATCAGATCTTGCAAAGTCAGAAGACAGCAGAAAGCTCTCCCTCTCCCTCTCTTTCTCTCCCTCCCTCTCTCTCCCTATCTCCCTCTGTCTCCCTCTCTCCCTCTCCCCCTCCGTCTCCCTCTCTCTCTCTCTCTTCTCCCTCTCCCCCCCTCTCTCTCTCCCTCTCCCCCCTACCCCTCCCCCTCCCTCTCTTTCTCTCTCTCTCTCCCTCTCTCCCTCTCCCCCTCCGTCTCCCTCTCTCTCTCTTCTCCCTCTCCCCCTCTCTCTCTCCCTCTCCCCCTCTTTCTCTCCCTCTCCCCCCCTCTCTCTCTCCCCCTCCCCCTCCCCCTCCCCCTCTTTCCCTCTCTTCCCCCATCTCCCTCTCTCTCCCTCTTTCTCCCTTTCCCTCCCTCTCTCTCTCCCCCTCTTCTTCTCTCTCTCCCTCTCCCTCCCCTTCCCCCTCTCTCCCTCTCCCTCCCTCTCCCTCTCTCCCTCCTCCCTCTCCCCTTCTCTCTTTCTCTCTCTCTTCCTCTCTCTCCCTCCCCCTCTCTTCCTAAAGGTCAAAAAAAGATCAAATCTTGCAAAGTCAGAAAACAGCAGAAAGTTATCTTTATCTCCCTTTTCCTTTCCCCCCCTCCCTTTCCTCCCCCCTCCCCCCTCTCTCCCTATCCCTCCCTCTCTCCCTCTTCCTCTCCCTTTCCCTCTCCCTCTCTGTCTCTCTCTCTTCCCACTCCCTCATTCTCTCCCTCTCTTTCTCTCCCCCTCTTTCTCTCCTTGTACTTCCCTCTCTCCCTCCCTCTCTCTTCCAAAAGGTCAACAAAAGATCAGATCTTGCAAAGTCAGAAGACAGCAGAAAGCTCTCCCTCTCCCTCTCTTTCTCTCCCTCCCTCTCTCTTCTCCCTCTCCCCCTCTCTCTCCTTCTCCCCCCCTCTCTCTCTCCCCCTCCCCCTCCCCCTCCCCCTCTTTCCCCCCTCTTCCCCCCTCTCCCTCTCTCTCCCTCTCCCTCTCCCTCCCCCTCTCCCTCTCCCTCTCTCTCTCTCCCTCTCCCTCTCCCTCTCCCCCTCCGTCTCCCCCTCTCCCTTTCCTCCCCTCTCCCTCTTCCTCTCTCTTTCCCTCTTTCCCTCTATTTCTCCCCTCTCTCCCTCTCCCTCTCTGTTTCTCTCTCTCTCTTCCCTCATCCCTCACTCTCTCCCTCTCTTTCTCTCCCCCTCTTTCCTTCTCCCTGTCCTTCCCTCTCTCACTCCCCCTCTCTCCCCAAAAGGTCAACAAAAGATCAGATCTTGCAAAGTTGGAAAACAGCAGAAAGTTCTCCCTCTCTTTCTCTCCTTCCCCCTCTCCCTCCCTCTCCCTCTCTCCCTCTCCCCCTCCGTCTCCCTCTCTCTCTCTCTTCTTCCCCTCCCTTTCTCCCTTTCCCTCCCTCTCCTCCTCCATCTCTTTCTCTCCCCCTCTTTCTTTCTCTCCCCCTCTTTTTTTTTCTTTCTCTCTCTCTCCCTCTCTTCTCCCCGCTCCCTTTCCCTCCCTCTCTCCCTCCTCCTCCCTCTCTCCCTCTTTATCTCCCCCTCTTTCCCCTCCCTCTCCCTCTCTCCCTCCCCCCTCTTTCTCCTCTTCTCTCCCTCTCTCCCCTCTCCCTCTCTCCCTTCTCTCTCCCTCTCTCCCTCCCCCTCTCTTCCAAAAGGTCAAGAAAAGATCAAATCTTGCAAAGTCAGAAAATAGTAGAAAGCTCTCCTTATCCCCCCTTCCTCTCCCCCCCCCTCTCCTCATCTCTCTCTCTTCCTCATCTCCCTCTCAATATCCCTCTCTCTCTCTCCCTCCCGCTCTCTCTCTCTCTTCCCCTCTTTCCTCCTCGCTCCTTTCTCCCTCTCTCCCCCCTCTCTCTCTCTTCCCCTCTTTCCTCCCCCTCCCTCTCTCCCTCCCCCACTCTTTCCCCTCTTTCCCTCTTTCTCTCCCCTTCCTCTCCTTCCCCCTCTTTCCCCTCCCTCTCCCCCTCTCCCCTCTCCCTTCTCTCTCTCTTCCCCTATTTCCTTCCCCTCTCTCTCAAAAGGTCAAAAAAAGATCAAATCTTGCAAAGTAAAAAAACAGTAGAACGCTCTCCCTCTCTCCCTATCTCCCCCTCTCTCTCCCTCCCCATATCCTTCTCTCCCTCTCTTTTCTTCTATCTCTCCCCCCTCTCTCCCTTTCCCTCTCTCTCCCTTTCTCTCTGCCTCCTTATCTTCCCTCTCCCTCCTTATCTCCCCTCCCCCTCTCTTCCTCTCCCTCTTTCTTTCCCCTCCCTCTCCCTCTCCTTCTCTGTCTCCCTCCCCTTCTCTCTTTCCCTTTCTCTCCCCCTCCCCCTATCTCCCCTCCGTCTATCTCTCTCTCTCTCTTCCTCCCCCTTTCTCCCTCCCCCCATCTCCCCTTCTCTCCCTCTCTTCACCCGTCTGGAGGAAGATCTCTCTTCACAACTCAATTGATGAGGGCGGCTTAATTAAGATGTTTATTGTTTTTGAGATGCAGGTACTACATAGAATATTTTATTACAGTTAATTAGATCATTCTACTATTTATTACTTCTTCCGTCATTTATGTTTTTTCCTGTATTCCTTTTAGAGCGAATTTGTATGTTTCTTCGTGTTTCTATTCTTTCCTTATTTGTTCAACTACTTTTACTTTTTATCCTTATTGGATCAAATTAACTGGACACAAATATTTCATATGACCCACCATCTATTACAGTAATTTACAATTCTTTATCCACTTTCTTATCCCATGTGTAAAAAGTAATGGGGAGAAACATAAAAGACGGAGGAAGTAAAATAATGCTCCTCTGTCTCGTTTATTTGTTTGTCTTTGATTAAAATAATCTTTGCAATGAATATAAACGTCAAGCAAATTAAATTACGTGAAGGCCTCAATGCCTCATGGAAATTCGTGCTGGCTAGTTTTCGATAATTAATTTTGGGAAGCATATAAATTATATTTGTCGTGTTATGATTCAAATAACTGGTTGAAGTTTTGATTTTTCTTAACATTAAGACATTCCTATGACTCCCTAATGTGGACCATAGTTTTGCTGTATGAAGTCTTTGTTTGATTGAAATTCAAGTTGTTGTTTTTTCCTGATTCAGTATTTGATATCATTTTCGAACATCGTCATTTTAGTTGTGATGACAATAATGGAAAGCAGAAGAAACTTTCTTGGTTAGCGATTCAATCGGATCAGATTTGGGTTAAGTCAATTTGGACTCATAAGAGTCTGTCAGACTGGTTTGGGCATGGTGATTCATGTCACAAGATTAGGAAAACAAGAAAGATTTATAACAAATGAAAATTGTAAAACACAAGATGATAAATTACCCATTCTAAGAATTACATGAAATTTTTCATAAAAAAAGAAAGAATTACGTGAAGTGAAGATTTTTCTTATAGAAAGGCAAACAAAATGTAAGTTGTTCATTAAACAACATGCCCTGTGATAAGAGAATGATCCAAATCCAATATCAAATCGTTTACATCCTCGATGCCTACAGAAATTTGGACCAGATCTTCAGTCAAACCTCTCGCCTCTCACCTCCTTGTCTGCGGCTGGTATGGCAGCGTGAGACATGAAGCACGACATGCTTATCAGTGACTGACGATAATGCTGAAATATTTGGATGAGATAAAGAGCGATCGTTACCAAAAATGACAGTGATGCTGGAATATTGTTTTGTCTTCACGACGTGTCTCGCAAGAGGGATGAAACCGGCCACGAAACTAAGCACAGATCCTGCAACTTTTGCCTACAAAGAATGGCAACATTCGTAATGAAAACAGTTTCTTATTCTTCTCGATCAGGGAAACTAAAACAAATATTCATGGACTGGAGATGAATTCAGAAGTAATCGGGGGTAGAAGAACACCTGTGAAAAATGCAAAGATCGTCTAGGATGGTCACGAAGTTCAACATAGTAAGCCTTCTTAACTCGTGGATGCGAGGCGAGAAAGCCAGCCGTTTTTTGTACATTATCCTATGCGAAGCAGAAATAGTATTACTACTCGTACAATATAGGGGTATTAAGATAAAATTATAATTTTCCGCTTTGACCAGGTTTTTCTCCATTTATGTTGAAATATTAATTTATGAAGCCTTTTTGTATGAGGAACGTAAATATATTTATTTATATTAAAATTTAGAAATATTGAGTGAATATAATCAAGATCTTTATTTTACAAGTTCGATACTTCGATGTTACAAAGCGGATAGAGCTAGTATGTAAAATAATTGTGTTTTGAGCGCACCTGTTCCTTTTCGACTCGAAGACCCATGGTCTTGGTACCACGTAAACGAAGCCAGCAATTAAATGGTGCCAGCCAAGAGTCTTCGGCATTTTTTCGAGGAATTGAAGTTCTTTCGCCAAACTGGTTAAGAGAGCATAAACAATCATTATCTTTTAAACGCAAAAAACTACCTACTATGAGCAATTTGAGTTCTCTGGTGTAAGTTTTTGCATATCGTTACCTCTCCTTTCACAGCACGAACGCCAGCCCTAAGATCACAATGTCAGGATATAAATTACGTTGCGGAATGAATCACAATATCTGTCGGACATTCATGAAGTAGGATACAAGAGCAAAAGGCCTACTATGCTATTACTCCCTGAAGATTCTTCATCGTTCAAACGGCTGTCTCCTCACTGTCACATATTTATAAAGGCTCTATTCCATTAAATTATCTAGTCTTCGACCTCAAACTCAACAAATAAAACTTACTCTATCTAGTACAACTACTACCTACAACAATCTAATAGAACAACTGAACAAATCAAACACAATAATTCTCCTCTACAATAACAATCTTAGCTACACAATCAACAAAAACATGGTTTACATTTTCAGATGTGTAGACCTAAATATCAGAGTAATAAAGCTGAGCAAAAATATATACCTCATTATGCAGTTTCTTTTTTATGCTTAAGCGCCTGCATCATATCATACGAATTCAAACTTGATCAAAATTGAGACAAACTTGGTTACTTTCAAGGGATCCCAAACAAATTTCACCAGAATCACACCAATTAAGGGGTTCCCTAAAAGGTTTACCCAAATGACATTCAAATTGATCAAATTTTATTTAAAGCTTTAAATCCTAACCAAATTCAACCAAACTTGATCAAAGTTTACATAAAGACCGTAACTGTCAAGGTATCCCCCACAAACATTTTTCAAATCAGACCAAATATGCTAATCAATCAGTTTGATTTCATCAATGATTAAAGTTACTGACATTGCTTAGCAACATTAGCACCACCTCAAAGCTCAGAATATAAATTTGTAAATTTCAGTGAAAATATACCTAAATGATCCAGAATCAATAAACTGCATATGGACACCTGAATCATTAAGTGTACCCTCTTGTTGTCGCTCAGTACGCTCCCTAATCAGCGTTTTTGAGTTCATCTTTTTTTGGTGATTCGTTTTTTTTTTTACTTACACTTCAAAAATTCTCTTCATCTTAATTCCTATTGCTGTTTCCCCTTGTTCTTCATCAGCCATCAAATTTGGCCTGGGCATCCAATACTTCGACAGGTATTCTGATTTTGTTTTCACTTTCTGTTAACATTTTCTCGAGTATACCTGTATATCTTCAGTAACACTCTCTACTGCTCCTGCTAATATTGTTTCTTTGTTAGGCAATAGCGAAAGTTCGACTGCCAAGGTGGTTGATTGCATTGTAGCTGTTAAAGATCTTTTCGGCTCTCAGTCTGTATCCACCCAGTCTTCGATAAGTCAACCCGTCAGCTCTCCTATGATTCGATATGGAATATCTTCCATGCCTGTAAGTCATTCTTTAAAAGTCTTGATCCAACTGTGCCTATCAGCACCTGAATATCATGGGATGTGAAAGAGGAAGTCAGAAATGAGAAGACGCACTTTTGTCTTTCCGCAAAGTTTCCTGATGCAAATTTGTGTGAAAAAACACCACTACGTGAATGCAGCCCGACATAAGCAGGTCTAATTCAAGAAACCAATGTACTCTACAACTTTGTCTTGGGAAAGAAGAGGTACTATTGTATCCAAAGCCAGAGTGGGTACTATTGTATCCAAAGCCAGAGTGGTTATACATCAGAGGATCTTCCAACGAAAACCCTTTTCTTTTGAGTGGTACAGATAACATAACAGCATCAAAAAGTTAACTCGGGTCATTTTCTGGGGATGTTACTCTCTAGTATAAAAGCAACATTAGGAACATAATACTATCGTATATGAATAGTGCACTATTTGACATTGCAACAGCTCTTAGGCCAATATATTTGATGTGTTGTATTGTGTAGGTGCGTACATGTTCTGAGGTGGTCCAATAATAGTTTTTTCTTTCTTTCTATAAGGAACGAAAACACAACAAAATATACAATCAGAAATAACAGATGAGTGACAAGAACGCAAAGAAGCCAAAGAGAAGTTGCTCTTACTTCCTTGTAGACTTCAAGCGGAAGTGGCAACTTAAGAAATGACATCCATGACTTGGTAAACTTGAGTATCATTTTCTTAGAAATATGGCCTGAAGAAAGTTCCTGACAAACAAAACATATTAGAACATAACGATAAGCATGGTAAAAAGTAGGTCTAGTGTCCTAGAGTAAAGCCCTTTTCGTTCACGCAAATGATGCAAAGGAATATATGAAAAGGCTCAATATCATCAACAAAGCAAAGCAATGAGAGAGGTATAATGTTAACTGCGGTAAGACGCTATAGTACATACTACTGCAGTACTATATATCACCCAGTAGAGAATGAATTTATGGAACCAAAGATCAATACACAGTATCTTCAATTATCTTGACGAAACGAAATTGTTACATTCAAACTTGACTACGGTTTCTTACAGCTGCTTCATGTAATAAACAGCCTCACACAACTGACCATATGCCAACCACTTGGCATGATGCAGATATCAGCAAAATAAGTAGAACGTCAGTGGATCTTACATTTTCGGTAGAATCATCGTTTTGATTCATGACAATTTTCCCATCTTTAGGCTTGTCTTCCTCCTGATTATCGTTGTCTTTGATAAGAATCCTGATCAACCATGAACAAAAACAATATATTTTATATGCCAATGTAAGTCCTGGCATAAATATCACATGGACGAAAATCCGAGACACATAATACAAGTAATTCCAATTACAGAGTTATAAAAGAAAAGGCTTATACTTGTTTGGCCAAATACCATCAATCCTGCTTTTATTTGTTTTGTTATTAAACAATCAGACCATAAAGATTACAGGATATAGAAGTCCCAACGCCTAATGGTTGATCAGTGTAAATAGTGTACCTACACTATTACAGAAATCACTTTCTTCAATGCAACCAAAAATTGACATTCACTGCAGACTATAAGCTTTTATTTGTTTTGAAATATTACTTTCCAAAATTGGATGTATAATTATCATCTCGACAAACTTAGAAAATCCGATACAACTAATATTTTTCTCGAACCTTTGTCCCATGTTTTGGAACTTGCCGAATTGATTGACTAAAATAAACGGTTCAGTGAACTGAAGACTGAAGCACACCTTAACTTTGTCGAGAATCACAAGTGGCCCAGCGACTCCTGAGACTGTTCGGTATTCTGCAGAATTCGAAAATGCAATGAGTCTACCAAAATTATACAAAGCTTGAATCTTTGACTCTTTGTTATCGGTTTCAGAGACTTGACACTGGAATTACGGAATATTTTTGAAGAGTATTTTTTGAAGAGTATACCTGTATATCTCGACTTTGCCATGCCCGCCTTGCATTGCTTATTGAACAGCAAACGTGGGAACTAACCCCCTCGCCTTTTCAACTTCCGTTGCGTCTGGCTTCGTTCCTTACTCATGTACTTCATCTGAAGGTGATGCGGCCACTTTAATGTAGCCTATGCATCCAGATTTGCCTGAATCTAGTGACAACTACAACATCAGCAGCAGCCGGAACATACCTTGATAGCCAAAGCCACAAGAATTGTTCCTGCTAGGTATCGGCCCCATAATCCACCCAAATCTCCAACAACTGCTGCTGGCTTGCCTTCTTAGACTTTGACCTGCACATCTCAGCGCTGGCAGCAACCAAGTCCTCCTCAATTTCAAGCAATGTTTGGGAAGACAAGGGTTTGAGGGCAAAATTCGCTGCTATAAAATAACCCCCCAGAAGCCCGATATCCTCCAAAGCTATACCAACTTCACCCCACGGCATCAACAAAGAGCTGGTTTCAGGACACAATAAAATTGAACTCCAACCTGCATCTGACACCGAAAGCTGATAATGACACCCGAAAAGTGGAAACCACTCCAACCGAAACCAGATTTTATACAATCCCAAACCGACCTAATTTGAACCTTACACTCCAGTACTATTTACTGACAATTGAAACTTCCAACCAAACAATCAATCAACGCTTGTACCACCAAACCAACAAATCAATTAAAAGCACATAAAAAGAGAAACATCAAAGAACAAGAAAGATGATCAGAGGCAAAACCCTCTATACCAACATCAACTAAACCCCCACCACTGCAAATATCAATAGCAACGAACACTAAAAGAAATCATCACTCAAACCAAGAATACCACAAATCGGCAACACCCAGCTGAACACAAAAGGCACACATGACCCAAAAAAACAAATGTGTTAATAAACCACAAAGTTTAAGTACTAACACAAAGAAAAATACAATACTGAATGCATCACTCAAACCAAGAAGGCTGTATTAACATAGCACTCAAAATACAACAAATAGGAAACAAAACCGCATTGAATATACGGAGTAATTAAAACAAGTGTAACCTGAAGATGAATGATTAAATTTAATAAAAAGAGGGGCTCATACCATCTAAGCTATCTTTATCTCGAAGAACCCTATCAATAATAGAACGATCAGAAAAGTCGCTTTCCTTGAAACAACGACAACAACAACGTTTTGTGACAACTTGAAGAGTTTACATTACTTTGATTGCCTGAATTAAACCAGTTACCTTTAGATCACTTTGAGTTGGGAATATGTAATTTCATCACATGATTTGCTATAGCAGCTTCAAATCCTCCAGCCTTTTTAGAGCCATTAAATGGGATCAGTAGTAATTCTTGATTAAGATGTTGAAGGAGGCGACGACGACGATGATGATATGGTTGTGCAGAGAAAATATGAGGGATTGAATGGATGATGAAGAGATAATTGGGAAATGAGTGGATGAGAATTGAGAAGGAAAAGCAGGAAAAGTGAGTAGATGAAAGAGGAGAACTGAAGGAGTAGTGAGCCTAAGTGGTTGACCAAGCAAATCTAACGGCCAATAATAGGTAGAACAGATCAGTGGCTGAGAAATGATAAGTTACTATTCCTAAGAGAACACTATTCCTAAGAGAAAAAACTGTTCACAAGGGGGAATTGAAGGCACAATTCTTCTTTTAATATGTAAGGATTTATCGATTTCACCCACAAAACGTTGATACGACAAAAAAAAATCTAGATATGGAATAACCACGTTCTAACCTAAGCTGGGATGTGGATCTAGGCATTGGAGATCCATGGCTCAACCTGGACTGGGACGTGGATCTCCCATGCCTAAACCACGTCCCAACTAATGTTGAAGAATGATCTCTCATGCCCGGACCCGGGTTTGGTAATGTATGTTCCATGTAGTCCAATTTTTTAATTAATGGGATTAATGTTTTTTCGGAGGAAATCAATATTTTTCTTTTATTAATTTAAAGTTATAATTAATTTGTAATGGGTAATCATCAGGATTCTTAGTGAAGTCGATGTAAAACAAATTCTTGTGACGAAATATCCGTCATAAATTTGTGATAATGATAAACAATTTGCTAGACTCTAAATTTGCTTTACTCCACGGTGCATACCGTCACCAATTTATGACAGAATCTTACTCAAATACTCGTGACAAGGGTATTTTGGGTAGTCACCGAAAATCCCAAGTTCCCAACGACAAAGCAAAAGTGTTGTAATCTCTCTGTGTCTCTTCTGTTATTATCATTGGAGTGATAATTATTGGGTAAACCCTGGCAAGAAAATGGGAGCCTACTGCAATGGCGATGACGTGGGATTGGCATCATCAATGAGGAACACTCCAATAATGTCGCATGATCTTACTTCTTCTAAGCATATCCACGACAATATCCATGGCAACATCTACCTCCAACCGGTAGGTTTCACTCTTCTCTTCGTCCTTTTATTTCCAGTTCCAATTCACACTATACACCATAATTAATTGCACGAATTGATTGTATCCTTTTCCTGTAAATTCAATCTTCTAATTATATTGATTAATTTTGCTGTAATTAACAGTGATTGATTCATTCCTGAAGACTGTGTTTTGTATAGTTTTCTGCAAATTTTCTGCAATTTACAGTGATTGATTGTTGCAGACAGTGTTTCGCGGAGTTTTTTTTTTCTGCAAATTTAGTTCTGCTAATTGTATCCATTAGTTTTGCTGTAATTTACAGTGATTGATTGCTGAACACTGTGTTTTGTATTTTTGTATGTGTTTGAATTTTGATGAATAAGTATGTCTGATTCAAATAAAGTGTAATTAACAAGTGAATATTCGAAATTATGCTACGCTTCGTGAATTGTGAGCATTCTGTTTGATTTGTAGAAAAACCTAAACGATATTGCTGACTCGTTAATGCTTTGTGACAAATGGATTATTTTTTCCTATGTTTCGTGTTCAGTTAGCTAACAGAAGATGATACTTGTGTTGTTGCTATAAGATTGATCACGTCTTTAAGTTGGCAAAAAACTTAAATATGCTTGGTGTGGGAATTTATTTGGTAGCGCTAACAAATGTTGAATACATCATGAAGAAATTACTTTTGAGTAAGCTGTGATATACGGTGTATTGTAAGATTGAACTGAAACCAGCAGATTCAGCACTACATGCTGTATAGTCATTGCCCTAACTGTTGGAAAGCCATTAATTAGCGTTATTGTTAGTGCACATTTCGGTATTTTTTGGTGTATATTTGTTCATATGCATGCTTATACTTTAATGATTTGATGTGCAGCTCTTTCTGAAATTTGTAGATACCGAACAGTTTCAAAGGCAAGTTCTTCCAACAATAGTGTCCAAATTCTGTCTGTTTATTTCTGTTTAGTAAGTGTTTTCTTTAATAATTTGTATTCTTACTAATATGGTGCAGGCTTCGCGATTTAAAACAACTAGGTTAGTCTCCTCGCTGAAATATCTTGTTTTAAAAGTTTATATTCTGTCTTTTGTCCGATTAATGGTTCTCGTGTATGTCATCTTTGTCTTGCGAGACTTGGGCAGTTAGGCTACATTTCTTTTGGAAGCGTGGTTAAAATGCACAAAAACTTTGATATTATTGTTGGAGCTTAGTGCATTTACTCTACCTTTATGGGGAAGTCTCTAGTTATGTTGCTTAGGCTTTTTTCCTTTCTTGAAATACACTAGACTCCTCATCTTAGCCAAGAAAATGAATATTTACAAAAAAATTGCAAAATAAAATTCTTGGAATCATATTTGTGTATATTTGAAGCTGAGTTTGTCAGATGTTTAGCTTAGGAGATTTGAAATCCTCCTTTTGTGTACACCGAACTATATTTTACAGAGTATCTCTTCATCATCTACCTCAACCTTTTGTCAAAGCGGAGACTATGAGGAAGAAGAATGAGCAGGTGCTAACAAAGGCAGTACAACCAGGGTGTACTGTTGATCTAATGAATAACTCATTTTGCGTTTAACGTGTAGATGAATATGATTTGTTTGAAGACAAAATTTTCCACTAAGAGTAATCCCCAAACATGGAAGTATGGAACTAATCAATAAGTAGTAATCATCAATCTCATTTCGAGCTTCTTTCAATGTCTCAAGGATGCTTCCATTCGTGCTCCTGCACGATCCTTGTTTATGCTTGCTTTCAACCTTTTTCAAATGTGTGGTAGATAGAACGTAAACAAGAAACTAGGCATTGATGACTGACTAAATTAGGGTGGCTGCTCCGTTTCTAAGATAAAATTGTTTTTGGTTCAGGTGTAGCCAATTTGGTATATCCAGGAGCTGTTCATTCCAGATTTGAGCATTCTTTGGGAGTTTATTGGCTTTCTGCACAAGCTATTCATATGCTTCACACTCGTCATGTATGTACAATGTGCTTCGTTCTCCACTTGCTACCTTTTCAGATTATCTATTAATTTTATTACTTTTTGTTTATCAGCGAATGGAGCTCGATATTGATAACTTTGACATAAAGACTGTAAAACTTGCTGGTATAAATAGTTCTCTTTTAAGTTTCTAAACCTTTGCTTGCCTTCCTATTTTTCTTTCTCCCTCTGCACAGTAATTTTTTGTTCCTTGATCAGGTCTGCTACATGATGTGGGGCATGGGCCTTTTAGTCACTTGTTTGAAAGAGAGTTTCTTCCACGGGTCCTAAATGGTGCTAAATGGTAAGTTTATGTCTGAGATAGCTTATGTGTATAAAAGGTTGACGGTGGAGTATGGTGGCAATTTGCATGAAGTTGATGTTATTTGATAATCTTTAGTTGTCAGTTACTAGATAGTAACCCCCTACACAAGTGTGACTGAGGCATAAAATGGTAATTGGTTATGTCGTTCTTGTACAAAATTGTTTCCTGGTAGTTTGAGTTTGATGAGTAATTGGCTTTTTGGTCATAAAAGTCAATTATCTGTAAATTTGATGCAACATTGTAAATGTTTTTTTTTTTTGTAGGAGCCATGAACAAATGTCGGTGAAGCTGATTGACCATATGGTTGATGAGCACCACATTGATGTTGACTCAAGTACTATGAAAAGAGTGAAAGTAATATTCATCATTTATCTTTCTTCATGTTATTGCAATTTTTCACTATATACTGGTTTTGAGGACACAGGGAATGACCTCTCAACCTAGACACTGTAAACGTCATCGGAAGTAAAAATCCTCTTTACATGCTCGTATAAGCAACTTTGACGCAAAGGAACTTTGATGTCACATTTTAATGGTCGCTTCTATGTTAGTGAAGCTGAAAGTAATAAATTATGATGTTGGAATTCTAATGTCACATTTTAATTTCGGTTTTTCTAACATGTGCCCCAGGGGCACACGTTAAGGAGCCGATTAAAGAAAGATGTCACATGAATATATCATGAGAAGTTGGAACATAAACTCACATTTACCCTACTTAGATAATTATCCATATCAATCTTTCCCTAATCGACTCCTTAACGTGTGCCCTTGGGGCACATGTTAGAATAATCGTTTTAACTATACTGATGATCAAGGGAAAGGAATTTTATTATGCCTCTCTGTAATCATAGTTTTAAATGTTGGCTAAAAGACTCTGGTCTTGGGATCGATCGTTGCAGCGTGATCTTGGTCATTGCTCTATAGATGTGGCCAATACCGGCCCAAAATGTGGGCAAGTGGCAAGATATTGCTGTCAAAGTGATCCCTTTGTGTCAGTAATCTGCTGCCATTAAAGTTCTTTTATCACTTTTCCTTCTCTTGACTGTAAAAATGCGAGCTTTATGCTGCTAGCATTTCCGTTGCTATCTGAAAATGCATTCAACCAAAGAGCTATAAGCCTATAAGTGTTCAATTTTGCTTATTTTTCCACTTGACCTTTGCAGGAAATGGTTCTTGCTAGCTCTGAATTTGCATCACCAAAAGTGAGTTTTCTATCTACCCCCTTCCCCCAAAAAGGAACTAAGAAAGAGAAGATCTATTTTGATCTGTACGTCCCCCCTTTTCTTCCGTTCTACTTGCTGATATTTTGCTTGGTATGACTAATCAATTAATCATTCCTGTCCACCCTGATCTAATGCTTACAGAGCATGAGAGAGAAACATTTTTTGTATGACATTGTTGCTAATGGACGTAATGGTGTTGACGTTGACAAGTGAGTGTTTTTCTGTCAAAAGCTTGTATTATCGTGAATGTGGCAATGATGTATGCTTGCATAAACCAGCAATGACACTGTGCAGGTTTGATTACATAATTCGTGACTCCCGAGCTTGTGGCTTAGGATGCAACTTTGAGTTCAACAGGTTCACTCATATCTCACATGATGCTAAATCTTGGTTTAAGACTTAATGGTTAAAATTACTCCTCATGGGGATACTTGACGCATCATTTTTCAAATCAAAGAGATCTTCACTAAACCTACCATTCAGTTTGAAACTTGCAAACAATGGAAATTACTGAATCATGGTTCATCCAACTGTCAATTTGTCATTATCTGCCAGGTTGATGGAACAAATGCGAGTAATAGATAATGAAATATGCTACCCTGCCAAGGATTGTGAGTATAGTAACATCATCTTTTATTTGTATCTTGAATTCCTGATTAGCAGTTCGTATCCACCTAAGCATTGCTCATTTTGTTAGATCTCAGTGTTTACAAGTTGTTTTCTGCTCGTGCTGATCTTTATCGGACAGTTTACATGCATGCCAAAGTGAAGGTATATCATAAAATTATTTTACTTCTGTTTGTTGTATGACTGTGCTGATTCAGCCTCACTTTAAATTGATCTATGCAGGCTATTGAACTTATGGTTGTGGATGCGCTTGTCGAAGCGAATTCATATCTAGATATCTCTTCATGTATTCAAGATCCATCTGAGTATTGGAAGGTTCAACTCTGTCCACTACTTTTTCTCACAATATGTTGATTATTGGTCCTTGCTCATCCATCTCCATATATTATGCAGTTAGATGACTCAATTATTAAAACCATTGAGACAGCTCCTGATGAAGAACTGAAGGAGGCAAAGGATTTGATTAAACGAATTAGGAGGAGGGACTTGTATCAGGTACTGTTCATAGGAATGTTTATAAGCTCTATACCCTTTCACAAAGATGACTGAGAAATCTAAATTTTCATCATCCGAGGAAGTAAATAATGTCATATGTTGGCTATCTCACTGTTAAACTTCTATAAATCACAGTTTTGCAACGAGTATGCTGTTCCCAGGGAAGATCTTGAGCATTTCAGAAATGTTACACCGCAAGATATTATATGCTCTCAGGTCAGTAGCTCATTCAACTTGTGAATCAACTATCGTATTTTTGGTTTTGTAAATTTAAGGTAACCATTACGGGGTATATTTAAGCAGAAATCTGGTGGAGTGACATTGAAAGAAGAGGATGTTATAGTGAGTAATGTCAAGATTGATCTAACTCGTGGGAGGCTTAATCCTCTTGAGAAGTAAGCTACCAAAAGAATGAGCTGCTAGTTCCCATTGTTTATATTTTGATTTCCATTTTCATATTGCTTACAAGTTTTCTTCTCTTTTATGCCATGGATTTCATTTTCCAGCATCAACTTTTTTCAGGTATATGCTCTTCGAAACTACCTTTTGTGTTACTATTGATATCGATATGCTGAGTATGCAGCCAAACTTTGTTGAGCTTATTAGATAGGGTATACATAGACTGAAAGCATTTTTAAATTGGCACATTCTCACACAAGACTCAGGGTGTGGTTGGATAAATAAATACTGTAGGAGGGAAAGGGGGAGCTGGATAATGAGGGACGAACAACCGACAAACATACAACAAAAGAGTAGAAGAAAAATGTTGTTGACTACCTTTTTATATTTTTGTTGGTCATTTACCTAAATTTTGAGGAAAATGAAATTCTGCATATCACCACAGTCCACAACACCAAGCTTGCCACGATTCAAAAGGGTTCACCAATCATCCTTAGGATATTGTAAGGATTGGGTACACGGTAGCAAAGCTGAATGAGTAGCCAACAACCACGGCCCCAAAGGAAGGAGAATGAAGATGTGGAGAAAGCGAGGGGAAATATCATTTTTAAGAGAGGAAGGAAAGTGTAGACGAAGTAACGTTTTAGAATATAAAATAACACGTTGGTCTTTGCTCTTCATATGGATTTTTCCTTGTCGCACAGGATCATCTTAGCCAGGAAAAGTTTCCAGTACGAGATGATCGCATTAGCCACTTGCTACCAGCATGCTATCAAGACACGATTGTGAGGGTCTATTCCAAAAAACCAAATTTGGTATGTGCTACTTATTTGTTGGGTACCATTTTTTTCTCCATTACCAAATTTGGTATGTACTTGTGATTTGTGAGAGGTTATTCTTTCATTATGTGTACTTGCTATGCACTTATGCAGGTAAATGCAATATCGGAGGCTTTTGAGAACTTTCAACGGAAGACCTACGGCACTACAACACAAGTACATGGTACGCCACAGAAGAAAAGGCGCATTTGATCCATGCTACAGCCGTTTTTGGGTCTCCTCTACGACTAAGGAACCACACGTTCCTGATTGTAAAGCCACTCGAGTTGCATTCTTGACCATTTAGTTTGGACCTTGATTGTATATTTGTACACCACTACACCATTTAGTTTGGACCCTTAATTTTGAAGCTCTATTCCAACGTCGTTAAAGGGAGATGGCCTGCCGCGAATCAAGCAATGGAGCAAAATGAGACTGAGATTCTTTCTATGTTTTGGAATTTAGAGTCCTAAGTCTTCCAACTTATGGATATTGGATTTTGGTTTTCTAAGGGCAGTTTTCTTGTGTAGTCTGCTTTGTTAATTATTACGATATGAAATGGTAAATTAGACGTGCTACATAACATGATTTTCCAGACGTTATCCCAATTTTATTATCCTATTTTTCTTTCGAGTCAATTGTTCCCTTTCAAAAATATACTCCGTAGTAACTTTTCAAAATATAGTACTCCGTAAGTAAAAATATCAGACTCCCAATTTTTTTTACCACTAGTTAATCTTAAACATCCATAATTGATGTGTAGAGTAGAAATGGAGACTTTATGTTCAAATTTTGTAGTCACAAATCATGGTACAGCAGCTTTGTACACGAGACACAGGCGCCAGCAACGACTTTGTGCAACAAAACTTATAAATGTTCAATCTGACTATAAACAATCTTCCTCATACATCCACTGTTTTTTCAGTATTACACTTAAACTTACACTTACACTGTGCCTCAATACAAGGTGCCAATGGAAATATGGTCACTCATAAAGTATTACCAAGACCCTCACCCAGGTATTTCGAACATGCATTTACATGAAATGAAGCATAACAAATAAGTGGAAAACTAACGTTTAAATAAACACTTTGCAAGTGTCGGTTGAATCTAAAACAAAGTCGGACACCTTCAAGCATGACCATGCGTAGAAAGTGTATACCCAGAGATGAGAGAACTCAAAGCAAAAGCGATGAAAGCAACGAAAGAAACTCCAACTGACGCACTCGCCATTGCAGGAAACTTGTCCTGACCCCAGTTAGAAATCCAGTCATCAACTCGCGTAAAAGCTGACGACGAGGATGATAGTAGCAGATAAGCCAATATCTGTCATCAATACCAACCAACACAGATTATCTCGTGAAACTAACATGAAAATAAAGCTTAGAATCATGGAGCTTGGGAACCTGAGACTGATTATGGTAAAGATAATCTTATACTCGGATAAGGTTAGGGCTTATGGTTTTGGAGCGATCTTAAAAAGTTCCAACTCTTCCAAGTTGAGAACACAACTAAAAACCTTAAACATGTAAATACCACATCTAAACAGAAAAACATATACACAAATTGTCACTAACTCGCCACAGTACATCATCCTAGTTTTATACTCCGTATTAGGACAGTAACCTGCATTAGATTGTCTTAATAATTGTACAGCTTAAGTGAAGTATGATGACATCAAACTTATATCATACTCGATGACATTAGATATGAAGCAATATAAAGGACTTGGATCTCATTAAGCTGTGTAGAGACTAGAGAAAGGAAAAATTAATCATCCAGGGAAGATTTTTTGATCAACCTTTTTTCTTTGGTGCTATAACAAACTAGCTTAGAAAGGTAATAAGGTATGTATCCGATTCTTTTGATTTTACAACTTTTACTACAACAAATGGCACGAGAGCATGACACCAGAGAGTGACTAAATTCCATTATACTCCGTAAGCCCTTTCCAGTTGGTATTACATCGAGAATACAATCAGAATTTGGAGTTACTCAATCACCACTTGCCTAAACTAGGGAGTAGCTTATATTCTACACTTAAAGTAGACATTTTGATATGGACAAGGAAATCCAATAAAACAGAAAAAAGAGTAAAGCATAAAAAAGACTTTAATGGTGGCCCCAAGAGCACTGAAAAATTCTACTAGGACAAGCAATTCCACTCAACCAAGTTGATCTATCTACTGTCGAGTGTCGACCTTAGATAAAGCTCGGGCAATAAGTTCAAAATTACCCTCACAATTTGAAAGACGTATACTACCTATTCCTACATGGGAAGTTTATGGATCATCAAACTAAAAAGATTAGGAATTGGTAGTTTGGGACCAATGTGGACATGATAAAACCAAAAGTCTATAGTAAAAATACCAATAAATAATGGAGCAATTTTTTGGGATTTTCTCATTTATAATCTTCTGCTATTAGATTTTCTCAATTGTACCCCTTTTTTTCTTAAAAAAAAACTTTAACCGGTCATAATTTATGCTATGACTTTCGTAGATGGTAAAAATAAATAAATCAAACTGATAGTTTTTCTGAGATCATCCATGTGAAAAAAAAAAATCACTGCTTTTGGGACTTGTATTTAGGATTCAAGTCAGTCAAATTCTTTTTACGGAATAAACTTTCATTGCACATGATTCTCAGTTTCAAATTCCGAAATCGGTGATTTTTTTTTTCAAATTGATTGTCTTTACAAGATGTTTGGTTTGGAGAAATTTTTTACCGCTTTCTAGAGTTAAAACTAGGGATTTGTTTATGACTCTTTACGGCTAACATCAAAAACATTTAAGAGCTACTATTCTCGGTTAAATCATTGAAGAACAAAACAGATATGACCCCGGCGGCATTGAGTTTCTTTATATCTATAATTGTATGTCACATGTTATAGGGCCACTCAACTTTTTCCTCTAACAGATTATATGTATTAAGAATAACAAAATAAATCCAAATGGTGTGAGGCTGGCTTTTCGTCCTAAAGTTGTTAATTGCTTAGCGATTAGAAATTAGAATGCGGGCCCTAAGTTAGGTAAAGAACTTCAGATAAAATGAAGCAGTAGGAGTAAATAATCAAATTATCCAGAATAAAACAAGAATGAATTGTTGGAAGAAGAAGAAGATATCAGGCTGACCTGATCTATTGCAAAATCGAAGCAGCAACGGAATTGGCTTCGGACAAGATCCTTTCCCATCATCAACTGAATGAGAAGATCAAGTCCTTGAAGTACAGCATATCCGAAGCCTATTATATTTACTGTCATTGAGTACCTATCCACCATCAATTGAATTCGGTAAATTAGTCACCCATGAGTGACGAACATGATAAAAAAAAATTGAAAACTAAGACCACCAAGAATCTCAAAAAGATGTGAAATCTAATCAAAATGGCAAGTAATATTTCAAAATCGATAGACTAAGTCGCCATACTTAGAAAGATGTACACATTGAATGCATTCAAATTAATTTGTGGCGACGGAATTTTGACCAGTAGGACTAGAGCTAGTATACACTAGAGATGTTGATCCTGATTTCTTGTAACCGAGACATCTAGTAACATGAGTCGATCACCACGACCACAACAGCAGCAGCAGCAGCAGTAGCAGCAGCAACAACAATGGCAGCAGCACAGCAGTCAGCAGGTCAGATGGTAGGGAACTATAGTGAATTACTAACAACCAGTAAATCACTCAAACAATAAGCTTAGCTAAGCTCAATCAAAGCAGCAAAGACAATCATCAATTCATCCAATAATCTTCAGAATGCCTAAATTACAGCAATCAATTAAAGCAACGAAATCAATTAAAGTACCTAAACTCAATGTAACGATCAAAGGAATCAAGAGCCCAGCCACGACGCTTATCAGAAGCCATAACCGAAAACGAAACCAAGCAAACCACCACCTCGCAAAACCTCAACACCACCGCCGCCGCCGTTACGGTTTTCTCTCTCCTCCTCCCCGTCGGCCGTCGCTTAGGTTTCTTCACCTCCGCGGAAGGAATATCGACGCGGCGAGTGCGTTCTCCGGTGAATCCGGTCTGGGCGTCTGGTTCGGTCTTGGTGACGACCTCCGGTTGGTCGCGGACGAGGCGGCCGGTGGAGACGGTCTGAAGCGGGGGAGGGAGAGGGGAGGGGAGGGCGGAGATAGGAGGGGAGAAGCCGTGGAAGGTGTGGTCGGAGGAGATGGAGGAGGCGGAGGAAGGGGAGTGGTGGTAAGGTTGTGGTGAGGTAGTGATTGCGTTGTTCATGGTGGTTGGGGAGGAGGAGGAAGGTTGGAGGTGAGGCTCATCAATGGCGGCTTCGTCGTCTTGCTGTTCTTGTATTCGGACCATTGCTTTAATGGAGGTGTGAAAAGAGGAAAAAGAGGAGACTTCAATGGTCTGTTGAAGTGTTGAGTCGTACAGTAGATTACTGCAAGTGAGTAAGCAAGTGTAAGCCTAGATTTGGGGATAAAAGACTCTATTCTTTTGGACTGAAACCAAACTTAACTTCAATTTAATTTAACTGAAACTTAATTGAAATATAGAGACAAAATATGTCCTAGAGCTGAACTGAACTGAACTGAAACTGACTGAATATAAGTCAAAAGAACATGGCCTAACTGGGTAGCATAAGCCCGGCATGGCAGGGCATGACATGACACGACATAATACTTCATAAATAGTGTCTGGGTCGTCCTTTCCATTCACTGGCACGAAGACATTTTCCCGTACCTGGGTCATGTCATCTTTCCTTTTAGGCACGGTAGGCCAATACAGAGCACGCCACGATACAACTCACTTCCAATTCGACTTACAAGTGCTCAACGTGAATCAATTTGATATGATTCAGGTTGTTAAACCTCAATTTGCAATGACAATCGAAAAATACGACACGAAATTAATGGGTTCAGCCATCCAAGTTGAGGTTTACTTAGATATTTATGTAAATAGATCGGTATGAACGGAATACTAGATTTAATTGGGTCGTATATGGGTTTTAACTTTGAATGGTTCGTGACTCGTTAACATGAACCCAATACGACTCAGCAACGTGTACATCATGTTTACTCGTATAGAGATCCACCATCTTCACTCACAACCATATTATTTGTACATAAATTAAATGTTGCGAGTCGTAAGAATTGGAGGGAGTGAATAAAGTTGTTGCAAACGATAAAATTGTATTGTATGTAATATTGCGGAAAAAAAAAAGGATAAAATTGCAGTACTATAATCTTATTCATATGTATGTGTTTTGGATTCACAAATCAGACAATACTAGTAGTATTCCACTTATACTTGAAATCAAACTTATTTGTTGCATCTAGAAAGACAGACACCCCTAAATCAGTAGCCTCCCAAATACAAGGTCTCCCATCACAAATTTTATCAACAAAATCGTCACCGGCATAATATGCAACAAAATCAGCATGCCCTTTTGAGCATTTTACATTGCATGTAACATTATATCCTGGGCCAAACGCATAAAACTTGACTGAGTAAATGCTTGTGAAATTAACTTCTTGAGTGCCTAAGTCTTCACGACTACCTGCACAATGCACCTTCATCACATTTTCAGTTGACAGACTGTTCATTATTATTAGACGGGATTCCGGCATCGGATTTTGAACTTTTGCAGCAACTACTCCAGTAGTATGAGAATTTTTCAGTGTTGAGATAGTTGCAGCAGCAATTATGAGTATGAACATTGTGTTCTTCAATGGATTTAATGGGTTCATTCTGATAATGTTTATTCTTTTGTGTGAGGTGAATTGTGGGATATATGTGAAATTGTGAATCAAGAGTGTGTACTCAACCATGCATGCATGTACTATGAATATACTACTATATATATTGCCTATATTGGTGTGGAATTGTATTACAATGGTGAAGATATCCCGTTCCATTTTTTGTCTCATTCTATGTGTCACATCATAGACAGCATGACACATTGTCTATTACGTAAATAAAATATGCAACAAATATTATAACTTGTTAATGTGTCACTGTGTGTATGCATGGTGTGATACACAGGTGGGACACAAAAATGGGACAGAAAATCCGCAACAATAAAATGTACTTAATCTAATATGGGTAGATTTTATTTTAATAGTATTTATTACGTACTTAATTAGTACAAGAATGTGTTATTTTGTACCTATTTTGAATTTCCACAACTATCTATTATATACTCCTTCCGTCTCAGTCATTTATTGTCAAGAGTACGATTTTTTTTTACAGAAACTACCTTATGGAATCAATTCAATCAAAACTTTAAAGAGATGGTTGGAGGTCTAAAAATGTTTATATACTCTAACACGCCCCCGAACACGAATGTCTATCGAGTTTGAAGTGTGGATGTAACTTAGGTCTCTTCATACCTGACGCCAAATATTATTCCACTTTAGAGGAGGCTTGAGATTTGTACTCGCGACCTTTTGTCGCACTGACTATGATACCATGTTATGAAACAAATTCAACCAAAATGTTAAAGTAATGGTTGAGATCCATTTATATTCACATGAGAGGGAGAGTTTCTAAAATTGGCTCCTAAACCCATATAGTCACATGTGAGTAACATTCCACATTGACAAAATAGTTAAAGATGTTCTACTTTATAAGTCAATGGGTTACTCACTTACTCCTTCTATTGTCAATTGATTTTAAAGTGAAACTCTCTTGTCTTTCGGGCATGACCCAAACTCGTTATGAATTTCACAGTGGTAGTCTTGAGAAAGTCTTCGGGATAGATTCTTCGAGAATCATATGTTAGCATATTATTAACATGACATAAATAAAACATAATTCCCATAAATCTTTGAACAACATGATGGTCACAAAAGATTAATTAAGACGAGATTAAGACATACCTCGTTACGGAATAAGTCGAAATCTAATATGAACAATATTAGATCTCTATAAGACGACTTCATAAATAATAAGACTTCGAACAATAATAATAAGAAGGCTTCGAATAATAATAATAATAATAATACGTCTTCATATGATCTTCAAATATAATACGTCTTCATATGATCTTCAAATAATGATAGGTACGGTTTCATAATTAATAGGCATGGTTTCTCCCTCTTGTCCCATAACGTAATAAGTGTGTTGTTCTCTTTCTCTTATTCATTATTCACGCATTCATGCATTACGCTTTCATTCATCATATGAAGTTTCTGATGGGGAAGACTCCATTATATAGGTAGAGAGAGGACCGGTTTCTATTAGGGTTTTAGATTACGTTAATCTCGACCTTCCATCAAGGTTGAGTAAATATGGGAAAAACTCCTTATTTAGTCCGATATTATTGTGATAGCATATCTCTTAAAGATTCGATTTACAATAAGACTACAATTATGAGGAAGAAATATTAGCATAATAATAGGAAAGATATATTACATATCCTATAATATTATTATAGCATAAAATATTCTTACAGTCTCCCACTTGGTCGATTGGAACATCTATAATGCTCTTTAGAGAATATATATAAGTTGCTAAAACATATATTTTAAATCGGTGTTCATAAGCACCTTGACTGATGCAGTCGTTAAAGAGAGTCCTGGCGTGCACATGTCAATCTGCAACATGTTTACTTCCATGTACCACTACATCAACGATTGAAACAGTTACTCCATAAGTGGAGTTTAACGTAATGGTCCACATAATGTCTTAAAAAGACTATATTTCCGTTATCATTCATCCAATAATAAATGTATACACAATAGAAAACAGAAATAATGTTATTTAGCAAGTGTAGAATTATTAAGGAGATCTCGTTAATTCGTAATCTAACATCTTGCTTCAGTAAAAGATATTTAAGGTTCATGTGTTTTGATCCCTTAGACATCATATCATTCTCGGAGAAAAAAATTGCAATTTCATTATTATCACGTTAATTACGCGATCATGCTTCTTATATTAAAGCCTCATAAAAAGTCACATATTCAGCTTCCATGGTGAAGATATTGTGTCATAACATCCCAAAATCTGAATCTGAATAACCAGTCACCTATGAGTGATCTAATTTTCTGTATGTGAGCATTAATAATGTCAGAATTACCTGAGCATACATTAAGTTTCCAACCATGCATACATAAGGATGTTATTTATTTAACCATTTAAGACATAAGTCGTGGTTTATGTAATAAACCAAGATCGTTTCTGGCTAATAAAATATCATCATATAGAATCAAATATATGAACTTACTCCCACTGATATTGAGATTTATGCATAGATCAATGATATTTTCTTTAAAAGCTGTAATGATTTTATCGAACTTTAAGTATCATTGTTTCAATGCTTGTTTCAGTCCATACAATGAATTCTTAAGTTTTAATGTTGGTATTATCCAACGCAAGAATAAAATACATAATTTGTCAGATCTTTCCCAAAATTCATGGAAGGATATTTGAGCAATACTTGCAGAAGTTAAGTCAGTTGGCTTGTCTTTATGAAGACAAGTATCCAGTTTCATTAACTTCGAGGTGAACTTAAATTACTCTTTTCATTCAGAATAGTTTGTTTGTTCTATTAAGCTCAACAACAGAGTTATCATAATATTGCACTTGATTAAGTAAATTTTAGTTGTGATAAAATAAGACAACATAAATGATAAGACTTCAATATGCAAAACAACACGTCTTTAATAATAGTGCTCCTGTGGGTAGTCACTAAAATATTTAAATAGAATGTTACACATGACAATATAATCTACCTGCGGGTAAATATATATTTTTATATGTGAACGATATAATGACAGTAGTATGTCCAAAAATTGAACTTTAGTTGTAAATTCACTGTGGTGAAATTTAACCGTAAGAATTTCATATTATCATTATCTAAAACCGGAAAATATGAAATTATAACTTATCATAAATCATTATTTGTCAAACGAATAATTATATCGAATGAGCATAAACAATAAGGTGAAACCATGTTTCAGTAAATCATAATCATATAAATCATAATCATACGAAGTATATCATAATTCATTATCAAATTATCATGGAATTACTTCTCAAATCACTACAAGAAAAACAGTCCCAGGCGTCCGCTATTTTGGCGTCCTGGGCATATGGACGCCCACATGGCGTCTGAAAATACTTCCGGGCGTCCACCGTCAGACGCCAAACTTGGCGTCCGACTGAGGATGGAGGACGAAATTCAGGCCAACAGGCGTCCACAGACGGACGCCATATACCCCAAATGGCGTCCACTGTCGGACGCCAAAGGGAAAACACGGGCGTCCACCTGGCGTCCGATAGTGGACGCCCGTCCAAATGTTTTCGGCGACAAATACCCGCCCACCCCCCTCTCCCCCTTCACTCTCTAAAATTTTTTTTATCTCTCTAAACTCTCTCCGCACTCCCTCGCCGATTTCCTTTGAATTTCCTCCCCAATTTTCATTCTTTTTCTTAATTTGTGGTATGTTTTCTTACTTTACTTAGTTGTTATTTATTATAATTAGTTCTTATTTTTGATTGTTATCGTTATTTATTGATAGTTTGCTCGTTAATATTGTTTAGGTCTAAAATTCGATTAGGTTGATTAGTTTAATTAGCCCAAATTCGCTTAGGTTGATTAGTTTAGTTGAAATTTGATTAGGTAGATTAGATTTGCCCATCACAATTATGAATAGGGTTTGATGAAGTTGGTTGAATTGAGCTAGAATCACCTCTAGGGCCTTCCGTGAGGTTTTGTGTGACTTAGGACGGACCAAATGGTGTCGTAATAATGCCGAATTTTCCCGAAACCACTTCTATCCTGATTGGGGTTGTAAATAGGTGTTAGTGGCGCTTTTGGAAATTTGATTTCTGCATTCGAAAATTTGACCCTTTTTTGACCTGTTTAAGCTATTTCTGTCTGACATGAGCCATGAATTGTTGTGTTTTGTTCGGTTGAATTTGGATTACTTTGATAAATTAGCTACAGTTTTTGTAAATTGTGATTACATTTGTGAATAAATTCGGTGACTAATTTTTGTAAGGTCAATTAAAAATTAATATGAGAGTTGCAAATTAAAAAAATGGGTTTACTTTGACGTATTAAGTTAAATTGAGGACACTCAGCTATGGAAATGAAGTTAGAGAAATTAAGTTTAAGTTAAGTGTTGATTAAATTTTCGTTTAGTAAGTTGTAAATTAAGTTACGGAAATTAAACTTTTATTTGTTATATATATTTTTTGAACATAGAAAATGAAGAGAGTTGAACGCAAATGGATGTATGAGGGTAGACTTGATAAGAAGAGACGTCCCACCGTAGAATTTTTGAGGGGTGTGGAATCATTTGTCGAGGTCGCTAAAAAGTCAGTAGACTATGCATCGAGGGGGGAGGTTAGGTGTCCGTGCACTAAATGCAAGAACATTAAATTTTTTGATGTCCTTGTAGTTAAGAAACATGTCATCTATAATGGTTTTTCATCAAATTATTATAATTGGATTTGTCATGGTGAGCCAGCTCAGTCTGAGGAACCCGAAAACCGTCAAAATGAGGGGGGTTTGAGAGGTATGATAGTTGACGTAGTGGAGTGCAACTTGTTTAACAACGATAACACATATGGGAATGACTCACCCAACCAACACGACTCACCCAACCCACAAGAACCTAACCCACGAGCGAAGGCGTTCTTCGACATGTTGAACGCTTCGGAGAAACCGTTATACGGAGGGTGCGAGGTGACTTTGTTAGAAGTCGCATCTATGGTAGTCAGCCTTAAATGTGAGTTCAACCTACCCTTTGCCTGTGTCGATGGTATTGCTGCCTTGCTCGAGAGAGTAATCCCGAAAGACAATATCATGACCCGAACTTTCTACACAACCAAAAAAGTTGTGAAGGGCCTTCAACTCCCGCATCAGAAGATTGATGCTTGTCCAGATGGATGTATGTTATTTTGGAAAGACGATGCGATGCTAGATGAATGTAAGAGATGTGGTAAGGGTAGGTATAAGATGCTTGAGGGGGATATTGTTTTGAGGGGTAGAAAAGGGAAAAGCGGTGTTAGGGGTAAGAAACCGATCCCAATAAGTCAGCTTACGTACTTCCCTATTGCACCAAGGCTTCAAAAATTGTATGCCACAAAAACAATAGCGGAGCAAATGAGGTGGCACAAGGAGGATATTAGGGTACCAGGGAATATGTGTCATCCGAGTGACGGCGAGGAGTGGAAGCGTTTCGATAGACTACATCCCCACTTTGCGTCAGAACCCCGAAATGTAAGGCTAGGGTTGTGTACTGATGGATTTGCACCTTTCGGCCAATTTGGTAAGTCGTACTCTTGTTGGCCTGTGATGATCACACCTTATAACCTACCTCCTTGGTTGTGTTTAAAACAACCTTTCATCTTTCTATCACTTATTGTGCCTGGTCCCAAAAATCCAAAAAATCATTTGGATGTTTACTTGCAACCTGTTATTGAGGAATTGAAACAAATGTGGGAGGTAGGGGTCGAAACATATGATGTCTCTCTTAGACAAAACTTTCAGTTGAAAGCAGCTTTGTTGTGGACTATAAATGACTTTCCCGCATACGGTATGCTCTCGGGATGGTCTACTGCGGGTCAAAAAGCGTGTCCGTGTTGTATGGAAGAGAGCAAAGCTTTTTATCTCCCAAATTCTAGTAAAATTAGTTGGTTTGACTGTCATAGACAGTTCCTATCAGAGGGTCACCCGTATAGGAAGAATAAGAAGGCGTTCAAGAAGGGTGGGGTTGTGCTTGACGACGCACCTGATCGACTCCCAGGAGATGAAATATGGGAGTTGATTTCCGAGTACCCGTCCACTGTTGACGGAACCGATCAGGAGTTCAAAGACCTGAAAAAGTTGAAAAATGGTTGGTTTAAACGTAGCATATTCTTTGACCTACCATATTGGAGGACTTTG
Source organism: Agrostemma githago (assembly GCA_958450325.1). Taxonomy (NCBI): domain Eukaryota; kingdom Viridiplantae; phylum Streptophyta; class Magnoliopsida; order Caryophyllales; family Caryophyllaceae; genus Agrostemma; species Agrostemma githago. The sequence continues at coordinate 78,106,200 of OY288240.1, read as the reverse complement.
TTACTTCGTCACAATTTAGATGTGATGCATATAGAGAAAAACTTCTTCGAGCAGTTGATTCACACTGTAATGGATGTGGAGGGGAAGAGTTGTGACACTGCCGGCTCCCGACGAGATGTAAAGATTTTTTGTGACCGTCCTCAGCTGCACATAAAACGGGATGGGTCCAAACCGAGAGCCTTGTTCACACTTGACAAGGCCCAGAGAAAGGCGTTGTTGGAGTGGGTACAGAAGTTGAAGTTTCCTGATGGGTACGCCTCCGACTTCAAACGCTGCGTTGATCTTAAGAACCTAAAACTGCAAGGGTTAAAGAGTCACGACTGCCATGTCTTTATGGAGAGGTTACTTCCGGTAGCTCTAAAGCAACTTCTACCACCGACAGTGTGGAATTCTATAACTGAGATATCTCAGTTTTTTCGAGATTTGTGTTCGTCTACAGTAACAAGTGAGGACATGACTCGGCTGGAGGATCAGATTCCACAAATACTATGCAAACTCGAGATGATCTTCCCACCGTCGTTCTTTAATTCCATGGAACATCTACCGGTCCACTTGCCCTACGAGGCTAAGGTTGGAGGACCTGTCCAGTATAGATGGATGTACCCATTTGAAAGGTACATAAATTTTTGTAACTTTATTTATAAATTTAATTTAAACATAGCTAACTTTTATTAATTAAAATACATAACTTGTTTATTTAGGTTCCTCAATCATCTGAAGAAGAAAATTGGTAACAAGGCTAGGGTAGAGGGTTCTATTTGTAATGCATATTTGACAGAAGAGATTGTGAACTTCTGCTCCCTATACTTCGAGAAAGACATCCAAACAAAAACCAAGAACCTGAACCTAGAACATTCGATTTCCATTGATCCTACTATACCAGAGTTTTTTCAAAAGAAGGGCGATGAAGGAACTTCATCCGTCGAGGGTTCTAGGGTACTAGATGAGAAAGAGTACAACCGAGCGCACCTTTACCTACTCTCTAATTGTGAGATCTTAGAGCCTTATGAGAAACAATTTGTAACTGAATATGTCGCCTTGAACCCTGACGTGAACCCTGATGACGTTTGGAGTAAGCACGATGAACATTTTCCTAAGTGGCTAAAGGATCACGTAGTTGCCTTAGACATACGTGATGATTTGGTTAGAAGTTTGGCTTACGGACCAGTGCGAGTTGTTAAAACCTGGAACCGGTACACAGTGAATGGGTTCAATTTTCACACATTCAACTATGGTAAGAACAAGGCTAGATGTAATTTCGGTGTCAGTGTGACATCTCTTGATGGTGATGAGTACTACGGCATTTTGGCTAATCCGCCTTGATTTTGTAGTTGAAGTTCTGTTGGAAGCCGGAGCTCGAAGGAAGGGTATACGAGCGGTACAATGAGACTTGCTCACGCCGCTTCAAGGACGTAATGAACAAGCGCCACAAGCGGGGGACTGCGCTGAAAGACCTGAAAGGTGTAGTTTTTTATATTACTCAATTTTAAAGAAAAATCTAACTTCAATCTTTTACAATATTAACTAATAATATATTAGTGTTGTCATACTTCAGGTGAGGCGTTGGAGAGGTGGGTTAAGTACCACGACGACCAGGGGTTCAAGGTCAGATCGGAGAGGGCATCACAAAACAAATTGAAGAACTGTGAGCATGTGGGGAAGGCCGACCCGACACATCATCGGGGTTCACAGTCTTCGTTTCTTCGTCTCAAGAGGGTATGATTTCTAATAATATCGTACTCCTACTTGATTAATCATAAACTACGTTCACGTAAAATACGTTTGCCTAACGGTCGTATTTATTTAACAGCTACAAGCTGAACTCGGGAGGACGCCAACCGCCCCTGAGGTGTTCCTAGACATGCACGGGAAGACCGACTCGGAAGGGACTTCTTTTATGACGAGTAGAGATCAGGCAATCTGGGTGAGTACTTACTATTTCAAACAAATCAACTGTGCCTATATATTTACTTTAGGTGGTAGATAAGTATCTTTATTGATTTCATTTTCTAATAACTTGAATTGAAATCACTGTTGTGTACGCAGGATGCCTACCAAGAGGAGTTAGCAAATAACGAGAGTTCTACTAGTGGTGCCGAAGTAGACCCGAATGAGACCTATGTCAAGGTCGTGAAGGGGTACAAGAAAGGTAGTGTGTATGGTGTTGGGAATGCACACGGGATGTACTTCACACCTCCCACAGCGCGTCTAGGCACCTCCACACAGATGGAGTATACGCCACCCGAGTCTCAGCAGCCCGACCAAGAAAAGGAGGCCATGAAGCAGCAACTGAAGGAGCAGGCGGAGCAGATAAAGAAGATGCAGGAACAGATGGCCATGTTTCAGGCCATGTTCAACAAATGCAACCCAGGTCGTCCCCCTTCCCCTCCAGACGACAGAGACCCCTTTAGCGGGGATGGCGGTAACTCTGGTGCTTCAGCTAGCTTCACAGTTAGCTGATTGTTTTTTGTTGTTGGTGTTGTAACTGGATTTATGGATTATGTATCTTCGAACTAGTTTAGATTTATGTACCTTTAAACCGTATCTTAAAACTTTTTTATATAAATGGTTTTTTAGCGTAAATGTGGCGGGAGATCAAGTGTTTTGGTTGATTGAGAGTGTGTTGTCGATGGTCGACAGTTGTGGATTTGTTTTATTTTGCAGGTTTTGGCTAGACATCGAACGCTTGGCTACGGTAATGCATCAGCATAAATGGCGTCCAATAACGGACGCCAAGCCAGACGCCGGAGGGAACTAAAGACGATCTTCTATTCAGGGGAATGGCGTCTTACTGTGGACGCCAGATGGGCCAAGATGGCGTCCATAGTCGGACGCCAACATGATGCACATGGCGTCCGACCACTACAAGAAATACTGCATGTAGCTACTAATCACGCGCGACTGATAGATTCAGTCGCTAATTTAGCGACTGAAAGTTCAACGCGCGACCGACATTAGTAGCTGGACGAGGAGACGAAAAATTAAAATATCAATTTTTTTTAGCGACCGAAATCGGTCGCTAAAAACGAATTTCGCGACCGATTTCAGTCGCTAAAAAAGAAAGCGCGCGACTGATTTAGCGACTGAAATCGGTCGCTAAAAACGAATTTCGCGACCGATTTCAGTCGCTAAAAAAGAAAGCGCGCGACTGAATTAGCGACCGAAATCAGTCGCTAAAGGTCGTAATTTTTTTTAAATTAACGAACACCCCCCCTCCCCCGATTCATTCCCTCATTTCACTCTATCTCTCTAAACTCCGCTCCCCCCTCTCTCTAAAGTCGTCCCTCCTCCTTTCCTCTTCATTCTTTATTCAATTCTCTCATTTTCCTTAAGGTATGTTTATCTATCTTTATTTAATTTCAATTATTTGTTAATTTCTGTTTTTATCGATTTAAATAAATTAGTTATTGGGTTGGATAGTTTCTTAGTTGTTGGAATATTTAGTGTAGTTAGAATTTTAATCGCCCAATAGGTTCCCCAATTTGAATTAGGTAGATTGTTAGTATAAAATTAGGGTTTGCGGTTAAGTAGTTGATTGAATTGGGTTGTTTTGATGTGTTAGGAATTTGGAATTAAAATACAATTATGCCGATTTGGTGATGTAATTATGGACGAATTGGGTGGAAATAGTACTATGTTTAGGTGAATTGAGAATTTTACATAATATTTGACTAGTGTATATATATTAGTAAATTACTTTAGAGAAAATAATTTGTATGTGGTTATTGTCTTAAATTTTTTAGATAAAAAAATGAAGAGACAGGAACGAAAATGGATGTATGGGGAAAGATTCGATAAGAAACGACGTCCCACAAAGGAATTTTTAGATGGTGTTAATCGCTTTCTTGAGTTCGCTGAAACCCATCCCGAATACGCGTCAGATGGTAGATTTAGGTGTCCTTGTGTGAAATGTAAGAACATCAAATTCTTGGATAGTATTTTGATTAAAGAACATATTATCTCAGATGGGTTTAGCCCAAATTATTATTATTGGATTTGTCATGGTGAGAAGTCTGATTTTGAGGAATCTAAGGTGGATCAGAATGAGGGCGGGGTGAGAGGAATGATTGTTGATGTGGTTGAGTGCAATTTGTTTAATGATGAGAGCATGTACACTAACGACGATGACCAACCAACCCCACAAGAGCCAAACCCACGAGCGAAAGTTTTTTTTGATATGTTAGAGGCTGCGGAGAAGCCATTATATGGAGGGTGTGATGTGACATTGTTAGAAGTCGCGTCTATGGTAGTGACCCTTAAATGTGAGTATAACCTACCTTTTGGGTGCGTAGACGGAATCGCTGCGTTGATTAAGAAACTCATCCCAAAAGACAACATTATGACCAAAACATTCTACAACACCAAAAAAATAGTTAAAGGTCTTGAACTTCCGCATCAAAAGATCGATGCTTGTCCCGATGGATGTATGCTTTTTTGGAAGGACGATGCCATGCTTGAGGAATGTAAGGTATGTGGGAAGGGTAGATTCAATATTACGATGTCAGTTCCTAACTTTCAACTATTACATGTCTGCAGATATGACGTTGGCCAGCAGGTTGCGGTTTGGAAGTTCGAGCAGCGGCAGCAGCAGGAGCAGGGATCGGGTGCAGCAGCAAGGCGAAGAAGAAAACAGGCAAGAGGAAGTGGAGGACGAGGAGGTGCATGGCAATGATCAGGAACAAGAACAACCGCAGCCACCCCAGGATGAAGGGCTGCAATACACACACGACGGGCGCCTAATCATTGGCCCCGAGGGCACATGGTGAGACATTGTATTTTTTTTTTTTTGTGAGACATCATCTTATTTCACTCTTTGGTGTATACCTACATGTAGGTTTCGTACTCGTGCGACGGTGACAGGTGTCAAGGACAGTTTCATGGAAGATTTGACTACTTACTGCACGAGCTGGACTAAGTTGCCTCTGTGGCAACGGGAGAAGTGGTTTGCCAACTTCAAGGTACACCAATTTCTGATTTTTATTAATTATCTGTTACTGTTTACAGATTACTTATGCAACGACAACAAACTATCTTGCAGATAAAACACTTCTACAACGATGGTCTCGAGGTGGCTGTTCGAGACAGATACATGGATGTCGCAACTGTAAGATACAAAGACATGATGTATAAGCTGGCAAGCGATGGAAAGTTACAGCAAAAACTTAGAGGTTTGATTACTAAATTGGTATTAGTACCTGAACAGAAAGTCGTATATATATTCAAAACATTTATTGATATCAAAGTGTATAAATTGTAGGTGACGCGATCCAACAGTTCCAAACAGCGCGAGCCGACCCGAAGTTCCTGAAGAGATCCGTCCAGGCTAAGAAGAACAAGAGGCGGGGAGGGGATCCCGAGGCAGAGGCGGAGCGCACCCACTACGGTGGGTCGCAGTCGATGCACCAGCGGGCCATGAACGTTAGTATTTTCGTCTCCTTTGATTATTATATTGGATTCTTATTTAATGTTTTCATTATAAAAATAAATGAATAATCTACATGTACTGTCAACAGGCGAAGAAGAAAACCGGAGAATTCCCTCCTCCTGTTCAGCTATTTCTCGAATCGAAGAGTAAGGGGGACGATGAGACCGGTCGATCATTCGCCACGAAGAAGGATTTGGAGACTTGGGTAAGTTTCAAACACAATACTTTGTTACTTTTTTCCTTCAAACAATCAACCTAATCATGACTTCTATTTCTTTCAGAGATCGTATTTGGCGGCCACTAGAGCGCCCGAAAATGAAGGTGTGGACTCGAGCACAATTTGGTTTAGAGTCGCCGAGGGATACCGCAAGGGAGCGGTGTACGGTACGGGGAACGCTCATTCCCTGTACTGGACACCACCCAATGTTCGGGGGGCCCATTCTACGACGACCGAGTGTGTGCCATCCGAGATGGCTGAGATGAGGGCTCAAATTCAAGAGGAGAGGGCGGAACGGGCAGCTATGGCCGAGCAGATGAGGGAGCAGAATGAGAGGCTGAAGACGCAGGAGTCCATTAACCTGCAAATTCTGGAAGAGATTCGGCGTCTTAGGAACACGCAGCAATATAACTGCAACTCCGGCCCCACTCCCCGATTCCCGGATCCTAGAGACCCCTTCGGCGGTAATAGTGGTGCGTCCGCCAGTTTTCCTGTTGGCTGAGTTTATTTATTGAAAACAATTTGTAGTGGGAGAAATGGTTGTTGGAAAAACTGTTTGCAACTTAGTTGATTTGGCTTGATTTGGTTTGTAATGAAAAAGCTTGATTTGTTGATAAAACAACACGTTTGCGTACTTGGTTAACAATTTTGGAGTATGAAGCTTGCAATAACGTTTGGAATGATGTTTGGGATGTATTGTGGTTGTTGCTTTGTTTTATTGTCCAGATTTTGGCTAGAAAAATAATAAATTGAACCGGCCTATTTCTGGCACGGTAGCGACTGATATCAGTAGCTAAGTTTTGTATTTAGCGACTGATATCAGTCGCTAAATGATGCCACGTCGCACTATTTAGCGACTGAAATCAGTCGCTAACTGAAGTTATAGCGACTGATATCAGTCGCTAAATCAGTCGCTAATGCTGCCTTTAGCGACTGATTTCAGTCGCTAAAAGCTTCGGTTAGCGACTGATATCAGTCGCTAAATCAGTCGCTAATGCCGCCATTAGCGACTGATTTCAGTCGCTAAAAGCTTCGGTTAGCTACTGATTTCAGTCGCTAAATTTAGCGACTGATTTCAGTCGCGCGCTTTTTTAGCGACTGAAATCAGTCGCTATTCAGCGACTAACTGTAGCTACTGTCGCTTAGCGACTGCTGACGGTCGCACGTCTGTTATTTGCGACAGATGTCAGTAGCTAAAATCAGTCGCCAATGACTTTAACTCTTGTAGTGGACTATGGACGCCACCTTGGCCCATCTGGCGTCCACAGTAAGACGCCATTCATAGCGTCCGCTGTCAGACGCCAATTTCTTTGGCGTCCAATAGTGGACGCCCGTTTAAAAAAAAGGCGACTGGTCGTGGCATCCACTTTCTAGCGTCTGTTTGCGGACGCCAGGACTCATACAGCGTCCACTAACGGAAGCCAATGGATGGACGCCAGGCCCATCTATTCTTGTAGTGAATAATAGAATTTTAATTCACTTCATATTAAAACTTTAATCTATACACTAATCAATATGCATATAGTAAATCATATAATCATGACAAAATCAGTTTAACAGAATAATCAAGACAATAATGATATCAATTTCATGTTAAACTTTCATTAATTCCATATAAATAATAAGAATTTGTCGTGGTAAGAAATTCAGGAGACAACTACTCATCATCAAACATTACATGATCGAATATGGAAAAATCACTTGTACTTAATATTACCAAATCCGTAAAGACCATCAACAATTAAACCTAATTTACGTATATACACATAATATATACAAGTAGTACAAATCGATGAGGTAGTTAAACAAATTGCATGAATAACATAATGGGACTAGGAAAAGCATAAACCAATTTGACATGCATACTACAAACAATTACTTAGCATCATAGTTGTGTGATTTTGTAATCTACAATTGCTTTGCATACTATACATGTACACACATGAAGGAGATTTATTTGTGTAGACTATTATGGGTAGTAACAAAAAGTGATTACATAAAATCAGTCGCAAAACGGAACACAAGTAATTTCACATACTATTATACTATAATGTATAATACGTCATTATTCTGTAATAACAATCTTAATTAATGGACAATCATGAGTTCAATAACCTAAGCTTTGATACCACATGTTAGCATATTATTAACATGACATAAATAAAACATAATTCTCATAAATCTTTGAACAACATGATGGTCACAAAAGATTAATTAAGACGAGATTAAGACATACCTCGTTACGGAATAAGTCGAAATCTAATATGAACAATATTAGATCTCTATAAGACGACTTCATAAATAATAAGACTTCGAACAATAATAATAAGAAGGCTTCGAATAATAATAATAATACGTCTTCATATGATCTTCAAATAATGATAGGTACGGTTTCATAATTAATAGGCATGGTTTCTCCCTCTTGTCCCATAACGTAATAAGTGTGTTGTTCTCTTTCTCTTATTCATTATTCACGCATTCATGCATTACGTTTTCATTCATCATATGAAGTTTCTGATGGGGAAGACTCCATTATATAGGTAGAGAGAGGACCGGTTTCTATTAGGGTTTTAGATTACGGTAATCTTGACCTTCCATCAAGGTTGAGTAAATATGGGAAAAACTTCTTATTTAGTCCGATATTATTGTGATAGCATATCTCTTAAAGATTCGATTTACAATCAATATATATATATATATATATATATATATATATTAGGCTTTTTTCGAGCGATCTCATTGGTCCGTTCAATCAAATCTCAAATTAGGAAAGTATCATAAATAATAATAAAAATCAACTAGAGAATCTTTTAATTATTACAATATATATTTAATTTATCATATTAATGCGATGTTTTACCATTCTTAGTTAAAAACCTTTAGAGTTCATTTTTTAAAAAAATTATCGTAAAATAAATTATAAAAATAAAATAATTATATTCGTGGTAAAAAATGCTTTCATTAGAGTATAAATTTCATATAATTTGTTTCACATTATGCAATGAATTTATTACACATAACAGTTTTAAAATTATCCCACATCGACAAATTACAATATGATGATGAAATTCTATATTATAAATAAAGAGTAATAATTCGTTCTTCGATATCTACCAAAAGTCTTTTGAATCTCAAAAAGAGTTCCTAGACTATAGACCTTATATATAATTATCCTACATCGAGATGATGAAATTTTATATTATAAATAAGAGTAATCATTCATTTTAAATATCGACCAAGAAAAACTTTTAAATTATCCCACATCGAAAAATTATGATGGGGTGATGAAATTCTATATTATAAATATGAGTAATCATTCGGTTTTAAATATCTACTAAAAAACTTTTGATATATAAGACTGCAAATTTAAAATCATCCCATATTTACAAAATTATAGTGAGTTGATGAAATTCTATATTATCAATAAGACGATGAAATTTTATTATATAAATAAAAGTAGTCATTTCTCCAAATTATGATGAGGTGATTAAATTCTATATTATAAATAAGATTAATCATTCGTGCTAAAAAAAGTTCTTAACGAGGCGATAGAATTCTATGTAATGTTTCGTTCTTAGATATTAACCAACCATTTTTTGAGACAAAAAAAAGTTTTAGGACTAAGACTATATAGTTAAACTATAATTATCTCGCATCGAAAAATGAAGATGGATGATGAAATTCTATATATTATAAATAAGTGTAATCATTTGTCTATAAACAAAAGTTCTTAATTAGACTATATCTAAACTTAAATAAATTTAAGTAAAATTATCTCACATCGAAAAATTATAATAAGGTAAATTTTTATTATTATATAAATAAGAGTAATCATTCATCCAAAATATATAATAAGATAATCCATATGTTTATACTAAAAGTGGAATATTTTAAATGCTTAAATACAACCCTATGGGTTAAATACTGACAAAAAAACTTTTGAATTTTAAAAAGGCTTTTAATATACAAGAGTACAAACTTAAAATCATCCCACATTGAAAATTGTGATGAAATTCTATACTTCGTATTATAATCAAGAGTTAAAAAGAGCTTAAACTATAAGCTTAAGTAAATTATCTCACATCGAACAAAAATTGACGAGCTGATGGAAGACTATAAACTTAAATAAATCATCCCACATCGAAAAGTTATGATAAGTTGATGAATTCTATATTATAAATAAGACAAATCATCCGTTCTTAAATATCAATAAAAAAACATTTAAGTCTCTTAATAAGACTACAAAGTTAAATAAAAATAATCTCACATAAGGTGATGAAACTTTATAGTATAAATACGACTAATCATTCGTTCTTAAATATCAATAAAAAATTATATGTCTTAATCTCTTAATAAGACTACAAACTTAATAATAAGGTGAAACTTAAGTAAAACTATCCCACATCCGAAAAATTATAAAGTTTTATCAAACAAAAATCTTTTCAGTCTTAAAAAGGTTCTTAAGACTATACACAAAAGACTAATTATAATTTTTTCCTTGGGCATCAACCAACGACTTAAGTAATTCTCCCACATCGAAAAATAATGATGAGGTTCTGAATTTCTACTAAATAAGAGAAATCATTGTTTTTAAATATCAGCCAATAATATTTTGAGTTTAGAAAAGTTTTAATAAGACTACAAAATTAAAATTATCCCACATTGAAACAATTAAAATAAGGTACGGTGATGATTCTATATTATGAATAAGACTACAAATTTTACTTAAATTATCTCACATCGATGAATTATAATAATATGGTTATGGTTCTATATTATAAATAAGACTAATTATTTGTTCATATCAATCAAAATCTTTTGAGTCTTCAAAAAACTCTTAAGACCATAATAAGACGATGAAATTCTATGGTGATGAAATTCTATATTATAAACAAGACTAATCATTCATTCTAAGATGTCAATAAAAACACTTTTGAGTCTAAAAAAAAGCTATTAATACTTTTGAGTCTAAAAAAAAGCTATTAATAAAACTACAAATAAAGTTAAATTAAAGTTATCACGTATCGAAAAACTTTTAGTCTTAAAAAAAGCTATTAATAAAACTACAAATAAAGTTAAATTAAAATTATCACATATCGAAAAATTATAATGAGGTTATATAATTCTACGTAATCTTTCGTTCTTAGATACTCCGTATTAACCAACAATCTTTTGAACTAAAAAAATGTATAATTAAAGTATATAGTTAATGTATAATTATCCCGCATCGAAATTACGATGGGGTGATGAAATTCTATGTATTATAAATAAGAATAATCATGCATCTGTCTATAAATAAAAGTTCTTAATTAGACTATATTATCTAAACTTAAATAAACTTAATTAAAATTATCCCACATTGAAAAATTATAATAAAAGATGATCAAATTCGATTATATAAATAAAGAGTAATCGTCTATCATCTAACATCTAACATAGATATAAAAACAAACTCTTTTAAGTCTTCAAAATAGCTCTTAAAATTATAAACTTAATTAAGTAACTAAATTATACCACATCGAAAAAGTTTGATGAGGTAATGAAATTTTATATATAAGTGAGATCGAAAAATTTAAATAAGGTGATGATTCTATAATTATAAATAAGAGTAATCGTGCGTTTTTCTGAGTCTTTAAAGCATATCTTAAAAACTATAAACCTGGAGTAATCCTATATCAAAAAATTATGATGAGGCGATAGAATTTTATATTATCAATCAAAAAAAATATTCGCATGTATTCTTTTGAGTTTTAGAATAAACTCTTAAAAAACTATAAACTTAGTTGAAATTAAGTTTAATTACTAATATCATGCGATCATCTTATTTATTATAATGATATAGATTGATCAAGTTTCTTATTTAACGAATATACATCATCAATGTAATTAAGTCAATTAATCCAAAGCCAACTAACCCGTGCAACGCACGGGCTTTAATCTAGTAAGACTACAATTATGAGGAAGAAATATTAGCATAATAATCAATCAATCAATCAATATATATATATATATATATATATATATTTTAGGCTTTTTTCGAGCGATCTCATTGGTCCGTTCCATCAAACCTCAAATTAGGAAAGTATCATAAATAATAATAAAAATCAACTATCTTATTTTAATTTTTTCGATGTGGAATAATTTTAAGTTTGTAGTCTTATTAATAGTTTTTTTAAAACTCAAAAAAAAAATTGTCGATATTTAAAAATAATGATTACTCTTGTTTATAGTATAAAACTTCATAACCTCATCATAATTTTTCGATGTAAGATAATTGGTTAAAGTTTATAATCTTAATCTTAAGAGTTCTTCAAGACTCGAAAGATTTTTGGTGGATATCTAAGCACAAATGATTACTCTTATTTATAATATGAAATTTCATCAACTTATTATAATTTGTCGATGTGGGATAACCTTATTATTTTTATATGTAATAGATTCATCAATTTTTTGAGCAAATAATATGAAACAAATTATATGAAATTTATACTCAGATGAAAGCATTTTCTACCTAGATTCCAATTATATCATTTTTATAATTTTTTTTACGATAATTTTTTGTTAAACAAAATTTAAAGGGTTTAAGATGAAAATTACAAAACTTCACATTAATATGATAGATTAAATATATTATTATAATAATTAAAAGATTCTCTACTTGATTTTTTTATTATTGAAGATACTTTCCAAAATTAAGTTTAGATGCAACGGACCAATCATATCGCTCGAAAACGATTCTCTACTTGATTTTTTTATTATTGAAGATACTTTCCAAAATTAAGTTTAGATGCAACGGACCAATCATATCGCTCGAAAACTTCCTCCTTTATATATATATATTGATTTTAGGCTTTTTTCGAGCGATTTCATTGGTCCGTTCCATCAAAGCTCAGATTAGGAAAGTATCAGAAATAATAATAAAAAATCAATTAGAGAATCTTTTAATTATTATAATATATATTTAATTTATTATATTAATATGATATTTTACCATTCTAAGGTAAAAACCTTTAGAATTTGTTTTTTAAAAAATCATCGTAAAATAAATTATAAAAATGAAATAATTAGATTCGTGGTAAAAAATGCTTTCATTAGAGTATAAACTTCATATTATTTGTTTCACATTATCTGATGAATTTATTACATATAACAGTTGTAAGATTATCCCACATCGACAAATTATAATATGATGATGAAATTCTATATTATAAATAAGAGTAATCATTCGTTTTTCGATATCTACCAAAAAGCCTTTTGAATCTCAAAAATAGTTATTAAGACTATAATTAAACCTCAATTAATTATCCTATATTAAAAAATTATGATGAGGTAATGAAATTTTATATTATATCAAAAAATATCAACCAAGACAAACTTTTAAAGTATCCCACATCAAAAAATTATGATGGGGATGAAATTTTTTAGTATAAATAAGAGTAATCATTCGGTTTCAAATATCGACCAAAAAAAACTTTTACAGTATCCCACATCGAAAAATTATGATGGGATGATGAAATTCTATATTATAAATACCAGTAATCATTCAGTGTTAAATATCGACCAAAAAACTTTTTAGTCTAAAAAAACTTTTAATATATAAAACTTTTCGACGGGGTGATGGAATTCTATATTATAAATATTAGTAATCATTCGGTCAATATCGACCAAAAAACTTTTAAGTCTTAAAAAACTTTTGATATATAAGACTACAAATTTAAAATCATCCCACATTGAAAATTAAAGTGAGATAATGAAATTCTATATTATAAACAAGAGTAATGATGTATTTTTTTATCTAAAAAGAACTGATGGAAGACTATAAACTTAAATAAATTATCCCATATCGAAAAATTGTGATTAGTTGATGAATTCTATATTATAAATAAGACTATTCATTCGTTCTTAAATATCAATCAAGTAAAAATAATCTCAGTAATAAGGTGATTAAACTTTATATTATAAATAATACTCCGTAGTAATCACGTGCTTTTAGATATTAACCAAAACTGTTTTGAGTCTTAAAATATATTAAGACTATAAACTTAAAACTATCCCATATTCAAAAAATCTTTTGAGTCTTAAAAAAGTTTTTAAGACTATGCATTTAAATGAAAAATTATAATAAGGTGATGAAATTCTATATTATAAATAAAACTAATAAGAAAAAATTCTTAGACATTAACCAACTTAAGTAATTCTCCCACATCGAAAATTATGATAAGACTATAAATTTCTACTAAATAAGAGTAATCATTGTTTTTAAATATCAACCAACAATTTTTTTTTTATTTTTTTAAAAAAACTATGATAGAATTCTATATCATTGTTTTCTTAAATTATGATGAGGTCATGAATTTGTAGTTTTATTTTTTTTTTATTTTTTTTAAAAAAACTTTTGAGTTTAAAAAGATTTTAATAAGACTACAAACTTAAAATTATTCCACATCGAAACAATTAAAATAAGTTAAGGTGATGGATTTATAATTATTTGTCAAAAAACTTTTCAGTCTTAAAAATAGACTACAAACATAAAATTATCACATCAAAAAAATTAAAATGAGAATAAAAGTAATCATGTGTTCTTTTGAGTCTTTAAAAGAGCTCTTAGACAGTAAATTATCCCACATCAAAAAATTATAAAATAAATAAATTCTATATTATAAATAAGAGTAATCATTCATCATTTGATATTCACCAAAACTCTTTTGAGGTCTTAAAAATCTTAAGACTATAAACTTAGATAAAATTATCCCAAATCGAAAAAATAAGATGATGATCCTATATTATAAGCTCTCTTTGAAAGAGAGCTCTTAAGATAGTAAATTATCCCACATTGAAAAATTGTAAACAAAAAATTCTATATTATAAATAAGAGTAATCATTGATCATTAAATATCCACCAAAACTCTTTTAAGTCTTAAAAAACTCTTAAGATGGTAGGACTTGGATAAAATTATCCCATCGAAATCGTTTTCGATGTTTTTAAATATCGACAAAAAGACTTTTCAGTCTTAAAATTTCTCTTAATAAGACAACAAACTTAAAATTATCCCACATCAAACAAAAAAAACTTTTAAGTCTTAAAATTTCTCTTAATAAGAGTACAAACATAAAATTGATCATGTGTTCTTTTGAGTTTTTAAAAGAGCTCTTAAGACATTAAATTATTTCACATCGAAAAATTTTAAAAAAATCTATATTATAAATAAAAGTACTCATTCATCATTAGATATCAACCAAAATTCTTTTGAGTCTTAAAAAAAGTTTTTAAGACTATAAACTTGATTAAAATTATCCCACATCGAAACATTATGATGACTTTATTAAGTTCTATATTATAAATAGGGAGAGTAATCATTCGTCCATAAATATCAACCAAACATATTTTGAGTCTTAGAAAAATTCTTAAGACTATAATAAACTTGAGTAAATATATCCACATAGAAAAATTATATAATAGGGCGATGAAATTTCATTATATAATTAAAAGTAATCATTCGTCCTTAGATTTCAACAAAAAAAATAAAGAGTTTTTTTTTGTTCCACATTGAAAGAATAATCGTATTTTTCTGCATGGTTTGTCCCACATTTAAAGAATAATGTCACTATGTAAAATTTACTATGAGTCTATCAATTTACCTTTATTGTTATAATCTTCCTATGAAATCTTTTATTTTTATGTAACCTTTTTTCCAATGTAATTGAGTCAACTAACCCGTGCAGCGCACGGGCTTTAATCCAGTAAAACTAAATAGTAAAGTAATACGGAGTAATAATTTGTACCAAACAAGATATTGTACTCGATCTAGTATTGTTTATTCACAAATTAAACCAAATTAATTATCTTTTTAACCAAAAAAGGTAGGTTGAGTATGACTGATAATGTGTAAAATCTGAGGTGAATCTGAGGAATAAATCAATATATATATATATATATTAGGCTTTTTTCGAGCGATTTTATTGGTCCGTTCAATCAAACCTCAAATTAGGTAAGTATCATAAATAATAAAAAAAATCAATTAGATAATCTTTTGATTATTACAATATATATTTAATCTATTATATTAATGTGATATTTTTCAATTCTGACGTGAAAACCTTTAGAGTTCCTTTTTTTTAAAACATTATCGTAAAATAAATTATAAAAATGAAATAATTAGATTCGTGTTAAAAAATGCTCTCATTAGAGTATAAATTTCATATCATTTGTTTCACATTATGTGCTGAATTTATAACATATAACAGTTTTAAAATTATCCCACATCGACAAATTACAATATGATGATGAAATTTTATATTATAAATAAATGTGAAATAATTCGTTCTTCGATATCTACCAAAAGTCTTTTGAATCTCAAAAAGAGTTTTTAAGACTATAATTAAACTTAAGTAATTATCCTACATCGAGATGATGAAATTTTATATTATAAATTAGAATAATCATTCGTTTTAAATATCGACCAAGAAAAACTTTTAAATTATCCCACGTCGAAAAATTATGATGGGATACTATAAACTTAAATAAATTATTTCACATCGAAAAATATGAGAAGTTGATGAATTCTATATTATAAATAAGACTAATCATTCGTTATTAAATATCAATCAAAAAAAATATAATAAGGTGATGAAATTTTATATTATAAATAATATTCCGTAGTAACCATGTGCTCTGAATTATTAACCAAAAATATTTTGAGTCTTAAAATATATATTAAGACTATAAACTTAACTAAAACTATCTCACATTTGAAAAATTATAAAGTTTCATCAAACATAAATCTTTTGAGTCTTAAAAAAGTTGTCAAGACTATACACTTAAATAAAGAAATTATAGTAAGGTGATGAAATTCTATATTATAAATAAAACAAAAAAAAATTCTTTAGACATCAACGAAGTTAAGTAATTCTCCCACATCGAAAAATTATGATGAGCTTATGAATTTGTACTAATTAAAGAAGAGTAACCATCATTTCTAAATATCAACCAACAAAAAAACTTTTGCTTTTTTAAAAAAAAACTATGATGAAATTCTATGTCATTGTTTTTTAAATTATGATGAAGTCATTAATTTGTAGTCTTGAGTTTATAAAAGATCTTAATATAAGACTACAAATTTAAAACTATCCCACATCGAAACAATTAAAATAAGTTACGGTAATTATTCTATATTATAAATAAGACTACAAATTTTAGTTAAATTTATCCCACATCGACAAATTATAATAAGGTGATGGATTTTTATATTATACTCCCTCCGTCCCAATGAATTGTTTGCCTATTCCATATTGGGGCGTCTCAATGAATTGTTTGCCTTTCTATTTTAGGAATGTTTTTTATATGCAATTTGATATTCTCATGAGTTTTGTTCTACATGTCACTCCCTCATTGGTTTCCTTAACCTTGGTGCCAAAATGAAAGGCAAACAATTCATTGGAACGAGGGAGTAAATAAGACTAATTATTTGTTCTTAGATTCTTAGATATCAATCAAAATCTTTTGAATCTTAAAGGAACTATTAAGACTATAAACTTGAGTAAATTATCTCACATTGAAAAATTATATCTCTCTCTTTTGAGTCTTAAACCACTCTTAAGGCTATAAACTTAAGTAAATTATATCCCACATCAAAAAATTATACTTCCTTCGATCGCATCATTTCATTAAAATACGGAGAAAAGAAGAGAGTGTAATAAGACGATGGAATTCTATGATAAAATTTTATTATATAAATAAAAGTAGTCATTTCTCCAAATTATGATGAAGTGATTCAATTCTATATTATAAATAAGATTAACCATTCGTCCTAAAAAAAGTTCTTAACGAGGTGATAGAATCCTATGTAATCTTTCGTTCTTAGATATTAACCAAGACAAAAAAAAATTCTAGGACTAAGACTACATAGTTAAAGTATAATTATCTCGCATCGAAAAATGAAGATGGATTGATGAAATTCTATATATTATAAATAAGTGTAATCAGTACAAAGTACCAAATGTAGCAAGCTGAAACTACCAACTTATAAGCACCTAACATATCATCATTCCAACAATGTCAAACGTTGTAACACTCCTGATTTGATAAATAAAATTTAAGTTCATATTTTAATTTTGTTTATGATTTAACTCGTAATACTTTAAATTATTTATGAAATCAATTTATCTTTGTCGTCGCTTGGAACTCCTAAAATTTTATTTGTTTCGAAAAGTCTTTTTATGTTTATAATATATTTTTGATTTTGTTTCGACCTGTCTGTTCATTTGATCCTTACCAAAATTCTATTTCGAAAATTTGAATTCTAAATTCCTTTTATTTAAGCTCGAATTTCTATTTTCGGCTCGAAGTTCATTTTAGTTAAGGCTCGTCAAACATTTATTAATTTTTCTCGAGAAATAGATTTAATTCATTTTCATCGACATTCGTTAAATTTCTCGTGAAACTTTATTTTAATCACAAACATTTATTTTATTCTCAAGATACACTTTATTTTCCCTGACTTCGGGCTTGTCTCGAATATTTCTACTTATTTATTTTTTCTAACTTTGATTTAATTCGATTTTGTGGGTCACAATTAGATGGTTACTTTTAATAGATGAGATGTGTATGATTACCAATTGCACGGTTTTTGAGATATGGGGTTTATGTACTATTATTCAAAAAATAAGTTTGAGTTTGAAATATATTCCGTATTATTTTAATGTTATTTTTAATAAAGAGTATCATGTATTGCTAAGGGTAGGTGTCGATCATTCTGAGAAAATATTTTTAAAAGGTCGTATATTTATAACGTTGGATAATCGAATAAAGTTGTGATGATCATCGCTTATTCAATCAAGAAGTTTTGAGTGAAAATACATCTATTTTCCATTGGACCTCGTATAAGATTTACATTTCACATTGTGTCTCATATAAGTTATACGAGATTTACATTTTGTTTTCATTGTATATGAGATATCTATTTTAAAATCTCGTATACTCCTCATTTATTACTCCATAAGACCATAAGTATAAAAAAAAGTGAAAAATACAAAAAGGAATCATAACTCGTTTAACTACGAGTATATTGTTGAGTAATTATTCATTGGCTACATACATAATGTACTTAGTTGAAAGCTAATGCCTAATGAAGCCCTCTTACAATTTGAGTCCCGATTCCAGGTGACCATTGCTAATCAACGGACCCATTTGTGACGAATATTGTAATAGTAACAAAATTTGCATTTTACCGAAGCATGCAATGAAAACAAGTTCAAGCTATATGCTCCTGCGTCCGTCCGATATAATCATCCGCAAATCCCAATACAGTTTTCAGTAGTAATTAAACAATACCGTAGTATTCTCTCTGTTCCAATGAATTGTTTGTCTATTTCATATTGAGGCGTCTCAATGAATTGTTTGCCTTTCTATTTTAGGAATGATTTTTATATGCAATTTGATCATTCTCGTGAGTTTTGCTCTACATGTCACTTCTTCCTTGCTTCCCTTAACCTTGGTGTCAAAAGGAAATACAAACAGTTCATTGGAACGGAGTGAGTAATAATTTTTTTTGGAACATTATCTTATAAAATAAATTTCTTAAAAGTAATCGATGGTTCATTACATCTAATTAATTCGTTTTAGTATGTTATTTCTTGTATACATTACCATTAATAACTTACGGAGTAATAATATAACCGTTAGATCGTTTTGAGATTATATTTAGGGGCCGTTTGGTTCGTGAAAGGGTATGAGAATGAAATTAGGAATCAAACCATGGTGGTATGGTTTGTAACTTGATTCCTGAAACTTGGTGTTTTGTTCATTTTTTAGATGATTGAGATTCAAATCCGAAATTATAATTTTTTTTAAATTATATTTAATAATTACATTTTAAATATATAAAAATTTATATCACTAACTATAAAAAATCTAAAATATTTAGCTTGAAAGAAAAATTAAATAAATTTCATTAGAAACAATTCTTTTTAGCGATATAAAACACTGAGTTACATTAATAAAATTTTTAAATAATTTTTTTTAATATTTTAAATTAGTGTTTTTCAATATAATATTTCAGTTATAATATTTCAACAAAAAAAAATTGCAACAAATTCTTTTGAAAAATCAAACCCAGTTTGATTCCAAGGGTATGAATCTCATACCACCTCCTCCCTTGGGTATGAGAAACCCCCATACATGAGGGTTTGAGGTACGGTTATCAAAATGAAAAACTTATCAACCAAACACGAGGTATGAGTTTGGTTCATTCTAAATCCATACCTCATACCTAAATACCTAAGGGGCCGTTTGGTTCGCACAAAGGTATCGGTATGAAATGAGGAATCATACCAGGGTGGTATAGGTTTGGAACTCCATTTCTGATACCTTGTGTTTGATTCATTTATGGTATGAGTAATCTTGGGAAAAAAATGTTTGTAATCTAAAGAAAAAAATATATTTTTAATAAAAAAATTTATTATTATTATTATTATTATTATTATTATAGAATATTATTTTTTACGCATTTTTACTTGATTGAACAATAATATTTTTTTAATGTTTGTCACCTTAGGAAAAAAAAATGTTTTAACCAAAAATTAATACTCTGTTTTATTTTTGAATAAGAATTATTTTATGCACATTTTCATCATTGAGAAAATAAGTATTCGGTTGAATAACGATATAAACGTACAAACAAATTTCAATAAATATATTTTGAAAACAAAAAATACCTTTATACCTAGGTGTCAACTCAGTGGGGTGGGTATAAGAAACCCATACCTCATGGAGTCATGGGTTTGAAAACAAAAAAGGAGGCAAACAAACGCAAGGTATGACACAAGTTGAACCAAACGGCCCCTAAATTGTGTGAATCAAACCGCCCCCTTAAACCGTTGACCGATAATGAACCTATCCAAATTGTACTCGTACACCCTTACAAATACTCGCATACTCTGTTCAACGAATTCTAGGGTTTCAAAATTCCAAAGTAACGAAAACGAATAATGGCACTGGAGAAAGCTAAACTTTCCGTCTCTTCTAGTGGTGTCGTCGTCTTCAGGTTTCTAATTTCTATTCCAATTTCTTTTTTATTTCGAGTTCGTCGTTTGTAAAGCAATTGATCAATTTTCGAAAACATGCAGCAAATCCTACTGTCCTTACTGTGTTGAGGTCAAGAATCTGTTTGCTCGATTAGGTGCCTCTTTCAAGGCGATTGAATTGGATGCTGAGAGTACGTTTTCCCCCTTTTATCTTTGTACCTTCATTTTTTGCTAACTTTTTTATGATTCACGGATTCCTGTAGAAATTCGATGGGGGAATGATTTGATTAATTATTGGTACAGTAATTTTTTGTAATCTACTCCGTATGTTATATCGACACTTCATATCTGACCTTGCGTACCCGTGTGACTGAGCCTGAGTAACTTGAGCCGTAATTGTAGGTGGATTTGATGATTAGGAGTTATCCATCCTTGATCATTGAAATTATGGAAGACGGTTTTGTCGTCTTTATTTCATTGGTCTGATGAATTGTGATCGTCGATGTTAGTTGGTTGTTTACTTGTTTGATGTCAATTTGGTCTAGTTTGGTGCGTTCCTTTGTTGAAACCGAAAGAAATTGCAATAGTAATAGATTAGAGTATAGAGACACTAGAGAATAGAAATCAGTCTACTGATTGAAGGAGTATGCAACAAAGGTCTTCTGTGTTTTCCGATGGATAAATAGATCCGATAATGCATAAAGATCTATGATGAATAGATCTTTATGCATCATCGTCCCTTCACACTTTAAATTGTCATCTTTGAATGGATTGAGCAATTTTGGTTTCAATTTTAAGCTGTCTGCGATACTTGTTGTGGATCCCTTTGGAGTAAAAGGGAAGGGTGATTTCCCTCTTTTTGGACAGTATGGAGTAATATGGCTGGAAATCAAACTTCTTTCAAGATACGAGTACTAATAAAGATTTGTGTGAAACACATCTTATCTACCTTCTCCCTTTTCCTCTTTGTGATATTTCAGTAAAATGATGTGGTGCAGGTGATGGAAGCGAAATACAAGCGGCACTTGCAGAGTTGACAAAACAGAGGACAGTGCCAAATGTGTTCATCGGAGGGAAACATATTGGGGGATGTGATTGTATGTCGTCAAACCTTCTTCTTCGCCTTTATTAGTTTTTGCACTTTGCCATTGCTTTTCGTGTGCTTTCATCTAAAGTGCAATACTTGCATCATCCTATTGGGTCAATTTTTTTTGTAAATCACTACTCGTATACTCTTTGGAATTGGCTCATTTCATTATAATAATAGTCACATATATTAAGAATTCCAAAGAGTTAGAGGGAGTGTAGGTAACTTGGTTTTTATTAAAAACAAACTAAAAAATAAATGACATATTTTAAAAGCAAATTGTTTCTTAAGGATCTGGTCGGGCTTGGCCGGAATAATGGGATATTGTGACCCTGGCCCGAGCCACGCTGCTTAGGTCTCGGGCTCAAAAAACACAGCCCAGGTGTTCGGGTTGGGCCAGGCTGGCTCATGCACTCATGCTGGCACACATCGTTGACCAGCTCTAGCAGGAATTAGGGCTAAGTGGTTGCAATACCTACGGAGTACGGATGATCCGCATAGTCTTATACTCCATTATTATATTATACTCCTACTATCTTGTGCTGATATTTGTTATCTTCAATTTCACTGGATAGCTACCTTGAACCTGCACAATCAGGGGAAGTTGGTGCCTTTGCTGATCGAAGCTGGAGCTCTGAAAAGTAGCACTTAACTGAGCAGTGCAATCGCATAAGTAAACAATACTACTGCAGAATATGCTGCTAATAATACTCGAATATGACAGGCTAATGGTTTGTCGTCTGTTTAGTTAAGACTTGTACTTGCTCGTCATGGATTAATATGTGAAATACAATTCAACCTTTGGGTGATTCATATGTAATTCATCCTATATGGCAAAAAAAAACCTCTTGATGATTCAGCTTTAATAGTTGCATTTACAGTTCCATCCTACTTTTATGAAAATACTAGTGTGATATGTGTGAAAAATTATTTCTGAAGAGCCTTTTAGATTAGAGTTGACAAAAAATTGACCTGACTCGAACCACTTAGTGTAAACCATTGTCAATTTTGTTCCGGAGTACAATACAAATTAACTGATGTACTCGTATGTGTTAAATTGATGAAACTTGTGGACCAATACTTCCCAGTATCAATTGTGTTACAAATGACTGTGAACGAAATCGACCGTGACTCGAAAAGAACGAACATGTAATCAATTGTGTTACAAATGACAGTGAACGAAATCGATCGTGACTCGAAAAGAACGAACATGTAAATGGTGTTTGGTTCTTGTCATTTCTGGTTCTATTGCTTCTTGGTTATCCTTCTGGTCGAATCAGGTTGATTTTGGTTAGTTATATTTCGGATATTATCGAATCTAATAACAATCAAAGGATACAATTTCCCTTATAAGTTGGGGACCTCAAAACGTGATTGAACAATTTGGCACGTCTTCCTTTGTGTTCCATAGTCGTGTCACCGTCTCAATGGCTCCTTTCACATTAATCGCTTTTGTTATCCAGATCTTTTTCACTAGAATGAATTGCGTCTATGTTGTCGTATTCCATTCTATGCGCCAGTTGAAGATTTCGTCGTCTTTTCTCTCCTTTCCTTAGCCCTCGAATAGCCTCTGAGGTACGCCATAGGTTGTCAAATACTACTCCATGGTAAAGTATACCACTTTTCAGTACCACTTTATATCTTATTCGTAACTATTTCATTATTAGATGTATCATGTATCCTTGAATGACAATTTTGTTTTGTACGTAACTGTTTTTACAACAAGCATACTATTTTTATATTTATGAGCATATCTATTTTAATTAGCTTTGGTACCACTATTACATATGAGAGATTATCTCTCAATAGAGCTAAGAACCCTAACGAGATTGGAATTTCCTATTTCTAAATCACGTTTAATTATTGTTTTCACGTTCAAAGTAGTAATGAAAATAAAAAACCTTCGTTCATATACAAATGATACGTTATCGGTCCTTTCCAAAGTGGATTTATGCTGGGGAGATCCTGTAGCGATAATAATATTCTACTTGCGCACGAAATTATTCATCATATCAACAAAACAAGAAACATAGATCTGGGCTTATGGCCTTCAAGGTCGACATGAGTAAAGCATTTGACAGGCTCGAATGGACTTTCTTGAGGCATGTTCTCACCTCCATGAACTTCCCGGTCAATTTTATCAATCTGATTATGAATTGTATCTCTACGGTCTCTTATGAAATTCTAGTGAACGACTCTCCATCCAATAAGTTTTCACCAAGAAGAGGTCTTCGACAAGGTGACCCAATGTCTCCTTATCTCTTCATTCTCTCGATGGAGGTGCTTTCTACTAACCTCCTTAAGGCCCAACAAGATGGGACGCTTGCTGGCGTTAAAATCAGCCGCCTTGCTCCGAGTATTAGCCACCTTTTCTTTGCCGACGATGCTATCTTCTTTGCTAATTGTGATCTTCAAACAGTATCAACTCTTAGAGATTGCATTCAGAATTTTTGTGCAGCTTCGGGTCAATCTATCAACTATGATAAATCAGCTATCCACTTCAGTTCGTCGACCTCTATTGCTAATGCTATGAATTGTCTGCAAACACTCAAGATTAAAAACTGCAATCCTATAGGCAATATTATCTGGGTATTCCATTGTTAATTGAGGATAATAAAAGAACTTTCTGCAATAGCCTCATTGCAAGAGTTAAAGCACGAATTTGCTCATGGAGCAGTTCTACCCTCTCACACGCTGGAAGACTAACACTTATCGCCTCGGTTCTTGCCTCACTTTCAATTTATTTTCTATCGGTATTTCGCATAGCGATAAGTGTGACGAAAAGGATTAATTCCCTTTTGTCACATTTCTGGTGGGCAGGTACTGAAGGATGTTGGACGCGTAACAGTAAAAACGAGAAATAGCAAACCGAAATAGGCAACGCGGAATATCGAACAACAATTGGACAGGCAACACGGTCAGAAACAGTAAACCGAGAGGCAGCACGGAAACCGAGGCAACACGGGCCACGAAATATCGAGGCGGCAGATTCCGAACAGTAAGTAATTCGGGCAGAAACGAAAGGCA
This sequence comes from Agrostemma githago, assembly GCA_958450325.1. Taxonomy (NCBI): domain Eukaryota; kingdom Viridiplantae; phylum Streptophyta; class Magnoliopsida; order Caryophyllales; family Caryophyllaceae; genus Agrostemma; species Agrostemma githago. The sequence goes on along the minus strand of OY288240.1, from coordinate 78,081,423 downwards.
ACCGAAGCAGTGTCGTAGTATGGTAGCCACTGACTTGAAAACTATATCGGCGCGACTACGGTGGTTATCGCCTACAGTGGCGCTAGCTCCCCAAGGTGCACACTGCAATTCACGAGCTCGACCACTCGAGTGCGTGAACTTTGGAACGAGCAAAACACGAACCCAGGAACAGTTGTGTATGAATATGAGAAGAAGCAGAATGTATATGTGAGTAGAGAAGAAGAAAGCAGGAATGTTGTGTGTGTAGAATGACAAAGGGCTCGGTATCAAAACTGGAGGAGCCTGCAAAAGGATAATCAGCAATCAAGGCAATAATCACCGAGATTAATGGCCTTAAACACCCTTAATCACTCCTGTAACAGTCTAATTTGACTGAACAATCTTGAACCTAGACAGCTAACACAAGCCCAATGAACCTGGACAAACACAGCACAACGGAGGCCCAAAAAGGTAAAAGTCGGGCACAGCCCGCACCGCAGGTGCTCCACCCAAACCCGAACCCGAGCCCGAGACCGAGCCGGGCCGGGCCACATGTGCGTGCGTGTTGGCTAGTCCAGCACAACACAACCCTTCACCATAAAAGGCCCACTCCACTTCACACTTACTAACCCACTAAGAGGGAAGCCTTATAAACAACAACTAAGCTTCTAACTTCTCCTATGTGGGACAAACAAAAGAAGAAAAACAACAACAACTCTAAGGATCCCGCACAGTGCATTGGAGAAGCTTTGACTTCATCAGTCTTCCAAAGGCCGACGGTGGTATTGGGATAAGAAATACTTCGTGTTTTAATCAAGCCCTTCTTGCAAGAACAACCTGGAAAATTCTTACCGATAATGATTCCCTTATTAGCAGACTGTTTGTAGCCAAATACAGACTTAAACAAAATTGTATTGCTGATTGTCTCGCGAGAAAGGATCAAGGTTGTTCCTGGGATTGGAGAAGTATCAAATGGGGTCTCCAACTCCTAAATGAAAAGCTAGCTTGGTCTCTTTGTCCAACAAGTGATATTAGCATTTGGAGTTCCAAATGGATTGGTGACTCGATCCCGGTCCCCAAAACGGGTATTGATCATCTTGATGATGGGCATTACCCCACGAGGCTTTCTGACCTCCTTACCCCCGAAGACTCTTGGAACTTGAACAAACTCAACTCTACATTCTCCCCTTCTTGGGTCTCCAGTATTCTAAGCTCCTATATCAGCAAGACGATTAATCAAGACGAATTGTATTGGCTTTGCACTCAAAATGGTATCTATACCGTCAAAACAGGCTACAGACTAGCTCTCAAAAATTACCTGGAAGACTACTCTAGTTCGGGTTCAAGCATACTCATGAATCGAAGGACTTTTGCTCTAAAATTCTTTGGAAGTTACGATGCCCCCCAAAATGCAAGATCCTCATCTGGAAAATCCTCTCCAACTGTCTTCCTATCGGTGCTGCCTTCTTGAGACGTGGCATCCTCTTCAGACATACTTGCTTGTATTGTGACTTAAACGGGAATGAGGTGGTTGAAACTTTAGCCCATCTCTTTAGGGACTATCCCCTTGCCTCTAGAGTATGGTCTGGAGGTCCCCTGAGGATCAACTGTAACTCTGCTAATTCCATTAATTTAAGCTCACGGATCATCAAATGGATACATTACTTCAATTCTAAAAGTGAGAGTGACTGGTTGGTTTGTAAATTTGCAGGTACGCTCTGGTCCCTCTGGGTTTGAGGGACCACTCTTGTCTTTAATGGTGGTCTTCCCTCGCTGACGCACATCATGGACACGATTAGCAATTTTCAGCCTGCATCTACCTGTGTTAGGCTTTCGCCCGAGACAAACGACTATCAGAATTTAGGCCCAACTCCGTCTCACCTGCCCAACCGCCCTCTTGTCTTAATTGGCTCAAGCCCTTGTCATGAGGCTCACAACCTCTTCGTTGATGCCAGTTGGATTTAGGATGGTTCGGCAGTTGGGGGCTGGGTTCTTCTTGATCATGTCGGTTGTGTTTTAGATGAAAATTGCTGTGTCTTCAGAACGGGTTCCCCACTTCAAGCTGAAGCCATTGCAGTTTACATGGCTAGTCTCTGGGCTTATAGAAACAAATTCCTCCATCTTAATGTTGCCAGTGACCGTCTTAACCTGATCGAGGCGTTGAGTCGAGTCGACTCCTACAGGAATGAGCTTAGGCGTGTACTCGAGGACATCTTAGATCTCACTGCTCTTTTCTTTTGTTTTTCTATTAAGTTTGTTCCTAAAATTCTTAATTATCGTGCTCACGAATTAGCCATTGGAGTACGTAAACTTTGTTAAACATTGTTTTACCAGCTGGCAAAAAAAAACAAATGATATGTTTATACAAGGACTAAAAAAAATACTCCATATTAAAAAAATATTAAAACTGTAAAATACGGGGTAACTTTTGGTTTCTCTCTTCTCTCTATCTCTGAATCTCTCTCTAAATCTCAGCTAAACCTAAGAGCAACGAAAACTCCTGATAAAGTTCTTCCTATGCCATCTCATCTTAATGTTTAAGACCTCTATGTTACAATGGAAGAACTTTAAATAAAGTTCTTAGATAATTTTTCTTATACTAAAATTAATTTAACAAAATTATTTGATTGTTCATACTTTCTTGTTTTTAGTAAGAACTTGGTTTTCAAAATAAGAACAAACTTTATTCTACAATGGACACACTTTTAAAAAAAAAAATCTTTTGACAAACTCTAGGGTAAGAACTACCTATTGTGAATGCTCTAAGAATCGCAGACGAAATCGATGCCGCCAATGGAAATCGATGCGACTCATCCTCCTCATCCACTGCTCTCCCATCATCTCTCCCTGTAAATCAATCTCATTCCTTCTTTCCCTCCTAAATCATTGTTTTTATTTTCCTTTATTTATTTATTTTACTAATTTTGATCTTCTATCAATCACAATATTAGGGACGATGAAGAAAATAAGAAGAATATTCGAGTTAGAGGAGGGGTTGATGATGATCATTCTCACAGCAGCGACGAGTAATTTTGTTTATTTATTTATTTATTAAGCTGCTCTTCTCTTATTCTCTTCCTTTTCCCTTTCTTATTCTTATTCTCTTCCTTTTCCCTTTCTTATTCTTATTCTCTTCCTTTTCCCTTTCTTATTCTTATTCTATTTGTATTTTTGTTGGTTGCAGTTCCCCACCTCACAAGCAACCTCGTCTAATTCGTCTTGAAGATTACAAATCGTTAGTAGTTTATTTTCATCTGACTGACTATTGTCATTATTTAACATTGTTGGTATGCTTTTAGCTGATTATAGATAGATACGTGTGGTCTGGAATTTCTAAGTTTTGATTGTATCTCCCAATTGAAAATGAATTCAGCAAAGATTTGGATAAACTCAAATCAGAGGCTGCTGGTATTGTAGAGCTGAAAGATTATGTTGAATGGTACAATTCAGTAGCAGCTAAAGATGAAGAATTTGAATCTGAATATCCTTTCTTGAGAGTGAGATCTTATGGTATATGGTACTCAACATTGGATATCGAGGCTAAGAACAATTTCATGCATCCTTTTGATTATGGTCACTGGCTCACATCGACATTTGATCCTAAGTATGGTATTGATAAGTGGGCACCTCTCGCTGAGAAAAAGGCTAACCTCGCTTTGGCACACTTGAAGAAGATGAACCATCACCAGGTTTGATGACTCATTCGTATCTATCTTCTCCCTCCCTCCCTCCGAGTTGCTACAATGTTCCCTATTTCTAATGAGTTTAATATTTCTGTTGATGAACATGTACTCTCAGGATTACGAATATGTGAGTTACGTAGACATAGTCAATTGCATAACCTCTTTTCACCTCAACTTCTACGCTCGCCCCACAGTCGTCTCCCCATCGTCTCTACCCCAGCAACCAGAACCACTTAAGAAGCTGTTTTTTGCGGAAGTCGACCTTCATGAAAAAGTTCTCGACTGTTCCATTCTTGATTCTCAGGATATTGGTATGCATGCTCATTACAACTTAACTGCCTTTTTTATCCACTCTTCCTCTTCAGCTTTTTGTCTCTTTATTCTATGTTACGCTGCAGTATATCCCAACCCATATAACCAACTCCAATGGATCGATTCCTCCTTGAAGTGTGCATGCTTAATCGATATTAAACCTTTGAATTGGAAGGGTAGAGTAATAATAGTCCTGAGACAATTTCACAGTACAACTATTGTAATACTTATCACATAGAAAGATTCTGATATTTTCTATTTTCAAGATGGACCACATGTCCTCACAAATTAGTTTGGTAATCGTTTCATGTAGCTTTATGTTATTGGTTGTGCACACCCATGCTAACTTGGGTATGGTTCCATTTTGCAGGTGATGCAACGATACTGCACCCTCTACATATACACTGCGATTATTGCAATTATGATATGGATACAATGGGCGGAATTCCCCCAAATTGGCCTGGACATGATACTATGTAGTTCAAAAAATTTCAAATGACACACCCTCACAAATTAGTTTAGTAATCATTCATGTAGCTTTATGTTATTCATTCGTTGTCGGCACTCACCATTCACCACGCTAACTTGGGTTTAGTTCGGGTGGTGCACTTGCTCCCTCATGTTGTCCTACTACATTTCGTCGTCGACATTTCAGTCACGTCGTCGGCGCTTTATACGTGAATTTACTCTTTTACCCTTTCCTAATTGTGATTAATGAAATTAATTAAGTTTCTTAATTAATTTAATTAATATTTTTGAGTAAATTAAAATTACGGTTTTTGTACTTTTGAACGATTTTTGAGGCACGTGTCTCAACGTAACTCTTTTACCCATCTGTAATTGTGATTAAAGAAATTAATTAAGTTTCTTAATTAATGTAACTATTATATTCCCAACTAATTTGAAATTATGGTTTTTTGAACTTTTGAACGGTTTTTGAGACACGTGTCTCAATGTAACGCCCAAAACCGGCGTATGAGGGGTCCCTTGGACGCCCAAAATCGGCGCGGCTCGAACCCACAACCTCTCGAACACAAATGAGCCTCTTTACCACTGAACCAATTGAACATTGTTGATAATCCTCACTAAAATATTATCTATATTTGATTCTAAAACCCCCTAAAATCGCCTATTAATACAATTTTAATATTATTAATAATATTAGTGTTGTTGTGGGTGGGGAGGATATATAATATAACATAATCCGTAACATAATAAAATGACGGTTTTCAAAAAGAAAAACCGTTTTATTATCGAGTTTCATTAACATGATTAAACTTTTTAATTTTATTAACAAAGTTGGTGAATGTAATTAGGGAAGGACGTTGTTGTCTTTTCACATTAAAAACCGCCGACAACCTAATTTCTAGAAAGGTCGGGTTTCTAGAAAAGTCGGGTTTCTCTAAAGAAAAGACGCTTTTTTTTAAGTGAGAAAATAAAATTAAATATGGTGAGTGGAGTTTGAGTGGATATATAATAAGGACAAGATAATAACGGAACGGTTTGAAAAATTAAAAAACCGCTTCATTAACGAGTTTCAATAACTAATCTAACTTCTGAAATTACATAACATTAGTTAACTAATCTAATTAAGGCAAGGGCAAGATCGTCTTTTATATTAAAAAGCGCCGACGACGTGGCTGAAATGCCGACGACGAAAAACAGCACTCTCATGTTACAGGTGATGCAAGGAGATTTCAATGGGGATGAAAATATACTTGGCATCATGTGAATGGTACTAAGTATTTACTTATTTACGGATTATTAGGGAATTTTCTACAAAGTATATTGTTCTCTGCCATGGGCGTAACTTATCTCTACAACCCTCTAGTTCTTCATCTAATGGGCCGTATTAGTTATCTGTAATCGACTATAATAGTGACTTGTATTAGCACTCTAGCCTATTTCATCTGCTTTAAATCAACTTTACTTTGGAAAGTATGTTAGCACTTTAAGTCTGTTTCATTCGTTTTAAATCAACTTTACTTTGTAAAGTATCTTAGTAACGCACCTGATCTACACATTATACTCGGTACCATGCAACCGTTGTATTTGTACGACAATGAAAAACATAACCATTTTGTGGTAATACGTGACCATTTTATGGTGAAATGATAAGACTTTTCACTGTAAAGTGGTCATTTTTTCTTTGTCATGCTATACAATCATCACATAGTATAATTGCTTGTTACGCAGTAGTAATTTATATGATTATTTCATGAGAATAATACCAATTATGTGTCTTAAAATAATCCAAACTATACGTAATCTCATTTTAATATGAACTACGCATTCATTAATCTCGTTTTGTTAGGTATGAAATTATGACTTGCTATTACAGGTCATAGTGACTTGTTGTAACTTTCTAGGGTTTTATTAGATCCGTTCCAGTCATCATAAAAGCCAAAATAACAATAAAACATTTTTTTTCATAGCTTCTATAAGACTAAATGAAAAAGAAATGGAAGATGAATTTTTGGATTTTTTTTTTCAATGGCCGAAAATGAACACGAAATGTAAATCAGAAGAAGAAGAGTTAGAGAAAGAGTTGAATAAGGGAGATTCAACAGGTATCCGGTCACTCATAGCAAAGCGAGGTTAATGAAAACATAGTTCGTATTAAAATGAGATTACGTATAGTTTGTATTAATTTAAGAAGTACACGCATAGTTGGTATTATACTCATGAAATAACCCTAATTTATATGAAGTATCATTTTTGTAATGTCGAATTGTTTGTAATCTCGATTGTTAATACTCCTTCCCCCAAAAGTGGTAAATTGTTGGGTGGGGTTCAAGAAGTCAAATCACAAAAAATAACTTATAGAAAAAGAGTATATTTGATGAATAAGGAAAGTTTTGGAGTGGAAAAATCTTAGTGTAGTTTTCTTTTAAAAGGAAAGTGGGAAAATTTTAGTGGGGCAAGTAGGGATGACAACGGGTCGGGTCTGGGTCGGGTCCACCCGGACCCGGACCCGAAGTTTCAACCCCGGGCCCAGACCCGACCCGGACCCGAACGGGTCCAAAATTGTCAGACCCGTACCCGAACCGGCCGGGTCTGGACCGGGTCCGGGTCTACCCGCGGGTCCACCTTATTTATTACAATTTTGTATTATTCATTGTTTTGATGGAAATTTCGTAGAAAAACACGAACTTAATTTCCGAAAAAAAACTACGTAATGTCTTGCGTCAATCCTTACGCATAAGATTTTAAAAGTGTTTACAAACAACGCATAAAAATGATAAAAAAAAAAAGTGTCTACAAATCTCACAATACAACCGCAACGTCTCCCAAAATACAACACAAAGGTCGTCTTAAAAACATTCGTCACAAAGTAATTTATTAAAACAACATATTAAGTGATACATGATATATCACATAGTTCTTCGTCTTCCATATCATCAATTGGAATGTCATCGACATCCTAATACAAAGAGAAAAAAATAATGAGTACAAAATAACAACAAATTAGAAAAAGAACAACACATAAAAAGTTTCAATATAATGTAGACATAAGTAAATACCATATCAATTATATCAATTGCATCTCCCTCAACATCCGAGTCCTCGTTAATAGTAGAACAAGCACTAGTTCCTTCCATTTCACCTTAAAAACAAATGATAATTGAGAGTGTTATAATACTCATGAAAGAAATGACTTTTAACTATTTGATTTTGAAAATAAAACCTACTAATCTTACCTTGCAAATCTTGCATTTTCCAATTTTGTAAACACATTAGTGCTTCAACGGTGTTGGCATGAAGTCTAGAACGGTGGGCACTCACAACTCGGCCTCCCATGCTAAAAGCACTTTCCGAAGCCACGCTAGAGATTGGGATAGCAAGAATATCTTTAGCAATAGTTCGCAACGTAGGATATCTACGATCAACTTTCCACCAACAAAGGACATCGAAACTATCATCTTCATCTTCCGGCTCATCTTCTAAGTAATGATCCACTTCACCCTTAACAACCACCTTTCTTATCTTCGTCCTTTTTTCTTTTGCATATTCATCTTGATGTTCATCAAGATGTGAACTCATTTGTTTTCTTTTACCATTTCCATTTCCGTTTAAAGTATCTTTATTACTTCCTTCACTACTTTTTTGATACTCCACTACAAGGTCATCCAACAAACATCTCACCCTTGCTATTTCTTTTTCACCTTCATTACCATAAGGTCTTTTAAAGTAATATTCAACACAATCCATTTTGTTCCTAGGGTCTAAAATGGCGGCAATAGCTAGGAGACCATTAATATGCTCCCAATATTTGTCAAATTTTGCAATCATACTTTCGGCCATGCTTTTGATAATGTGGACATCATCTCTTAACCAACGCATTAAAGCAAGCTTAATTTCACATGCTTTACGAAAGAACAAGTTTGAAGTAGGATAATGTCTTCCCGAAAACACCTTAGTAGCATTATCAAATATATCCAACTTCTCACAAACAAGACTAGCCAAATCCCAATCTTCATTAGAAGGAACATCAAATTTCAACCTTGTATTTAAGCGTTTTAGCCTAAAAAACACATCTTTATATGGCAAAGCGGATTGAAGCATATAAAAAGTCGAGTTCCATCTAGTTTTACCAAAAAACCGACAAGCCTCCTCAAACTTTTCAATTTTCTTAGGAGTAGACATCCAAAATGAAACATAATTCCTCACCTTCACAATCCCCGATTCAATCACATCCAATCCATCTTTGACAATTAAATTTAAGATGTGTGCACTACACCTCAAATGCAAGAAACTAGCTTGCAACATTAGACACTTTGTCTCAAAATTTTTAAGAAGAATTTTCATCATTGCATCGTTAGTGGTACAATTATCAACCACAACTGAAGATATCTTGCTTTCTAAACAATATTGTGCCAAAATTTCCATTAAAACCTTGGCAAGAACACCTTTTGTGTGAGGACATGGTACAAAACAGAACCTTCAAACACATAAAAAATGATACTAAAGAACATTTTTAATAACTAAACAATAAAAAGCATTATTTATAAAGTAGAAACCATTACCTTAAAGTTCTATTCCTTAATATCCAGTTTCGATCAATGAAATGGGAGGTGACAACCATGTATCCCTTCTTTTGATTAGACGCAGTCCACATATCCGTTGTTACTGCAACTCTACTATCAGTGCACTCAAATAATTTCTTAAGAGAAAGCTTGTCTTCATTATATAACTTCATAATATCACTTCTCAAAGTATTTCTAGAAATCATCTTGAATGAAGGGTTGACGCTCTTAATAAAATCTCTAAACCAATAGTGATCCACAATGGACAACGGATATTCATGTATCACAACCATAGTAACCAATTTGCTCCTAGAGATTTATTGGTTAAACTCTTTGTATTTTTCCTTAAGGTCCAAAGAACTAGACCCATCTGGCTCAGTTTTCACTCTAAGTTTTGATTGACCTATAGGATTACCTAAATGTTTCATTGGACAAGTGTTCTTTCCATGCTTTACTAGGTGAGTAGTACCACTATTACTACTCCCAGAGAGGAGTTTATTACACCTTTTGCACTTAGCCTTCTTGACACCATCTACTTCAACTGCGTCAAAGTAAAGCCAAGCTATGGACGTGAGTTTCTTATTTTTGACAGTTGTAACCGTTTCTTCTGTGCTAGTAGCAAAGTTGCTTGAATCAATTGGACGATCAATAAAACCCTCTTCATCCATATCTTCTTCACCAATATCATATAAGACTTGTTTATCCTTTGATTGAGCACAATTAGATTGTTCGTCATCCATTCTAAAAAAAAAAACTTAATATTATTTATAATTGCAATTCTCCAATACATTGATTAAAAAATCATCACACAATCAATAGAATTACGTTAAAAAATCATCACACATTGATTAGAATTACGTTACACAATCAATAGAATCATCACACAATCACTTTTACCACCTACCCAAAAACGGTTGAAGGGTAATCCCTGTCACTTTACTTCTTCCCATTTTCCTCTACTTATTATTTCACTTCCTCTATATAAACCCACACCATTTCTGCGTTTTATACCACCAAACACAATACAAGTTCTATCATTCTTTCATACTCCACTCCCTTTCTTTCAGTTTCTAAAACCATACTGTCTAACTCTGTTTATTTTTTTTTTGTAAAATGCAGGAAATTAATTAATGAATCATCTTATCTCATCGTTTTCGTATTAGTTTCAGAATGTTTTTGCTATCAAGAATCAAACAACAATCAGACTAATAATTGAGATTAACTATAAACCCTAATAATTAACCCAAAAGAATCCAATTAAAAAACACCAACAAATGACAGGCATATGAATGACAACATTCTACTGTAAAAATAACATTACACGCATTTACACTCAACAAATGACAACATTCTACATTTCTACTATAAAAAATATAAAAACAAACATACCCAAACCATACCCCCGATTTTTCAATTAACAAAAAATATAAATCTGAAATGAAATTAAAAGAAGTTGAGAACTAAACCTTAACTCTGATTCGAGATGAAGGACTGAAGAAGATAGAAGGTGGATGAAAAGAGTGGAGATGAAGGTGGCTGAAATGAGATGAAGGGGATGAAAGGGGTAAAAGTTTGTAGGGTTTTTATTTTCTAAGATCTAAGTTTTCTGAGAATTCTAAGATTTTTAACCCACTGCTTGGTCAGTACTCAGTATGCAGTAGGTTTAATTTTTAATTTTTTTTAACGGGTCCACGGGTCTACGGGTCGAGTCCGGGTCCCAAAACTCAGACCCGTACCCATACCTGAATTTTTTGGAGAGGACCCAGACCCGACCCATGCCCAACGGGTCTGGAAAATTTGGACCCAGACCCGACCCATTCGGGTCCGACCCGCCGGGTTTGGGTCGGGTCTTGGACCCACTGCCATCCCTAGGGGCAAGGGAGTACTCCATAATGAAAGTTTAAATCTCGTGACTTGATTTGGTCGATCTTCACATGCTCGTCATGGTGAGGTTGAACTGCATGTATTTAACCCTTTTTATTGAACCTTACACTTCAATCAGGCTTACGACTTTATGTGACACTTTTTTTTTTTTTTTTTTTTTCCGGAAATTTCCCATGGTACCCTCGAACTATGTCACATTACACATGGTACCCCTGTTTTTAAGTTTGTTCACATGGTAACCTTGAGTTTTATAGTTTAGTTCCCGATTTGCCCTTACCCAAATTTCTGTCATCACTCCCAAATTTCCCATATTCATTGCTTTCCTTTCAGGGGTACCATGGGAACAACTATGAAAAATTTAAGGGTATCATGGGAACAACTATGAAAACTTAAGGGTACCATGAGAACAACTATCAAAACTTAGGGGTACCATGAGAACTCCTCTCCTTTTGAAGAAAAATAGTTGTTGAGTAATGTAATTAATTTTGATCATAACTTAACGGCGTTATGACAGAAATTTGGGAAATGTCAAATCGGGAACTAAACTATAAAACTCAAGGTTACCATGGGAAGAAACTTAAAAGCAGGGGTACCATGTGTAATGTGACATAGTTCGAGGGTACCATGAAACTTTTCCCTTTTTTTTTATGAACCCAGGAGGTTATAAAAATTGTAGCATCAAATGTGAATAATACATAAACTAAGCGTTTCTTTTGTCAAAAGCCCACCTTCAATCAATTTTTTGTGAATTGTAACTTTAAAAAAAATTTGTTTAGGATATCTTCGTCGGATCTTGGCAACTTCAAACAAACTCGGTGAGTGAAGAGAAATGGGTAATGGGATTGGGCTAAGATGTGTGGCAGTTTTGGAGTAGAGTAGAGACTTAGACATGAGAAACGGGTCAACCGAACTCAACCATCCTTCCCTCTTCTTTCATTTTGCTTTACTGTCTAAAACCTAAATCGAATTCTATTCTTGAATTCCAATCTATTGAAATTGCTGTAATATTAAATCATAAATTTCGGCACTTAAACTAATGTTGTGGATGAGAGATTTGGTTATCAATGTTGAGAAGTAATTTTGACACTTTGGGAAGCATATAAGGGAATGGTAGAGGTGAAGGGGGTGTTTCGGCACAAAATTCAAATTGAACGGAAAACATGACCAGAATCCTAAAATGTAAGTAAGTTTTGAAGTGAGACAAAGTTTTGGGAGTTTCTCTCAACCAAGTATTGCGCATAAATGATCAAGGATGATTAGGAGGTGAAGAAAAGATGAGGATAGGGAAGGAGGACCAATAGAAGATGAGAGTGAAGGTAGGATGAGGAAGAGGATAAGTGATTAAAGGGTGAATAGAAGAAGGTGAAGAGAAGGAAGGATAAGATGAAATGAAGAATAAAATTTCAGATAATAGGGAATCTATTAATCTTATAAATGTATGAAGTTAGGAAATTCCCCACTTTTTCTTATGAACAGTAACTCTCTTTTCCCTCTGCCTCCCCTGCCTCTTCTTCTTCCCCTGTTGTTTCCTCCTCTGCTTTCCCTTCCCTTACTTCTCCCTCCTTTGTTTCGTCTTCTCTCTTTCTTCGCTACGCTCCTCTTCTGCGTCCTTTTTGATTTCTGGTAAGTCCAATCTCTTTGTAGTCTTTTCTTTTTTGGGTTTGGCGTTCATCTCGATCCCCGGTGAGTCCGCTTCGGTTGTAATCAGTTTGGGGTTTTTTGTTTGTTTGGGTTCTGTTGTTTCCTATTGCTGCCCCTCTCCGATCTTTGCTATGTCGGGGAGTTTCGCGCCTTGGGTTGCTTGTTGTCTTCCGTGTTTTTCGATTTCTTGTTGTGTTTGGTCGTCTGGGTCTGACTTGTCGGGTGGCGCGTTCAATTTCTGGGCAGTTTGGGGATGTTTTGCTCTGGGTTCTGTGAGTTTGCGTCTAGGGTTTTCAGTTCTGAGTTCTGATTTGGCTTCCAAGTGTCAGTTCAATTTCTGGGCAGTTTGGGGATGTTTTGCTCTGGGTTCTGTGAGTTTGCGTTTAGGGTTTTCAGTTCTGTGTTCTGGATTGGCTTCCAAGTGTCGTTTCTGATTTGGTTGCTTTGATTGTGGCGTTCGAGTACGGTCCTGGATCGGTTCCGAATCTTGGGGTGTCGTGGCGTCGCGTTTCGGAACGGACTTAATAAGTGGTTTTCAATTTTCGGGGACGATTACGGATTTGGTTTTCGGTTTCCGTCGATTGGTTATGTGTCTGAACCGTATCATTCTGCTTTGGTTTCATGGCGTCGCGTTTCGGAGCGGAGTCTATCGGTTCCGAATTTTGGGGTGTCGTAGCGTCGCGTTTTGGAACGGACTTAATCAGTGGTTTTCAGTTTTCGGAGACGATTACGGATTTTGTTTTCAGTTTCCGTGGATTTGTTATGTGTCTGAACCGTATCATTCTGCTTTGGTTTCATGGCGTCGCGTTTCGGAACGGAGTCTATCGGTTCCGAATCTTGAGGTGTCGTAGCGTTGCGTTTCGGAACGGACTTAATCAGTGGTTTTCAGTTTTCGGGGACGTTTACGGATTTGGTTTTCGGTATCCGTGAATTGGTTATATGTCTGAACCGTATTATTCTGCTTTGGTTTCATGGCGTCGCGTTTCGGAACGGAATCGTACGCGGGTTCGAATGTCTGCTGGCGATAGTAGCTTCGGCTTTCGGTTTAGGCTGATTGGTTATAGGCCTGGATAGTAGCTTCGGCTTCCGAATCTTGGAGTGTCGTAGCGTCGCGTTTTGGAACGGACTTAATCAGTGGTTTTCAGTTTTCGGGGACGATTACGGATTTGGTTTTCGGTTTCCGTGGATTGGTTATATGTCTGAACCGTATCATTCTGCTTTGGTTTCATGGCATCGCGTTTCGGAACGGAATCTATCGGTTCCGAATCCTGGGGTGTCGTAGCGCCGCGTTTCGGAACGGACTTAATCAGTGGTTGTCAGTTTTCGGGGACGATAACGGATCTGGTTTTTGGTTTTCGTGAATTGGTTATATGTCTGAATCGTATCATTCTGCTTTGGTTTCATGGCGTCGCGTTTCGGAACGGAATCTTACGCGGGTTCGAATGTCTGCTGGCGATAGTAGCTTCGGCTTTCGGTTTAGGCTGATTGGTTATAGGCCTGATCGTTTCCATTTTAGTTCGTGTCGTATCGGCGCGTTTCGGGGCGGACTTTGTCTATGATGTCATTTCTGATACGGTTGTTCTGATACTCGCATTCGATTGCATGTTTTGACCGGTTTCAGTCCGTTTGGTGGCGCAGCGTCGCGTTTTGGAACATAATCTTTCAGTGGCGTCTCATGTATATTGGCGACTGCAGCTCTTTTTATCGGTTTCTGTGGATTGGCTTCGATCGAGGGTTCGTTTCCAAATGCCTCGGGTGTCGTGGCGTCGCGTTTCGGGACGGACCTTATCGTTGCTCTTAAATGTATGGGAAACGATTGCGGTTTTGACTGTCGAGTTCCCGTAGCTTGGTTATACGTCTGGACTGTATACATTTATTGTTTGGATTCGTGGCGTATCCGTTGTTTGAATGTCTAGGGGCGATTACAGATTCGGTTTTCGGGTATAACTATTCGGGTCTGTGTCTGAATCATTTTCATTTTACTTTGTGCCGTAGCATCGCGTTTCGGAACGAGCTTTGTCTGAAGGCGATTGTATTTTTTGGTTTTCGTTTTTTGTAGATTGATTCCATTTGTTTGTGGCTTCCGATTGCCTGGCTTCCGGGTACCAATTCTCAGTTGTTTGCTTTGCTTATCGTTACTGTGTATGGACCTGGATCGTTTCCATCTCTTCTGGTGTCGTAGCGGCGCGTCTGGGGACAAACTTTTTCAGTGGTTCCGAATGTCCAATGGGTGAACAACAGTTGGTATTTGCTGGGGACTTGTAATTGTCCGAAATTGATATGGAGTACATCTGTGCATTCCGCGCTCGCGCTTTGGGTTTAGCGTCGGGTTTACGGACTGTAGTTATGTTGGGTCTGAAATATGTGTTGAATTGAGATTTTGTTTGTAGTTTTTCATCAATATTTGGTCTGAGTTATTTGCTTCAATTACATCATTTCGCTATAAGTCTGAATCGGTTCTGTTTGTGTGGTGTCGTTGCGTCGCGTCTCGGAACAGACTTTCTCATTGTGACGTTTGGTCATACATGTGGAATCGTTCCCATTTGTCTGATGTCGTATCGTTGCGTTTAAGGACCGACTTTTCGTTGTTGCCTTTGGTTATGGGTCTGGATTCTGTCTCACCTGTTTGGTGGTGTGGTGTCGCGTTTAGGAGCTGATTTTCCTGCTGTAGCCTTTGGTTCTGAGTCTAAATCATTTCAAATTGTTTGGTTGCGTGTCGATTCGTCTATGCACTTATTGTTTCGGTGCGGCGGCTGGTAGTAAGTCTGGATCGTTTTCCATTTTTTTGGTTTCATATCGTCGCGTTTCGATACCTTTTTTTGTGTCGTTGTGGTCTTTTGGTTCTAAGTCTGGGTCGTTCCCATTTGTGTTGCGCTGTGTTTTTGGATTTCTGTAAGCTGGCCGCTACCAATGGATCGTCGTCGTTTGATTTGGTCGTCGCGCCATCGTGACTCGGGACGACATGTACTGACGACATTGTACATATCGGCCTGACGTCAGCATGTGCCTTTGGTCTTTGCGCTTTGGTTATGTGGCTGGACCGTCTCCATATGTTCTCGGTCGTATCAGTTCGTTTCGCGAAAGGGGTATCCAGTGTGTTTGGCTGTGTAGCCATTGATTTTTTTGCCTGCGTACCCTCTTTCTGTTCCGATCTGGATATTGTGGCCACATGACGTATCTGTGTATCTTGGCGTAGCTGTGGCGTCTTATTGGTGGAGTGGTAGTCTATTTGAGCAGGCTGTTTATTTGGTTGACTGATGCGTTGCTTTATTTGTTCACTGTTTGTGTAGACTGCTGTTGCGCCGGCACGTGATGGAAAGTGCTCGCGATTGTGGAACCCGCGTAGCTGGGAGTGTATGTGTGACCTGTGTTCCCGATACTGGTGCTTGAGCTTCTGAGTATGCGTATCCTGCTAGGTGTATTGTTGATGACATGCCGTATCATGTACAGTACACGCGCTCGGCGATGAGGCTCCACGTGATACTGAAGGACAGACTGAGGAGTCTGGGTTACCCGATAGTGTATTTGGGCCCTGTACTTAGGCGGCAAGATGTTGCTTTCAACAGATCTATATTCTTAGAGTTTGGCGAAGGCCTGGACAACTTCCGCCATGCTTTTAGGCTTGAAAATCTCTTCCGGGAACATGGCTACGGGAGGGAGCACGTATCTGCTCGTACCGATTGTTTTGGTGGCATTCGTTTGTGGACTGCAATGCGGGAGGACAGTGAGTGCTTACCGGGACAAACGCAGTTCCAGTTCTTGTCGGGCGCCGTTCGAGCGGTTACAGGTTCTGAGTCCTGCCATGACAATGATGATGAGTTTGAGATTTTGTTAGACACCCTGCTAACCATCCGTGACTATTTATGTGGTGTGCTGCCGTGTGCTTTTCTGTCATTACCTTTAGGCAAAGACTTCAGTCGTAGTGCGCTGTGTAATAAGGACCAATATATGCCTAATTCCAGTTGGATCTGTTTCAGGACATGCCGCTTGTGCTTGGTTTGATGCTCGTTTAGGATGCTGCTACTCAGTAGTGTAGGGACTTAGATTTTCCACTTGTGTATGTCGTGCCATATTAGTACCTAATTGACTGTCCTCTCCGTTTATTTTGTGTTGTGGCACTGCGTTTAGGAACGGAACCTTTGTAGTGATTGTGAGTGTATAGGGGCGATTGTGGCCCTGTGTAGCGGAACCTTTTCAGTGATTGTGGGTGTATAGGGGCGATTGTGGCCCTGTGTTTCCTAGACAGCCGGCGCAGGCATCCAGTTCCTCCCCTTCGTCGCCATTATCTCCTCCACCCTTACCGATGAGGTCCGGCCACTTCATGCTGGAACCACGTGCGAACTGCTTGTATGCAACATGATTTGAAGTTGCTGCATTTGACGGCCAGATTTAAATGACCGTCTGAGGGATTACGTGAGGCTAGGCAAACCGAGAGTTGGTGTAATCGAGTCGGTATAGTTCGGGCCGTTTGTTTCCACCTGTTGTCGAATGGCGCCGGCGGTATGGTTTCTGCAGTTGCCAGCCATGGGTTGTGCAGCGGTCCACTGGTTGTGTTGTACTAGACGATGTTAAGTCGTTAGGAGATGGGAAGATGAAACAAACTGCTTGTGATTACTGTGTGTCTTTGGATTAAGTACTTTATTTGTCATACATGGGGTTTAGACGATTGTCTGAGGAAGTACGTGAGGCTAGGCATTTTTAATTGAGGGCCGAACATATGGTTAAGGCTCTACTCGAAAGCAACCTTACAAAATTCTGACTATCTCAGAGGGCTTTTGCAACTCGTAATCTATCGTGTGCCTTCCCGTGAATCTCGGGAATTCTAATGCTATATTCCCTAGAGTGTTTGTTTATTCCGACCATGTTATTAATTATCAGGAATTCTGATTCGGGACATTACCTTTCGGTGGGGATAGTCCGTGTTATTAATTCAGTCGTACATTACGAAGCATGTCACTGTGAAATCTTAGTTATATTGTCTTGTTAAGCACGTTAAGAAAAAAACGTTTGTACAAAATGAACAACTTAAATAAAGGTAGATAGAGTGTAAGGTAAATATGAGGCAGTAGCTGAATCCCTACGGACGCCACCTACGTCCTTCTCTCTTCACACTTACCAAGCCTTCACTCGATTACACTGAACAGTGACTTTATTGACCCTTCAACTTTGTACCTTGTTTACCATTACCGCGGTAAAGAAAACCAGTAAAAAATACTACTCTTCGTCACTTATGTCGCGTCTTTTCCCTCCTCTACTCTCTCCTGCTGCAATTGTTGATCTATTGCCACCGATGTTCTGATTGTAAGCTTTCTACTCTTCGTCGGCTTTACTGTTTTGTGCGGTAGGCAGAGATTATGCAAAGCGCGCATCTGTGCGTGAATGGTATTTCATGGTGTAGGGTAGTATGTTTTCTGTCTTTGCATGTCGTTCAAGTTTACTAGGCTGGATTTCCGGGTGTTTGGTTACGTATGGGCTCCCGTTGTCCGCGGGGTTTCCCTGCTGACCCAAAAGAGTAGATGATTACAGAGTTGTATGGTAGTTACAATACTCCGTCGAGGCACTAACTATTATCTGCTGCCCTTTGCTTCTTTCTTATGACAATGTCAACGAGTACTTATATGACTGTACCTGAGTTCCGCTCTTTTTCTTCACCTCAATTCTGGTACTATTTTTTCATTGCGATGTCGGCTAGAGTATAGGCATGTGGCAATGTTACTACGCTGCCATTTGGACCGTGGTTTTCCCGCAGCATTTTCGCCTTTTCTTTTTTGTTCTCCTGATTTGTTTGTATTCTGACATTAACGTCCCGCTTGTCATGCCGCAACGGTACTCTGGTGTAGGCTGCACATTGCTTCGCTCTTGGATATTACCATGGTCACGTATCGTTGCAGGGGTTGGGTGACGAACAATTTGCGTGAGGATATGGCTGAAACCACAACTAATAGTAGGTGTAGCAAGACGGAGCGCCTGCCTTTCGTCTACGGATGTCTGCACGAGGTCCGGATCCATCGCAGGCGCTATTCAGCTGCAAGTAGGGGTGTTCACCGGTTCGGAACCGGACCGAACCGGACCCGGTTGGACCGAAGACCGGCCAGATGCTCAAGCCAGAACCGAAACCCGGACCGGTCAGGTGTTAGACCGGACCGGGACCGGACCTGTCAGACCGGTCTTAACCCGGACCGGACCGGTCGACCCGGATGGCGCGTGGTTACGTACGACTAATTGTAACTTGTAAGAATTTGGTTAAGATGCGACGTTCCAACGTACAATGTTTATAAATGAATACGTAAATAACGTAATCATAAAGAATTGAGAACTAAATAGCAAAGTCCAAGGTAAAAATAAAATACGAAACTAATAATGTATTCTTAAAATTTAATAATGACGATTGACGAGACTAATAAAATCTTCGAATCTTTGAGGTCTTCGGTCTTCAACTCTTCAAAGTTTGACAACGACATCTTCTTCATCAACTATTGTCGTATTCGTCAAAATATTAAGTAAGTCGGCAATAAGAATAATAATGTATAAATTTAATAGAAGTAAGTAACTAAATAAGCCTATAAGTTCGGAAATACCTTTTTCAAGTTCTTCTAACTTCTCTTCCATGTTAAGCCCTTTATCATTTCTTGGCCGAATCCAATCTTGTGCACATAAGAGTGCTTCAACAATCTTAGATGACATAAAATAATAATTTTTTTGGTTAAAGTCTTCAATAGACATTCAAAGAAAATTAAAAAAGAGTAGAAAAAATAAATAAGAACTAAAATGTTTAAATATATATATATATATATATATATATATATATTATCTTTGGGGTCAATGAGCTTCTAAATGGTGATAGATGTCGACGACCGGCACTAAAAGAGGACTCTGAAGCTACAGTAGAAATAGGCACTGCTAAAACGTCACGTGCTAAACGTGATAAAATAGGGTACTTAGGAGCGTTCAGTTTCCACCATATCAACGCATCATAATCTTCTTTGTGTTCCCCAAGTATTTCCTCCAAATATCTATCAAGCTCGGATTTTGAATACCCATTATTCGACCTTGTCCTCCGAACTTGGCGTTCAATAGCTTTTTTGAATCTAAAGAATCATCATGTCCAACACTGCTACCCACAACATGTGTACTCTCATCATTTTGAGGAGCCAAATGAGCATATAATCTCCTATACTCATCAAATAACCCAATTGCTTTAGTATACACTAGCTTGCTCATTTCTTCATCTTTAGGCGCATCATAAACACTAGTGAAAGCAAACTTCAAACCTACTAACTTAACATGCGGATCAAGAATAGCTCCCATATAAACCAACACATTCATCTTCTCAACGTCTCCCCAATACTTGTCAAATTTCTTTTTCATAGCACATGACATAGCTTTAAAGTCATCATCATCGCTAGCACTAAATTTATTTAACTGATGAAGTGCACGAGCAATGAAAAAGAAACTAGAATCACTAGTCACATACAATGAAGCAGAAACTTTTTCAGTCAAAACTTTAAACTCCTTCAAAAATTTCATCAATGATTCAACTACACCCCAATCATGGTCACTAGGAGCACCAGAATGTTCTACCTCAATAGGATTCCCAAACTCATCAACATCATCTGAACCTGGACCAAGTTCATTTTCTGAAGGGTTAACTGGAACATTTACATCACCAAATACATCCTTAAATTTCAAAACGGTTTCCAACATATCAAATGTAAAGTTCCATCTAGTAGGCACGTCAAGAGATAATGACTTCTCAGATTGTGTATACCTTTTTTGCAACATCCTTAAAGAATTTTACTCTAGCAGGAGAACTTTTAACAAATTTAACCGCATACCTAACCTTACTGATTGAGTCCTTGTTCTTTTTCAAACCATCCCACACAATAAGGTTGATAATATGCGCAACACACCTCATATGCAAATAATCTCCATTCCCAACTGTATTAGGCTTATTTTGAAGAATTTTTCTTAGTTCCAAACAAGCAGTGCCATTAGAACTAGCATTATCAACAGTCAAAGTAAAGACTTTATCATCTAAACCCCATGATTTGAAGGAACCATCAAGAAGGTTTGCTATATCCTTACCCTTATGACTATAGATAGGACAAAAACAAATGATCTTCTTATGCAACTTCCAGTCATTGTCGATATAATGAGCAGTTACACACATGTAGTTGATTTTCTGAATGCTAGTCCATGTATCAGTGGTAAAAGATACCCTTTGACATGAAACTCTAAGACACTCGATCAATTTAGTTTTCTCATTACAAAAGAGTTGATAACAATCCCGAGTTATAGTGACACGAGATGGGATACGAAATGTAGGGCAAGTCACATACATAAGACGTTTGAAACCAGTTTTCTCAACAAACCGAAATGGTAACTTGTCCACTATGATCATGTAAACAACTGCATCTCTAACCTCCTCGAGATTCAAAACTCACCCTTTCAATTGACCTTCCCCTTCATTTTCACTCCTATCAAAAATTAACTGAGTTTGTTTCCCTTTAAACTTGTTTGTAGGAGCATCAGGATTAGCGGGGCATGCAATCCAATGATTTCTAACATTTTTGGAACCATTTATATTACTATCAGCTGCGAAATTTTTATTTTCACAATAGATACATTCAGCTCTTCGCTTACCTTCCTCGTCGTCGTACTCACGAAAATGCACCCAATAAGCAGATCTCCTGCTAGATTTACCATCGACGTACTTGCATCCTGGGACTTTCGGCCTGACAGGCAATAAAGCTGTTTCTGGTTTTGTCTGAGAAACATTTATATTCTCGTCAAAGTCCGATGTGAGCGGCTCTTGCGTTACGACCTCTTCCAAATCAGGTTCAAGTCGTCTTTTTTTTGAAACCGAGCTCCTCATTATTCTGAAATAATAAATAAGCGAATAATTAAAATAATATTCAAACAATTACAAATTAAAACACAAACGATAAGCGAATATCACAAATTAAATAATACAAGTCAGACCAACTAAACTAATTAAGTCAGACCAACTAAACCAACAAATTAATTAAACTGACACAAGTACACAACGTCACACAAGTACAAGCTGCACAACACTGTCAACACACAATGACACAATCATAGAGAACGACCAACTAAACAAATAATACTCAGCGAGTCAGCGGCAGCGGCAGCAATACAGCATTACAGCATACAGAAAAACGAACAGAATTATGAGATACAAAAAATGAAGAAACAAACAGAATTACAAAAAAAATAAAGAAATAATACACAGGTGTGGACATGACACCTGGCGGTCAAAATGTGGGTGTCTACAACAGGACTACAGGAGTACAGCGTACAGGACACCAGTCACGACTCACGCGGCAGCGGCAGGCCGGCAGCATACAACTATACAAGATACAAAACGCAGAGTTACGATTTACGAACAAAATAAACATATACCTGTTCCTGTTTCGAAGTCAGCGGATGAATTGATGAATGAATGAATGATGATTGATTGATGAACGCTGAAACAGAATTGTGATTTATGAATTATGATAATATGCTTTACGTAAAATAGGAGACTAGTAGTATAAGCATATGCATATAATATATTTATATATAAGTATATTAGTAATTAGTATAATGTTTATGAAATTTGAATTATTTAGAAAATATAAATTATTTAGGAAATAGGAATTAGATTTATGATGATTGACTAATTGAGTTATGGTAAGTAATTAGTTAGTATTTGAAATTATTGGGAATTTTCAAAATTTGGAGAAGTGAAATATCAGTTGACAGTATAACGCAGGTTACGCAGCAGTCACGCAAAATTCGCTAAAACCCTAAGTTCCGGTCTTCCGGTCTGGACCGGTTTTTTCCGGGTTTTAGCCCGGACCGGACCGGAAACCGGATCACCCGTGAAAGACGAACCGGGGACTGGACCGGTTAAGGGCAGGTCCGGTTCGGTCTGGTTGGTCGGTCTGGACCGATTTTTGAATAGCCCTAGCTGCAAGTATAGTTCTTTCTAGCGAGGACTACATGGAGCAGATTTTCGGCAGACTTAATGTAGCTGGCAGAGCAGCGGTGTCGGTTACGTGTAAGGCGTGGGCGCGAATGTTCCTACTTCGATCCGATGCACCTCGGTGGACTGCAGATTATAACAAGAAATTACATACTGAACATCGTAGGGGTTTGACGACTGTCTACAGGGGTGGCGTCGTTGTCTCGCAGAGGTGTAGATGTCATTTGACTGCGAATGTGATCGCTAAGACAATGCTGCACAACTTCCAATCAGATGCAATTACACCCCCGCCAAGCTTGGAAATCAGTGCTAGCGCCCTCGCAGAGGCTGATGCCGACTACTTCAAGCAGTTCAGCAGATAGGAGGTTGAAGGGCACGTGACATCGCTCTTGTTCTGCTGAGCAGGGTCGATTTGGTTGCTCTCGACTGATCTGCTAGCCAGGCACTAAACCTTGGCTGCTGTGTGAAAGCACGACTAACTCATTTTCGCTGGTGGCCACTTATGGTGGTTCCAGCGCTGTAGCTGCGGCAGTTCGTACACATGCTGTTTGTCTGTGTATTATATCTGACTTTCAGACAACGTTGTGTCACCAGTAGTGTTTATGGCTGAGGGCTGCTGTTCCCTATTATGCTAAGATGTCTTTCTGCCTATACTATTGGCAGTGGCACCTACTTATCGAGATCGGCTGCCTAAACGTTTTGTTAATGACCTGTGGCACCTGTTGTGTAGTCCTCCTGTGACTGCTACATTTGAGCGATATACGGTCAGACCAGCCACATACCACTTGTCCAAAACATGCTTACTATACCCAATTCGCCGATTCCCAGGCGGGATATCGTCCTGCTATTTGTGATGATCCTAACGGTGCAGTTTACTGCTGTTCCTTTGGGTTACGGTTTGTGTGCTGCTGGTTGTCCCACCCTTAATTGCCAATTGAAAGGATTTATATTGATTATCCTTTCTGTTCGTCCATAGGTCGTTGCCGGCCAACGCAAGCGTGTTCCATTTTTTCCGTTTCCGTTACAACGGAGCTGTCGCATATTCATTTCAGTACTTGCTAGGTCCTGTATGCGATGCAGAAACCATTCGTATATCTTTCGAACGATAGATAGTGTCTACCCACTGCGTGTTCGTACGAGACGTCATGTAAACCGACACACTGAGCCGACAAGTACAAATTGCAGCCTAGGCATACCTGACATGTTTGGCATTGTGCTCTGACAGAGCGCCATATTCTTATGTACTGCCTCCAACATATATTCGTGGTTGTATGAAAACCTGATCGTTCGGACTTGGTGCCAGCCAACGATTGTTCGTTGTAAGTTTATTAACTCGCCGACGAGACTTACGCTTCTTAGGCCACTTCGAGTAAAAAAAAACAAAAAAAACAAAGAAGAAAACGAAAATTGCTCCGTCTCGACCATGCACTACATGGACACCCCATGTTCGTATCACTGTCGCGGTCACTGCTTTATGCACTGTAAACAGCCTTTTTTTCCCCTCTTGTGTTTATATATATTTTTAACCCACAAGGATCGCAGGTGGCTTTTCACACGTCCTGAACGACGTCAACCATGGCACGACTTTACGGGTACTCATTCAGTATTGTTTCGGAAATGACACGAGCCATGTCATAGTTGCGCTGCCCCATGCCTCTACACATGTTAAGGATAGAAAACACACAAAGGGATTACCGCGACACTACTACGTACGACGATTTCCGCGACCGGAATGTGAACCGCCACAAAACTATGTACTAATTGTAGTGACCAGCTAAGCGTATAATTATTGCCTGCACCTTTCTATCATATTTGCCTACACCCCATGTCTAATCAGCTCATGTCAATAGATTAACTACACTAAATCAGCCACTACCCTCACTGTTGCCAACCTCTTATCCAACAGTTCCTACTAGCAACATTAATAATCCCACGTCCCCTCACCTTCCCTCGCCCTTCCCTAAACATTAAGTCATTACTGCACATCCCACATTTCCACGAAAAAAAAAAAAAAAAAACAAGTGCATCCTTCACTTGTCAAGGACCCTTCTGCTGCGTTTGCTGGACTCCCCGTCAAGACTTCCTGGGGCTATAGTTTATATACTACTGCGGAGCTTCTGCTGTCTTCCTGCATGTAAGTCACGAAATGTTCCCAAGTAATAATCAGTGTGCCCCAGCATAGCTGCATTTTGTGCGTTCTGTTCCCCTGTTTTCAAGTTCTTACTGCCTTTTTACAGTGGTATGTGCGTATACGCTTCATTCAGGCCTAGAAATACATTCATGTTCTGTAACGTAAGCTTAGTTTCAGAGCTGTGGTCATGGACTTTATTGATGTTGCTGTGGTTGCTCTGTCGCGTCCATGCATGTGACTTCTGGTGTGCTCGAATGCAGTTTAGTTAGCAGTGGCACGACATTCATTTCTTTCTTGTTTAAATGGATGCTAGCATTCGCATCTTATATTTTGTATGCTAGCATGTCGCCTGTATTTTCCTGGTTTATTGTACATATTTTGCCGAAAAGAAAATGGCATTTGTCTGGAGGTTTTAACTTTTACGTAGCCATTTATTGGGTGTCCGCGGATATTAAATGGGTTGGTAGAGGTGGGGTGGATATTGTGTCATGTTGGTTAGTCGCACTACCGGCATGTATTTCCAACATAGGGTCATAATCGCTTACTATTTCTGTCCTGCCTATGCGACTAACTGTTTTCGACCGGTGTACTGACGTATTCTTCTGCCTTACAGACCTTCCGACTGTTAGAATGGATCCATATCATTGCAGAGGCTGGCTGTCAAACAATTTTGAGGAGGACATGAATGTCGTCACAGCTAATAGCAGACAACAGAAATTACAGCGCTTACATTTCATTTACGATCATCCGCATGAAGTCTTGAGCGACAGCGATCGGCACTTACGTGCAGGCAAGGTTCTTTCCAACGAGGACTACATGGAGCAGATATTTGATAGACTTGATGCCGATAGCAAGGAAGTTGTGCCACTTGTATGCAAGCGATGGGCTCAGATGTTTGCACTGCGTCTAGATGCACCTCAGTGGGTTGAAGATTACAGTAGACTCCTACAGAGGGAGCAACTATTTGATGTGTCGACTCTTGTCCGGGGTGAGATTGTGGTTTCGCGCAGGTGCAAATGTTATTTGACCAACAACAGCCTCGCGAGAAGGATAATGCATACTTTTCAGTTGGAGTCACTAGACTCTACGCCTCATTTGGACATCACTGGTTCGACCTCCGCAGAACATCCGGTCGCCTATGCTGAGCAATTTGGCGAGGGGGATGTCATTACGGCACAGCTCATAGCTCTAGGATTACTTGGCCCGGTAGATATTTTTATTCTTTAGTTATCCGGTTGGCAAATTACGTAATTATCATTGCTGCATGCACGCACTACGGCTTCACTTTCGTTGCTCCCCATGCATGACATTGTGGAATGTAGGTATTATTGTTTTGGATTTTGCCTGGCCCAGGTAGTGTATTTGATGTACGCTCAGTAATCTACCACGCACTTTGTGAATTTGGAGTGGACCTTTGCAGACAAATCATAGATGTATGTGTTTATGTGAATCGTAATCAAGCGAGTGCATGCAGGGTACCACAGATACACCCAGCTAACTATAGGAAGACGTCGCGTGCATATTTACCTACGTACCTATTAACGAGGCTCGCTGTATGCCAATTGCTTGCTATGGACTTCACATATATGCAGCGTCGTCTCTCCCAGACTGCACTAGGAGTGGTAGCAGGAATGTTGATAGTCGTATCGGGAGTGTGATAGTTACTGGCTGGATAAATATCGAGTATTGAATAATTCACCCTATTACCTTGCTTCATTACGTTTACTTGTCGGCACTACCTGTTGGCATAAGTAATCCAGGCTGTGTCTTCGGGTGTGTGGTGTCGAGCGCGACTGCTTTGTATGTTGTGTAACCCACCGTGCCGAGTGCAGTAGTAATATGGGGCGTTCTTGGTCTCCGGATAATGCGTGCATACCGACATACATAAGACACAACGTACATGAGGAAGTACACTAAACTTAACATACGTAATTAGGTGTATTGGTATGGGTGCCACAAAAGTAAGAAGACTGATTGCCTACTCTACTCATGCTTACCAGGCTTACACACAATTACACCGACCAGTGATATTGATGACCGTCCCAATTACCTTCTCTAACCTTTAACGCGATACAAGACCCGGGAAAAAAATACTACCTTAGGTTGCTTGTGCTGCCCCTTTTGCTTCCTCCACTCTCTCCTGCTGCAAGTGTTGGCCTTCTACCAGCAACATTCCGATTTTAAGCTTTCTACTCTTTCACAGCTCTATTGTTTTGCTTCACGGTCTTTGCGAAATGTTCCCAAATACTGCTTTGGCTTACCGTCGCCGTTGCCTCATATACGTGACATTTTACGTCTCTGTGCTTAGTTGTTATGTTCTTTAATTTTGTCTTTTCAAAATGTACCATGACCTTCTCTTTTGGAAAACAGAGGAGGGGTTGTCTATTCAAACTTGTCAGCTTACGCCTACTTACTGATCTATAAGAGTTGTACTTCTGTAACTACTTTGATCATGGTACTAATATTGACTCGGGTGTCGTATCCAAACACTACTCTGGTATGGACTGTACAACGCAGGACTGTTAGGCATCACTATGGTCACGTATCGTTGCCGTGGTTGGGTGACAAACAATGTAGGTGCGGACAAGGCTGAAGCTATATCCAGCAACAGGCGTGACAAAATGGAGCGCTTGCCTTTCATTTACAGCAGTTTACATGAGGTCAGTATCTACAGTAAGTAGTACTCAGCGGCAGGTATAGTCTTTTCTAGCGAGGACTACATGGACCAGGTCTTCGAGAGACTTGATTTAGCTGGCAAAGCGGCGGTATCGGTTGTGTGCAAGGCATGGGCGCGTATGTTTCTGCTGCATCTTGATGCACCTCGGTGGACTGAAGACTATAATAGAAGTCTGCAAGTAAGGCATCGTGCAGGTCTGACAACTGTTTACAGGGACGGCTTTGTTGTATCACAAAGGTGCAGATGCCATCTTACTGACAACGCGATCGCTAAGGCAATGTTGCACAACTTCCAGTTGGGTACACTATTCCCTGCACTGAATCTATATGTTGTTGACTACGTCAACACAAAGTACGATGCCGAATACTTTGGGCAGTTCAGCAAGGGAGAGCGAGATGGGGCGTGTGCCGTCGCTCTTAGTTTGATAAGCAGGGCAGATATGGTTGTCATCGACTGATGTGCTGTTTGATTTCTTAATCAGTTATCTTTTATTATCGTAAATTCGCCTCGCTTTCAGTTATAGCCACCTGTGGCATCTACGACACTATACGCGCAACATCTTGTGCATTTATATTGTCGATCTCTCTATTATGTCTGTCTTTTAGGCAACATTGTGTTATCAGTATTGCTGCTGTTTGAGGTTTGCTATTATTTGTTATACATGGATTCATCTCTACATATGATACATACACCGGAATAGTCTGCTTGACCATACCTGGCTAGGTGACTAGCCGCTATACTCTTGACTAGTGATAACTTATTGCTTGGTGTTCCTTTATCTGTTACATACAGCCAATATAGGGCTAGATCAAGTACGCACTATTTGTCCAGGTCATGCCCAGGTGTTTGTGCCAAGGTTACTCAGTAGGAGTCGCGTCGAGTGAACTATATTAATCTGTGAATGGCAACAGTAGCCATCATTCCAGCGACGGCGGACATCCTCTACGGCGACTTATTAATACTTAGTGACAGTAACTCACAGTGGTTATGTTTTGAGTTTGGTGAATCGTGGGTTTGGAGACATTGAGCACGGTGTGCCATAGTCATGATTGCTCGTACTCATTAAACTTACGGTGCTGTGCGTACATATATAATTTGCGTAACGTTCACTGGAGGACAATTCATGGGCAGCAGTCTGTCCTCGTCCGGTACATTATTTGGTTACTGCGTTTCTGTGACTGTACTCTATAATTTTCCGTACCTATTGGAGTACCTACGTCGTTGTATAGAGCTGTCTGTTGTACGGTGCAGGTTCGGTTGCCTATACGTGTATGTCTGCTATGCTCTCGCTGACGTTTAGATCGTTTGCGCTGCGAGAACATGTAGGATGGAATGTGAGACTAAACGGCTGACGCACAAATGCATGCCATTCGTGTAATTATGGCACGTGTGCGCTACCGGGACCAGCCCTTTGAGCGGTGCCGTGAGGGTCTGGGCATCCCAATTGTATAACGACAAGTTCTATGTGTTTCGCTCTTAATACAGCATAGCATGCTACTAGAGTCTTTCGTGTGGCTATACTAGGCCATGGTATATTGCAATTACGGAACCCAATGTCTTCCACATGTGGCTATGGTCTAATCTTCCTTGGACCCTATTACAAGTGCCTATATGTACTTATATCTTGTAGATACACCTATGCCTCTCATTTAGAAGCCCAAAAACTTAGATAAGGTTCCATCAAAATGTGTCATTTGATGGACATCCTTTATACTATCACAAGTGTGCGTATACCCATGGTGTAATTATTTGCTTCTGTTATGCATTATGTTGTCCCATGCACAGACGTCCGTACACGATTGTTATATGTACGTATACTGACAAATGGTAGTCAGTGTTTTCTTTTTTTGCATAGTAGCGTGTTTCCAAAAAAATTGACGACTAAACGAGTTTTCATTTTTATTTTCCGTGCTTGTTTGTTATTTTTTTTCTTTTTTCCCTGCTTCTTTGTTACTTACTAATAGATTGTTTTTTGCTAACACGCTCTCCCTCACGAGTAAAGCGTTACGGGTACTCTTTCGTTGATATCTACTACGTTCTTTTACTAACTATATGACTATTTATGTGGTCGCACCACGTATTACGGAATGTACAAACCCGTTCAGGTGCATGCAACTTCGTTACCAGACTACGTATACAAATAACTCGTGTGGTCCCGGACCATACGATCTTCTACATAATATAGCTACACATTGAATTCCCGATGTTTGTCTTCCGTGTAGTTATGGATATATGGTTTATGTCTATCGTTGCAATTTACCATGGTCTCTCAGTTCTATATACTCCTATGCAATTATGAAATAGTCCCTCTTACCACCTATCACATATACCTACACATGTTGCTTTTGCCAAGGCATGAAAAGGTTACACCATGTGAGCATGCCTTTTCCCACTAAGGATGTCCAATCACCTATTATGTAGGTACCTACCTCTATTGTAATGTGTATTTGCAAGTCCCCTTTGATAATTAATTTAACCGCGTGTTTTGACGCTTGTTTCTCAACGTTGGTGGAATTGATAACGTGCTAATACGAGATGTAGCGAGTTGGCTTGCACCAACTGGTGTGTTGGTGGCACTAGGTAAGTAGACAATACACATATGGACCATGATCTATGTTCGTGACGTTATCTACATACGTAGCTTCGCGTACTTCCAGTCCCGCGTATGTATTCATGTACTCGGCCAGCCGTACTTAGTACTCCGTGTGCGCACGTGCGATAACGATTATCTTCGCTTGTTATGTCATTGGTAACGCCCTAATACGGAATATAACGGTCTGCCTTGCTCCAACCAAATTATAATGAAGTAAATAGACTGCATATACTGAACAGTGGTACAGTACATGGCGCATTATAAACAAGTTGAGGCCACTATATCACGTGCTCAGCTGCACACCCGTTTGGATACCCGATGTACTAGGTTGTGAATTGACATGCTACCACGTCTACTTTGCAGACACAGCAGCCAGATTACTGAAGCTTGTACTCTAAACTGGGTAGATGTAACTGCCTACTGTTGATGCTTACTGGTTATTCTCTACCTACCAGTGCACAGTCTGGATTGGTACCTTGTCAATTCCTGGCGATTCGTTTTACTGTCCGTCATCATACAATCTAAGCCAGTATCCCACATATTCATTTGTCCTGTCAAGATATTTGGCACTACTGCTCGTAGAGTTGTGACCAGGTTCCAACCCAACGCCTAACAAGATTACTTGAACAACTTTGGGTTCGAATGGCTTCACAACTGCTCCGCCAGTCCAGTCCGGCTTCTCAGGTATGATCAGGAGTTTGTTACACCCGAATCATTTTTTTTATGAATGAGTATGTTCTCTGATTCTAGAGACAACAATATTTGTCGACTTTATGTGTCCAGTTGCTTCGATACTCTTCGTGTCTTTCGACATGGGGGTAGGGCTCGATGGCTTATATGCTGGGAGCAGTCTGAAAGTCGTGTGTGTGTAATTGCGCAGTAGACATCATTGTATGTTGTACTCTGGTACACATTTTGGGGTGGGAGATTGGGCACTGTTTCGATCAGTACACAGAATGTGGTCGTATGTTCCTACCGTTGATATTGTACGTTGACTGACACAATTGTATGCAGTGGCTAATTCTTACGCCACTGGCCTTGGGCGACCGTTAGTCTAACGCTTTTATCATATGTCACGATACGCTAAATTAAACCTCTAACGGTGACTGTATATGTTACGCTTGTGTCGGCGATTTGCTATATGGACTGTGTGTAACTTTCGTAAACAGCTTGCCCGTAATGTTGTACCCTCCGCGGATGTCGCGCTTATCGTTGTATTTCGTGGGGTATGCTCACACTATTGTAGGACTCTATCCTAATCTGCGAGTATGACACTTCCTCACTAGCGTCTGGTTAGCTGACTCGTGGTGTTAGTTTGATACTATCATATTTGTTGGCTTCTGACGCTTACTATAGATCGATATCCAGATGTTGGGTTGTGCGAGCCGATGTATCCAACTACTAATATGGTGTTTGTTTGGTATTCAAGTACTAGGTGCAGCTCCTACCACGGTAACCATTCCGTATTGTCCGCTTTTGGAACGCATAGTTGAGGTATTACAGTGGCCAGCTTCTGAATACCATATACTAGACATCTCCAGTAATAGTGCATATGTGTTGGTGAGGCCAGCTTCTGGCACGCCTGTCCTGTCATATGTCGGGGGGCATGCTGCTTCTGTTGCAGATTCGTGTGATGTTGCAGCACGGAAGGCTGTCCATAGCATTGTCAAGATGTTTGATGTTGTCGTTGAAGACTTAACCTTTGAGAGGCAGCGACAGGTAGAGCGATGTAGTCGACTTTACCGTCTTAGACGTACAGGGCTAGAAGACATTATCAAAGGCAGATACAGGAATGCACTGGAGGAAGATGTACCCGGTAGTCCCACTTACGGCAAACATGTCTTCCTTGATTATATGCCCCTCCTGAGGAAGATTTTCCGGGCTGTCGTGATATAGGCCACGCCACTTGAAACTGTGCGACACTCTGCAGGTAGCTACACATCATTGGTTGCAGTCCAAGTTCCCAACGGTGGTAGGCGAAATGAAGTGTTTGTTGGTCCAACCTGTAATATTGCTGCGTATGCGAAGTGTGAGCTGGCGAAGAAGGTTATCACCTACCTGATCCCTGCGTGCAATCTTAAAACTATCGATGTCAATTACAACTCACGCAATATGCAGTTTGCAGCTCTTGTCTGTGATCTCGAGCGAGAAAGTTATATGACAATAAAGGAGTGAATGACTGGTGTCCTAGACGTGCCTGGTTATTCGGACTCGCTAATATAGACAGACGACGGTATGTCTGAGGTCGCAGCCCTGGATACACCAACAATTACTCCTGAGGCTGAGACTGGTCAGGGTAACTCAGGTAGAGACTTTGCTTTGACTAGGGACGTCGTCGTTTGTCAGGGAGGGCAGTGATCTACCTTTTACTGCACCCTGCCCAGTCGTGCGTCTGGGAGCAGTCATGGGCAAAACATATAGGTGAACTTTTAGCTGGTGGTCTCATGTGTTTTCACGATGGGTTTGGGTACTTCAACTGTTGTCTTTAATGTATGCTTGCGAATATTGTTGTTAGATGTAGGATATGGTCTCTACGTACTTACATGTTCGCACTTGCAGTGACTGGTACTTTCATTGTATCACACAGTATTTTCAGTTTGGTGCGAACCAGCAGCCGAAACTTTTTTGTTTGGGTATTGTACTGCGTGAGTGCTGACTGTCGCCATATTAGATATATGTCAGTGTAAGACGTGTTGACATCCCTAATACGGATTCTTGTGTTATCTTGTGTGTGCATGCTCTTATACTAACTACTGACCATCTGCCGAATCATTCCATTTAGTACGCTGCTTACTTCTATGGTTTGGCGTTGCACTACTATCGTATACACACCTCATCGAACGCTGACCGCAAATCCACCCAGCAGCCGGGAATTGATATCAGACGCATTTGATTGTACTCGACATTAATTGATAATAGCAAAGTGGACCCCAATTGGACCATGAAAAATTTGCCTCGTGAAGGTGTTCGCACTCATCGAAAGTTGAGACGTACGCTCCCTGGGAATCGGACGCCATTCTCGTATATCTGCTGTCTTTATTCATTCCGTAGTGTGTTTAATGTGCGGCTGACGACTGAACGTGTACAGAGCGACACGTACTGCACCGCAGTCTGAATTCAGGCTGTCCATTATGACTGGCAGCCTATCCCGCAGCTACCCTACCTTTTCTTGCCGTATCTGAAAAACCTCATTCGGAATGCCGGGGTGTCATCTGGGTCCTTTGGATGGCGTATCGTCGCTACTTCGCAATTTAAATAGAGTACTTACATGTTTGTTTTAAAACAGGCAGAACACATACGAGCGTGTGCTTCCTCACTTGCTATACGATATGGTTACGCAGTACGACAACTTAAAGTGGAACAAACGAGTCGTGTCACGCAAATATTATCACTAAGTATGTGAAGCCAGTGTTACGAAGTATCACCTACCTGGCGAAGTCAGTGTTACGAAGTATTACAAGAGAGAAGCAAAAGCAAATAAGATAGAAAATATAAACAAATGATGTATGTACAAGGTCTAAACTGCTATACATCATGTCAATCTAGCCTCATTGCTCTAATTGTTCTCTGCATTTATCGGTTTAGGACTATAATTTGGGCTATTATTTTTAAAGTATTGAGTTGACCCAGTCATTTCTGTTGGGTATTTGCCTGCTCCATGCAATTTCTCACCCGGTAGTGGGTATTGTCAAAGATGACGGGACTTGGGAATACACAATTATGTACTTGATTGCCTATATCTAAACCTTAAAATTCAGCTATAGACTGCTTGTCCTATAACCAATATCCTATAATATGCATGTGATAGCAGCCGGTACATGCTGAAAGTATAGGTCCCTTAGCTGTATAAAAAATATAGGGTACGTATATGTGGACACGTGTGCCTCCGCGTTAGAAAAAATTAATGCTTTCAGATGCAACAAAATGTTGCGATTTCGGGACGTCGCACTCCTGATTGTCAATTATGTATACGTTACATGTCGGTGCCCTTCCACTTTCGATTAGCACTCTGTTTTCGTGTGCAGCCCATAGTCTACCTACACGTTCGCGGTGCTGTGATAAACGTGCGCCCTCCTATTCTTCTTGTCATTCGCGTCTCCTTACACTATAAGAAAAAAAATGAAAAAAAGAAGAAGAGGAAGAGACGTTGGAGCCTTGGAGGCAGCAGCATGCACTGTACAGCAAACAGCAGCACAGCATAGCAGGTATCGTGCCTGGCCGGGCCGGGCCGGGCCTCGGGCCCGCCGTGCTCGGACCGGTCGTGCCTGGTCGGGCTAGCCCGCGGGCCTGCAGTGGGCCGGACCGTGCCGGGCCCATCGTGCTCGTGCCTGGCACGGGCTTTTCGCCCACTTCGTCGCCGCGGCCCGACCCGAGGCACGACGGGCCGTACCCGTGCCAGGCCCGATTTCGCACTCGTGCACGGCCGTTCATGCCAACTTTCGTGCCGGACCGGGCCGGCGGCGGCGGCCTGGCCCAAACTGCCACCTCTACCATGGATACAAGCAAGTGTTGCAGATATGGTGCACAATATATGGAGAGAACGGAACAAGAGAATATTTGCTGATAAGTGCTCTGCTGTAGAGGTTGTTACTGCTAGAATTAAATTCCAAGTATTAGCCAAGATATTTGCTGATAATAATCCTAAACATAATAGGATTAGAGGATGTATTGTAACACATGGTTAAGCTCTTAAGGAGTGGTTAGCTCTTTTTGCATCAAAATGTAATTTCACTCAAAATGAATGAAATGATGATTTTTCCTGCAAAGAAATAATGGAAATAATTAATAATAAATATAATAATAATAATAATAATTAGTAATAATAATAATAATAATTAATATAAATAATAATTATTAATGATTAATATTATTAATATTAAATAATAAATAACATTAATAATATTAATATTTTATAATAAAAATAATAATAATGAAATTAATTAATTAATATTAATATTAATTAATAATAATAAATAATAATAATGATGATAATGATAATGATGATGATAAATAATAATAATAATAATAATAATAATAATAACAACAACAACAACAACAACAACAATAATAACATTTAATAATATTAATATTAGTATAAATATTAAGTATTAAAAAGAATGTTATTATCAATTATTAATTATAATAATTATTACTATAATTAATAATAATATTAATATCAATATTTAATAATATTAATATTATCATAAATAATATTAATATTATCGTAAATAATAATAATAATAATAATAATAATAATAATAATAATATTATAAATATTAGTTAATAATAATAATATTATTACTAATTATTAATTATAATAATTATTATTATTAGTATTAATGTGTCTGAACTTAACTAAACTAAATGTGTCTGAACTGAACTGAACTGAACTTGACTTAACTGAACTGAATGTGTCTGAACTGAACTGAAAATGTGTGAACTGAACTGAAACTGTCTGTATATAAGTTCAAGAGAACAGAGCTTAAGTGTAGTTAAATGAGTGAAGGTAAGATGAATTTGAGAAATCAGTCAATTTTTTTGGAATTTTACCTTGTTGAGAAATGGAGTTAACCCAAACAAAAGTTTCAAAAAGGAATATGAGGTTTATTCAAGAAGGTGAGAATTCCAAAAAAAAAAGGAGAGAGAGTATTTATATCAATGAAAAAAATAAAATCAAAGTATTATTGATTTGTTGATGAGAAAATGGATCTGATACAAATAATCTTGAGGAGTTCAATTTCTTGGAATTTTAATGTCAAAAGGAATGAGACAAATGTAGTGAGAGAAAATAAATACAGAGTAAGAGGGAAGACTCTAGCACTGCAGGTGACCTTTCTATTTTTTTCTTTATTTTTTTGTGCTAGATGTCTGTCTATGATAGGTGGTGCATGGAGTGTGACAAAATTGTGGGACGGGTAATCCACAAACTTGGATCTCCATCGTCTTTCTTAATCTACCCAGAAACTATTTCACCAGAAGAAATCAAAAGCAAAGGATTAACTTCCTTATAAACATAGAATCCACAATAATGAACATTAAGGTTATCAAGTATAAAGAATCGGAATTCATCGTAGTGAGTCAAAGTTGACGAGTTTGATTGTTTACACAAATGAAGAGAAGGCAAATTGTAAAGCTTGAAAACTTACCAAATAGGGAATGACAAGACAAGTCATAAAATCATAATTCATGTATTGAAGCCCTCGGTTGCTCAGAGTCTTTGTACTCGAAAACTTCAAACAACGTTTTTCATCAATATCAGGTTCCCGCATTTCGGGCAAGGGGCCATCTTAGCCTTCCATCTCACGCCCCCATTCTAGATTTCCCCGGTACGGGTTTACCACCTCTCTCGTAACAGAAGACACCTGCGGCGGGACCCTATGAGCGTTAAAATGCTCACGAATGTATGAATAATCTTTTGGTTTCCCAATTGACCATTTGATAGAACCACTTGGCTTAAATTTCTCTTGAAAAGATTGATCTCTCGCTTTCTCATTAATAATTTTATCACACAAGCATGTGACAGACAGCAGTGGTGGATATAGGCGGATGAGATGGCCTATATCCACCAATCGCATCTCTTTGAAAATCCAGCTTCTTCGCGTGCAAATACTCCATAACAAGTGAGGTGGCGTTGTGGTTACAACTTCCACCGTGGATACGGAATTAGTCGTGGTTCAATTGCGAGGGAAACGCGAATGACTGGTTCACGCAACCATGAACGAAACCAGAATTGAATTGTACCCGGGCCAGTTTTTCATAGCGTTAGTTGTTCGTACTCATCGTTTCTGAAACTCAAATCATTACTTAAAATGAATGTCTACTAGTTTCTTTATCCGTGAAAATCACGGATATATTTAAAAATAACTGTGACATTTGTTTATTAAAATTTAATTGTGACAAATAATTGTGACAATATGACCATATTGTCACAATTATTTATCACAATTAAATTGTTATAGTTCTTTTAATACTTTTGAGATAAAATTATTTTTTATCAAAATATTTGATTGCAAATATGATATGGTAAACTACCGATGTACACGATTTCGGCACATGAAACAACAACTAACACCGGAGTCTTAGTCCCAAAAAGATTAACATGGATCATTATCCGAAAGGGTGAAGTTGTCTCCAAAAAACAATCCTATGAAGAGACATAACAGTAGGCAAACTCAGGGCAAAAATGAGAAATCTGAATACAAAAAAAAAAAAAAAAAAAAAAAAAAAAAACTCATCTGATCTCCATCATCTTCCTTGAATTGACCCTAAAGTTTTTTCACCAAAATCGCTTCTATTCATGTAGGCCTCCTCTTTTTTCGCTCGTCACATGATCTACCGTCGGAATTCATCGTAGTCAGTCCAAGTTGACGAGTTTGATTGTTTATACATGTTCATGGTTATAGATTTGAGTATACTATGCATTGAGTGCAATTATACTCACAAATAGAAAATAGGGTGATAAAAAAAAAGTCAAATAAGTTCGAGAAGAATTAAAATTAAGAATTACTCTACGAGTATATGAATAATATTTTGGTTTTCCAATTGACCATTTGATAGAACCACTTGGCTTAAATTTCTCTTGAAAGAACAGACAGCAGTGGTGGATATAGGCGGATGAGATGTTCTATATCCACCAATCGCATCTCTTTGAAATCTAGTTTCTTCGCGAGCAAATACTCCAGAACAAGTGAGGTAGCATGGTGGTTACAACTTTCACCATGGATACGTAATTAGTCGCGGTTCAATTGCGAGGGAAGCGGGAATAACTGGTTCACGCAACCATGAACGAAACCAGAATTGAATTGTACCCGGGCCAGTTTTTCATAACGTTAATTGTTCGTACTCATCGTTTCTGAAACCCAAATCATTACTTAAAATGAATGTCTAATAGTTTCTTTACCCGTGAAAATCACGGATATATTTAAAAATAACTGTCACATTTGTTTATTAAAATTTAATTGTGACAAATAATTGTGACAATATGACCATATTATCACAATTATTTGTCACAATTAACTTGTTATAGTTCTTTTAATACTTTTGAGATAAAATTATTTTTTATGAAAATATTTGAGTACAAATATGATATGGTAAAACATATTTGATAATAGATAAATGTTTCTATTAATTCGTGTTCTGTTTTTGATAAAAATATTGTCTTGGCAAAAATGTTAGGTTTTAAGTTTTTTTTTCCGATTAAATCAGGTAATATTCAACGCTGATTGGCCGAAAAAAAATGATTGGCCCAATTGCATTGGTTTAACAGAGAAACAACGCTCAATCAGTTAACAAATATAAAAAATTTAATCAAGATCGTGTTATTTAATGACAAGACATATAATAATTTCCTTAATTAAATTCGTGTATCCTTAATGATCAAGTCGTAGATATTTTAAGTGGATAAAATCATTTCGAAACTGATTGATTAATGATATTAAAATTTGAAAGAAAAAAAAATATTCAAAAGTTAACATTTCAAAATCGTCTTATTAATCGTAATGGTAGGATATACAGAATATCTTCTTTATTAATGCATTGAAATGATTTACGTAATTGAAATTTAAGAATGAAAAAATCAATCATATTTTATCTAAAATTATTTAAGAATTGAAAGGGGACAGTCATCTAAAATAGGAGTATGCAACAAAGTTCTTCTGTGTTTTCCGACAGATAAATAGATTCGATTATGCATAAAGATCTATGATGAATAGCGAGCCACCTCGATATGTTTACCGTTTAGGCTGAAGTTCATCGAAGTTGTATGGAAAGTTTTGTAATGCATTTTGGTTGATGTGTATCATTGTTTCATGCATTATTAGGAGATGACTAAACCATACAATCTCGAATAATACAAAATTATCCCAATAAGAAATTATCAGGAGCAGAATAATATCCCAAATAATGCATTATCAGGAGCATACAGTGGAAAGTTCTTAAAAATAATCAAATAATAGTAGAATGACATATGACTAAAGCAAAATAAGGAGAAAACAATCCCAAATAATACAAAATTACAATCGCAGATCTAGTCCTGCAAGCAAACTCATTGATTTTGCTCATGCTGTTGATGGACAATTTAATTACAAAGCATGCCTAACTCCATCTGGAAGCCTAATTGACTACCCAAGCTAGCCTTACATCCAAAAACTTCATCTCATGATTTGCTCCATGAATCAGTACCTTATTACTTGACACTATGAATAACAACCACCCAAATGAGTAAACAACAACCCGGAAAATCCTAAAATGCCAATAAAAGACCAAATCTTGCAAAGCCAGAAAACAGCAGGCAGCAGATGAGGGAAGTGGAATAACTACATAAACTCACTAATCATAATTGAATATGGCATTAAATATGCGTATTTAGTAAGCTGCTAATATAGTCCTGCAAGAAAACTCGTGAAGATAGCCATTACGTGTCCAAGACGCCAGCATATGAGTCCGTGCCGGTGACCGTTAAGAATGCTGGAATATGTGATGCAGATGATAGTCAAGTTTCGTACTACGACGCCGTGCTGCAAGAATTAGTGGATTTGTACCCGGAGTTCTATGGAAAGTAGGTAGATGGATCGGTGCCTGTTAATGACATTTGTCCTCGTGCCGGTTTAATTATGTGTACGAATCTGTTGTGTCAAACTGTTGTTTCATGTAGTTAATATTATGTTGTAGGATTGCAATATACCTGTATTTCCTAATTTGACTCCCACTAAATATCAATGCTTCATGCATTATCTCCGATTTGTACTGCCATAGTCATTGGCTTCTGTCATGTGTAAGGCGGGAACAAGGTTCCGGTGTGGCAAGAAGTGATTGTACGAATGATACTTGGCGGTCATTTTAGACGATTAATAGTTCCTGACAGGCCAAAAAACCCAAGTCCAAAATTAAATCTTCGTGCTATAGACAGTTCCCACATCAAAGATCTGGTTTAGAATGAAGCATATCTATGGAAACAACAACTGTATTGGTGCAGAAGAAAAATGAACACCTAAGTTGAAAGTAGAAATCATTTCTGATCTCAAATGAAGAATCCCCAAATAGTTGTTCCGGTTCCTTTTTTTCCTGGATATGTTTGTAAATAGCGAGGGGGAAAAGCGTTTAGTAATGTCAGTTGTAGGCTCTATTCATTACAAGACTTAAGCCAAATACATATTTTTCATGCAATGTAGTCTAGGAAAGGTATGACAATGGACAAACTTCATCTTCATCCTTGCCATACTGCAAAAACGTCATCCAAAATTTACCTCATGCATACTGTAAAAATGTCATTCAAAATGTCTCCATAAAGTTCTATACATCCCTGAAATGTCAGGAGTAGCATTATAGACGGAGACTGATCACATCAGTAATGATCGAGCTTAAAGAGCTCATCTTTACCAAGTTATTGAGATCTATTGTGCTAGCATGTGGCTATGTTAAAAATTGGCAGAAGTCGAGCATCATTTCTTGTAAATACATCATAATTTTCGATTGCAGATATAGACGTGTCTTAATAAGGCAATAAAAGATACGTGTTATATTGTTAAATCTGCTATGAACTTAATATGGATAACTCGTTCTAAGGGAGACGTATATGTACGCTCACGAATAATTTAGACCCAGTCTTCTAAAAAACACAACTAAGGAAGCTGTTCACAAGTATGGATTTTGTTTCAACCCTGGGAAGCCCCTGCATGTTTACTCTACACTATTTTGTTTTGATGTGCGTGAAGATTCTCTGCCTGATGGGACTCAACAATGCGTGGATGTGCTTGTCTACGCATGTTACCATGCATTATTCATTATTTTGGGAAATGTGAACCACTGCATGTTTATGGTACGCGCGTGAACAGTTAGAAATATATCATATATGATATGTGAGATGGCATTTTGTTAGTTTTGCCTATTCAAATTTTATATACGGTGAACATCATTGTAGCCATTTTCTAAGTGTACGTCAACCATCTTAATTGATTTCTTTAGTCTTCTATGTTTTATCTGTAACAGAAGAACAATTAACGGGTAGCCGATGTAGGGAAATATCCAATACAACATCCGCATTTGTCATTCACATAAGATTTGGTAAGACAGGTCTAGCTGTAGTCATGTACTTATACTAAATGTGACATTTCCTATTCTTCCCCGATATTCCACTTTATCCTTTCTCCTTTCTCTTCTTCCCCTTCTTTTTGTCCTTAAATATGACTTGCTTTTGTGGTATAGTTGTTCTGAATTTAAACAAAATGACCACCAACTACAGAAAATGCAGCTAACTTCAAATGCTCTCATGAGTACGGAACCCTCAAGCCAACATTGCATAATGTGTTCCCGTTCAGTATAGTTGTCAAAAGCGGCAAATTTATGTCCACAACCTCTTTAGGCTCCATTTTCTCATCAATCAATTTTCCTCCTCTACATTCGCTTCCCCTTCACATCCACGCTTCTGGCCTCCTCTTACACCTCATCTATATCCCCTTCTCCTATCATTCCTCTCTGGGTCTCCTGCCTCTTTTCATGATCTAAGTTTCATCCTTAAATATGTCGGTCTTTTGGCATGTAGTTTAGTGAAGATTCGTTTCTTCAACTTCTTCTACCCTTGGCGTTCTCTCCCGTCTCCCTCCCCATCCCCTTACTCTCTTCCTAATGCTCCTCCTTTTGACGTTCCTCATTGCCCTCTACTAAGACCAGCTTCCCTTCTCATTTATCTCCTTTACATCTTCTTCTTCTTCTTCTTATTCTTCTCCTCATCTAAGTAATACGACTCTCTCTTGCCATCACGCTCAGCGAGAGTGTCGGTTCTTTAAATATTTCCACCTCTTTCGTTCTTTGCTACCTCATTTCATAACCTTCTTTTCTTTCCTCCTTAGTGCTCCACCTCTTCATGTTCCCCCTTTCCCGTTTCCTAAGACAAGCTTTCTTCATCCTTCACTTCCTCCACATTCTCTTCTCTTTCGTTTTCCCTTATTCTCCTTTGCTTCTCTTTCTACTCTCATCTTCATCCAAGATTCATTCTTACATATGACTTTCTTTTGTCATTTAATTCCACGAGGATTCATCTCTTCCACTAATTTCACCTCACTTGTTCATCACGTCATTTTCTCTCATTCCCTTGTATCCTTGTTCCACTAATGCTACGCCTCTTCTTGTTGCTCATTTTCCATCTACTAAGATCATTTTTCCGTCTTCTCAACCTCTCTTCTTTCTCATTCCTTTTCTCCTTCTTCCACTTCAAGAAAAAAAATCTTGCGGGCGACCCCGTTCTTGCGTCCAAATTTTACAGTCTCTCATCATCTAAGATTCAATCCTAAATATGATTGCTTTTGTCATGTATTTTAGCGAGCGTCTTATCCCTTGAAGTCTTTATATCCAAATGATTCTTGACCCCTCCTCCCGCATGCTCCCTTCTCCTTATCACCACAGCCCTCCTCCCTAACACTCTACTTTTTATTCCTTCTTTCTCCTCTACTAAGAACAATTTTCATCCTCTTTCATGTTCTCCCTCATCTTCTCCTCCATATCATCTCAGATTTGTTTATAAACATAACTTTTTTTTTTATCATTTAGTAAAGTGAAAGTGTTGTCCTTCAATTCCTTCCAACCTTCCCATTATTCACCCTATCCCTCGGCCCTCCCCTATCTATCTCCATTAATGTTCCTCCTCTACCTATTCACATTCTCTATTACTGAGATTAATTTATTTCTCATCCCCGTCATTTTCTCCTTCCCTTGCTCCTCTCTCTCTAACTCTCATTTAATTCTTCCTCTTCTACTATGTCCCATTTTCATCTTCCTCCGCCAACCCCTTACCTTTTTCCCCTCTCCTCTTCCACCTGTTGTTATCCTTCCTAATTAAATTGTCATTAATATGACTTTCTTTTGTTATCTATTTTAGCGAGTGCATTCCTTTCAACTTTTTCTACCCCTCTCGTGCTTAATTTTTCTCTTCACTACCTCCACCACATTTCCTTCTCATTCCTCTTTATTTCTCTTCTTCTCCTCTTCCTCATCACTTTAGATCACACCTTAAATATGACTTCTTTGAACCTATTTTGATGAGAGTGTCAACCCTCATCTCCTTTTACACCTACCATTTTCACCATCTTCCTTTAATCTCTTACTCTCCTTTCTTCTCCCCCTTCTCTAATGCTCCTCTTATTCAAGTTCATACATTTTCATCTATCCACTAAATCATTTTTCATTCTCCACCACCTCTTCTCACATCCGCCAGTCTATTCTAACCAGAATTCTCTCTCTGCTACTTACACGGTCACACCTGGCCTCCAC
This sequence comes from Agrostemma githago, assembly GCA_958450325.1. Classification (NCBI taxonomy): domain Eukaryota; kingdom Viridiplantae; phylum Streptophyta; class Magnoliopsida; order Caryophyllales; family Caryophyllaceae; genus Agrostemma; species Agrostemma githago. The sequence goes on along the minus strand of OY288240.1, from coordinate 78,038,245 downwards.
CCTCCTGATTCCCGCACAATTGCACATACCTATACCAAAAATTTTGCGTCATCCCTATCAATGCCTCTATAAACTTTCATAAAATACTATGCTTTTGTCATTTAGTCCAGTGAGTCTGTCGGCCCTTCAACTACTTATACCCCTTCCCTCACACTCCCCCTTCTCATCCACCCCCTCTACCTTAATGTTCACTCTCTTCCCGATTCTGTTTCCCAATCTACTAAGATTAGTCTTCCACATTCACATGTCTCACATCCTCATGCATTTACTTTTCCCTTTCTTTTCCGCATCCTTATCGTCATTATCCAGAAAAGTAATTACATTTGACTTGCTTTTGTTATCTAGTTGAGTGAATGTGACCTTTTTCTCTTGTTCTTCCTCTATTCCCCCGATATTCCACTTTATCCTTTCTCCTTCCTTTTCCTCCTCTCCTTTTCGTCCTTAAATATGACTTGTTTTTGTCATCTTGTTCAATGAAGGACTGAGGCTGTCGTCACCTTAACTCCTACCTCTCTCATTTTTAGCCTTGTTCTTCTCCCTCTAACGTTCTTTCGCTTCATGTTCCTCTTTCCCTCTTTCCCTCTCTACTAAATTTATTTTTTCTCTTTCACTGGCTCTACCACGTTCATTTCCCCTTCCCAAACGCAACTCTCTCCCTCTGCTGCTCGCACCCCCACCCCCTTGATTCATGTGCATACTTAATCCCAAACTTTTGCGACCAGCCCTATCAACTACTCTACACCCTCTAAATATCTTTCTACTATACTATCTAATTAACCTCCATAATAGGCTAGTTTCATTTTCCTTCGATACATCTTAGTCAATAGTTCACGTTTATTTTATTTACGACTTGTCTCAAACTATATACTCCCTCCATCCAGGCCGAAGGTAACATGAACTCACTTTTCTTCTCACAAAAAGTAGGTCTATGTTACCTTTGGTCTTTGTTCTGGATGGGAGAGTAGTTTTGATTTATTTTATTACGATTCGTCTCAGTCAATAATTTATGATTGCTTTATTTACAACTCGTCTCTATCAATAGTTTAAGTTTAGTGTATTTACGACACATCTCAGTAGTAGTTTGTGTTTATTTTATTCATGACCCATCTCAGTCAATATAGTTTATCTTTGCTTTTTTATGGCTCGTCTCAGTCAATAGTACGTTCATTTTATCCATAATCCGTCACAGTTAATAATTTACATTTGATTTATTTACGACTCATCACAGTCAATAATTTACATTGGATGTATTTACGCATCGTCCCAATCATTAGTTTACGTTTATTTTATTTTCAATTCGTCTCAATCATACCGTTTATGTTTATTTTATTAAGACTCGTCTCAGTTAATAAGCAACTTCCCTTACTCCCTTATGAAGTATATTAGTGTGCACCATTGTTGAATCGAGTCGTACCATCATCATTACTATCACAGTTAATAACTCCAAATGAACATTTTTCTTGGGTGATAAAACTTATATATGTTTCGTTTACAGCGGCAAACTCGTTCATGTCAGCAATGTACAGGTGAACATATATAACACACTCCCAACTAATAGTCTAATACCATGCTTGAGTTTCGATTCAACTCCCGACAAAACCGCTTTCAAATCATCCTGCATCCCTGATGAAAATGCGAGCAAGTAAATTTCGAATTCAATGCCTTATTTTTCGGACTTTGTTTTGCTAAAGTGCACTTCACTTACTTGGTGAATTTTTGCTAGATTCCTTCAACCAGCAACAAATGGAAAACATATCATCATTGCCCGTCTTTGATATATGCGCATGATGCATAGCATTTTCAATCGGATTAGAAATAGCATCGATATTTTGGGTTTGACCAAGACTTTTCGATGAATAGTCTCCTTCCACTTCATAAACACAATTTGTATCCTTCAGGTTGATGTCGTTCCTGATGCTACTACCAGTTGAAGGTAACTGTAAGATGCCAAACTGTATGGGATGTTAAACTATATAAACTTTGCCCATCAGTTTTCCAGCCTCTGCAAGATGCTAACTGTATGGGATCAAATTTATAACTACCACCACGAACCACCAGAATCTTAATTCAATGGCGCAAGCGATTGTGGACAAAAAAATATTGAATCATAGCTTAGATGGACCGCCAGTAGCTTGATTTACAAGCTCACGCCTGAGAATCTTTCCGGAGGAGTTCTTTGGAATAGCACCAACAAAAGAGACACGGCGTATTTTCTTGTACGGAGTTACCTACAAGGGGAGTGATAATGAGTTATGAGTGTGCTTACAGAAATCAACAAGAAGAATGATTGGATGGAATTTGGAAGAAAAAATGCACCAAAGAATAATGAAATTATCATTGCAAAAACCAACACCCTCAACAAACGTACAGATTTGAGTCATTTGACTCGCATGACAGCAAACAATAAGTCTTTATATGAACACTATTGCATGTGAAACCAATCATGTATTTTATAATATTCAATCTTTATACTGATGTAGTTCTCAGTTGAATGTATGAATATTGAATAATGAGATGGCCTCATCTGCAACATCATGTGTTATAAGTTATAACTTGATAAGTTTTTATAATATTCAATTACGGTTGTCAATGTTCATGCAATTCTATATTTACAAATGGCAATGTTCACAAAGGAACAAATTACTACTCAACTGTACACCGGTATGGTATTTATCTTGCCGAAATAAATACTCGTACTTACTAACATGATATAATAAATTACGGCATGCAGTTACGAGTTATGACTTTTAAGTGATGACCGACACCTCAGAGAGAAACAAAAGGTGAACATAACTGAGGATCTGAAAATTTAAAGTCAGCAAACTCAGATGGAAGGCAGACCCGTTTTGCAACATAATCCATTACTTGAGACCCAGAAATGTGATTTCCAGGTTTCCTAACAATAAACGCCATGGGAATTTCTCCCGCTTCATCATCTGCAGGCATATACATTATAATTAATAGTTGTAGAAATCCTTGTAACTTGTAAGACAGAAACTACGCAAACTTGAACTTGCTGTAGAATATTTCACAGAGATAATATACTATTTCAACTAATATCACAAATGTTCTATCAGAAGGAACAGACGGGAAAGAGGGAAGCAAGAGGGGAATTTGGAAAGAAGAATAGGCGTTCATCCTAATCCCAGTGTAACAACTAAAACAAACCAGAACTGCAAAGTCCAAACCCCTTAGTCCATCCTATTTTTTAGGGTCAAGACTTTTAGTATAGTAACCTCTTAATAGCTACAAGTATATTTTCTCACACATCTCAGAGTTGGAAAGATCCATCACAAGCACTCTATTAAGATATTAGTTTTAAAGAACGGGGGCTAGCTAAGTGGAAAGAACTCTTTACTCCAGCCAAGAGGTTGGGTTCGATTCTCATAAGCGACTTAGTGCCTGCCTCATCGGACCCACTTTTTTTATTAGTTTCAGACATTATAGTGCAACTGTTTGTTGTTATTTAGTTCGTGCACAATAAATGTGCCCATCCTTGCAATGCGGTCACAGCGTGCTCCAAACCCTTCACAAACTGTTGAGGATGTGGTGTCGTGGCTCGTGACCTTATAACAAACAATGTTCACAAGAAAATTATTGGTGCCTACAGAAAATCCAATTCAAGTGACAAAACCATTCAGTGTAAATACTATAGATCAACATCCACAAGAAACTAATAGGAATATAAGAAAATACTCCCTAGCAACTTAATACTCCCTCCGTTCATTATTTTTTGCCCATTTCATGAATGATTGTGAGGTATTTTATTGAAATGAGGCAAACAAATAGTGAACGGAGGGAGTATATTGTAAGACAATAAATGAAGGAATCAACGACATCCTATAGAGCAAAATAAGAAACATTCGTTCTGAACTTACGGAACGACAGCAGCATCAGCTATATCTGGGTGTGATAGTAGCAAATGTTCCAGCTCGGCTGGTGGAACCTGACAATAAATGAGGTGAAGTCATTCAATGATTTATAGACACACCCACAAAAATAACAAAATTATTTAAAAACACTGCATCTCGTAATTATTGGTAAATAGCAAATCTTGCAACCTGATATCCCTGTACTTCACCAATTCCTTTAACCGATCAACAATGTAAAGACATCCATCACTGTCAAAATAGCAAAAATCTCCTGTTTTCAGCCAGTCTTCAGGTAACAATGTATCAGCAGTTGCCTCTTTATTTCCCACATAGCCTACAGTTGACACCGTTTTTATTAAATGCAGATAGTTGATGGAAACATTTTCTAACTACAGAAACTAACAGAGAAATGTGACACGAATCATACTATCAACTTAAATGAGTATAAAAGGATATCAATCAATGTATACCCCAATTACAAACTCATCCACAATTATATCTGACATTGACTTGATCATGTTCTAATTATAATTAAAACCAACCTTACCAGTATTCATTCAAATTTCAATGAATCATTTTGCTTATTTCTCATGTTTGCAAATGAAATTTGAACAAATGGACAAACAAGTCCCACACAACTACAGCACAAAGCCAAGGAGAAATTACCCTTCATAATTGTTGGTTCACGCAGCCATAACTCTCCTTCTTTGCCAGGTGGTAACCCTTCGCCAGTTGATGGATCAACGATATTTGCTTGCATAAGCTCTTGTAAACACCCAACAGAACCATACTGCACAGTGCTAATAATTTTTTTATTTGGGAGTACGGCGGATGTGGTATAAAAAGGAATCCTAACTAAAGCTTGATAAAAGACAATGGCTTCTTTATCGAAGGCCTAACATAGACATATTAAGGTTACTATTCACGTTAAAGATAAACAAAAAACAACAGGATTTCATTTTCTGCAAGGCCAAGAATTTATTATAACGCAAGAAAACAGGATGGATAAAGATAAACAAAAAAAAATGTTTTGCATGTGAAGCCGAATAAAATTGATGGTAGAGAATGTAGACAGGATTTCATTTTCAGAACCATTTTTATCACTCATTAGTCATTACCACCACAATTATTGGGAACCGCTTGCAATTCCATACTTGTTTTCGAAATGATTACAGGAAACCAAAAAATTTAAGTGCCCAGAAAAGTTGAGTGCAACTGTACTAATGACTAATGGTGTTTGAGTTCATAAGTGCAGACATTTCAGCGTTTTAGCTAGTGTAAAGTGTAACCCCAACACAAGAACCTTAATTGCCATCTTGAAAAATTAATTTCAAATGTCTAGTGACTATAATCACGAATACAAATCGGATGACATAAAATTGTGTGTCAAGCACTCATTTGTTATCATCATGTTCAAAATAAATCCCACCTTCAGGAAGCAAAAATCCTTTGCTTAATGCTGGTCTTTCATAAGGTGCAACCTGGAGATCATAAAGAATTTTTAATTTCGCCATAAACGACATGTAAGGAAACAATGTTCTTTTGAATTGATAAGAAGTAAGAAAAGAGAATCAAGGTGAAATGATTAAATTCAAATTGGCTACAATCAAGACATTTCAAGCATTGCATTTGATCACAGTAAAGATCTATTTTCTAAGAGGCGAATTCAGGACTTGAATGTCGTTGAACCAAAAAACACGTAAACTGAGACAGTAAGCGTCACTGAGGGAGGTAGTGTCATATATCTTGCTCATATATATCACCCTAGAAAGCCAGTCATTATATACCTTTAAATCACAAAGCAAACAGCTCAACATAAGAAGCAATAATTTTATCTATCAATCAATAACCTTCTTTACGACTACCATTTGTTAAAAATACCAGCAAACGGTTTTATACACGAGATGTCAACTTAATCCCGTCAACATCTAGGTAACCAACTAACCACTAATGATAACCACAATTTCTAGGGCTTCTACATAAGCGAGCTAAGGAGTCGAATGTATACAACTAAACGTCGAGGTTTTTCCACCACTATATGCTTGATGATCATGAACACCCACTCACCCAGTGTTTACCTAATTCTTCAAAAACTGATATGGAGAATGCAACTAAACAAATCATTTTAAGGTGTTTTCCTTCATCTTATGAGATTACAATCATTCAATCAAACTCCTCAACTCCGCGAATTGAACGAGTAATTAACTACATCACATACAAACTGTGTTGACAAAATTCAACACTTAAAGCTGACAATGAGCAAAAAAAAATGAGTATAACCCAGAAAACCCTTGATCAAAAAGAACCAAACTTGATCCACCATGACCACCAAACAACAATTCAACACTAAAATAATAATCATAACAACAACGACATCGGAGCCTTAATCCCAAAATCTAGATTTGAGGTCGACTAACAATGAACATAAAATAGCAACAACCCAAAAAACCTTTTATCAAAAAGATCAAAACTTTATCCACCAAACAACAAAAAGATTACCCAACAACAAGAAAAAAAAGATGAATTATCAAAAAAAAAATATATATGGAGAAGAAAGGGTACAGATTCTTCAGAAATGATACACAGTTCACCAGGTGAAACGCCTCGTTTAGTGAGTTCAAGAGCAGCATAACCAGCTGCAACTCCACCACCCACTATCACGTACACAAATGCACGACCCATCTTCTTAATCTAACCTAATCAATCAAATCAAATTATGAATTCAATTGGTGGGTTTGGTTTATTTGTGTTCTTGAATTTTGTTTATTATTTAATAATTAGGGTTATAATAATCAAAGGTAGGGGGGGTCGACTGTTTGAGGAATGGAGATCGTTAAATTCCAATCCAATCCATTCCGTAAAGGGGAGGATGACTCTCAGTAGAAGCAATCAAACATCATTCGCATATTTCTGGTTCTGCTTGCGCTATCCTTTCTCTTACTCCAATTTTTCGTGTGGATGTATTTTTTTAATGGATTATGGTTTACGAATTATGGATAGATCCTCATTTGTCGTGTAAATTGACCCCCTTTTTTTTTTTTTAAGGAAGTGTAAATTGACCTTTTGATTAACTAACATTCCTTGTTTTTTTTTTTTTTTCACTCGTCGACAGGTTGCACGGACACTCCTCCAAACCAACGTGTCGGACACCGACACACATCAGACACACGACAATACGTGTCGGACACCGACACACATCAAACACACGACAATACGTGTCGGACACCTGTAAAATCGTGTTCGGTTTTTTTAGTTTATTTGGACACGTATCGGACACAGTCCGTCATATTTGGAGACGTGTCCGACCCGATTCGTAATATTTAGAGACTCGTCAGACATATCTAACATTGTTTTATTGAGTTCCGAATTTAATAAATGACAATACTGTGGATTTATTGTGGTTACTTGATGCTATAAACATTTATTATAAGACTAAATAACTAACTAATAATTATATTATAGTGGTACAATTGTTTGAATTTTTAAAATTTGATTTTTAACTTCAAATTTATAAGACTTTAATTTTTGTTTTATTATTTTACGATAATTGTGATAGTGTAAGTAACCAAACATATATGTTAGGTATAAAAATTTTCAAATTCTCTTTGTTTAAATATGTATATTGATTTTTTTTCCTGCCGTGTCCTACGAAATTTCAAATGTCGTTTCACGTGTCCGATACGTACCCGTGTCCCGTATCCGTGTCCGTATCGGTGCAACCTAGCTCGTCGAAACGGCCTTAGAGCTAAAACCCGGCTCATTCTTCACAAAAAAAAAAAAAAAAAAAAAAAAAAAAACTCACTTGAATGTCATCTTTAAATCAATAGAGGTAAGTTTTTTCTCATTATGAATCGTATAGCGATACGAAGACGTGTCGAATTGTTCGATCATGTTTAACATCTCTAGATAGTAAATCGTATTCTTTGATTTTTATTAGATTCGATAATATCCAAAATATTACGAATCAAAGTTTACCTGATTCGCCGAGAAGGATAACCAAGAAGCAATAGAACATAAAATGACGTGAACCAAACAGAACGAACAAAGTGACCACATTTACCTGTTCATTTTTTCGAGTAACAATCGATTTGGTTCACCGTCATTTCAGTAATTTGTAACAAAATTGATATTGGAAAGTATTGGTCCACACGACCAGACTCCACAAGTTTCATTACTTTAATAACTACAATTAATTTGTACTCCGTAGCATTCAAATATCATTCGCATATTTGGGATAATAAATAAACTTGCATGGAGTAATAATTGGTAAATATTGTCCTAGTAAATGAAAATAAATACTTCTGATAGAGTTATTAGTTGTAATTATAATATTTTATCTTTTGTATCCTATAATCTCTTATTTTAAGTATGTATCTAGGTTGCTTAGGATTACTTGTATTCTTCTATTACTATAATAATTATCTCTTATTTTAAGACATTGTCAACAATAATAATTATGCAATTCTCCCCAATATTATTTTTCTCATAATTCTATCATGGTATCAGAACCTTGAGTTCTCGATAAAGGTTAACGCCTTGAGAGTTGATCATCTCCCATCACCACCACAAACCACTACACCCTCAGTCCCTCACCTTCCGCTACCAATGAATTGCATCAAAGTATCCTATAATAATCAACTAACCTTACAAACTTTTCGCAAACTGATTTATGATCAACCCCTTATTAACTTGGCTTAATTCCAAATTCCTGTGCAATGCACTTACTCTTCACAGACTTCTTTCTGCACCATCGCACAATTGCTCGTGGGGTTGGAAAAGTATTAAATGGGGCCTTCAGCTTGTTCAGTGTGGTATGGCATGGCTACCTGGTAAACCGAGCTCTATTGACCTTACCCAGACGCGGTGGGTTCTTGGTGCAATACCGAAACTAAAGGAGGACTGCTTGCATCCTCCACCCACTAATATCTCTGAATTGCTGGATTGCTCGGGATCCTGGAACTTTGATAAATTATGCAGGTTCTATGAGGATGCTTGGGTTGATAAAATTTTGTCATGCCAAATTCCTCTTGATGGTAGCCTTGATTTCTTCTACTGGGGTTATTCTACTGACGGGAAATTTTCTGTCAAGAGTGCTTACCTGCTTGCCCTTGAATCTTACCTTCATAACAATTCAGCTGATCCTCCTCTGGACTCCAAACTGAAAGTTTTTTGTGGTAAATTCCTCTGGAAAATTAAGGGTCCAGCAAAACTGCGGATCGGATCTTCTTATGGAAAATAATGAATAATGCTCTTCCCATTGGCTCAGAATTCCAAAGGCGTGGATTCTCTCTCCCTTACTGGGTGCCCTCTCTGCAGCAATGAGGAAGATGAAACACTTGAACATCTCTTCCGTGACTGCCCCCTCTCTTCTCGACTATGGTTCGGATCGGATCTAGGTATTGGGACTGACATGTCATCTTTTATAGACCTTAGACATTGGATTGCTGATTGGATTTCTTATTTTTGGAGTCTGGATAAGGATTGGACTCGGATTACACCCTTTGTTCTTTCTCTATGGGCTATCTGGTTAGCCCGCAACAAAGCAAAGTTCCACGGCGTACAGATCTCTGGTCACGCTCTTATGGCCATTCTCAAAACCCATCTAATTGATTTGGATGCCCTGCTTACAGGCAGAGATCACCTTACTGACGCCAAGTTGAGGGATAATGATATGGTTTTGAATAAGGTTAAGGATGGGCAACCTCTTATGATTATTGGTTCTGGTGATGGTTGCAATATGATAAATATTAAAGTGGATGGTGCATGGAAAGATTTTGGCCGGGCAGCTGGGGCTGGATTGCCCACTCTAAATCTGGCTACTGTCTCGTTCGGGAGTATACAAAATTCCATGCCACATCCCCTCTTCATGCAGAAGCGCTTGCCTTCCTTCATGCTATACGATGGGCGAAACATGGTGGATTGCTCCACATACATATTTTCTCTGACTGTCTGCACCTGGTTCAGCAAATTGGGGGACTTATGGACATCTCCCCAGAAATTCGCAGGATTGCAGAACAGATTCAATATGCTTTCTTAGATTTTCATTGCGTTCATGTTTCTTTCATTCCTAGACGTTTTAACAAGGATGCTCATAGCTTAGCAGCCATGGGCAATAAGAATTAGGCTCCTTTCTGTCTTGGTTGGCAAAAAAAAAACTTGGCTTTGGTCACACCTCCAAAATTTTGTCGCTTATGCGGACACTCCTTTTCACTTTATTGTCGTTTGACACCCCTTTGTAAGCTTGGCCTTGGCCGCCCCTCCAAAAATTTGCCGTCTACGCGGACAGTCCTTAACCCCTTGTTGTCACATGACCCTCCAAAAATATTGGCCTCGGCCACCCGTCAAAACAAAAAAAAAAACAAAATTTGGTCTCGACTGAAACACCCACATTGATTGAAGATGTCTTATTTATGAGCTTAAATGACTAGTGTTTAAAAGGATTGTAAATACTAGTCATATCAACAAAGTGCACTTTCTTCTCTGGCTGAGTGAGGACAAAATGCGCCGGAAAGGACTCGTATTGATCCGTGGGACCAATATAGAACCTGACGAGCTACCGCGACTAACATTTACGGTCCTACTTTGGGCGTCGATGTTACATCGACCAGCCTCCTCAACTTAGTCACCTCTTATCGAGCCCTTGTTTGTGCAACCATCCCTTTTAAAAATTTGTTGCCTCATTGTCGCCTACGCGACCACCCCTATCACCTTTTTTACCCTCATGGACATCCATTTATAAACTTTACAGCCCTCTTGGTAACCATTTTAAAGCTTTGTTGGCCTCTTGGCCACCTCTTTAATCCCAGCCTTAAAATAAAATAAAATAAAACAGAAACTTTTTTTTTCTTCTTCCAACCGTCCGCCCCCAAGGGCCAAGGCCCAACCACTCGTAACTATCAAATTCATCACTATGATGAAACCAACTAAGCCTCTTGTTATAAAAACCGACTTAATAGTATTTTCGTTTCTCAATTTTGTGCCGCTACTTCAACAAATCCTCTTTCTTGTGACCGGCTTCAGTTGCTAATAAAGGATAAATTAACACTTAATTATCCAAAATGCACGAGGGTATCACTATGACATACGAAGTATAAGGTAAATATTTTAGTAGAAAAATACATACGGAGTACTTTGTTCCAAAAAATGGACTAAAAAGAAAATGTATCAATTGAATTTAAATGACACGAAAAAAAAAAGTCTTTTTGGATATAAATGAATGAGTAACTATTATAGGTAAATGAAAATGTAGTACTCCCTACTCGTAATCGGTAAATACTGCCTAGGTAAATGAAAATGTCGTACTTGGTGATACAGTAATGCTTTTATGTTTTTGTCCACACTAGCTTAACTAAAAATAAATGATATACGGATCAGAGTAATTTCCATGCGTCATTTAATATCCTTATGTATTATCAGTACAATTATTGACTTTAATATTGGTTAACCACCAAGATTAACCATTATCATACTGATCCAAAGAGCATTATATTTTTTTTGTTCCAACGATATACGCTCTTGGTCACATTATAATAAATGGATGGATGACTCAAATTTACTTAAAATAATTATCGAAATGGGGTTTATATCAAACTAATCATCAAAAATGGATCAATGTCAGCTTTTAGTTGAGGTTTGAAAAAAAAAATTAATCGGAAAAAAAAACTAATCGCTAATTTTTTTTCAAGCCAATATTTTCAACAAAAATAATTAATAAATTGAAAGAAACATTTATTCACTCTGAAATTAATTTTGTTACCATATCATATTTACACTAGAATACTTATTACGTAATGAACAATTTATCCGAAAAAATATTTAAATAATTGTCACAATTTTTTTTTAAATTTAATTGTGACAAATATTTCACAAAGTAATCATTATTATGTTGTTTATTTTGTTATTTATTTGACATAATTTATAAATATAAGGTATTTTACTTGAATGGTTTAATTCCATAATCGTGAATATTAAGCAAGATTTTATTTAAACGTAAATTAACACAATTTCCTGAACTATATCCGTGAATTGCGGCGAGAATACAAAATTCTACCAAACCTCGAAACTTTGTTTTAAATAAGGAAAATGCCACCTCCTCCAGCGGGCCTGATTATTAGTCCCATAACCATATTATTTTGTATTCTCGCCGCAATTCATTCACTGCAAACCCTAAGACGTTTAAATCCTCTGGTTTGATTACTTTTATCGTTTGCAATATGTCAATGTCTTATTGTTTGCAACATGTCAATGTCTTATCCATTGAAGTGTTTGATAGATGAAAGTGTTTATACTTGCGCCAACGAGTCATTTCCGCTTTCCGCACACAAATGAACCGGGATCAGTTTCGTATTCATGGGGTAGTTGTGTCCACCACCCTGTTTAGCAGCTGTGTCCACCACTCTGTAATTAGGCGGATGAGATGACCTATATCCACAACTGCTAAACAGCGTGGTGGACACACCTGCTAAACAGCGTGGTGGACACAACTGGCCCATGAATACGAAACTGATCCCGGTTCATTTGTGTGCGGGAAGCGGAAATGACTTGTTGGCGCAAGTATAAACATTTTCATCTATCAAACACTCCAAAGGATAAAACATTGACATGTTGCAAACGATAAGACATTGACATGTTGCAAACGATAAAAGAAATCAAACCAGAGGATTTAAACGTCTTAGGGTTTGCAATGAGTGAATTGCGGCGAGAATACAAAATAATATGTGTTATGGGACTAATAACCATACTTGGTTGGAGGAGGTGCCATTTTCCTTATTTAAAACAAAGTTTCGAGGTTTGGTAGGATTTTGTATTCTTGCCGCAATTCACTGATATAATTTAGGAAAATTGTGTTAATTTACGTTTAAATAAAATCTTGCTTGAAATTCACGATTATAGAATTAAAACATTCAAGTAAAATACCTTATATTTATAAATTATGTCAAATAAATAACAAAATAAACAACATAATAACGATGTTCTTTGTGAAATATTTGTCACAATTAAATTTTAAAAAAAAATTGTGGCAATTATTTAAATATTTTTTCGGATAAATTGTTCATTACGTAATAAGTATTCTAGTGTAATGATATGGGTTAAGTCGTCTCACCCAATCAAGGTAAACCTAATGCTACTAACAAGAAGATATTTGAATGCTACGGAGTACAAATTAATTGTAGTTATTAAAGTAATGAAACTTGTGGAGTCTGGTCGTGTGGACCAATACTTTCCAATATCAATTTTGTTACAAATTACTGAAATGACGGTGAACCAAATCGATTGTTACTCGAAAAAATGAACAGGTAAATGTGGTCACTTTGTTCGTTCTGTTTGGTTCACGTCATTTTATGTTCTATTGCTTCTTGGTTATCCTTCTCGGCGAATCAGGTAAACTTTGATTCGTAATATTTTGGATATTATCGAATCTAATAAAAATCAAAGAATACGATTTACTATCTAGAGATGTTAAACATGATCGAACAATTCGACACGTCTTCGTATCGCTATACGATTCATAATGAGAAAAAACTTACCTCTATTGATTTAAAGATGACATTCAAGTGAGTTTTTTTTTTTTTTTTTTTTTTTTTTGTGAAGAATGAGCCGGGTTTTAGCTCAAAGGCCGTTTCGACGAGCTAGGTTGCACCGATACGGACACGGATACGGGACACGGGTACGTATCGGACACGTGAAACGACATTTGAAATTTCGTAGGACACGGCAGGAAAAAAAATCAATATACATATTTAAACAAAGAGAATTTGAAAATTTTTATACCTAACATATATGTTTGGTTACTTACACTATCACAATTATCGTAAAATAATAAAACAAAAATTAAAGTCTTATAAATTTGAAGTTAAAAATCAAATTTTAAAAATTCAAACAATTGTACCACTATAATATAATTATTAGTTAGTTATTTAGTCTTATAATAAATGTTTATAGCATCAAGTAACCACAATAAATCCACAGTATTGTCATTTATTAAATTCGGAACTCAATAAAACAATGTTAGATATGTCTGACGAGTCTCTAAATATTACGAATCGGGTCGGACACGTCTCCAAATATGACGGACTGTGTCCGATACGTGTCCAAATAAACTAAAAAAACCGAACACGATTTTACAGGTGTCCGACACGTATTGTCGTGTGTTTGATGTGTGTCGGTGTCCGACACGTATTGTCGTGTGTCTGATGTGTGTCGGTGTCCGACACGTTGGTTTGGAGGAGTGTCCGTGCAACCTGTCGACGAGTGAAAAAAAAAAAAAAACAAGGAATGTTAGTTAATCAAAAGGTCAATTTACACTTCCTTAAAAAAAAAAAAAGGGGGTCAATTTACACGACAAATGAGGATCTATCCATAATTCGTAAACCATAATCCATTAAAAAAATACATCCACACGAAAAATTGGAGTAAGAGAAAGGATAGCGCAAGCAGAACCAGAAATATGCGAATGATGTTTGATTGCTTCTACTGAGAGTCATCCTCCCCTTTACGGAATGGATTGGATTGGAATTTAACGATCTCCATTCCTCAAACAGTCGACCCCCCCTACCTTTGATTATTATAACCCTAATTATTAAATAATAAACAAAATTCAAGAACACAAATAAACCAAACCCACCAATTGAATTCATAATTTGATTTGATTGATTAGGTTAGATTAAGAAGATGGGTCGTGCATTTGTGTACGTGATAGTGGGTGGTGGAGTTGCAGCTGGTTATGCTGCTCTTGAACTCACTAAACGAGGCGTTTCACCTGGTGAACTGTGTATCATTTCTGAAGAATCTGTACCCTTTCTTCTCCATATATATTTTTTTTTTGATAATTCATCTTTTTTTTCTTGTTGTTGGGTAATCTTTTTGTTGTTTGGTGGATAAAGTTTTGATCTTTTTGATAAAAGGTTTTTTGGGTTGTTGCTATTTTATGTTCATTGTTAGTCGACCTCAAATCTAGATTTTGGGATTAAGGCTCCGATGTCGTTGTTGTTATGATTATTATTTTAGTGTTGAATTGTTGTTTGGTGGTCATGGTGGATCAAGTTTGGTTCTTTTTGATCAAGGGTTTTCTGGGTTATACTCATTTTTTTTTGCTCATTGTCAGCTTTAAGTGTTGAATTTTGTCAACACAGTTTGTATGTGATGTAGTTAATTACTCGTTCAATTCGCGGAGTTGAGGAGTTTGATTGAATGATTGTAATCTCATAAGATGAAGGAAAACACCTTAAAATGATTTGTTTAGTTGCATTCTCCATATCAGTTTTTGAAGAATTAGGTAAACACTGGGTGAGTGGGTGTTCATGATCATCAAGCATATAGTGGTGGAAAAACCTCGACGTTTAGTTGTATACATTCGACTCCTTAGCTCGCTTATGTAGAAGCCCTAGAAATTGTGGTTATCATTAGTGGTTAGTTGGTTACCTAGATGTTGACGGGATTAAGTTGACATCTCGTGTATAAAACCGTTTGCTGGTATTTTTAACAAATGGTAGTCGTAAAGAAGGTTATTGATTGATAGATAAAATTATTGCTTCTTATGTTGAGCTGTTTGCTTTGTGATTTAAAGGTATATAATGACTGGCTTTCTAGGGTGATATATATGAGCAAGATATATGACACTACCTCCCTCAGTGACGCTTACTGTCTCAGTTTACGTGTTTTTTGGTTCAACGACATTCAAGTCCTGAATTCGCCTCTTAGAAAATAGATCTTTACTGTGATCAAATGCAATGCTTGAAATGTCTTGATTGTAGCCAATTTGAATTTAATCATTTCACCTTGATTCTCTTTTCTTACTTCTTATCAATTCAAAAGAACATTGTTTCCTTACATGTCGTTTATGGCGAAATTAAAAATTCTTTATGATCTCCAGGTTGCACCTTATGAAAGACCAGCATTAAGCAAAGGATTTTTGCTTCCTGAAGGTGGGATTTATTTTGAACATGATGATAACAAATGAGTGCTTGACACACAATTTTATGTCATCCGATTTGTATTCGTGATTATAGTCACTAGACATTTGAAATTAATTTTTCAAGATGGCAATTAAGGTTCTTGTGTTGGGGTTACACTTTACACTAGCTAAAACGCTGAAATGTCTGCACTTATGAACTCAAACACCATTAGTCATTAGTACAGTTGCACTCAACTTTTCTGGGCACTTAAATTTTTTGGTTTCCTGTAATCATTTCGAAAACAAGTATGGAATTGCAAGCGGTTCCCAATAATTGTGGTGGTAATGACTAATGAGTGATAAAAATGGTTCTGAAAATGAAATCCTGTCTACATTCTCTACCATCAATTTTATTCGGCTTCACATCAAAACATTTTTTTTGTTTATCTTTATCCATCCTGTTTTCTTGCGTTGTAATAAATTCTTGGCCTTGCAGAACCAGCTCGGCTTCCGTCATTTCATACATGTGTTGGTACAAAAGAAGAGAGGATGACTCCAAAATGGTACAAGGAACATGGTAACACTTTTCCATTTGATGTTCTTTTGCATTATTGAGATTGACAACTATATGTCTACTTCCATTTGAAATCCCGTCATCCATCAGGAGAAAAATGTTTTTTTTGTGTACTTAATAAATAAAGAGAGAATGGATTTTGCCGATGGTAACAACTGCGGATCTTGAATTTAGGTATCGAACTTGTTCTTGGAACTCGTGTAAAGTCTGCTGATGTGAAACGGAAAACACTGTTGACTGCAACTGGGGAGACTATCAGCTACAGGATTCTCATCGTAGCCACTGGTGCCCGGGTACTGAGCTAATTTGTTCTAGGAATAGTGCTTTTGCCATTGCCTCTCAACAAAACTTGTGAAATTTGCACATCCTACTAAAAAGATCAAATATTGTCTTTGCATGTGGGTAATTTTCCCACTCTTGACACTCTAAACCATGTTGTGATATTGGAAAACCTGTGTCAACTGGAAACGTTAAGTTTGCGTGACTTTTAGGAGGCCTAACCTTGATGAACGCCAGTGTTGAGCTAGAAGCCTAGAATGGATCTTTTTTTAAATTGTTTGATCGTACCCCTATTCACTTTCAGGCTTTGAAGCTCGAAGAATTTGGAGTGAAGGGATCTGATGCTGAAAATGTGTGCTATTTACGTGATTTTGCTGATGCAAGTAAGCTTGTGAATGTCATGCAATCTTGTATAGGTGGAAATGCTGTTGTTATTGGCGGAGGCTACATCGGGATGGAATGTGCTGCTTCCTTGGTCATCAACAAGATCAATGTAACCATGGTCTTCCCTGAAGCCCACTGCAGTAAGTACAACCCTAGCTTACTTAATGTCGTCTCATCAGCCTTTTGCTTCTCAATTTCTGACATGATGTTTGTTCCACATTTTTTCAGTGCCGCGTTTATTTACAACAAAAATTGCTGATTACTATGAGGAGTATTACAAGGAAAAAGGAGTCAAATTTGTAAAAGGAACAGTGTTGACATCTTTTGAATTCGACTCCAACGGGAAGGTAATCTCTACGCTGCATTCTCATATTCTTTACTAACTGTGTCCTGTTCACAGGCCTCATGAGTCATGATCTATTCCATCCGATTCAAAAAAAAAAAACTAACATTCTCGTCACCACGCAATATTCAAGGGAAATAGTACAACACAAAAAATGGTGTATAAGGCGAATCATATAGAAGTGAAGACAAAAATTAAACTTGCAAAATGGACTGGAAAAGGAAAAATTGAACGCATTTATGATCTAACGTCTGATTTGATCATTTAATACATTCAAATGCACAGGTTACAGCAGTGAATCTTAAAGATGGGACTTGTGTTCCTGCTGACTTGGTTGTTGTGGGAATCGGCATCCGTCCAAACACAAGCTTGTTTGAAGGTCAACTTGCAATAGAAAAAGGTGGGATCAAAGTCAACGGAAAAATGCAAACAAGCAATAGCTCAGTCTACGCAGTAGGAGACGTAGCAGCATTCCCCTTCAAACTATACGGAGAAATCCGCAGGCTTGAACATGTGGATTCCGCACGAAAAACAGCTAAACATGCCGTATCCGCAATAATGGAACCCAATAAAACCGACGACTTTGATTATCTTCCATTTTTTTATTCCCGAGTCTTTGGACTGTCTTGGCAATTTTACGGGGATAATTCAGGGGAAGTAGTTCATTTTGGTGATTATTCAGGAAACCGTTTTGGGGCATATTGGGTGAAAGACGGCCGCCTTGTTGGGTCGTTCCTTGAAGGTGGAGACAAGGAGGAATACGAGGCTTTGTCGAGAGCGACAAGTCTCAAGCCAATGGTTGAAAACATGACGGAGCTTGAAAACGAGGGTTTGGGTTTTTGTCAGCAAATTTGCAAGAACGCTCCTCCACCGTCACCTCAGCCTGTGCATGTTGGTAGTTCAGTTTGTCTGGTGACGAAGCCAGTGTATAATTGGCATGCTAGTGCCGGGATTGTATTAGCTGCATCGATTGCTGCTTTTGCTTACTGGTATGGGCGGAGACGTAGAAGGTGGTGAAGAGTCCGAAAACTGAAAACCCTTCTTTTTTTTGTTTGGTTTCTTTGTAATTGATATTTTATCAAATACAGTACAGTATGCATCAACCATGTTGTAAAATGATATCACTTCATCAGGCCGGTGGATTCGAGACGAGACTCTACTTTGATTACGTTTATAGCGGATGTGGAGTAGATGTCGTAAATATGGCCAAACTCGAATTGACCCGAGGATTGTAAATTACAGATTGTTAATCTACCCAATTTTGTAAGCTGTGGGCAACAGTTTAAAACTTTTATTGATTTAACAGATCTCATCCAGTTTAGAATATAACTTGGGAATTTATTAAAAGTGGCATTCATACTTTACTAAATTGAGTGTGGCTAAATTGAGTAACATCCAGACTAAATTGAGTGTGGCTGAGTGTGGCTAAAGGCATTCTAGGTGTCGCATAGAACGGAGGCTAATCAGAAACGATTTATAATATAAACGTTTGGAGTGAACAATGGACACAAGTGGGCATTTGGTCTAGTGGTATGATTCTCGCTTTGGGTGCGAGAGGTCCCGAGTTCGATTCTCGGAATGCCCCTTTTTAACATTTTTGCTAACATCTACCCCGATTAGTACTAATAGTCTAATATGATCAACGAAATTTTATTTTTTCGTACTTTAACAAGCTCTTTATTAGAAGACCATCTCGATCGACCAAAGATACTAAGGACTCAGTAATGTTTAATATTCTAATACTCTGTATATTTTATGGTTAGTCACTATAGAAATTGAACAATTCATGATGTCTAATGAATTAATTGGTACGAGTGTGAATACATTTGCATATTCAAGGATCCAAAAGGTCAAAAAAGTGGATAATAACCTTCAAAATTTTAGTCATTTTCGGCTATTTATTAAAAGCAATGAAAGTTGATGTAAAGCACGAATATTTATTGACGAAACTTGTCGATAGGATCAAAATGTCGGATGATAATCATTAAAACCCTCTAACACAATATAAAATGGAGTATACGGTTTGTTTCGATTTATTCCGACACATCATAAAAACAATCGTATAGCCTTTAAAAGTCTGTATTGATGACCAAATGATCATCATAATACATAGGCACATTTTTATTTACTGTGTAGTTTGTTCGTCGCGAATATGGACCCCTTTTATTTTGAGACCAAAAAAGCCGAAAAAACGTGGAGAATAACCTTCAAAATCGATCGGTTGTTCTCGACTGTTTTTTAAAGGGACGGAAATTATTTTATAACGGATATTTTTTTACGAAAACTTGTCGATAAGAACATAATGTCGAATAATTAACACTAGAACCCTCAAACACGATATAAAATGGAGTATAGAGTCTGTTTTAACTGATTACGACATGTCTCAGAAAACAATCTTATGGCTTCTAAAAGTCTCTATTGAAGACCAAATGATCCTCATGATACAGTGGGGCATTTTAGTAGGTGTGAAGTTATTTTGACGCGAATTGTGATCTATTTTATTATGGGACCCAAAACGTCGAAGAAAACGTAGATATTAACCTTCAAAACGGTCATTTTCGACTATTTTTGAAAACGTTGAAAGTCGTTCTAAAGCGCGAATATATTTTGAGGAGAAGTTTTCGATAGAAACAGAATATCAAATAATGGTCATTAGAACCGCCATGTGATATGATATAAAATGGAGTACAGAGCTTGTTTTAAATGATCCTGACACGTCAAAAACAAATCTTGTCAAAAAACGTGAATAATAACCTTCAAAATCGGTCATTTTTTACTATTTTTTTAAAGCGTTAAAAGTTGTTCTAAAGCACGAACATTTTTAAACGAAAACTTCTTCATAGGAATAGAATGTCGAATAATGATCATTAGAACCCTCTAACACGATAAAAGATGGAGTATAGAGATTATTTCGACAGATTCTGACACGTCGCAAAAATTAATCTTATGGCCTTTAAAAGTCTCTATTGAAGGCCGGATGACCCTCAAAATTATTCGGTGCATTTTATTTGGTGTGGGGTCTGGTCACCGCGAATATGAATCCATTTTAATCCGGGACCCAAAAAGTCAAAAAAACGTGGATATAACCATCAAAATCGGTCATTTTCGACTATTTTTTTAAAGCGTTAAAAGTTGTTCAAAATTGTGAATATATTTAAACAAAAACTTCTTAATAGGAAAATAGAATGTTGAATAATGATCATTAGAACTCTCTAACACGATATAAGATGGAGTATAGAGCTTGTTTCGACAGATTCCGACACGTCGCAAAAATTAATCTTATGACCTTTAAAAGTCTCTACTGAAGGTCGGATGACCCTCAAAGTTCTTCAGTGCATTTTATTCGGTGTGGGGTTTGATCACCGCGAATATGAATCTATTTTAATACGAGACACAAAATGCCGAACAAACGTGGATAATAACCTTCAAAATCTTACACTTACCTTTTACCATAAAAAAAAAAACTTCAAAATCTTATTAGCGAGTTTATTAGGAAGCAACAAGTAGACGTGTTTGGTTTACTTGAGACTAAAATAAAGAATAAAGCTTATGCGAAAGTTCATCAAAATGTTTTTTCTGAATGGAGTATTACGACCAATAACCACTGTGGTGAAGGTGGTCGGGTTTGGCTA
This sequence comes from Agrostemma githago, assembly GCA_958450325.1. Classification (NCBI taxonomy): domain Eukaryota; kingdom Viridiplantae; phylum Streptophyta; class Magnoliopsida; order Caryophyllales; family Caryophyllaceae; genus Agrostemma; species Agrostemma githago. The sequence continues at coordinate 78,017,268 of OY288240.1, read as the reverse complement.
TTATGGAAACATGATAAGGTAAATCTGACGATTTTGAAGTATAGTGCTCAAAGTATTCATGTTAAGGTGACCACAAACTCGGGGAAAGATTATTGGCTTACATTCGTGTATGCTTTTAACTCCACGTTGGGGCGGGTTGAACTTTGGCGAAAACTTGAATCCTATGCTCATATGAGTCCGTGGATGATATTGGGTGACTTTAATTGTGTTATTGATGCTCGGGAACATCTTGGAGGTAATTCTTCGGATGAGGATATGAACCAATTTCGGGATTGTATTGCTAATTGTGAAATTGGTGACTATAGGGCGAGTGGATCTTGGTTCACTTGGAATAATAAACATAGATTTGTGGAAACTAGAGTATTTAGTCGTATTGATCGGTGTTTGGTGAATGACGATATGGCGAGGTTATACCCGAATGGGTTTGCTAATTTTCTACCAGAAGGGACTTTTGATCATTGCCCGTGTGTTGTTAAGTTAGAGAGCCCACCGGTTAGGAAGAATCGTTGCTTCAAATACATGAATATGTGGAGTAGGTCTCCGGAGTTCTTGAACTGTGTTGGGGCGGTTTGGGGAGTGCAGATTCGTGGAACTAAAATGTTTCAGCTGGTCTTGAAACTGAGAAGCCTGAAAAGACCGTTGAAACAGCTCAATTCGAGCTGCTTTGCGGACATTGAAAGTCGTTGCAGCCTGGCGGAAATTAAACTGGCTGAACTGCAGACCAGGCTGCGGACTGACCACAGTACTGATTTGCTGCAGGAAGAATCAAGTGCGAATGAACAGGTTCGCGAATTACAGGCTGCCCGTTCAGATTTTTGGGCCCAATAATCGAAACAAAAATGGATTAAGGATGGCGATGTGAATTTCGCGTACTTTCATGGTATATTGAGGGCACGCCGAGCTCATAATGCTATTTCTAAAATTGTCAATGCAAATGGTCAAGAATGTTCGAACAAGGAGGAGATTGAAGGAGCTTTCCTTCGATACTACCTTACACTTTTGGGGGAGTCGAGAAACGTTGAACCTATTGACATTGGCATAGTTCGAAAGGGAAAAATGTGTACCGAGGAGCACAAGGAGTGGCTCAGCGCGGGTGTCACTGAGACGGAGATTAAGCAGGCGTTGCATGATATTCCACGAGACAAAGCGCCGGGTCCGGACGGTTTCTCTAGTCAATTTTTTTATTGACTCGTGGGATATTATTGGAGGCGATGTGGTCAGAGCTATACAAGATTTCTTCAATTCTGGTAAGTTACTGAAACAGTTGAACTGTGCTATCATTACCTTGATTCCGAAAGTGAGCAGGCCTCAATCTGTGAAAGAATTTAGGCCGATTGCGTGCTGCAATGTTGTGTACAAATGTATTGCTAAAATAATTTGTTCGAGATTGGCCAAAGTTCTACCCCAGATAATTTCACCAACGCAGGGTGGATTTATCGAGGGCCGGAGTATTGTGGAAAATGTGCTGATATGCCAAGACCTAGTAAAGATGTACAGGAGAGGGCGTGTTTCTCCTCGATGCTTATTCAAGGTTGATATTCACAAGGCTTATGATAGTGTGGAATGGAGTTTTGTAGAGCAAATGTTGAGAGCTTTAGATTTTCCTGAGCACTTTCGTCGCTTGATCATGGAGTGTGTTACTTCAGTCTCGTACTCTCTTTGTGCTAATGGTGATAACTTCGGTTTTTTCCGTGGGAAAAGAGGTTTGAGGCAGGGTGACCCGATGTCGCCGTTGCTTTTTACAATTTGTATGGAGTATTTTTCTCGTATTCTGACCCATGGCAAGATGGATAGGAATTTTAAATACCACCCAAAATGTGGCCCGATGAAGCTTACACATCTAATGTTCGCTGATGATCTGCTTCTCTTTTGCAAAGGAAAGACTGAGTCGATGGAATTCTTGTGGAGGGCTTTCGCTATGTTTAGCAGGGCCTCGGGGCTGAATATAAGCATTGGTAAATCTCATGCTTATTTTGCTGGAGTCGATGAAGATAAGAAAGCCGCTATACTGCAATTTTTAGGCTGTGTGGAAGGTACGATGCCTTTTCGTTATCTTGGACTTCCTATCCAAAGTACTCGACTAGGTAAAATTGATTGTGAGAGTTTGATAGCTCGAATTATCTCGAGAATTTCTAGTATTGGTGCTCGTAAGCTCTCCTATATATGCGGGTAGACTGACCTTGCTCCAGGCTGTGCTGTCTCAGCTGCATAATTATTGGGCAATGGTTTTTATTATACCGACATTTGTTATGACCAGAATTATTTCTCTATGTCGCAATTTCCTTTGGAATGGTAGGGTGGAGGGAAATAACCGGGCTTTATTGAGTTGGGAGAAAATATGTTGTCCTAAGTTCGAAGGGGGTTTGGGGCTTAGAGACCTGTATGCTTGGAATCAGGCTGCTGTGGCAAAATTGGCTTCATGGGTGTTTGATCAGCCGGATCGTTTATGGGTTCGGCGGGTGAATAACATCTATCTGAAGGGCGTGATTGGCATGGTTATCAACCCAACACTGATGTCACCTGGGCATGGCCAAAGATCTGTCAGGCTAAGTACAAAATTAAACATATGTATGTGATTGAACTTTGGCATGGATCGCGCTCCTATTATGCGATCTCTGAGGGTTACGAGGGCATTCGGGCTCACATGTCGAAGGTTCCTTGGGCTCGCTTCGTGTGGAGTGGTTGGAGTGTTCCTAAACATAGCTTTATTTCTTGGCTTGTGTTTAGGGGGGCTTTAAACACTAGGACAAAATTGTTGAGGTTTGGTGTTGCTGAATCAGACCGTTGTTATTTATGTGAAGCTCAGGAAGAGAGCTTGGAGCACCTGTTCTTTGGGTGTAGGTGGAGCTCCCAGATTGTGGATATTTTGAGTGTGGGTGAAGAAAAAAAATACCAACTGACAATACCTTACTTTGGGCGAGCAAGATGCGGGGATCGAAGTTACAATGTAACGTCATTCGTGCTATGTTCAATGCTATGATATATCATGTTTGGAGGCAACGGAACTTGTGCAGAATTGAAGGATCGGTGCAGCGGCCTCTTATTATTGTTAAATTGATCAAAATGGATGTTCGGGGTAGAATTATGTGCAAGATTAAATACCCGCTACGTGATAGAGATGCTAGATGGTTACATAATTTGATGTAGCCATACAATTGTACATTGTTCCACATTTTTTAATACATACTTACCCTTTACCCAAAAAAAAACTTCAAAATCGGTCATTTTCGATCATTTTTTGAAATCGATAAAAGTTGTTCTAAAGCGCGAATATTATTAAACAAAAACTACCTGATAGTAATAGAATGACGATTAATGATCATTAGAACCTCAAACACAACATAAGATGAAGTATAGAGTAGCTTGTTTCAACAGATTCTGACACGTTGTAAAAATTAATCTTATGGCTTTTAAAAGTCTTTATTGAAGACCGGATGACCCTCAAAATTCTTCGGTGCGTTTTATTTGGTGTGGGGTTTGGTCAACACGGATATGAATCCATTTTAATCCGGGACCCAAAAGGTCGAAAAAACGTAGATAATAACCTTCAAAATCAGTCATTTTCAACTATTTTTTTAAGCGTTAAAAGTTGTTCTAAAGCGCGAATATTTTTAAACAAAAACTTCTTAATAGGATAACAGAATGTCGAATAATGATCATTAGAACTAGCTAACACGATATAAAATGGAGTATAGAGCTTGTTTCAACAGATTCCGACACATCGCAAAAATTAATCTTATGGCCTTTAAATGTCTCTATTGAAATCCGGATGACCCTCAAAATTTTTCGGTGCATTTTATTTGGTGTGGGGTTTGGTCACCGCATATATGAATCCATTTTAATCCGGTATCCAAAAGACCGAAAAAACGTGGATAATATCCTTCAAAATTTACTTACCATTTACCAAAAAAAAATCTTCAAAATTGGTTATTTTCGACTATTTTTTGAAAGCGTTAAAAGTTGTTCTAAATTGCGAATATATTTAAACGAAAACTTTTTAATAGGAAAAATTAATCTTATGGCCTTTAAAAGTCTGGATTGATGACCAAATAAACCTTATATTACACCGAGGCATTTCATTTGGTGTGAAATTTGTTCAACGCGAAAATGAACTCATTTTATTCCGGGACCCAAAAACCCGAAAAAACGTGGATAATAATAACCTTCAAAATCGGTCATTTTCAACAATTTTGAAAGTGTTTAAAGTTATTCTAAAGTGCGAATGTTTTTTTGAAAAGAACTTCCCGGTAGGAATGAATGTTGAATAATGATCATTAGAACCGTCCGACACAATATAACACTGAATACAGTATAGAGTTTGTTTCGGCTGATTCCAACATGTCTCAAAAAACATTTTTGTGGCCTTTAAATTTTCATATACGGAAAAAAAAATAAAAAAAATATACGAGTATATATTATAAAGAGGTTACGTGGAAAAATTAACAAACTAGAAGAAGTTTCGGAATTCAAATGATTATTATCGATGGATGAAATTGGTCTCAATTCCAATATTAAACTCTATGGTTGCCAAACACTTAGTTCCGAAATTAAATTCCAAATTCAAGTTCTCAAACATGTCACTAGCATGTTTCATATAGACCTACATGAAATCACTTTGGCAATGAGATAATTTGCGAGATAGAGTAAACATAAGGTGCGAGATATAGTACCCAACTAGCTGCGCATGCAAAATTCAGAAAACAAGTTCTTGTTTGAGACGAGAATATCCGTCGTAAACTTGTGACGATTCAAATATAACCTATTTTGATAAAGACAAAACAATTATTATTCCCAAGAATTCTAATTTTGTCTTATTTAATCATGTAAATGATATTTAACTCCTATAAGACTACAAGTATAATTTTGCAATAGATATGTTAATCAGAATGGAGAGCAAGTTAAATTCAAAGGATAAAACTATGTAGACGATCAATGTAAGACGCCTTTATTCTTTGTTGACGGAGTATATAAATGACTAAATGAGAATGTGCTAAAACCTACTCCCTCCGTTCCAACGAATTGTATACGTTTAATTTTTTGACACTATTCATGAGTGAGAAGAATATTCGATATAACTTTTAATATATAAGATAAAATATAGTCATGAATGATCTTGTTTAAATCGGCTAATTGAATACATTATGAATATCAAATTTTTATAATTTTTGGTAATACGTAATAAAATATATAGACAAAAGAACACTAGCATCGACGTACGTGCATAAAGCAAACGTATACAATTCATTGGAACAGAAAGACTAAAAGAAACGAATTAAGTAGTGGGAAAACCATAATTTATAATTTCACAATCACTCATTAATACTCGTAAAGATAAGAGCGTGGCAACATCACTTCCAATTTACGCAAACCCAATAGGATTATGCCAATAGTATATTCCTCCTCCTCCTCGGCTACAAACCCTAAATTCAAACCCAAAAAAAGTTCAAAAAACTTACACATGAATTTTACGATTTTTGTGGTTACTAATAACGGATCAAATAATACTCATTTGATCACTATTTGACCCATTATAATTGTGTGACAAAGCAGACTAAGTCATTTTACAAGGATTGCACATGGTTGGGCATAGAAGAGGTGAAGCGGGAACAGTTAGAAGAAGTAAACCCAATCATCAAACTTCCCAAATCAAATTCCATCAAATTATCCTCCATTTGACGACTACCCAACACAATTGAACTTCCTCCTCCTCCTACTAATTCCTCTCCTCCATCCAAAACTCCTAAACACATCATCATCATCATCTCATCACCATTATTATTATTTACCTTCACCATTGAATTATGCCCAGTAATCCTCCACTTCACCATCTCACTCTGCATCACCAAATCAATCACTGGTACCTTTGAATTCTCAACATTACTATTATAGCACAACTCGAATCGTCCAGCCGGGTGGTTTACTCTCGTCATATTCACAACCGCCGCTTCGGCTTCGAATGCCTTGATCAAAACTTTGTAGATTTTGGTCTCCATTAATGTATCTGGACAAACTGTACTGAATCCGATACTCCATAATGATGATTCTTCGATTGGTAGCTTCTTGTTTTGGACCTTCACTGATTTAAGCTTGATTTTGTAAGAAGAATCTCCTTTGTTTTTGTTTTTGTTTTTGTTATTACCCATTAAAATTGGGGTATAAACCATTGACTTGGAATGATTATCTCCGAATAAAACGATACCATTATTATTTGATAAACAGAGAGAGAATTTCTTAGGAAACCCAAGAGTATGAGAGTATTGTTCGACAATACCAACCCGATTTCTCCCTAACCCGACAACACCTTTAGCTGAATAAGCTAACCCGGATAACAAAACCGACGGAGCAGAAACATGGAGAAACTCAAACTCTTCATCAATGGCGGCGGATACGAGTTCGCCAACTGCAGTAGCCCCTGTTACAGGGTTCTTCACTGGAAAACTACATCGCTCATCCAATACCGGCCCAGATTGGTCGAGCCCGACGGCGGAGCAGTGGATCGAACGGCGGCGGACGGTGGTGTAGTTGTAGTTATGAGAAAGAATGGAAGAAACCCAGAGGAAAGGGGAGTTTAAATCTAGAACGAGGTTAAGGTTAGAGGTAGAAAGTTGAGATAAGTGTTGGTGAGTGAGGGGGTCTTTAGTTAATGGAAGGAAGAGGGGTGAGGAGGATGAGAGGAAGAAGAGAGAGGAGAGAAGGAGGGAATGAAGGTAGACGGAAGCCATGGATATGGAGGAGAGAGAAAATTTAGGGGAGCAAGTTTGGTGTTATATATAGAGAAAGAGGGGGTGGGGAGTTATTGACTTTATTATTGTATGCGAGTATGCGACGGTGGGACGGCGTTAAACTGTGTAAAAGAGTGTTCGGGGTGAGAGAGATCTGGGCCGTTGAAGGGTAGTTATTGGAGGTTGGGGTGGGAGAGATCTGGGCCGTTAGATTGTGGATAAGTTGCTTTGGATATGTGTGAGGTTGTTGAGTAGGATGTACGTGGCAACTCGACCCGGTCTTCCTCTTCCATATTCCTTCTACTTTTGTAAACACTTCCTTTAGTCCCCTTTTCTCCATTTAGATTACACTAGATTTTTTTTGTTAGACCATTTCCAACAACGATTTTCATTTACTCATCATCCTTTCATCTTTCCTCTTTTCCACTCCTCTACCTCACAATCAAAAAATCACTCCTCCATCCATAACCATCTCTTCCTCATCATCTCACTCTCTCTCATCATTTGTCTCTCTTACTTTTTAATACCACCATTCCATATTTTTTTATTAATTATGAAAATAATTTGTTAACTAATGTAATTAACAAAATCGAGTACGTATAATTTAATTTGATTGTTGGACTTGGTTTTCAAATTTCGTACTCGGCTGTCGTCTCAGAATTTTTAATAAAACATAACAATTTATTTCAAAATATAACTACGAAAGACAATATTACATTACTACTCAATATTAGACTCTATTTATAGAGAAAAAAATTTCCAATTCAAATTTTTATTTTTTTTTCCAAAAAAAAAATCACACATGATTTTTTAACCAAAAAAAGAAAACAAGTAATCTTAAAGTAACAAGTTAATTGAATGAATATAGTGGCACCACTTGGCACATTCTCATTGGACAAAATTTTTTTAACAAAAAAAGAAAAGAAAACAACACATTTTGCAGCAACTTCATTCATCATCCAATTCATCAACATCTTGCTCAGCTCTACGCTCATCATCTTTTTTATGCTCCCTCATCATGAATGGTTGGAGTGCCTTTAAAGTATTACTCCGTACGTAGTTTTGGACGATTTTTTTTATCCAAATTAATGCTAAAAAGAAAAAAAATTATCGTTTTGGGTTTGAATGAAAATTACGGAGTAATTATCAAAATGAGATTTTGGAAGGCTCGTATTGAGGGTCGGTGTGGGACGGAATAAACCCGTCATTAGAAATGACGGATTGACGGATCTTTAGAATTACGTATGAAATAACAAAAAAAAACACATAAACCCGTCATTGCAATGACATGAAACCTTAAAGGACCCGTCATAGCTACAAGTCTACAACAAACCCTATGTTAAGATATTACGTATTTTAATTCTTTTAAGACGTTGATTTATCTGGTGTTGCAATGGGAGTTGTACTTACTAAGTACCCATGAGGTCTTGGATTTCTCTAGTGTTGGCTGGCTGTAAATGCTTTCGTGCACGTACGGTGGTTGATCGACATTGCAGAAGTTCAAACCGTTATTTTCGGACTACGACAATTGTGCGGGGGAAGGGAGGAGAGTCTGGTTATTGAGAGCAATGCTTTGACTGTCACCAATGTCATTAATTATGCCACTGTACTGTGTTTAGGAGTCCTCGCTTTGCATCTTTTTTCTTGTATTACATATGAAATGTGAGGCAATATGGTAGCGTATTTCATGGTAGGCTCTAACCTTCGATGTAAAATGAATTTGTAATTGGGTCTAACTTTGCGCAAATCAATTTTAATTTGACAAAAATTGATTTAGTATATCGATTTTTCTAACATGAACCCGAGGAACACATGTTAGGAAAACTATTAATATAATATTCATCCATGTTTCCCTAAAAATACTCTGTACTCAGTACCAATGGATACAAAATAATTGCCAAAATTACGTAAAGCATTTAAACGTGCGGAATTGGAATAAGAAACAAAGTGGAGTGGAAGTAATTAATCCACGTAAAGTCGTAAAGTGGGCAACACTTAAACACACTAGTGAACCGAACACAAAAAGTAGACATTCGGCATTCCACGTGAATGACGTGATATTGTATTAAAGACCCGCCAAACCGCAGCAAAACCAAACTCGGATGAATCATATTCCAACCAATATTATATACCTAACCAAATTAGTATGGATCTCTTATCTTATTTTTGTGTCTTAATCTATATATCACATCATACGCTGAATAAATAAACAAGTTTACGTACCCTTATCAATCTTCCCTTCAGGTTCAATCAAATACTCTGTAACTACTTGATGTACACAACTACTACATCATGATTACGTCTCTTTTCGCTCCTCTCTAAAAACTCTCCCACATCTCTCTAAAAAACAAACCAAAAAAAAACCCTTATTCTCCACCATTACGGCCGTCGCCACCCATCTTCCTCTTATCTCTCAATCAATGCCGGAGATGGGGTTTTTTTTTGCCCCATCTCCGGCCCTCCTATCATTTTTTAGTCTTTGAGCCCTTTTGCATGCCCCTCTTAATCGATCCGTAGGCCGCCGATCTACTTGTCCATCGTCGTTTTTTTATCGTTGTAGGCGATTTGGGTGCTGGGGTGGTGATCTGGTCCGTCTACTGGTGGTGGATCAACATCGTTATCGTCGATCGACCTCCTTAGCTGTATGGTTTGTGATGGTCAGCTTTCTTTTTTTGGTTTTTCTGTTGGTCCGTTGGTTGACCTTTTCTTGGCGAGGTCGACTACTGAAGGGTGTTTCCCCCTCCCCTCGCCCCCCTCCCCCACCCGTTAGTATGTTGATGTAGTCTTTTTTTGGTCTCCTTTGGGTCTTCTCGTTTCCGGTTCGGGTCGAATTTCAGAGGGTGTTCCCCCATCCCCTCGCCCCCCTCCCCCACCCTTTGGAATGTCGATTTAGTCGTCTTTGTCGAGTCTCTTTAGTCCGTCTGTTCTTATTTAGTCTTGGCTGGGTGTTCCCCTTCCCCTCGTCCCCCTCCCCCACCTTAGCTTTTGTTAGACTATCTAGGTTCGGATTTCGGTTTTGGGTCATCCTTCGGTTTGGTTGGTCGGTGTTTCGACGGTATCTTTTGTTGTTCTCTGTTGTTAGGAGTGGGTCGGTCCCTCTGGGTCTTTGTCGCCTTTGTTTTGCTTGTGATGATGGCAAAGTTGACTTGCATGTGATCTTTCGGTTCGTTGGAGGTGGCTGTGGGGTTCTTAGCTACATTATGATCGGAGTGTGATTGCCTTTGGGATAGGTCGGATTATGGTGTTGTGTGGTTTGGTTGTGGTGGTGGTTCTCCTTTTCAATGAAGTCTATCAGATATATTATGCTACTTTTTCTTTTCCTAATAATCTCCTTCTTGAGGAGAATGTCTCGTACTTGTCTTTTTCAAGACGGGCTGATGAAGATAGTGGGTCCTAGGTGTTGGTATCCTTTTGGTGGTTATGGCAAGGACATGGTTGGGGGTGTTCCCTTTTCCTTCTCGTGGGGTGGCTCTTTCCCTTGGATCGTTGGTCTTTTGTTCGGCTAGTTCATGTTCTAAGTTGCAGGAGTTTTATCTCCACCCGGGACAAGTCTTTTGGCTTGGTCTTCCCCGTTTCCTTTCTACGTCCAAGTGACGTAAGTGCAACTTGTTCTTGTCACTTACCCGTTCAGAGGAGTAGGCCGTCTATTGGATTGATCAACCATGAAGATGTGAAGTGGGCTGATGATCGTGACACTCCTGCTGCTTCTTACCAACACTTTGCTCTTAGGCGCTGTCTTCATCCCTTCTATCCGTTATCAGTTTCATTTACTTGTATAATGTACTATGTAGTATCTCGTTTCCTTTACAAAAGAGGGCATACCTTTATGGTAATAGCTCCTATTTTGTAATAGGATGTATTTTGAACCGTTGGCAAAAAAAAAAAAAAACAAAAAAAAACTACATCATGATTATACTCCTTCCATTCTATTTGATTGTTTGTATTTGTTTTTTCACACTTGTCAATGCACGTTTTCTTTTGTCTACATCTTTAGTTACGTATTTTTAAAAATTATAAAAATTTGATATTTATAACGTACTCGATTAGGCAATTTAAACAAGATCCCACTTGATTATATTTTTTTTATAAGTATATTAAAAGTTACATTGATGATCTCACTCACCTATGAATAGTGTCCAAAAAACAAATGCAAACAATCAAATAGAACAGAGTGAGTATAAGATTACTAATGAAATAAAACATGTTAATTCTTGTACGGAATATCTAGTTCATTTATCTATCTATTATATACTCTATTCTTTCTAAGACATACTCGTATATATATTTTCAATTAAAGTAAACAAGTAACGGAGAAGGAGGTTCGCATATATTATTCTGACACTTTACTATGATCTTGTGTCGAGACACAGAGAAACGCACCAGCTGATAATTTATTTTATTTTGAAAGCTGATAATTAAATAAGGGGCGAACTTCAGGGTCATCAAAACATCAAAACAAATTCTTTACGTGGGAGAGATCTGGGCCGTTGAAGGGTGGTTATTGGATGGTGGATATGTGGATAAGTTGTTTTTGGATATGTGACGCGTGACTTTCCTATACGGTTTTTCACCTCCTTTGGCACGCATTTCTGTGTCATTTTACTATTTTTAGGACTCGGTTTATGTTATTTTCTCCCATTTGTGCTACTAGGGTATGCATTTTGTATTTTGCAGATAATTTAAACCGAGGAGCCAAAAAAGCTTGAAAACGTCAAAGCAAGCATAAAGTCAAGCTCTAAACCGATCTACACAAAGTTAGGCCGATGGACAAAGGGCAAAAGATAGAGGAAGACTTGAGACGAGAGTCAATCGGCCAAGTATACATGAATCAACATCATTCGAAGATCGAGCTCGACATGGTCAAATTAAAACGCCAATATCTTTAGTTCTACAGCTCCTATGGAAGTGATTCAAGTTGCAATAAAAAGCTCTTTCTCTTAGCTTTTCGACGACAGGTCACACATCCAATTTTGATAAGTAACAAAGAAATGAAAAAAGTTTGACAAACATTCCCACGTGATATTGAAGGCCCACCGAACATTAACAAAACCAACAACCAAGCCCACCATTCACGAACAAATGTACATTCTCCCACGACTTGGCTGATTAAATAATCATAATCTCACTCTTGGATTCCTTCACTGCATTCCACAACTGTAAACGAAATATTGCATTAATTAATGCATTTAGTCCAACAACCGTGTTCCCAACTTCACGCAATTAATCGTAATACAGTAGCTTAGAGTAGATTAGACCTGACCATGAGGTTAATCGGGTTAGATTCATCTAACCAGGTGTTACGAGTGTGCCATTAATTACTTTTAAGGCATATTGAATTCCACAAATTTCACGTGAGACGATCTCACAATTGTAAGACCTCCGAGACCTCTAACATTGAAGAAATTACTAAAATTATATTGTACTCAATAAACTACTGTCACAATAATTATATTGTGAGATCGTCTCACATGGACATGGTACTGACTAATTGAATTGACAAATCAATAAATATTAAGGTATAATTCGGGTTAAATCAGATGAGTTCGGGTTACGAGTCAAGTTCAAGTCTTAAGTTAGATATCAAGACCGGATGTTAGTAGTCATTTGTATGGGGTTAATTGGATCATGTCAAGATGAACCTAGAAATCTACTACTACTACTAGTGTAGGATTATTGAAATTTGGCAACAAGTTAAGGTGAGTGGAAGGAATTGGGTGACCATTCTCATATTTTATCCTCTATTTTTGTTGACTTGGGTCAATCACACGCACACACAAAAACATAGCATTCACACTTGTACTTACGGAGTATAAAAGTGGCCTCAACTCAAAATGAAGTGCAGTGTGAAATCAAAGATGTCGATGATATTTATGTTTCTGCTGATATTGAGTCTCTCAGCATTTGGATTTGGTTCATCAGCTACTTATGATGCCTCCATTTCACCTTCAATTTTAGGTCATTTCTTGTTCACTTAATACTACACTTCTTTTACAGCATTTCTCAGTTTGGTTTTGCATGCATCAACTAATATCTACTGACTACTGTATGTTTGATTGATTGTTGCAGCAACAAAACAAGTCCAAAAACGTGAGTCATTTTCTTATCTTCTTCTTTTACTGAAACTGAATTGATTGATCCGACTGCAGATCTAGCTGTTTCGATCACGTAATTAAGGTCATGTTCTTTTTGCCTGTATGTTATGTTGCCGAAATGACTGAATTGAACTAAACTGAGTCGAGTGTGGCTAATCTGAACTCAATTAAGTGATATGAACAAATGACGGTCGGCCTAATTGAACTGTATTAATTTGTTTTACATAGCACTCCCTACTAGAGTATATAAATGCATGCATGTTGTTGGATTCATGGTTTTGCTAAATGGATGCTGCAGCATGTCCTATAGATTTTGAGAAGCAGAACTACACAATAATCACGAGCAAATGCAAAGGACCCGAATACCCGGCCACTGCGTGCTGTAATGCTTTAAAGGAATTCGCGTGCCCATTTGCTCGTCAACTCAACGATTTAAGCAACCAGTGTGCTGAGTTGATGTTCAGTTACATCAACCTGAATGGTGGCTACCCTCCCGGACTTTTCGCCAATGAATGCAAGGGTAAGCAAGGCCTCCACTGTGCCCCCTGATACTGATACATACCTACAACCCTAGCTGCCAGCTGAATGCTCATGCTCATGCTCATGCTTCCTGCTGCTATTAGGCTTAAGCATAGATCAGAATATGTAAGAAATAAAAGGGGATGTATGTAAGTTTCATGTTTGGAACAATATAATATAATGACCGATGATCAATTAGTAGTAGTTCATTCTCTAGATTGGACAGTACTGTCTTTTCCGGCCTCTCGAATCCGTGCATACAGGAAAGATTCACACAATTTAACAGATTCTTACTCTTGCCTGCCTATCACTAGTAGAATTAATGCCATTGGAACCTGTTAAAAGGAACCGGTTGTAAAAATAAGAGGTGCCTTAGACCCCAAATAAAAATATCCTATACCAATGAAACCTGTTCTTAACTAACAAGAGGTGCCAAAGGTATTGAGTAAAATATTCAGACCCTATTAAACTATTTCTGCACCTGTTGTAAGTTAAACCGGTTCCAAAGATCCCATCAAAGATCCCATCAATAAAACCTCTTTTTACTGCAAAAGGTTCCAAAGACTAGGAAAATTTAGAAATAAGAAACCTACAAAATCATTCCTGAAAAGAAGTAAAATAGAAAATAAACGAAAGAAATCATAAAATTGCAAACCACTGTCAAAACCCACGAAATGAAACCCTAATATTTCTATGAATGAAACGAAGTGAGCAACACGAAGAGAAGACGAATTGAAGAACACGACGAAGACCTTACCCTAATCCGAATTCGAAGAACATGAGGAAGACACAACAATTCGATTCAAGTTTTGAAATTCGATTTAAGGTACGGATTTATGTTGTGCAATTACCTAAATGAATTGAAGTTCTGTATGGTTCTGCAGTTTGTAGACACAAAGACACGAAGAGGTAGGCATGAAGAGCTCGACAAAACAGAACCAACGTCGGATCGAGTCAGGGAGTTCAAGGACGACGAAGACACGAAGTACAAAAAACCACGAACCGATCCTCCCTAATTACTGAAACCCTAATTCAATTTAAGGTAATCTTTCACTTCTGTTTTGATGCATAATCTTTTGCGAATCAGTTTTTTTGGCTTGTGGGAGTTGGATTGTTGTGAATCATTTGATAAGAATCTAAGAAGTTCAAAGTAGTTCGTAAGATATAGAATCAGAAAGAAATTAAGAATTATTGAGTTTGCATCGTAGTGGACATCGCTTTCTTGTTATATTCAGTCATATGTAGAACTCTGTACACGGCACCACTCAGGCTCTCCGAGGCCTTTTGGTAAGAGCTTCCTTGAGCCGCTTAAGCAAACTCTAGTCAAATGATTCAAAACTGTTTGACGACACAAAATCTTTTAGTTCATAATAGTATACAAGAAATCCCTTTACTTACCTCCCGAACAACAACTCTGCACTCTTATTTAGAAATAGATTTTATCATGTAGCTTCAAATAACCAATAGTACCAAGGTGAACAGACTTTATCATGTAGCTTCAAATGCTATCATTTTTATTTTGCAAGTACATACTAGTGTTCATTATCTAGTAAAGTAATAAAAAAGGGGTTCAAGTGTAGTTCACATATAATGTAGATATCAAGAAGAATACCTGCAACATCAGTAGTTGTATTAACAATAATAATACCTGGCATGATAATAACAACAAGGGTTTGATCTCGGAAAGATGAACGTAATCATCGATATAATCGATGAATTCATTCTTGGAGATGTAAGTTTGGGAGTCGGGAGGTAGGTTGAGGTGTGGGAATTGAGTGTATATTTTAGGTAGGGGAAAGTGAAGACGATCGTACGTTTTCTTCTTACAAAGTGAAGCATAACAATCTTCCCTTTCAAGTATGGTGTATTGTATCGACTGTCTTTTTAGGCATGTTATTGTTGCCAGACCGGCCGGTCCTGCTCCTACTATTATTACGGTTGCTTCACACATTATATCATCCACACCCATGCACGATTCCTCAACCCAAATTTATATATAACAAATATGGATGTAGTATGAATAGGACGGAGGAAGATGAAGCGGATGAGGCAAATTGACCTTTTAGATATTTGTTATTAATGTGTTCATATAAGTTGGATGATGGAGTATATATGGACTACTCTATTTGCGTTGAGTTGGGTCGGGTCGGGTCGGGTCACTATATTCCTTCATGTTTTATTCCCGGTGGAGTACGTACTACTTAATTGAGTGGCTGTTGTATCATTTGCCACCCTTAGATCTATTCTTTATGACATGTGCCACCAAAATTATTGCTGATAATTTGAGATGTAGTATGATACACATTTTACACACTAATCAATCCTTTCATCTTCATCTTCATTTTCATTTTTCAGTAGCTATTGCATTAGACATAATCATGTAGTACTGGCAATAGCAGGTGAGTGGTCTATTTCAAGTTCCAGATGCATTAGACATATATCAATGTTATTATATTATTATTGTTAATATAGTTTATCATTTGAGTGGATCTTAAGTGTGCTTCGGATCTTCCCCTTGGTGATATTTAGTATCTAAATCGTTTAATTAAACTAATCGATAAGTGAAAATATGTGATCTGTCATAAAGAAAATGTCATAATAGAGACCAAGAGATTAAGGAGGCCTCTTGAGAAGAGGTTTGTTTTGAGAGAAACTAAAATTGTGATATTTAGTACTATAGGTTTCTCGTATTCGCATTTTTTTGACAAGAGGTTTGTTTTGAGAAAATATTTTTTTCCTGAAATTATCTCTTGTAGGCGTTTCTGTGCATTTTGAATCGTATTTTGTTTCTCTAGTTGTGTGTAGATTGTTGTATGTTGTATAATAACCTCTTCCACTGCGTGATAACTTTATTTATCGACGAGAATTTTTGTGTACCCTTTCCAGAATTTATGTGTATTCGTACGATTTGTTGTGTAACTTCTTTTTTTCGCATTAATGTTGTTGTAGAACTTTGTTTCATTATAAATATATGCTGATGTGATGGTAAAATGAAATGAGTGGTGAATGTTTGTAGAACTTTTTTTTCTCAGTGTTACGTTATGCAAACAGTTGATTTGGAGTGTAGAAACTCTTAAGTTGGATTAACCATGAACGGTTTAGTATTTTGTGTAGCTACTGTCGTTTAGTTTTCACGGTTCCTTAATTGGATAAATGTCACTGACTCACTGAATGCATTCTGATCTATGTCTAATACTTTGTCAACTCCAAACTGGCAACTTCCCCACTCCCCCATTACCACCACCCTCATTTCCTCTTTTTCCTCCTTCCTTTCATATTCTCTTGTCCCCATCGTAGGACATGTTCTCGCCACCGTCTTGGTCGTTTGAGCTACCACATACTTCTTTAGGCTGCTCCTAACACGGGATTCCTAGCCTCTTTCATCATCTGTTTTACACTACCTTATCCATGCCACCATATTTTGATACTTGTCATGTATTTGTCTTTTTTTTTGGAGTTTTCATGGAAAATTGACGTGATTGCAAGGAAGAAGGTACCGCATGGTTTTGACATGGGCTGAGTCATCTTCATCTTTCTCATACTATCTAATGGCATTCTTTGAATGGTGCTTCTATTTGGGATTGAGATTGTTTGGATAAGATTGTTGTTATTCGTTATGGTTGAGAACTATTTGACTAAAATCGAGGTTATAAATGTAATTCGTTTAGAGCAAGTCTCTCAAGAGACCGTCTTACACTATATGCCAAACTCATGATCACATTTTTTATCCTCTTAGCTGCATTAAGTTTCTAATTGAATGTCACTTGCTTCTCTCCCCTAAATAACTTTATATACCTCCTGGAATATCTTTAACTTGAAAATGTATACGTGTTATGAAGTACTTTGGAGGTATCTGTAAGCAGCTACACTCTCATTTTTTATACTAAATTATTTTTTGAAATGTGGAAACTATTATGTTTAGTGCGAGTAGGTTTTGGACGATTCAAGGTATTTCCTGGTGATACTCTAAATTCCATTAAAGTTGCTCAGATATACCACTAGATTTTTTTCTTCCCCTTCCTCCTCATTTTGTGTTTATGTTTATGTTTAAATATGTACAGAGGCTACATCTTCTTATAAGTAAAAGGACAAATTAAATCTGTTCTCTAAGAAAGTTTTGGATATACCACTAGCTTATTATTTAAAGTTTAAATGCAGGTAGGTCACCTCTTGTACATGGAATTGTAAAAGAGGCTTCAGGATGTGGCATTAGGACAATATTGTGTTGGGGATACAATGAATCTAAGGGCTTGTGGTTGGTAATTGGTCAATGCATCCTGTCATCCTGCTTTGATAAATTTAGAGTCATCCTACTTTGATAAATTCAGAGTGAATGGTAATCTGTTACCTCAATTTATGAGTTCATTATGTTTGACCGACTACTTATTATTGAGCAAATGCTTGTTTTCTCTCGCCTCTGCTGAATTTAATAATTCATGTTGCTTGTTTTCTTTGTAAGTCATGCAGGCCCATAACACATTCAACACAGTTGTAGCTTCTCTAATCTACTATGTCATGTTCACTTCATTTACGATACTGGCTAGCGTGATCATGTTTAAGGTACCATTTATGCTTAGTTAAAATGATAATTGCTTATATCTTTTTCTTATCACTAGACTGTTTATTAAGGTTGATAAAGCTTTGCAATTGAAGATGAAGCTGAGCATATCTATAAAGATGGGCATGGATTGATTGTGGACGATATATTACCACGAATAAGTAAGAATATTGCACTATGTATGATGTGTAGGACGACGATGTACGGTGTATTTTTCAGTTTTATATCAATAAAAATATTGCATTTTCAGTTTTAATCATTTTATTTATCAAATATGTATATATTGTTGACATGTGTTGAATATCTTTTATATACTATTGTTGTGGATTTGAATATGCATTTTTTTTAAAAAAAAAATTACCACCTTTGGAACCGGTTATAAACTACAGCAGGTTCCAATGGTATACTCTATTGAACCGGTTGTAAATCACAATAGGTTCCAATGAGACACCTATGAAACCGGTTGTCAAATACAGTAGGTTCTAATGGGATACCCTATGGAACCGGTTGTGAACTACAATAGGTTCCAATGAGATACCTTTGGAACCGGTTGTGATTTACATTAGGTTCCAATGGTATACCCTTTGGAACCGGTTCCACCAACAACCGGTTCCAAAGATGATCTTTGGAACCTTCCTACAACCGGTTCCAAAGCTCCGGACCAAAGGAATCTGTGGCAGTAGAACCTATGAAAAAAGGTTCCAAAGGGTAGTTTACAACCGGTTCCAAAGGGTAGTTTTCTACTAGTGTATGTTACCAGCTCGTACCCGTGTTTGATACTTGACAGACACTCGGACATGGGCATGACACTTGGATTCATAATTTTAAGCCAAAATATAAAATATGGAAAACTGTTATATAGTGGATGGTGGCATAAGACAATTTGTATTGTTGAAAACATGCTAGAAATTGAAGTCCATGTAGCCTGCTTAAGTTTAGCAGGCCTGGTGGCAAATGACTAAAAAAAGAAAAGTTTGGTTCACCATATCTACAACTACAAGTCTACACCTCATAAATTGAACCCATGCGTACAAATTAAGTACCGTAGTAGCTTTAATTTGATTTCTCTAACTAGATACTCCTATTTATTTGGTTGGATATACCATGATCGTGGAAACCATCTTGAGAGACCTAACATGAAAAATTGAAATTAAGTAATTTTTCTTTCATCACGGGAGATGTTTTTCCATAACACTATTGAAAAATCGTCTCTTTAAAATTTTTGTGATAAAAAAGTTAGGAGTTACGGAGTAATTTAAAGACATACCAAACTTTAGATAATTCGTTAAATTCACCTCCGTAGCTTTATAAAGGAATTCAACTTCTGTCTCGATAGTTTTGTAAATGGACTCAGTCCTTTGTACAAAATCACCTCAATTCATACGAAGTAAATGAATACTGAGCTCAATTCAGTGACTTTGTGATGAAACTGAACAATGCTCCGTACTTGTATACGAAGTATTTGTGAAGGAATTTGAAGAGTATCGAGTTTGTCCTTCATGACAAAATTTATTTTTTATTTGACAAATTTGGTTTCAAACAATACTCCCTTGCTAACAAGTTTGTCTTAAAAAAACTGTTATTTCATCAATAATAATTTCAACTATTGTTGTCCTTCTTACCTGCTATTACTGGTAATAGTTACTGTTATAACTTTATAAGGTTCTTGAAGGTTCCGTTGTCGTTCATGAAAGTCAAAATAACAAGAAAATTAAAACATTTTTTTCATGACTACTACATCACTAATCGGGAAAAAAAAATGGAAAATGAATTTGGGGAAGCTTTAAGAAAAATTAAACAATCGCCGAAATTTTAATTAACGAATGAATAACATCATTACTCTAAGTTTGTACACCGTTAATACTCTCAAAAACTTTTGTATATGTGTAGTATTTAAAGTTCTTTCATTGTACTTTGTACTCCTAGGTTAAAGTTCCAAATTTGAGAAGATTTTATAATTGGTCTCTCTTTATGATAGATATATCGGTCACAAAGTTATAACGTTACAAATGTTATCAAGGTGATTAATCAGAATATTTAGAGAATAACAGATGTTTTGTCTTTATCTACCCACATAGAGTACATAATATTTGATATAAACATACCGTATGTCACAAATTTGTGACATATGACATGTTAGGATTGTTAGGGGAATGTTATGCAGTAAACCGTTTAACTTAAAGACGGATATATATATATATATATATATATATATATATATATATATAGAGCGTTAGAATAGAGAGGTAGAGTGGGAGGCCAAAAACGCGTACGTAGAGCCAGCCGTCCTCCAGCTAGGAGGAGGAGGAGCAAAGACCTGATTCCCCAAATGCCAACCCACACAGACACACTCTTACTCTACTTCATTCATTTCAGACTCTCAGTTTCGGTTTCGTTCCATCAACTTCCCTCTTTTTCCTTTTCTTCTTATTCTCTCTCTCCCTCTCTCTCTCTCTCTCTTCGAAAAAATAAATAAATTAGTGGAAGGCCACTATATCATCAACCTAAAAGCATATTACTGGTACAATAATCAATAATGTCAATGCACCCTCCCAGAAGATTTTTATTAAAACTTGAACCACTCATCATGTCAATCTTACTCTTCTTTCTTCTCCTTTTGGGTCTTTCTTCTTCCACCTTAGCTTCTGATTCTGATTCCTTCATCTCTTCTTCTGTTCTAGGTCTCTTACACTTTCCTATCTTTTTTTTTTTCATTTTAATTGGTATTCTCTCAAGATAAAAGAATTCATTTTTGTTTTGCAGGAGCAGATCAGGTTGATCAACCTCGTCCATCAACTTCCCGTGCTCTTCTCCAAGCTCAGAAACGTACTAACTTCTATCTCGTCTCCATCATTTATTTGTTTACCTTTGATTAAAACACGGGTTTTCACTTGTTTTGTTAGATGTAGTATAATGTGATACCAATTGGCGAAATACTAAAAATGTGAGAGAGAATTGGAGGGTTTCTATATTTAGCAACAATTGGGTAGTTAGTAGTGGATTTAATCATGTTTTTTTTTGGCTAATTAAATTGGATTGTAATTAGAAATTGGTTACAGTACTTTATAGTAGTTGATGATGATGCTGTTAACAGATCTGATTTGTATCTGTTCATTTAGAATTCTGGATTTTATTTGGGGGAGATTTTATTTCTTTTTTAGGAAAGTAGTTTCAAAAACTTTTCAATATTCCTACTAAAATAACTCGAGTTTTGAGATCCTTCTTAAGTGTTGGATGACATTCTATTAATGAAGAACTCGAGTTTGGCATTACAAAAAATTGTCAAAATTGGGATTATTACAAAGATTTTGGACAATTTTCCTTGTCATCTGACTTTGACAATTGTGATTACTTTGGCTCATTGGGTGGAGACTCAGGAGAAGTCCAGACTCGTCAAAATTGGGATTATCACGAATAATTTTCCTTGTTATTTGACATCAACGATTGTGAATATTACAATGTTTGCCTGGAATTGGATTAGTAATTTTGGTTGATGTAGACTGTAATATTATTATGATAACTCATTTGCAGCATGTCCTATAAATTTCGAGAACCAGAACTACACCGTCATCACCAGCAAATGCAAAGGACCCAAGTACCTAGCCACCGAGTGTTGTCCTGCCTTCACGACATTCGCATGCCAGTTTGCTGATGAACTCAACGACTTGACCAACCAGTGTGCTCAGACTATGTTCAGTTACATCAACCTCAACGGCGGTTACCCACCTGGCCTCTTCGCCAATGAGTGCAAGGGCAGCAAGCGGGGTCTCGAGTGCGGTGCTTCAACCAGTGGGGCCGCCTCTACTTATGCCATAACTCGGCATGGGTCATTGTTGTCTCTTCTCTCTGCTACTACTGCGTTCCTCCTCGTTGTCGGCCACATCATTTGAGATTGTTTTGTGATTCGATTCTTTGATCTTTCCCACGAATTTGACTTTTTCATACTGAGTGCTAAGTGAAACGATATCCAGTGACTCGCAGTGTCTGGGATGTTGAGGGGTTGAGAACAAATGTTTTGTATAACGGTCAGAATGTAATCAGAAATTGACCAACCAGTGATGTACTGTATCCAACTATTTATTCATTCATATACTTACTTGACAAGATTTTATTGTGCAAAGCAACATACAAAGCAGATTTGCAGATGTTTTGTGGTTTTACACTCAGCTAACAACATATCTTTAGCCAATATCAATAAAATCGCGGCGTGGTGAGAGGAGAAACGGTTTGGTTCACAGCGGTTAGCCAAGGTGCTTGAGAAATGATGGAGTCAAACGTTTACTCCGCAGCTTCCGTCGGTATTGCTTTTTGGTGATGCACCATGCTTCTGGAAAATTACTCATCTGCAGATAAAACACTAGTCAGTGACAAATGTATGCAGGTGCTCAATAAATGTATGCAGCTTCCGTCAGTATTGCTTTGAAGAAAGATATTCTACATAGCCATGACTTTCGAAAGCAATTTATTTCCATATAATTTGTCAAACATTTTGACCAGCCACATTTCTTTGTTGCGAGTTCCATCACCAAACTAATTATCTTCATGAGGACTTCGATTTGGAGAAAAAAAAACACCGCTTTTGAAAACCATGGCTGAGAAGTATAGCTAGTCAAGATTTACTTGACCAAAAGTAGGGGTATAACTAGAAAGTGAAGGAAAATTTGGGTATTATGTAGAATCTCAGAAAAAGTAGCTCAAGAGGTTTGAGGGTACTCAGTTATTCATATACTGAAACAACCATCATCATAAAATTTCAATATTTTGCAAGGGAGGAGGTAGTGATATTAAGGAAGTGGAAAACAGGAAAGGTCACTCACATTACTAATAAGCCTAGCCCCATTCCAAGCAGAATCGACACCATAAGGCGGAGGAGTTACTCTGATTCCATTTGAGATATACGACGGAAGATGTGCATGAAGTTCCTTCTCTAGCCTTTCTGAAACAGCAAAAGGTTAATGTTAAAAGTTACTCTATTTATCTCTATTTTACAACTCTAAAAAGAAAGAGAGCTCAGTCACTAAAACATACCCGGTAGTCCCCTTAAGCATGCACTTCCCCCACATAAAACCACTGTCTTGAACCAACTATCATCAACCCCAAGTTTTGCATCGTGGCAATGCTCCATGCAGAGAGCAACAGCCTGGTGTAGTCCCATTGCACGTCTGCGATGAAGCAATTCAAACACAACTCATGCACCAAACTGAGAACCATAAATAAAATTTAACAAAATAATACGGAGTACTTCTCGTCATCCCATTCAAATTGTCTCATTAACTTGGTGATCAAAGAATGAGAACGTCAATCAATATATTCTCACAATATATCGCAGTTGCAAGTTCCTTTTTTTTATGAAACTACAAAAATATCTGCCAAACTAGGTGGCAACCCATGCCTATTGGAAGAAAATATTTGTTAACACTGTATCTCATCACAAATTCGAAGAAATTATGGCCAAAGTTAAAGATATTAGCAGGATGATGGTTGTATAAAAAAAGGGCCCTGATCGAACTACGTAGCTAAAGATATTACAATGTACTTCGTACCACTTTTCAAAGAACTAAAAAAAGGAACACGTATGTAATACAGCACCATTTTATAAAATGAAGAATGGTAGGTCTTGTGTGTGGAGTTAGGATCCTCTCTATTACCCCCTCTCCATTACCTCCTCTTCATTACTTATGAACGGTTTGGATGTGACCGTCGTATTGTGCAACTTGCGACGGAGGAAACGTGGCCACTTAATGGTGAAAAGTGACAACTTTTTAATGTCCTAAAGTGGTCACTTATTAGCATATAATGACCATTTTTTATCATAAAATGATTACTTTTTCTGTCGTCACACCATACGATGGTTGTAGAGGATTTCGCAAATGAAGAAAAACATTTTTTACGGCTGTTCGTAGCATGCTGAGGTCTAAAAGTGGTCACATTTAGTTACAGTGACGTGCAGCTGGTAGAAAGTTTCATCAGATCTTTTAATAAAAGTAAGACGATGAATCCAATTTATTAATAGGGAACACTAATAATACAGCATTGATAAACTTGTGAGAAAAGAAAAGTGAAAAGAAGATTACACTTACACCCCAGCAATACGTGGTTGGAATAGGATCTCTCCTGTTTGAAATCGTTCTTTTGACAGCGTATATACACCCTCTCTTGGTAAATCATAAGATTCTTGAGTATTTTTAGAACATTCAGCTTCATAATCAACAGCTACGTAGCACAGATTCTGAAATAGCCATAATGATAACTTGATAAGCTGACACTATTACATAGCCACATATCTAGTTACCTACTACTCCGTAATTGACAGGAAAATATACTGAAGTTCAGCAATCACCTAATAATAATAATGTGTAGTTTTCTTTTTTGGATGTAAACGGAGCCACAACCACAAGAGCAGTCATGATGCTAACGCGTATTAAGAAAGGTCACGAGCACCATGCCCCAATGACTTTACCAGTTGGCATTTGTACAAACACGCATAATCTAGAACACATAAGATTCAGTCATCGAGGCACTGAATTTTTTTTGAACTCGTTGAATACTATCAGTCTATCATAGCTTTTTACAATACCCTAACTAAACAGCCCAATTATGAATCACAGACTGTACTACAATCTCTAGTATAACTTCATTTATAAAGGTAGTTGTGAAAACTGTATGGCAAGCGAAACAAAATGTGAAGTCATAATGCCTTTCACCGCTAAGATAAAAGGGGGAATGGGTCAACCGGTACATGATCGTTAAGAACCATAATTTACCTCCTTTAGTTCCCGGACAGTGTAAAGAGACTCAAAATAAATGTTTCGTTGTTGTAACTGCTCTCTCAAAAATCCAGTTAGCTTCAACGCCCCCATGCCAACAAATTCAACTCCCACCTTACGCATTACTTTTCCATGCAGGACTGCAAAAGAAAAAGATCACAAACCACTCAATCAGCAAAGATCAGATGATTGCTGAAGACGACCAGACACATGGTCTAACTATATTGCCAAGACCTACCCGCATAGTGGAAATTCACTGATACAAAACTATATGACGATAAATATGTGGTAGTATCAAGAAGCACTTTCATATGAAGAATCCCAAATTGTCAACTAAATCTAACGATCATAAACGAATACTTTACGAGGTCAATTAAGTGTACCTTTAAATGTGAAGCTAGTCGGCCGTTGCCTCAAATAACACAAATTATAGTGAAGGAAAAACAAAGACCTATCATGGGACAATAGTGAACAAAGGAACACATACTTGGCACAATAGAGGTTTGGTGAAAACCAATATTAACCACTATTCCTGATGTCCTCCGCGCTGCATATAATGCCAGTGTAGCCTGCATCGATGCAAAATACACAAGTGATAGTATGAGGCTTGTAGCTGACTGGACACAAATGCAGAGCCGTGTTAAATGTGGCATAAACTGGCATTGGTAGCTAATGCTGAGTTGACAGGTCTGAGATGAGCCTTTGTGAGTTTGTGCATGGTCGCATGGAAATGATCATATTCATCACACAGAGTTAAGTGCCATCAAGGACAGATCGTTTGATAAATCATAAATGTATGTTCGTTAATACATACAAGTTTAAGCGATCTGGTAAAGGCCTAAGACGAGAAGTTCCTTTACAAATTGATATTGCAATTAGGTGACAGTAGAAGTGACGATTCAAGGTCAGCTCATATCATGAAAGTTCCCTCTCAAAGGTGGCCTATACAATCATTTCTTAAATCCTCGGTCTACACAAAAGCATAATATAATATCAGCCTATCTCACAGCCCTGTCATGCGTATAACAACAACAGTATATTTTTTTCATACGGTTATGCAAGCTAAGTAAAGTTCAAAAGAAAAACTCACTTGACTTACTGCACAGACTGCTGGAACATTCAGGTCAAAAAGTGCTGAATGTATAGCTTCCTTCAGTTGCCTTCTTGACGCTCTAGCAGACTCTGTATCTACATGTGAAAGAGAGATGTAGTGAAAAGGGAATAGAGAATGTACCAATTAGTTTTGTCAAAAAAACAGCCATATAACAAAGGTTGTAAGCTTCTTGCTTAATTGAAAGTTCATCACTTCATCCCATGAATTTCATGCTTCAATCATACATTCATACGAATATGATCATACCCCTTGCAACAGCAATAACCCCGGCTTCTAGATGAGGAAAAGAGTATAAGATTACTTTCGGCGTGTTTAATTTACAGCATTTTATTGCAGATTCATTTCCATACACTGATAGAATGACCTGATTAACTATAATAGTGACTAAAAGACGTTTATTTTCTTCGCAATGGTCTCTGCTGAAGCTCTATAATATGGTTTCAGAAATTCAAATCCCATAACTACATCAGTCATCGTCATCAAAATTTTTACTCTTTCAAAACATGTTATATAATCTAATATTAAAAGGCGGAAAATATCGACAAGCAAGAAGCAATATTGCAAGGAATGACAATCGACCTACAAGCTACAATCTCTAATCTTTTTTTGATGAACTTACCATCATAATGGCAGATAGGAACAGAGACAACAATAGGCTGGCTCGTATATTTCACTTGCATTCTGTAAACAAAAATTACAAAGACAATTTACCGACAAGGCCCGTCTGAGAATTTATGTGTTAATCTGAATTAGCTTATATGACTTGCTAAAAATAGTAGGATTTGCCACACATCGAATTATCTATAAACCAGGTTTTAGAATATTGACAATTATACCCTGATATGAAATAGGCGATTACATCATAGCGAGTATGTTTGGGACGACCATTGATGTATGCGTGATTTTCTTAGACGATTGTTGATGTATTCAAACTCGCAAGTAACCAAAAAGGCCAGTACCCATTACATGTCCTTGAGTAAGTAATTAGTATATATTTCTTTGAAATCCGTTGTTCCTATATATGCTCATTAAGTTATGAACATGCTCCTATCGGCTTAGTCATTACTATTCAGTACTGTTTTAATTAAACAGTCAAGAATTACAGCTTAAAAAATTGCAGCTTGCATGTATGCTGCTAAAAAACCCAGATGAGCAGAATATAAAAAAGGATAAAAAAAAATGCATGGCTAGCCGGGCAGACCATAATACATAAAGAACCAACCTGCTATAAAGTGTAGAATAAAAATGATGAAGTCTGGAATACATGGGGGCTTCAATATTCCCAAATTCCTGCGAAGAGGATGCGATGCAGAAGTTCACTAAAAAAAAGTCCTTTTTATGGCGGGGGAGTTGGGAGGGGAAAATAAGTTCGGTGGTGGATAGTTTGGAACGACATTTCTAGCAGTACAAAGAACTTTATGGAAACGTAAACTTTAAGCTCAAAAGCAGGGAAATGCAGATGGCTCACCAAAAATGTAGCAGACCTTCCAGAAGGACGGGAATACTTGCTCCAACCAAACTTGCAGTATCCAGACCCACCTTTAGAATCAGGGTATAAGATGACAAAGTTCAGCATAAACCACGTTCAGGAAAAAAAAATCAGGTTAAAAGCAGAACTATTAAACAAAGGTTCATATGAAATGCAAGTCTGGGATGCGTTCGCAGCATAAATCTCTCAAGGATCATTCATGTGCCAGACATTTTGACAAGAGCAAAGAAATCAGATTGCATATAATAATGTACCATTTTGTTTGGTATCAAGTGATGATTCGTGTGGACACTTGAAGGAAATTTGTACAAGTTCTTGGTAGCTAAAAATAAGGTGT
The DNA here is from genome assembly GCA_958450325.1 of Agrostemma githago. Taxonomy (NCBI): domain Eukaryota; kingdom Viridiplantae; phylum Streptophyta; class Magnoliopsida; order Caryophyllales; family Caryophyllaceae; genus Agrostemma; species Agrostemma githago. The sequence continues at coordinate 77,989,670 of OY288240.1, read as the reverse complement.
TTATCAGTTGCTTTACATTTTATTTATAGTTTTATGTTATGTTGAACAACTCGCAATTGAGGAGGGATGACTTCTATACCAAAGAGTTATTCCAAACATTGACGTGAAACAGAACCTCTTCGTCTTGTGGGCATAGTGACAACTGACAACTCATCATGAATTTCATGAATAGTGGCAAGCTCGATTAGAGTTACTAATCAATCAATACAATTAGTTAATTACCATCAACAATCAGAGCACCGGGAACCTTAGCACGCTGCCCAAATATATTCTTAAGAGACAACTGAGGCGTCACTTCATGATACATATGCCTGTAATAAAAAATTGAAAAAAAGAAGGCAAATGAGATACTCTGTATTAGTACAATGATAGATTGATAGAGCAAAGGGATGCGAGCCATGGCTGTCTCCTCCCAGTCAATGAAAGATAAGAACTTTTAGTTGTAATACATACAGATAAAAGTATGTTACTTGATTGCATGACTATGACTCGCTCTCTAAAATCTTCGAATGCTTGCTACATGGTGAGATCAAGCCATATATAACACCGAAATCGATGTAGCAAACTCAGACCCCAAGATTTCAGTATTACTCCCTAAAAGGTTTCGAAATTCAATAACTTCAAACAGTAAATTCACATTAACCACACTTTTACTTTTTACTTCAAACAGTAAATGCACAACAATCTCAAAGATTTGAAATTCTGAATAATCAAACAGGGAGTAACTGACAAACAGAATGATCATCACCTACACTTCAAGATTAAAGGTTTCAAAATAAACCACATCAAACAGTAAATTGACGCCAATCAGTAATCACACTTCACTTAAAAAATTCACACAATTATCGAAAAACATTATAAATTCTAAACAGTCAAATAACTTAAAGCTGCACGATCATCACCTAGGCACCAAAATTGAAGGTTTCAGAATTTAACTGCTACAGACAGTAATTCTGAGTAAGCACACTTTTATCTAAAAAATTCACACAATAATCTCAAAGCAATTGAACAAGTACGAGTAATCAGCAGCATGATTATCGTCTACACTTCAAAAAGTGCATGTTTCAAAATCAAACCCTTTAAATTCCGATTAATCACGCTTCTACTTGCGAAATTCACAGAAGTGTCTCAAACACTTGAAATTCTAAACAATTGAGTAACAGATAATCAGGGTGAGTATCACTTTCACTCCAATATTAAAGGCCCTGTTTGGTAGTGAAAATTAGTCCATTTCGGCCTAAGTACTGGATTGACTATCAATGGTATAATTTTTTTTGTCAACGAAGAGCGCACTCAGTCGCATTACGCTTGGTCAATGGTATATTCCGATAGCATATTACACGGAATCCACTACAGCATATTCAATTATCAAACACCTCCTTTTCTTCGTTATGCTAATTTAATTTGATAGTCACAAACAAATCAAAGGTTTATGACAAATTTGTTACTATTGATTGTCAAACTGGGCCATAGAGATCCAAAGTTCGAAAGTCAAACCAATTCGAACAGTAAAAACTCTGATAAATCACATTTTTACCTACAAAATTCACACAATAGTAAAATAAATAGGATTATCATTTATCACCTCAATTGCGTTTTGACTAAGAATTTTCATTAATGGCACGTCACTACAAAAATTCACACAATAATCTCACACGTTTTAAATTCTAAACAATTGAATTAACTGATAAACAGAATTATCACCTCAACTGCGTTTTGGTCAAGAAATTTTCATCAATCACACTTCACTTCAAAAATTCACACAATAATCTCAAGCATTGTAAATTCAACAAAATTCACACAATAATCGTCAACATTTGTTTATCTTTGATTAAAACCGCTTTTTACAATCGAAGAGAGAAAAACCGATAAACAGGATGAAATTATCACCTCAATTGCGTCTCGGCGAAGAAAATAGACTCCCAATCAAGATCATGTTCATACAATTGCGACTGGAAAAAATGAATCCATAGATTATTATCAGAAGAAAAAAGATGTCTCCAAGTTTTACACACAGTACACAATTTCGCAGTCTCTTTCGGCCCCAATTTCTTGAGAATCGTCACCAGGATTTCATCCGGTATCCGGTCAAAATTACCGGTAGACGGTGATGATGAAGTGTAGTTAAAATGCGAGGAATTGAAGACGGAGGTTGATGGTGGAGTTGTTGAGGAAGAGGAAAAGGAATGCGAGACCGTTGTCAATAGTTTTCTGAGGATCATCGCCATTGATGGTTGAGGTTGAGGTTGAGGTTGAGGTTGATGGTGAAGGTTGGTTTAGTTGTGGATGGAAGTCATGGAAATAATTTGAGAGTGAATCAGTGACGATACGTGGTTTAGTGAAGAGCTGATTTGTATAGACGTCTAAGTGTCTCACACGTGTGTGCAAAATAAAATGTGTTAACCACACGAGGGAGTAAGTCTCTCTTGCGACGGATATATTCGTTACAAGGAATAACGGGTAGAACATGACTTTGTTTTATTCACATAAATGGATATTACTTGACTCGTCACACGTTTATGACAGATAATTCAGTCACAAACAAGAATTTGCCACGAAGGAGTAAGTTCACGTGTTAATAGCGTTCTTATTCGACTGATTGGGTGGGTTTAATTTTCACTTTCACCTACGAGAGAGTGCGTTTTCTCTCAAACTATTCACAACTTAAGAAAATTTTCGATATTCTTGACAATTTAGAAGAAAAGACATAGTCACGTGGAATCATGTTTAATTATCTTTATTGTGTAGATTAAGAATATTTTTTTTATTGTATAGTTTAAAATGAAAATATTGATTGTGGAAAATATATCTCGACAAATGTGCATTTTGGATTTGAAAATTTTGTAACGAACGTATTCGTTATGGAGTACAAACTTGTGACAATGTAACAGATCAAATATTATTCACATGGATAGATAAAAACAAAACAGTTACAATTATGAATGATTTCAAATTTTATATTATCTAATCACGTGGGTGAAACATTAAAACATACCGTATGAAGGATATAAGAAAGAATAAAATAAAGAGAGTATAAACCAAAATAGTTGACGTGGTCCTAATTATTGTAGAGCAAAGGGTAACGTTAAGCACGTGGGAGTGGTGTAGGATTTGTGGACACTAAAAATGTGTAACCAACCGCAACGACACCGACCTGGCTACCCTTGAGGCGTTTAATGTGTTGAATCTCATACCTTGACCTTCATTTTCATTTCATACACTTTGACTTTCCTATTTACTCGTGATTTTTTCCCATTTGAAATGTTATTACCTAACTAATCAAACATATATGGAAGCTCTTAATTTAATGTTTAAGATAGGGATTATGAATAATAGGTTCATGTCCGAATTCTCCATCTTTAATATTATAATATTCATTCGTGTGGATTTGATATCCAAAAGAATGTTACTCGTAATATATGGCTTCAATTCCTCCTTATGTGATTGATAAGTTAGGAAAAAAGTTAGGAAATGTAAAATGTTATGGAGTTTATGACTTAGAAAAGAAGATCGTTTTTTCTTTTTACTAATCTAGTAGAGATGTTGTTTTTCAAGAAGACAAATTCTTATTTCTGACAAGAATATCCGTCACAATCTTATGAAGGGTCAAATAATAGTTAGTTACGGAGTAGTTTGGTATAGATAAAACCAAACACCAGTTGCCAGTTGCCAGTTGCTACTCCCTATGTTTGTTTTTCTATCAAGTGGTGTTATTGACCCATCATCAATTTATGACAGGAAAAAAGTGTCTTCCTTTTGAATATCATATCATGATCAATCTCCCCAACATAATGTTGTTCCTGATCACAATGAGGATGTATTCAGTATGAATACAAAGAATAGTGTCAAGAAAATTGCAATTCTGGTGAGCGAGGTTCATGTCAATAATAGTCGAATCTAAGCCCCTAGAGCTCGCTCACAACTTGGGAAGTTTAATACTCGAATCTTCTGACTTTATCATTCGGATGACTTGTGCTTTCTCGGCTACTCGATGCCTGTCCAAAACTCATTGGTGGCCACCTCGTACTCAACCCGTGTCGAAATCTTGTAGGAAACATAGTTGTGGAGGAAGTAATGCCTATGCCAATGCCATTTATCCTGCTACATTCCATGTAAGCCTCATTATACCGAAATGGCCTGTAAAACAATGGGACCATATTACTACTATTATGCACTGCTGCAGCAGCAGAAGCTGGTGCATGTGACCATAATGGAGTACTGACTCCCGTTGCATGGCTTGGGCTCGGCTGTGCCTGGTTCAGATCAAACTTACGACCCTGGTTTTGCTTTGAATCCTTGACTGGACCACATTGACTTACAGTTACAGGCGCTTTCCGATGATGTCTGTCTGGGTTGGCTACCAGTCCCATTACAATTGTGTTATCTCTCAACTGAGGCTCACATTTTCCCAAATTCCCAGTCGCAGCGTCTTTGGAGTTTAAGGAAATGGGTTTTTCCTTTTCTGCTCCAATCATGCTGACACCCATCTTTTCGAGTATGTGACGGGGATTTGATATGGGAATGGATCGATAAAAAGGGTTATCAAGGTCCCTTTGCAAATGAGATGGAGAAAATGGTATGGGTAATTTTGCCATTTCTGGGGTGGGTCTGACCATGCTGACACCCGTCTTTTCGTGCACACATTTGGAATTTGATACTGCCACTGATCTACCAAAAACATTATTAAGGTGAGAATGGTCAGTTGCGCAATCAGAAGAATCAGGTAATCGCCTGCTGGTTGTCGTTTGCATCCGTAGTCCTTGCAGTTTACCTTGAGCTACCCTTTCAGCAGTTGGTCCCAAACCTCTGACAAATGACATTAAGCTTTTCCTGTAATTTTCCTGAATTACCTGCAAATTTAACTCAATCTAAGATTTGTGCATTCATTTTTGCACGAGACGTTCGTAAAACAAAAGCTTACATGTATAGTTGGTCTAGTATCACAGTTTACTGATGAAACAGCTGAATTTGTCTCATCAACAACAGACTTCCATGGTTTATACGTACAACGCCGATCTATACAAGAAGTATTAGGTCTTTTTCGTCTCCTACTCCCTGCTTTCATAAGAAATTATATTGTGAGACCGTCTCTCAGGAGAGTTACTCGCTCATAGTAAACAGACTGAAATACTACCTTTTTGATCAATGTCGGTATTCATGGTGTTTGACCCCAAATCCTTGGCAAACTTCTGGCCGGAGACAAAGGTTGAAGAATGTGGAGTATGTTCATCATCGAGTTTCCTACTAGATCTTCGTCTTGATGTACTATATTCCATTTCAAAATTGTCAGGGCCGTGAGTCTTTAGGGCATGGAAAACCTTGTTAGCTAAATCCTCGAGAGCACGAGCCTGAGTAAAGCAAAGCAAAGCAAGTTTTTGACATCTATCAGACCATCAACATAATCATGTACGAGTAATTAATTAGCGCAGAAGGAAGATGTGAGCTAGATCGAATTGATGAGCTGAGCTGACCTGCCTGAAATAGACAGTTCCTGAAGAGTTGAAATACATTGCATTGTCAAATATGAGATACATGTCATGCTGCACAAATTAAAACACAGAAAAAATATTACAACTCGGCATGCAGCTCAAGATGAATGCTGTTTATTTCCGAAATGAAATGAAGTAAAGTGAATATATATTATATATATAACCTCAAATTGTTGAAGATTAGTGTACAAGCCTTCATAGAGTTTAGCTCTCATTGTTCCGAAATCCATTGGCTCTGAGATGATCTCATAGTATTCTTCAACCTCACTAGGATCAACTGGCTCCGCAAAAATGTCATGACTATCTTTCCTGTTTCAGAATTATACATACATTGATACATAGGAGCATTATTATTATTATTATTATTATTATTATTATTATTATTATTATTATTATTATTATTATTATTATTATTATTATGACCACTGTTAAGCATATGCATACATGGTACTGTAACACGCTACAGTTCACAATTGTTGTACTCGGAAGCATTCAATAGTCGGTGGAGCAAACAATTGAGAGTGGACATATATATCGCCATTTCCAATATGGAGTAGACGGTAGTACCTTTGCACGGTGTCGAGGACAAGCTCCAGGATGTGCTTCTCTGGTAACCAACACTCCCCTGCTATATATTTATTCAAAAGGAAGCTAATTGTTTTAGTAACCTAGTTGATAATGAAAATGGCATCAAGAATTGCATCTATTCTGTGCTACTTCATTAACAAGAAACCAGTCATTTCTGCCAAATCCCATCATTTTCTAAGCAAAGAAAAGACAGTAAATAGTAATTGGTTTGATTTGTGTCAAGTACTAGTAGTATTATCACCTGAAGAAGTAGCAGGAGTAGTAGGATTGGAATCGGGTTGGGAGTTAGATTCAGCATGTGATGCAGAAGTAGTAAGCCTAGGGCTCCTTCTTCGTCCATCCTGCGCGCTCCTGCTTTTACAATCTGTCAACCTCCTCTTCTCTCCTTTCCTGCTTCATTACAATCTGTTAAAACCAAAACCTTAAGGCGATGGTTGAGGATTGACGTTAATAAGAGACCTCTCACATAATGACGTGTCTTACTAATTTACATACTCTCATTGCCTTAGTGAAAGACGGTTGGCTACTCACAAGGCATATACATACTACTCTTCATTATATATATGTCGCCTAAGTATGACAAAATGAACAGAATGAATCATTTCAACGCTAAGCTCACCTTGACATATTCGTTCCAAGTTAGAAACCAGAATCAAAAACAGAAAGTAAAGATCAAATCAGGTGCTACAATGTGAAGAACCAAAGGCGAATGAATGCTTTCTTTATAGGAGGAAATGCAAAAAAAAGATGCTATATTAGGATATAATGAGAATTAAGGTAAGAAATAACAAATGTATTGTTATTATGAGAGTCAATTAATTTGTGATGAAACAAAAAGGAAGGTGAAGATCATGTAGAGCTTGTTGTAGTGTTAACAATTGATACTCATTTATGAAGGCCTTGGGGCATGTAATAGCTTACTAAATTTGAAGACTGATCGAGAGCAGGCAACGCGACTGTCCTAACCTACCAACACAATAGCAGCAGGTAACTAAATAGAGAGAAGTGAAGCAGCAGAATTCACCAGCAGCTTCCTCATTCCTCATTTGTCATGCAACATAATTAATCGTTGTGAATAAGAGCAGATATTATTCCTCGTTAGTAGAGTATAGTTGGACGGTTTTGGTTGAGATGTTCATCTAACATGCATGCATGGTACTTGAGCCTAAGTTCGAATTGTTCAGAGTGATGTTAGTCACGTTACCAACGATTTCCTCAGCTCGTCAGAGACTGAATGAATACCATAATACATTCCCTATTCAACTCCAAACTATAACTTTTTTTGTTCTGTTTTTTTATCACGCATCTTAATTCTTGTAAACGTATAAAATCAGATTGCTCTCACTAACAGTTCGAACACCATATTGACCCCAATCGCTGGATATACATGATTACATTCATTATCTAACCCGTTTCACTATTGATTCTTTCAATGCGAGTGATGTTAAGACGAGATTAGAGTTTTAACAAAGACTTGGAAAAATAGATGACAGTATTACTCTCACTAATTATAGTTCTAAGAAGGGTACAAAGCAGTTCTCTCTTTTATTTTTGGTTGCAAACAAGATGTACTATATGCTACCTAGGCTTCTGTACAGCCCTTGACTTGTACTCGTACATGACAATCTTCTCATCTTCTTCTTAAGCACAAGGACAACACCAAGTTTTTACATTAAAATCAAACAAAGCGCACCGCTACTCATTCGTCCCTTAAACCAAAGAATCTAAATAACAATAGTTCCTACGACGACTGTACTCGAGCAGGCTGCCATACGTGCGATCCCAAACTCCGATGAACATAGACTCCGTATCAGGACTGAATGACAGCCCGGATATTTCACCAAAAAAATCAATCTCTTGCTCTTCGTTATATCCATTCTTCACATCAAATACATGCACAAAATCTGCAGGCTCCGCCATAGCCATGAAGCGGCCATCCGATGAGTATCGGATAGACCGAATGGCTCCCAAGTTGCCCTTCAGGACCGCCATTGATTTCGACAAATTCCTGACATCCCATACGCGGCATGTCTTGTCTTGGTTTCCAGTCGCGAAGTTGAAGCCATCGGGGCTCCATGCTGTCGCAAAGGAGAAATCTGTGTGCCCCACCAAGGGCGTAATAGTCTGCACAGAACAGATTAGCAAAAACCCTACCTAGTGAAAATTACTCTATTCCCCTTTTTCCTCGTTATTTATTTACCAATTTCATTTAAGGGTGTCTCCTTCACTTATTTACGATTCTATATTGAGAGTGTTTGTAAAGGGTAATTTTATCACTCACAAAGTCACAAGCCACAAGCCTTGTTATCACCCTCGATTTGATCATCCAATAACAATAAACGCAAATGGTCCACTCTTCTCTCTTGGCCTTTGCGCCAAAAAGAAACGTAAACAAATGAATAGAGACGGAGACATTATATTCATGGTGAAAAAAAACTAATATTGACCTAATTCATTCACATTAAAGACATCTGATTTAATTCATGATCAAACTTGAATCTCACATGAAACAATGACCATTTGACCCAATTCAAATTGTACCCAACACAAAGTAGCACATACCCCGTGATCAAACGGAACCTAAAGCTAATCAAACCAAAATTAGAATAAGTCTACCATGAACAATGCTAATATGATTTAATCATATATTAGAATCCAGACCAAGTGATCTATTTTCTTGGTAACACATACCTTTCCATTTCTAGAATCCACCAGTAAGCCATCCGCATGATCTCCAACGATGAGAAGCATCCTACCATCGGGACTCAAGGATGTATGCTGCAAAACAAAAGGGAAAGGTCCACTGTTGGCTCAAATGGTGTAAAAAATCAAGAGTTGCACAGATGGTTACAAAATAGCAGAGTCAAAGTTCAGATAAAGCTTGTTCAGGAGCTAATTACAGTGCATGTTTTTTAAAGTATTTGTACTAGCGATTCAAGCTCAGAAATAAGTTCGAGTCAGCATGAAGAATAAAAAATACTCGTAAATGACACTGTCTGTTGAACTGAGTGTCTACATTTGCTTTTGACATGGACTATAGAGCAACAAAATCACCGTTATAGTATTATACCCATGTTCAAGTGGCCCCCCATGGTACTCCTACACAATTTAGGCCGCAGCACGCAACACCATATTACAACCAGGTTATCAAGATTTTGAAGATTAAAAGTCACAAAGTTTGAGGTAGTATCAGCAGCACTTACAGCAGGCCTATGAGATCATGCCACAGCAAGCAATTTGCAATTCAATCTCAAACTGACACTCCTATATCTTCATGAACCGCCATACATTCATAAGTCATTTTTGGAAAGACAGAGTAATAAATAAGTTTAAAGGGTGATCAAACTATTTGACATAATCAAGAACTTGCTAAGAATGAAGCCATTTACAACCTAAACAGGAATACATAAACCATCAAAGGGAGTACACTATGTAGAAGTATAAAACTAGACGAGTTTGGAGAGCCTTATACTCTATGCACACAAGAGAAATATGATGGCATCCAAAGACATGACTGTAGTGACTAGTGAGAATATAAATTGAGGAAGCATAACAAAGTTCAATACAAGAAAATATAAATGGAGGAAGGATAATAAAGTTCACGACAAGAAAGTAAGCATTACAGATAACCATGAAATCAATAAGCTGAAAACACAACTTACATTGACTGGCCATGAAAACTGAAAATGCTTTGAGAGTTGAAACTTCTCCATGTCAAAGTCTCTAATGCCACAATCATTATTTGAGGCAGTAAAGTGAGTTGCACCACTGCAAAATTGAAACGTATGAAAACTCGGGTATTCTACATCTTTCAAGAAATTATTACCACAAAGAGCAAGGAAAAGCAAGTACCTGGAAGAGGAATATATTTCTACGGCATTGGTAATAGCATTATCATCATAGGTGGTCCGCGTGCAGAAGTTCACGCCAGGTCTATCCAAGTTCTGCAAGTACAAGTTACAAAAGGCATTAATATTTGTCTTTACCATAGCTCTTTTAAGTAAACATCCGTGTTTAGATAGACGTTCTATGCATCTTAATAATTATGGTGATCCCCGTTCCCAAATGAAATTAGGCTAAAAGAAGTGAGAAATTGAATTGAAACTATGAAAGAAACAATTACTCCGTAGTATTTAGGTTTTAAAAAAAGGACAAACCTTGCAAATAAGTTCCCCCTGAAATCCTCCAGCAACTAGCAAATTATCTTTTACTGCAAGAGTGCTAACTTGGGTCTGAGTGAAACCTTCCAAAAGACTTCCAGGATGTTTCTGTAAGGAAAGATGGAAATGAGTAATCTGATGTTACAAACTGTGTTCCCTCATACATGGTAAATATCAAAATATTCAGGGTATCAGTTTATGTAAATCTGAGGCGATTACTTTATATTCAATTCTCAGGAAGTTGGACAACGAGAAGCTAACAATGCCAGGTCTAGCAAAAATAAATGATGAAGTCAATTAAAACTGCAGATATAACAAATTAAAATCCATGCCATGGATTTACACTCACTTCGGTTGGAGCCACATGCCCTGAGACATTAAGGACCTCAGACTTGCTGTGAGACAATGCAGACCAGTGGATGATGCATGAATTTGATATAAGATATACATCATGCTTCGAAGTAGCCCAAACCAAGTTCCTCAACTGCACAAGAATTCATGTGTTACATATTAAGAGCTTCTTAGGGAAAAAAAATGTAATTGCAAATGCGTTAACACAATAAAATTAAAAAACAGTCATGCAAACAAATGAATCTTCAAAGCAGTAATGGAGTTAAGGACAACTCATCTGACAAAAACTAACGAAAGATCTGACAGCTAGATCCCAATAACAAGAACAGTGACAGCAACACAGACTACATCGCAAATTGAATGGGTTCAATTAACATGAATCTTCATTTGAAAACGTCGATGAGACACCACAATGTCAAAAACATGCTAAAAGCCTAACACGATAGTATAGACAAAAGAGCCCCTGATGCACCACACTTGTTCAATGATCGATCATGCCAGCTCTAGAACTAACCTTCCTGTCATATAGGAAGCACAAAACATTCAAGTAAAACGCTGCAGTGATATAGAAAACACAAAACATTCAAGTAATCCATCATGGATAAGCAGGAAAAAGTATAACAAACAAGCTTTCTATAGCCAATTCAGCATAAAACGAGCTGCCAAAATAAAAACCCATATGAATAAATGAAAAAATAGAATGAGTTTGAAGTTGGCCAACCTGAAAGTGAAGAATCGTTGACTTCACTGATCTTGAATTATGTCTAAACTCGTAATAACATCCCTTCTTCTTAGTTTTCTTGCACATCTAGCAATCAAATTCAAAGAAACTATAGTTACACAGCCACCCAATATAGAACCCCTTAAGAAACAATATAGTTTACTAACTGTGAAACGACTAGTGACCCATATGTGTGACCCAGTTGAGATTTTAGAGATTACCCTGACTTTGAAATCCTAGTCCTAGGAACTCAATATTCAAAAACTTTTGACTTTGAACCAGAATTCTATAAGTAAGAAAAATTTGGACACCCTGAGCTCTTAAAATGAAATTATCTACTACAATTTTTCGAATTTACTAATCTTGCACAAACTAATTCGCCTTCTAAACCTTTCAATTCCCCCTAACTTCGAATCACGACTCCACCACCATTAACAAAACCAAAACCTTTATACCTTCTCCGAAACCTGCCCAGAATTCGGAACATTCTCATAGTTCTTATACTGCTCAATCCTTGTTTCGCGATACTTTTCTCGCGTAACGCTGAGCCTCTCCCATGGAATTCCTTGAATATCTCTTCCATTCCTCGCTTGTGCAGCTGAAGTATCCGCACGTTTATTATCCTGTATCAACAAAACTAGTTAGTCTCGCATAAAACCTTCTTACACTTCAAAAAAAAAAAGATAGTAGTAGCCATTATAATTAGAATTATATACACCTCCATAACATAGAAATAGATTGTCTTGAGCTTAAGACCGTCTCAATTGACATTTTCCCCAACAAAAAAATCATCGTGTTACACTTGAAGACATACCCATATCATAAAAAGAGGTCTGAATTGAGATTTGCACGACGAAAAAATCGAAAAATCAAACAGATTTATCCTCCCACACCAAAAAAATCAATTAAAAAACACGAACTTTCAACCAAAAAATACAGCAATCGAAACAACGAACCATGAAATCATATTCGTCGTTATCCGAATCCGATCCACCATCTCTGTCGCGAAAATCTTCCTGCATATCGTCGTCGATGTCTTCCATCTCGTATTCGTCGGCCATATACTCGGCGTCGTCAATTCGGAGATTCGACATCTTTATTGCCTGCGTCGACAGCGGCGGTGGCGGCGGTGGTTACGCGGCGGGAACCTAATTTGTTTCGATTTTGGGGGAAATTGATTTGGGGGAAATCGTACGACGGATCGGGGAAATCGGATGTGAGTGAGATCGGTGGAGTGTGAAAATTGGAAATCAAAATCTGAATGTTCCGGATTTAATCATCGGCAAATTATTTATTATTATTATTGTTATTGTTAATTGTTAATATTGTTATGGGAGTAAAATATTTTTACGATTAGCGGATTAGGTTTATAGTTTGGACACCGACGTATGGTATTATGGCCTTAGCCTAATAGGGTGGGCTCGAATGTTCGATCAACCATCTTTTTGTAAGCTCGATTTGTTCATTTAATGGAAACACTCTAAATATCTACTCGTATTTAATTTATGGTACTCTCCATCTAAGCGGGATCATAAATATGAATTTAGCATGAATTCGTTACTTAGGGTTAGAGGATTAGATCCGCCAAGCTTGGTTCGGCCCTGGAGCCTAGACACCGGGGTCACACTCGAAATTGGGAGGTAATAAAGATATAGATGAATCACCCTCACCCCTCCAAGGTTTGAATGACTCGAATTGGTTTTGTGGGCTTTAAACCACTTCCTCACCAAGCGTAATGCACCGAGGAAATGGATTAAAACTCACCCACGCTATTAACTCGAGTCTCACAAGAGTTAACAATGAACTAGGTGACTAATCTAACCCCTACAAGTTTAACTAGGTCTAACCTTACACTATACACTCGGTTTTGTGAAAGGGTTTCTTTGAGAGTTCAAACTCTTCAACTTTTTTTCATTTATTCAACAACTAATTATTACAATGCATGCGTAAACAACAATTAAAAACAAGACATTTAATAGTTGGTACAATTCAGGTGGTCCGTGCTACTATAGATGTGCTCTTTGAATGGTCTTTGCCCTCACTTGTTCCTTGAGCTCCAATGCTTGAAAAGGACATGAGTTGGCTTGTTATTGAGTCACAAAACCGTGACCAAAAAAGGGGAAACATGCCTTTGGGTTGCTACACCTTTGTCTTTACCAATTATGGCAATGTTCTTTTCTCACTTGAATTTTGCATGCCTCCAACTTGTGACTTGTTTTTGCTACCAATCCACTTAGCCTTTAACAAAGTTGTCTTAGACTTATTTGTAGGTAATTAGGTGTAGATTAAGGTTGTTGAAGTGGTTTAGTAAAAATCGATCTAACATGATAGTTAGATACTTAGATAATTAGATCCCTTCAAAGTAACCTTGCACTACAAGAAATGAGACTTCGGGCGTCCAGACAAGACAGACGCCGAAATGACGTCTGAAAAAAAAACGGGCGTCCATAATTAGACGCCAAGTAGGACGTTCAACTCAAAGGTAAACGAGTTGAAAATAAGAACACGGGCGTCCAAAAGTAGACGCCAGAGAAATCACTCGGGCGTCCACTTCCAGACGCCGGAAGTAGGACAGGCGTCCAGTTTCGAACGCCATATGACGAGAAATGGCGTCTGTTGTTGGACGTCATATTGAAATTTCGGGCGTCCAAAAGTAGACGCCCGTGGCCTGCACTACCGCCTTATACACACTCCACCCCCCTCGCCATTCATACATTCCTCACTTTTTTTTTCTCCCTCTACTCTTTCTCTCTAAAACCCGCGCGAGCATTCCCTTCCCGTCTTCCTGTTTTCCTTCCTATTTCTACGGTATGATTTCAGTTTTTTTTATACTATTTATTTAATTGAATGTTTAATTTCAGTTAGGTTGAGTAGTTAATTTAAGTTTACTTAATTATTATTGTACAATTGAAATTTAGTCGTCTTACGGTTTCAATTGAGTTATTGTTTGCCCAAGTTGAAGATGTCAGGCAGAGGAAGGAGACGGGGTGGAAGCAGTAGGGCGGAGACCTCCCGGCAGCGCGACTTGGAGGAGGAAAGGGTCCCCGAGACACTAGAGAGGGTAGAGGAGGAGGACACTACAAAAAAACATGTCGAATTGCGTCGGACAAATCCGCCGCAAAAACTCAATAATCCGACGCAAATTGTTGTTTACGTCGGACAGACCGACATAGAGCATCGCCCCGGATATTCGTCGCAAATGGTTCAGAATGTGGCGCCCAGTCCGACGCATATAGATGTACGTCGGAGTGTGCGTCGGATAGTCCGACGCCCACGCAGACGGTCAGAACCTAAGTCAAACTTGTTATGCGTCGGATTATCCGTCACACAACTGAAATTTACGAGAGATTTGACGTCGAGGGCTTGACGCATATGACACCTTGCGACGGAAATTGCAGCGGATAGTCCGTCGCACTACCCAAACCATTGCGACGGAAAGTTGGTCTTTGCGAGGGAGTGTCCGACGCATATAGGGATGGCAATGGGTCCGGGACCCTACCCGGACCCGCCGGGTCTTACCCTAACGGGTCGGGTACGGGTCCTCTTTTTTTTAGACCCTGCGGGTACGGGTCGGGTATGGGTCCTTCAATAATTTTCCGGGTCCGGGTCCGGGTCCTATAGGTTGGACCCGGACCCGACCCTTGGACCCGTTGAAATTATTATTATTTTTTTAAAAGAAAAAAAGAACTTGGTGGATGCGGTAATTCAATGTGTAATATAGTAAGACTTTACATTAACAATAGAAAATTAGAAATTAACCGCTAGTTATTCTAATACGGGTACCGAAACTCATTAAATACCAAATTTCACCTTCTTTATTAGTACATTAGGCCTTTTTAGCGTTCGGTTTAAAGTCATACGACTTCCGTTTTATTCATTTATTTGCCTTTATATTTATTGTGAATAATACTTTAATCAAAAACGAACAAATAAAGGAGACGGAAGAGTATATATTTAAAAAATGTACAAATGGGTCCGGACCCGGACCCTACCCGGACCCATCGGGTCCGGGTAAGGGTCTTAAAATTTTGGACCCTTACGGGTCCGGGTCGGGTCCGGGTCCAACTTATGAAACACGGGTCCGGGTCCGGGTCTTGCCGGACCCGACCCATACCCTACCCGTTGCCATCCCTAGACGCATATGAGCCTGTATTTTTCCAGCAATTGCCGATTTTACTACGTCCCCAAATACGCTCAAACAAACACAACAACGTCGCTTATCATCACACAAACAAACCAACAGCATTACAAAAGCACATCCCGTGCAAGGCAACGTACATCATACTCCGCATTCCATTTCCGCATCCCGTAGAAGACAAACAACGTGATTTTCAGAGAAAATAAAATTATATTACAAGAAGAGAGTAAGTTGTTTTAGAAGTTGGATCAGTAGGGAGTTAGGATTATATTACAATAAGAGAGTAACTTGTTCGGTTTAGTAGTTGGATGAGTAGGGAGTTAACTTGTTCCGACGCTGTGAACGCTGCCCCATGTACTGTTACAGCCTTCATCTGACATGGCCAACCTCTCCTGCAGCTAGGGGTGAGCAGAAAAATCCGATATGGTTTTATTATCCGTATACGATACGGTATACGGTTTCAATTATATGGATTTTTGTATATCCGAAACGAATATCCGGATATCCGATACGGTTTTTCATAAAACTGTAGCGGATACGTATCAGCAAAATTGAAAACCGGATATCCGATTTTCAAAAAAATACAAAAAAAAATATAATAAAAATAAACAAACTATAATACTAAAACTAAATGACTTAATGGATTAAAAACAAAAAAGCCCAACACTTTCACTCTCTCATTCCGCCACAACGCCACTCTTAGTCTCTCACATTCAGTCTCTCACTACTTCATGTTTCAGGTCGTCGTTTCACGTTATTTCATGCTCATTAAGGTTGATTCTTTGTTTGATTGTTCACTACTTCGTTTGCCTATCAATTATTGTTGATTTGGGTTGATCTTCAAACTTCTTGTTTGAAGACATCAAGTTGTTTGCCTATGAGTCTATTATCGGAGAATTATTTGTCGTATTCGACTATTCGGGATGACTGTGATAATTAAATTATTTTTAGATATTTTTCTTGTTTATTTATGTATTATTTTTGTATAACAATTAACGCAACGTTCGTTACGACCTTAAAATCAAAAATCGGATTACGTGCACTTAAAGAAAAATAAAAAATAAAAGAAATCTCAAAACTGGATAACGGATATCAGGTTTCCGTATATCCGGAAAAACCGGATATCCGGTTTAATTCGGATCGGATCCGGATAGTAAAATTTCAGAATTTAAAAACCGGATATCCGATCCGATTTCGCAAACCGGATCGGATATCCGGTTCTGCTCACCCCTACCTGCAGCAGCTCTATCGTCTTCTGCTGATCCTCAATTTTCTTCTCCGCTAGCTGCTGACGTTCCGCTAATGTCTCCAGCTTCTTGGTCAGATGGTCGGTCTTCACACGCCGCTGTGTGGCGAGAGTTGGCATGTACGGGTCCTCCTCGACGGCGACACTGCTCTTGCCGGTGCAGGGACGAAACACCTCCCTAGCTAGGCTGCCTATTCCGTAAACTCGTTTCTTCGCGTCGTACCCGCCTGTGGCCTTGTGGTACAGCTCAACCTCATCAATTTCCTCTAGATTTGATGCCAACGCCGCCTCCTTCGCTTTGTCATACTTGTCCTACAATAAGAAAATATATTATTAGGGAAACAACAAAGCTCAGAAATGTACTTAGATAACAACCATAACGTACTAATACGATTATATGGTAAGATGACTCACATGCACCACCTCCGCCCTCGGTTCAATCCAGGTTCCCTTCTTGGTCGTCTTTGTCTTTTCCAACACCTGGATTGGGGTAGCATCCGACCCCTTAATTAGAACATGCAAAATGAATTTAGTTGAGCGGATTAATTTATTCGAAACAAATGACCATTTAATAATTGAAATTGAAAACACATACCATCGCTCTGTAATGGGCCACTGCGCGCTTACTCCCGAGGCAGCTCGTCGGTTTTGCGACACCGTCCTTATCTCCGCATCGTCGGTTCGCTTTCTTCACTTCTGACTTCTTCTTGAATTTTGGATCACTTATCCTCCTCTGTAACTCCGTCCACTTACCCAGCGGTATCCACAAAGGCCTGTTACTTGCTTTCAAGGCATTGTAGAAGATATCGGACACGCGTTTCTTGATCCTCTTCTCGTACTGAGTCCGTAGATCATACCCGGCGTCAATCATGAGTTTGCCCTGACACAGAGAAATCATGTAGTTAGAAATTACAAAGTAAATAGTAAAAACTGTAGATTTAGGAGTTAAATTTACACTTTACCTCAAAGTTGGCGTACAAAGCGTCACTGTCCCGTTGGGGCACCTCGGTCCAACTCCGGTAGGTGGCGACCATGTAAGGGCTAACCACCGAATCGCGTAAGGCGTGCGAAATTGACTTATGGTTCCACCTATATTGACAATGTCACATTTAAGCAATTGTAGATCTTAAAGTTGGATACTATAATTCAGTTGCCAAAATCACTTACCATACACCTCCGTCGAGCCGAGACAAGTATATCCTCTGCGCTCCGCCTGCACCTGCGTTTCCATCTGCGTTCCCACCTACACCTGCGTTTCCACATACGTTTCCACCAACATGTTCATGTTCCACCTCCATCTCTTCGATAATCTCCTCTACATGTTCCTGGTTACCTGCCATTACAAGTGTTCTATGAGAAACAAAAGGACAAATGGTATTAATTGTTTGCAACTGGGATCCGTACATTAAAATTAAATTGAATAATTTCATGATTACATAAATTGTTTGAAACTACAAAGAAAACAAAATGTGCTACGTAACTAATCATCATTGGTATCATCTTCTCCATTTGTGTCTTTCTCAATGAAGCCCTCATCATCATCGTCGTCGTCGTCATCTGAGTCAATATCAACCTCTTCACAACCCGCTTCTTCAGCGAAAACCTCTTCCTCGACATCCCCTTCAGGGGCAATCCAATCCTCAAATTCCGAGTCCTCATCGTCGACATCACCGTTCACTCCTGGTTCTTCTCCACCGACATTAGTGTCTTCAATCCCAACACAAGATGAGATTGGTTGACTATTAGTAGCTATGTCTTCCTGGTATACAATTTCTTTGTTGATTGGAGTGTCGACCATTGACCTCGCTTTGATCTTAAACACCGCCGACCTGTTGGTACCCTTTTTCCCATTTGGGTAAGGGGCGTAGCATACTTGATCCACTTGGTATGCAAGCACAAGAGGATTGTGACCTCGCAATTTTTTTGACCGATCCACATCCACTAATTTGTATAACTTATGAACATTGACGGCAGCTGCGGAGTTGTCAATCCAATCACATTTGAATAATATGGCCCTACAACAAGTCTGACTATCAAAGTAGTTCAGCTTTATCACCTCATCTAGGGTCCCAGCAGAATAATCAGACCCATCGGTTGAACTCACGCAGACGCCATTACTTATTGTTGTCTTCTGAACGTCGACGATCTCCTTGAAAGCTCGAAACTTGTACCCATTAACTGAATATCGCTTCCAAGTCCTCACTCGTGAGGAAGTGCCAGTCACTAGAGTTTTGACGAGGGGA
The DNA here is from genome assembly GCA_958450325.1 of Agrostemma githago. Taxonomy (NCBI): domain Eukaryota; kingdom Viridiplantae; phylum Streptophyta; class Magnoliopsida; order Caryophyllales; family Caryophyllaceae; genus Agrostemma; species Agrostemma githago. Next base: position 77,970,734 of record OY288240.1, on the reverse strand, counting down.
TCTCTTAACGCTTCAGGCTTACATATTAATAGAACAAATTAATACAAATGAATATTAATGGAAGAAAATTCAGTATTTTGATACAGGAAAACGAAAATTCACCGTACTTGATCCCGTAGCCAAATGCAGAACAATGACTCATATTTGCTCCATACGACGTCACTTGTGTTTACTTCTGCGTGTTCCCTCATGATGTGCGCCTCGAATTTACTAAATTAGTATCGAGTTTTAGTTATATAGCATTATTCTCGAGAAATAGAATTTCAACAACGTGAGGGACTGTCAATCACTTACTCCTTGTAAGGCTTGATGATATCGCCACAGTTTCTAAGAACGTAGGTGTGCGCTTGATTGTACTCAAGCTCAGTTAGCCATCTATCCTTGCATTTACCTGTGGTACTGCCTAGGTCATTCTAAAAAGGTTCTAGATTCTTATTACTTTCTTGATTTTCAGACGCAGCTACATCAAGATCCTTGGTTTTAGTGTCGATATGATCCTCAAAGTAGGAGCAGAAGTTTGACGTCTCCTCTAACAAGTACGCATTGCATATTGATCTTTCAACTCTTGCTTTATTCCCAATTTTTTTCTGCAAATGATTAAGGAACCTGCAAAACAGTATGAGTTTGGATAATTATGTCTACTATTTAAGTTTGATAATTCATGAGAGTTGTGATTGTACCTTTCAAATGGGTACATCCAACGATATTGGACGGGGCCCCCAACCTTTGCTTCATAAGGCAGGCGCACTGGTAAATGTTCCATTGAATTGAAGAATGACGAAGGAAATATTCTCTCCAACTTACAAATGATTTCAGCGATGTTATTTTCCAGACGGTTCATGGAGTCAACCGAAATGGTATACGAACACAAGTCGCGGAAAAACTGGCTAATCTCCGTAATTGCATTCCATGTGTTCGTAGGGACAAGCTCCTTTAATGCTATAGGCAACAACCGCTCCATGAACACATGGCAGTCGTGACTTTTCAAGCCATGCAATATCATTTTGGAGTGGTCTACACACCTAGACAAGTCGGACGCATAACCATCCGAAAACTTCAAACCAGATACCCAGTCACATAAAGCCTTCTTCTTTGATTTATCTAGAACGAACTCCAATGATTTAGGACGACTAAAACACAGTTGTTTGACGTCAGCTTTGCCTTTGGGCCCGAAGGATGTCTTGTTAGGTACATCCATGATAGTGTTTATAAGCTGCTAAAAAAAATTCTTCTCAATGTGCATGACATTGAGATTGTGTCTAATCAGCAATGTTTTCCAGTACGGAAGTTCCCAAAATATACTTTGTTTCCACCAACCCTTTTTCTTATCTTTCAGTTTCTTCAACTCGTGGGGGCTAGCGTTCACGATTGTAGGAAAAATTTTTACTTCTTTCCATACCTCAACCCCAGATAACCGGTTGGCGGCAGTCCTGGTCACATTGAGTGTTTTCTTTAGAAAATTTCTACAATTGCTTCTGAATTGATGATCGGAAGGAAGAAATTGTCTATGACAGTCATACCAACACACCTTACCACTATTAGTCAACAAAAAAGAGCAAGTGTCCTTTGAACGACAATACGGGCATGCATGGTAACCAGTTGTACTCTAACCCGAGAGTATCCCGTAAGCGGGGAAGTCATTGATGGTCCACATTAGTGTTGCTCTTAGATTGAAGCTCTTCTTCTTTGACACGTCGTACATGTAAACACCAGTATCCCACAGACTTTTTAATTCCTCAATCAATGGTTGGAGGTACACGTCCATATTGGACTTTGGATTCCTAGGTCCAGGTACGATCAGAGACAGCAACATGAACTGTCTCTTATTACACAACCACAGTGGAAGGTTGTAGGGGGTCAGTATCACTGGCCAACATGAGTAAGATTTTCCGAACTGCCCGTACGGGGAAAACCCGTCGGTGCACAAACCCAGTATAACGTTGCGCGGCTCTTTAGAGAACTCCGGATGTTTACGGTTGAACGATTTCCAAGCCTCACCGTCACTTGGGTGTGCCATGGTACTACTTGCCCTTACTCTAGAGTTTTTGTGGCGCCAACTCATTTGCTCCGCTATTTTCTTTGTCGCATACAGTCGTTGTAGTCTGGGCCCTAGCGGGAAATAGGTCAACACCTTACTTGTTACTCTCTTTCCCCTCGTATTAGTCATTGCAGCTGAAATAACTCACTTAGAACGCCTTTTAAAAAGATTTCTTTCTTGGTATATCCAGATAATAGGTAGGAGCATAAACTGAAACATTTTGGAGCTACCAAAGTCACGATAGTTAGCTCTCGGTCTTTCGGAGAAATATTTACCATCGGAAAAGAGGAAAAAACGGTTGATAGAGAATCAAAGTCTATTTACCAACAATTCGCGGAGTAATTAACTGTGACACGTTTACTCAAAAAAATCATTTTCTGGGGAATCAACATTCAATCGGAAAGGGATCAGCCCTTTGTATCTGTGTTTTCACATCGAGAATCAATTAACCAACCAACAAAACTACTTGTTACAAATAATTATGCTAAATAGATAGATATATGTATTAGGATTCAACCGAACGAACTTCTAAGACTTGCTCCACTTTTGGCAGACCACTCGGTTTTATCAATTTGCAAATTCTTCCTCAGTTAGTTAAAAAAATGGTATCCCTCAGTACCACACTTCATGCACTTGTCTAGGTCGAAGTCTGCCTTCCAAAACAACATGCACCCATTAGGACATGAATCGATCTTCTGATGAGGTAGTTGAAGGCCCTTCAAAACGTCTTTCACCTCGTAGAAGTTACGAGACATGACATTGTCTTTTTTGGGGAGGAGGTCAACAATCAAAGCTATCCATCCATCTAGACATCTTAGATTCATGCTACTCTCGCACTTCAACGTCAACATCCTCGAAGCAGTTTGCAGCAAACTCATGTCACATCCATCGTACACAGAGAGCTCATCGTTTTCAGCATTTTGAAAAAAGAAGTGACTTCTGGGTTGGGTTCATGCTGAACTTCTTCATCGCTTATGTCGTCCGGGTTACGCTCCTCCTCCATTATGTCTTCAACTCTGGGTCGTAATGCGTCCTCTACGAACTCCCGATATGGGTTCTCGCTCACCCCACCTTGGGCACCGATATTCTCGCCGTGATACGTCCAGACGTAGTAGTCAGCATTAAACCCGTAATTGTAAAGATGATCTTTCACATCGTCAATATGGATTGCGGCAAAAATTTTGCATTTCTTACATGGACACCTAAGTTCTTCTCTTGTGTAGAGGAGATTATTGTCTAAGGCGAACCGTAAAAACTCCTCCACACCGTCTCTATATTCCCTATTTGCCTTCTTTCGCTCATCTAATCTCTCGTACATCCACTTCCTTTCTACTCTCTTCATTCTATATATGTATGTATGTATGTATATATACACACCATGTACATAGATATATTATAATCAGCGTGGAGGATTTTTTCAACAACATCAAAGAGTCATTACAAGAGATACGACAACATGAAGCACACATAAACAATGATTTCAACTACGTGTCATTAAAATTTAGGACTATCGTCATTGGAACCGTTTTTGGACATATGCGCCACGTTGGGACCTTATCACTCCACCCTAAACCCGTCCTTGTACGTTCCATGTCACTGATAAACACGAAATTTTTTCTGTTGATAAGAACAAAAATCAGCAGCAATTCGCCTCAGTTCCCCAAATGCACAATATGGAGTATATGAATACTCCACATCTGCATTCTGAGAACAATGAGGGAATTGCCACCAAACTTTTGTTCTTATCAACAGCACAAATTTCGCGTTTACCACCTAAGTGACATGAACCATACAAAGACAGTCCCAAATCGGGGACTATTCAAGAATTACTCCTAATGAGTGATTCTTGAACGGGTACTAGGTAGGTCTGAGTAGATGTATAACATGTCTTACCAACAATACGTAATGAAAACTGTAAAACAACAACAATCATGTATCAACACCCAATGAGTAATTTTGTTAGTAGTAGTAGATTATTAGTTGGAGTAGTAGTGGTAGTAGTGGTAGATTAGTAGTAATAGTAGATTAGTAGTATTATTAGTAGTAGTAGATTAGTAGTAGTAATAGTAGATTAGTGGTATTATTAGTAGTAGTTAAGTAGTATTAGTAGTAGTAATAGTAGATTAGTAGTATTATTAGTAGTAGTTAAGTAGTATTAGTAGTAGTAGTGAATGATTAATCTTGTTAATAGTAGTAGATTAGTAGTTGGAGTGGTAGTGGTGGTGGTAGTAGTAGTAGTAGTAGAAGATTAGTAGTAGTAGTAGTAGTTATAAAACAGGAGAATTGTATTGTAAAGTTGTATTTCACCAATGAAAGGGAGTACATATTTATAGTGAAGTAGGATGAAACTATTGCTCTAATTATAATGTAAATATAATCCACTAATTATTCTAATTTACAATGTAAACACAATTATTGCTCCTTGATTAAGGGGGAGGATTGATATGATGATTGTGGATTGATGTGGATAATATTTGGGTTAATATGGTTAATACGCCCCCTCAAGTTGGACGTTCTGGCAAAAAGTTCAAGCTTGTCTCGTAATGACTGCTGTTGTTGCTTGTGAAGTGGCTTGGTAAGAATGTCAGCTATTTGATCTTTGCTTGCAACATGAGAGAGACGAATGCGACCTTCCTGAAGTTGTTGTTTGACAAAATGGAAAGAGATGGCCATGTGCTTCATCCTTGAGTGGAAGACGGGGTTTCTAGCGTAGAGCGTGGCTGAGATATTGTCACAGAAGATGGCAGGTGGTTTGGTGACAGTGATACAAAGCTCAGAGAGAAGGTTACGAAGCCATAGTGTTTCAGTGGTGACGGAGGCGACGACACGAAACTCAGCTTCAGTGGTGGATAGAGCAACGCCTGTTTGTTTCTTTGAGGACCATGATATGGGGTTCCGACCAAGATAAACAATGTAGCCTGTGGTGGAGAGGTAGTTGTCTTTATCACCTCCATAGTCGGCATCACAAAACGCGTGAAGATAGAGAGGATTGGTTTTATGAAGCTGAATACCATGGTGTTGAGTTCCTTGAAGGTAGCGATGTAGTCGTTTCAGTGTAGTCCAGTGAGTGACAGTGGGATGGTGAAGGAACTGAGCAAGTCTATTAACAGTGAAAGCTATGTCAGGTCTAGTGAGAGATAGATATTGCAGACTCTCAACTATAGCGCGGTAAGTGGTTTGATCGTGAATGGGTTTGTAGTCTTCGCGTAGAAGGGAAGTTGAGGTGGCCATTGGAGTGGTGTTTGGCTTGGCATCGGCCATGTTGTGTTTTGTAAGGAGATCATTTATATATTTGGATTGGCTTAGGTGGAGGCCAAGATCATTCGGCGTTTTCAATGCCAAGAAAGTATGATAATGGTCCGAGATCTTTAAGAGAAAACCGATGTGAGAGGTTAGCAATAAATGTTTGTATTTGAGATAAATTGGGTCCTGTAATGATTATATCGTCAACATAAATGAGCATATAAATATATGTCGTATTACGTTGGAAAATAAATAAGGAGGGATCAGATATTGATTGAGAGAAACCGATGGTTGTTAAATGTGAGTTGAGCTCGGTGTACCAGGCCCGAGGGGCCTGTTTCAGACCATAAATTGCTTTTTGTAATTTACAGACGAAGTCAGGTTTGGTTTGATCAATAAATCCAGGTGGTTGTGTCATGAATACGGTGTCCGTCAGAGTACCTTGTAGGAATGCATTGTTGACATCCAGTTGACGGAGAGGCCAGTTTTTTGCTATAGCGAGGGAAAGAACTAAGCGAACGGTGGTAGGTTTGACAACGGGACTAAACGTCTCTGTATAGTCAATTCCCGAGCGTTGGGTGAAGCCTTTTGCAACAAGACGTGCTTTGTGTTGCTTAAGTGTGCCATCGGGATTAAATTTGTTCCTATAAACCCATTTGCAGCCAACAATATTTTGAGCGGAAGAGCGTGGAACTAACGTCCAAGTGTGGTTGCGTGCAAGGGCATCGTATTCATCTTGCATCGCTTGACGCCAGTGAGGGAGAACAAGGGCTTGTTTGATGGTGTTAGGAAGAGTCGTGATCAAGGTTGTGAGATTAGCAGTCTTCGTATACCGTGGGATTGGTTTTCGGATGTTGTTGTCAAGTCTGGTGGTGACTGTTTTCGCTGGAGAGGGGACTGTTTTTGGTTGGGAATTAGGTGGGACAGCGGTGAGAGTCGTACTATCAGAGGAAGTGGAGGTGGTTGCTGTTGAGATATTGTTGGTATCAACAGAGGGAGGCCGTCGAGTATAGACTATATGGATAGGCGGTTTGGACCGTGATGGCTGAGTAGAAGTGGATGATGGGCTGGGTTGGGGCATAGTGGAAGGACGTGGGATAATAGGTAAATGGAGTGTGGTCCAGTCATCAAGAGTCGTGGAGGGCAGGTTATCGACTTTAGTTGTAGCAAACGGGTAGATGTCGTCATAGAATTTAACATGGCGGGAGGTGTATATGCGATGAGTTTTCGGGTCAAGACAATGAAAGGCGCTCTGAGTGTTGGAGTAGCCAATGAAAACACAAGGTATTGAGCGATTTTCTAATTTATGTTTGGTATAGGGCCGTAGCCAGGGATAGCATAGGCAACCGAAGTTATGAAGGTTGGTGTAGTCAGGTTGTTTATTATGAATAATAGAGTATGGGGAGTTGCCTTGTAGAGATCGAGTGGGTAGACGATTGATAAGATAAGTTGCAGTACTAAAGGCAAATGGCCAATATTTAGTAGGAAGGTGTGCGTGGTTTAGAAGGGCTAGGCTCGTTTCAACGATGTGGCGGTGTCTCCTTTCGGCATAACCATTGTGTTCGGGAGTATGTGAGGGAGAGGTGGAATAATGAGAAATACCGTTGTCAAGTAAGGTCGGGTTTAATTTAATATACTCTCCTCCATTATCATAGAAAAAATGTTTTATCGGTTTGTTGAAGTGTTTTTCAACTAGGGCCTTAAATTGGAGAAATAACTTGGTTGTGTCGGATTTTTGCTTTAATGGGTACATCCATATGTATTTGCTATAATGATCGACGAATATGACATAATATTTGTAGTGGTCAAAAGATAAAACCGGACTTGTCCATAGGTCGGAAAAAGTTAAGTCTAGTGGTGATTGGGTTCGAATGGACGAAATAGAGAACGACAGTTTTTTGCTTTTTGCGATATTGCATGATTCACAATGCGAGTAATTAGAAATATTAAATGGCACACTTTTATTAATTATTTGGATTACATCATAGTTTGGGTGGCCTAACTTATGGTGCCATGATAACGACTCGGGTCCCTTGATAGAAGCATAGACTTTTGGGTTTGAAGGGCACCACTCGTAAACTCCTTCTTTAACTCAGCCCGTGAGGAGGGTTTGTCCTGTTGCTATCGCCTTAACAAAAAAGCAGTCATGTGAGAAAATAACAAAAGCCTTATTATCTTTACACAACTTAGAAGTAGATAAAATATTTCTTGATACTCTGGGAACATGAAACACATCTTTAAATGTCAGTGAATGCAAATTAAAAGTACCTATATTGGCGATTGGCAGGGCAGAGCCGTCCTCGATTAGGAGGTCATCGAGGCCGGTGTATGGAGAGTGAAGAGCAAGGGTATCCAGGTCATAGGTGACATGATGGCTTGCCCCACTATCCAGGAGGAAATTCGGGTTTGGAGCCACGAAGCCTGTTGTCGCAGTATGAGCCTGCGGTGGATTCTGGTGGTGGCGATTGTTGGATGGGGCAGGAAAGATTATATTCGGAAACAATTTCCGAAATATTGAGCAGTGAGCGATGACGTGGCCCGTGTCGCGGCACCATTGGCACCTTCCTTTGAACGGGCGCGGGTTGAATTGGTTGGTTGGTTGAGCGTTGATGGTGGTGGTGGTTTGGTGGTAGCCTGAGTTGAAAGATCGGTTGTGAGAGCGATTTTCATTGGCGTTCCGATAAGCAGGGTTGGCGGTTGGAGTGAAGTAATTGGTTGTTGGCTGTTGTTGGAGAAGCATCTCGTGTTGGAGTAGCTTCTCGTGTAGAACCTCGAAACTGATGGGTCTGTCGCGATTTCGAACTTGGTCAATGACAGATTTATAGAGTTCATAGTCAAGGCCATTAAGAACTCGTGAAATCACGTCTTCGGGATCAAGGATTTTGCCCATAAGAGCCAATTGATCCACACATGCTTTTATCGAGTTAATGTACTCGGTAATGGATTGATCTGTGTTTTTAGAAATTGAGTCAAATTTGGTTTTGATTTGTTGTATATGTATGCGTGATGGGTTTGCATAGGTTTGTGCCAAGATATCCCAGGCTTCTTTAGCGGTTTTTGCCCGGACTATCGAGGCTTGAAGGGCAGAGGTGAGGGTGCCCATGAGGGCACCTAGGACGAGACCATCTTGTTTTAGCCAAGACATGTAGGCTAGGTTTGGGACCTCCTGCTCGTTGGCGTCAACTATGGTGGCAGCAGGGGGTAGGTTCTGAACCATCTAGGAATCCAAAGAGGCTCAACCCAAAAAGTATATGGGTGAGTTGGAACCTCCAGGATGTATAGTTGAGGGGTGTCAATTTTATAACGTGATTAAGGTTCAGGGCCGTGAGTGGTTTGGCCGCGTCATGGGGGTTAGGGATGTTGGTTTCGCTGGTGTTGTTAGTCATGGCGGAAGTCTGGTTGTTAATGTGGTGTTTGCTGCGCTTGAATTGATGGCGTTTGGGACGAAGGAGGTTGGATCGATTTAGACGCTCTGATACCATATAAAACAGGAGAATTGTATTGTAAAGTTGTATTTCACCAATGAAAGGGAGTACATATTTATAGTGAAGTAGGATGAAACTATTGCTCTAATTATAATGTAAACATAATCACTAATTATTCTAATTTACAATGTAAACACAATTATTGCTTCTTGATTAAGGGAGAGGATTGATATGATGATTGTGGATTGATGTGGATATTATTTGGGTTAATATGGTTAATAGTAGTAGTAGTAGATTAGTAATATTATTAGTAGTAGTAGATTAGTAGTATTAATAGTAGATTAGTAGTATTATTAGTAGTTAAGTAGTATTAGTAGTAGTAGATTAGCAGTGGTGGTGGTAGTAGTATTAGTAGTAGATTAATAGTAGTAGTGGTAGTAAATTAGTAGTAGTTAGACCTGTCAAACGGGTCGGGCGGTCGGGTTTCGGGTTCGGTCATTTCGGGTTCGGGTAAAATACGGGTCGGGTGTATTTCGGGTTTGAAAAATACGGGTTTTATACGGGTCGGGTTTATACGGTTTTCGGGTCGGGTTCGGGTCAAATACGGGTGATTAACGCACTTTAAAAACATTAATTTTCTTTACTTTTTTTTTAGTCATAAATACAATTTTATTCTTAATTTTCTTAATCATCTCATTTAATATATGATATTAGTGAAAATAAACATGTTTTATTTAATATATCTATTAATTTACATTGATATTTTATTTCTATAGGAAGTACGAATATATATGACGAACTTTGACTCGATTTATTGATTTTTTTTCTCATTATAATAATCATCTCATAAAAATATGATTTTAAAGATGTATATATAAATATTATTTCTTAAAATTTTGAGTGAAAAAAAATATTTCTTAGTGTTTTTGAGAAACTTTATTGTATAATAGTAATATTTTTTTAATTTATCTATTTTCGGGCGGGTAACGGGTTCGGGCGGGTTTTGACCCAATATATTCGGGTTATTATCGGGTCGGGTCACTTTCGGGTTTCGGTCATTTTCGGGCGGGTTTTTTCGGGTTTTTTTCGGGCGGTTTCGGGTCGGGTTTTCGGGTCGGGTCTGTTTTTGACAGGTCTAGTAGTAGTAGATTAGTAGTTGGAGTAGTAGTGGTAGTAGGAGTAGATTAGTAGATTAGTAGTATTATTAGTAGTATTATAGTAGTATTAATAGTAGATTAGTAGTATTATTGGTAGTAGTTAAGTGATATTAGTAGTAGTAGATTAGTAGTAGTGGTGGTAGTAGTATTAGTAGTAGATTAATAGTAGTAGTGGTAGTAAATCAGTAGTAATAGATTAATACGGAGTATTTATTTATGTTTAGTAGAATTTGTGTTTATTTATACAACCATCAATCCAAGATGAATTATACCATTTTATTTATCCCCATTCGTCCAAAAATCCTTTTTTTATAACTTAATTTATACCTACTTATACCTTTAATTTATAGGTATGTCGTCATAAACTCGTACTTTTATACTTTTTTGTAATGTATACCTTAACTTATACCTACTTATGCCTAGATTTAGAACATTTTGAAAATGTTCCTCTCTATTTTTTTTTTATTCACATCCACCTCAAATTTAGTCACATTTTCCCCAAAATTAACCTAAAGTCATTCAATTACCCCAAAATTAACCTAATTTATCACATCATTCAATTTCCCTATAAACGAAACCCTAAATCATTCAATTTCTCCAATCAAGCCCACATTTTCAATTTATAGCACAACAATTAACCCAACTACATTAACTCAATAACACCTCAATAATAACTCAATAATCATTCGACTCAACAATTAACTCAACAATAATAACACAATAACTACAACAACAATAACAATACTAAAACAATAAGACATACAGGTGATGGAAACTTGCCAAAAATCGACGAGGGAAGACGAGCGCCGGCGGGGAGCACACCGGCAGGGAGGACGCCGGCGGGGAGCACACCGGCAGAGAGGACGAAAGAGGGAGAGAAGCGCGCGCGGAGGAACCAGCAGGGAGAACGCCGGCAGGAAGCAGCAGAAACGCCGGCATGAACGACGAAGGCGAACGACGAAGACAACCGCCGGCGAGAGCAGCAGCGCCGGCAGACAGCGACGTCGGGGAACGCGCGTAAAGGACGCTTGCAGGGACGAACGCCGGTCGACAAGTCGGTGACCGGAGGAAGGGAGGTTGGGTTTTGGAATTGGGGGTTAGGGTTAAGATTTGGGGTTTTCGAATTGTGGGAATGAATGAATGAATGAACGAGGTCGGGTAAATGGCTGGGGTTAATCTCATTTTTTTTAAAGGCTGTGCGACGGACAATCCGTTGCATATTTACGTCGCTAATCAGCATTTTCAACGGATTATCCGTCGCACAACCTGTCGAAATCAATTTTTTTTAGCCGTTGGAAAGTGCGTTCCAGCCTCTACATGCGTCGCATTTTGTAACTATGCGACGGAATGTCCGTCGCATACAGCCTTCTGTGACGGACTTTCCGTCGTAATATCTGTCGCTTAGTTTAACAAAATAACGCCGAATTAATTTTTTTTGGATGCGTGTGCGTCGGCCAATGACACACTAAGCGGCGGGAAGTCCGCCGCATGGACTATAATTGCGGCGCGTATTCCATCGCAGGCCGTCGCAAAACTTTCAATGCCAAATCCTCATCACCGCGCCTGTATCACCGTCGACATGACGTCGGGAAAACTGACACAATTGTCAGTACGTCGGGTATTCCGACGTAAGTCGACGCAGGCTCCTTTTCTACGTCAGAGTTTTTGTCCGCCGCAAATTGTCCGCCGCAATTCGACCTGATTTTTGTAGTGGGAGGAGGAGGAGGAGGAGAAGGAAGAGGAGCAGCAGCAGCAGCCACAGGGAAATCAACCCCAGATTGCCGACGACGGTAGGGTGATACTCGACATCGACAACTACTGGTAATATAATCTAACCCACATTTCTAAGAATATTTGCCTCTGACATTTCTCGAGACGGTGCAGGTTTTGGGATCAGGATGTAGTGTCGAGGTGTACCCAGAGCTACATGGCGTATGACAAGGGTGCGTGGTACACTTATTGGGCTCAAGTGCCACCGCACTATCGTCGATAGTATTATAACAACTTCAAGGTGCGTGTGTTTTAATTTCTTATTCACTTTGTAATTATGACATTTACATGCTATGTACGTCTTCTCGTTACTAACAATCCGCCTTTTTTTAGTTAAAGTACACCTGGAAACCGGAGTTGGAACCGCACGCATGGGAGCGGTACAACAAAACATGCAAGAAGCGTTTCGTGGACGTCATGCACAAACGCCTCGAGAGAGGAATGACGCTGAAGGATCTGGAAGGTGTAGTTTTCAACATATTGTACTCGGTTGTTAACAAAAAATCAAACTTCACTACGCTCTTAGTTAATATCTTTGACAATTCAAATTTCAGGGGAAGCGTTGGAAAGGTGGGTAGCCAACCACGAGAGCCAGGATTTCAAGAAACGATCGAAACGGGTGAGCAAGAACAAGATGAAGAACGCAAAGTTAGGGGGGAAGGCAAACCCCACCCAGCACCGTGGTTCTCAGTCATCTAATTATGTTCACATAGTAGTTGTCTAACATTCAACTGCATTTATCAGATCCAGAAAGAAAAAGGGAAACTGTCCACCGTAGCCGAGCTTTTCGTGGACATGCATGCAAAGGAAGACGATGATGGGGGTGCAAGCTTCGTCACAAAGAAGGATCAGGCAATTTGGGTGAGCACTCCCTACTTTAAATAATGCACTTCGTCTTATTCTATTTGGTTAAGTAATAAACTAGTGTAGGCCCCGTGCATAAATGCACGTTATACATAAAATTTACTGTGTAGCATACTAATCAAAGATTTTAAATTGGAGGTAGGTTAATGTTTACATTTCTCAATTTTGAGAAACTAATTTCAAATTGATAAGCAATCAAGGTAATGAGTAAAATTAATAAATGTGTGTTTAGATGAAAATATTATATCCACAAAGTATATTTTTATTTATGTTATTCTCATATTTCGAAACACTTAATTCCCTCATATATATATATATATAGAGTGAAGATCAAGTGAGTCCCTTTTTTTTTTTTGAGTCCATGAGTCCTTTACTTAGCCATTGATCTGAAGAGGATGAATGGTTGAGATTGCATGTAGTAATTAAGGTAGTAACTACCATATTTTGGAAATAATATGAGAAAATCCTCTCTCCTCCCTAAATTACTGCCAATTGATATCTTCTTCTCTCTCATCTCAATCATTTTTTTCATTCAAACACCCGCCTAACACAAAAACCCTTCACCTTCATCATCTCTCATCTCATTCAATTTTTTCACTCAACTCAAGCACACCCGAGCACTCAATCGCACAACTCAACTCAATCGCTCAACTCAACTCAATCGCTCACCTTCAACTCGAGCAAGGTTATATTGAAGCAGCTTTCTAACTTTAGCAAACATAATGAATAAGGTGCGATCGCGATTGTTGGAAAACGTAGACAAGTATGCGGACGCTAGACAAAAGATTATCGACGCTCCCAAGAGCAAGCCAACAAAGGGCCGAAAAAAATAACGTGTTTACTGAATCATGTCATCTCTTTTCTAACTACGAATTAATGGTTTGTATTCTTTAGTTACCTGTCTAATTACATTGGTATTTTGACTATCACCAATGCATTGAACCTGTTAAACTCTGTTACACTGACTAGTTGTACCTGTTACTCTAATTTACTGCTGGTGTTACTATGGGGATTACTGAAGTTAACCCAATTTTCTTTGGTCTCACAATCTGTGTGTTACACCGAAGCATTGTAAATGTTACTTTAATGAACAATTTATGTTACTTTAAGTTATTAATGATGTTTGTACAATGATATTGCAATTAATTCCTCTGACGCATTATATATTGTTTTTTGAAGAACAAATGTTGGTACTTTGTCAATGAATGGAACCAATCCAAGTTATCCCTAGTTACTTTGGCAATGATTTTGTCTAACTTCAATGCATTGTTTCTGTTACTGTAACAGACGAATAGTGTTACTCTAACACACACGAGATGTTACTCTAACAAAAAAACACATGTATTAAATAAATATAGTGTTAAATGCACCGTAACACAGCGCTATGTGTAAAAAAAATTGTACAAAATTAGTTTTTCGTGTAAACCAGAAAAAAAGAAAAAAAAATTATAATGACAAAAAAACACGAGTATTCTCAAAACACTTGTTCATCCCCCTCGACTTCCTCGGTGTCTTCTTCAGTTTCCTCTCCTTCGATGTCTTCATCAATTGTTCCACTGCCTCATCAATTGTTCCGAATACTTGCTCCATGTACGGAGTGAAAACCTCACCCACATCTCTGCACCATTCCTGTGCATTCGGTTCTTTACCAATGCTTCGTGCAAGAAATTAAAAAATGTCACGCCCATGGACATAAGTGTTACTTCAACTCATAAGTTGTGTTACTTTAACCCTTAAAGGATGTTACTCCAACGTCAGCGCCAAAAACCCTTTTCAGTGTTACGTGTTTGTGTTACTCTAATTAGAATTAGATATTACTGTAATTCATAACTTGTGTTACTTCAACGCCATGACTGCTTCAACATAAAGCAAACAATAATATCAGTGAAACAATAATATCAATGAACCATTGTTATTAATCCATGATTGATCAAATGAATCAAATTCTACCTTTTCCAGTGTTGTCATGTGCGTTCGCATCTTTGGCAAAACCACCTGCACAAAATCAAACAGCGTTACACCCATTCAAATAATGTGTTACTATAATTCCTAAGTGGTGTTACTCTAACGTGTACAATACGTTACTTTAACATCATCATCAAAATCCTTTTTCTGAACGTTCATTTGTGTTACTGTAATTGCAAGTAAGTGTTACTTTAATGCAGAAGGCATGTTACTTCAACGACGTTTATGCGTTAATTGAAATCAAAACAATAGTATCAATGAATATCATGGAAAATCTGAATAAAAAGCATAAAGCCCTGTAATCTATAAAGATCGAGAGAGCAAATAACCATTGATATGAAACTGTGATATCAAAAACGCACGACATAAAAAAAAAACGCAAATTGATACGAAACTGTGATACGAAATGACAATGAAAGCACTATAAACATGAAAATCGACGTAAAAAAAAACGCAATTTGACGCGATAAACCATTGATATTAAAACGCACATTGAAAGCAATATGACCATCGAAATCCATGAATAAAAATTGAATCAAAACGTGAATAAAATACTGAAACTCATCATTGTTATACTCGATCTGTTGCTTATCAACCGTTGAAGACGATGATGCGGTCATTGAATCCATTGTAACAGAATTCCGAGTACAAAATCGATGACTGAGCGTGAATGAAGAAAGGGTTTTTTTTTGTGTTTGAATGAACGTGATATGATGAATGAATGTGAACGATGAATGAATGTGATAGGGAGTTATTGTTTCCTAAATTCATGGGAGCTATTTTAGGAACGTAAATCTTTTTTTTTTTTTTAATGGATGCATCTTGTCCATCCATCCTCATCCCATCCAATGGATGAGATGAGGACTTAGGGACTCACAAAGAGTAAAGGACTCATAAGAGCCTTACTCTATATATATATATATATATGTATGTATGTATATGTATGTATATATATATATATATATATATATATATAAAACTTTTTTTTATTATGAAATAGAAATTGGACTATTTCCACATTTTTATAAAAGTTAATGTTTAGAGATTCAACTCGAAAAACAAAAACGTTATTTAGAAAAAAGAATCAAATATATTTTTCTAGTGTGAAGCTAAGAATGACTATACTATAAATTTACCATTTTGATGATTTTATCATCATCCATGAAATGTAATGGGTTACCAATTTATTTTAAAGTATTCTTTGTTTAACTTCCATCTTTAGAAATAATGCATTTTGGAGGAAATTTTTTGGAAAGTTGTTATTCTTTTAGTATATAGGGGATTTATCATTTTGTTCATATAATATCTAAAACTGAGGTAACACTTGTTTGTTGTGTATATAGGATGCCTACATCGAGAAGACCGCCAACTGTACCGTCCCGACCCAAGACTCGAATGCTGCAATCTTTGAGGTCGTAGACGGGTTCAAGAAGGGAAGTGTGCACGACGTAGAGAATGTTGCGCTTATGTTTTTCACGCTTCCCCCCGAGCGTGTTTGCGGCTCCTCATCACACATGGAGTACACCCCCACCGCTCTTACCCAGTTGCAGTCCAAGTATGAGGCTGACAAACAGGAAAACACCTGAAAAGAGCGAGAAATGAAAGCGCACATGGCGCGGCAGGACGACGAGATTAGGAGGATGCGTGAGGAGATGCAACGGTGGAGCACTTTGTTCGCTAACTGCAATCAAGGACCTACTCCTCGTCGTCCAGATGACAGAGACCCCTTCAACGGGGGTGGTGGGAATTCAGGTGCCTCCGCTAGCTTCCCAGTTTTCCGATGTACTATCGATGTTGCTTGTTGTAAGCTTAACTACTTACGATTACTTGGATTTAGTTCGAACTAACTTCTTATATGTACTTTAACTCTTTAGTTTTTATGTACTTGCGTTTTATGACGATGAATTTGTAATTATTTATTTATATTATCGTCATTTCGTCTTCAATGGCGTGCTATGAAGTGGGCGTGGTGGTGTGGACGGCGATGTCCGATTGAATGTGTTGTGGTATTGTGTTTGGATGTTGCATATTGTGTTGTGAATGTTGCGTTTTGTGTTTTTTGGCAGATTTTGGATAGGTCGTAAACGAATATTTAAGGCCTTCAAGGACCAGTGGTGGCGTCCCCTTCCAGACGCCATACTGAACAACGCCTCTCAGGCTCCAGCACAGCAGCCATGCAGCTGGCCGGCGTCTGCAAGTGGACGCAATTCTCCCCCATTTGGCGTCCACAGGTGGACGCCCTTCACCTCAGATGGCGCCTACCTGTAGACGCCATTAGTTTCAATATGGCGTTCAAACTTGGACGCCCGTGTTCTCGAATGGGCGTCTATTCTTGGACGCCATTCTGGACGCCCGCGTGTGGCTTCCAACTTTGGACGCCCGTTTTAAAAAATGACAAGTGCTTCAGGCTTCCACAGCCAAGCGTCTGAGGAGGGACGCCCTTCTTCAAAAGGCATCCATAGACACATGCCATCTATGGACGCCCGAAGCTTCATTTCTTGTAGTGTTGCTCATACTCGTCGCAAAAGTACCTTCACCTTGATCCGATTTTGAATCAATCCCTAGATCATCTCTGGTTGCCTATGAAGCCCCATGATAGCTCATTTTGACCATAAGGATGTTAGATTTCATATGAAAAAATAATCACCCACAAATGTTGTGTAAGTCTTGAGTTATCAAATTCTAAGTACCCCTAGGTCTGATTCGTTGTTCAGCAGCTTAGTCGGATTTCAACTCTACCTTGCAACGTGCATAACTTTTAACTCCCTTGAAATTAAGTTACGTTCTTTATACCATTTTGAAGGTATTGAAGTCCACTTTCCACCCCAAAAGAAATTACTCAAAAAAATTCATCGAGCTTTAAATGGCACACTCATTTGTAACAGTAGGTCAGAATTGCACTTTCAGCTATCTTCACGATTCAAAACCCATTATTTAGGTGAGGTCAAAAACAACCCTAGGACATAAAGATCACTCATTTTCCATTGAGTTTAGATTAAGCTATAGGACAATCAAGTTGACCAAAAACTTGACGCTTAAAAATAGTAGGCTAGTGTAAAAAAATGACATGCCCATTCTTTAACTCCCGTTGCAGGCCCCACTCATCACGTCGAAGGTCGAATTTCACTATTTAGAGTCACGGATTGATCTGGGCCAGATTTGAACTATACTTTTGCAACCTAACACGGCCAAGATACAAAAAAAAAATTATAAAATATGTATTTTGTTGGACATCTAACATACATAACTACATAGGGGAATCTGGCTCGGCCCGTCGCCTTATAAAATGATTACCTAGTCTTTAAATATGTTCTCATTAATACACTCATTGGGTCCAATATTACCGTATAACTAGTTTGGACTGTTGACGAGTGTAGACATGACAAAACTAACCCGATCTGAATGACCCGAGCCGAACCCCACCTGACATCTGAGTTTGACCCATAACACAAATTCACTTGACATAACCCAGGACCGACACAAATTTTATTACAGAACACGAGTTGACATCCCTACAAAAAGTTGAAAATAATAAATTCGAAAATACCCGAATAAAGGCAACACTATCCGACCCGAAGTCGCCCAATTTTTTCAGGCCCGAAGTTGGCTTGACCGAAGTTCAGCGGACCCGATTGATCTGTTTGCCATGTCCAGATGCGAACCACCATGACATCCAACTATCCTTACATACAAATGTGACAATTAGGTCAGTTGGGTTAGGGGTCGGTTGGGTTTGGTCAGTTATGGTTAATGTCTATGATTTTAGGCCAAGATAGAGTGATCTATCGATCGGATTAGACTCTGTTTGGCATGCGCTTATAACTAACTTATTTGACCACAATTTCGGGTAGCTCATTTCTAGGTATGTCTTTGTCAAGCAGCTTAAAAAAACGAAAATACTCACAATAACATTAGAAAATAAATTACCGTACCTAATAAGACTTTCGGTTTCCCTTTTTACCTTTTTGATTATTGCAACTATATTACAATAATGTCTTTTACATCATTTTACCAAACACTTGATAATTTCGGCTTGCTTATCGACTTCTAATTTCTTTTTTTTGCCAGCGAAAACAAACCACCTTACAACAAATTCAGAGTCAACACAATAGTGTCTCCTATGTTGGTAAGAGATCGGGGGAGAACATAATACATCATAAACCTAAATAAACTTAAATAGCGCTTAAACACATAGATACTACGAGGTCCAAGGGCCAATGCATGATGACGAAATTCAGTAGAAAGAGCACGAGCTTTAGCATCCACCACATCATCGTCCAAGTTGTAAACTCCACACGATCGTTGATAGGACGACTGGAACACACAAAATGCACTTACGGCATAAAGACATAGAAGGGAAAAGAGGAAAACAAGCCCAAAAGACTTGTCATCAGTGGAGTGAAAACTCCTACATTTTGGTAGTCGAACACGCCTAGAATAAGGCCAGCAAATCACGGAGCGAACCCAAACGACGAAACGGAGTCCGCACCGTCCAACAACCTTCCTACAGAGCACCACCACTCTAGAAAAAGAGTCAAGAATTGCACCAACACACCCATACCTCCCAAGGGCCAAACTTGCCTCATAAAGGACAACTAAATTGTAACATAGTCTCCAAAAGGAGTTTATTGTGAATAAAAACGCAGCATCAAATAAAAAGGAGGCATCATAGTGTTAGATGGGATACACCATCACAACCAACCACCCAACACCAAAACCCAACCTAACTCTAGGTCAACCAAACACCAATTACTCCACAACTAAGAAGACCACTCCAAGAAGCAATCACAATGACCATATGCATCGGGAGCCGGTCACCGCCCACGACAACGAAGAGACAAACAAAAAAGATGGAAAGAGAAACCAGACCCGACCTAGATCCACCCGAAAAGAACAACCAGACAGACCGTCGGAAACAACCATCAACAACTGACTCAGACGAAAGACACAACCCTAAACCTAAAAAACAACCCATATGAAAAAAAACACAATCCCAGACAGTCTTACTTAGGGCTACGGTGGGGGAAGGGGGTAAGAAGAGGGGGGAAACACCTAGCCAAAGCCATGCAAGACAACCCCGGGTCCAAACAAGAAAAACAAGACAAACAAATCAACAACAAACTAGAGATGGGGGGAGGGGCGAGGGAAGGGGGGAACACCTCTAGTAGTTGAAGACAACCATCACGAAAGACAGCTCAGAATGACGTCCGGGCAGTGGCCGGCGAAGACGGCAACGACCGAAGACGTCCGGGCAAACGGCCGAAGGGAGGCGCTGACAGACGACGACCAGTAGAGAAGGAGGCAGACGACGATCGGAAGGCAACGATCGGAGGGGATCGGGTGCAAAGAAACTCAGACCGACACAACCGAAGACAAAGGAACGAAAGGCGGGGAACGGACCCAAACACGGAATCATTGGGAAAGCGAAGCAAGAATGATCAAACAAAGGTGTAGAATGATTGAATGACCGGAGATGAGGCTAAAAAGCCCATCTCTGGTAAGGAGGAAGTGATAGGAAGGGTATGGATGGTGGTGGTTGTGATGGTGGTCAATTAGGGTTAAGGATTTGGAGGGGGGTTTTAGAGAGAAGGTAGAGAAAAAATTTTAGTGAGAGAAAGAGAAAAAGTCGAGTAAGGTGGATTAAGAACACAATGACTTCTAATTTCTAACTAGCATAACAACTTTCATCTAGTTTATAAACTAATTTCGACAAAAACACTCTTAATTCAGTAGATTTGTCGAACCGAGCCAAGTGGGTTTGGGTAGGTGATGACCGGCTTGTCTTAAACGATCGAGGTCGAACCCATTTAAGGAGTATTTAACAACAAATTCATATGCACTTAACGAACCCTCTGCCCCCTAAAACACCTACTATTTCCTTATATCTCCTCCAACGACTCTCTCTGCCTCTTCCCTTCGTTCTCCCTGATCTATTCCTTATCATCAGTAAGCGCTTCGCTTCTCTTCTCTTCTCTTCTCCCATGTCTTCTTTCAATTTCTATTTCACGGTGATTTGCGTTGATGTTCTATTGTTGATGTGTATGTAATTTGTTCATGGTAGGTTTTTTATTGTTGAAAAGGGGTGTGTTTTTTACCGGAGAGATGGAAAGTGAATTGATAGCCTTGTTCGAGACGGCCAAGAACGCTGCTGATGCTGCTACAAATGATGATGATGATGTTGCTTCTGAAGCTCGATGTCTTGACGCCTTGAAAGACCTCAAAATCTTCCCCGTCAATTATCAAATTCTTGTTTCTACCCAGGTAATTTCTTCAATTGGGTATTTTTTTGATTTATTTGGTTTAGATTATAAGGTGAAGGTGAAGAAAGGGTGAAATCTTTCTCAGTGGAAAAGTTCAATTTTTATATTATCTGGAATTAATTTCTACCCAGTTAACTTTTAAAGAGTTTTGTGAATTGGGTATTTGTGAAGTTTCTTCGTCGAAAAATTTTGTTATTAGGTGAAGGAGAAAAAGGGTGTTTTCTCAATTTGAACTTGGTAGTTCAAATTTTTAATTTGGGGTTGAATACTCTAGTTAACCTAGGTTCATGCATTGGTGATATTTTAGGAATTTTGAACTAAGCTGTTTCTTGGTAGCAGTGTGAGGTGGATTAGAAGAAAAAGATGGGTTTAAGCAAGATTTTGATGTGAATGATGTAAAATTTCTCATATAATCAATAGTTAGAGCTCATATAATGCTATGCCTTATGTTATCGAGATGTTCTCTAAAATTATCACGAAACAGAAGAAATTCTCATATAGTCGGTAAGTAGAGCTCATATAATGTTATGTCTTATGTTATGAAGATGGTCTCTCTTGAGACTTATCCCAAGTGATCATGTGGTGTACTGCCAAATGAAGGCGGAAAAAAGGTTGAATCTTTATAAGTGGGAAATTTGAAGTAGCTTCTTGTTTGTAAAGTCTTGACCTAGTTGATGTGAGTATGTGACACTGTGTTGATTACTAAGTGTGCCCTCTTCTTCGCTTTTGTATTGGTATTTGCTTCTGACTTGGCCAAAGAAGATTGTATTCAGCAAAGCTCTAGTGAGATTTGATTTATCATGAAATACAGAACAAATGCCTGCTATTCTTCTTTTTGTTAAGCGCCATTATCTTGTTTTCTAACTTCTTGGGCTAAGGAATAGGACGTTCCTTATAGTTTCATCGTGTTATCTTTATTGGAAACCAACAAATTGAGGTCTGAATGATGTGGCTCATATTATCAATGATCACATATTCATATCTTCGTTCCAATACTGAACCCTTTTTGTAGTTTCTTTGGATTATACAAAGCTGCATTGTTTTTATTTTTTGGGAGTGAGCGTTTGAGAACGAGTTCACTGTGATGCTGGATCTCCCTTGCTAATTGGAGTTCCGTTGGGATTCCCCTTGTATCATACTGACTTACCTACGGAATTCTTGGTTTTGGAGACAAAAGATACCAATCAAATGGTGGATAGGATGCCAGCTTACCATTTGACCCCATTAAATTCCACCGCTTGGTTAACTTTATCATAGTCTGCTTGATCTTACAATGACAATTGCATCGAGAGGAAATGTCTGCTCACACTGATTTATTTCAAAATGCGAATACTGAAGTGGCTATATTGGCTTATAAAAAAGATTGATTGAGGAATCATGTGTTCTAGGAGAATATAACAGTTTTGGCTTTTGATGCAAGACGTAAGATTTGTCGAATTGCCAATTAGGGGTGTTAGGTTCATGAGGTGTAGGGGAACACGCCCACTAAAACATGGATGGAGGTTATTGACTGAGTTTATTTGTGGTTTATAAAATATAGTGTTGAAGAGAGCAAAGTGGAGTGAAGAACTGTTGTGCTGTACAGGATGAAGGTTGATGTTTAGCTTTTTGGTCAAGTGTTGTTTCTTGATCCTAGTTGTATTTTTCAGAAGAAACCAAGCAGGAAATTTTCCTTCCTTTTCTTTTGTATTCATTTACTATTTTGATGCTAGAAGCTACGTCAACAAGTAAACACCAACAGCCAAGCTTTCTTAAAAAGACCCTTTCTGCTACTCTTTGAGTGAAAAATATCTGCCTGTTCTGATCTATTCCCTCGGAGTATCTTTCAGTGGTACGCGCAACTGGCAAGTGATACTTCACTTTGTGTTGTGTGTCACATGTCCAATACTCCGGCGCAAAAGCTCTCCAACACTTGGTTCAAAACATGAACCTTTTTCACAAAAATAGTCAGTACTCACTCGTGGGACTAAGGAACCATTCTAGATACTACTGCTTGAGAAAATTGTAGATCCGGATGGGTTCAGCGCAATAACTTTGTTTTCTCACATTAATCTGCTTATGAGCTAACCCAACTTCGGACCGAAATTTTAAGTCTGATCATCTGATCAATAAGCTGTGACTCAATATCAAGGCTTTCGGAATGTAAAGTGAGACATTTTGGTCCATGTTTGCCTTTTTTTCTTGATCTTAGCTATAGAATATGTGAAGAAGAGTAGAGAGAAAGATTTGTCATATAAACTTTGTTGGGAGTAATCGTGTGAGTCTTTGCACCATTAGTGAATTGGGGCGTGTGCAATTGAATCAGACTTGTCACTAAAACCTCACATCACACTTGTGAATTCCTTGTGACATAAATTCTTGATCTAAATAGTGTACGAGGGAATTCTGAAAACATCTAGGAAGTACTTTGTGGTATAATTTTTCTTATTGCATGGAGAAGACAGGAAAACTTTTCTACATAGGATTATGTTGTTCTCTTTAGGTAACAGAGCCACTTTAAATACCCTACAGTCGATGAAAAGTAGCAAACTGAAGTATATTAGATTGGCTTCTGTGTTACCTTGTAACGAACATTTAACGAGTTTTTGTTTGCCTGTCTTTTTTATGTGCACGACACTGTAACTTCATTTGCAAATGTGAACTCTAACCGTGGATTGATTTCCAGGTTGGGAAGCGTTTAAGGCATCTTACAAAACATCCAAAACCAAAGATTCAGAATTTGGCAGCTGATTTGATTGAAATTTGGAAGAACATAATTATCCAGGAAACTGCGCAGAAGAAAAATGAAAAACCCAGTAGCAATAATAATCACGTGAAAGCCGAGCCTGTAAATGGTGGTGGCAACCCTAAGAAACAAATTCCTGTCAAAACCGAGAAGTCCTCGGCAAGTGAAGCCATCAAAGTTGAGAAGATTGAAAAGGTTGTTTCTCCTAGACCTCTCAAGCTTGCTAAAACGGAGACAGGTGCAGTGGAGACAAAGCCAGCTGCAGCTGCTGTCAGTGTCCCAAAGTTGCCTGACATGGTCAAAACGCAGGATGGTGTGCGTAATAAAATGCGGGAGATGCTCGTTGAAGCCTTAGCGAAGGTTATTGGTGAGGCAGACGACAGCATGAAAGACGATATTGAGGCTTGTGATCCTATTCGCGTGGCTGTTAAAGTGGAAACAGTTATGTTTGAAAAGTGGGGCCGTTCCACTGGCGCTCACAAATTCAAATACCGAAGCATAATATTCAACATCAAGGATCCAAATAATCCAGATTTCAGGAGAAAGGTACTCCTTGGAGAAATCAAGCCTGAAAGAATATGTAATTTAACAACCGAGGAGATGGCCAGCGAACAAAGACGGCAACAGAATAAGGAAATTGAATCGAAGAAGCTGTTTGACTGTGAGCGTGGGGCCGCACCAAAAGCAACTACCGACCAGTTCAAATGTGGTCGATGTGGTCAGCGCAAGTGCACTTACTACCAGTTGCAAACTCGGAGTGCTGATGAACCAATGACCACATTTGTGACTTGTGTCAACTGCAATAATCACTGGAAATTCTGCTGAACGGAAGCAAATTTCTTCTTGTTGCCCGTCTTTCTTATGTAATTTTCTGTTGGAAGTTAAGTGACAATTTTTTTCTTCTTTGATTGTTCTTCCTTTGTAGGTTAGTTATTGGGATTCAAGTGATCTTTTCCATTTGTAGTGTAGTAAAACCATATTCATGGAGAAACTTTCAGGATTTTTATAACAGCATCTGTAAGGCTTCACAGACTGAATCAGTATTTTAAGTAATCACTACTTTATCTGAAGAATGTTGCTTTCGGCATGTGTCGGGTAGCTCTGCTGTTACGTTATACGTCTCTGGTTAACGCTAATAAGAGACCGTCTTTTATAGTTTTTCGTAAAATGAGAGATCGTATTATATAGTAACTTTTTGTGAAAGTATCATCATTGAATAAATAGTTTTTCATAAAAGGGTAATAGTTTTTTTTTTTTTTTTTGGTTTAGCCCAAGGGTATGCAAATGAAAATTGTGGGGAAAATGTTTTAACTTCAAAAGTAAACGTGTTATACTTAAATAGAGTTATTCACACCATGTTAAGAAAGCATAGTTCTTTTATCTAAAGATCTTTCATTAAATTCATTGGGAAAATCATTTTAAAATAAGTACAATTGTTATAAAAAAAAAATACTACTCAGTACTACAAAATAAAATGATCATTTTAAAGGATATCTAATAACACAAAGAGGTATAGAAAAAATGTAATCAGTATCTCCAAAGTTTTTGTGTTCTTTGCACCCTGCATCTCGTTTCTCATTGCTTCATTAAATGACAACTTTGTTTACTCAGCCCATACCACACCTCCAACATCATTTCAACGCACAACAATCTGGTAGTGCTCTCTCTCTCTATATATATATATATACACACGCACACATATACTCTCTTCTTCTCTAAAGTTACTTGACAACGTTCTTAGCGAGATTCATTTTGCAGTTTCCGACTATACCGAAACCGCAAAGGTTGTGTACTCTGGAGGGTCCATTGTCGTGAAATCCGTTTGTAGAGTACGGAGAAAATTCGACTTTAGGACAATTAACTTTTTACGCCAGAACCCAATAAGCTCGTTACTTATTTTATCTACTAGTCTGTTGCTAACACTTGCTCAGCGACTCATATTACAATTATAGTACATATATACTTTATGATTATTACGCATATATCTCTCATCCATCACCACTATTCAACGACCAATTGCCCTACCACTACCATTCAACAAGCCCATATCGTTGCCAACAGCCCAACACACTCCAGTGTCGCCACCGACCACTAAATTCTCTCCATCTTTCACCGTTCACCCATAATCATTTCAAATCACTACAGATACCATCGACCACCTCATATTACATTATCACACAACCAACATCCACATTTGTCACAGATAGCAATGTAGCACTGCTGAAGTCACCGAGATTCCAGGTTACGTAACTAAAACTCCTCTCACACCTGTCACTTAAATTTCTCTCCACCTCACGCACTTTCGAAGATAGCGACTCCATATATACACTAATTTCTCAAACTGTCAATTTCATTTATTGATTATTATCACTTACAGCTTTATCCCAATACATTGTTTCCAATCCACATCATCTTCCATTAGTTCAAAACAAAATGTAAACCGTTGAAAGTACAAACAAATACGTAAGGGTGTTGCCTAGTGGTTAAAATTTGTGGTCATCATCCCAAAGGTCTCAAGTTCAAGTCTATACCTTCTAGACTTCGAGTCTGTCGCCCATGACCAATTAACCTGATGTGCGTGATTTGCAGATTATGCGCATCCCAGAGCGCACAAAAATAATAATAATAATTCCCTCGTCATAAAAAAAATAAGTACAAGCCAAAAAAAGGAATGGAGAGGACAAATATTCACATACTTCCTTCATGGTGTATAAATACACACACCAACCCCGTCAGTCCTCCACTTCTCTCTCATTTCCCCTTGGTGTACAAGTGTACAACAAAACCAAGGCGAAAACACAGAGAGACAAAGAGCTGCTCGTATTCCGTATACCTCAAGCTTCTCTAACCCTAATTTTCTCGACATCCTTCGCATTTCTCAGGTCTACCATTACTACCCCTTTCAATTCAATTACTAAATTACTTCGCATTTCTCCCTTTTATTCGCATTTCTTGAAACCCTAATTTGCTTTATACTGATTATCTCGACTTTTTATATGGCTGTGTTCATTAATTGCTCATTGTAGTAGCCGATTCGAGTGTTGATTCTCTTATACCGTTGTTTTTTCTAGATCTGGTGAATTTTGTGCTGTTTTGTTTGCGTGATTGTATCGTAGTTCGTCGAATTTGTGGCACTTGCTCTGCATGTTGAGGACATTGTTGTAATCAGTAGTAAATGGGCCTAAGATCATTAGAATGTAGCAGTTATTACTTGACGAGCGTCGAGAAAGAATCATTCGGTAATGACTCTTATGTGGACACGGTAGATTTTGGTAGTTGTCGTTAACTTAATTTAGAAATGTGTTTAAGTTGAATAATACATGGTTTTACGTTTGAAACCGTCTTAAACTAGAATTTTTGTTATCGTTGAAGCATTAATTTTACAAAACTCACAGCTTTCGGTATGAAGTTCTGTGTAAGCGCGTTGTATATGTGAAAACATATCATAAATACACTTGTACGGAGTAATATATACTCCCTCCGTTTTATATGTTTGCCCCGTATTCCTTTTAAGGCAAGTTTTTAAAGATTGCCTCATTTCTCCCACTTTCCTTTTTTGTCTTAACTTTTTACAGTTTTGCCCCTACCAAGTTCAATTACTTAAAAATATTGTCATTCTTTTTACCATTTATTTCTTAATCTTGATGACTCATTGGATTGTTCTACTTTTTTGTTATTTATAATCAAAGTTGAATTAAAAAATGACTCGTGTTGAATTGTTCAACTTTTTGTTATGAGTATTTATAATCGTACTTAAATGAATGACTCTAATGACTGGTAGACACAGATTATTACTATGGAAGTAAATAGAAAGAGGTTTTATAGTGCTATATGCATCAACAGCATGTGGTTTTAGCATGAAGTTTGTGTAAAATCACCTTATATGAGTATCTGTGGATTTTGGTGGTTATATTTTACTAAATGCTGTTTGTTGGATTGCAAATGTGTTGGCCTTCAGGCAAATTAATGGCTGCAACTGCTACCGCTGCCCCTGGGCCCCATTATGCAGAAGAAGACCCCACACTCCCTAAACCATGGAAGGGATTGGTGGATGGTAAGACTGGGTATTTGTACTTCTGGAACCCGGAAACTAACGTCACACAGTATGAGAGGCCTGTTGCTGCGTCTGCACCGGGGAACTCATCAATACCCTCGTCTGGTCCCGTTAGCTCTTTGGTTCAAGCTCAGCCATCTTCTCAAGGACAGCGGAGAGATGGTGGCTATGGTAATGATGACGACGACAAATCTACTAATGGGGGCAGTGGTGAAAAGAGTCAACAGGTTCGGCTTTTCTGTGCTGTTCTGCTGTCCTTGTTATCTTTAAATGGGTGTGCAAAAATGCTACGTGCTTGACTGTTCGGGTTGTTCATGGGTTTGTTTTATGAGATTATGATGTGTGAGAAATGGTAACTCATTATATTTTTCAAGTAGTCTCGGCTTCTTCTATATTTGGTCTTGGTTTGATTTTTCACTGTGTATGAAAATGGACTTGCTTGTGATTTTAGTGTCTGTTCCTATAGACATTTTTCTGCCATGTGTAATGCAGTAATGCCGCTTGGGTAGTATATATATGCTGCACTGTTTCCGGGAATGTAGCTGTTTTGTTGGCAAAATCTGAACATGTGAATGATAAGGCAAACTACTCATCAATCTGAAATAATTTGTGTGTTTTGACTCTTTGTCATTACTATCGATACATTGTTTTTGGAATCTCAGGCAGGTTTTGTGATTTATAGATCTTTTGTTGACTGTGGGTATCTTCTAAGTAGATGTAAAGTACATTTATGAAAGTTTAAATACTTGAAGTAATTGTGCTTTTTTTTCCCTGTTTATCATATGTATTTGCTTCACTGGTCATTCCATGGATCACAAGCTGAATTTTTTTTCATTATCAAAGTCCCAAGTTTTAGATTTAATTCTTGTAGCGTGCTCGACAACTGCTACCCGATGGGAAGCTGAAATTTTAGGTTTTAACAAAGTTGCAGGATCATTGGTTAATTCTTTTGCACCTCTTTCAGAAATATCTAAGTGCTATGCCTATGCCCATGCCCATGCTTAGTGTGTTTTTCTTATGTAATTTATGTTCAGTTCTACACTTTGAGGTTTTAGAGTGTCGGGTTGTGGTGAAATTGGGGCTTAATCGGATGTTTGCAATTTTGCATGTGTTTAGTTTCTGGTATACTTGATTCATCTTGCATATGCTTATTTTAATTATACTTTATGCATCTTGCATATGCTTATTTTTTGTTCTGTTATTTAACATGGTTCTTGTTTAATTATGTCTCTGTTTAATTATTGAAAAGTCTGTCAGAGATGGAGTTGCTTCTAACGGAGGTGGTGGATCTGGAGTCAGTCATGGACGAGTGGACGTTGGAAGTGGTTTATCAGCGGAAGATTACCGTCGCCGACATGAGATATCTGTTTCTGTGAGTGTTTTGGGCACTGCGTTAAAACTATTCATGCATATTTGCCATGCTAGTGTGATTTTTTTTAAATGGTGGAGATTTTCAGATTAAGCTATCTTGTGGTATTCAGTTGTATTTTAGCCTAGTTTGTATAAAAACTGATCTTGTGTTCCATGTATTTTGTAAAGAGAATCTATTGCATTTGGTCATTGCGAAATAGGATCAACATAGTATCATCTTCTATTGCGGAAAAACAAATACTTAGCACACGTTTATTATTGTTTCTTATTATATGCAAACTTTTCTTTATCTAGTTGTGCTGATTTAATTTATCTACGATGAGACATTCCTGTGTTGTTGGACTCTTGGATGTAGTTATACCAAATTAATGATCTTGTAACAGAACTAGTTTGGCAGAATATTCTAATACTCCCTCCGTTTCAATAGGTTGTAATCTATTGCCTATACACAAACATCAAGGACTGAAAAAACAACTTCTTACTAATAACTCACAAACTTACCAAAAGTGGAAATGGATAACAAATGACTGGAGCACCCAGAAAAGGAAACAGATAATAAACGAATCAAACACCAAAAAGGAAATAGTTTTTTAAGGCTTTTCATAAAATTCTCGGTGATCCATTGGATGGTTGCCAAGTTCGCAAAGTCAAGCAGATCATAATTTATTCACCCTATGGTGTCATGTATTCTTATCAGCTATTTGTGCTTAGCTTCTATGACCTTGGTAACCTGGTCCATTGTGGATGATTAGTCAGAGGTTTTAGCCAAGGATTTCTTTGGTTCTCTTTTCCCTTTTCTCCAGATTACCCTCTTTTTGATTTGGTGTATTGGCCTTTATTTTCTTTGTTTTCATTGCACTAAGGTGTAATCACTTATACCCAGTCTTGGCACTTACCTTTTCTTTTCCACTCACTTCAGGGAAATAATGTACCTGCACCATTCATGACTTTTGAGGCTACTGGTTTCCCCACGGAGGTTCTGAAGGAGGTATAATTTGAGTTTTTGTTTGTCTGTTCAACCTGTGTATATTTTAGTTGACCTGTCCCATTATTCCACTGAACTAGCTCACAATCTCCATCTTAAGTTCTGCATTCGCTAGAGTCTAGACTTCCGTTAATTTTTCGCATTTTACTTTTGTCGCAGATGCGATATTTGCTCCAGGGAGGAGCTAATGTCGCAGGCTGTGCTGCCCTCTGTTGGGCTTTGTAATTGGCGTGATCTTTTGTGCTGGACCTTTTGTTTTTGAGACGGGCTTTTTGAATCATCCAAGTTCGTGGCTGGACTGC
Source organism: Agrostemma githago (assembly GCA_958450325.1). Classification (NCBI taxonomy): domain Eukaryota; kingdom Viridiplantae; phylum Streptophyta; class Magnoliopsida; order Caryophyllales; family Caryophyllaceae; genus Agrostemma; species Agrostemma githago. Next base: position 77,940,575 of record OY288240.1, on the reverse strand, counting down.
TGCTGGTGATGATTCAGTCTGGCACTTGGTCCAAACAAAAGAAGAGGCCATCTCCTGCTGGCTGCTGTGGCTTGCATCATGCAAGCTTCTCTACCTGCATTGGGGGATGATGCTTCTTTTTGCAGTTATTGCTCGATATTTTCATATAATTATTTTATAAACATCCACCTCTTTTTTGGCCTTCTTTCTGCATTCTTCTTTTCCAGGCGATCCAGGCTGGTTTTTCTGCCCCTACACCAATACAGGCACAGTCATGGCCAATTGCCATGCAGGGTCGGGATATAGTGGCGATTGCAAAGACAGGTTCTGGAAAGACCTTGGGGTACCTACTCCCAGGTTTTATGCATCTGAGGCGTTTAAACAACTCTTCGCAAATGGGACCCACTGTATTAGTGTTATCACCAACTAGGGAGCTGGCGACTCAGATACAAGAAGAAGCTCTTAAATTTGGGAGGTCTTCTAGAATTTCATGCACGGTAGTATTGCATTACCTCTTGAATTTGATTATATTCTTGATTGAATGTTTGACAAATTTCACTGAAAGGATTAGTCTACACTTAGTAAGTTGAACATGTGATGACTTGTTCATAGGAATGCCTTGAAATGTATAGCCGAAATGCTGAATTGTGAAACTAAATTGTTGTATCCGGCTTAAATATGTCTGAAATTCTTCTCTTAGCTAGTCATATTCATGTCTTTAAGGATATGCAAATAGGTAATTTGTGAAGGTATACTGTTTTATTCAGTTTGTATGATTTTTTGATTCCCCTCTTCGTTAGTGATCATCCGTTTGTGGCAAGGGTGTATTGCTTTAACATAACCTTTAAGCCTGTCTGGGCTTAAGGAAGCCTAAAGGTGTGATTTCGGGTGAGTTCTTGACTTCTTGCATCAGTTCCCTCTTGCTTGCTGTGAAGAATGTTGGAGGGACTTACAAGCTTTTATCCCTTCAATTTGCATTCAAGTATAATTTATTCGCTTGATGTATTTGCTCTTACCTACATTACTATTTACATCTAGCTATAGTTATGCCTCTTATGTAGAGGATTGGAGTCTGGTAGTACTCCATTTAACGGCTGTTTATCTTGTGGATTTTTTAACCAGTGTTTGTTTGGAGGAGCTCCTAAAGGTGGTCAGTTGAGGGACCTAGACAGAGGAGTGGATATTGTGGTAGCTTGTCCTGGTCGTTTGAATGATATACTAGAGATGAAGAGAATCAGCTTGCATCAGATTTCATACTTGGTGCTTGATGAAGCAGACCGTATGCTGGACATGGGTTTTGATCCTCAGATAAGGAAAATTGTGAAGGAGGTACCTACTCGCCGCCAGACTCTGATGTATACTGCAACGTGGCCAAAGGAGGTTCGGAGAATTGCCGCAGATTTGCTGTCAAATCCTGTACAGGTCAATATTGGCAATGCAGACGAACTTGTGGCAAACAAGTCTATTACTCAGGTAATATATTAAATTGCTTATATTATTATATTGTTATTATTATTTTGTTGAAGACATCTCAATTCAAAGAAATTGTGGACTGTCGGAAAGTGATCTCCAGATTGCATCAGGCTTCCTTTGCATTTGTTGACATTTGTTGACATTTGTAAGTATTCACTCGTCACACTCTTAAGTTGAACTGATTCCTACCTGTCTCAAAGTGCACTGTTCTGAGCCAGTTGCCAGGTGTAATGCTTTTTCGGCGGTCCGATCAGTGAAAAAAGAAAGTCACTATAACTCAGTAATTGGTCAAAGGGTTGAGTGTGTGGGACTTAGTTTTTGTCTTGTCTGACCTCTTTGGCTTTCTCACTCAGATATTATTCAGAATAATTTTTTTGAAAGGTCAAAGAAGCATTTGGACTTTTTATATCTTTTGAATGTACATTTTATATTTAATATACTTTGTATTTGTTTCACTGCATTCATGACCAGTAACCTCCGCTGCTATGACTGCAATGACCATGTGTGCTTTCTTACTCGTTATAAACATTATGGTAATTTTAGTAAGCTGTCTCAGCTTTAAAATTTTCTGTAGTATGTGGAGGTTGTGGCTTTCAATGATAAGCGCGGAAGGTTGGAGCAGATATTGAGATCACAAGAACCAGGATCAAAAGTCATAGTCTTCTGTGCAACAAAAAAGATGTGTGATATTCTTGCTCGCAACTTATCCCAGTTTGGAGCTGCTGCAATCCATGGTGACAAAACTCAGATTGAACGGGATAGTGTACTAAGTCAGTTTCGCAGTGGAAGGTCTCCTTTGCTGGTTGCGACAGATGTTGCAGCACGTGGACTCGATGTTAAAGATATCAAGTTAGTTCTTTATATCATTACTTCAAATACTATTTTCTGGTTATTTCTATTGATTTAGGTCTTTGTATTTTCATGCCTAGCTATCTCCAATTGTTCCAGATTGTTGGTGTCTGAGATGTATTGTTCAGTTTATTTTTTCTCTGTTTTATGGTCCCGAATATTTTGAAGGGAGAATGTTTTATGTCTAGCTTCCAGCCCATCTTGTCTAGGTGTCATCTTTACACCGTAATTCTTTACGCTACCCTGACTTTATGTTTGATGTGGCTGCAAGCCTGCAAGTCGGTCGTTATTCAAGTTACTGTCTTGGATAAACAAGTTAGTTTCTGACAAACTGTACTTACCCATGTTTTTGGCATCTTATTTTTCTACTCCCTTTCTCATAACTTTAAGTCTTTAACCCATTTGTCTTTTGCCATCTTGTCTTTTATTTTCTTTCTGATAACATTATTCCATCTGTCTGTTGGTATCTTGATTCATTTCCTTTTATGATACATGCATTTCTTATGTTACATCTCCATCTTGTTTTTCGTCTTGACGTAAGCTGTTGAAGCCACATGCATTTCTTATGTCTCCAAGTCTCCATCAAGATAGAAGATGCGGACTTCTGGAACAGAGACTTTATGCTGTGATTTTTTTTTGTTTTATTTACAATTCTGTTGTTTGGTTCAGTGCTCAGTTTTTTCTTCTTCTGTGGAGCTTTTCCTAGGCTTTGGATTGTGTATCTTTACCTCTGGCCTATACGTTATCTTTACATAGAAGGAAAAATCTGATTTTGTTTATGTTTATGATGTGGATTTTGTTATCTTTGATCATGTCACACCGTTTGTTATTAGTAGAGTATAATTCAGTGTAAATGTATCTGATACTGAAAGAAGGTTTGGTGAAATTGCAGGGTCGTGGTTAATTATGACTTCCCTAACGGAGTGGAGGACTATGTTCACAGAATAGGGAGGACTGGAAGAGCAGGAGCGACCGGGTTGGCCTATACATTTCTTTCGGACCAGGATAGTAAACATGCTTCAGATCTCATTAAGATTTTGGAAGGAGCAAATCAGCAAGTTCCTCAGGAGGTTCGAGATATGGCTCAACGAGGTGGTGGGATGGGTAGGGGAAGACGTCAATGGGCCTCCGAATCTGGTGGTCGGGATGGAGGCTATGGAGGGAGAAATGATTCTGGTTATGGTGGTAGGGGGAATGACAGGTATACTGGTACTTGTGTTATATACGGAGTACATTTTTATCCTCTCCGACATTCTTCATTTGGACAAATCCTTATATTTTTTTTGCTTGACTTTTGCAAAAGGATTTTCCACATCTTCACGTTTTTTCCTTTTCTGCTATTTAGCTTTTTCGTTTGTTATAACTTCCATAACGTTCTACACCACTTAATTGGTATTTGTTGTTGAGTTTTATCTGTACCTAAATTGGAGGTAAATGGACATCCAGCTAAAAGGTGAATAATGAGTTAATTTTTTTTGGGGATATTCAACATGGTACCCTACTTTTTCTTCATTTTTTTATGGTTCGCTCCATTCTCCTTGGGTGGATTAACCAAAGTTGCACAGTACTTTATAGAAACCTCGTGCCTTTACTTACCAGACCCAGGACTTTCTGTTTGCTTTAATATTGTTGCTGTTGGAGGAACGTTTTCAGGTTCTCTAGACCAAATGTGTGGGAACATTATCTTTGCAAGTGGGTTTTCTGTGACTTATATCAAGGCATTAACATGTTCCACTACGCACATAATGTATATAGGTATGACGGTGGTGGCCGTGGCAACAGCTTTCGCAGGAGCCCTTCTCCAGATCGCCAGGGTTGGAGCCGTCAAAGGAGCCGCAGCCCGGAAAGGTTTGATCAAGGTGCAGGTGCAGGTGCATCTGGTGGCAAAAGTTTTCATCAGATGATGATGGAACGATCCCGTTGACCCATCCCGTCCAAAACAATATGAAGGGGATTATAACCCTGTCAGCTCAGCTAAACTTCTCCTAACGTATGTGTCTGGCCATTTTGCAGGCGTTAATCAAATCAAGTGTTTTATGGGCCGACTTATTTTGTGTAGGGTAGCTATCGGCCATTTTGGCACTTGACATGAATACATGACTTTGCAGCTATTGACCTGGGCGGCTTTGGTTTTGTTTCGGCCGCCAGGAAGTGCAGTAAAAATTATCCTAGCAAAACTTTGTAGCTATTGGCCTGGGCGGGCGGGCGGGCGGCTGTTGCTTTTGTTTCGGCCCCCCCAGGAAGTGCAGTGAAGTTATGTACTCATCTAAACTCTTAATATCAAAATTAAAGAGACTCCAGTTTAGTTCCCTTTGATCCCAGATGCGCAGCCTAATGCATCAGTATCAGCCTGTTGTTGCTGTTCATTCAGCATAACAAAATGTTAGATAGTGAAACGGATTGCCTACGATGATGGTCAGGAAGATTACTGTCTGCCTAACTGTTTTTGTTATGATACCGACTGTGACGATTTAAACCCCTAATTGTTTCCATTTACGGTCTAAATTGTTTCCATTTTGTGTTAAGTGAACTCACAAGGACGAGATTTGAACTGGAGTCATATTTGTGAAATGGAGGTAGGGATGATGAAATAAGTGAAGTGGCAGCTGGTGGTGAGTAAGCAAAGCAAATATGAGAGGTGAGAGACTAATAGTATTGGTTGGCGGACTCCCCTCCTCTCCTCAGCGTGCACACAAATTACAAATACTCGTAGTCGTAGTACAATACACATACCAACCATCAACTACTCTACTTGAATGAATGGATGAATAGGCATTAGGCAATAGGCAATAGGCAATAGATAGACAAACAAGGAAGGAAAGGGGAGTGCAGAGTGCTGTATTTGATAATGACAGATGAGTAGTACATTAGGTAGGTGTCTCCTCTATCACCCTCTTCCTCTACTATACCCCCCTCTACATACCCCATCTACTACCTAATACTAACTCATATGAGTACACCCTAATTATTCACTAAATATCCTACCCTCCACTTAATTTTTCGTTTATAACAAGTACTGTAGAAATCTAAATCTAAATGGGACATAAAAGCGGATAAATCATTAAATATAAGATACGTAACATAATAGACCATATGGAGTATACTCAATTCTTATATGGTAGATATTGCTCTTATTTTATGGAACACGTTTTTTAAATAAGACTGTTGTATGACGTAGATTTGTAGAAGTAGAAGATACAAGACCTTCCCATCTACTATCTAATACTCCAAGTCATACTAAACTGTAATTAAGAAAAAAAATACAACAAAGTTGAATCTTCCGATAAATTTTTCGTGAATAACAAGTAAAATTTAAATTTAAATGCGACATAAAAGCTAATAAATCAGTGAATATATAATAACATAAATAGACCATACAACAAGTAAATAATTAATTAGTAAGAGAGTACGATGACATGGTACACCTGGTAGATCTAAGACAATAAACCTTCATTTTTTTTCCAATGAATGATGCACTTAGTCGCATTACAAGTTTTCTAACCTTAAACCTATTGTCCATGAAATCTATGCTTAACCACTTAGCTATGACATCTTCGTTAGACAATATATACTCCAATAAATGGAACACCGCTTTAGTGGAGGATTAAATAAGATCGTTGCAAGACGGATAGATAATAAGAGAGGGAGATAGAAGGAGACCTACCCCTTTAAAGAGAGCACTAAAAAAGCTTTAATACCTTACTGACTGGCATTTAGGATACACACACTGTAGTGCTCCCACACACAAAGAGAGCGCCGCTATCTTTGAGTTAAGCTTGAGTGGTTCAGATTGCCGGTGGTGGTTGTCGCCATGTCTGCAGCCAGATACATGTCTTACTCTCCTTCTCCTTCTCCCTCTCCCGCTCCTCAATCTCCTCACTTCGCCGACAAGTACTCTCTTTTCTCCTCCATTATTGTTACTTGTTTCTTTCATTATCTGCGTATTTGATCTGTTCTTATACTCTGAATTCTTCTGTTTTCATGGCTTCTTCCATTATTTGTGTATTTCCGTCACCGCTTAAGATATGATTCAAGTAAAACTATGAGAAAAATCGGTTTTTGTTTTTGTTTAAACTAAAATCCGTAATTTTGATGGCTTGTAACTACTCCTGGATCCGCCATTGATTGATTTTGAGGTGAATTAATCATTGATCAGTGATATTTTTCGATTTGAGTTGCAGGCTTTCATGGCTGGTGTTCTATGTCTTTTGTTTATGAATTATTACTCCCTCCGTTTCATTTGATTGTATATCTCGTGTTTTGAGAAACATATAAGATCAAGTAGAACGGAGGAAGGATTTTATATGATTTGTGATAGTAGAAACTCTAGAAAGTTTCATTTCTGCGTTGTTTTGATGTGTGTGCAGGTATTTGGCTGAGCTGCTGGCCGAACGTCAAAAGATCGGTCCTTTTATGCCCATGCTTCCTCACTTGTATCGGTTGTTAAACCAGGGTGAGTATAGGTGACGCGTGTAAAACTTACTGGTATAGACTGTAGATTGGGCGATTTGGTTCGTTCTTCTGTTGAATGATGATAGGTTTTATTAAAACGTTTAACGAACACATCTAACATTGTTTATATTTGTACGTCGTTCTATGGTAAGAAAGCTGTGGCTGTGTTTCCTGCGGAATCAAGCTTGAAATTTAAAAGTGTCTTTCCTTCTTGTTTAAAATTTAGTCCAAACAAAGGAAAAAGCGAAAAAGTAAGAATATAGGTTTATGAACGAACATGGTCTTTTTTATTTGCATAAAAAGGGATTTGAGCTAATTTGAGAATGAAATTCCTAAGATACGAAGTCCATTTATAAGGATCTAAAAGTTTTTCTTTGATAGCTGCCCCTGTTACTCGCGAAAGCTTATTAAAAACTTTTTCCACTTACTAACCCTTGTATTTAAACTCCTCATTGCAGGAAAGGTTTAACTTTATCTGTTTTTTGGTCTTTGAGGTCTTGCCTCAACATGACGATTAAGGATTTATAGAAGGGTTTCCTATGAGGTGTCTTGTCCGACACGGTGTCGGATACGGCTATTTTGGGGTCAAAATTTCAAATTTTTAGTCTAAAATGAAGTATCGAAGAGTCGTGTCAGTGTTGGGCACGCGACACAGCATCAAAGTGAAGTGTCAGAGTAACATAATTGGAGACTAATTGGAACTATTTAAGTCATTAATGAGCTTGATATCGTGCATTGCAGAGGCACAATGTTTTGCTTGCTGGAAAGATAAAACTACTTTCCAAAACTATTAAGATTTTGATTGGATCTCATCGTCTTTGTAAAGTGTCCTCCTTCTAGCCATAAATGAACTACGACTAACCTAACTCTATAATTCACAATATCAAATATACAAAATAGAAACTATACTAATTGTCCTTGTAGCTGGTTGGCTAGTATACATGTAGTATATCTAAGCTGGCCTGATTATGATGAATTAACACATACTCCATATTATATATGCTGACATTTCACATTTTGAAAACTTATTTTTAGTATGCATTAATGTCGGTGGGAATTACTACAATTTTTGCGTTTCCTGAATCCATTTTGGCATTGGGAAGGACTCGTTATGTTTAGCATCTTCCAAAAAATATTCTCACTAACCTTAACGATTTTGGTTTATTTTTCAAGAACAAAAGAAGAGTTTCAAATGTCTGGTGGTTGACAAGCTTCACTCCGTTCTAACTAGTTTGTCCAGTGAGGTTCACTTTCTGACGGTTAGAGTTGACGTAGGTCATTGTGATCACTTCTTGGATAGTTGAATTGTTAGGGCCAATGATGGAATATACGAGAATTGGTTCCCAGTAAAGCTGTTTAACTATAAAATGATTGAAATCTGTGTGTTAGCACTTAGCAGAACTGAACTTGTGTTGAAAGCATTTTTTTGTCTTTATATATTCAGTTTGGTTTGCGTCCTACATGGTCACGGTGTGTGGAATTTCTTCATAATCATTTAATCTTCTTAAAGATTAAGTATTTGTGATCTACCGATTTTTTCATCCGTGTTTGTGTTTTATGTCTCCTCTCTCCCTCCATGCCTGTATTTGTGTGTGGGTGTGGGTGTGTGGAGGGGGGGGGGGGGATCGAGGTCTAGGTTGGTTGACTAGACTGTTCAAACATAAGGTTTTTGCACGGTCCTCTTTTAGAAGGAGGTCAATGGATCTCCTCGTATCCTCTGCGCTGGTTTGGGATTTGGATAGAGAAGTTATTTTGATTACGTTCTATCTCTTGGCTTTTATTGTTGTTCACGAAAGACAAATGATTTCTTCAAGGACTCCTATAATGTACTGCTAGTCTCTACTCCAGCCATCTCTCTTTAGCTGATTAGGAATCTTAACTTACCTTACTGAGCTAGGGGTATGATATTTAGAGAGTGCATCAACATTTTGTGGCCATATATTAATTTTGAGCAACACTCCCAACGGTTGGGTGAGTTCTCAGTCAAGTTACAGCAGTAAAGTCACATATCCATTTTTCTTAGTATGGTCAGCTGCAGCCCTCTAAGGCCGTAACATCTCCTGTTGTCACGAGTCTCGTGACTATTGTTTTCACTGCACTTTTGAATATAAATATCCTATTTTGTGTCTGATGTAAGTGTGGTAACATAGGTAAACTGTCTACTTTATTAATCAATGATAAGTGTAACTAATATAGGCTAATAGTGAGAGTTGACATGTGTGCTAATGTTTTGGGTAATGCGATAACTGCCACAATTAACATTTCCATAGATGCATGCTAACATTTTGGGTAATGCGATAAGCTAATAGAGAGTTGCTTTTATTTCATAAAGTTGAACAAGTAATAAGTGTAGTTGATTGGTTCTCTTAAGTCTTAACCCTTTCTGCAATGAAATGATGAAAATGCTTTGCACTCTTTGTAGTTGATTGGTTCTCTTAACCCTTTATTTCTTGTTTCTATTTAGGTTGTGGGGTTGTTGGTTTTTTAACTGACTCGGTGCATTACTGACTAATACTATTTTAACAAATGCTAACTAGTACCTGTTGTCCAAAATTGGCAATGAGCAGAAATACTGCGTGTAACTACACTGTTGGGAAGTGCTTCATTTTCAGATCAATCTGGGTTTGAACATGGTAGGCCATTGCCATCTGGAGGAATGTTTTCAAATGGTGGAGCAGATATGAATGGATGGGCATCACCACATCATTCAGAAGTACGAATTACTGACTATTAACACGGCGTTTTAATACTTGACAAAATTTACAGTTTGACTCTTTACTGACTGAAATCTTCTGTTTTGTGGTAACTATTTGTTGTTAACTATCTCAACTTCTATAGTTCTATCATGACAGGGAGTGGTGAAGCTAACATCATCCAACCTAATATTAGGTTTAGGTTGTGGTCAGCTCTGAAGATAGATAGTTTTTCTCAAACGGTCATCTTATACTAGACCATGTGGTTTTATGTCATCATAGCGTATCTGTTCTGTTAAATTCGCTACCAGTAATGTATCATTGTCAGTAAATAAATCTGAAGAAGAACAAATCGATAAAAGCATTGAATAAGAAAATATTATACTATAGTTGGCATCCGCCACCTATTGCAAGTCTTTTTAGTGCTTAGATAAGCTTCCCACTATGATACTCCTATTCATTTCATTTCCATATGTTTGTTCAAAATTCCTCACGGACAATATTTTGGAGCTGCAATGAACGGAGGGGGTCCTAATTACCTTGTTTCCCACTATGATATGATTTAACCCTATGGTCCAGGTAGTTGTTCCAGGCTTCTTAGTTATTACTTCATTGATTAAGAGGAAATCGATGGGTCTTCTGAATTCTGATGCAGTGTTTAGGATGTCTTATAGTATCCTACTATTCTTAAAAGCAATCTCTTACCCTTATTCCGAGTTTGCTATTGGGTATTTGATATGTTCTCCCATCGGCTGATAAACTTTTGCATTCGGTGCAGATGCCTGGTCATTTACACCAATCACCTGCCCATAATTGGCTTGGTTCCCGTGGAAACTCCTCCGGTCTAATTGTGAAGAGGACTATTAGAGTGGATATACCTGCTGATAAGTATCCCAATGTATGAAGTTGTACATCTTAAATACTTTGGTTGTGCACCAACTTGTCTTCTTCAAGCATTATTCCCACTTTATTATTTTTTTCTTCGTTTGTTGTAGCAGTTCAACTTTGTTGGACGTCTCCTTGGCCCTAGGGGTAACTCGCTGAAGCGAGTGGAAGCCAGCACTGATTGCCGTGTATTTATTAGAGGACGTGGCAGCATCAAGGATCCAATCAAGGTAATCTTTTGTTTGTTTATGTGTTCACTATGTTTGTGGTCTGTGATTGAAATGTCTCAATTCATTGTTTTTACTTTTTTGACACCCAATATCAGTGATTCCTATGTTTTTAAATTGGATTTCATGTATGTTTCGGTGTGTCTCTGTCTCTACTCTAGAAATAACATTCTGGCAAAGATTATACAACTAACACAACTGATTTTATAGTTAAAATCGCTTTATGAAAATATTCTCTATAATTTTTAAAGTTTTAACTCATATACGTTGTACTCTCTACTAGTTTCCTTGCTCTTCCCCTTTCTTCTGGGCACAAAAATCAAGAAAGGGTGATAGTTTACCTTCTTGCCCTTATAACCTTTCCCCACTTTCCAGCCATACCCATTTTTTGAAATGATTTCTCTAAAGAGGGATGTCCATTCAGCTTTCATTTGCTATATCTCCTGTTTGTAAACTTTTGCCGGGCGAACTTAGATTAATATGGAAAAGAAACCTTCTTTTGCTATATTTCCTATAGTAATTTTGCCTAAATACATAGTACATCTTATTTCACGATAATAAGATGGATCCATGTATCTGATTACTAATAGGTATATCTTCATTATATGTTTTGTAAAGGAGGACATGATGCGTGGTAAGCCAGGATATGAGCATCTCAGTGAACCGCTTCACATACTGGTGGAAGCAGAATTGCCTGTTGAGATAATTGATGCTCGCTTAATGCAAGCACGTGACATCCTCGAGGATCTGCTCAAGCCTGTGGTAATTACTAAACTTGCTTAACATCCAGTCCCTCCCCTGCTCTCCTCTCTCCCCTTGTGTGTGGTTCTTGCATTTACCGTTTGTGCTCTCTTTTTTTTCAAAACAAAAATTTAGTGCTAGCTTCTACCATTAGATTCCCGTAAGCCAGCTAGTAAGGAAGTAGTAACCCGTTTTTTCTTGAGCAGGATGAGTCTCAAGATTTCTTCAAGAAACAACAGCTGCAAGAGTTGGCAATGCTCAATGGTACGCTTCGTGAAGATACTTCTCACATGGCGGGATCTATGTCTCCCTTTCACAACAGCCTTGGAATGAAGAGGGCCAAGACTCAAGGGTGAAACTTTTTCATCCCATCTGCTGTCGTTCTGAAGAAAATCCAATTCACTCTATTTCGGTCAATGACCCCCATTAGACTTGTCGAAGTGGGGTTTATCGATCAGAATGGAGTAGGTATAGCTCGAAGTTGTCCATGCTACTAGTAGTGATCATATGGCAGCCGGCCACAGTGCTTGAAGTTCTGATCCCCATTCGGGGCGCCGACACTTCAGGTTCGAATTTGCATTGTGCATCAGAAATCATGTTTGAACTCACAAGGGTTTGCATTTGTATGTTGTTGATGTAGGGTAGCTAGCAATTTGTGTTAGTGAACTGTATCATGGGTTGGGTTGGGTTGGGTTAATTTAATACTCTTGAGATAACTACAGTTTTGGTGGGTTGATTGTAGTGTAGTGGTCTAGTGGGTCGTATTATCGTGTGCATAGTGTGATAACGACAATTGCAGCTGATCTACAGCTGCGATATGTCTATTATGTGCAAGACTTGACTAGGTTGGCTAATCTTATGCATTTGAGTTTGATTATTATCATTACTGCCTACTTTTTATCTACTTTTTTGTTGCTGTCGCGAAGCGACTCATCTCAGTGAGCAGTGCACTGTTTCTCTGCTCACCTCTATATTGGGTCGGCGAATTGTTTCTCAAATGAGAAGTCTCCCGCTGGACTCTGTTACAGTAAAAGTGAGACGTAGTTTCTAATAGACTACGGAGTAAAAACAATCTACCTGTGGAAGTTACTGCCCCCCATTGTTATTGGGATAGAGCCGTAGAGGTGAAATTATTGATAGCACCGATCTTATGACGGATATATTAGTATGGGAATTGTTCGGTGATATCAATAATAATATTACTATCCTTCTGTGATGGAAACTATGTCAATTTACGGCCTCTATTTATTGTCGAATAATTTTTTTTTATTTTTTTTGCCATCTATTGTCGAATAATGGAGATATGCGTGCATAAATGTCTCAAACTTTTTGTATTGGTTATTATGTGCAGAGGTATACACATTAAATTTTGATGATATCCGGCATCTGCCTGTTAGCTCCGGTTCCGGTAGTTAATCAAGTTTCAGCTCGAGTCAATTAGATCCATTGAGCCTTAGTTTTGAACAATTCTTCCAATCTGAAATTAGCAAATTAGGGCTAAGATGGTAGGATTCATTTAAGTAGTTTAGTGTGAGGATATGGAAGTTAATTGCTTCGGGTTGAACCCGACATGCATGAACAAACCAACTTTGGTACTAGTTAATGGGTTAACTAAGTTGGTTAGGTTAATGGATTAACCCTAACCAACTCGGATAGGGAAATGAAAACAAATTAAAGTGTAGTTTATGGGTTGGTAGGATTTAGACAATCTTGTAGAGTTTATGTGAATCGATTGTTTCGTTTTAGGAGATAATATCTAGTTCAAGTATCGAGCGTGTTTAGGTTAGGACATAGGCCATTTTAACATGGACATGACACTAACTGGTTCTATAGACTTTGGGCTCGTTTGGTTCACCATGGGAAGATAAGTTACCAGGAACTTAAATTTACGTGAATTTGTATTTCATGAAAATTACAAAAATATTGTTTGGTTGTCATGTGGTGAATTTGTATTTCATGGAAATTACAAAAATATTGTTTGGTTGTCACGTGGGAAATGACTTCATGGGAGACTTGGTGAGTAACTTCCCCATTGTGGAGGAAGTGACAATTCCCGGGGAGTGGGCAACCAAACAGCATTCAAATTTATCAATTCATGGAAAGTTTTTTTTCCCATGATTTAAGAGGACAACCAAACGATCCATTTAACTTCCCGTTTGCGTCTGTCGGTTTGGCTATTTAGAATTGGTTCACAACCACATGAAGGTCAGGTAACATAGATTCTTGTTTGTGGCGGGTCAAATAATACCCACTTGAGTAGATAAAGATAACTCAGGCTTGTCTTTTCTAACCAAATAGTATTATTTGATCCGTCATCGATTTGTGACAGATATATCTATCCCAAGAAAGACTTATGATGTAATATGGAGTACTAGTATTGGGTGAGGGTGGGTATGGTAAAAACAAAATCCTCTATTTATTGATATGGTTTTGATAAAACTATGTTTATTGGTAGGTGAAGTAAATCTTAGTCTAACATTTAATCTATATTCTTGTTTGTGATAGAGATATCCGTTATATGTGTATAAGTTTATATAACACATCAAATATTATACTCCTATGTTTATGGGGTGAATAAGGTGGAGAGGGGGAAGGAGAGTGAATTAGGTAAAAAGAAAATATTTTTGCTCGCTCAAGGATAATGAAATTATTGGTAGTCTTAAGTAAAATCTTGTCTTTTAGATTCATGTGAGTCTTACTTCAAGACTAATGTGAAATCGATACCAAGAGTGCTAATATTCTACCAAGGTTTTGACAAAGTCTCGAGGATTCACACCAAACTGCACTAACCCTTGCCACGGACCACGGTCATGGCTAGACGTGACAAGATTCATCTGACCCAAATTGACTATGTCTAACTTGAAACTAATCAGTGTGTTATTATAGAAAACGAGTTTATATTTCAAAAAAGTTCAAAATTGTAAACCCAAAATGACACTGATCCTACCTGACACGAGGCAACCTGTTTCTTAAAATCTGAAAGTTACCTAACCCGAAGTTGTTCGAACCCAAACCCAACTTGGTTGACTATTTGGCAGTCGTAGGCTTCTAGCCATGGCAATAGGGCCAACTCAAAAACAAGTGCAACGCGGACGCCGGAATCAGAATGAGAATCACATACTCATAAAGGCATAAAAAACCCAAAAAGTTATTGAACTTTAACGCAACGTTATCCATCCATGATCCATCCTTGTAAGTAGTAATTCCTCCTACCCTCAAACTCAAAAACAAGAATCAATCAATCAATCGTGGGTAAAACATGATGAATCAGTAACCGTTGAGGAGTTACCATCACAATCCACCCATCTATCACCTTAAATACACACACACAAACACTAAATCAACTCAAAACTTCTCCTCCTCCTCCTCAATTTCCACGCTTTTTCTCAACTACCCTCACCAATTTCCATACCTGCGAAATTACCCCACAAATTACCTCTTTCTTTCTTATATACGACTACTCCACTGTGTTGTACGTACGGAGTAGTATCCAATTCTTCAACTTATATTTCAGATCCCCATATTCACATTAGGAAGATGTGTTGTTGCCCAGGTAAAGTATGCATGCTCTGCACATGTTTGATTCTGGTGGTGATTGCAATCGGCCTGGTATTCGGGTTCGGAGTTTTCAAAAACGGGTTTCACAAATTGAAGCATACCATGGATCTTGATCTTCACGATAATGTTAACGGAAGACCCTTCATCTATTACAACGCTCCTCCTCCTTATTTTCGTTAATTTTTTTTCACTTGCTTGTTATTCTAGTGTTGTTATATACTCTACATACAGTATTCGTTTTTTTATGTAGTACGGTTATATTGTTGGTGATTAGAGAATTTGGACCCGGATTGTTGATGAATGATATGATTGAATTAATTACGGAGTACTACTCTAGTATATGTAATTGATCTTTGATGTGGAAATTGGTTTTTTATCGCCACATTATATTTTGTGTGTGAAGTTGGAGTTCTGTAACTGTAAACGGAGTTTGTTCTTGTTTGTAGCGTGAAGCATCTGGCGTTATAGTAAAGCTAGGTTGCATAATTCATACTCCATTAATGACTCCGTTGGTTGTGTGTTTGTTTGTTCTTCCCTGTAATAGCTAGCAGACATTACTCACAAGCTAAGATAGATTAGATACAATAAAATCAGAATGTTTAATCAACATGTTTGTTTCTGTCTACTCCATTATCATAACTCGTCACGTTACAAACCGTAATTTGTGATAATTGAATTGCTTGGATGACATAATTGAGGATGAGGATGAGGCGCAGTCATCAAATGGTGTACTTTGTCATCCTTCTTGTAAAATTTGTTACGCTTCTACCAATGTATGTAACATGTGTTTCTGGGTTTTTTGCCCACTCAACTACCCATTAGATAATAGGTACAGATATAGAGGAGGTGGGGGGGTCCATGACGATAATAGAATGGAAGTTGATGAAGAGAACCAAGAGGCTAATAGAAATGAGCATCGACCTATGGGTGACGTGGTCAGGCGTGTTGTGGCTGAGGGACCACATGGGATGGGGGGAGTTATGGGAGACCCTTACCATGCTCCTCATGGTTTTCACTATGAGGACCCTTACACTAGAGCTGCAAATATGAATGAAATTGTTGATGAGAACAATCCAGACTGGATTCGTCAAGAAGAAATCAGGAGACGGGTGGAAGGGGATGTGGCTAGAGCACTCAACAATGATGAAGAAGAAGGATTAGTTCAAACTTTTTTCACCCCTACGGGATACCCGATTGTGAATCATGAGGCTGAAAGAGAAGAACAGAATCAGCATAATGGAGAAGATGATGACCATGGAGAACATAATAATGCTGAGAATGTCTATGAGGATGATGAGTTATCGGATTTAGGGGCCATGGTAAACGAGGATAGGGATGAAGGAGCCAACGAGAGGTTGAGGGATGAAGAAAGAAATGAAGGAACTGAAGATGTGGAGCCTGATGGTTCCTTAGGGGGAGATGAAGACCAGAATCTGGAAGGGGTTGAAGACCAAACCCAAATTGTTAACCAAGAAAACGCAATGAGGGGGAAAGAGGAAACAGAGGAAGAGGACGAACAACAAGAAGAGGGGTTTGAAGATACAGTTATGGAGGTAATTAATAGAGAAGTGGAAATGGTGGATGGAGAGGAGAACAACAGCGATCAAGAAGAGATGTCAGATGAAGATGAGATGGGAAACATGACATTAGTTGAGGAAGGGTATGATTTAGACGCTATACTATTGGAAGAAGAACTGCAAGGAGGACCATTTGCTTCTGAAGAACAGGGCGGAGAGGGAGCAACACTTGATGAAGGAATGAAGCCCAACTCTGATGAACTCAATATGGGGAATTCCCAGGCTGAAATCGGAGAGACGAGCGCGATGAGGAACTTCTCTTCTTTGAAGGGGAGTTTGGGTGATATCAGGAAGAGAAAATCTATATCAGAACCGGTTCCAGATCTTGATTTGGGAGATGGAGATTTCCTTGGTGAGACATGTTTGTCTGATGGAAGCAGTTATAGGGTTAAGAGAAGATGCAAGGGAGAAGCTGATCTGGACTTTAAGAATTGGGGAACAGTGATATGGGACGAAGAAGTGGGCTTTGCGGAGGTTGGACCTAACTAATCTCCTCCATCTACATGAAGGGACTCTCGTGGAATTGTAGGGGTCTAACAGATCCGCTCAACCCTACAATTCCTAAAATTAGAGCGATATTAGCTAATAACAGTAATTTCGACTTTATTTTCTTTTCGGAGACTAAGTGCTCTAGTAGTTTAGTTAGTAACTTTTGTAGACCTTTCGGTTTTCTCTTTTACGAAGGAGTCGACGCGAGAGGAAATAGTGGCGTCTTGTATGTTGGTTGGAGGGTTGGGTCGAAGTTTTCTCTTGTATTCGCCTGCCCCAATTTCATCATTTTGAATTGTAATCTTATTAGTGGTTTTCCTTGCTACTTGGTATTGATCTATGGAGAACCGGAGGTAGCAAAACGAGAAGGGGTTTGGGAATTATTACACTACAAGAATAGATGGGCCTGGCGTCCATCCATTGGCTTCCGTTAGTGGACGCTGTATGAGTCCTGGCGTCCGCAAACAGACGCTAGAAAGTGGATACCACGACCAGTCGCCTTTTTTTTAAACGGGCGTCCACTATTGGACGCCAAAGAAATTGGCGTCTGACAGCGGACGCTATGAATGGCGTCTTACTGTGGACGCCAGATGGGCCAAGGTGGCGTCCATAGTCGGACGCCATGTGCATCATGTTGGCGTCCGACTATGGACGCCATCTTGGCCCATCTGGCGTCCACAGTAAGACGCCATTCCCCTGAATAGAAGATCGTCTTTAGTTCCCTCCGGCGTCTGGCTTGGCGTCCGTTATTGGACGCCATTTATGCTGATGCATTACCGTAGCCAAGCGTTCGATGTCTAGCCAAAACCTGCAAAATAAAACAAATCCACAACTGTCGACCATCGACAACACACTCTCAATCAACCAAAACACTTGATCTCCCGCCACATTTACGCTAAAAAACCATTTATATAAAAAAGTTTTAAGATACGGTTTAAAGGTACATAAATCTAAACTAGTTCGAAGATACATAATCCATAAATCCAGTTACAACACCAACAACAAAAAACAATCAGCTAACTGTGAAGCTAGCTGAAGCACCAGAGTTACCGCCATCCCCGCTAAAGGGGTCTCTGTCGTCTGGAGGGGAAGGGGGACGACCTTGGTTGCATTTGTTGAACATGGCCATCTATTCCTGCATCTTCTTTATGTGCTCCGCTTGCTCCTTCAGTTGCTGCTGCTGCTGGGTCAGTTGCTGCTTCATGGCCTCCTTTTCTTGGTCGGGCTGCTGAGACTCGGGTGGCGTATACTCCATCTGTGTGGAGGTGCCTAGACGCGCTGTGGGAGGTGTGAAGTACATCCCGTGTGCATTCCCAACACCATACACACTACCTTTCTTGTACCCCTTCACGACCTTGAAATAGGTCTCATTCGGGTCTACTTCGGCACCACTAGTAGAACTCTCGTTATTTGCTAACTCCTCTTGGTAGGCATCCTGCGTACACAACAGTGATTTCAATTCAAGTTATTAGAAAATGAAATCAATAAAGATACTTATCTACCACCTAAAGTAAATATATAGGCACAGTTGATTTGTTTGAAATAGTAAGTACTCACCCAGATTGCCTGATCTCTACTCGTCATAAAAGAAGTCCCTTCCGAGTCGGTCTTCCCGTGCATGTCTAGGAACACCTCAGGGGCGGTTGGCGTCCTCCCGAGTTCAGCTTGTAGCTGTTAAATAAATACGACCGTTAGGCAAACGTATTTTACGTGAACGTAGTTTATGATTAATCAAGTAGGAGTACGATATTATTAGAAATCATACCCTCTTGAGACGAAGAAACGAAGACTGTGAACCCCGATGATGTGTCGGGTCGGCCTTCCCCACATGCTCACAGTTCTTCAATTTGTTTTGTGATGCCCTCTCCGATCTGACCTTGAACCCCTGGTCGTCGTGGTACTTAACCCACCTCTCCAACGCCTCACCTGAAGTATGACAACACTAATATATTATTAGTTAATATTGTAAAAGATTGAAGTTAGATTTTTCTTTAAAATTGAGTAATATAAAAAACTACACCTTTCAGGTCTTTCAGCGCAGTCCCCCGCTTGTGGCGCTTGTTCATTACGTCCTTGAAGCGGCGTGAGCAAGTCTCATTGTACCGCTCGTATACCCTTCCTTCGAGCTCCGGCTTCCAACAGAACTTCAACTACAAAATCAAGGCGGATTAGTAATTAGTAAAAGAAATAATAAAAAACTACACATTATGAGTGCGGAACTCGGTAGCAAAAACAGTAAACGAACCCGAAAGTTGTTGAACCACTGCGCACGCTGATCCGTCGGCACCTGAGTCCAACAGGCATACCCTAGACCTTTGTCGGTCATGTAGCTGTTAGTACAGCCAGTGGTCACCTCCCCATGGAGGAACCTGCACCAAGTCGAGAGACACAGACATGTACGAAATATTACAAGATGTATGTAGTCCAAAAGTTCATATGTTAAAAAAGAGTGGGCATGTTAGATTATATTACCATACGCGACCGGGGTCGAGAATCACACGCCCGTTCTCGTCCTTTTGTAGCTCCTCCGTGTTCCCCTGCCGTTGCTCCTCGTCATTCTGCTCCTGTTGCGGCGTTTCAAGGACCACTTCCTCCTCCTCCTGCTGGGAGGTCGATGCGTGAACAGACCGACTACCTCCGCCACGTTTCCTCGTCGATCTACCGCCTGCCATTATCTTAACCTTGCAACAAATTAGCAACAATTAGCAATTACAATCTAACACAATAGAAATAACGTACACAATAAGTAACACAATGATTAATGTGGGTAACCTACTACAACAAGTCTAGAGGTCATCTTCGCTGTCGTTATTGCCCTCAGCCTCACTGTCCTCACTCTGATCCTCCTCCTCCTCCGTTTCCTCGCCCTCCTCTTGATCGTCCTCCAAACTCTCTTCATCGTGTCCGTCATCCTCCTCAAGGATCTCCGGAACATCCCTAACCATGTAATCTCCCTGTCCATCTTCAGTTTCATCCTCAGAGTATTCATCTGCCACAACATTCTGATCTTCTTCGGAGATTATGGTCTCGTCAATAGGAGACAAGCGTGTACCACTTGAAGCCGCATCTTCCTGGAACAAAGAACTGTCTATTTGCCCCCGTGGTTTTGTCGTAAAGACTGCCCACCATTGACTTTGATTTCTGTCATTTCTCGTGTACGGGGAAGGAGCAAAGTAGACTTGCTTGGCCTGGTCCGCGAGTATGAACGGATCATAAGTAGGATATTTCCGGGTGTGGTTAACTTCCACGATCTTGTATCGTTCATGCACCCGGGTTCCGTTCACGGAGCTGTCTTTCCACTCACATTTGAACAACACAGCTCTATACCCCCGTTCTTTGCCGGCATAACACAACTCAAAAATATCCTCCAAAATGCCGTAGTACTCATCACCATCAAGAGATGTCACACTGACACCGAAATTACATCTAGCCTTGTTCTTACCATAGTTGAATGTGTGAAAATTGAACTCATTCACTGTGTACCGGTTCCAGGTTTTAACAACTCGCACTGGTCCGTAAGCCAAACTTCTAACCAAATCATCACGTATGTCTAAGGCAACTACGTGATCCTTTAGCCACTTAGGAAAATGTTCATCGTGCTTACTCCAAACGTCATCAGGGTTCACGTCAGGGTTCAAGGCGACATATTCAGTTACAAATTGTTTCTCATAAGGCTCTAAGATCTCACAATTAGAGAGTAGGTAAAGGTGCGCTCGGTTGTACTCTTTCTCATCTAGTACCCTAGAACCCTCGACGGATGAAGTTCCTTCATCGCCCTTCTTTTGAAAAAACTCTGGTATAGTAGGATCAATGGAAATCGAATGTTCTAGGTTCAGGTTCTTGGTTTTTGTTTGGATGTCTTTCTCGAAGTATAGGGAGCAGAAGTTCGCAATCTCTTCTGTCAAATATGCATTACAAATAGAACCCTCTACCCTAGCCTTGTTACCAATTTTCTTCTTCAGATGATTGAGGAACCTAAATAAACAAGTTATGTATTTTAATTAATAAAAGTTAGCTATGTTTAAATTAAATTTATAAATAAAGTTACAAAAATTTATGTACCTTTCAAATGGGTACATCCATCTATACTGGACAGGTCCTCCAACCTTAGCCTCGTAGGGCAAGTGGACCGGTAGATGTTCCATGGAATTAAAGAACGACGGTGGGAAGATCATCTCGAGTTTGCATAGTATTTGTGGAATCTGATCCTCCAGCCGAGTCATGTCCTCACTTGTTACTGTAGACGAACACAAATCTCGAAAAAACTGAGATATCTCAGTTATAGAATTCCACACTGTCGGTGGCAGAAGTTGCTTTAGAGCTACCGGAAGTAACCTCTCCATAAAGACATGGCAGTCGTGACTCTTTAACCCTTGCAGTTTTAGGTTCTTAAGATCAACGCAGCGTTTGAAGTCGGAGGCGTACCCATCAGGAAACTTCAACTTCTGTACCCACTCCAACAACGCCTTTCTCTGGGCCTTGTCAAGTGTGAACAAGGCTCTCGGTTTGGACCCATCCCGTTTTATGTGCAGCTGAGGACGGTCACAAAAAATCTTTACATCTCGTCGGGAGCCGGCAGTGTCACAACTCTTCCCCTCCACATCCATTACAGTGTGAATCAACTGCTCGAAGAAGTTTTTCTCTATATGCATCACATCTAAATTGTGACGAAGTAACAAAGTCCTCCAATATGGTAGGTCAAAGAATATGCTACGTTTAAACCAACCATTTTTCAACTTTTTCAGGTCTTTGAACTCCTGATCGGTTCCGTCAACAGTGGACGGGTACTCGGAAATCAACTCCCATATTTCATCTCCTGGGAGTCGATCAGGTGCGTCGTCAAGCACAACCCCACCCTTCTTGAACGCCTTCTTATTCTTCCTATACGGGTGACCCTCTGATAGAAACTGTCTATGACAGTCAAACCAACTAATTTTACTAGAATTTGGGAGATAAAAAGCTTTGCTCTCTTCCATACAACACGGACACGCTTTTTGACCCGCAGTAGACCATCCCGAGAGCATACCGTATGCGGGAAAGTCATTTATAGTCCACAACAAAGCTGCTTTCAACTGAAAGTTTTGTCTAAGAGAGACATCATATGTTTCGACCCCTACCTCCCACATTTGTTTCAATTCCTCAATAACAGGTTGCAAGTAAACATCCAAATGATTTTTTGGATTTTTGGGACCAGGCACAATAAGTGATAGAAAGATGAAAGGCTGTTTTAAACACAACCAAGGAGGTAGGTTATAAGGTGTGATCATCACAGGCCAACAAGAGTACGACTTACCAAATTGGCCGAAAGGTGCAAATCCATCAGTACACAACCCTAGCCTTACATTTCGGGGTTCTGACGCAAAGTGGGGATGTAGTCTATCGAAACGCTTCCACTCCTCGCCGTCACTCGGATGACACATATTCCCTGGTACCCTAATATCCTCCTTGTGCCACCTCATTTGCTCCGCTATTGTTTTTGTGGCATACAATTTTTGAAGCCTTGGTGCAATAGGGAAGTACGTAAGCTGACTTATTGGGATCGGTTTCTTACCCCTAACACCGCTTTTCCCTTTTCTACCCCTCAAAACAATATCCCCCTCAAGCATCTTATACCTACCCTTACCACATCTCTTACATTCATCTAGCATCGCATCGTCTTTCCAAAATAACATACATCCATCTGGACAAGCATCAATCTTCTGATGCGGGAGTTGAAGGCCCTTCACAACTTTTTTGGTTGTGTAGAAAGTTCGGGTCATGATATTGTCTTTCGGGATTACTCTCTCGAGCAAGGCAGCAATACCATCGACACAGGCAAAGGGTAGGTTGAACTCACATTTAAGGCTGACTACCATAGATGCGACTTCTAACAAAGTCACCTCGCACCCTCCGTATAACGGTTTCTCCGAAGCGTTCAACATGTCGAAGAACGCCTTCGCTCGTGGGTTAGGTTCTTGTGGGTTGGGTGAGTCGTGTTGGTTGGGTGAGTCATTCCCATATGTGTTATCGTTGTTAAACAAGTTGCACTCCACTACGTCAACTATCATACCTCTCAAACCCCCCTCATTTTGACGGTTTTCGGGTTCCTCAGACTGAGCTGGCTCACCATGACAAATCCAATTATAATAATTTGATGAAAAACCATTATAGATGACATGTTCCTTAACTACAAGGACATCAAAAAATTTAATGTTCTTGCATTTAGTGCACGGACACCTAACCTCCCCCCTCGATGCATAGTCTACTGACTTTTTAGCGACCTCGACAAATGATTCCACACCCCTCAAAAATTCTACGGTGGGACGTCTCTTCTTATCAAGTCTACCCTCATACATCCATTTGCGTTCAACTCTCTTCATTTTCTATGTTCAAAAAATATATATAACAAATAAAAGTTTAATTTCCGTAACTTAATTTACAACTTACTAAACGAAAATTTAATCAACACTTAACTTAAACTTAATTTCTCTAACTTCATTTCCATAGCTGAGTGTCCTCAATTTAACTTAATACGTCAAAGTAAACCCATTTTTTTAATTTGCAACTCTCATATTAATTTTTAATTGACCTTACAAAAATTAGTCACCGAATTTATTCACAAATGTAATCACAATTTAATCCCAATTTACAAAAACTGTAGCTAATTTATCAAAGTAATCCAAATTCAACCGAACAAAACACAACAATTCATGGCTCATGTCAGACAGAAATAGCTTAAACAGGTCAAAAAAGGGTCAAATTTTCGAATGCAGAAATCAAATTTCCAAAAGCGCCACTAACCCCTATTTACAACCCCAATCAGGATAGAAGTGGTTTCGGGAAAATTCGGCATTATTACGACACCATTTGGTCCGTCCTAAGTCACACAAAACCTCACGGAAGGCCCTAGAGGTGATTCTAGCTCAATTCAACCAACTTCATCAAACCCTATTCATAATTGTGATGGGCAAATCTAATCTACCTAATCAAATTTCAACTAAACTAATCAACCTAAGCGAATTTGGGCTAATTAAACTAATCAACCTAATCGAATTTTAGACCTAAACAATATTAACGAGCAAACTATCAATAAATAACGATAACAATCAAAAATAAGAACTAATTATAATAAATAACAACTAAGTAAAGTAAGAAAACATACCACAAATTAAGAAAAAGAATGAAAATTGGGGAGGAAATTCAAAGGAAATCGGCGAGGGAGTGCGGAGAGAGTTTAGAGAGATAAAAAAAATTTTAGAGAGTGAAGGGGGAGAGGGGGGTGGGCGGGTATTTGTCGCCGAAAACATTTGGACGGGCGTCCACTATCGGACGCCAGGTGGACGCCCGTGTTTTCCCTTTGGCGTCCGACAGTGGACGCCATTTGGGGTATATGGCGTCCGTCTGTGGACGCCTGTTGGCCTGAATTTCGTCCTCCATCCTCAGTCGGACGCCAAGTTTGGCGTCTGACGGTGGACGCCCGGAAGTATTTTCAGACGCCATGTGGGCGTCCATATGCCCAGGACGCCAAAATAGCGGACGCCTGGGACTGTTTTTCTTGTAGTGTTAGGGAGTTGGTTAAGATCGTTACATTATCCGTATTTATTGGTGGACGATTTTAATCAGGTGGACCACATTGAAGACAAGTTAAGCAAATCCAACAGAAGAATTCTTGGGATGGAAGAATTCTGTTATTGGAAGGTAGATCATGGGTTAGTTGAGATACCTTTTAAGGGTCCTCGGTTCACTTGGTGTAATAATAGAAAAGGGAAGGATAGAGTTTACGAGAGAATTGATAAGGCTTATGCCTCAAGTGATTGGCCCGAATTATATCCGGACTCGGGAATTATTCATTTACCAATCCAATTGTCAGATCATGCTCCTATCATTTTTAATTCGAACTTAGCCTATGACAAAAGGAGAAGGCCTTACAAGATGGAAGCGTGGAGTTTAGAGATGGAGGAAGGAATTGGTATTGTTAAGCAAAATTGGATATGGAATGTAAAGGGTTCAAAAGGATTTTCGGTCATGAGGAAATTGGAAAGGGTCAAGCAAAAATTGATGAGATGGGCTCTGGATAAGAGAAAAGAATGGGGGAAACAATGGGATGATTTTGACAGTAATCTTTCGACTGCTCTTGAGAAGAACTTTGATGGCGACAACGAACATGAGTATGAAAGGGAACATGAAAATCTCAAGGAATTTGCTAAAGCTTCAGCCATTTATTGGAGGCAAAGAGCAAAGATCAAGTGGGCTGCAGAAGGAGATATCTGTTCCAAATATTTTTTCAATTGTGTCAAAGGAAGACGAAGTCGAAACTTCATCTTAAGCATTAAAAAACACGATGAGACTTGGACTCAGGACATTAATGTCATAGGAGAAGAATTCAAAATTTTCTTTCAAAATCTGTTTCACGTGAATGTACAAAGGGAAGGATTTGATCAATATTGGAACAGGAACAAGGGATTCTTCTCAATTCTGGAAGGAGGCATCAGCGAGGATGAGATAGAAAAGCTGACAAAGAAATTCACGGCAAATGAAGTCAGAAAGGCAGTGTTTCAAATGGGAGATGCAAAATCGCCAGGTCCAGATGGTGTACCGGCAGAGTTTTACAAGAAATGTTGGAAATTCATCAAACAGGACATCACAGAAGCGATGAGTGTATGCATAAACTTAATGCTCATAAGACAGGACGCATAGGGGAGATAGCATTCAAAGCAGATATGAGCAAAGCGTATGATAGAGTTGATTGGAATTTCCTAAGATGTACACTCCTAGGGTTTGGATTCCCGAAGCAGTTTATTGATCTCATTATGGGTTGTGTTACCACAGTGTCGTATGCTATTCTTATTAATGGGGCACCTCTACAATTCTTTAAACCTACTCGTGGTCTAAGACAAGGTGACCCGCTGTCGCCGTATCTTTTTGTGTTATGCTCGGAAGTTCTATCAAGAAATTTAAATAATAATGGTTCTAAGAAGAGAATACGAGGCATCAAAGTGGCAAGGAAAGCCCCGGACATTTCCCATCTTTTTTTTGCGGATGACTCTTTGTTCTTTCTGAGGGGGGAACGAGAGAACATAGGGAATTTCAAAAAAAGTGTTAGATAAATTTTGTGAACTCTCTGGTCAAAAAATCAACAAAGATAAATCGGCTATGGTCTTCAGCCCCAACTGTAATTTAAGGATTATAAGTGACTGCTTGAGGACGTTTAAAATGAAACCTAGTTCTTCGTTGGGGAAGTATCTTGGCATTCCTGATATCAGTGACACAAGATCAGGGATTTTAGATCTCAAAGTTGTCGATCAGATTACAAAGAGGATTGGATCTTGGAATGGAATTAACTTATCTCCAGCCGGACGAATTACTCTTATTCAATCGGTTCTTGCTAACCTTTCAAGTTTTCTTCTATCGGCATTCAAAATTCCGATAAGTGTTGCTAATAAAGTCAATGCTTTATTAGCACATTTCTGGTGGGCGGGCAAGAACATGAAGAAGACGGTTCACTGGAGATCTATTAAATTTCTAAGCATGCCAAAACATCTAGGAGGACTTGGGATTAGGGATGCGGCCTTAACTAATCAAGCGTTGCTGGCAAAGAATGCTTGGAGAATTATCAAGAATGAGGAGCTTCTTATAAGTAAGGTCTTTATTGGGAAGTACGGACGTATCAGGTCACAAGAGGAATTCTTGAAAAGTAGATCCAAGGGTTCCAAATCAAGGGCATGGAAATGAATATGTTTAGGAAGGGAAACTCTGGCACATGGGTTGGGATGGAAGGTGAGTACAGAAGGACCAACTGACGACTGCCACATCAATATATTTCAAGATCGATGGGTTAATGGATGTATCCCGGTGCCCAAAACGGAGGTGAACCTAGACAACATGTTCGCTAATAAGGTGTGTTGGCGAATCCAGGATTTATTAACTAGTGAAAAGAGATGGAATGTGCCTAAATTGGAGAACATATTTAACTCTGAGTGGTGCACTAGAATACAAGCAATCCCAATTGAGACACACAACCACGAAAACAGCTGTTACTGGACTAAAACTGGCACAGGAAATTATACGGTTAAAAGTGGTTATTATGAACTGCTTAGCCATGATAAGGAAGCGAACAAATGTAGGGAGAGGGCCAGTAAGCTTATCAGGTACTATCCTGCATTCTTCAAGAAAGTGCTTTGGAGGATTCCAGGTCCTGCAGGATGGAAAATCTTCTATTGGAAAATGTTAACCAATTCATTACCGATTGGGATTGAAAGGGAGAAAAGGAGGTTAACGGGGTCCTACTATTGCGTTATGCGCTCACCAAAAGGAGATGAGGGAACAACAGATAATTCAAGCCTTAGTGTTGAGTCGTTACAACATATCTTCAGAGATTGCAGGACAAGTAAATATCTGTGGCAGAATACCGCTCTTGCCGACAGAATAGTAGAAGATAGTAGTTTGGATTTTCATTCATGGCTCTTGAAGAATACCAAGATCATGTTTGAAGACGAAACGCAATGGGAGACTCTGATGCACTTTGTGAATGTTTTATACAACATTTGGATTTTCAGAAACAGTATAGTTTTTCGAGGAGAAGACAAGCTAGAAACAAGACTGCTAGCACGGTTTAGGGCGTCAATGGTCAGGATACAAGATCTTTGGGAAGACGTGAAAAAGAGAAAACAAAAGGAGATTTCCGAGAAAGGAAACTCCTCGGAGATGGATTACCAAAGAAGTAGTATCAAGAAATCTAAGGAGATATGGATGATTGTAGCTGGTAATAGTGTCCATAAATGTACTATGACTACCATCAATGTGGATGCAGGATGGAAAGATCCTGGGATTGCAGCGGGAGGATGGAGTATTCATAAGGAGGGAGATGAAAGCGATAAGGGAAGAACAAGAGATTATGGTCATGAGGCTTTCTTGGCTGAGAATCCGCTCCAGGCTGAGACGTTGGCGGCAACCAAGGCTATCCAATGGGCTAGGCGAAAGGGATTGCTTCACATCATCTTGCAATCGGATTGCCAACAACTGCTGCTACAGCTGACTAATGTGGAGGAATGCCACCATAGCGTTAAAGATCTAATCTCTGTTTTTCATAAGGAATATGCTTTTTTCCACTGTTTAGCTTTAAGATTTATACCTCGATATCTTAACACTGACGCTCATGGTGTGGCCTGCGGGCTACTACGTCAGTATTAAGATTGGATTTCGGACTGTTGGCAAAAAAAAAAAACTACTGACTACTCACTACTACTACTAGTGTTCCGAAACCCTTTATTAGCATAAAGGGGTCAACTGAGAATTGGGTATGGATAGACCCGTATTCGACCTTTGTCTAACCTATGATTCATATAACCCGACTTGTTTGACCGGTCTTGACACCGGGTAGATGCTCCATATGGAAGGTTATCTTATGAGTGTTTTCCCCGGTCAAGTCCCAACTCTCCCTACCTAAACGACAATCTATGTGAAAGTTTCTCTCCATTATTTTCCATTTCTTCTGGACGGTGCAAATTTGTTTTCTTGAGGTAGTGAGTGATTAATGTTTTATATTGTTATATTAAATGTGATAGAGAGGAATAGTAATTGAGATGATCTATAATTCTATATCCCTTTTACATGATAAAGTATAGTTGAGCACTTTTTGTCCTAGATTTGTCCATTCCAAAGTTCTTCAGAAGATCAAGAGTGTATTTTTGTTGAGAGATAAAGATGCCAACTCTATTTCTGGTCACTTCTAGGCCTAAGAAGTATGTGAGTTCACCCAAATCTTTCATACGGAACTGTGAATTTAGTTTAGTCTTGAGGGACTTGATGTCTTGAGTATTATCACCTGCAATGACCATGTCGTCTACCTAAATTAGCACGACTGTGGTATTTACATTTTGTTGCTTAATAAACAATGAATGATCCGCATGTGACTGTCTGTAACCATAGTTCAGGAGAGCTTGAGATAGTTTCGAGAACCATTGTCTAGGGGCTTGTTTCAATCCATACTTGCAGACCTTTCCACTTGAGTTTGCTTGCTCCCCCTGTCCAACGTTCATCAAAGTCCCATCACAATAGCCCTGTGGTACTTCATATATACATCTTCCATTAAGTCTCCGTGGAGAAACGCGTTTGCCACATCCATTTGACATGTTTTCTAGTTGTTGATAGCGATGACAGAAAGAAGGGCCCTAACTGTTGACATCTTGGCAACTAGTGCAAACGTTTCATCATAGTCCACCCCATGTCTTTGTCTAAATCCCTACACAACTAACCTGGCTTTGTGTCTTTCAATTGAGCCGTCGGGGTTGAACTTGGTTTTATAGATCCATTTACAGTCTATAGCTTTCCTTCCCTTTGGTAAGTCAGAAAGAATCCAGGTATTATTGTCGTGGAGAGCTTGAATTTCAAGATTCATTGCTTGTATAACCACTTTGGATCCTTGATGGCTTCTTGAAATGTTATGGGATCCGGTTCCCTTATTGTGACAGTGGCCTGTCCTGCAAAAGGTGTTTCAAAGTGCAGTTGAGCCACATTAGCAATACTTGAGGGTAGGGATGACAACGGGTCCAGGACCCGGTCCAGACCCGGCGGGTCGGACCCATATGGGTCGGGTCTGGGTCTCATTTTTTCAGACCCGGCGGATCCGGGTCGGGTCTGGATCTTATTTTTGAAAACCGGGTCCAGGTCCGGGTCTGAAATACTGGACCCGGACCCGACCCGTGGACCCGACACTTTAATTAAAAAAAAACAAACAAAAATCTACCAATATATACGCAAAACTGCTAGCAAACAACTAAATTACTAAAATAACACACTCTCTCACTTCTTTACTCACCATTTCAATGTTCATTCAAGGTTTTCTAAGACCGTTATGAATGAGTTTGTAAGAGTGTTTAATTTCTTAGTACAATATATGTCGTAGATAATTTTGTACGTGATAAAAAATACCGGCAAAATTTGAAATTTGGAAGAAATGAGGAATGTAGGACAAAATAAAATAAAATAGTGAGACCCGCGGGTAGACCCGGACCCGAACCGGACCCGGCGGGTCTGGATCCGGGTCTTAAAATTTTGGACCCGGCCGGGTCCGGGTCGGGTCCGGGTCTAGGGTAATTTTGACGGGTCCAGGTCCGGATCCTAGTGGACCCAGTCCAGATCTGGTCCATTGCCATCTCTACTTGAGGGTGGTGCCATCACAGGATTGTTAACAACAAAGTCTTTTGCCCACTCAGGAGCCCTTCTTTTTCTCCTAGCTCTTTCATGAGTGAATGTATCAACACTTTCTGTGGTTATTAATGGCTCTCCTTCATTCTGTGGGTCGTTTTTAGGCACTTCAGTGTCAGGTAAAACTGTAGGAACAATACCATTGTCCAGAAAATCACTTGTACTCCTCTGGATATGGGGAGACATATCTTCATAAATACCTGAGTGCAGGGTAGGTAAATGTTGGGCAAATTTTCTAATCTTGCACGGGAACACCTGTTCAAAGAACTTAACATCCCTAGATACAAATACTATTTTCTTGACGATGTCATACATCTTGTATCCCTTTTGGGCCAAAGGATATCCCAAGAAAATTCAAGGTATACCTCTTGGCTGAAATTTGTCTTTGACACGACTTGATTGGATTATAGGCCATGGTCAAGCATCCAAAGACTTTCATTCTCTCATAGTTTGGTGATTTCCTAAAAAGAACCTCATATGGTGTTTTATTATCCACAAGAGGGGTAGGCGGTCTATTGATGATAAATGCAGCTGTTAGGACACAGTCTCCCCAGAATGAAAGAGGTAGACCAGAACTGAACCTGAGAGCCTTGCTTATCTCAAGAAGGTGGCTATGTTTTCTTTCTACAACTCCATTCTGGTGTGGTTTGTCCACACAACTGGTTTGGTGCCATATACCCTTGGCTTGAAGGAATTTCTTGCTTTCTCCTTCTGTTATCTCTAAGGCATTGTCCGATCTAAGTACCTTGATGGTGGTATTGAACTGATTGTTGATAAAGTTATAGAACTAAACCAATAAGTTAGCTACCTCAGATTTATGAACCATGAGGTAGACCCATGTTGCCCTGCTATGATCATCCACTAGGGTTAGGAAGTATCTATGTTTATTCCTTGTCTCTTTCCTATATGGTCCCCATATATCCACATGAACCAAATCAAAGATGGCTGCAGCAGTTTGGGTTCTCAGTTGGTAGCGCGTTTTTGTTTGTTTTGCCATGGAGCATACCACACAGACTCTTTTAGAGTTCGGTTGTAGACATTGAGCAATGCACGAGATATTTTTCAATTTACCATTAGACGCATGACACAGCCTCAAATGCCAGATATCCGAGTCATTATCATTGAAAATTTGTACTTCCTTACATTCATTCGTAGGAGCATGGTTAGTACTTAGGTTTACATTACTTAGTTCCTTACTATTACTAGAGACACTACTTGATACATTAGCATTAGCATTACATGCATCAACATAATCTAACATAGGGTGTTGCTTAGTAGCATTATTTTGTAGGTAATATACACCCTTGTTTTCTCTTCCATTACCCTTAGTAGTCCTGGTGTGAGAGTCCTGTATAACACATGTTTGGGCAGAAAATGTTATATGATAATTCTCATCTCTAGTGAGTTTTTGCACAGACATCAGGTTGTGTCTGAATGCAGGCACAAACAATACATTTCGCAATATCAGTCCATTAAGAAATTTATAGGTTCCAGTATGTGAAACCACTGCAGTATCTCTTGTTGATAAATTGATTTTAGGCTTATTGGTCAGTTCCTTAATGTCATCCAATATTGACAAATCAGACACCATATGATTTGATGCTCCAGACTCAATAATCAATTCATGTGATGTGTTAGAGACAGAGTTGCAATTTAGGTAGGCCATACCTGCAAAGTCTGCCTCTATTTCCTCCTCCATCTTTGAGTAGTTGATTTCCTTACCCTTTTGGTTGTTCATGAGTTGTGCAAATTGTTGAGTGGTCAGGGTGATTGAGCCTCCAGTATTACTTTGCTCTTCTCCTATCATGACATTAGCTGCCATTCTGCCTTGCCTGACATGCCCTGGATTTCCTCTATCTCTGCTCATACCAGACTTGTGTCCCCTGGATCCTGATCCCTGATATCCTCCTTTAGCCTTGTTTTCCTGGGATTTCTCTGGAAATTTCTTTGATACTGGGTGCTCTGCCGGATAACCTACCACCCCCAGCACTTGTCCCTTGTATGGCCTTTCTTGTTGCACACATTGCAGTAGAGCATGTTGTCGCCCTCCTTCTGTCCCGCAAAGAAGGCCGCACTACCAGGTTCTACCTGTAATCCCCTATAATTTCTAATGCAAAACAGTGGCGGAATCACTGTCGAGTTGGGATTATAACACACTGATAACTAAATTTATTAAGTAAAGGTAAGTCAATACAACGACCACTTTTTATAAAAGGGCTGAAAATAAAAATCCTCAAAGTGTTTATCAAAACCCAAAGCGTAAATATTAAATCAGCAGCGCAAGACCAAATGCAGCTCGCTAGCTCACACCACCACCCGGAACATAGAATACCTGTCATGTTATAAACATAACAGCCACAATTCAGTGGGGAGTAACGACGACGTTCTCTCAGCCATATTACATGACATTAAAGTATAATTACTATTATATCAAAATAGTTTAAAATGGAAAACATTTAAAACAATATAGTAAAATAATTCAAAACGATTGCCAACCTGCAAGTCAATATCAATCAATAATAATAACGGCGTTATGGATATGAATCAGTGCAACAGAATAGACTTTCACTAGGAGAATACTAAAAACTAGCTTCGAGAACTTAGTTCAAACAAATCAAACTTCGATCTCTAACCAAGCTACTCAACCATAATAGGACGGCGACTTATCAATGCGAGGTCCTAGCTTAAGTAAATATGCACACCCCTCCTGGAACACCAAGTGTGCCCAGTTCAACCCGACGGCGTCTTACATGCGAGGTACGAGCTTAAGGTCAAAATGAACATACACTCCTGGACAAGAACATGCCCAGTTCAACAACCAATGCATCCCGCTCGGATACACAAGCCTTATAGCTGATGGCAAAACGTATACTCTAGACTGTATTACTCTACCCGTACACTTCTCTTATTCCATAACTCCAAAACAAAGCCATTACCGAAATTCAATAGAAATATAGTTTGTTTTTCAAAAGAGAAAACTTTATAGATATAGAACTTTTGTTAAGATAACTTTCCAAAAGTAGGTATTATAATAAATCGAAATCGATTAAAATAGGAATTATATAAAATAGTTAATATTAGGCCTCGAGACGTAAACATTATATTTATTATATATATCTATAATTCATGAGTAAAGTCAAATAAAATCAAATTATTTCAAAAAGGATTGAAGTTTAAGTAAATAAAAGTATTTAAATAACAAATTGACCGATTTTCCAGAATTGCACTGTCTTACTATAAAATTCGTAATTAAATCATTAAAAATCAAAACAACGTGAGACCAGTGAGGTTGAAAACTTTAGAAACTTAGTTACAACTTTTGTTTCTGGAGAAAATCTAAATTCTGAATAAAACATGGTTTTTTGTTCATATATTTACAAACTGTCAGAACTAGACTCCCGTTTGTATTTATTTAATAAAACACGTTTAAAAATCGATTTTAAAGAAAATCCAATTGAAAAGATTATCTAGACTCCTCATAGTGTATGTACGTAAATTACCAAAATTAAATAAGAAGTTTAGTATATGTTTCAATTTAAATCTTATCACAACTGACAGAATCGCGGATTAGTTTGACACCTCTTCATAAATAATTTATTGCGACCAAACTACTTGGAATTAGTTTACGACATTAAACAGACATAAACTAGACTTAAAATAAATAGTAGTCTCTTTTCAAAGTTTTTGGAAATAAGGTTTTAAAATAGAATTTTAATTCGTACAAAAGACAAACAGATTCTGAAACATGCTGCAACTTTATTAAAAACAATAAAACTTTCAATTTGACACTTTATACCAAAAATCACGAAAATTGTTAGATAAATTATTATGATGGGTATGTTTTAGTCTCGGCCTTATAATACTTTTTAATAATCAAAAGAATTATTTATTCGCAAATCTCGTAAAAACGATGAAAACAACAAAACATGTGAAGATTTACGATTTTAAAGTTTTTGTTATTAAAAACGAGACATAAATATATTGTCTAACAAAAATCTAATTTCTATACATGCAACTACAACAATAACATCACATAATACCGAGTAACGTGTCAATGTTACCTTAATCGAGATCTGAATCAATAATATACTCGTCTTCGTCGGGACTAGCACGATAACCTACGAAATAATTAAACATATGGTATTAAAACCACATTATAAGTGAATAGAAAGGAGAAAAGATAATAGAGAATAAGAGTAATTAATTACCCTCAAGATTGGAACGAAGAAGGAATGAATTAGGAGGTCTAAATAAAATGAAAAAGACTGTTTTGTTGGACAAAATCGCGACAGACAGGAGTGGCTCAAAGGAGGGATTATCGAGAGGAGCTTGTGTGTGCGCTTGGCAAAACTAACGTGGAAGACAAATCATGAGGGAGCAACCTGCTTGTTAGGCTAAGAGTTTGTGTTTGATATAAACGTATAAGTAGGTACGGAAAAACTTGAGTCGGAGTAGGAATCGGAAGCTAATAAACAAATAAAGGGAATTTGTATTCCTTTAGGAGACGGAAAAAAAAAATCAGCTCATGAAATCTATATCTATAATATGGATTAAATAAATCTTAAAAGTCGATTATAAAAGAGCATGCGGGTCCGAGGAGAAATCGGGTAAAAACGCATTAGAAAAGAATTAGACCCAAACTGCGAAATGAGCTAAAAATATTATTTTGTCGTAAATTTGAATTTCGGGCCAAGGTTGATGTTAAATAAAAATAATTAGTTGACTCGAGAAATCAAATGGGTCAATCTCGAGTTTAAAACCAACGTTTGTAATTAAATGAATTCCCATGAAGAATCAATAAATAATTTTCAACGAAAACGAATTAAATTGATTTCTCGAAAATAAAATATGATTATTTGACGAAAGTTTGATAAAAATGATTTTCGAGTAAAAACCGTAAACATAATTAAAATACAAACAAAATTTTAATTTACAAAATTAGGGGTGTTACACTACCGTCACATTGTTCCTGTAGTTCCTTTTTTGATCTTCTTCCTACTGGAAGAGGGCAGCAGCTTCCTCCACAATTGGCAGAGGGGTCATCATCAGAACATTGGATCTCATGGTTGTGTAGGTTGGATTCAAGCCGTTCAAGAATTGAAACAACAACTTTTCTTCTTGTTCTTTGTGATATGTATCCATCCAAGCGTTTGTTTCACGTGTTACTTGGGTTATGGGTGGCCAATCTGACATAATCTCAAGATTCTGCCAGAGAGTCCTAAGTTCAGTGAAGTACTCACAGACAGTTTTGTCTTCTGTTCTAGCTTCTCTAGCTCTTTGTTCAACCTGAATTTTCGTGCACCATTGCTCACTGTGAACTGTTTCTGAAGATAATCCCAAATCTCCTTTGCTGTTTTTGTGTACAAAACAGATTTCTTGATTGATTTCTCCACACTGTACAAGATCCATGAGATAAGAAGACTATTACAAGTGTCCCACGCATCTTGTTTCAGCAGATCTTCAATGGGTCTCTTGGTTACACCGGTTAGGAACCCGAGTTTCCTCTTGGAGCAGATGGCTATCTCCATTTGCCTTTTCTATTCCAAGTAATTTTCAATCCCAGATAACTTGGTCTCCACCACCAAAGGATGTGCACTCTCAGCTGGGTGCAGATAGAGCGGGTCTGTAGGTTCCATGAAAGTGGGTGCCTTAGAGATTGGAATGTTGGTGTTTGTGGAATTTGTGGGGAATTTGGGGGTTTTCAGCATCGTTGGACATTGTTGAGTTTAGAGCTTGTTGTTTGAAGGTGTTTGTGTTTTCAGCAAGTTCAGAGTAGTCCCATTAATAAGCCCCACATTTAATGCTCAGCTTAAATTTGATTATCAGTCTCCTTTTCCCACCTGCGCTCTAATACGATAATGAGGTTTAAATGCAGTTTAGATCAACATGGGAAGCAGAAGACATTTAATGATGAAGAGACATGATGTAGTTGAGGTTGAAGAGTTAATGTTTTTGTTGTATGTCAAATTGAATTAACCAAGTACAAAAGTATTAACATGATAAAGGAGAGTGCTTAGTAATAACCCGCAGCCGTAAGTTGTGCTATGGACACTACAATATGTCATGTCTACGTTGGACTCTACTACTATGAAGGAGTTATGTCCACTGTCCTACGGATTAACCCGCTTAAGTCTATGTATCCGATATGCCTTGCTAGAGGTCGATGTCGGGTTGACATATAAATGAGTTATATGTCTGGTAGTCTTAAGTGGGCCCATTGGGTCACACACAATGTGTACGGGATATTATTAATATATCGGTATATTAATATATCGGGTCAGTAGTAATACGACTCAGCTGTGCTGTCGGGTTATGGTAATTAGAGTTATAGTAATAATCTAGTTATGGTAACTAGAGTTATTGTGATCTAATCATACCAATTGGAGTTATGGAATAACTTCTAGGTTAAGTAGGTAACCTATCTCTCCTATATAAGGAGGTTCATATGATGAACCAAATATACAATTTAAGTGTATTGATTCATATATTATTAGAGAGAGAATTTTGTGAGACCGTCTCACAAAACCCTTATACTAGCATATACGTCGCAGTTCCGTACCCGTGTGGATACCAAAGGAGGCATCACGTTTGGGGTGCTTTATTCTGTCCGTGGAGATTATATATATTTTGGGTTTATTATACTTCTTATTAATACGCTGTTCCGCTGCAAATAAGGTATAATTGTTATCCTTCTTATTTTGTCTTTTCGGTTAATACTCGTAACAGGTCCTTGAGTTTAAGGGTTGTAACCCTACAGTGGTATCAGAGCCTCTGTTACGGAGTATTAATCTAATTGACGTGAATCTATGTCTCATAATTGGTTATGAGGGATTCCACCGCGTATTAATTTGATTATCTCTTTCGTCGTACGAGAATTGTTCTCGCTTATTTCCGCGTCTGGACAGAGGAATGTATTAATTGTTATCTATGCCTCTTTTATTGCTACGTCACCTGTTTTTACATGGGAGTAAGCTATATGTCAATGATGATTGTGCAAGTTGATCCTTTGATATATTTCCATTGTATAAGAGTGAAGATTCATGTTTGTTATTTTGACGTAGCCTTGTTCCACGTGTTGCTTTTCGTTTTCGATGACAGTCTCATGCGAGTTACGGTTAGTTTATTTTGTGTCAAGTTTTGTTTCACTTGTTTAGGGCTTATCTTTTAATAATTTAAATTGTTAAATTATGTAATTGGATCTTAAAATTAATTGAATATATAATATTGATTATGATTTAATTTATTTTACCCTAAATTGACCCACTATAATCTCTATAATTTCTTTGTTGACGATGAGACTAATAAGATTAGTCAAGACTCGATTGAAATTGAGAACATAAAATTATTAGAATTTATTATTGACGATGAGTCCTAATAAGATTAGGACAAGACTTGTTTAATTATGGTGGAGACGGAACGAAACAAGGTCAACTCGGTTGGAACGGGTGTGACTCGGTTGGCACGAGTATGACTCGGTAAGTACGGGTGTGTCCCGGTCGGAACGGGATGACCCGGGTACCAAAGGTTTGACAAAAACGACACAATATTTACTTGGACGACATGGTGTTGGGTCGAGCGACGCTTTTAAGAAAAGTCGTTTTCTTGCGTTTGTGTGTTGATTATGAATCAAACATGGATTATACTTTTATTTTTCCGGATCAATGAAAAATTAGTTTTCTAAATCGGCTAAATAATTTTATGCATTTAAATTATCATATTATCATAAATAGATCGGAAAAAGAGTTTCTCGAGTCCTATTTGATTTTGATGAATTGATCATCTATATGACAATTATAAGTTGCATATCGATTGTGAATCGAGTTTTGTATATCCGTTCAATTTTTCCGGGTGGGAAATTGTTCCTCATAGTTGAAAAAATGAAAGATGTTGGTGAAATTGTTCAAACCAAATAGTAATTATGAATTGTAATATGATTATAAGTCAAAATATGGGATCTTTTAACTTGTTTTATGCACAAATCACTAGTAACAATTGAATTATTATGTCATATGATGCATGATTTTTATTGTTTGAGACTTGTGACTTGTGTGCCTAGAACTGATAGGTCGTTTTGTAAGTTGACCTAGGAGCATGTTTAGGACCCATAATGCATTTAATCCCTCGCACAAATATTAAGTATTGCCTTTCCAGAATTGACCACTACAACAATTTCATACCATTGGTTGAAGTGACTGCCTAAGCGGTGCTTTGCCGATGTGTGTGGAGTGAGTAGGTGGGTAACGGTTACCCACAGGTTCAATCTGGTTTGCTTAACATTGCTATCAAGTCGGACTTGGGCTTTGAGGCAAATAGTTGGTGTCATATGATGACTAATTTCGACGAACCAAGAATTACATATTGATGTAATTGACAATATTGTTGTCTACCTTTACTTTTGGCGCTTGAGCAGTGAGCCCAAGTTCACTTGAGCAACAAAAGATTTAGGATCTTGGAATATTATGCGAACTTGAGGGTAGTTTGCATGATTTTATCTTAAGATTGTTTATGATTATTAATATTAATTATCGTTTTACTTTGCATATACATATAGTTGTAATTTAGTTAGTTATCACATTTATTAAAGATGAGTTTGAATTGTTCAGCCTCATTGATTGGTATCTTGAGAATTGTTCTCAAACCTTAGAGATACGGATTTTGTCCTTGTGAAGGATAATTCCGATAGATTATTACCAATGTTAATGTACAGTACGGACTGTATAATTAGAGTCATGAAGATGACTATAAGTACCAAAATCAATTGTTTCAATAAAAGGGAACAGATCCCATTAAGTGAGAAAATATTGAAGATGATCTAATTAATCCATATGTCATACGATGACGTGATTATATTGATAATCAGGAAATGTTGGATACTTCTTTCTAAAGAATTAGGAATTGAAATCATTTCAATTAGTCCTAAGTTTAGGTCACTTTATTATGAATAAACATGTGACTTAATAAAGTTTCTCACCTTTTAGCATGAGATGTTAAAAGATTATTGAATATTGTATCAAGAAGGCAAATAATACTAATGTTCTATGAGTTCATTAATAAAATTGCTTGAGATAATGATTAATAAATCTAAGATGTTGGTTAAAGTAAGGGAAGGATAATTGTTATCATACCCAAAGTTGTTGCCAAATTTAGATTGGGTACGATTTTATTAGTCATTAATGTAATGACAAATATATGGCATTGGTAGATAGCTTTCTAGAAGTGTCTAGAAAATCTGCAAATCAATTTGTTCCGGTCACGGAAACAATTCACCCGGCCTAGGATCCGGGTAGTATAATTGAATTAACGATGAACAAGTGATCGTTTGATTCCCTTGGTATCCCCTTCCTCTCACTCCTTGAATCGGACCTTCCCGGCGGAAACGGCCTGCTCCCTGCACAATGAACGCACAGGGCCTCGGAGGTTGTCCGAGGAAACCCTCTCCGATGCCTAAGTCAGTCCGTGAAATGCCTTTACGAACCTAGCTCGTGAGGAACTAGGCGGCGTTTTAGGAGTAAGAGTCTAGAGAGAGAAAATTCAACCCCTCTCATGTGGGAAATGGGGAGGTATTTATACCTTCCCACAAGAGAGAGAAGAGAAAGAGGAATGGTTGGATAGAGAAGTGACAAGTGGCGGCTTCTCATCCATCCATTCCCAATTACCTTAGGCAAAATGACGAGAGGGCCCCTGGGGGTCCTGACCCTGCCGGCCAGGGATTTTCCCAGGGCAGACAGTCTTCAGGCAGGGGGCTGCCAAGCTCCGACAGGCTGGGTTGGCCCATGCTCTCAGCAGCTGACGGCCAACCTTTAGCGTTTTATGCTTTGTTCTAGGTTCTTGCTGGGGGCTAGTCTTTCGACTCCTTGGCAGGAACCGTCTCGGGGCCTGCCTAGCAGGCGGCTGATTGACAGGCGGCCCACCCCAATCAATTGGCCTTCGTCAGTAGGAGGGAAGTGAGACTTCTCCTCTGCTGGCGACTCTTGCTTGGAGGGGGGTTGACTTCCATGTCTGTTGCAGCATTTAATGCTTCGCACCTTCCCAATGGAACTTTGTACTGCTCCTGTCAGGAATGCAAAGAGGTGAGAGCACTTTTGTAATGATTGCCCTTTTCTTCTGGGCGGATTTTGGGGAACTGTGAAGAGTTCCTGATTGGTGGCTCTCCTCCCAGGGTGGTTGGAGCGTTCATTAATGCGGTGTTCTCCTTGGTATAAAATCCTTAGCTTCCTTTATCATTTGTGTTTCATCCCACCTTCAATCTTTCCATTTTCTTCATTTTAAACATGACTTGGATCAAGAAAAGTGTAATTCGCCGCGGGGTCAAACATGTCTCCTTCATCTTCAGAGGGTTTTGGAGGCTCAGATATGCACGGACCGCTTATTTAGCTGTTCGCCGGAGTCGCTGTTCACGACTTCGCCTTCGCCGGAGGGGTCGGAAGGCCTCCATTAGGATGGGCAAACGCCCTAGGAGGTCCTCACCTCCTGCTGCGCCTAGGTTTAGGCGTTGCACCCAGGGAGGGGGCTGTTATGATAGGGGATGTCATGAGTGTTTTCCATGGCTGCACCCTGAACAATTCGGCCCCAACTCTGACACCGATTCCTCCCTGGAGTCGGGTCCTTCTTCGCCTGTAAAGAAGACAGGCTGTCGCGCCTGCGACGAGTCCCGAGCTGTTCCCTTTGGAAGGGACTGGGAAGACAGCAGCCACGACTCTGATGACAGCGAAGGTCTTGGCTGCCTGAGCGACAGGGACGGAGATGGGGCTTTTGATGACCCCTTTCAGGGTTCCCCAAGTTGGGACTGGGGCTCGGCTCTTGGGAGCCCAGGCAGTCCTGGGGATTATTCCCCAGATTTGGGGGACGACTAGGCCTGCGTGGCAGGGCTTTTGATTTCTGTCAGGCTGGAACTTTTTGAGCCTTATGTAATTTTCTTTCATATCCGACCCACGATGTAGCTTTCCCTTGCAGGGTTTTTTAATGAAATGAGTATTTTGTGCATTTGAATTTTTGATGAGTTATTATTTTATTATTATTATATTATACACATTTTTTTTTTTTGAATGAGGTCGTTGATTGACCTTTCTCTCTGACGTTTCTGTTTACCGAGGCTCTTCTTGAAAAAGGTGAGCAGTTGGTGTTCAGTATGTGACACGTGGATGGTCCTCGAAGGTTTTGTCAGGGATTCCGCCTTTCGAACTTCTTTGGGCTTTATATAAACCCTACTCCCTCTTCACTCTCTTCTTTTACTTTTCTTGATTCCTTACTCCCCATAACACTTCTTGAATCTCCTTCATTGACCGAGCGTTTTCTTTTTGAGGAGCAAGGATCACTTCTTGTCGTCGTCTCTGGCAACTTCACCGGCGTTTTTTAGGTTAGAACTTTCGAATCTCTCGCTTCTTTTCTTCCCTTCTATAGCCTAAATGTCGCGAGTCCGCCCCCTTTCCTTTGATTCTTTGCTTGGAAGAACTGGCGGCGGTGACGGTAGTCGTCATGACGTTGCTTCTTCCTCCGGGGTTGGCCCCAGGGAGGAAGACGATCACAGGGGAGAGGGTGCTGAGTCACCCGACCCAGCTCCCTTCGATGTGATTGATTCTGATGACGAAGCCCTGGAGGTGGACCCTGCCAGGGTGGCCGGTCCTCTTATCCGCAGGGAGAGAGGGAGGACCTATTTTCTGGACAAAGAAAAATACGTGGTTCCCTTACAGACCTATCCCGAGGCTAAGAATAGGGACCTGATCTTGGAATGTAACGCGGCTGAGGCCATCGAGCAGTTTTATAATTTTGGGGAGGGGTACACAGTGGTGATCCCTGGGGAAAAAGACACAGTATGCTGTCCCCCAGAAGGGTGTGTAGCCGTCTTCCATAAGGCCCTAGAATTCGGCCTGCGATTCCCGTTACATCCCTTCCTGGAGGAAACTTTCAGGAGGATGAACGTCGCCATAGCTCAGTTAACTGCAACGGCCATTAGGGCATTAGTGGCCTATACTTGGACCTGCCTGTTCCATGGCGAGGGGCCCTACATCGACGCCCTTCGCTTTATGGTTGGCCTCCAAATGGTGTCTTCATCTGGGGGGGATGGCTCCCCCGGCTACTGGTCTCTGCTAAGACAGAAAAAATACGCCTTGGTCTGGCCGGCCATGAGCAGTCTCAAAGACTGGAAAAACAATTTCATAT
Source organism: Agrostemma githago (assembly GCA_958450325.1). Classification (NCBI taxonomy): domain Eukaryota; kingdom Viridiplantae; phylum Streptophyta; class Magnoliopsida; order Caryophyllales; family Caryophyllaceae; genus Agrostemma; species Agrostemma githago. The sequence goes on along the minus strand of OY288240.1, from coordinate 77,898,308 downwards.
ATGTTCATAGTGCGTCGGGGTGGAAAATTCCTAGACATTTTAGGAACCATGTCCATACCCGCATGGAGACGCGTGAGGAGTATCATCCTCGTGTTGGGGGGAAGGCTCTGGAAGTCAGGCTGAGCGATAAGGAGAAGATTTTGATAAAAAAGTTTGAGATAGTGACGGATAAACATGGGAACTTTTGCCCTGTTTTCTGGCTCCCTCATGCGGAGCTCATCACGACAGACGAGTACCTGCTTCCCCTGGGCCTGATTCGTGGCCTTGAAGGTAGTTCTAGGGTTTTCTTGTTGTCACGATTTTCCAGGGATTTTATTTCTCCCTGCTTTTTAAATGACCGCCTTTCCTTTCCTGCAGATTCCTACTCTTGGACCTGGACCAAGAAGCAGGTCAGAAGGTTAGGCTTGAGCGAGGAATTGCACGTTCTTTCAAAGCGTCCCTCTCTTCCACCAAATTTTAGAAAAGGAAGCAAGGCCCTCATGAAGCTTGTGAAAGACTTCGCCGTTGGTCGAAGATTACCTCTCCCCCCCCGGCTGCCTTCGTCGAAGCCGGCGACTCCTACTCCCAGTATTCATGAGGGGGAAGCGGAGGTTACTTCAGGGGCTACTCCTTCCCCTGGTCAAAAACAGGGTGCTTCTCCGGCTGGCCCTCGGATCTCGCAGGGAACGCAGCCTGGAGATTCGGAGGGGACTGGGGAGAGTGTTCCCTTGGAAGCGAGGAGGAAAAGGGAGAGGGAGCCTCCTAGTGCCGACGTGGTGGACCTGGAGGCGGATGTCTCCACCCCTGAGGCGAAACGCCCTGCACGTGAGCCCTCTAGTATTCCCTTCCCAGAGGAAAATGTGGAGTTCCACTACACGGCTGGTGATAGTGTAGATGTATCGGGCCTGCTTTCTGACTCCGGGGCTGTTTTGGCCGACCGCCTTACAAAGATGGTAACTTCCACCTCTCATCAAGTGCTTCAATATATCCAGCGTACCTCCAAGGTCATGTTGGCATCTGCGGAACTGGCGGCTCTCAGCCGCCTGAGTGATGATAGAGAGGGACGTCTCCTTGATAAGCTCCTTGAAAGACAAAATGACAAGGCAAGAGGGGGAGTTGGAGGAGGCCAAGAAGCAGGCTGATCGCTGGAGGCTGCAGGGGGAAATGGCTGTGAAGGAGGTTTCCAAGTTAGAGGCCGAACTGAAGGAGAGCCGGCAATCGTTGGATCGTGCTAACCTATCTTTGGCCGAGATGGGGCATTTGAAGGGGAGAGTGACTGTCCTGGAGGAGCAGCTGTTGCAGGCAAAGTCGGCTTTTGACCAGGCCAAGGGGGAATGGACGAAAGAGAAAGAGACCCTGGCTGCGGAGACTGAGGAAGCGGTGGGTGCCAGTTTCGTGAGCGGCGCCAACTCCTCTCTGGAATTGGTTATGGAGGTGATAGGGGAGATGTTCCCTACTTTTGACGAGGACGCTTTCCGGAGCCTTTATTCCGCCAAGGACGAAGCCCGGGTGACCAGGCAGCCTGAAGCAGACGCCAACGCTCGCCAGGATGCTGCGTGACGCCCCTTCTCTTTTATGAAAGCTTTTTATTTTCTTGTGCTGAACCAGTGTTCATGGTTTTTCTGTAATTTTTTGCTACTCGGTTTTTTCTTCAATTTTGTAAAGACCTTTCCACCCTTCATGGGTTTTGTTTGTGGAATATTTCTTTTGGCTTTCTATGGCATAACTGTTTTAAAATTTAGGGATCCTTTTCTCGTCTGTTTGATCGCGCCTGTCATAGCCTGTCCCTGGCTTTTGTTCAAAGTCCAGGGGGCCTGCCCCCTGCCTGCCCGGAGGTAAGCAGGGTGGTTTTTGCGTTTTTTATACAAGGTTGGGAGGCCTGCCCCCAGTCCTTGTTTGTCTGGCCTGTCCCTGGCTTTTGTTCAAAGTCCAGGGGGCCTACCCTCTGCCTGCCCGGAGGTAAGCAGAGTGGCCTTTGCGTTTTTTATACAAGGTTGGGGGGCCTGCCCCCAGTCCTTGTTAGTCTGGCCTATCCCTGGCTTTTCGTTCAAAGTCCAGGGGGCCTGCCCTCTGCCTGCCTGGAGGTAAGCAGGGTGGCTCTTGTGTTTTTTATACAAGGTTGGGGGGCCTGCCCCCAGTCCTTGTTAGCTTGGCCTGTCCCTGGCTTTTCGTTCAAAGTCCAGGGGGCCTGCCCCCTGCCTGCCTGGAGGTAAGCAGGGTGGCTCTTGTGTTTTTTATACAAGGTTGGGGGGCCTGCCCCCAGTCCTTGTTAGCCTGGCCTATCCCTGGCTTTTCGTTCAAAGTCCAGGGGGCCTGCCCTCTGCCTGCCTGGAGGTAAGCAGGGTGGCTCTTGTGTTTTTTATACAAGGTTGGGGGGTCTGCCCCCAGTCCTTGTTAGCTTGGCCTGTCCCTGGCTTTTCGTTCAAAGTCCAGGGGGCCTGCCCCCTGCCTGCCTGGAGGTAAGCAGGGTGGCTCTTGTGTTTTTTATACAAGGTTGGGGGGCCTGCCCCCAGTCCTTGTTAGCCTGGCCTATCCCTGGCTTTTCGTTCAAAGTCCAGGGGGCCTGCCCTCTGCCTGCCTGGAGGAAAGCAGGGTGGCTCTTGTGTTTTTTATACAAGGTTGGGGGGCCTGCCCCCAGTCCTTGTTAGCTTGGCCTGTCCCTGGCTTTTCGTTCAAAGTCCAGGGGGCCTGCCCCCTGCCTGCCTGGAGGTAAGCAGGGTGGCTCTTGTGTTTTTTATACAAGGTTGGGGGGCCTGCCCCCAGTCCTTGTTAGCTTGGCCTGTCCCTGGCTTTTCGTTCAAAGTCCAGGGGGCCTGCCCCCTGCTTGCCCAGAGGTAAGCAGGGTAGCCTCTGGTTTGCGTTGGGGGGTCCATTTTACCCAATTTTGGCAACAGGGGGGCCTCCCCCTATTGCCCCCTGCTCGTTTGTGTGTGAAAGACGCGAGTGTGAACAGGCAACGAGTATAAATCTGTATCTTCTCATTTCTCTTAAAATTCTTTTTGACATTGGGGTGGTCGGAGCCGTCGACATTTCTGATCGTCCTCCGCCTTTTTTCTTTAGTAAAAGTGAAAACTGCCTATATTCTTGTTCAGACGTAATATTTCTTTAGTGTATCTGCATTCCAGTGAGCGCTTAGCTCTTGTCCCTCCAGATTGGCTATCCTGTATGTGCCTGGCCCCAAAACCTGAGTTATTTGGTATGGGCCCTCCCAATTGGCACTCAGCTTTCCATGCTCTCTTGACTTCCCAATCGCCTGTGTCTTTCTCAGAACCAACTCGCCCATCTGAAAGCTCCTCTGTCGGACTTTGTTGTTGAAAGCTTTCCTCATTCGCTGCTGGTAGGCAGCGATGTTGGTACTGGCTTCCTCCCTTAGCTCATTTACCAGGTCCAGGGCTTCAACCATTGCAGCTTCGTTCTCAGCCTGGTCGTACTGCAGGGAGCGCAGAGAGGGAATCCTTGCTTCGATTGGCAATAGTGCCTCTGCGCCATATACCAGACCAAATGGGGTTTGGCCTGTAGACTCTTTCTTGGTGGTTCGGATCGACCAGAGTATACTGGGGAGTTCGTCGGCCCACCTACCCTTGCAATCATCCACCATTTTCTTCAGGCCGTTCAGGATTTGTTTGTTGGCTGCTTCTGCTTGCCCGTTTGTCTGAGGATGACAGACAGCTGAGTAGGCGACTGAAATGTTATGGCTTTCCAGCCAGATTCTCAGCGGATCGTTATCGAATTGCCTGCCATGGTCAAATACCAACATCTTTGGTAGACCGAATCTGGTGATGATGTTTCGCCAGATCACTTTCCTGACCGCCGGTTCAGTGATATTGGGCACTGCTTCGGCCTCCACCCATTTGGTGAAGTAATCTATGGCGACAATTAAGAATTTTCTGCCCCCCGTTGCCACCGCGAAGGGTCCCAGAATGTCCATCCCCCATTGAGCGAAGGGGATGGGGGATAGGATTTGTTTGAGCTCTTGGGCTGGGGCATGGATTGATGGGGCAAATAGTTGGCATTTCCTGCATTTCTGGGTCAGGCTCTTGGCGTCCGCCAGCATGGTAGGCCAGTAGTAGCCTGCCCGGAGGGCTTTGTGGGCCAGTGTCTTTCCACCAATGTGATGTCCGCATATCCCTGAGTGGATATCCTCTAATACCTCAGCGGCCTGATCGGCCCGCAGACATTTGAGCAGTGGATGAGTAAAAGACTTTTTGTAAAGCTCTTCATTGATGAGTATGAACCAGGCTGCTTTAGCCTGCGTCTTCCTCTTTTGTAACGGGTCTGATGGTAAGATGCCATGCTTCTTGTACTGGATGAAGGGAGTCATCCAGCTTTCCAGCTCTTCTTCCATGGCATTAATCGTTTGACAGGGATTGGTAGACTTCTCGTGTAAAACGTCGACCCATACTGATCTCCGGATGTCCTGTAGACTGGAACTTGCCAGTTTTGACAGGGCATCTGCTCTGTTGTTCTGGGATCGGGGGATTTGTTTGACCTCATACGATTTTAGGTCGGACAATTCTCCCTTTACCATCTCCAGGTACGTGGCCATTGCTTGGTCTCTTGCTTCGTATTCTCCATTAATCTGGTTGGCGATGAGTTGGGAGTCTGTCGCCAAGACAATTCGTTCTGCCCCTGCGGCTTTAGCTAGCCTGACGCCTGCGAGTACTGCTTCGTACTCTGCTTCATTGTTTGATGCTGGGAAAACGAATCTGAGAGCATGCTCAAAGTCGGTCCCTTCTGGGCTGGTTAGTACGACGCCTGCACCCGCGCCATTGGCCGTCGAGGACCCGTCAGTATATACGGTCCATTCCTGGGCAGGGGCTTCCTCTTCCCCTGAATGGGAGCACTCAGCCAAAAAGTCTGCCAAAGCTTGGGCCTTGATGGCTGTTCTCGACTGATAAGATATACCTAGCCCACTCAGCTCAATTGCCCATTTCAACAATCTCCCTGATTTTTCAAATTTTTCCAACACCTTTTCCAGGGGTTGGTCGGTGAGGACTACGACTGGGTGCGCGTCAAAGTAAGGCCTGAGCTTCCTGGCCGCAATTACGACCGCGTAGGCGGCTTTTTCAACCATCGGATAATTCTTCTCAGCTGCCCCCAGCGCATGACTCACAAAGTATATAGGTTGCTGGGCGCCTGCCTCTTCTCGCAGGATGACCGCGCTGACAGTTATATTGGTTACTGCAATGTAGAGAAAAAGTTTTTCTCCTGCTACTGGTCTTGCCAGGGTAGGGAGCCTCTTAAGATGGTCCTTCAGTTGCTCGAAGGCCTCTTTCTGCTCGTTTTCCCATTTGAACTGTTTGTTTCCTTTCAGTATTTTGAAAAAAGGAGTGGCTCTGTCTGCTGATCGGGCAACGAATCGTGCCAAGGCGGCCATTCGACCCGTCAGGCGCTGGATGTCCCTGATGGTCTTGGGCTCAGGGAGGTCTAGAACTGCCTGAATTTTTTCAGGGTTGGCATCTATACCTCGAGAACTGACCAAGAACCCCAGGAATTTTCCGGAGCGGACTCCAAACGTGCACTTTTTCGGATTTAGTTTCATTTTGTAAGTGCGCAGAGAACTGAAGGTTTCCTGCAAGTCTGTCAGGTGTTCCCTGTCTTCCCTGCTTTTTACGATGGCATCATCAACGTAAGCCTCGATGTTTCTGCCTTTTTGTTTCTCAAACACCTTATCAACCAACCGCTGGTACGTAGCCCCTGCATTTTTGAGCCCGAAGGGCATCATCTTATACATGTAAGTGCCCGAACTAGTGATGAACGCACACTTCACCCTGTCCGGCTGCCACAAGTACACTTGGTGATACCCTGAAAAGGCGTCTAAGAAGCTTAGCATGGTGTAGCCACTGGTGGCGTCTACCAATTGATCGATCCGAGGGAGCGGATAGCAGTCTTTCGGGCAGGCTTTGTTCAGGTTCGTAAAGTCGACGCACATTCTCCACGCGCCAGACGATTTCTTGACCATGACAACATTTGCCAGCCATTCTGGGTAGTCGCAGACTTCAATAAAGTCTGCTTTCAAGAGTTTGTCAATTTTTTCCTTGATTGCTGCGTCTTTTTCTGCAGACATGTTTCGTTTCTTCTGCTTTACAGGGCGAGCTTCCATGCTTACGTTCAGCTTGTGAACGATGCATGATGGATCAACGCCAGGCATCTCGTCTGCAGAATAGGCAAATACGTCTTTGTTCTCCTTCAGTAGCTTGACCAGTTCGGCCTGGTAGGATTCTTCCAGGCCTGCTCCTACCAGGACCTGTCTTCCTGGCTCCAAATCTACCAGCATACTCTCGCCCCTTGGTTCCAGGCGGTCAGACACCGGGTGCTCGACTGGGACTTCACCTTCTCTACAGGGGGAATTGTCGGCTTTTCTTTTTCCTTTTCTGTCTCTCTCGTGCTCTTGCAGGGCCACGGAGTAGCATTGTCTGGCTGACTCCTGGTCCCCACGTACCTTTCCTTCCAGCCCGAAGTCAGTGACATACGCGATGGTGAGAGCCCTGATGGAGATTGCCGCCTCGATTTCATCCAGCGTGGCCCTGCCAATCAGGGCGTTGTAGGCAGACCTTGCGTCCACAACAACAAAGGTTGCCCTGACATTCCTGGCTGTGGAACCTTCCCCGAAGGTTACAGGCAAGTCGATGACCCCCATGGGCAGCACGCCTGCCCCACTGAATCCATACAGGGATCCGGGAGCAGGCCGCAGGTGCCTTTTTTCCAGGCCCATTTTTTCGAAAGCATCCTTGTACAATAGATTCGTGTATGCGCCCGTGTCCACCATACATCTTCGCACAATATGGTTGCTGATCTCTAGGGACAGCACCAGAGGATCACTGTGCGGATATATCACCCGTCCTGCATCATCAGGGGTGATACTTAATGTCACTCCCCTTGGACTTCCTTCTTTCTTAGCATAGCAGATCTGGTTCCTCAGCTCGCGCATTTGCCTTTTTTGGCCTCTTCGACTGAGCTGGCCCTCAGTGCCCCCTGAAATTACATGGATTACCATCCGGTTCTACACTGACCCCTCGGGTTTCTCAGACACTTCCTTCTGAGACTTATTTTTGGCCGCATAGTTGGCTAACCATCCGTTTCTGATCAACTTTTCGATCTCGTCCTTTAGGTGACGGCATTCCTCGGTGGTATGGCCTATACAGTCGTGGAAAGTGCAGAACTTCTTGGGGTCGCCTTTTGGGCTGCGAGGTTTGTTTGGGCGGTTCCATTTGGCAGTTTCTTTTTCCAGTTCGAAGATTTCCGCCCTGGATTTGTTCAGAGCGGTGTAACTGTCGAATCTGGGTTGGTAGACTGGGCGCTCCTTCTTGGGAGTGTCTCCCTCTTCCCTTTGCTTGCCTGGCTCACTTCTGCCCCTTCCACCCTGCGGTCCCCCTTGAGGCTTTGTTTGGCCTGCAGGGGTGTCCGTCAGGCCGTGGAATTCCTCCTGCAGAATGAACCCTTCAGCGATCTTTCTGGCCATGGCCAAGGTTTCTGGCTGGGCCCTGATCATCTGGTTTTTCATTTCCCCTGGAAGTAGGGAGATTGTCAGGGCGTAGGCGGCAGTGGAATCATCGATCTCCCTGACCTGTTGGTAGGATAGATCAAACCTTCTCATGTACTCTCTCACACTCTCACCCTTTTTCTGTTTCAGGGTCATGAGATCGAAACGGGTAAGGCGTCTTCTCTTGTTTCCGGCATACTGTTCGAGGAAAGTTTCAGCCAACTCTATGAAGAACCTGATCGACCCCTGGCGGAGGTCTCTGAACCATCCCTGCGCGAGCCCCACCAGGGTGGTAGGGAAAACTTTGCACCATATGGCATCATCTACGTCATACATGCCCATGTGGCTCTCAAAGGCTGTCAGGTGGTCTTCAGGGTCTGTCGTCCCGTCAAATTTGATGGTGGGCATTTTGATTTTTGGAATGGGGTACTCTTGTACCTCAGGGTGCAACGGGGTTTTCGTGGGCCTGCCCACCAGTCGTGACCTGCTTTCCCCAGACTGGTTACCGTGAGACTCCCATTGTTTATGGGTCGGTTTCCTCGTACTGGGGGAGCGGTGCCTTGGTGGTGGCCTGCTTGCTACTTCATCCTCCGTTTCTGGGGAGATCTGCCTGGGCCTCTTCCTCTGAGAGTGGCAGAGGTTTTCACCCTGATGGTGTCTGGACTCGAGCGGTTGTCCTCGGTTGAGCCGGGATTGTAGGCTTTGGGATAAGCCGGGGACCGTCGGCTCTTTGGCTGCAGGTGTTAGTCTGGAGAAAACTCCACCCGGCCTTTCCCCTAAGCGTTTCGACATGGGCTCCCTGGGCCTCATGCGCTCCTGTAATCCTTGAGATAAGCCTCCCTGTCCTCCAGACGCCGATTCTGTTGTGTGAATGGAGAATGCCTGCTGGACAGGTGGCTCTGGGTTGCCAGTAGTAATGCGCCTCTGCGCATGCGTATACATTTGAGCTGTTCTTCTTGCTTTTCTTTGAGCGTTTCTGGCGGCGGTCCGCCTCGTGCCCCCGGCCTCGTCCCTGCTGACTGGGGACGGTTGCCTGGGAGCCGACGCGACCCTGCCCACCAAATCCTCAGGTGTGAATTCCTGATTCAGCATCGCAGAGAAGAACGCGGCTGCCTGTGCCATCTGAGCTGGGGTCAGATTGAGAGCACGCCCTGGGTGTGTCCCCAACTCGGGTGTCACAGCAGTGTTTGATCTATCGAGGGGATTGGTTCCCCCTACCGCTAGGATCGTAGCAGGAGGAACCCTCTCCGACTGCGGCATACCATACAGGGGGGTCACCGGCGGGACCGTCGGACCCGCTCCTGTACTGGCATCACCGATTTCTGGCATGATTGTGTTTGATTTTGTGATTATGAGTGGTTGATTTTAGTGGGTAACTCGTGAGCACAACCGTAAGTTCCCCACAGACGGCGCCAAATTGTTCCGGTCACGGAAACAATTCACCCGGCCTAGGATCCGGGTAGTATAATTGAATTAACGATGAACAAGTGATCGTTTGATTCCCTTGGTCTCCCCTTCCTCTCACTCCTTGAATCGGACCTTCCCGACGGAAACGGCCTGCTCCCTGCACAATGAACGCACAGGGCCTCGGAGGTTGTCCGAGGAAACCCTCTTCGATGCCTAAGTCAGTCCGTGAAATGCCTTTACGAACCTAGCTCGTGAGGAACTAGGCGGCGTTTTAGGAGTAAGAGTCTAGAGAGAGAAAATTCAACCCCTCTCATGTGGGAAATGGGGAGGTATTTATACCTTCCCACAAGAGAGAGAAGAGAAAGAGGAATGGTTGGATAGAGAAGTGACAAGTGGCGGCTTCTCATCCATCCATTCCCAATTACCTTAGGCAAAATGACGAGAGGGCCCCTGGGGGTCCTGACCCTGCCGGCCAGGGATTTTCCCAGGGCAGACAGTCTTCAGGCAGGGGGCTGCCAAGCTCCGACAGGCTGGGTTGGCCCGTGCTCTCAGCAGCTGACGGCCAACCTTTAGCGTTTTATGCTTTGTTCTAGGTTCTTGCTGGGGGCTAGTCTTTCGACTCCTTGGCAGGAACCGTCTCGGGGCCTGCCTAGCAGGCGGCTGATTGACAGGCGGCCCACCCCAATCACAATTGAAGTATGACTTCAGGTGTGTATGTTACTAGAGTAATTGTTACTTGCATTCTACTGTTTTGGTATAAGATACCAAATGCAACTATCATATTGTGAATGTGATGGCTCAAAGAGGGTAGAATAATGGTATATAAGTGAAGTGTTTTATGATGAAATTGACAAACGTTGTTGTTTCATATATAAAAGGAAAATCACTTAATTTTACCATAAAGCTGAATACTGGAATTGAATAAATGTTATTCTTGTACTAGTCATAAGCAAGAATATTGATTCTATTTCATGTATGGGCATGAAAAGTTTTAATAAAAGTAGAACAATTGTTGCTCTATACCTTGCAAGAATATGAGGTACAATAATGCTAACATGTTTGTTGGGCTCTACATTCCTAGTAGTGAATGCTTTTAATTGTAACATAACAATCAAAAGGTTCCGTCCCTCGACACGAGTTTTACCTATTATGGCATTGTCCTTAATCCATGAGACAAGAGACATAAGAATAAGTTTCATAATGATGAAATTATAAACCTTATTGATAAGGATCAACTGAGGTAAATGGATCTTGTTTAGATGGATAAATGACATTACAAGTGACTCCTATTAATTGTAGTGGGAGGGTACTTAGACTTATTAGACCACACACATATAGATATGTGTGAGTTTAACTAGTGATGTTGCAAAATGGGTAACACGTATGGTTTTGTTCGATATGATTGAAACAGGGAGGAATTGAACTAAAAGATTGTGATCATCTTAGAAGTAGTGAAAAATGTTTCAAACTACATCGAACCATATTTGATATGATTTGGCCTATGATGAGTTATGCAGATTTTATTGGCGCTTTAGAAGCTTATGCACTATAAAAGTCTTTGTGCAAATGTTGATGAGATTGTCCATGTAAGTCGAAGAATAGACACCATATGAGATATGGATTGAAAATGTTCTTAAAAGTCTTTTCTTAATTATCAAGTCAAGTTTAAAGAAAATTGTTTTCTAGAACTTAGACTCAATTATGGCATGTGTTTTATTAGGAGTATTATATTAATTCTACAAACCATCCAAAGAGCAAAACTGTTTTGTTGCATGGAGTGGTATGTTTCTTTTAAAAATATGTGATTTCTAATAGAAACAGTGGGAGTAGAATCGACCTTGAATTGTTCAAGATTAACATGATTTCTCTACAACTGTTGAAGAGGATATTGATGCATCCATGAAAAGTCATGATCATCTTACCTGTAAAATATTACTCTACATAGGTTTGACCTATGATGAAACAATAATGGGCAAAGACTCCAAAAGTCACATAAAATCTAATAGATTCTATATACCATAACTACCAAGTATAGACTATGGTTAAATGGGTCTTATAGTGAAGAATAGTCTTCAATATAAAGACGATGTAGATTGATATAAGAGTATCTATGAAGCATAGTTTGTAGTTAAGGATTGATCTCATCGTAATGACTATGGAAAAACCTTTTTACAACATTATGCTTAAATCTATTAAGATTGTTTTAGCATTTTGAATGTCATCACTCATTATGATGAGTTTTGAACATATATATATGTGAAATACATTTCTTGGAAGGGATGAAATATGATGTGTGTGCAACACATCGTATGAATTTCATATTATTAAAGTTGCTAGACAAATGTGAATGATCCAATTTGATTGGAGCAAGTATCATGGAGCAAGTATCTTTGTTCTCAATGTGGTAATTCAAATATGTTTGTTTTTCATTGAGATGAAGAGAGACAAAGTGTGTACAAGAGGCTAGTGGGAGTGCATTTATCGTTATGATTTGGTATGTAAGTGACATACTTCTCTAACTAAACGACATTTGATTGCTTTCGTCTATGAGACTTTGCAAGAAATGTGTTTATTGTGTGCTCGTATGACGAGTAGATACTAATCTAGTGAGTGTCACTAAATTGCTATCTAAGAATTGTTCTTTTGCGCTTAAAAAGCAAGAGAGGAATTATTTAAGAGATGTGCATGATGTGATAAGCGAATTATTGTAAACAAGTTACAACGATTCATATTTCCAAATAGAAAAAGATGACGTGAGATTGTAATCTCAGTAAATTTTGTTTTGGATAAGAAGTTGTGTGTTGGAACGGTTCCAAAGAACAACTTTATGACTAATATTACAACTAAAGTCAGTGTTCTATTGCTTTTGAAGCAAATAGACGTTTGGTTACGAATCAAACATACACTCAACTTTAAAGTTTATGAAGCAATTATTGCTTATGAAACTAACAGTTTGCCTTAATCGAGAGAAGGTAGATTGATCATATGCTTGTAAATAACCGATACAAATGTTGTATGTCCCAAAACCTCCTCTACATAAAGATCATACTAGTTATGATCGGTATAAGACGCATGGGCGAGTGGTCTTAGTACTTTTAGAGGTGTTTGGTTTAGTGGGAGTTATTTTGATAATTGATACAGGTATGACATACTGTCATTTGGTTAATGTAACCGAGTTTTGTCCCTAAATAATTTACATTGATGAAATAGATCACTAAGTACGTGACTTAGTCTTGGAACTCTATTTGGATGATTTAATTATTTTGTCTCTAGTCAGGGTATTATGTTGGGACATTTGAATACCCATAAATGACTAGTGTGTGAGTTGATTGATGACTAAGTTCCTTGAGTCATAGGTATTGAGATACTAAATCAGGCACACGGGTGTATGTTAAGAACATGCATTAGATAGACCCGCCGAAAAGGATTTTACTAAGATTTCGCTTAGTGTCAGTAAAGTTCTTTGCAAGTTATGAACTTGTACGGTCTTTAGACCTGAGTCTTTGACTATTCTGTACATGAGATGTGTATGCTTTGATACTATTCCTCGTCAGCTGTGAAAGGGGGCTATGGATGGTTATTGGGCATGCATGAATCATGTGATAGGATGTGGTTAGACAAGAGGGGATTTGCTCTTCCTTTATTGAAAGGAATTTATTGTTTCTTGGCCACTCGAAGAGTGTGACTTGTGCAAATGCGTGGCCGCGCTCAGATAGGATGATTGTCATCTATCTGCTCTTTTAACAAGTCAACTCAAAGATTCGAGTAAAAGATTGAGATATGTGAGGATGACACTTCTTCTTACCTCATTCTCAATTGGAGACAATAGTAGCAAAGAGACTTAACGCCGTTCTTGAGAGGACATGTACAAGTGGGAGACTGAAGGAGTTATGTCCACTGTCCTACGGATTAACCCGCTTAAGTCTATGTATCCGATATGCCTTGCTAGAGGTCGATGTCGGGTTGACATATAAATGAGTTATATGTCTGGTAGTCTTAAGTGGGCCCATTGGGTCACACACAATGTGTACGGGATATTATTAATATATCGGTATATTAATATATTGGGTCAGTAGTAATACGACTCAGCTGTGCTGTCGGGTTATGGTAATTAGAGTTATAGTAATAATCTAGTTATGGTAACTAGAGTTATTGTGATCTAATCATACCAATTGGAGTTATGGAATAACTTATAGGTTAAGTAGGTAACCTATCTCTCCTATATAAGGAGGTTCATATGATGAACCAAATATACAATTTAAGTGTATTGATTCATATATTATTAGAGAGAGAATTTTGTGAGACCGTCTCACAAAACCCTTATACTAGCATATACGTCGCAGTTCCGTACCCGTGTGGATACCAAAGGAGGCATCACGTTTGGGGTGCTTTATTCTGTCCGTGGAGATTATATATATTTTGGGTTTATTATACTTCTTATTAATACGCTGTTCCGCTGCAAATAAGGTATAATTGTTATTCTTCTTATTTTGTCTTTTCGGTTAATACTCGTAACAGGTCCTTGGGTTTAAGGGTTGTAACCCTACATACTACTCTATTAGAGACTAGCCTTTTCTCCTAGTTCTTGAGTATGAATACTTTCTTAGAGTGCCTCCTGTATCTTCTTCTTTACATGTCTTCAAGATGAAAGAAATCAATGAAATGGACGGAGTAGAAATTAAGTATTTTGGTAATTGGGAAAGTGGTGATTGAGTCTCTATCTACTTTGCTCAATTGTGAAATCAAACCCCTTAACTATTGATTGGAGCAATTAGACTCTTTTCCTTTACCAATACGTAAAATTAAACCCTTTTATTAGTATTTTTTCGATCAATATTAATAGCTCAATTTCTCGCCAATATCTCATTTTAGAATATGAATACGTACATCACGGTAATATACATATCAATGTACGTATATAGTTTGTTATAATAATTAACTAGTCGTCATGCCCGTGCACCGCACGGGATTAATATTTTACTTGTCAAAATTTCTTGTGGTGGTCGCGGCGTTTACTTGTAGAGGGTGTCGTAATCGTGAATAGCACAGAGGTTGCGCAGATCGTATCATCAAAGCTACTAAAAGACATATGACATGTAAATATAAAGACCGGTAGAAGTTGATATGATCCAGTCTAAGGTAGAAACAGACTTTAAAAAAAATCGTAGACTATAGAATAATTGCAATATGTAATGTTCTTAAGTTATGCTTTGGTGGTTCTGTATTTTTCTCTGTCGGGATCTATTTTGTCTTTTCAACTTTTGGCCTCTTTTTCTCAATTGTTTTTTTCGCTACGGATGCTTCTTTCCCCGTCGCTTCAAAGTTGTAAGGCATTTTTGGTGTGTAAGTTTTGTTACTAAAACATAAGTAAAAAATTGCTTGTAGTTGATGTACGTAATAATAATTAACTTACTCCTTGTCTATCTTTCTTTTCACATTCTTAGCTGAGGTGTTCACCGGAGGGCCAGACTCCGTTGTAGGCTGGCTTTCTAAGTCGTCATGTATTGGTTGATCCTGCGAAAATATTGGACTTGTTTGGATATATTGCCTTGTGTGTAAAAAGATGCTAGTGTTCTTTTGTAAGAATTGTTGTTGTTACCTCTGTTTTTTTGTCCTCCCTTCGCACTGTGGTTGGAGTTGGAGGGTCCTTTGGCGTCGGTACTACATTTTGACACTTTAGTTCCCGTTCAGAGTTATATTTGATAATCCCAATCTTGACTTTCATGGTGTATTCTCTCCCGACACATTGTTGGAGTATGTCAAACACTTTCTCCTTTCCCTCATCCTGTTTTTTGGTCTCTTGTTAGGACAAAACGGTTAAAATTTCTTCGAGTAGGTGGTGTGTTATTTGTTGTGCGTACCTTCTCATATTGGGTTAGCAGTGCTTCGATTGGTCTTCCGATTATCTTCTCAGCTCCTCTCCCAAAAATCACCAAAGTTCTGTATGTTGTTTCGTCCGCTATTGTAGTGATTAATCTATACCTGTATTGTGGGTATTAACGTATTTGTGATATTGTTTAGGAGTAGTAGATAGGCTTAATATACTATATGGTGAGTTATAATTTTTTGGTTTTTTCTTACCTTTGTTTGGGTAGGGTATTGGTTGGTTGCATTGGCGACACTTTCTGTCATCGTCGATTCCAGCGGGGCATGATGTGCAAGACTGATACCGTCAGTCAACAACTAATCTTACTTCTGTTATCGTTCCGTGACATTTGTATACCTCATTCTGTTCCAATTGTTTCATTTAATTGGAAATGTTCAATGGTATATCATAACAGTAGGCTTGTGATGTCTGTTGACATTACCTGATCGTCGACATCTACTTGTAGAAGCTCGACAATGGTTGAAGTGATCATATCTCCTGCGACCTCAGCATCGAGAACTCTTATTGGAACGGGTTCTTGGTCCCTGTAGGGTGGTATGGCAACGCAAATAATAATATGTGGCTAATTTAGTGTATGTGAGATCGGGGTCGTGGTTCATGTGCAGTATTTTTATGGTGTAATGGGAAGGAAAACACCCATTGATATAAGTGGTGAATGATACTCCCTCCGTCCCAATGAATTGTTTGCCTATTCCATATTGGGGCGTCTCAATGAATTGTTTGCCTTTCTATTTTAAGAATATTTTTTATATGTAATTTGACTCTTGACTCCACATGTCACTTCTCCATTGGTTCTCTTTCTCTTGGTGCCAAAAGCAAAGGCAAACAATTCATTGGAACGGAGGGAGTAAGTGTTAAGCTTTCAACCATAATTTCTTCCCTTTCATAACTCTCTCCTTTTCATCTTCCATTTCATAACTCTTTTCTTTTTCATCTTCCACTTCATGACTCCCTCCATAACTCCTTCCTCCTTTTCATTTTCCACTTCATATCTTTTCATCTTCTTCATAACTCCTTTCTTTTCATCTTCCACTTCATAACTCTTTCCTTTTCATCTTCCACTTCATAACTTCCTCCCTAACTCCTTCCTCCTTTTCATCTTCCACTTCATAACTCCCTCCCTAACTCCTTCCTCCTTTTCATCTTCCACTTCATATCTTTTCATCTTCCATCCAATAGTATCGTGACACGTGACTTGCTTTACCTTTGAGATTTGGGGAAATGAAGGATAAAGAATGCTTTGTTCTCCTTTTAATATAATATATAGATTAAATTATTAATTTTTTGTCAATAACTTTTCAATTGCCTTTAATAATATTTTATTAATTATTCTTCACAAACATTTCAAAAAAATGAATACTCGTAAATGTTTTAATAATTTTTTTAAAATTAAAAAATTTCAATTGTTAATTTGTTAGGTTATTAATTTGTTTTAGCAAATATTAAATATTGATGAGATATTGACCAAAAATTTAAAAGAGATTAATTTCACATATTAACAAAGTCAAGGATCTAACTACTCCAATCAAGAGTTTTCATTTTACAATTGTGCAAAGCAACTTGTTTTTGCAAGTGTAAAATAAGGTGATCCAAACTCGAAGGCCATGTAAAAGTAAAACACCTCTACAACTACAAGAACAAGACTAGAAGACGACGTTCCACAATTAATTGCTCAACACACTTCCTCTTCATTCTTCTTCACAAATCCAACTAACCTCCCTCCATTGACACTCCAACATCAACATGAAGATCACTGTGATGACTGCTGATGAACAAATCATCACATTAGACATCGACCGTGACGAAGCTGTAAGTTTTCCCCCCTTTTCCAAAACCCTAATTTCAACCATTCTTCAACTCCTCTTACAGTTCCATCATTGATCTATGTCTTTTTTTTTCGCAATTTCGTAATCTCTAGGTCGAAAATGTCAAGGCTTTGCTCGAAGTCGAGGTAATCCAATAATCTCTCGTCAATTTCTTCAGATTTGATCTACTACTTATCTTTTGAGCTTCATTTATGTGGATTTGGCATGTTATTCGTCTTAAAAAGATGATAATTAGTTTGATTGATAGGGTTTAGCTCAATTATTGATTATAAGTTTGATATGTGTGAAATTGAGGGGTATGCAGAGTGGCATAGCACTGCAGCAACAGCAGTTGTTGTACAATGGGAAGGAGATGAGGAATCATGAGAAGCTTAGTTCGCTGGGCGTTGTTGATGGCGATTTGATAATGATGGTTTCCGGTTCTGCTCCACTCTCTAGGTAATTATTGTCGCGAACTTAGTCATGATTCGGGCTTGTGACTGATATTTCTGTAGGGGTTTATTGTGCATTTTGCTGTGTAAAGTGTTTGTTATTTGAAATGTGGGCTTGTGATTTGTAGCAGTTCGTCACGAAATGATGATCTTAGAGTCAATCCAGATGGCTCGGCTGTTAACCCTGCTGCTTTTCAGCAGCAAATTCGAAGTGATTCTAATTTCATGGCTCAAATCTTCCAGGTATGGCAGCGATTTGTTTAGTTTTATTAACCGCTCTTTGCTTAACTAATGCGTCCTTTGAAAGGCAACATAATATCTTGCTGCCCTAATCTCTTGAGTTTCCTGCACTTTGTTATTTTTTCTAATCTGCCCGCTCTGCCTGTAACATTTTTGTTCTATGATGGCTGATGAATACCTGCAACGTTTACTTTCTAATCTTGATTGTTAATTTAGTATTGATTCATAAAGCTAAGATCAAGCATGCTATGATACAAAATTATTACCTCGAAAAGATTTACTCTTTTTGGACTTGGGAATTGGGATCTTAACCTCTTGAAGGCTAGGTTGGTTATGCGGCATATACTTCTAGTACTTACCAGGCACTCCTAAAATTTACTGCTAACAAGCCCGTTTTAAGGGATCCCAATATTTTTTTAAAGTTCGTGTATCATTATAAGGAGGAAAAATTAATTATTTATATTGCCTTTCGTTTCATATAAAAAACTGTTCAGAACTATAATATTCTTAGATATGTTTTGGAACAACTGCCAATATCGTGCTTTCTGATGGGAAAAACATAGAATTCTCATAATACCCTAATTTAAAGTATCCTTCATTTATCATACATTTCGCCACATCTCCCTTCTATTATTCTTAGAGTGCTCGACAGATACATTAACTATATGGATTTCCAAAAGAATGACATATTGTAACTGTATAGCAAGACTTTGTGTAAAAATGTCATGAAATAAATTTAGGACTTTCTCGGAGTGTAGGAGGAACCTTGGAGTATGTTTGGAGGGAAATATGATATCTGAGTATTATGTCATGAAGGACAGCGTTAGAATGGTTCCAAAAGTTACCTGCTTTTCCATTCTGTTTTAAAGGCTGCACAACATATGAATTGATATACATTGTTATTTTTCTCTATATTATTTTATGATTGGGTTGTATTGATATGTTGTACTCCCTCCGTTTTTTTTATAAGACTTTCTAGTGAATTAGTAATTTTTCACTTAAGATGACGTTTTGTTGTTACCCATGTTTTGTCTTTCCCATGAATAATTATTCCACTACCTCATTAATTGCTCTACACCTTTTTACTACTCCTAAAACTCATTATTGTTGCAAATAGTACTCACTTAAAACTAGTGGGTTAAGGTAGAGTATTGTTTTATACGTACATTCATATTCTTTCAACATGTGGTCTTTTACTCCTATTTTACGGAAAGCATACGAGTGTTATTGTGTCGTTTCATTGTTTTATTTTACGTAAACTAATTGAACACAAGATGAACACGGAAGATAGAAAAAATGGGTTTCAACCAATGGCTTTCTACTTGTACTTGTAGAATGATCCTGAACTTGCACAAGCCATTTCTGGAAATGATGTGAACAAATTTCAAGAAATTCTACGGCAACGACATCGTCAAAGGGAAGAATTGAGGCGAAAGGAGAGCGAAGAGCTTGTAAGTGGATGTTGCTGGTTCTAGTCCCTACCCCCAATTTTTTATGTGCATTTCTTTCCTTTGGATGACTGAGATTAGCATGTTGCATTTGTATACTTATGTATCTCGTCAAGCTATATTTCGTGCACACGATATGTGCACACGTGCTGTTTGAACTGATATGCTAAATAGGATTCTACTTGTGTTTTTTTTCATTTGCTGGCATGCTGATATCCGAGCGTTAAAGCTTGGCTGCTTGGGTATGCTCTCTTCACTTTGATGTAAACCTCGTGAGCATTTCAGTTTGGATGTTATGATTATACAAGACTTCTCAAGTTTTCTTTGTGTAAATGATACACCCTTGACCCTCCTTTTGATTGGTAGATAACATGCTTTCTAGGATAGTTGAAAATATGAAGGGGCAGAAATGGTATTTTAGACAAGTGAATGGCTGAATATAGCGAAACCCACCTGTTTTTTTATGGTGGTTTGATTGGCTGAATGGACCAAATATAAAATGTAGTGAATCCAACATCCCAACCAAATGGTTGGACTATGATTTTTTTTTTATTTGAGAAATTATGGCATTGGGAGTAAGCTGGGTTTGAAGGAATGTATCTGAGATTCTAGGCACGTGTTATTGGAGCTTGATTCTTTTGGCTGGCTAATGGAGTCTTTGCTAGAATTATTTTCTTAATTTTCTTAATTTCTTATAATTTCTGTAATATCCCTCCAAATCTTGTGTTCTACCTTCCGTTCACAACTGTTCACATTTTCTTTATTGGCAAACTCTAATTGATTTTTCAGCTTCAAGATCTTTTCTTACATTGGTAACATATACCATGATTAGAACAACTGATAGATACATCAGTTGCTCAGAACCCTAATCCTTCAAATAGTTATCACTAAGTTATAACCTTACCTACCCACACCCACGTTTTGTCTATTTCTCCCCTCCGCCACCTTCACCTCACCCATTCTCCAAACAAAAGCAGAGCTGTTAACTGATGCCTGGGCCTCGACCTTTATTTTCGCCCAATCTTGAATGTTCCTTCCTCAGAGCTTTAATATGAAAAAAGACGTAAAAGGAGAGAGATAACGTCGAGATGGGTTAGGCTTAGAATATAATATTGAACTGTGATATGCGTTAGGCAATTAGAGTTTCAAGATATGTATAACCCTACTATTTGATACTAACAACTAAAAACTTTCCTTCACTTTTATATTTGTAAATTATGTGTTTCTTGTCTCTGCTGTTGCAATTCGGATGTTTTAAGCTGAAGTTGTAGTGAGTGGTGGTAACTATGGTATGATGGCAGGCATTATATCATGCAGATCCTTTTGATGTAGAGGCCCAGAAAAAAATTGAAGCTGCCATTCGCCAGGTAGAGCTTATTTTTTAACCATGTTTTCTGTTTACACTAGGGTCATCTTTCGTATCCTTATAATGGGTTATGGAGATATTTTGTCTGAAATTTGCTTTTGGCGCATTTAGAAAAGAGTGATATGTTAAGCTCTACCTTGTCATTATTTGTATTAGAGTTTGATGATGAAGAAATTTATATGTTTCTTTCTTTACCTTGTTCTTCAACTATTAGAAAGGCATTGATGAAAACTGGGCGGCGGCTTTGGAGCACAACCCTGAAGGTTTTGCAAGAGTGGTATGCTATACCGTATACGCTTTAGTTTCTACTCCATAGTTTTTTCAAGTCAAAGTTAAAGCACACTCAAATATTTGTTTTTAACTTCTCAGGTTATGCTCTATGTGGACATGGAAGTGAACGGTGTCCCTCTTAAGGTAGTTACCATAATAATCTGGAAACCAATTCTTGCTTGTATCTGTGATGTCTCTCTTTTCTTCTTATTCATTGCTTCTAAGAATGCCAACTGGCAGAGAAAGTTACATAATGAATTACTTTACAGCTTTGGTTACTGTCTTGCAAGAATCAAGATACTTGAGTTTCTCACTTAGATAGGTTGACAAATCATTTTTGTAGCACTTTATTCAATACCTTAAAGTTCACCTGAGTGGCTATGTTTCGGAGGCACTTATTCTCTTTTTTAGCTTGAACCTTTTGACTTTTTTCATATACTTCCTCCTTTCTATCTGATTGGATAGGTTTTTTAAAATATGCTAGGAAATGTCAAAGAATGTATACAGTCAAATGGAATAAAATAATTAGTAATATTAAAAGGAGGGAGCCCCAAATTCCACTTATTATAGATGGGCTAAATATTTCTATAGTTTAGAATTATTGAGAATGTACTTACCTTCTTGACTTGATATTGCTTCATGTCAGATTGTCAGTCATTGTATAAACTTGTGAGTTATGACTCTTATCTGAGTGTTGTTGCTTTCTCGTGATGCAAAGTTATTTTTATGTCTTTGAAAATTGGCAAATTGTTGCTATTTTCACCTTTCTTGTTTTAATCGTTGATGTGTTGTGTAATTTACACAGTAACAGTCTTCTCTGTAAAGTTCCGGCTTTAAGGCATTTGCTTGTGACTGTGTTTTTCAATGTTTATTTATTTATTTTTAATTTGGGTAATTGACAGGTTTTTGTATGCTAAATTAAGCTTTTGCTCAATTTTGCATAAAAACGATTTGATTTACATATGTATGTACTGACGGACAAGAAAGATACATTAATTCTGTTACAACATTATATAATGCCCGATAAGATGCTTCAAGCCTTCATTCTCTTTTTGGCTGAAGTGGTTTAGTTATAGTCATTGGTTTATTTTCATGGATATCGATTTTATTTTTGAAGTGTCGTTAAATTGAGTACCATTTGTTTGGTTTGTATCTTCATTTAACATTTTTGGCATATTGCGTGCATTGTGCAATATGCTTCGTGTATCATAATACTCGACATAATTTGTGTTAGCCTTCATGAGAATACTTGCGGAGTTGCGGTCAACCTTTATAGGAGAATGTGTCATTGCACACTCTTCTGTGAACGTGTGATCAAGTGTTCAAGATTAGTATGAACATGTGAGTTCCTCTAATGTGTATTGTCGGCTGTTAATATTTTCACATAACTTTGCTTCAGGCTTTTGTCGATAGTGGGGCTCAATCGACAATTATATCTAAAACTTGCGCGGAGCGTTGTGGGTATGCCCTTTCATTCTAATCTACAGTTTATTATTGTTCTACGTTTTAATAGTAATCCACTAGCTCAACACAGAAATCACTTTGTTGGTAGTCGATTTCTCTTTGCTTTTGACAGTCTGCATAATTTCGTTGTCCTTTAGTTTAGGCTCATGTTATGCTTACAATGCCCATGTCTGGTGTTGCCCCCGCTTGTACTCCCTCCGGTTCTTATTAATTGCTCATTTGTCTTTTTTTGGCATATTCAATTGAATTGCTACATTTCTATAGCGGGTATGCTTTTGTTAGTGGTGAGGTCTTTACTTGACCCACCATCCCCATTCACAACATTATTTCGTGTGCAAAAAGTAAATGTAGCGGTTCATAAGAATCAGATTCATTTTCTATTATGCTACAAGTATCAGTTTTCAGAGGCTGACATTCATTTTTGCTCCTTCATTCCATTTCAGATTGTTAAGGCTCTTAGATCAACGTTACCGAGGTATTGCTCATGGTGTTGGTCAGACAGAGATCTTGGGAAGAATACATGTAGCTCCTATCAAGGTATTGAACATGTAACTGTGTGATAATCATTTCAAATCTTGCTTTTGATATTTGTGTGGTATGTCTTATACTGACTAGTTTCTGAAATAAAGTGAATTAGTTTTGTGAGGAGGTATAAAAATCAACTTAGTTACATTCTTTTGGAATGACTGTCAGCTGCTTACCTAAGATATGTTAAGCCGTGTTTCAAGTTAACGTAAAAATTATATTAGTTCTAATTGTGCATGCTTGTTAATTCCCATTCCCTATGTTCTTTGGAAGATTGGGAATGTGTTTTACCCTTGTACCTTTACAGTCTTGGACTCGCCCAACATGGAGTTTCTCTTTGGTTTGGATATGCTCCGCAAACATCAGGTAGTCTTATGTATCTATGCTTGGTGATTGACTCCCATATGGTTTAAAAGAAGCTTAAGCCGGCGTTTCCACTGCAGTGCATAATTGATTTGAAGGATAATGTATTAAGAGTGGGTGGTGGAGAGGTTGCTGTTCCATTTTTGGCTGGTAAAAGCTTTTTCTTAAGGCTTCTATGCTCTATGTTTTGCCTGATATTCTGTTGGAGCATTGGGCCCACTATTATCGAGTTTTTTTCATGAAAACAAAGTTGTTATTTGCTTCCAGAAAAGGATATCCCTTCTCATTATCTGGATGAAGAGAGGTATTCCAAGCAGCCTGCCAGTGAGGCTCCAGTAAGAGCTCTATTTTTTTTCTTTTATTTATTTATTTTTAATTTTTGCTTCACTGTTTCATTGCTCTCGGACTGTCCTGTAGCATTATGCTAGCTAACTTGTTATTCTTCAGGGGGCATTAGGAGCAAAGGATAATAAAGATATTCCAACTGGAAGTCAGTCATCTGGTTAGTTTTTTTATCGCATTAGTGATAGATTTTGTGTTCACTTACCCACGTGTCTGGAGGGTAACAAGCTTTTGATGGCTTTAACCCAAAATCCCAAATACCCCATTTTTCTTGTGGGTTTGAGAAGCTATTTTCTCAACCATGAATAAGTACATCTTAAAGCTGCTCTTGAGCGTTTGCATTAGTTTTGAGATCTTAAATAACCTTCACTTGTGAGCAATATTACACACTTAGAATTGAACCATATCCTATCCCCCTCACCCGAGTCGTTAGTGACGTAACTTGTAACTTGTAACTTGTAAGCCAAATCTATTTGACATGTGCATCTGTCATGCAAATGTTACGGTTGGATATTCGACAGTTCATCTAAACCATACTCTCCCCATACCAAAGAGATCTTCCCATTTTTATTCCAATGTGAGGGATATGATAATCAAATGGAAAGATCTCTTTGATATGGAGTATGTTTGCACACTTCACTTAAGCGATAACCATAAATAAATTATTTGTCTTTAAGTTAGATTTGCTAGGTGTTGATTGTCATGTGCAAGTATAATCTATACAAGTAACTATAACTAGTGACGAAGTGTACACTCTCTTTCCCTCCGTTCATCCACGTTTTAGCTTTTTAGTTTGCAGTTTTTCACTCTGTGTTGTTCCATGGCTTCTCTTGATGCAACAATTTATACATACATTTTATGGACTGTGCAGGAGGTGCTGGCAGCAATCCTAATCAGGTACGCCCTATCGACAAATGAATCTCAGTATTTCTTCAAATATGATTAGTAATTGTATTCATTATGCCAAAAAAAGATTTCGTTAATTTGGTGATGGATTTTCCTTTATGTCTTGACTCTTGAGGGAGCCTCACCCCTGCCAGCCTTTTGTATTCCATAATCTTCATATAAATTTTAAATATATAGTATCACTTGATTACTTTGACTCGATGCTTGGTAGTGAACTAGTGATTAATCAAACCTAAGGTCAAGGGTCTAAACCATGTCCATGGTTTTTGTGTAGGGTTGGTTGTAAGGTCCGCCTTGGGGCTGACTAGTGCCTGATTGGTGACTTAAAATATTAAACTCTCTTGAATATTGATTTTTGTTTTTCATTAAATTGATTATCGCTCGTACTCGTCTTACATATAATGAGCAATCTGGTTCTTTTGCTCTACAACAATTGATTCGAACGGTTGTCGTGAGAAATTATCACAAGGCGCTATATATAAGTTGAAAAGGTTGACAGTTTGTTTTGCCTACGGGTGTGACCGGGCCTACAGCTTGGAATCAGCTTTGAAATTTACACTTGAGCTTGGTATCAACTTGTAACATTCCGAGCTCTAGAAACCAAGCCTCGTAATTGGTTAGGTGATGGACTCGAGCTTAACTTCAGTCCCACTCGAACCCAATTAAATCAATATTTTATTTTTATTTTACATTTTTAATTTAAAAAGCAAATTAAAAACACATATGGAGTATATTTTAAAATAAGTACAAATATAAAATACTTCTCAATTAAAATAAATATATATTTATAAATGTCAAAGTAATATTTACTGTATTAATTAAGAATAAAGATAATTGTATAAATCCTAAAATTTAATAATTTAAAACAAAATGAGCCCAAATGAGCTTCTGATTTGAGCTTTCCTACGCCCAAAACCGGCTCAGATTTGGTCAAGCTCTCGGAATCAATTTTGAAGGCCGAACTGGTTCTGAAGGTTCTACGAGCCGGCTCAAATTATTTACAACCCTACTTTTGCCAGTTCGGGAATATTATGATATTTTCGGTAGTCTCAATAATTTTCTTAGTATAAAGGGAATTCACAAGTCACAACCAATTCTTATTATGTTTGCGAACTGCAGGGATCTGATTTTGAAGCCAAAATAACAAAGCTTGTTGAACTTGGGTTTGATCGGAACTCTGTCATACAAGCTCTCCAATTATTCAATGGCAATGAAGACCAAGCGGCTGGGTTTCTCTTTGGAGGTTAATTCTCGATCAACTTTATTTCATTACCCAAAATTGGGCAAAAGTTTCAGGATCATGAAATACAAGGTTTGGAAATGTACTTCACTGGTTGTATTCTTCAATTTTTGCGGTAATTACTCCATCCATTCGATACATACCGTCTTACTTTTGACCTTGGTAGTTCAGCGTTATATACCAATCTTTTTTTAACAGTATACTGGCTGTACAACTTTTTTATGTTTTAAGTTATTAAAGCCATTTCTCATTTCCCATCTTGATTGATAGGTTGTTTCTCCTAGATCAGCCTCTTATATTTTTCCCTTTACATAGATCCTCGTATGCAAAGAAGGGTTCTTTGATTCAGTTGGTATATCGATATATCCGCTTAAGATTACAACAGGCATTCCATGTGATTAGTCTATGACACTATTTATGTTATTTGACCTGTTATAATGTTACGATGGGTATATTTTTTTTCGTAAACAAGAGTTTGTGCTATAGATTAGAGACCTCTCCAAGTAACAAAAATTTCTAGGAAGATGTCAGCAATCAAATCTCTGTCAGCGTACTGAAGAAACTCATTAAACTCATCCCGAATGTCGAAAACCCTACCAAACTTAACCAAGTATTTCATACAAGAATCCTTAAGTTCAGGGAGCTGATACAGGGCCGCATTCTGCAGCCTCTCGAGAACATTCCCGACATCAATGTCCTCAAGGAGGCTTTCGTGGCACGTCTCCTTAAGGTCCGTAATGTCGTACTTGTCAGCTGCACGGAGTAGCTCGAGGCGGTGTATGAGGAACTCGCTGTGTTTGATAGCGCCATGTAAGTAGCTTAGGAGAGCATGGCAGGATTCAACTGTCATATCTGAAATGTTGATGGTAGAAAACTGGCTTTCTTTGAGGTTGTGTGCAAACATGCTTTTAAACACAGGTGAGCGTGCAGCGAGGATGGCCCTGTGAGCCCCCAATGACCCGTCTGATGCGTTGATCACAATGTCGGTGTAGGTGTCCTCCATCAGCATCCGACTAAGCCCAGTAAGCGCAGCTGAGTGAGATCTCTTTTGGGTTTGGCCTTCTGCCCAAATGGAGTGAGGCTCTCCACCCTGTTAATAGGGAGGACAACGGGTCGGGTCGGGTTTATTCATATTCGATCCACTTTTGTGAATTTAGAAAAGGTGAGGTGAGGGAGGCATACATGAGGGGAAGATGTCTTCAAGTCAAGAAATTCAACATCAATGATGAACTTTCCTCCAATTTGAAGATCTAGTGGCCATACAAAATCGTCATTATTCTTCAGTGGTTGATCTGTTACTTCTGCACAGTCCACCATCTTTTATTATTTAAAATTTTCTTACATGTACGACGAGGGAGTAAACTTGAATGATTTTAAAATATTTTAATAAAAGATAAACAAATGATTCTGTAATTACTTACTGGGGTGGACGAGAGGGTTGTGGTCATCAACAGAAGACAATACACGAATCACAAAGGACGCAACTGGCGGATTATCTCTACTCATGTTGCTTATCTCCGGATACAATTTGATCATCAATACTCGGTTCTTTTCCAATGTCAGATGCCTATGAAAACGACTGTCTTAGCTCACATTTTCTAATCACAACTAAACTTTACGTAAGTACTACTATGAGACGGAAGTGAAATAAGAAGCATGACTATATACCAGTTCCAAAGGCCAATGGTGAAAGGATCAGAGCGGCGGTAAGAGCAAGACGATAGGTTGAGGATACTCCATCTTGCTACCCGACTTGTTGTTTCCACCTTATAATTACTTGTTTCTTTCATCCTCCTATCCGACTCAACACGATCTGATCCTTTATATGCAGTTTGAGACAGTATCGGACCTAGAAACTACGATGAGAGGCTTTACTCCTAGATTCGAAATTTGTGTGATTGTTATGGGAGAGGTATGGACCAAAATGAGCACTTGGAAGACAATGGTACTTATAAGCAAGTAAAGAATGTTGGGTGGGTAAGGTAGACCTTAACAATTTTGGATATGGAAAGGATCCTGAAAGTTTGTCCTTGAAGAAGTGAAGGAAATGAGTTAAAGAATATTTGTTCAAGTTGTTGATTGTGGAAGAGGTCATTATATTAAAAAACATCAAAATTATTACAAGTAAATTGGATGAGTAATGCTTAGACGAGCGGATTTCTTGGTCACTCGTTTATCTTTTTTTTTTGGTAAGAGCATTCGTGTTAAGAGAATCTAAGGTTATGTTTGCTAAACTCGACTATAATACTCCGTATAATTTAAGTAAATAGACTCGAAGGATGAATCTTGATCCATAAAAATCAATGGAAGAGTATGGCATTTAACACGATACAAATATAGACTGGAAGGAACAATGTCCATCCATAAATACGACTATAATTAATGCCATCGGATCAAAGTATAATGTTCTGGGAACTATACACATCGTAGTGAAGATATAACAGTTGCAGATAAAGGGACATCACAACGGAAATGGCGCAGACAGAAACAGGCAGGTACTTACTTCAGGGGATATGCACCAACAGATACTTGCTGTTATACTGTAGTAGTAGTATGTAGTTGCTTCATAAAATGTAGTACAAAGAATGCTAAGTTCTTCCCAACATGCCTTCTAACCGCTGAATTCTCGAAATGCTTACACGATGGAGCTCCTCCAAGAATAAGATGAAGTCACTCAACGGTCGTCCCGAAGCAAGGTTCAGAAATCTGCTGCACCCGACACTCAATGCTCTCTGCGTATTCTCGACCACCCATTCATCTCGAACTCCATATGTGCTGTTTACATGATCAAAATACCAATTAAATATCAAACTGAATTCTAGCCAAACCCGGTTCCTCTCTTGTGCAGCCAAATGCTGTTCCAAGTCACAGTCGTGTTGACTATGACCTTGCCACAAACTTATTTGCCTAGTTTGAGATAACGTTTTCCCACAGCTGCGGTCGAGAATGAATATGAAGGTGCTGCATTCGCCCAAGGGAAAAGGTTCGTCACTTCTTGGACCGTCTCCTCGCTTGTTGTTATAACCAGGGTAGTCTTCGATTCTGAAGGGAACACATTTGCTCAATATAAGAGAGTTTTGTGTTGCAAGTTCTTCTATGTTCCAATCGTTAAAGGGAGCTGATGTTTTGTGGCTCACATGAACTTCACCGTTTGGTAGCAGCATTCCACTTGCATTGCGGAAAAACCCACCCACAAGTTCCCTGTGCATCCTGGACCGGAATAAAAAGGCATAAACAAATGTAAAAGGAAGGGTAGAACGTAGAAAATCGAGGCATATAGTATAATTGAGTAAAGAAAGGCGGCGTATACTGAATAAGATGAACATTGTCTTCCTTGCCATAGAAGCCCGCGTGAGGGAAGTTGTAGACGATACGATCAAACCTCCAGAGTGTAAGATAAGGGTGGGATTTCATCGTGGTTGCGTTGACTCCATGAATAACGGATGCACCTAGCTTTTGTAGCGTCTCCACGTTTGATCTTGCCTTTTTATACTTGGCTGTCAAAGTATCTATTTCAATGGTGCAATTGAGCCTCCATATGTTAGAATCAAGGCTAAACATATTGAAAACATAGCAGGGGAATAAGACAGAGTATGTAATGGTAGCACATTCAATCACATTCATCATTTACTTGAAAACATTCCAACTTTAGCAGCTTCCTTGTAGTCGACATGCATATTCCGTTTCCGTCCAACACGAAATGTCCCAACTAAACAATAAGCATTTTCAGCAATCTATCCTAATCCAACTATAAGCAGAGAGTAGAGACAGATTAATAATCAGCCGGCGCAAAATTGTACCAAAAAAATTGTAAAGCATAAACCTTGGGAATTAAAAAAAAAAAAAAAAACATTCATTAGTTAGTGTTCCATAGTAAATTTGTAATTTAAAATCTGCATCTTTCCCAAAAAACTCTAAAAACCCTTGTTACACAATCAATTTTTTTTGGTTTACGAAGAGTCACGAGGACGATTATGATGCTCACTGGTTCAAACACTAGACGATGAGTAGCATCATAACCTTGAGAAGTAAGCAAGTTGACATCAATCATAAAGTAATGGAGTATAGAGTAATTAAATACTCCAACAAACAATCCAAATGAAGTAACCCTAGTAAGTAACATGCATTAGAAAGTGTTGAGTCCAGAAAAGAAACATGATAGACTTTAAGCAACTACTTCTATCCCCAGTCGCACTAAGATTAACCCGTTTCATTAAAACATAGTCGTGGTAACAGTAGAATGAGTCAAGTAATGAAAGAAAGAATTGAAGGAAGTTAAGGGAAGAACCATAAGAGTCGAGAGAAGTAGCAGTGATGTTATGAGCCAAGCCAAAGGAAGTTGCTAAGCAAAGTGAAAATGAGAAATCTCCATCTCCCACTATTAATATTTGATGATACGATGCATAGTGTTTCACCCATTTCTTACTTTTTTCTTCTTCTTCCTTCAATTTCATGTCCACCATTGCCATACCTCTAATCAAATCAAATCCAAGTGTAAGAGTAAACGTCGCGGTCACACACTAGTCATACACTCACACACACGGGTACATACAAATTATACACTAATGATGTCCCCTACCCACAAAGTAGCAACTATACCATGCCCAAATTCTCAAATTAAATAGGTACGAAAATTGGCACTTTAATAGATTTGACTTGTGAAATGGGTTAAGAGGATCGGGTCATGGATCGTGGTTAGGGTTAATATACGGGTGATGCATTGATAAAATTATTAAAACATATGTCCTCTTATTCTTTGAATTCCTAAATAAATGTGATTAGTATTTTAATAAAAGGGTATTAATCCGGTGAATGAAGAAAGTACTCTATTTAATACGGAGTATTATATTTTAAAAAATAATTAAGAATTGTAAAAAAAATACTCTGTATTTTCTAAATAATTTATTATTAAAATATATAAAATATATTTTTAAAATATTTTGTATTTAAAATATTTAAAAAAATTATTATCTTAAATACGTGTATAATTTATGAAAGATTTACTCCGTATATTTTAATAATTTTGACAACACGCCGTCTTTCCAACAGATCAACCCGCTTAGATTGGATTTTGAGCATAAATCAAAAGGTCATCGGATTCAGCTCAAACAAGTCAGGTCAAGATATTCAAGTCTTGACTCAATAAAAGCGGGTCACTACTCACTACAGTACATTTAAGTGATGGTTTGGTAAAAAAAAACACGTTGATAATCTCACAAGGGTTGCACGGTTTTTAAGCAGGGAAAAAAAATTAAGCTCAGAAACGCATGTGATTTCATCTGATAAGATGACAATGGTAGCGGACCCAAATCTGCTACTTACAGCGCAACGTTCATCACAGCTAAATTGTGCACCAGCCGGGAATCGAACCCGGGTCTGTACCGTGGCAGGGTACTATTCTACCACTAGACCACTGGTGCTTCTTGATGTCCTTCCTACAGGTTATATAAATCTCCTTTCTTTAAACGATGTACGCATCGTTTGTTTTTCCTACTTTCTTGTCACGTACATTTGTACATTTGGATTATGTTCTATACGATCTTATCACGGCCATCATCCATCTCATATAATGAAATTTAGGGCTCGTTTTGTTGTCCTCTTTTCATGAATTTGATAAAATGTGATGGTGTTTGATTGTCCATTTCAGAAGAATTATAACTTAACTTCAATTCTTGCATAATGGAGGAAGTTCCTCACCTGATTTCCCTCGGTGTGTACAACGTTCCTCATGGCAACTAAACAACAATTTTGTAATTCACGTGAAATACAAATTCATGGGATTTTAAGTTTTTGGTAACTCCATATTTTCAGGATGAATCAAACAACCCCTTAATTTGATGTTTGGAGACTTTGGACCAAGTAGGTACAAAATTTTATAGCAAAGGAGTTGAGTTATTTAATTGAGTACTTGAGACAAAGTAAGTCAGAATTTAATCTAAGTTTTACTTGATTTGTACTCTAACATATTTAGGGCTCGTTTTGTTACTAATCTAATTATCGAGGAGTGTAAGATCCCATAAATTATATTTTCAGGGAATTGTTTGATTGTTCATTTCATGGGAATTATCACTTCCCAGGGATTGTCACTTACTCCATAATGGGAGAAGTTATTCACCAAGCCCCCTGTGGGTAGAACTTCCTGTATGAAGTCATTTCCCACATGGGAACCAAACAATATTTTTGTGATTCCCCAAAAAACACAAATTCACGTGAATTTAAATTATCGGTAATTTCATCTTCCCATGGTAAATCAAACGAACCCTTAGATGGTAATTTGGTTTTAAATTGACGGAAATTTGTTGATAGGAATAAAATATCTAATTAATTATTATTAGAACTCACTAACACGATATAAATTGAAGTGTAGAACTTGTTGCGATTGATTTCGACATATCTCAAAAGACAATCGTATGACTTTTAAATGTCTCAATTGAAATCCAAATGACCCTTATATCACACTGGGGCATTTTATTTGACATGGAGTTTGTGTAGCGCTAATATTAAGTCATTTTATGGCCTTTGATAGATTTGATATCTTTATCCCGCAGCCACGTCCCCCGAGCACTGAGATTTTCATTCGATGGCTCCCTCCACCCCACGGTTGGATGCAACTAAATACCGACGGAGCTTCAAAAGGCAACCCAGGCCCAGCAGGTGGTGGTGGTATATTCCGAGATGAAACGGGTAACTTTATTACTGCTTATTATTTTTCTTGCGGAATTTGTTCGTCTATGAAAGCTGAATTACTCACCTTACTAGCCGGGTTAGAAAGAGCAAGATCGTTGCGTTTGACGAAGCTTATTATTCATATGGATAATTCATCATGTGTCAAAATAATTAATGAAGACCAGTTGGTAAGCAACCAATTGAAGATTATAGTGAAACGTTGCCGAGACTTAATCAGGGAAACCCAATGGACTGTCAAGCTGGAACATACTTATAGAGAAGCGAATAGAGTAGCCGATTCGTTAGCAAATCGAGGAATTAACTCAAGCACTATACCTACGCATCTTGATTCTCCATTTACAGAACTGCGTCCCATCCTTCGGGAGGACATTTTTGGGGTAGCTATTCCCCGTGTAATAGCTAACTAATACTTAGTTTTCGGAGCTTAGCTCCTCATTCGTACCAAAAAAAAATAAAAAATATTAAGTCATTTTATTTTGGAAGCCAAAGGATCGAAAAAACGTAGATAATAAGTTTGTCCCCTTTATTTTATTTTATTTCCTTATTTGACAAATATTATTAATCCTATACTATTCTTGATATTTTCACTTATTTACCATATACTACCTCCGTCCCACTAAGATTGTCACATTTCATTAAAATACTCCTCACAAATAATAGAGAAATGGGGCAATCATTTAGGGAAGGATTGAGTAATACTCAATCCTATTATGTCATTGTAAAGTTATTCTATACTATTATCATCCAATCAAATGTTTACATATATATGATATATCTACTTTTTCTAATTTTTTTCCTAAATGAACTTCATTATAATAATCATTTCTTAACACTTGTGTTAATATGAAAGGGGGACGAATATATAGATGCGGAGAGAATATTATAAGAGGAAAAATGGAATGAAGAAATAAGAGAGAAAAATATTATATTAATTAATTGAGAAAGAATTGATTAGAAAAGTATGAGACAGAAATATTATACTCCATATTGATTAAAAATGGTAAAATGAGTGAAAAATATTTTTCCATAAACATGGAAGAAGATCAAACTTAGCCAAAAAGAAAATAGTGAAAAACATACGAACTTGGAGGGAGTAATAAAATACTTTGTAGATACAAATAAGTCATAAAGTGGTACTCCCCCCATTTTTTTTAGGGAGGTGCTATTTCATACACGGATTTTACAATGTTGTACACGCTTTTTCCATCTTTACCCTCCTCATTTCCAACTTTCCACATACCATTTGAGAGAGAATAAGTAAAAATTCAAAAAAAAAATCAAACTACCTTTATAAAATAAAATTGAAATACTTCATAAATACATAAAATGACTATTAAAATAAAATTAAAAAAATACAAAATAGACTAAAAAATACAAAATTAAATATACAAAATATAATAATGTGAGAAATAAAAAACTAAATAGTTAAAAAAAGAAAAAAAATTAAGAATCCTCAATTCTCAAAACC
Source organism: Agrostemma githago (assembly GCA_958450325.1). Taxonomy (NCBI): domain Eukaryota; kingdom Viridiplantae; phylum Streptophyta; class Magnoliopsida; order Caryophyllales; family Caryophyllaceae; genus Agrostemma; species Agrostemma githago. The sequence continues at coordinate 77,864,976 of OY288240.1, read as the reverse complement.
CTAACCCTAACTTGTCGGACAACCACCTCAACTAGAGTCGCCTCTCCCAACACCAGTCAGCCACGCACAAGCAACCATCCCATCAACCAACCACCGCGACCCACATCCAACCGCATTAGCCACGCAACCACCAATCGCGCATCCAACAGACCAACGTTAATCGAAATATTGTAATTAATAAATCCTAATAACGAGATAATTAACGATATAATTAAACTATCAATGGCAAAACTCACAAAATCTAAATTACTTACTCGATTTCGAGTAGTTTTCGATAATCGTGAAGTGGTTGATTAATTTGTATAGGTTTATTGGAGGTTTTTTCAAAAGAGAGGGTTTTTAATGAGAAAGGGTAAAGACGGAAAAAAATGACAAAATGTGTACAAAGTAGTGAAACCCGTGTATGAAATAGCAATTCCGTTTTTTTTTATCAACTCACTTCTTCTACCAACGCACTTAATCAATCAAAGTCACCAGAATTCATCACGAAACCATCATCATCAAGATCTTGCACAATTTTACAGAGGAGTAATATTTATAAATGAATATACATTCAGTATTGATGAGAATAAGTGGATCGAGTGTTTTTTTATTTAAAAGATTCAGTTCCATATCAAGTTAAGTTATTGGCGGTTATAGATTTATTTTCTAACATGAGACCATATTCTGTAAAATAAAAATATAATATCCGGTAAATATTAGTTTACTTTTCGGTTAAAATTTCAGTATAAAAAAATCCAGATTGTTTCAAGTAACATAATTTTTTGGAGATTATTATGAATACTATAATGATAAATGGATATATATCCACATAATTCTGATAAATGTATCTTATAATATTTATAAATGAATATACATTCAATATTGATGAAAATAAGTGGATTGAATGATTTTTTATTTAAAAGATTCAGTTCTATATCAACTTAAGTTATTGGGGGATGTAGATTTATTTTCTAACATCAGATCCTACTCTGTAAAATAAAAATACAATATCCAGTAAATATATTAGTTTACTTTTTGGTTAAAATTTCAGTATAAAAGAATTCAGACTGTTTCAAGTAACATTATCAGAAGTTATGTGTCAAATTAATTAGTGTTTTAAAAAATATATAAAAATTGACGGACATAATAGCATCTGAAATGAGCAGAATTTATTTATTTTTTAAAAAGTCAGATAAGGAAAAATGTTTGCAAATATTAAAGGATACGGTAAGTCGGTAATAGATGCATTAGAGATTCATATTTTGAATCAAGGATTAATTTAGCTGGTATAATGTCCAAGTTAATTCAGTGCGGAGACGAGATTGTGAAGAGGGATTGTCCCGCCCAAACTGTGCAGCCCAGACGTTGAATGCAACATATTATAGCTTGATTAGGAAGATTTTGCGTAATTGCCTAAAATAACGCTGGATTAACGTGGGTTGAGTATTTCAGAATGGAGACCAATGAGCTACGCCATCTCAGCTGCCTTGGTCTCTGTTTTAATAAATAAAAATAAAGGATGTTTAATATATACACATTGGCACTTCGATATTCATGCTTATATCAAGTAAATGTAAAAATTGAGTACGTTCAATATCTCAATGACACTTCATCCGATAGGTTCAATCAAAGGTTTTAAGAGCATGTACAATGGAGAGGATTTGCCCTCCTCTTAGCACCCTCTCTCCTCTAAGAGGAGGTTCTTTCCATTGTGGGATCAACATGGAAGGTCTTCTTGTTTAGAGAAAGTTGAGTACTTCCTCTAATTTTAGAGGATTTTTTACATCAGCCCTTGTGCATGCTATCAAAGGTTATTGGTCATGTAAAAAATTAAATTAAATAAAAAAATAATATTAATCATTAAATAATTAAAATAAATAATAAGAAAGATAATTAAGAGGATCCTCTCTATCGTGGGATAAAAATTAGAAAAAGAAAAATGAAGAGGACGAAGATGATGGAAAATGAGGTGGATGAGAGAGAGAGGATGATGTATCAAAAATATAGAATAAAAGAGAAAAAAATAAGAGGAAGAAAACATCCTCTCTAATATAGATGGTCTAGAAAGAAAAATGTTAAGCTCAGAAACGGTTGTAATTTCATTCAATAAAGATGACAATGGTAGCGGACCCAAATCTGCTTCATACAGCGCAACGTTCATCATAGCTAGTTGTGCACCAGCCGGGAATCGAACCCGGGTCTGTACCGTGGCAGGGTACTATTCTACCACTAGACCACTGGTGCTTCTTGATGTCTATCCTACAGGTTATATAAATGTTTTTGTTTAAAAGATGTACGCATCATTTGTTTTTCCTACTTTCTGTCACGTACATCTGTACTTTTGAATTATGTTCTATACGATCTTATCACGGCCATCATCCATCTAGTATAATAATGGAATTTAGGGGTTTTTTGGTTGCACTCTTCACATGAATTGATAAAATGTGATGGTATTTGGTTGTCAATTTCATGAAAATTATAACTTTCTAAGAACTTTAATTCCTACATGATGGGGAAAATTGTTCATCTTGTCCCCTCAGTTTGTACAACTTTTCACATAAATTAATTTTGGCAATCAAACAACAATTTTGTAATTCACGTGAAATACAAATTTATGTGAACTTAAATTTCTGATAACTCCATCTTTTCATGATGAATCAAACAACCCATTAATTTGATGTTTGGACCAAGTAGGTATAAAATTTTATAGCAAAGGAGTTGAGTTATTTAACTAAGTACTAGAGATAAATTAAGTCAAAATTTAATCTTAAGTTTACTTGATTTGTACTCTAACATATTTAGATGGTAATTTGGCTTTAAATTGACGAAAATTTGTCGATAGGAATAGAATACCTAATTAATGATTATTAGAAGAGTAGAACCTACTGGCACGATATAAATTGGGGTGTAGAACTTGTTGCAACGGATTTCGACATGCTTCAAAAGACAATTTTGTAGCTTTTAAATGTCTCAACTAGTTTTGTTGCCCGCGATATTCGCGGACCTGTTTAAATAATACAATATTTTTTTTATTTAAGAAAAAAAGACTTGCATATAATTACGAAATTACTTTTTCCTAACGCAACTTTACTCAATCCTAACGTATTTTTTTTAAGATTTCCAAATTTACCCTTCTCATAATTCACAGTTCTCCAACTAAGACCACTTTTCTCTCATTTGCATACAACTATTCAAACCACAATTACAAATCGATTATGAGTACTAATTCAATTAGTGATGAAGTAATCACCGTTTTTTCTAAATTATTGGACTGATTACGGTAATTACTTTTTCTAATTAATCTTTAATTGAAATTGAAAGATTAAATTAGGATTTTGTTACTTTTTTTCTTCTAAATTGTTTAATTGAAATTGGTGGAGTAAATTAGGGATCGATCATTAACCCTAATTCAATTAATGATAAACTAATTGCAGTTTTTCCTAAATCAATTGTATGGTTACATTAATTATTTTGTCTAATCAAAATTTAATTGAAATTGAATGATTAAATTAGGGTTTAGTTACTTTTTTTTTCTAATTATTGTTTAATTGTAATTGGTGAAGTAAATTAGGGTTTAGGGAACGAATTAGAAGGTGGTGGCGGTGGTGGTGATGGGCGGCGGGTTGGGTGGTCGGATTCGATTAGGTCAAATTTGGGATTTTTTTAGAGAGAAGATGAACATCACTTTTGAGAGCGTTAGGAAATGACGGGGGCAAATAAGTAAAATGTCGTTAGGATTGAGTAAACGCTCGTTAGGAAAAAGCACGACCCTATAATTATCGATGATTAACATCCTTATAAAAATATAATTTTAACCTTATATAAAATTGTCGTTGTTTTATGCACTCGTATGCAAAAACCTATGTGCATGACGAACTATAATTCGCGTGTTCTGTTCTGAATAAATTATTAACATTATTTTTGGAGTGCTGTTTTTCGTCGTCGACATTTCAGCCACGTCGTCGGCGCTTTTTAATGTAAAAGACGATCTTGTCCTTGCCTTAATTAGATTAGTTAACTAATGTTATGTAATTTTAGAAGTTAGATTAGTTATTGAAACTCGTTAATGAAGCGGTTTTTAATTTTTCAAACCGTTCCATTATTATCTTATCCTTATTATATATTCACTCAAACTCCACTCACCATATTTAATTTTATTTTCTCTCACTTAAAAAAAAGCGTCTTTTCTTTAGAGAAACCCGACTTTTCTAGAAACCCGACTTTTCTAGAAATTAGGTTGTCGACGCTTTTTAATGTGAAAAGACAACAACGTCATTCCCTAATTACATTCAAGTTTAATCATGTTAATGAAACTCAATAATGAAACGGTTTTTTTTTTGAAAACCATCATTTTATTATGTTACGGATTATGTTATATTATATATCCTCCCCACCCACAACAACACTAATATTATTAATAATATTAAAATTGTATTAATATGCGATTTTATGGGGTTTTTAAATCAAATATAGATAATATTTTAGTAAGGTTTATCAATAATATTTAATTGGTTCAGTGGTAAAGAGGTTCATTTTTGTTCGGGAGGTTGTGGGTTCGAGCCTTGGTAATGGGGCCTGTTGGACGCCCAAAACCGACGCCCAACAGGCCCCATAGGCGTCAGTACGTTTTGGATGTCCGACATATTTTTCGTGTCCTTTTTTAATAATTTTTCGTGCGAAAATCAACGATCGGGACGTATAAAATCGAATACGTCAAACCGTAACAACTAAAATCGAATACGTCAAACCGTAACAACTAAAATCGAATACGTCAAACCGTAACAACTAAAATCGAATACGTCAAACCGTAACAACTAAAATCGAATAATTCATTGATTACTTAACCACTTACTAGCTATGGGGAGATTAAACTATCACCTAATCACAATTTTAATGAAATTAATCGACCTAAATAAAATCATTTACAAAATATAAAAATTTCCGAGCTTTATTGAGACACGTGTCTCAAAAACCGTCAAAAATTATCGAAACCGTAATCTTAAAGTAGTCGGGAAATATTAATTAGATTAATTAAGTAAAATAATTAATATTATTAATCATAATTAAAGAAGGACAAAAGAGTAAATTTACGTATAAAGCGCCGACGACGTGGCTGAAATGCCGACGACGAAATGTAGTAGGGTATTTGTTTTAATCGTAATACTTCCAAATTCAATACAATATTATCTCAACGTATACTGTTATAAATGTATGAAATCGAATGGAAGAGAGTATTGATAACATTGTAGTCCCGTGATGTCGTGTTATCTACATCTTTATATAACAATAAAATAGAGTAATAAATTATGATTCCTCAGTTTTAATTTTCTAGTTAAGAATAATAATCTAATAACATTTTACTGTTATAAATTATGTAGTAACATATAATGACAACTTACGCCACCTAAAATCCCAAATCTATATGAAAATTGTGTATTTATATTTCTAATATCATAACCTAAGACTACATTACCTTTATAAATTTGCAAATATTAGATGAACATAATCTTTAGTGTACTTATTCAAAGTACCTTTAATTTGCAACACTTATGGTTTATGGGAAAAATATTAATTATGCAAATCTTAGTATTACAACTCTTAAATCTAAATCTAAAAATATTTTATGATTTCACTCATATTTTTTATAATCTATAAAATGATAAATAATAAACCATACCGGCCCAAAAAAACACCAATGGAACGAAATAAAAACGTAAACAAAATATTGATAGATAATTTGCAATAACCAATTAACATGTAAGAATTTTATTAATAAGATGTCTCATTTGTTAAAATAGTATGATATTAAAGTTGTGTAATCAAAATTATTAGCATGACTTATATAAAAAATTCTTTGGAAAATTGTAAAAAAAAAATGATAATATGTAATTACTTTCTATTAATTACTAATTTAATACTAATAAAAACACACAAGCTACACATTAAATTACTTGTCAAGCTATACACACAAGCTATACATTTTAACACATAAGCTACATAATAAAAGCACATAAGATAGATGTAGTGCCCCTTGTCAATAGATTGTAAAAGGTAATATTTTGGAATGACTTTTTATGTTTTTATATAGATAAGATAGATGTAGTGACACTTGTCAATAGATTGTAAAGAGTAATATTTTGGAATGACTTTTTATGTTTTTATATAGATTGCAATCCAAATGATCCTTATGTTACACTGGAGTATTTTATTTGATGCGAAGTTTGTGCAACGCGAATATTGAGTTATTTTTATTTAGAATCGAAAAATTGAAAAAACGTAGATAATAAGTTTGTCCCCTTTATTTTATTTCCTTATTTGACAAATATTAATCCTATATTAATCTTGATTTTTTCCCTTATATATTTACCCTATACAGTGCTCTATACTATTATGTCATTGTAAAGTTATTCTATACTATTATCATCCAATCAAGTGTTTACACATATATACTTTTTCTAATTTTTTCCTAATTGAACTCCCATTTGCATTATAATAATCATTTCTTAAGACTTGTGTTAATATGAAAGGGGGACGAATATATAGATACGGAGAAAATATTATAATAGAAAAAATGGAATAAAGAAATAAAAGAGAAACATATTATATTAATTAATTAATTGAGAAAGAATTGATTAGAAAAGTATGAGACAGAAATATTATACTTCGTATTGATTAAAAATGGTAAAATGAGTGAAAAAATATATTTCCATAAACAAGGAAAAAGATCAAACTTAGGCAAAAAGAAAATAGTGAAGAACATACGAACTTGGAGGAAGTAATAAAATACTTTGTAGATACAAATAAGTCATAAAGTGGTACTACCCCGTTTTTTTATGTCAAGATTTATAAGGAATATTTTATTGTGACACGAGGAAACATAAAAAAAAAACAAAAAACAGCACTAAAAAATGATTTCTTTTCACGTATTGAAAGACCATCACTCCCTAAATTTTGTATTAAAAGTTAAAAGAAGAAGAATCATAAAAAGGATAATTTGCCAAAGTATACCTCCGAAAGTCCGAAGTAACGGGAGCGAAGAACACAACACAACACAACACAACACAACAGCATTATATTTACACCACCTCACCACTGACCAGTGACCAGTGTTTCATTCCACACTTCCCTTCCCACAGTCGCGCGCGCACCCTTTCCCCTCTTTCTTTCTCTATCCCCAATTCCCCATCTACTCCTCCAAAATGACCCAACCTACCCTCATCAACCTCCAGCCCCATTCTCCACGTGTCCCCATCTCAAGGGTATTTCCGTCACTCACCCCCAATAAAATACTCACGAACTCACCATCTCTTTCTACAACCTTTTAAGTCAATCTCAACCCTCCATCTCTCCCCCAATCCAACGGCCCTCCTTTCTTCCTTCGTAAATTAACTCCCCTCCCTTACCATAAACCCTAAAAAATATCACTCTCACTTTCTCTCTCTACGCCTCCCTCCTCCTTCTTCTCCTCTTCCTTCTTTCTCTCTCTACTTTTTCAATCTCTTTACTCCGTCAATTTCTCCCATCTACATCTCCAATCTCATCTCATTCATAACAAGTTTTCTTCCTTTTCCGATTTATTTTCCATTTTTTTCCCGTTACCGATTTTAAAGTCGTTGCTTTTTTAAATGATTATTGATTGATATATAGTTGTATACTTTCATCTTCTTTTTTTTTTTTAAAATTTGATTTTTTAATTTAATTTTGTAACTGTAAGATGCGGTGAATCAATAAGTAAAATCGAATCGAATCGAATCGAATCTTTGGAGTCGGGCGAGTTATTGAGAGACTCAGTGAGTTGACTCGGGAAACGGTGGCGCCGATGCCGGCCGTCGAGATGCGGCGATCAACCAGAGTATTCGTGCCCAAAGCGAAAGATGGCGGACTTGTCAAGGTTTTGAGGTCAGGGAGACGCTTATGGGGTGATCCTTCAGTCAAAACCGCGCTCAAAAACGACGTCGTTTTGTTCCCGTTGATGGACGACAGTTCTGACTTCAAATCGCCCCCGCCTCCGACTCAGTCGGGGCCTCTGAGGCAGGAGGAGGATGTGCCAAAACCGGTTCCGAAGCCGGTTCAGGAACCGGAACCAATGGACGTTGAGGAGGAAAAGAATGGGATGGAGAGTGAGGCGAGGGTGAAAGAATCGGAGCAGGTGTGTAGGAACGAGAGTAGGGTGATTAGGAATGTGTATAGTAGGAAAAGGAAGCGGAATTCAGGGGTTTTGGATAGTGGCAGCGCTCGCGAAAGGCGGCAGTTTGGGCTGCATTTTGTGAGGAGAAAGAGGAGGAAGGGCGTGGAGAGTGGAAAAGTGGTTGAAAGGAAGGTTCTTGGCGATGTTAGTGATGGTGATACTGGTGTTTTCGAGATCGTGGTTGAAGGTTTATGTGGTGGTTGTAGTTTAGTTTCTCGACTTTTGGGGTCTATGCTTAGGAATTTAGGGGATGAAACGGTTGAATTAAGTCGGTTTTCGGGTTTCCTTGCTTCATCGCCAATTGGGGATGTGTTTGCATCGTTTGGCGTTCGGTTTTTGTTGGTAAGTTGTCTTCTTTTTCAGAATCTCTACATACGATTTTTATCTATCTTGGGAATTTTTTGAATGGATTTGTAATGCTTGCCTGTCTTTGATGTAATTGATTGTATTCAGAATCACCGGAGTTCGATAAGCAGAGGCGTATGCAGGATTTCAGGTGTAAGGCAGAGGATACCTTTGTTATCAGTAGACTTTTGTGCTATTCCCTCGTGTTTTACTGGTTTATATCTTACAATATTGTTGAAGTCGTTGCGCCTGTCTTGCTCGTATGGTTTGGTGTTTAACATTGTAAAAGAGAGAACTTGTGAAGGTGAACGTGATGATGCCCGATGTGATCCAATGGTCAATGTTTTGGTTGCTCCTGATAGAGTTGATAAGGGTAATAAGAAGATTTTAGTAGCTGGTTTAGAGGCTAGTAAAGTAGGCGGTCGGACTTTACAGATTAGAAATGGGGTGTTGTCTCGAAGTCCTTTGAAAAGACGTAGAAGATCGTTGAGAAATCGTAGGGCTAGAAATCCTTCACATTTTGTTATGCAGAAGGGTAATGGACTTTCGGTTTCTAATAGTGTTGTCTTCAAGAAAAATGGCCTGCAGTTACCTCCTATATTCCGTGACCCAGAACTTAGGAGGTCAGTTCATAAAAACCCTGCATGTGAGCTCAAGGTGCCGAAATCTACTGGATCAGACTCTAGTGACTTGAATGTGGACGTAGTAGACTCACATCAGTTGTGCTCTGCAAATGTTATGGTAGTTGAGACCGACAAGTGTTACAGGATTGTGGGAGCCGAGGTGGCATTAGATCTCTCTTCTGGAAACGAGTGGGTCCTGGCTGTTAGAAAGGATGGTATGACGAGATACAGCCTCAAAGTTCATAGGGAAATGAGACCACATAGTGTTAACCGGTTTACCCATGCTGCGATATGGACGGCAGAAAATGGGTGGAAACTTGAATTTCCGGATAAGAAGGATTGGATAGTGTTTAAAGAGCTATATAAGTTATGTGGGGAGCGCAATATCGGTCCAGATTCACCAGCTGTGAAAAATATTCCTGTTCCAGGAGTATCTGAAGTGGCAGACTTTTGGGGTCCGACAATTGCTTTCGAGAGGCCAGAATCTTATATCAGAGTGGCTAGTGATGAACTGTCCAGGATCTTATTGCGAAGGACAGCGAACTACGACATGGACTCAGATGATGAAGGATGGCTTAGGGAGTTCAACAGTGGTTTGGATGAGGCTACTTGTCTTTCCGACGAGACTTTCGAGTTAATGATTGATGCATTTGAGAAGGGTTCCTACTGTAGTGTAGAGGATGGCAATGAAGAAAAGGCAGCTGTTACCCGATGTGTAGGTCTGGCTAGTGAAGAAGTTATATTGTCAGTTCACGGCTATTGGACCAAGAAGCGGAAGGAAAAAGGTGCTTCCTTGCTCAGGGTTTTTGAGGTAAACTCTTCTTTCAGCTAACACTGCTGCGCTTAGGTTGTCTATTGTCAGCATCTAATTGATATGTCCGGTTTAGGTCCCCGTGTTGGTAGTCATTGGTCTGGAATTAGGTTCCCGAAATGTTTTTTTTTTAATATATTGAATCTATGAATCACTACAACTCCACAAGAGGCTAATCATTGAATGAAAGTCAGGCTGAAAGTTGCATACTTTCAAACTGTATTAATTGTTTTATACTCCCTCCGTCCACTATTTATCGCCCCATTCCATTAAAATACTCCTCACATATATTCATGAAGTGGGGCGATAAATAATGGACGGAGGGAGTATATTGTTCTGTAAAGTGGGATTCTTGGTTCAATCAATCTCTTTAACCCATTATAGAGAGGATGGTTGATTGGGTCAATCTGATAATAATGTTCGTCTTCTAGGATTATATCTGTGAGTAGACATAGCAGATCATAGAAACCATTTTGTTGTGGCTTGCCTTTCCCGATATGATTGTAGCATTGCTAAACCTGACAGATGGGTTAAACAAGTTTCAGGTTCTGGTCATTTTCTTATTATCACAACACTTTTTGGGGTCATCGATTTGTAGGCTCATTCTGTTCGGATTGGGTTAGGCTGGGTTACCTTTAGTTACGGGTCAATTTCAGATTCTCTGTTCAGATGTCGAGCTTGGGTGGGATTATTCGAGTTGGGTCAAATTTGCCACGAATAATATGGACCATACTTTATAACTGCGTTGTTGACTTGGGGTTTTCACGACCCTATTTTTAGTGTTTTCTCATTTACTAATTACATGGATGATCTTTCAGTTAAATGAGCCACGAAGAGCACAGTTGATCACAAAACCGGTGCTACGCAAGAAACGGTCATTAAAACGGACTTCAGGTGCTCAGCCATCTCCTCGAGGACGAGGCAAAGACAGTACAATTTTGCAAGGTTTGTTGAATGATTTCGAGTACACTGATCTAGAATTGGTCTTTCATATTTCAGGCATCAAAACTAGAATTGCTTCTTAATGCCTGTTAATTTTTGACAGCCATGGCGGTTGAGAATACCATCTTAGAAGAACAGCATGCTGTGCTTCGAGCACAGGAAGCGAGAGCGACAGCTGACAAACTAATTGAAGTGGCCATACAGAAGCGGCAGAGGGCCCAACTTCTGATGGAAAGTGCTGACCTGGCCACATACCGAGCCACCATGGCACTGAGGATTGCTGACGCAGCAGCAACCGGAGCCGTGGACCCTCAGCAAGCTGCGAGTCATTTTCTCGATGATGAAGACAACAATAAAGGTTCGTGAAATATGCTATTTTTTTGAAGGCATTGTGTTTATGTTTTGCATACAAGAAATGCAGCCGTTGTTGTTGCAGTGTGCTTTTTTGAGGTCGCTCGGTTAGTCTTTGAAGAAGAGATAATGTAATTTTGTATAGGTTTTTTTATTCTCCTCTTGCTTTTCGACATTGGTTGTACATTATGTAATAGCTTTACGACCCCTCGACACCCTGTATTGTACTTGGGCCATGGATTTAGTTGGTGTCTGTCAAACGGAGGTAATGATAAAAGAGAAAAACAAAAAAGTTGACGATAATTAGTTGTGCTAACTGCAAGTGTAAATACGTTCAAAAGTACTGCTATTACGTTTTGTAATTTTGTTTACTGTTAACTTAATTTTCAGTATCTACCCAAATCAGTGTCTAATCCTGCTTCTTACTACTATGAGTTACGGAGTATGACATAATTTGTTGTCAAAAACTGTCTTCTGAGTGTTGATTAAGAACATTTCCAGATAATGTTATGTGCATTTGAATGGATCGATATATACTGGAGTAGTATTATGAACACGGTTGCAGGTACATTTTGTTGGTTACATGAAAAATCTCTCAGACAATAGAATTACGTGTATGACCCAATTCTTTGATCAGATTGGGCAGGAATCGGATGGGTTTGTGTGGAAGCAGGTGGTTAACCGGTTCAACCCCAGGCGGTTCTTGGCTAATTGTGGCTTAAAGCGAGAGCTAAAACAAACATACGGATTTGGTAGTGCTTCTCGGATCACCTTAACCCGTCTACAAAGTCTCTTGTGGGAGCTAGTAATAATGTTTGAGAAATTCAAGCTCAATTCCAGTTTTACAAATTCTCAGGCCAAAGTAACCCATTTCATATGAACAATATCAAGAGACAAGTCTTACTTTTTTTTTCTCTCTTTTTCAATTTCTACTTCTTTATATTGAAGTAAACCTTTAAAACTTTGAGTTTTTATATGCGAGTAATGATCTTAATAGGATATTATTAGTACTAAAAAGATGTCTTAGCTTATCTATAAACCTATACTTTTTAGATTCGAGTCCCCTTCCTATATTGTATCAGAGTCAACGTGATTGGAGGTCATGTGTCCAAATCTTGACAGCCTCCAATGTCTTATAATTGGAATCTCTTTAACCCGTTAAATAAAATTGGTGTTATATTTAAATTTAGTTTTTTTTCCTTGTAATAGGATTTACAAATTTGTGATTCATCGTCCTAAAATTCATTGAAATTCAATGCGAAATGAACAAATGACTATTATAGTCGTTTTTTCTTGCCAAAACTCGGACCGGATCGGTTTTACCTTATACAGTAATAAATTTAAAACCAATTTACCATCTAAATATGTTAGAGTACAACTCAAGTAAGTTAGATTAAATTTTGAGTTAATTTATCTAAAGTACTCGTTAAATGACTCAAGTCCTTTGCTATAAAGTTTTGTGCCTACTTGGTACAAACATCAAATCAAAGTAAATTCCATTACACGAGATGTGGATGATGACCGTGATAAGATTGTATAAGAACATAATGTCAAAAGAACAAACGTACTGAGTACGTGACAAGAAAGAAGAAAAAATAATTGATGCATACATCTTTGAGATAGTGGAAATATATAAGAAACCTCATGGATAGACATCAAGAAGCACCAGTGGTCTAGTGGTAGAATAGTACCCTGCCACGGTACAGACCCGGGTTCGATTCCCGGCTGGTGCACAACTAGCTATGATGAACTTGGCGCTGTATGTAGCAGATTTGGGTCCGCTACCATTGTCATCTTATCAGATGAGTGATCATTTGGCGCTTCTGAGCTAACCTTTTTTTTTACCCTGCCACGTTACAGTCCCGGGTTCGATTTCCGGATGGTGCACAATTTAGCTGTGATGAACGTTGCGCTGTGCATTGTAAAAGTTATAAAAATATTAAGATAATTTTTTTTATAAATAATTTTAATATTTTTAAAGATTCTTAAAGATGAACTTTGCGCTATACGTAGCAGATTCGGTCCGCTACGATTGTCATCTTATGTGATGAAATCAGCTTGCACTTCTGAGCTATTATTTTTTATCCTTGGATTAAGCTTTGATTGAACCTATCTAAATTAAAAGTGTCATTAAATGTACTCAAATTTTACATTTACTTGAGATATGAACATCGTGGGAGTGTGTGATCATATAGAAAACATAGTTTCAAAGTATACTCTTAAATCTAAACCTTCAACGGTTGGATCGTAAAGGTGAGCATCACGGTATGAGCCATAAGATCATTGTCTATTGAGAGTTAAGATGCGTCCGAATCAGTCGAAATCGTGTCAGAGGGTTCTAGTAATTATTACTCCACTAGGCCGTCTATCACTATCGACTAGTTTTCGTCAGAAAACATGTGCATTTTAGAAAACATTTCACCGCTTTTGAAAATAGCAAAACACAATCGATTTCCCAGAATAAAATGGCTCAATACCCGCGTTAGACAAACTTCATACCAAATATAATTCCCCAGTGTAATAAGGGGTCATTTGATTTCGGTCATTTGATTTCAATGGAGAATTTTAAAAAGCCATAAGGTTGTGTTTTAAATCGTGTCGGAATCTGTCGAAACAAGTTATATAATGCAAGTACAATTTATATCATGTGAGAGGATTATTATAATCATGCCTATTAGGTGATGTCTATGACTAATTTTGTAGTATTGTTGACACGATATATAATGGATTATAGAACTTATTTCGACAGATTCTAAGGCTTTTAAAAGACTTAAAGACACCATTGAATTCCAAATGACCCACATATATATTGCATCGGGGCATTGTATTTAGTGTGAATATTGTCCAACGCGAATATTGAGCAATTTTATCCTGAGACAAAAAGACCGAAAAAAACGTGGATAATAACCTTCAAAATCGGGCATTTTTTTGCTATTTTGAAAGCGGTGAATGTGGTTCTAAAGCACAATTGTTTTTTTGATGAAACTTGTCAACGTAACATGAATATAATGCCTAATAATTATTTGAACTTTCTGACACAATATAAAATAGAGTATATAACTTATTTCGACTTATTCCGACACGTCTCAAAAGACAATCTATGACTTTTAAAAGTCTTAATTTAAATCCAAATGACCTTCATAATATAACGAGGTATTGTATTTGGTGTGGAGTTTGTGCATCACGTATATTTAGCTTTTTTATTACGGAACCCAAATACCAAAAACCGTGGATAAAAACTCTCAAAATCGATTGTTTTTTGCTATTTTTGAAAGCGGTGAAATGTGTTCTAAAGCGCGAATATTTCGGTCATATTACACCTGAGCATTGTATTTGGTGTGAAGTTTGTCCGACATGAGAATTTATCCATTTTATTCTCGCACCCAAAATGCCAAAAAAACGTGAATAATAATCTTCAAAATTGACCGTTTTTTTACTATTTTCGAAAGCGGTGAAATGTGCTCTAAAGTGCACATGTTTTTTGACGAAAACAAGTCTATAGAAATAGAATATCTAATAATAATTATTAGAACCCTCTAACACTATATAAAATAAGTATAAAGCTTATTTCGTGCGATTGATTCTGACACGTCTTAGACGATAATTTTATTATAGCCTTCAAAAGTCACAATAGAAATCCAAATGACCATCACATTACATCGGGACATTGTATTTCGCATGGGGTTTGTCTAGCGCGAATATTGTGCCATCTTATTTCGGGACCCAAAAGGTCGAAAAACGTGGATAATAACTTTCAAAATCGATAATTTTTTTGCTATTTTCAAAATCAAAAAGTCGATCAAAATCGCGACTGTTTTTTTAAGGAAACTTCTCGATTGAAATAGAATGTCTAATAATGATTATTAGAACCCTCTAACACGATATAAAATAAAAAGTATAGAGCTTGTTTCGACTGATTCCGACACGTCTTAAAAGATAATTTTATGGCCTTTAAAAGTCTCAATAGAAATCCAAATGACCCTCACATTACACCGAGAATGAAATATTGAGTTTGTTTGGACTGATTCCGACACGTCTGATGTGTTGTATTTATATAGTTTTTCTCCCTCGATTCCGTTGTCTTTTATGGTCGGAACGCGCTCTTTAGAGCCGTTTCTTCTAACATTTTGCTTCGAGTGAGTGTTTTTGTAGATTCTACACGATTTCAGGTCTTTTTGTGCAATTACACTCATATCTGGTTAGAAGAACGATCCCGAGACAAAACCCGTGCCTCAAGACGTTTAGGCGACGAAGAAATGGGAGGTGACGATTCAATGGGCCATGAGAAGCGGCCCATAGCTTCTTTTATTAAGTGTGTGCACGCCAGCCTGCATGTGACCGGCGGCCTGCCAGCCGGCCGGCAAGACACAAGCCATTTTTTTAGTTTCATTTTGATGTGTGCCTCGGCCCCTGCATGTGGCAGGCGGCCGGCCGGCCGGCCGGGGTGCACACCCAGTTCTTTTTCCGCCTCATTTTGTATAACTAGGAGAGGAGGATTATTTATCTAGCTATCACTCTTGATACTTAGAAATTTTTCTTTAGAAAACTCGTGACCTTTAGGATTCTAGCACTCGGTTTTCACTCGGATTCGATTTCGGTAATTTCATTTTATGCAATTTTCAGTTCTACGTTTCAATCTTCATCGTAAATTACTTAGTTCGTCGTGATTTTCTCTATTTGCAATTTGTTGTTCCGTTTAGTTCGTTAGATTTTCGTCCGTTTATCATTAGATTTATTTGCTTCACCTTTATATCATGAATTCTATATATGCGATTAGTTGTTTCGTAATCATCATGCGTAGCTAATTTTCTCGCTAGGGTCGAGGGGGATCGATGGGTTATTGTACGATTATGTTACTTTGATACTAAATTCATAATTATGCTAGTACCACTTTCGCGTGTTTATTTGTCGATTAATTTGTTAAAGGCCACAACATTTTAATCTGTTTGGGAAATTCTAGTTCCTGTGCGAAAGCCGAATTAGGATTAGATCACGCGCGATTTGGTAGGGAGTCTAATAAGTTGCGAGAGCCCGTTAGAACCTTCCTAGGTTGACACGATTCGAGAGAACGTGTTATAGCCGACTAGCATGTTATATGTTTATTATTATCGTCGCATAATTGTTGAGCATCTATCGTGAACCCGTGACCTTAGTTTTCACCTCTTTATTAGATTCGATTATTTATTATCGCATTTCAGTAGTGTTTTTATATCCTTCCACCAATTCAACCGTTCAAGAGCATCCTAGAATCGCCATAGCTAATTGACTAGTTTAACTGTTTCCCTGTGGATTCGATACCTTGCTTGCCGCTATCTTCTTGTTAGTAGCATTAGGTTTACCTTGATTGGGTGTGACGACTTTACCTACATCAAATTTGGCGCGAGTATTTGGTTGCCTACTATTTGCTTTGAGCTGTTTCGGTATTATATTAGTTGTTTTCTTACGGGTCTTGCTTGAGGACAAGCAAGGGTTCGGTTCGGGGGAGTTTGATGTGTTGTATTTATATAGCTTTTCTCCCTCGATTCCGTTGTCTTTTATGGTCGGAACGCGCTCTTTAGAGCCGTTTCTTCTAACATTTTGCTTCGAGTGAGTGTTTTTGTAGATTCTACACGATTTCACCAAAGCTAAAGGACCCCGGTAGTTTTTCGATTCCTTGCACTATTGGCACCTTATCGATTGATAAGGCTTTATGTGATTTAGGTGCTAGTGTAAGTGTCATGCCCTACTCCGTTTGTGAAAAACTTAATATGGGTCCTCTTAAGTGTACTAGTGTCACTTTGCAGATGGCGGACCGTTTCATAAAACGCCCTTTGGGAGTTTTAGAAGACGTGCCCGTTAGAGTTGGGAAATTTTTTATCCCAGTTGATTTTATCGTCCTTGACATGGCCGAGGACACCCAAATTCCCATAATTTTGGGAAGGCCATTTTTGCACACCGCCGGCGCGGTGATTGATGTCAAGAACGGTAAATTGACCTTGGAAGTGGGTGGAGACACCATTGTTTTCTGCTTAGATAGTACACTTAAGAATCCGATGATAACGGATTCATGTTGCATGATTGATGTTATGGATGTGTTGGTTCATGATTCTATGGAGGCGTCCCTTATACGGGATCCCTTAGAAGCTTTGATATGTTTGGAAGCGTGTGCAGGTGATGCTTCCGTTGACTCTGCTGTTGTTGATGCCTTAGAGGCCGCTTTGGAAGGAAGGATGCTCACGGAGGAACAAGGTGTCGATGTAACCAACATCGTACACACCTCATTTGCTATTGACACATCCGTTCCGGAGCGTAAGCCACTTCCGTCTCACCTTAAATATGCCTTTTTAGACGATACCGAGAGCTTCCCCGTGATTGTAAGTGCTGATTTAACTGAGCAACAACTTTCTGATTTGTTAGTTGTTTTAAAGAAAAATAGGAAAGCTTTGGGGTATAGTCTTGATGACTTGAAGGGAATCAGTCCCGATTTCTGTATGCATAGAATTAATCTTGAGGAAGGTCATCGTCCTTGTGTCCAGGGTCAACGTAAGTTGAACCCGAACATGCAAGAGGTTGTTAAAAAGGAAGTTATGAAGTTGTTGGATGCGGGAATTATTTATGCGGTTCCCGATTCAAAATGGGTGAGTCCGGTGCAGGTTGTACCTAAGAAGGGAGGGACTACTGTGGTCCCGAATGAGAAGAATGAGTTAATCCCTACACGAATTGTGACGGGATGGAGAATGTGTATAGATTATAGAAAGTTGAACACCGCTACACTTAAAGACCACTTCCCATTGCCCTTTATCGACCAAATGCTTGAGAGACTAGCTTCTCACAAGTATTTTTGCTATTTAGATGGATATTCGGGATTTTTCCAAATCCCGATACACCCCGCCGACCAAGAAAAGACCACGTTCACTTGTCCATATGGCACTTTCGCATATCGCAGGATGCCATTCGGGCTATGTAATACACCCGCCACCTTTCAAAGGTGCATGATGAGCATCTTTTCCGACTACATCGAGTCCATTATGGAAGTGTTTATGGACGACTTTAGTGTGTATGGTATGAGTTTTTCAGCTTGTTTAGCTAATTTGGATACCATTTTAAACCGATGTGTCGAGGTTAGTTTGGTCTTGAATTGGGAAAAATGCCATTTTATGGTCACTGAGGGTGTTGTTTTGGGTCATGTGGTCTCCGAAAAGGGCATTCAGGTGGATAAAGCAAAGGTGCAAGTGATTGAGCAATTACCCTTGCCGGTTAATGTAAAGGGAGTGAGAAGTTTCCTTGGTCATGCGGGATTTTATCGCCGCTTTATCAAGGACTTTTCCAAAATTGCTAAGCCACTTACACAATTGCTCTTAAAGGATGCCCCTTTCGATTTTACTGATGAGTGTGTGGAAGCTTTTAACAGGATTAAGCAGGCCCTCATTTCTGCTCCGATCATTCAGTCACCGGATTGGAATTTGCCATTCGAGATAATGTGTGACGCGAGTGATTATGCTGTGGGAGCGGTTTTGGGCCAAAGGAAGGACAAGGTCTTGCATGCTATATACTACGCTAGCAAAACACTTGATAATGCTCAGATGAATTATGCCACCACCGAGAAGGAGTTGCTAGCTATAGTGTATGCTTTGGAAAAGTTCAGAACCTACTTGGTTGGATCGAAAGTCATTGTTTTCACCGATCATGCGGCACTCAAGTACCTCCTTGCTAAGAAAGAAGCAAAGCCCCGATTACTTCGATGGATCCTCCTCCTCCAAGAGTTTGATTTATCGATCCGAGATAAGAAGGGAGCGGAAAATGCCGTTGCAGATCATCTTTCGAGGCTTCGAGTTGAGGAGGAGGGAGTTGTCATCCCCATAGATGACTCTTTTCCCGATGATTCTCTCATGGCCTTAAGTTCCGGTGCAAGCGAAGGACCTTGGTATGCGGATTATGCTAATTATTTAGTTGGCAAGGTATTACCTTCCGATCTTTCCTATCAACAAAAGAAAAAATTTCTACATGATGTCCGACAATTTTTTTGGGATGACCCTTATTTATTTAAGGAGTGTGCCGATGGTATTTTCCGTCGATGTGTCCCTCAATGGGAAGTTCGAGGGGTTCTAGAGAGTTGTCATTCATCGCCATATGGTGGCCATCATGGACCGAGCCGAACCACAGCCAAGGTCCTCCAGTCGGGTTTTTATTGGCCAACCTTATTCCGGGATGCCCAAGCTTTTATTATGTCCTGCGATGTATGTCAAAGGACCGGTAATATTTCTAGGAGGCATGAGATGCCTCAAAATGGGATTCTCGAAGTAGAAATTTTTGATGTTTGGGGTGTAGACTATCAAGGCCCGTTCCCGTCATCCAAGGGCAACCGGTATATTTTGGTTGCGGTTGATTATGTCTCCAAGTGGGTGGAGGCAGTGGCATCTCCGGCTAATGATGCTAGAACGGTAATATCTCTGTTTAAAAAGACTATTTTTTCCCGCTTTGGTGTTCCAAGGGCGATTATTAGTGATGGTGGAAGCCATTTTCATGAGAAGCGACTTGATGCTTTGCTTGCTAAGTACGGTGTCTCGCACCGTACCGGTCTTGCCTACCACCCTCAAACGAGTGGGCAAGTTGAGGTGTCCAATAGGGAAATCAAGTATATTCTCCAAAAGGTCGTGTCAAAAGCTAGGAAGGATTGGAGCTCTAAGCTAGATGATACACTATGGGCTTATCGTACCGCCTTTAAAACGCCTATTGGTACTTCACCTTACCGATTGGTCTATGGCAAGTCATGCCATTTACCGGTCGAGCTTGAGTATAAGGCTTGGTGGGCGATTAAGGAGCTTAACTTGGATCCACATTTGAGTGGGGAGAGGAGGCTTATGCAGCTGAATGAGTTGGAGGAATTCCGACTTGGTGCCTATGATAGTGCTCGAGTTTATAAGGAGCGCACCAAGCGCTGGCATGACAAGCATATCCTTCACCGTGAGTTCAATGTGGGAGATAAGGTATTATTATTCAATTCGAGGCTCCGGTTGTTTCCCGGAAAGTTAAAATCTCGTTGGTCCGGACCTTTTTCTGTCACCCACGTGGGTAAATTTGGCTCGATTGAAGTCGAGAGTGATGCGGGTGAACGATTCAAGGTGAATGGTCAACGATTGAAGTTATATCATGAAGGTGCTCAAGTTGGAGCGATTGAGGTTATACGACTTCATCCCGTTCCCTTATCCCACTAAACCTTATCCTCATCAAGTCGTGCGGGACTCTAAACCAGCGCTACCGGGAGGCAGCCCGAGTATGTATATAATTTCCCTCATTATTATTATTATTATTATTATTATTCTTTTAGTTATCTTAGTGAGGATGAGAGGAGGGACTAACGTTTTGGAGATGCGCAGAATCATCGGAAATAACTTGATGTGGAGATATTAGTGAAATAAGGAGAAGGAAAAAAATTCGTCATACTTGTGTTAAAACAGCAGGTCACCTCAGCCTAGGCCTAGGGGGCCTGTCGACTCTAGGGGCCGAGGTACGAGTTGGATTTGAACTCGAAAAGAAGGATTTGTGCACCTCAGCCTGTGCCCAGGCCGCCTATGGACTTCAGGGGCCGAGGCACAAAGGAAAAATAAGGAAAATTGGAGCAAAAATCTCAAAAAGAGCAGTCCGGCCGGCCAGCCGGCCCCCGGTCCATACCGGCTGGCTGTGAGAGAAAAACTTCAATTAAAAAAATCAAAAAAAACGAGGTGAGCAGTCCGGCCGGCCAGCCGGCCGCCGGTCCAGACCGGCTGGGGCGTACAACAGACCCCCAAACCCATTTCTCGTGTCATTTCATTCATTCCTCCACTTCTCTCGTCTCTCTCTTCTCTCTCTCATCCCCCAAAACCCCAATTTTCTTATTTCCCAGCACTCATCCTCACTTTCTTCACCATCATTCCTCAAAATTTCCCCATTTTTCCCTCAAGTGTGCTACTTTCAGCTGATTTGCAATGCCTCCTCGGAACAAGCGCACCAGAAACGAACATGCTCAACCCGACATTGAGTCCGATCCGGTTTTTCCAGGTGTAATTTTTACCACTATTGACCAAAAGGTACGGTTTCAGAACTTGAGAAAGCGGTCTATTGTTCCAACTCGTTTTATCGATCGTGATGCTATGCGAACTTTAGGCTTAGATTCTGCTTTGGAACTATTGTTTAAGGGTGTTGGTATGGGTACATTTTTTACGATGCGTCGTAACACGTTTACCCAGCTTACGTTGGAATTTCTGAGTTCGTTTGAGGTACATAAGAATAGACGGACTGGTGATATTTCTGTTGAGTTCCGTTTATTGAATACTAGTTTTGCGCTGAGCCTGAAACAGTTTGGGGATTGTTTTGACCTTAAGGATTATGACGACCGTACACCACCCGAGCATGCTAATTTTAGGGTGGGTGATTTTTGGGAATGCATTGCTGACGCCCCGTACACTACCGCGGGGCATATGAGTTCAAACAATATTCATAATCCTGTTATTAAGGTTTGGCAGAGGTTTATGGGGTGGACGATTTTTGCTAGGAAAGAGCCACATAATGTGCGCACCGAGGAGGTGTTTATTTTGGGTTCATATTTGCGGCGTAAGCCGAAGGTGTGGCATATCAATATTACCTATCACCTGGTCCTCCAGTTTAGGAGAATAGCTACGGCCGTTGCCGACGTTCCCATTTATATAGGCGGGTTAGTCACGCAATTAGCTCTCCGGTTGACCGCTTTTCGCGAGGCAGATCATGATCCGGTCCCGGGTGAGATTACTCTTAGCCTCCGATATTTGGCTTCTCTTAACTGGATTTCTTCTAGGCATCAGAATCGTTGGGCTTGGCTTATTCATGAGCAGGCGACTATTATTTTGCAAGCCGGGTCGGTTTTGTCACTTGAGGCTGATCAGCCTAATTATTTATTACCCGTCGCTGCCCCTAGCTCTCTTCTTTCGTCGCATGCTGTTACCTATACTCGTCGCCCGACGAGCGAGCCTAGTACCTCCCGCCCCACTTCTGAGCCCGGTCCATCTCAGCCTGCTCCCGAGACCACCACCACTACTACTTTTGAGCAGCCTCCTCCACCGCCCCAGTATGCTTCCCTCCATCCCGATCTGATTTCGTGGATGGAGCGCATGGAGTTGAGTGCCGGTTCGTCACGTTCTGACTTTGATACTTTTCGCACGGAGACTCGTGCCGACACCGCTGCTACTCACGCTCGTCTGGACAGGTTATATGCTGATCAGTGTCTCGGGATGTATCCCGTTTATGATGACTATGCTAGGCGTGCAGCTGTGCCACCACAGGGCCCTTATCCCTCGTACTTTTCGTGGCCCGTGGGTGGTTATACTGACCCTTCGATTCATGGCGACTTCCATCTTCACACTGACTATTTCAGTGCCCCGACGGGCCCTGCTTTTGGAGCCGCTGGTGATTATCAGGGAGGTGGTTGGTATACGGGTGGTGCGTCAGGTTCTGGGACCGCTGCAGATGATGGTATGGAGGATGATGATTTTGGTGATGATGATGATGATCAGTAGCGGATTGCTGACTCCGCTACCTCTCCATGTGTATATTTGGTATGTTTTTTTTTCTCTTTCCTCGGATTTTATTTGTGTCCCCCACCAATTTTGGGTCTGTATGATATGGACATTGAGGACAATGTCGAGTCTAGCGTGGGGGAGTTTTTAGTATTTCTAGTTTTATTTCCTTGAGTCTTAGTGGTTGTCTATGATACCGATTATGCAGCAATGATGATAATTTGCACTCTTTAGGCCACCTACTCATTCTTAATTGGCATTCATTTGACCTTTGTTATGTGGAATAATAATTAATCGGCAAGTTTGCAACCAACCGGGCTATGATTTGTGGTTCCCATTTAGACCGACCCTGCATTTGGGCTTTAGCTACAAAATTGGTGAGATTTAGAGCCTCCTGTAGCCAGTACATTCATACCTGGCTACCACTTAGGATTGTGTGTAGGACTCCTCGTGGAATATGCTATGTCAATACGCATAAGTATGGTGTTTGCCCCTTCATTTTGACTAACTTGCCTAGTGATCATTTTTGGGTCATTTTCATTTTCATCTATTTCTATCCATTTTCTCCTTGGCTAAAATGTTAAAGAATTCACAAAATGAACTACAAAATCAAATTTGCCTACCCAGCCAAGCTTGATGAAGTAGGTCACCTAGTGCGTTCTATGCTCGTTACTGTGTGATTTTGGAGATTTTTGATGGATGATTGGATGCGGTTGACTCTGTCTCAAGGGAGTTTGTAGATCTTGTCCGGGTTAGTTTGGGTTATTGTATATATTTGCTTCTAATTTTATCAAGCTGAAAAAAAATATAGTTCAAAAAAAAAAGAGAGGAAAAAAAATGAAAAAAGGAAAAAGGAAAAAAATCGAAAAAATCGAAAAAGAAGAAGAAAAAAAAGAAAAAAATCAAAACAACACAAAAAAAAATATATGTTATTCTTGTTACTTTTATTTTTCCGTTTACTTGATGAAATTTGAGCGCCCTCTTTTGATCCCGGACTCGTTCTCGTTGGTTGGTGGTTTGTATGATTTGTTTATGGAAGTGGAAGAATTTTTGAGTTGAGCATTATCACACTAGTTAGCTCACTAGCTTGGCTTTAACCTCACAAGACCATATCGATTTCCACCTTCTACCTTGTTATCACCATCCTTGCCTCCCTTTGTGATCTTAGCACGTTTTGTAAAAATTTAGAGGTCGATACCATATTAGATTGCGGGTATATTTCCATGAGTTGGAGTAGTTGAGCGTTTTCATATATATATTTCACATTTACACACCCTTCCTAATTGAGCGATAAGTGGCTCCGTGAGTAGCCTTTGCAGGGGCTTTGGTTGAAAGTGTGGTTTCTACATGTTATGCTTGGTAAAATTGTGCATTTGTTGATGGGTTATTTTTCCTATTTCCCGTCTTGGAATTCGTTTCTTAGACTTGGTTTAGATGTTTGCTATGACGGACTTGAGTATTTGGTTGCCTACTATTTGCTTTGAGCTGTTTCGGTATTATATTAGTTGTTTTCTTACGGGTCTTGCTTGAGGACAAGCAAGGGTTCGGTTCGGGGGAGTTTGATGTGTTGTATTTATATAGCTTTTCTCCCTCGATTCCGTTGTCTTTTATGGTCGGAACGCGCTCTTTAGAGCCGTTTCTTCTAACATTTTGCTTCGAGTGAGTGTTTTTGTAGATTCTACACGATTTCAGGTCTTTTTGTGCAATTACACTCATATCTGGTTAGAAGAACGATCCCGAGACAAAACCCGTGCCTCAAGACGTTTAGGCGACGAAGAAATGGGAGGTGACGATTCAATGGGCCATGAGAAGCGGCCCATAGCTTCTTTTATTAAGTGTGTGCACGCCAGCCTGCATGTGACCGGCGGCCTGCCAGCCGGCCGGCAAGACACAAGCCATTTTTTTAGTTTCATTTTGATGTGTGCCTCGGCCCCTGCATGTGGCAGGCGGCCGGCCGGCCGGCCGGGGTGCACACCCAGTTCTTTTTCCGCCTCATTTTGTATAACTAGGAGAGGAGGATTATTTATCTAGCTATCACTCTTGATACTTAGAAATTTTTCTTTAGAAAACTCGTGACCTTTAGGATTCTAGCACTCGGTTTTCACTCGGATTCGATTTCGGTAATTTCATTTTATGCAATTTTCAGTTCTACGTTTCAATCTTCATCGTAAATTACTTAGTTCGTCGTGATTTTCTCTATTTGCAATTTGTTGTTCCGTTTAGTTCGTTAGATTTTCGTCCGTTTATCATTAGATTTATTTGCTTCACCTTTTTATCATGAATTCTATATATGCGATTAGTTGTTTCGTAATCATCATGCGTAGCTAATTTTCTCGCTAGGGTCGAGGGGGATCGATGGGTTATTGTACGATTATGTTACTTTGATACTAAATTCATAATTATGCTAGTACCACTTTCGCGTGTTTATTTGTCGATTAATTTGTTAAAGGCCACAACATTTTAATCTGTTTGGGAAATTCTAGTTCCTGTGCGAAAGCCGAATTAGGATTAGATCACGCGCGATTTGGTAGGGAGTCTAATAAGTTGCGAGAGCCCGTTAGAACCTTCCTAGGTTGACACGATTCGAGAGAACGTGTTATAGCCGACTAGCATGTTATATGTTTATTATTATCGTCGCATAATTGTTGAGCATCTATCGTGAACCCGTGACCTTAGTTTTCACCTCTTTATTAGATTCGATTATTTATTATCGCATTTCAGTAGTGTTTTTATATCCTTCCACCAATTCAACCGTTCAAGAGCATCCTAGAATCGCCATAGCTAATTGACTAGTTTAACTGTTTCCCTGTGGATTCGATACCTTGCTTGCCGCTATCTTCTTGTTAGTAGCATTAGGTTTACCTTGATTGGGTGTGACAAAATAATTTTATGTCTTTTAAAAGTCTCAATAGAAATCCAAATGACCCTTACATTACACCGGGGAATAGTATTTGATGTGGAGTTTGTCTAGCGCGAATATTGTGCCATCTTATTCCGAGACCCAAAAGGCCAAAAAACGTGGATTATAACCTTCAAAATCGATCATTTTTTGCTATTTTCAAAAGAAGTGAAAGTCAGTCAAAAGCGCGACTGTGTTTTGAATAAAATTTGTCGATAGAAATAGAATGTTTAATACTGATTATTAAAACCCTCTAACACGATATAAAATGAAGTATTGGGCTTGTTTCGACTGATTCCAACACGTCTTAAAAGACAATTTTATGGCTTTTAAAAGTCTCAATAGAAATCCAAATGATCCTCACATTACACCGGAGTATTGTATTTGGTGTGGAGTTTGTCTAGCGCGAATATTGTGTCATCTTATTTCGGGACCCAAAACGTCAAAAAACGTGGATAACCTTCAAAATCGATCGTTTTTTGCTATTTTCAAAAGCAGTGAAAGTTGATCATGAGCGCGACTGTTTTTTGTCGAAAATTTATCGGTAGAAATAGAATGTCAAATAATGATTATTAGAAACCTCTGACATGATATAAAATAAAATATAGAGAGCTTGTTTGGACATATTTCGACACGTTTTAAAAGACATTTTTATGGCTTTTAAAAGTCGCAATAGAAATCCAAATGACCCTCACATTACAACGGGGAATTGTATTTGGTGTGGAGTTTATTTAGCGCGAATATTGTGCCATCTTATTCAGGAACCCAAAAGGCCAAAAAAACGTGAATAATAACCTTCAAAATCGATCGTTTTTTGCAATTTTAAAAGTAGCGAAAGTCGGTCAAAAGCGCGACTATTTTTTTAAGGAAACTTATCGATAGAAATATAATAATGTCCAATAATGATTATTAGAACCGCCCTCTACCACGTACGATATAAAATGAAGTATCGAGCTCATTTAAACAGATTCTGACATGTCTTAAAAAACATTTTTATGGCTTTTTAAAGTCTCAATAAAAATCGAAATGACCTTCACATTACAGCGGGGGATTGTTATTGGTGTGGGGTTTGTCTAGCGCGAATATTATGCCTTCTTATTCTGAGACCCAAAGGGCCGAAAAAACGTGGATAATAACCTTCAAAATCGATCGTTTTTTGTTATTTTAAAAAGCAGTGAAAGTCGGTCAAAAGCGCGACTGTTTTTCGCCGAGAACTTTTTGATAGAAATCGAATGTCAAATAATGATTATTAGAACCGTCTAACACGATACAAAATGAAGTATAGAGCTTGTTTGGACAGATTCCAACACGCACGTCTTAAAAGGTAATTTTATGGCTTTTAAAAGTCTCGAAAGAAATCCAAATGACCATCACATTACAACGGGGCATTATATTTGGTGTAGAGTTTGTCTTGCGCGAATATTGTGCCATCTTATTCCGTGACTCAAAAGGCTGAAAAACGTGGATAATAGCCTTCAAAATAGATCATTTTTTGCTAATTTCAAAAGCAATGAAAGTTGGTCAAGAGCGCGACTGTTTTTTGCCGAAAACTTGTCGATAGAAAGAGAATGTCTAATAATAATTATTAGAAACCTCTAACACGATATAAAATAAAATATAGAGAGCTTGTTTGGACAGATTCTGTCACGTCTTAAAAGACATTTTTATGGCTTTTCAAAGTCTCAATAGAAATTCAAATGACTCTCACATTATACCGGGACATTGTATTTGGTATGGAGTTTGTCTAGCGCAAATATTGTGACATCTTATTCCGGGACTCAAAAGGCCGAAAAACGTGGATAATAAATAACCTTCAAATTGATCATTTTTTGCTATTTTCGAAAGCAGTGTAAGTCGATCAAGAGCGCGAATGTTTTTGCCGAAAACTTGTCGATAAGAATAGAATGTCTAATGATGTTTATTAGAACTTTCTAACACGATAAAAAATGAATTATAGAGAGCTTGTTTGGACAGATTCGGACACGTCTTAAAAGACAATTTTAAGGCTTTTAAAAGTCTCAATAGAAATCTAAATGACCCTCGTATTACACTGGGGCATTGTATTTGGTGTGGAGTTTGACTAGCGCAAATATTGTGCCATCTTATTCCGGGACCCAAAAGAATGAAAAAACGTGGATAATAATCTTCAAATTCGGTCATTTTTTGCTATTTCAAAAGCAGTGAAGGTCAGTCAAAAGCGCGACTTTTTTTGATGAAAACTTTTCAATAGAAATCAAATGTTTAATAATGATTACTTGAACCCTCTAACGCGATATAAATAGGAGTATAGAGTTTGTTTCGACTGACTCCGACACATTTTAATTAAAAGACATTTTTATGGCTTTTAAAAGTCCCAATAGAAATCCAAATGACCCTTACATCACACCGGGACATTGTATTTGGTGTGGAGTTTGTTTTGAGAATATATTATGCCATCTTATTCCGCAACCCGAAAGGACGAAAAAACGTGGATAACAACCTTCAAAATCTGTCTTTTTTTTTTTTGCTATTTTCAAAGGCACTGAAGGTCGGTCAAAAGCGCGACTGTACTTTTTGTTGAAGAAACTTGTCGATAGAAATGAAATGTCTAATAATGATTATTAGTGCCCTCTAACACGATATAAAATGAAGTATTGAGCTTGTTTCGACTGATTCCAACACGTCTTAAAAGATAATTTTATGGGTTTAAAAAGTCTCAATAAAAATCCAAATGACCCGTACACGGGGCAATTTATTTGGTGTGAAGTTTGTCTAGCGTGAATATTGTGTCATCTTATTCCGGGACACAAAAGGCCAAAAAAACGTGGATAATAAATAACCTACAAAATCGATCGTTTTTTAGTATTTTCAAAAGAAGTGAAAGCCGGTCAAACGCGCGACTGTTTTTTGACGAAAACACAAACAACTCTGATGGGAATGAAAAATGTTGACTCTCTCTTTTTTTTTAATAATCTCGTAACCAAACGCTTCCTTAAAGTTTTCTTATAGTAGTAACTTTATTAAAATCAAATTTAAAAGTTTTTTTTTTTGGTACTCAAATTTAAAAGATTATAATGAGGAAGATGTGGAATATAAAAGGCGAGTAACAAGGGCAGAAGAAATTGATAGAAGTATATGGGCATATGGCTAAAATTAAATCAAATTTAAAAGATTATAATTGATAGATGTCTTATTGTTTGCATATGGGCTGTGGGCATATGGCTATGCCTATAACTGGGGACTACTTTTTACCGTCGGCGCTTTACTTCTTACCGTCGGCGTTAATTACGTGAAATGACGACTTTGTCCTTGCTATTTATTTTCAAAATAATATTACTTTTACATTTTAATTATAGATTATCGATTTATTAAAACTCGATAACAAAACCGTCTTTTTATCAAAACCGACTCCCTATATAGTTAATTACGCAAAATGACAAGTTCTCATTTGCAATTAATTCTCGAAATATTATTACATTTACATTTTATAGAGTATCGGTTTATTAAAACTCGATAATAAAACCGTTTTTTCGATTATTGTTACGCCTCCGATTTTAAACAGTTAATTAGATTAATTAACGACTTAATACAATTTAATAAACGTAATTTAAGTATAATGTAAATCATCCAATGGTATGAGACATGAAGTATAAGGTGGTGAAATTGGTTACATTGATAACATTTCATACAAATGGTCCGGGTTTGAATCCTTTTGTTCGCACATTTGTCTTTTGAAAAAATAATTAAAATTTTCAAAATTATGCAATTAACAAGGATCGAACCCCAGACCTACTGAATAAGAGGCAAATGACCAAACCACTACACCACCATCGACTCGTAGATGGGGGAGTCGAAAAATTTCTTCGACTCGCGGATGGGGGAGTCGAAGATTTTTTTCGACTCCCCCATCCACAAGTCGAAGAAATTCTTCGAACCCCCATTTTTTAAATGTGCGAACAAGAAGATTCGAACCCGGGCCATTTGTATGAAATATTATCAATGTAACCAATTTCACCACTTTATACTTCATGTCTCATATCATTGAAAAATTTATATTATACTTAAATTATTTCTCAAAACTTTCAAGTATTATAGAGAAAATAATACGACCCTTAGGTGGGTCGAAAAACCCAATTGACCTGACCCATTTCCGGATTTTTTTTTTAATTTTAATTTGCATTGATCTGTATAATAAATCTTGATTGTCGACTTGTCGTAGATTAATTAGGATTTAATTTGCATATTACTCGTATTTGTTAATTATGTTTATTAAATTGTATTAAGTCGTTAATTAATCTAATTAACTGTTTAAAATCGGAGGCGTAACAATAATTGAAAAAACGGTTTTATTATCGAGTTCTAATAAACCGATATTCTATAAAATGTAAATGTGATAATATTTCGAGAATTAATTGCAAAGGAGAATTCGTCATTTTGCGTAATTAACTATATAGGAAGTCGGTTTTGGTTTATTACGATAATCGAAAAAGACGGTTTTGTTATCGAGTTTAAAAAAAAAAATTATAATCTATAAAATGTAAAAGTAATATTATTTTGAGAATAAATAGTAAGGGCAAAGTCGTCATTTCACGTAATTAACGCCGACGGTAAGAAGTAAAGCGCCGACGGTAAAAAGTAGTTGCGCTATAACTCTATAAGCCTCTATTCTATACCAACTCTAGATATTCTCCATACTGTACAATTTATCAAAGTACGAAGATTTATGGCTTCTTTTTAAGGCTAAGTTTAAAGGGAGTTTGAGTAAGAGTCTGAGACTCAGATTTGTTGAGACTGAGACTCATACCTGGATAATGTGGTTGGTATGAGTCTGAGACTCAGACGGATGGAAGATTAAAGGAAGTTTGAAGTTGAGTCTGAACAAAAGTCTGAGTCTCAGATTCTTTGAGTCTGAGACTCATATCTGGTTAAAGTGGTTGAGACGGTCTGAGACTCAGATAAGTCTGAAGTTGAGTCTTGGATTTCAAAGACTCATCCTCAGACTCGTTCATTCAGTTCAGTTCAGTTCCGTTCATTTTAGTTCAGTTCAGTTCAAATAAGTTGTTATTATTATTATTATTATTATTAATTATTATTATTATTATTATTATTAATTATTATTAATATTTGTTAAATATTAAAACTAATGACATTTTTATAAAATTTATATTAATATAATAATAAAAATTAATATTGTTTTTATTGTTATTAATATTATTACTATTAAATATTAATATTGATTATTAATATTAATATTAGTATTATTATAATATTATGAATAACTAATATTATTAATATTATTATTTATTATTACTATTATTACTATTGTTATTGTTATTGTTATAAATATTATTATTATAAAATATTTTTATTAATAATATTTTTATTAAAATTAAAATTAGTATAATAATTATAATAATTAATATTTTTGATACAATAATTAACATTATTATTTGTTGTTACAATAATAATTAATATTTTTTTTTTTGTAACTAGTAAACTTGTTATTATTATTTCTGTATTTCAGGCTACTTTAGTTCAATTTGTCTCAGCTCAGTTCAGTTTAACTTATTTTACTTTAGCTCATTTCACTTCATTATAAAAGGACATGATCAAAATAATTTGTATTAGATGATAAGTTGTATATATGATAAAAAGCAAATTCGTATAATAAATGATAAATAATACTGCACGTAGTAATAAAAACGGATAATGAATTGATAGTTATTCCCGACCAAACCAAACAAAACCTAGTTCGAGTTGAACATGACCAAACCGACCCGAACCAACGATCCGACCCAGACCCGACAACTAGACATGACAAAACTGACTCGACCTGAAATGACCCAACCTTAATAAGCCAACTCGATCCCGATCTGATATCCAAACTAAAGATTCTAGGTGGACTCGTAACCTAAATTGACCCGAGTAAACCCGAAATTGACTAGACTATTATTATAAAAAACGAGTCGATATCCCTAAAAAGATGAAAATAGCAAACCCAAAATGATCTAGCCCGACCCAAAGTCAAAGCGAAACTCACTTAACCCAAACCCGACCCGGTTGACTTGTTTGCCAGGTTTATCGACAACCCAACCCGAACTCGACCCACCCGCCCGATTGCCACTTTTAATAATGACCACTTGGAAATAAATTTATTCGTATGTCACAAGATTTATTTAACAATTAATTATTTAATTGTAATTATTCGAGTAATTAATCGAGTTATAAAATAAACGTAGATATTGAGGTAAATAAAATAAAAATAAGTTATGTAGAAAGTTGAGGTGAGATGATGTAAATAAAAAAATAAAAAAAATAAAATAAGGTAGATAAAAAGTTGAGGTGAGATGAATAAAAAATAATAAAAAATAAGGTATGTGAGAGGAGAAAGTCTGAGATGAGTATGTGGATAAAGTGTACTTTTGTAAAATAAGGTATGTGAGGGGAGAAAGTCTGAGATGAGTCTGTGGATAAAGTGTACTTTTGTAGTGAGAGTCTTAAGAATGAAAAGTGAGTGAAAAACTGAGCTGGCCAAGTCTGAGAAAAAATGATGGATCTGTGGATAAACATAGTCTAATTAGGGCTACAAGTTCAATATACGGGTAAAACACCAGCAAAACTAAGTCGTATGTAATAAATTAATTTCATAACACCGCTAGTATATCATTTCACGATCTAAGGTACGTTCTTAACTAATATGGAGTAAATTTTGTAAATTAAGACGTCAATGATTGAAATACATACCTACACCCATCCATTTCTGTACTATTTTACAGTAACAATCTGTCTCCCGTGAGAGACTGTCTTACACTATCGAAAAAAAAAGTATAAATTATTAAAATATTGTAACTATATGATAGGTCTCACGATAAATATAATATGGAACCGTTTTATATGAGAAACCACAAAATAAAGTTACTACACAGTAATTTTACACATAATAGTACTGTAGTACATACAGAATACTTGAACCATCAATTTAATCTTAGTTTCCACATATCACACATGAAAAACAGGAATACTTTGCTCATTCTTGAAGAAGTTATGAGGATCCACAATGGTCTTAACCTTCACCAACTTATCAAAATTACTCATGAAATACTGAACTCCATACTTTCTCCCTTCCAAGTAACTTTTTTTACTGCCTTCATGTTGGTTTACCCCCAAGTCAAGGTCCCTATAGTTATAGTAAGCTTGCCTTGGGTACTTTGTAACATAGGGTGTCATATAACCATAAAGTTTTCTTACCAAACCCATGTAATATTTCTCCTTTTCTTCACCTTCTTCATCCCAATTAGCCAAGTATTGGATCTTAAACAAGTTACCTTTTCTATGTGGGAAAGGAGTTTCACCCACACCAATTTCACTCATTTTCCCACCATATGGGTTAAATGTGAGTCTCGGAGTTTCAAGCTCGATCATTTTGGAGAATATGAACTCGAACCCTTCTTTGGAGATCAGGTCACGTACATAGTCTGACTTTCTTGTTAAATGGGATAGTTTTGTGGGGGTTCTTTCAAGGAGAACCTCAATCGGGGTAACAATTGGATCATAATCGGCCCAAAACAGAACCGATTCAACCCAACTAACTTCATGACAATCCGATTCTAACAATCCAAGTTTTGGGAAATGTTCTTCCATCAAAGAAAGAAGCCTCTTAGACTCTCCTAAGAACAACGTAATAAACGTTGCTCGAACCGTCTTTTTCCCTTCATCAATTCCGTCAACAACGTCCAAAGTTAACCTTATAAAGAGATCATCATCAATCGAACTCGCAATCTCTTGCCATTGAAGCACAATATCGAGAGCATTCTCCTCAATAGTCCTCGAAACCCTAAAAACCGTCACAATTTCCGGAACCCTAACCAATTTAACCTTATAAGAAACAATAACACCAAAAGTAGCACCTCCACCACCTCTTATAGCCCAAAACAACTCTTCACCCATACTTTCCCTATTTAGCAACCTACCATTAACATCAACGATTTCAGCATCGATGACATTATCTACCGTAAGACCGTACTTCCTCATCATATTCCCATACCCGGCCCCACTAAAATGACCTCCTACACCGACACTAGGGCAAACCCCCGCAGGAAACCCTAGCACATTGCTAACCCTAGCAATATTATAGATGAATTCTCCTAGGGTTGCACCTGCATGAACCCATGCAGTCTCGTCCTCGACATTAACCTTGACAGATCGAAGGTTAAACATGTCGAGGATGAAGAAAGGGGTGTTTGATACGTAGGATAAACCCTCGTAGTCGTGACCACCACTTCGGATTTTCATCTGAAGACGGTTGCGTTTGGCCCACGTTATCGCACCTTGTACGTGGGTTGCATGGAGAGGAGTGATTATGGAAACTGGCTTTGGTGTTGTTGGTGTCATGAATCGAAGGTTTCGGATGTGGGAGTTGAGGATCGATGCGTAACACGAGTTTTGTTTTGTGTAAATTATTGAAGAAGGGATTAAAGAGTTGATATCATTATTATTATTATTATTATTAGTCCCATCATTTTCATGTTTTTTTTCGTTTGATGAGTGATTTTTTTGGTAAATTTGATTGAGTTGATTGGTAGTCATCTTTTGAAGTTTTGATAAGTAGGGAGAGAGTGATAAGAAGAGAATAACCACCGATGAAATGTTTATTGTTGCTTGAAATGGAGATTGTTTGTATGTAGCACTCATTTATAGGAGTGGTGGCTTATATGGCTTCAACATGCATCACTTCACCGTTCTTACCTTTCATTAATAAAAATTCATACGACATCTACGCCTTATATCAAAATTGAACGAATACAATACTACTACTATAAAATTTGAGTAAAATAAATTCTCGTTAAACTAAAGATCTCACACTATGATTTGATCTCCATTTTTACATATCTCATTTCAACCTATCGTTGTTTAATGATACAGCTTTTCACAAGAGGATCTTCAGATCTTCCAAGATTTTGAAGAGAATCGATTTCATCTAGCCTGATAGATTGTAGCCGACAGTCTGACATAAATTGAGATACCATATAATGAATAGTTGTGGTACTGATCTTCCGTGTTCTCTCTGTTATCATAGATTCAACCTCTCTCCTAGAAGAGATGGCGAAACCCATCAATTGATGGAGGCGAAATGACTTCAGATCAGCGTTCTTAATTGGCTATATATTCCTTTAAAATATCGTATAATTTGCCTTATGTATCAAAGAAAATTGAAAGGAAAAGGTGGATCGCAATCCTTATATTCTCATAGTCGAACTCCTTCCAATTGAGTTCAAATTACTCTTTATTTTGTAAAACATACGGAGTAAATCGTAAGATATTTATCTCGATTATATTTAGTCCAATTTATAAAATTTAAATATAAGACTAAATATTTAGGTTCATTATTGGAAAGGTTACTAATAATTCATTTGAGTACAAAAAATAGCATTATGGAGAAGTTAAATACTTATAGTGGTGGAAGTCTGGTCTTATAGAGTTTTATAGATCAGTTGGTCTCTCTTGCGATGGATATATCCGTCGTAAGCTTAAGACGGGTCAAATAGATACCATTTAAGGGGAAAAGGACAAAGGTCCCACCAATCTCACTTCTGTCTTTTCCCCTCAAATGGTATCTCCGTCACAAACAAGAATTTGTGTTTATAGATAGACCCTAAATACTCAAACGGGTAATTAATTTGAAAGGGATTTGAGACAAGCCAACAAGGTATATATACTCCTCTATTACAGTGATAAAGGATATGAAATCTTTATAATGTTAGGTACCACAGTACAATAATGAGTAGTTAACTAGTACTCGTACACTGTAAGGACTTACCTCAATTATAGAAGAGGTGCGGAAGGTGATGTAAGGAACTCAACCACTTTTCCATCTAACATTCCGTTATTTTGCATAAATCTTCCCTTTTTCCTTTTAACATTGTTCTGTTAATTTAATTTAGAAGCGATTTAAAAATATTAAATAATACAGGGATGGAGTTTCAAATCTGCGACCTATTGTTCAGGGTACCTAATCTTAACTATTAGGCTAAAACATCTTTGGTATAGTCGTATTATTGTCTAAGTTCAGGTGGATAGTCCCGTTGTTAAATGAGAACGTCGTCGTTTTTTGAATCCGCTAATATTCCAGTTTGAACGAGAATGTCTTATTTTCCTGCTAATATCTCAATTTGAACATATGGTTGGGTTTTGGATAAAATATGGATAGAGTGAAATTCAGGTCAGATCATTCGGGTCATGTATGTCTACCAACAGTAACAGTAACGGAAAAGTGGATGGAAAAGTGGATGAGGTCATATATAGGGAATAAGATCCTCTCCATTACCTCCTCTCCATTACTAGATTTTATATAGAGCTCTCCTCATTTATAGTTTGAGTCCTTATATCTACATTTATCAATACTAGTTAGTTTGGGTTGTCAAGTGTATAGTTTACTCGTAGAATAATTTACCGAATTCATAAATTAGGAAAACTAATATTATCGATCCTTTCGATAAATTTTACGGGGACCATCTCACGTTAATGTGAAACATAACAAGTTTTATGTTATCCATATTCCTAAGGGTAATATCAATTATTGTAGTATCATACGCAACATATTTTCATTGCCACCAAAGCATATCTAACCATATGGAGTATGAAACTTTATGTTTCTCTTCAATAATAAAGTTTCATACATTTATTGTGGACTAGGGGTGTAAACGAGCCGAGTCGAGCACGAGCTTGGCCTTGCTCGACTCGTGCTCGTTAAGCAAAATTCGAACTCGAGCCGATTTCGAGCTTACCTGAGCTTGAAAAAACTGAGCTCGAAACCAAGCTCGCGAGCTAAAATGCGAGTTCGAGCCTATATATAATTATTAAAATTTACGCTTTTTGCACCTATGTGTTTTAATAAATTGGGATCCAATAAACATATACAAACGTATTATGCAAATCAACCAGAACTTTTGATATGTAATTATTATTAGTATTTTTTTTAATAAATAAGAACAAAATATTAAATAATCACATCACATCGAGCTGCTCACGAGCTTTTTGAGCCGAGCCACGCCTTGCTCAACTCGACTCGTTAAGTTGTCGAGCTGAGCCCGAACTCGAGCCGAGCTTTAACCGAATCGAGTTCGAGCTGCTCGCGAGCTGTCTCGTCTCATTACCACCCCTATTGCAAACCCCTTTTGTTCTCTCTTTTACATATAAGGAGCTCATTATTTTCTTAATGGTTAAGGAGTTTCTTATACGTTATAAAAACTCTTTAAATATTACCATTGCTATTGTCCTAATTTCATATTGGAACTCTAAATCACAAATATCATCACGTGTGATATATATATATAAGTTTTGTCGGTGATAAGTAAGTTATGAGTAGGGAAGACGTAATCAAGTGGAGTAGTTCAGAATCTTATTGAGAGGAGGATGAGGATGAAGATGAGTATAAGTAATAAGTGGAGTATATCATATAAGATGTCAAAACAAGGTACGTAGAGAGGCAAGTAGCCATGGACATGGACTACTTCAGTTCCAGTTCCAGTTGGCATGTGATTCATGTCTCTCCTTCTGTCCTTCACAATCATATTTATTCATATTTGCCCTACCTATTTCGTATGCATGCTGGGGATTGAAGTCTCTTTCTCGCTAACCTCGCGGAAACGTCGTCGTTACGGATTTTTTATTTTTATTTTGATGTTAGTTGCATCTATCTTTAGCTACATTTTTTATAATTAAGTAACTATGAGATCGATAATATTGATTTTGAGATAAAAGAAATGTTATCTATCGACTTACTCGATCTATATATGTTAAAAGATGATACTTGTACTAAGTATATTTCTTTCATCATAGCTCTTAAATTTAACATGTCCATAATAAAAATGTTTTGTCAAAAGAAATAAAATGAATATAAATAATAGTGCTATATTAACGAATCTTTGTTAGCTACCGAGTAATTAAAAAGAAAGTTGGTTGCTTGATATTTTGAAATCAGACTTTGTTTTTTGATGTTTGCATTTGTGAAGTTGAGTAGACATGGAAGTGATGGTCGTACGGTTTTACAGTATTATTATTTGTAATGTAATTGGGTAAAGACGGATGGATTGGAGCAACTGCAGAGAGTAAGTAAATAGTACGGAGTAATAGTAAGATTGGTCCATAATTGAGGAGCAACATATTTTATGGTGTCAATTAAGTTGGCATTAAGAGGGAGGGGGGACAGTCACACAATCTATACTTACAATTAATCATTCTAGGACCCTTTAGCTTGTGTTTTGGTCTCATTATCACTTCCACCATTCATGTCTCTTTCATACTACGTACCAGTATATATCACGCTAACCACTACTGTACTGACTCCATCAATGACCGAGGGCTACGCTAACTTGGGTTAGTTAGACCTCGTTCTTTTGAATATGCAGACAAAGCATGTGTCCATATGATATGGTTTGTGGTCCTAAAATCTCAGCGTCATAGTCTTAGCTTCCCCAAGTCTAGGAAGTAGAATCCAACTAGTATTTGTGACATGTTACTGACCTCCATTTCAAGTTTATTCTAAAGAATATTCCTCCACCCTAACGTCTAGACCCGATAAATATGTCAATCCGATCAAGTTAACTCCAAGTCAAGCTACTTTCATGTCAGGATATCCACTCTTCGTTATACTAATATTCGGATAAGTTCCGAGTTAGGCTATGTCAAACCGGAGTCTTCAGTTTACGTGCCGACGACTCAGATTCGAGCTTTGTTATTGAGGTGGTCAAAATCTCTCTTATACTCGGAGGTTTTAAGACTAATACGAACTCTTAAACTCTAGTTAAAGCATGGTGGAGAATTTAAGGGACGGCTTTTAGGTAAAAAGTAGCTGCGTATCTTGGGGACTCCTTTTCATCTGTCACATCAAAGAAGCTTCCTAGCAACTTGTAGTGCAACATTTAGCAACAAGAGATCTAACCCTAATTTCCTCACTCTACTCTAAAATTACACCATGTGAATAATGAGTAGTCATTTCAATATTCGAAACTTTTGAAGTAACTTTCAAAAAAAAAGCGCAGCTACTTTTTACCGTCGGCGCTTTACTTCTTACCGTCGGCGTTAATTACGTAAAATGACGACTTTGCCCTTGATATTTATTCTCGAAATAATATTACTTTAACATTTTATAGATTATCGATTTATTAAAACTCGATAATAAAACCGTCTTTTTCGATTATCGTAATAAACCAAAACCGACTTCCTATATAATTAATATATGGAATTACGCAAAATGACAAGTTCTCCTTTGCAATTAATTCTCGAAATATTATCACATTTACATTTTATAAAGTATCGGTTTATTAGAACTCGATAATAAAACCGTTTTTTCGATTATTGTTACGCCTGTGATTTTAAAAAGTTAATTAGATTAATTAACGACTTAATACAATTTAATAAACGTAATTAACAAATACGAGTAATACGCAAATTAAATTAAATCTCAATTAATCTACGACAATCAAGATTTATTATACAAATCGATGCAAATTAAAAGAAAAAAAATCCGGAAATGGGTCGGGTCGAGTGGGTTTTTCGACCCACTCAAGGGTCGTATTATTTTCTCTATAATACTTGAAAGTTTGATGTGAGACATAAAGTATGAGGTGGTGAAGTTGGTCACAGTGACAACTTTCATACAAGTGACCCTGGTTCGAATCCTCTTGTTTACACTTTGAATTTATCTGCTATTGAAGAGGATCAAACCCCTGACCAACCAACTGGGAACCAAAGGACCAAACCACTGAACCACCATCAACTTACTGATGTTTCAAATGGTTGAAAACTATTTGTTTCGAAAAAAAAGAAAAAAAAAACCGGAAAAATGGACTAAGTCGAAAATATTCGTCGACTCTCGGATGGGGATGTCGACGAATTTTCTCGACAGGCCGATCCGAGAGTCGAGAAAATTCGTCGACATCCCCATCCGAGAGTCGACGAATTTTTTCGACTTAGTCCATTTTTCCGGTTTTTTTTTTCTTTTTTTTCGAAACAAGTAGTTTTCAACCATTTGAAACATCAGTAAGTTGATGGTGGTTCAGTGGTTTGATCCTTTGATTCCTGGTTGAAAGGTCAGGGTTCGATCCTTTTTGATAGCAATTTGTTTGTTGATTTTTTTTTAATTTTCAAAAGATAAATTCAAAGTGTAAACAAGAGGATTCGAACCCGGGTCACTTGTATGAAAGTTGTCACTGTGACCAACTTCACCACCTCATACTTTATGTCTCACATCAAACTTTCAAGTATTATAGAGAAAATAATACGACCCTTGAGTGGGTCGAAAAACCCACTCGACCCGACCCATTTCCGGATTTTTTTTCTTTTAATTTGCATCGATCGTATTTGTTAATTACGTTTATTAAATTGTATTAAGTCGTTAATTAATCTAATTAAATTTTTAAAATCACAGGCGTAACAATAATCGAAAAAACGGTTTTATTATCGAGTTCTAATAAACCGATACTTTATAAAATGTAAATGTGATAATATTTCGAGAATTAATTGCAAAGGAGAACTTGTCATTTTGCGTAATTCCATATATTAATTATATAGGAAGTCGGTTTTGGTTTATTACGATAATCGAAAAAGACGGTTTTATTATCGAGTTTTAATAAATCGATAATCTATAAAATGTTAAAGTAATATTATTTCGAGAATAAATATCAAGGGCAAAGTCGTCATTTTACGTAATTAACGCCGACGGTAAGAAGTAAAGCGCCGACGGTAAAAAGTAGTCCCCAAAAAAAGGTTAAAAGAGTGATCACGAGCGTCACAACATCAGAACTTTAGTCAAAAAAAATATGGGGTCGGCTAACATAAATCATTATGCGCAAAGGCAATACATTATATTTCAACATAACCATTGTTAAAAATAATCACTACGCTAACACGTCTTTAGTAATGATTTACTTGGTGTAGCCTATAATGGTTTTTTTAGGGTAAAAAAACAGCATATTCATCGAGCGTGCATGCTGATATTCAAAATTTCAAACACTACCTGTGGTATCAAAATCACGCATCATCGGAGACTATCTGGTTTCCTCTTGCGCCACTGGCCTCCCTCATATCCTGCTGTTCATGGAGTCGTGCCTAGATAAATAAGCAATGTGCTTGTGAGTCTGTATCAGACACACCAAATCCACGTTGGTCTGCATCGAGAATGTGTTTAAGTTTTGGGTGCGGCATCAGTAGCATCCCCTGTGAGTTTTGCACGGTCAGGTATCCAGAACGTAAGCACGTTCGAAGCAGCTGCAAACATTACTCGCCGTGGGGCCCACTTCAAGCATGACGGTACACCAATATTGCTGTTCCAACGTGCTACCTGTCAAAGAAGTAAGCCAAATTGTGAGATCACATCATCACAGTCTATCATGTCTAGGATCACATGTTCTTTCAATTCGACTTCTCAAACTACATGT
The DNA here is from genome assembly GCA_958450325.1 of Agrostemma githago. Lineage (NCBI taxonomy): Eukaryota > Viridiplantae > Streptophyta > Magnoliopsida > Caryophyllales > Caryophyllaceae > Agrostemma > Agrostemma githago. Next base: position 77,823,912 of record OY288240.1, on the reverse strand, counting down.
TGTGATAAGAAGTGGTCATTGCTGATAGGCTTTGTGTTTTAACATAAAACCTTACCCAAACGTACGAGAGAGAAAAAGACGGTAAAAACAACAGGTAAGCGTAAGGGTTGTTTCATGTGTACATCCTGTTCAAGTGGTATTCAAGCAACGCTTGACCCTTAAATGAAAAACAGGATGAAAAATCACGGCATGTACTCGGAGCAATTTTTTACACTAGACAGAAATATAATACTGTGAGCAAGTGATCATCTGGCTATCTTCTCATTTCTTTTCTCCGGTGTGTAATTATAAAGGCGCAAAGCCAAACTTCTAACTAGAGTAGATGTACAAGCGATAAGCACAACCAAAAAGAAAAAAACGATAGTAAAACAAACAAACAAAACAAAGCAAGGACCAGGCAACCACCATATGGTAACGAGAGGCAAAGAGAGAATTCAATTCATACAGCCTTTGCTTGATGTTGAATAAAGACCACAAACATTGATCCGAGTCTTTACAATAAGACAAAGAGAAGATTCAAATGTTTTATGTTCAATACAAACTACAACAAAGCTCTGGGCCTTTTAAATCAGGAATTGGTGTATGTTAAAAGATTCAGGCATCAGATAACTCCTCAAGCCCCTCGTTAAAAAAGGGAATTTAAAGCCAGCGAAAAAGAAAGGAAAAAGGATAAAATCTTATAATTTTAATGCAAAAAAGATTGACTGGAAGAAAAATCAGAAACTAGAATGAGTTTGGTTGAGAAAATCTACCTCACTTCTCATGTTGATGTTCCATGCATGCATGCTTCCATCACCCGAGCCTGACGTGGAAAAGCAAATATTAACCTTGAAATACATGTTTTTAAGTTACAAATGAAACACATGAATATATATGCACTCAATTTGGAATTGTAAAATATCAACGAAAACAACAGTATAGTCTCACATACCTGAGACGACGTACTGACCATCAGGAGTGAATGTCGCTTCTATGTTTGTGTTTTGAGATGACTCTAAACTAAAGCCACAGCGCTGCATGATAACAGATCTTTTATCAAAAAAAATCCTAGTAGATTAACTGTTCCCTGGCCGGAAACTAGTTTGCATTATGTACACCATTTCAACAGAAACTTTTTAACATCATTAAGCTAACCTTCTCACCGGCATATGCATCAAGAACATACACATGATTGTTAGTGGTTGTGAGGAGCATTGATTTTCCGTCATTACTGAATTTCATGTCACAGACCTCTGCAGTATCGCCACCAACTAAAAAGGTATCAAAAGGACCCTGCAAGTCCAATTTGAATGAACACCAAAGAAAAAAGGGGATATGACAAAGTTAATAAGATGGTTCATTGATACTCCCTTCATCCCAATTTTACTGTCCCTTTTTCCTTATTTGTACATCCCACTTAATTGTACCCTTTCCAAATATAGTAAGTAAAAATAGTCAACTCGCCATTTGACCTCTAGTTAAATTTATTAATACCATACCTTATCATAAGAGCGTGAATCAAACAGTTTGACAGCACCTCCTTCCATTGCAACAGCAAATACAAGACCTTGCTGGTCATATGCAACTGCTGGTCTTCCACGTAGGCGTAAAATCCCCTAAGAAAAATGGTAGTACAAAATTAGTATTCTCAATGAAGCTGAAACAATCGGTGAAACACAATAAGTTTATTTCTTCGTATAAGGCTTTTTCGTGGGTAAAAAAAAAAAGGGATGCGCCAACAGTATGTTTTCTGGTGCATTGAGCTAGCCAGCTAGGTGAGGGAAGAAATATTGTAAAAACAGCATATTCATCAAGAGTATGTTATGTGAAGCTCATACTGTGAGTACCACTGTACCACAGAAGAAGACCGAGACTTCTAGCACTAATGAAAACTATAGTAAAACATTCTTTAATAGGCAAGGGGCTCAGTTATGCGGCTTATGCCTATTCTCAGGTGCCCGAGTTGGTTTTTGGCCCTTGAACGCTCACCAATCGCTCATAGGGATCAACATAATTTAGAAGAAACTTCTCAATTTAAACAACAATATTATAAACACTAATCAACATAATGGTGTATTGTCTTCCACATGGCAATTACGATTCGAATAGGAAGTTGTAACTTTAAGATCTCATCTAGTTCTTCAAACAAAACCACAACGAACTATGGCATAAACTTAGCAACAATTGTGTCCATTTATTCAATTTTGAAAGCAATCAAATGAGAAGGTGAAGGGTGATTGTTCAATTTTTGGCTGTTTAAGTGTATTTTGATCCAGTAAAATTCAAACGATTCAACAGTCCTACAATCAAATCAATATAGCATCATTATACACTACTGCAGGCCACAGCATACACACCAGTAGTAACAGGATGACAGCAATTCGGTATTACTCTGTATTATGTTTTAGCTGTCACTACTCAGTAAACATACATTTTTATAACTACATCAGACGTAAAAAGCCAACCAACCTGGCACGCGTTTACTCGAAGATCCCATATCCTTACACTATGGTCAAGGGAACCTGACATGAAGCTGTCATTTATGGGTGACATGCACAAGGAAACAATCCTGCAAGAAGACGAGTGAAAGATATAACCTATAAGAAACCCATACAAATGCATCATCAAACTGCATTACGAGTTTAATTCCAGCGATAAACATTTGGGTTTCAGTACATCCTCTTAGATTACAAAGGCAATATCAATCGAGTACTCAAGAGTCAAGACAGATGTAAAAATAGAAATCAACATTTTTTAAGTGCAACAATAAAGTATAGAATGAGTGGCCCCAAACCTTTCCTTATGTCCCTTGAAGTAACGAAGACATCTATTGTCATACATTGAAAGGTACCGAAGGGATTCTGCAACATAAAAGTAAAGAGAAGAATCAACACAATACTCAGGACATCGAGATAGCCAGTATAAGATGAATCACGATAACTATTAAGTAAGTGAAGTAACAAAAATTCACCTCCAGTTGAATCTACGTTATATTTTGAGGAGCAAATCAACGAACTAGGATGGTGGGTGAAGCATATCCGGTCAGCTCCATGTTTCTTATGATATGTGGTCTTCAAAAGTCTGTCAGAAGAAAAAAAAAGGAGTAAATAGGCTCAATAACTCGTAGTTTTCACTTTTCAGTTCTGATGAAATATAAGTGGATAGCAACTCAGTTCCTTAAATGGCCCATCGATGGGTTCTTTTACAAATGCTAACTAAGAAAAAACAATAAATATAACAAAAATTAAGACAGCGGTTTGCTAGGAAAAAAACAATTTCAATACTGTATCATAAAAGGATTAGTTAGAGCATTTTACAGACAAAACACAAAGCATGACATAAAAGTTCTAAATATTATTAAAACAATAACAGTGAACACAAGATAAAACGAGATCACTAAAACCGCTTCTGGTTAATAAAGATCAGTAGAGAGTAAAAAGAGAGTGAAGAGGGTGTGGCCATGGGGTAACCATTTTAACATACAGTCGAATTTAGTATAATGTATACAAATTTCCAAGGTCACTATCCCGCAGCTTAAGAAAATTACATTAAAATAACATTTGGCAACAAGTTTCAGCAAAATTTTGACGTGTACTAAACCTGATGCATACAACAGTCGTACATTCTTCAGACCTGGAAGACTACTTGAAACCGAACAGAATAAGTTAGATATATTGTCAAAATCGTGTGGTATGTGGCTAAAAGATGATCCTTTCCCTCACTAAGGAACAAGCCGAGGCAAGATACACTACTCAGGTAAACAACTACTCGTACTAAAGTTCAAATACCCAAGTAGAAGTATCCTAGATTCCTAGCTAAGCTTAGATATGGCTTACTAGCGACGGATGAATGACAGGCATAACAGCTACATAAAGTGAAATATAAACGCATGTGGGTTTTTTTATATAGAAAGCTCACTTGGCATTTACAATGTCGAAAAGCCGAATTGAATCATCATCGCTGGCTGTAACCAAGAGATCATTTGTTCGATGGAAATCAATTGAATTTATGTTTCCACCCTGAAATAAAAGTTACACATTCAGTACCAATTGGAGAAAGAACACAAGATAATATGCATAGTAAGTTCCCCAAGTTAGCCCAACTGTATACCACTACCAACTATATCAAAAGTTCAAAGGATAGAAACCTAGAATCTACATAGGCAATGCAAACAAGCCAGGAAGCAAAGAACAAAAACCGCCACAACACATGTATAAGAGAACTTGCAAGGCGATCATCACTAAACATTGTACAAGTTCAAAAAATAGCAACAAAGGGGAAGTTCATCCAACACAAGATACAACAAACTCATTAAATTGACCCAACAACCTAAGCTAACGAACATAAACTCGTTACCAGAAACACCTTGTACGACACTAATAAGCATATAACCATGATCATTCCCGAACATTAACTCCCTAAAAAGCGCGACATTCCTAATTCAATACTCCTTAGAAGTATCAATTTCCTAAGCTGGTATAACAAGCACCCAACAATCTGTTCAATTATTAGCATCAAAATCACCCAAACAGCACAAAAAATGAATATTCAACATATATACTCCGTATAAAATTACCCGTATGTCAATTATGAAGTAAAAAGATCAAAACTTTGATTCTGCCCATTAAAAGTTTAAAACTATCATTCATAGCATCAATATGCATAATTTATGGCACAATTCAATTAAAAAAAAAAGGGTGCAACAGATATGAGAAGGCATAAACCCTAGAAATCACGGAGGAAAATCGTGCAATATTAATTGGGATTTGGGTAAAAACTACTCGTAGTAGGAATAATAATTACAGCAGTAAGAACAAAAGGGGAGTGAATTGAAAAGGCGAAAAAAGAGGAGTACGAAATCAGAGAAGACGGCTGCAATGGACATGCTGCTAACTGTTTGATCGTCGAGTTGGGAGACAGACATCGTCCCCATTGTTGCTCCCTCCACCCACAAACAAACTCAGGGTTCACTGTTTTCAGACTTGAGTCTTTCAGAGTGTTCCCCCCTTTTACCATGGGGATTAGTTTTACCATTGGTCGGATTACTTCGTACGGTATTAATTAAGTAAACTAGTATTAAGCCCCGTGAAAATTCACGGGATTGTATTAATATTACTCTGTAGTCTGTACTACGTATACGTAGTTCGTTATATGATTTTTTACAGAGTTAGAATAATTAAATAGATGGTTTTGACTCATAACTCAACCATAGAGTAATACAATTTATAGCAAATCAAACGTTATAAGTACTTTTTTTTTTGATAAAACCCATCATGGGTATTAATAAATTAAACCCGCTTCTGCGGCAACCAAATTGTTCAGCACAGCTGGGATAGAATTTTCCCAAAACCGTCTACCAACTACTCGAGGAAACAAACTTGCAAGATTATGAGCCACTACATTTCGATGCCTACGTACATGACTAAACGAAATAGAGGAAAAAGAATTACTTAGAAGATAAATATCTCGATAAATAGCAAAAAGATCACTCCGTCCAGCCCGCTTCGCCTTGAGATCAGTAATGACGGTCAAGGAATCACTTTCCACCACAATTGCCCGCATTCCGAGTCTCGCTGCCTCCGTCACAGCGTAAAAAACGGCTAAAGCTTCCGCCTTAGTTGGCTCCATCTCTGCCTGATCTTGTTGGATAACCATGCTCCACTCCACCTTCCCGTGTTCATTCCTGCACACAGCACCCCAACCCGATCCGACCCCTTCCTTAACACTCGCATCTACATTGATTTTTCCCTCCCCGACATGTGGCCTGACCCATCCTTCATCATCCCCTGCAACCCTCCTGCTCCTCTCTGTTTTTTTTCCCCCAATCCCCGTGTCCTCCGTTTCCATCACCACTTCCCTCACCCTCCTAATGACCCTCTCCTCCACCCCTCCTCTCCCTCAAACACCATCCTGTTCCGTCCCACCCATAACGCCCAACATCCTGTAAAGAAAATCGGCAAATCAACATCATCCAACACCCTCACCGTACTCTCCACCCACTCCCTCACCCCCTGAAAATTGTCACTGTCCCCCACCTCGATCTCTAACCCCTCCCAAACCCTCGAAACCCGACCACAATCCCGTACCATATGGAGAGAAGTCTCCATAGAGCACAGACAATGGGGGCAAGACAAATCCGTCAATTCCATACGAGTCGCGATATTGGTCTTAGTGGCAATAGCATCGTGACACAATTGCCACATAAAGACCTTAATACGAGGCAAAATTGGGGCACTCCAAATTTTATTCCACAACCAATCACTACGGACACCCTCCGACGGACCAACCTCCATCCCATTAGCACCAGCCAAAAGTCGATATGCTGAGCGTACCGAAAACTCTCCGTCTTTTTCATACTCCCAGCACCACTCGTCAGGCTCGTCTCCTTTCCTTAGCCTTATAGCTAGGATACGATCAGCCTCAAAAGGTAAGAAAAGATGTCTTACCAAAGGCTCATACCACCGACAACCATCCTCTGTCAACAAATCAACAACCCGCATCTCGATATTCGCTTCCCCTCGGGCAGAAATCACCTTCCGTGTTTGCGTCCCCGGGATCCAAGGATCGACCCAGAGCCTAGTTCCTACACCATTTCCCACACACTTACGGGCTCCCAAGAGCAGCACACGTTTGGCCTCCCAAATGCTCCGTCAAGTATAGCTGGGCTGATTTCCCAACCGGGCTCCCATGAAGTAGCTCTCCGGAAAATATTTCCCCTTTAGCACCCTTGAGAGCAAACAATCAGGTTGAGTAAGAAGGCGCCACGCTTGTTTCCCGAGTAATGCAACATTGAAACTGTGCAGGTCACGAAAATCGAGCCCACCCTTACCCTTAGGTGTACACATTTTTTCCCAAGCAATCCACGGGATTTTCCGCTTACCATTGTTTGAGCCCCACCAAAATCTCGAGACCATCGACCGAAATTCATCACAGAAATAAGACGGAAGCATAAAGACACTCATCGAGTAGGAAGGAATAGCTTGGCCCACGGCCTTTATCAATACCTCCTTCCCCGCTTTACTTAGTAGACTACCCTTCCAACCCTGCAATTTCCGGCTTAACTTGTCCCGAACCAAATTGGTAATGCCCCTCTTCGAGCGTCCCACATAAGTCGGCAGCCCAAGATACCGATCCTGGTATTCCACCCGAGTAACCTGTAAAACACTAAGAACATCCCCCTTCCGTACTTCCGTCTACCTGAGCTAAACGAGATAGTGGTTTTTTCAAAACTAACCCGTTGTCCTGAAGCCGTCTCATAGGCTTTTAGCAAATCACGAACAACAGCTGCTTCCCTCCTATTTGCTCTTGCAAAAATAATGCAATCATCTGCAAAAAGCAAATGCGACATCATCGGCGCCTGGGTTGCCACACGGACCCCACGGATCGACCCTATCTCCATAGCCCTCCGAACCAAACTAGATAACACCTCCGTACACAGAATAAACAAATACGGGGATAGCGGATCGCCCTGCCTCAATCCACGCTCCGGGACAAAAGTCCTAGAGCTCCTGCCATTAATACCAACTTCAAACGAAACCGATCGCACACATGCCATCACTCTACTAACCCAGCCTCGATCCAAGCCCATTCGTCTCAAAGTGTGTTCCAGGAAATCCCATTCTATACGATCATAGACTTTAGACATATCCAATTTTAGGGCCATATGTCCACCTGCGCTTCTCGAATTCTTCATATAATGAAATAACTCAAAAGCAATTAACACATTATCCGTTATAAGTCGTCCTGGAGTAAAAGCACTTTGATTCTCCGAGACAATATTTCCTAAAAAACATTTGAGACGATTCGCCAATACTTTCGAAATTAGTTTATATAACACATTACAGAGACTAATGGGCCGAAAATCTGACATTTTATCCGGTGCTTTTTTCTTCGGAATCATGACGATCTTAGTGTGATTCAAACCCTCAGGGACATGACCCCCATTCAGGACCTCCAAAACCAGCTGGATAACCGATGGGCCGACAATATGCCAATACGTCTGATAAAAGAGCGTATTCATCCCGTCAGGCCCGGGCGCTTTCAACGGGTGCATCTGTTTCAGAGCCGCTAAAACTTCATCTCCCATATAATTTGTCCGAAGTGTAGCGTTCATGTCCGCAGTAACACGTCCCTCAATACCCACCAAAATCTCATCAAACTCCGCCGGCCTCGTCGAGGAAAACAAATCAGAGAAGTAAGTCACAGCGCATTGCGCAATATCTTCATGCTTCTCTAAAACACGCCCTTGCTCATCAATCACCCTGCTAATCCGGTTTTTCGCTCTCCGATTGCTCGCTTTTCGATGGAAAATTTTTGAATTCTTATCCCCGTCTCGTAACCATAGAACCCGAGACCGTTGTCTCCAGAATATCTCCTCCTGGTAAAGTAAATGTGCAATCTCCCGAGTAATCTCCCTTCTCTCTGCCACTTCCCTCACACTACGCCCTCCCTCATTCAACTTTGATAGCCGTCTTCGTTTTTTCTCCAGTTGTTTTGTTACCTTTCCCAAAGTAACACGCTTCCAGTTTTGTAGCATTTCTGCACAGTTCCTAATCGACTCAATGACCCCTCCCCGTGCACCTTCCCATGCTCTCCGGACCGTCTCCTCGCACCCCTCTTCACCCACCCACACTTGTTCAAACCGGAAAATATGCTCTCTCCTCTCCCCCACCTTCGGTCTCCCTTTAGGCAACACACAAATAGGTCCATGATCAGACCAATCTCGATCGTGGTGGACTATTCTAGCAAGTGGGTACAAGTCGAGCCATTCCTCATTCACCATACCCCGATCAATCCGACTCTGCCTATTCCCGTCTCCGACTTGCCCATTGTCATAAGTGAAGTCATACCCATCAAAAGGTAGGTCCCGTAAACCACACACATCTACTGCATCCCGAAAGTTATTCATTTGCCATTGCATACGTTCCCCACCCTTCATCTCTGTCGCGAACAAAACTTCATTAAAATCACCGAAACATAACCAAGGCCCTCTAGACTCACTAGCAAGTAATTTTAACAGACTCCAAAAAAGATGTCGGTCTTGGATGGCTGGCCAACCATAAAACCCCGTACATCTCCAACTTTGTCCTTCTAATACTACATCAACATCAATGAAATGAACAGATGATCCCCTAAACAGAACTGTAACCTCCTCCCGCCACAATAGAGCTAACCCTCCCGACCTCCCAGCACTATCAACTTCCACACCCTCGTAACCCTCCAACCGGCCTCGAACTTTCCTCATCTCCTCGCCAGAAAGCTTGGTTTCACAAAGAAAAACGAGCATCGGGGCCTCCCTTCGGATCAGGCTCCGGAGGCCGCCTACCGCAGTGGGGTTGCCCAGCCCCCTGCAGTTAAGGCTTAAGAGTTTCATTGGGCCGGGCGGGGCTGAGCAACATCAGCCTCCGCCTCAGGTGAACATACACCCATGAAAGTTCGCAACTTCTTCCCAGCCTCACGATCAAATCCACTCTCCTCATCCCGATCTCGTTTTCCCGACTTATCTCTCGCACCTCCCATATTATCCTTCCCTTCCCTAGCCAACCTCTTCCACTTCCCTCCCTGCCTACTACTCGAATTTACAGAAACAGTAGCACCCAAGCCCATAAAGGCATCGACGTCTACATGATGTCTAAATTCCCCTACTTCCATCAGCGAGCTCTCTAACGCAGCATTCCCGAACCCGTACTCAACACCCTCTTCTGGCCCACTAGTTATGCCCTCTCTATGCTCAGTGGGCACCCCAACACTTCCCCCCCTCACCTTTTTGACAAAGAACTCCACATTGGGGACCCCCTCCGCTTCAGCCTCTATTTGAAAGGGAGTCTCCGCAACCATCAATACTGTCTCTCCATCCGCCTCGCTCTCTTTCTCACTCCGTTCCTGCCCTATGTCCCTCTCTGTTCCTGTTCCCGCTATCCCCACTTTCTCTGTTTCTCTCTTACCCCGGCCCCTCATAGAGATCTGTTGTAATTTAAGCACCAGGTTCGACACAATTTCCTTCTCCCTTGTCTTCTCCTCAGCATCAAACACCTTCTGCAATGCTCTCCCCTTTATTGTGGGAACAGTCGACCCTGATCTACTCGGCTTCCATGGAGAAGCTCGCAATTCCTCACCAAATTTCAGTTCGCTCTCCTCATACGGTCCCTCCTCACAATCACGCTCTCCGTGGCCCAGCACCCCGCATCCATAACAAAAACTTGGTAGTCGTTCATATTTTACTGGAAACTCCACCAAACCTCCGCTCGGCATTAGTATGGATATAAATTTTTTCAATGGTCTCCTCACGTCGAGCAAAATCCGAATCCTCAATGCTCTCCCAGACTCTGCCGTTACATTCTCATCCACACTAATAAAATTCCCCAATTGTGCTCCTATCCGTCTAACATTCTCCATATTAGAACGTCCCCGAATCGGCAGGTCATAGACACGTGCCCATATTGGAACATGGTCAAGAGGCGTATCAGTCAACCTACCCTCCCCGTCGGGTCACTAAAGCACCAAATATTTTTATCAAAATGTCAGGGTTGTTCGTCCCCCACTTTTAGTTTGTCTTGAATGGTATCAAACTTAAAAAGAAAAATACGTTCTTTTGCGTCGAGGATATCGAACGTTATACGTACTTAGGTAGTATGTAACATATCGAAAGTTTTCTTACATTATTGTGAGACCTCTCACATGAAAAATTGTGTAACAATAGTTAGTCTTATGAATTGTGTATCAAAGAGTAAAATATAAGATTAACTTTCTTAAATTTTGTTAACCTTTTATTTTCAAAAACTTCTACTTCGTATTTTCTTAATTCAAATCTTTGTGACATACTCCGTATCATTTTATGATAAAATTTCATGATGACATACATGTCATTTTTTTACTTACGTATTACAGTAAAATACAAAAGTTAACCCGTGCGAAAATTGCATGAATTGCGTTTAAACAATTTGTTATAACGAAAAAACTTCAAAATATTGATCATAATCTTACGGAATTTGTAGAAATTTCTTTTACTATATCAATTGGTTTTTTTAGTTATTATTGTCGAGTGACTCCATCGATTGGCCAATCGACCAGTTTGTCGAGTTGGCCAATCGACCACTCCATCGATTGGTCGAGTGACTTGATCGACCAACGGTCCATTTCCACTTGCTACAGATTCTCCTCATTTCCGGATTTTCGATAGACTCACCAAAACCAGAAAGAAACATTGTAGCATCATTGTTCTGAGTTTGTTCACATTCTGTAAATCACAAAACTAAGAATCTGCTCTTAAATAGGAGTAGCCAATATCTATGGCAGTAAGTGGTTATGCCGCGACATGCATTTATTACTTACGATGGCTGCTCATTACTGTCTCGCTGCCTTATAAGATTGTAGAATGTGGTTTTCTGCACTGTGAACAGATGATCGTTATGTGCTGCAGCTGCAACGTCATCGCAGCATTAGTAAGAGTCTACGGATACACAAAATAAGTGTTGGAATCGAAATGACCTCCAATGAAGAGATCGGAAAATCAACCTAACATCCTGAAAATAAAAGCATCAAACCAAAATATTCACGTTTTAGAGATTACAGTACTTTGAAACTTCTGCACAGCAGGAGCATCTGGTGACATGCACACTCATTCCTTTCCAGTTATGTTACTTACGATAGACCTCTGCAACACTTTTCATGTTTACAAGAGGATTATTCAAAGAGAATACAATGACCCGAACATACAAGTGATATCACATCTCAGATTACATCCTCCAACAGTGAGAATATCCTTGCAGCCATAGTCCCCATCAAATCGACACCATCCCTCTTGTCCACCTATAATGATCAGCGAATTAAGTAAAACCGAAACAAACTCTATAATACTCGTAAGTAGTAACAATCATGACTATCTAAAGCTATTTTACAAAATAGGCATAGCAACATACCGTAACAATCCAACGTTAGAGTACTTCCAAAAGGCTTATATCGAAGCAGTTTAACATTGACAGAAAATACAAAACATCACTAGATCGACGGCTTCTTAATTTGAATTCACAACTTGCATGGTTCATTCTCTATTTTCTTTCCCTGATGATTAGTAAATGATTAATGACTAATGATCCGGTCAACTTCATCAAATGTTGCTCGCAACTTACCATCAAAAATTCAATACACAAATAACTTGGCGACAAAAGATATACTAACCACAGGAAATTGATATCAAAGTAGCAAAGAGGTGTATACCATTATTTTTCAGAAAAATACTTCTGAAGCAATGCTTTGTCTATAGCACTGACATTAGGATGGGTGAGCAAGCCAAGAAATAACGACGCAACGCTTGCATCAGCGGTGAATCCTTGGCTCCTCATATCGTGAAGGTAATCCAAGGCCTTAGCGATATCATGAGCACTTAGATATCCTTTAATAATTGTATTGTATGTGCGTTCATTTGGGGGACATTGATTGTCCACCATCTCCTTCAAAATATTGGTTGCTTCATCCAAAGACCCTTGCCTACATAAAATTTTAGTTTTTGTGGTATAGGTTTTTACATCTGGCCGCAATCCCTTCGCTAAGAGAGTAGAAAACACCTCATTTGCTTCAACTAGTCGCTCAGCTTCACAGAGGCCGTTAATGATGGTATTATATGTACAAAGATTAGGGGCCACTCCCCTATTCTCCATCTCTTTACGTAGGGACATCGCCGTATCAATCTGTCCATTTCTTAATAGGTTGTCAAGCAATGAAGTGTACGTGAACACGTTAGGTGCTACACCACGATCTTTCATATCTTCAAAAAGCTGGAGTGCGAGCTGGAGTCTCTTGTCCTTGCATAAGGCATCTATAATATTGCTATAGGTAAAAACATCCGGAGTTATATGTGTTCCTTTAAGATGCATGTCATTGAACACCTTCAAAGCTTTGTCGACCTGTTTAGACTTGCAGTATCCATTGATTAAGGTGTTGAAAGTCACGACATCAGGAATGACACCGTCTTTCACCATAATATCAAGGAGATTTTCAGCCTTTTCCATCTCGCCGCGTAAACAATAGCCGTCCAACAAAGCAGAGTAGGTGATAATGTTAGCTTTCACACCTCTCCTAGTCATGAACTCAAAAATAGCCCTTGCTTCACCGACATCTCCCTCTTTACAATACATGTCAACTAGCGTGGAGTATGTTTGAATGTTGGGAGAAATGTTGTTGTCCAACATCTCACTTAATAATTCCCTTGCATCGTCCCAACGCCCTAGACTACAAAGTCCTCGAATTAAGGTAGTATATGTTACGACAATCGGGCAAAATGCTCTTGACTTTCATCTCCTTGAAGAGACTAAGTGCTTGAGGTAACAACCTATCTTTACAAAGACTATCAACTATGGTGTTGTATATGACAACATTGGGCTTAAACGGGGCTTTAGCCTCCATGTTTTGAAGCAAACGGAGAGCACCAGAATTGTCGCCACAGTAACAAAGACCTTTAATCATTGCACCATATGTGATAAGGGAGGGTTGTATCCCAAGCTTGACGATTTTATCCAACAATTGAACGGCCTGAGTCAACTTATCGGAAACTACGAGGGCATTGAGTAAGGTGGTAACGATGACAATATTAGGAGGATATCCAAGCTTAAGTGCCTTACCCATGAGAGAAAATGCAAAATCAAGACGGCCCAAACTACAATAACACTTGGCAAGAATACCAACAGAATGACAATTGGGGCGGAGACCCGAGAGCTCAAGCTGATTATAGAGGGTAACAATAACGGAAAAAGGGGGATGGGGTTTGATCTTCGAGATGGCAGTAAGCAACTGATTGAAGACAATAATGGAAGGGCGAGGGCGAAGAGAGTTCAATTGACGAAACATGGAAATGGGGATTTCAGTTGTCGAAAACCCTAATCGACATTGTTGTCGAACAGAATCCAGAAACAGTTTGGGATCCTGAATTAAATCGATGGAAGGGGGTGCCAACGCCGAATAAGCAAGATTACGAGGACAATAATGAATGGCAGCAAATCCAAATTGAGATTGGAAACGGAACAGACGAAGAATGTTACCTGAGATTATCACCATTGAAAATATGAATGATAGAAATGACTGCAAACGAATTTGGGGACGAAGAGGATGAAGGTACTGTAAGAACTAACGACAATCTAATCTAATTCTTTGAAGAGTGAACAAGTGAAGTCAAATGTGAGGGATTATTATTGAAATTATATCCTCATACCTCTCTCGCATGGGAGGAAGTTACTAAAATAACTAAAATAATTGGTGTGCTTCACGGGTTGTCCAGTTTTAGTTTCATTTAAAATATTATGGAGTCATATCGTTTGGAGAGAATATGTTAAGCGACTAAAAGTTAGTTAGTATACTAATAGGTGTAATAAATTAAAAACAACGCGTTACACATTGAAATGTGTGTCTAAGAAAAGTATGATACCCGTGATTATTTTAGATTATTGGTTCAGAGTCTGAAAGTTAATTTATTTGTTAATAGGTGGACAAAAGTATGAACAACATAGAGTACGTAAAATAGTCAATTGTCCACCGATGAATATAGTTATACTAAACGCAGAAACTCGTATAAACCCGACACTTATGATAAATGTAGAAATCCGTATAAACCCGACCCCTATAAACCCGACCATTATACACCCAACCGTAATCCTCAAATTACTCTTTAAATCCAAAAAAGAAAAATCTATTAGTCGATGAACGTACACAACCCTATAGACTTCATCGGAATGTGTAATGTATAGAAATCATTTTTATTGCTTCAATAAACGCATTCAATATTGATAATAAACCTTGCGATACTTCAGAATTTAAAAAGTAAGATCAATAGACTCCCGTAATTTATCACGTGTATTACACTGTAGTCTTATACTTCGTATTACAAACTAAAGGCGAAACTTACTGGTATTTATCGAGATTCATTTAATACTTATTGGTATTTACTCTTCAAGAGTCTATTGGTAATTAATTATACAAACCTAATCAATACAAATTATTCATGTGGACTGCAAATACATTTAAGAGTCTTATTTCTTTAAAAATCAATTTACTTTTTTTTATGCACTCAGTGCAAAACTCATGTAATCTCACAGTATTGTTTATAAATTTATTATATTTACAAAAATTATATAAGTAATTCTTTACGACAAATGCATAATTAACCAAACACGATAACCATATATGGGATAGTCTTACAGTAAGCGTATAACTCAAACACTAACATTGAGTTTTATTAAGCGTATATATGATACGCGCATAAGTTAAAGACCCGTCTTGAATATCGTTTGATTGCTGTGAAATAGTTAAAATGAATCTTTTGGCTTTTGTTTGACCCGTTTTGACTCACTTTGTCCCGTCTATCTTGAGTCCGCACCTACAAATGGAAACATCGATGCACAGTAGCAAAATTTTGAGAAATATGATCAATATACATTAACTAAGTTGGAAGTCAACTACTCGTAATTAGATTAAAAGACAAAACGGACAAATAAAATTTAATCAGATAATAAAATCATCTAAATAAGAGTAGAAATTTGGGACAAAAATCGGTAAAATAACACTTGCCAATTGAATAGTTGATGACATGTGAAATGCTCTTCCCTTTCTCCGATTAATAGGGGAAAACGTGGCTCAATAAAATTATGTGAAAGAAAAAAAATAATGGGAGAATAAGAAAATTATTCGAAAGGAAAGATATTTTTTTTGTTGTCAGCGAAAACAAACCACCCTACAACAAAATCAGAGTCAACACTATAGTGTCTCCAATGTTGTTAAGGGATCGGGGAAGAACATAATACATCATAAACATACGTCGACTTAAATAGCGCTTAAACAAAAAGATACTACGAGGTCCAAAGGCCAAGGCATGCTGACGAAATTCAGTAGAAAGGGCACGAGCTTTAGCATCCACCACATCATCATCCAAGTTGTAAACTCCACACGATCGCTGATAGGATGACTGAAACACACAAAATGCACTTACGCCATAAAGACGTAGAAGGGAAAAGAGGAAAACAAGCCCAAGAGACTTGTCATCGGTGGAGTGAAAACTCCTACATTTTGGTAGTCGAACACGCCTAAAACAAGGCCAGCAAATCAAAGAGCAAACCCAAACGACGAAACGTAGTCCGCACCGTCCAACAACCTTTCTACCGAGCACCACCACTCTAGAAAAAGAGTCAAGAATCGCACCAACACACTCATACCTCCCAAGGGCCAAACTAACCCCATAAAGGACAACTAAACAGTAACATAGTCTCCAAAAAGAGTTTATTGTGAATAAAAAACTCAGCATCAAATAAAAAGGAGGCATCATAGTATTAGATGGGAATACACCATCACAACCAACCGCCCAACACCAAAACCCAACCTAACTCTAGGTCAACCAAACACCGATTACTCCACAACTAAGAAGACCACTCCAAGAAGCAATCACAGTGACCACATGCATCGGGAGCCGGTCACCGCCCACGGCAACGAAGAGAAAAACAAAAAGACAGAAAGAGAAACCAGACCCGACCCAAATCCACCCGAAAAGAACAACCAGACAGACCGTCGGAAACAACCATCAACAACTGACTCAGACGAAAGACACAACCCTAAACCTAAAAAACAACCCATAAGAAAAAAAACCTCAATCCCAGACATCAGTCTTACATAGGGCTACGGTGGGGGAAGGGGGCGAGGGGAGGGGGAAACACCTAGCCAAAGCCATGCAAGACAATCCGGGACCAAACGAGAAAAAAAATAGACAAATCAACAACAAACTAGAGATGGGGGAGGGGGCGAGGGGAGGGGGAACACCTCTAGTAGTTGAAGACAACCATCACGAAAGACAGCCCGGAACGACGTCCGGCAGCGGTCGGCGAAGACAGCGACGACCGACGGGAGGGGCTGACAGACGACGACCAGTAGAGAAGGAGGCAGACGACGATCGGAAGGTGACGATCGGAGGGGATCGGGCGCAACGAGACTCAGACCGACATAACCAAAGACAATGGAACGAGAGGCGGGGAACAGACCCAAACACGGAATCATTGGGAAAGCGAAGCAAGAATGATCAAACAAAGATGTAGAATGATTGAGTGGCCGGAGATGAGGCTAAAAAGCCTCATCTCCGACAAGAATGAAAAGATAGGAAGGGTATGGGTGGTGGTGGTTGTGATGGTGGTCAATTAGGGTTATGGATTTGGGGGTTTTGTTTTTAGAGAGAAGGCAGAGAAAATTTTTGTAGTGAGAGAAAGGTTTTTGAAAGGAAAGATAAAATATGAATGTCTTAAGAAATATTGGAAAATGAAAGAAATGCAACAATAAGAATGTGCAACATTGTTACTCATTTTTAATTACTCCGTATTAATTATACTAAAGCCCCAATTCCCACTGAGCTATAAATGAGGTAATTTAATTTTTTTCTCGGTTCCAAGAAGTATAGATAATTGGAGGAGTAGAGTTTTTTTAATTGCATTTGGGACTACAAATTATCCATACCTAATCAATGCAAATTATGCATTTGGGAACTACAAATGCGTTTAAGAGCGTTATTTTTTCTTAAAATCAATTCATTTTTTATCCACCTAATTTACCACCATTTATTTAAAAAATGATTCCTAATGTATATCCAATTTGACCCGACATGTGACTTTATATAATAATAATAATAATAATATTATTATTATTATTATTATTATTATTGCATGCAATTCTCAAATATTATTGTACCAATACGTTGCACTTAGACTCTATTTTAAAATAGAATATAATATACATCATACATTATTGAGATAAAAATTAATAAAAATATGAATAATAACAATTTTCTTGCGATAATATTTTACTTAGTATATATTTTAGAAAAATGAATAATATTTACGTATTTGGAAACTAATTAAAAAAAATTGTTTTGTATACTTTTATTATTTTGATATTTTAAACCTAACAATTTTTGATGTAATTTTTCTTTTAATTTTAAATTGAGTCAAAGTTTGTTATATAAGTGTAATAAAATTCAAGTTACAATATATGTCGATATACTTAAACGAATGCAGTATTAAATAGCACACGTTTATCCTTATTAATACGGAGTATCATCTTTTTTTAATAAATGCTTGAGAAAACAATAAATAAAATTGGATTTACATTAATTAAAGTAAAGACAATTAACGTTTTTCAAATACGTTAATAATGCGCATTTGACCCAAAACCGACAAATTGAGTTCTTAGAACCCAATATAAAGAATAATAATCAAAACTTCCTTAAAAAATCTACTCATCATTATATAATAAACTCAAGTTAAACTTACCTGAATTTTTAAACGTCATTTCTCATCACACTATCATGATCGGTAATCTCTTATTTTCAAAATTCCGTTTGTATCTGTTATTAAAAAACTAAAATAGTTTATTAGTATCACACTAATGATACAAATCAATCAGAGAATGAAACAAAATAAATTAAAAGCTTAGATTAATTAGATTAGGGTATCACCGTTGATTTTGAACTTGGTTAGTGCTGCAAATCACAATAAATAAACAGAACAAATAATTAATTAATTAATAACACACTAATAATGCAATTACATCATCTTAATCTTAATTTGTTCACATGCATGACAACTGTCGTGTATCATTTGATTGCCTTCTTTCTTTGCTGATTTAGCACAATCTTGTTTCATAACAACACAACAAAAATACCAAGTAATTTGGAAAACACTTTTGCATTCATTAAACTGACAAAATTCTATTGCAAATTAAAACTATATAGGTTAAAAATGAGAGACTGCAACTGCCACTACCTGGATTCTTCCACACTAAACGAAAATTACACAATCACATTTGTACTTACAGCTTATGGATTCTGACAGCTATATACTTACAAACGTGAATAAGTCAATAAGCGAAAATCTGAATAAATCCAGAAACCTTTACAAATTACTGTAAGAATATTTTATGCTATAATAATATTACGGGATATGCAATATATCTTCCCTATTATTATGGTAATATTTCTTCCTCATAATTATGGTCTTATTGGAATTCAGGATCTTATAGAGATATGCTATCACAATAATATCAGACTAAATAAGGAGTTTTTCCATATTTACTCAACCTTGATGGAAGGTCGAGATTACCGTAATCTAAAACCCTAATAGGAAACCGGTCCTCTCTCTGCCTATATAATGGAGCCTTCCCATCAGAAACTCTATGAATGAATGAAAACGTAATACTAATGCATGAGTGCGTATTATTAAGGTCAAACAACACTTATTACGTCATGGGATAAGGGAGAGAAACCATGCCTATTAATTATGAAATCGTACCTATTACTCCAATTATGAAACCGACCTATTATTATTATTATCATTATTTGAAGATCATATGAAGACGCATTATTATTATTATTCGAAGCCTTCTTATTATTATTGTTCGAAGTCTTATTATTTATGAAGTCGTCTTATAGAGATCTAATATCGTTCGTATTAGATTTCGACTTATTCCGTAATGAGGTATGTCTTAATCTCGTCTTAATTAATCTTTTGTGACCTTCATGTTGTTCAAAGATTTATGGGAATTATGTTTTATTTATGTCATGTTAATAATATGCTAACATGTGGTATCAGAGCTTAGGTTATTGAACTCATGATTGTCCATTAATTAAGATTATTTATTATTATACATCATATTACTCCGTATTATAAACGAGTTTGTCTATCAATTATATATGATTCTTATTATTATGTACTCGTATTACACTTTGGAGTATGCTAATATGGTGTGTGTGATTATGTATAATGAGAAGTCTACAACGACGTGTCCACAATTGCTAATCTTCAAATTATGGTCTAAAGCTACTCGGTCATCTATCTCACAAGCAGCATACATACATATAATGATTGAATTAAGTACATGTTTTGTAGATAATGTTTCACAATGTTGTACTGAATTAATATGTCCTATGTAATGTTGCATATATTGCCATAATCCATGATTTTCAATTATTCAATCATATAATGTTTGAATTGGTAGTAATGAGTTGTATCTCGTTGTCTCCTGAATTTTTTTTTTACCATGACAAAGTTCTTATTATTTATATGGAATTAATGAAAGTTTAACCTTAAATTGATATCATTATTGTCTTAATTATTATTTTAAACTGATTTTGTCATGATTATATGAATTTACTCTATACATATTGATTGTTATATAGATTAAAGTTTTATTATGAAGTGAATTAAAATTCTATTATTTGAGAAATAATTCCATGACAATTTGATTATGAATTATGATATACTCCGTATGATTATGATTTACTGAAACATGGTTTCACCTTATTGTTTATTCTCATTCGATATAATTATTCGTTTGACAAATAATGATTTATAATAATTATAATTTCATATTCGGTTTTAGATAATGATAATATGAAATTCTTATGGTTAAATTTCACCACAGTGAATTTACAACTTATGTTCAATTTTGACTTACTTAGTCATTATATCGTTCACATATAAAAATATATATTTACCCGCAGGTAGATTATATTACCATGTGTAACATTCTATTCATTATATCGTTCACATATAAAAATATATATTTACCCGCAGGTAGATTATATTGTCATGTGTAACATTCTATTTATTTAAATATTTTAGTGACTACCCACAGGAACACTATTATTAAAGATGTGTTGTTTCGCATATTAAAGTCTCATATTATTTATGTTGTCTCATTTTATCACAACTAAAATTTGCCTAATCAAATGCAATCTTATGATATAACTCTGTTGTTGAGCTTAATGGAACGAACAAACTACTCTGAATGAAAAGAATAATTAATTTAAGTTCACCTCGAAGTTGATGAAACTGGATACTTGTCTTCGCAAAGACAAACCGACTGACTTAACTTCTGCAAGTATTGCTCAAATATCCTTCCATGAATTTTGGGAAAGATATGACAGATTATGTATTTTATTCTTGCGTTGGCTAATACCAACATTAAGACTTAAGAATTCATTGTATGGACTGAAACAAACATTGAGACAATGATCCTAAAGTTCGATAAAATCATTACTGATTTTTAAAGAACTTATCGTGATCCTTGTATAAATCTCAAGATCAGTGGGAGTAAGTTCATATATTTGATTCTATATAATGATATTTTATTAACCAGAAACGATCTTGATTTATTACATAGAACCAAGACTTAAGTATTGAAATGACTAAATAATATCATTATGCATGGTTGGGAACTTAATGTATGCTCAGATAAACCTGACATTATATATGCTCACATATAGAAAATCAGATCACCCACAGGTGACTGATTATTCTGATTCAGATTTTGGGATGTTATGACACAAGGCATTGTACTCACAGTTGCTTTATATCTTCACCATCGAAGCTGAATATGTGGCTTATTATGAGGCTTTAATATAAGGAGCATGATTGCGTAATTACCGTGATAATAATGAAAGTGCAATCTTTTTCTAGCTCCATGAATGATATGATATCTAAGGGATCAAAGCACATGAACCTTAAATATCTTTACGGAAGCAAGATGTTAAATCACGAAAAGTATTGAGATCTCTTTAACGATTCTACACTTGCAATAATAATATTATTTCTGTTTTCCATTGTGTATACATTTATTATTAGATGAATGATAACGGAAATATAGTCTTTTTAAGACATTATGTGGACCATTACGTAGAACTTCACTTATGACCTAACTGTTCAGTTCGTTGATGTAGTGGTATATGGAAGTAATCATGTTGCAGATTGACATGTGCACGCCATGACTCTCTTTAATGATTGAATTAGTCAAGGTACTTATGAACACCGATTTAAAATATATGTTTTAGCATATGATGCGCAACTTATATATTCTCTAAAGAACATTACAGATGTTCCAATCGACCAAGTGGGAGACTGTAAGAATATTTTATGCTATAATAATATTACGGGATATGCAATATATCTTCTCTATTATTATGGTAATATTTCTTCCTCATAATTATGGTCTTATTGGAATTCAAGATCTTGACTAAATAAGGAGTTTTTCCATATTTACTCAACCTTGATGGAAGGTCGAGATTACCGTAATCTAAAACCCTAATAGGAAACCGGTCCTCTCTCTGCCTATATAATGGAGCCTTCCCATCAGAAACTCTATGAATGAATGAAAACGTAATACTAATGCATGAGTGCGTATTATTAAGGATCAAACAACACTTATTACGTCATGGGACAAGGGAGAGAAACCATGCCTATTAATTATGAAATCGTACCTATTACTCCAATTATGAAACCGACCTATTATTATTATTATCGATCATTATTTGAAGATCATATGAAGACGCATTATTATTATTATTCGAAGCCTTCTTATTATTATTGTTCGAAGTCTTATTATTTATGAAGTCGTCTTATAGAGATCTAATATCGTTCGTATTAGATTTCGACTTATTCCGTAATGAGGTATGTCTTAATCTCGTCTTAATTAATCTTTTGTAACCTTCATGTTGTTCAAAGATTTATGGGAATTATGTTTATTTATGTCATGTTAATAATATGCTAACAATTACTCCATATATCTCTAATTCACTTGATTCATAACCAAAAAAACTCTAAATACGATAAAAAGAATGTGCTAAAAATCACGAATAATGAATAAAATTGCGAAAAAAAGGAAAGGAAGAAAAAGGCGATACTTACTGATAATCAATTGAATTACGAATTAATCCCAAAAAATCAATTGACCATCTAAAATTAAAAAACAACAACCAAATTAAAGAAATTCAAGTCGAAAATTGATAAATTACCCAGAAAAGTTTAGAAAATTAACCTTGTGTGGCTGGAATTAAGGAATTCAATAGTGTTGGAGAAGAGCTGATAGAGATCTGGAATTCAATAATGGAGTTCTTGTGTGGCTGAAATTAGGGAATGATATATGAGTGGAGTGCTATGGAAACGAAAGAAAATTTGAATGCGAACATTGTGAAACGATTCACCGAATATATAAAAACGATTAGACGTGTGTGAAACACAAACGAAAGAAACGAAGAGGCGGATATTGAATGCCTACGAACTATTTTCGAGAGGAATTACGGATAATGACATAGGGTATTGATGAAGAATAACAATTAATAAGATCGATTAATTTGGTAATGCATTTTCGAGAATGATGAATTGAAAGATGGTGAAGATGCCTCTTGAAACGTTGAAGTGCAATGAAGGATTTAGTAGATCAAGAACAGTAATTATGGTGCTTTGTGAACTGCGTTTGCCTTGTTTTTTCTTCGTAAAAGACTACTATATTTTTTTTCTACAAATTTTTTACAAATTTATGTCTTGGATCAGTGGTTTGTTCACATGGGATAGAATCTTTGGTCGTGGGTTTGAATCCTGTCGAGAAGTGGTTCCTATTTTAATATAAAGAGGATACGTAAATTATTCTTACGTGAGATGGTCTCACAAGAGATTAACACAAATTCTCTTACCACTCCATTTTAATTTTTCCACTTCAGTAAGAGATAAAATCTTAATAGTCTTTTCACGCAACTTTTATTTTGTTTATGGGTTCATTTTAGTATATTTGGATTTGGCTTGGTTATTTCGATACGGAGTATAATATAGAGTAAGTTTGGGATAGAAGTACGGGGCGTACGCTTGTATAATTATTTGTAAATTAATGATATACGGAGTAATTTTCATTCAAATGACAATGACAGAAGGATCTCGTTGACCATTCAGCGAGTCAAGGTCCAAAGCGTAAGCGCACCCTAGGAAGTGGTTCAGAGGCGTTATGTGGTCCTTGATGGGGATTCAAGCATGGTCTTGGGTCGTATTTACTCGTAAGTCATACTTCCTCTAATTTTTTGGAATTGCAACATATTCCTTTTAAGGGAAGGACGTAGGGGCTTGGGTAAAGAACACAATGCGTAGTGGTTCTATGGGTGACACATTCGCAGCTGGAAGGTGGAGGAAATTGGTAGAATCTGCAACTGAGGTTGAATATAACGAAAATATGGAGATGATCATTTCGAAGTGGAGCTTTGTTCCAGGTTTAGTAACTTATTTGCACAACACTTGGCTTGACAAATATAAGCAAAGTTTTGTGCACGTTTGGACTAACAAGGTCCTACACTTTGGAAATGTAACGACAAATAAGTACCCTTATTTTGAACTTTATTTATCAATTTGTTGCGGACATGTTATCAATTTTATTTATCAACTTTATTTTGAACTAGGAATAATATATAATTATATTTGTCGTAATAAGTGTAGAGTTGAGGGGGCACATGCAGCGCTTAAGCGAATGTTACGAACATCTGTTGGCGCCTTGGATACCGTTTTTGACGTAATCGATCATGTAGTGAAACTCCAGATTCAAGCAATAGTAGGAGAGTTGGGGCGCTCAAGGACTACAAAATATCATGTTTGTCAGATTATGAACACTTTTCGACGCTTGAGTTTCAATGTCAACGTGAATGTGATTAGAACTCTGGATGAAGCACTCATGAACGGACAATGTGATAATTGGGTACTCAGGACGACATTCGGTCTACCTTGTGTATGTGAGATGAATGAGCTTTCGAACGCAGGTAATTCGACTCATAATTTTTTTCCATTGTTTAATTTAATTTATTATTAGACTCATATTCGTTTATTGTACAATACGCAGATAAGTGTATATATTGAACTAGATTCTATTCACCCATTGTGGAAAACTTTAGATGTAAGGGCAAGTGTACATGACAAAGTTGAAGATAAGAAGTTGCAAGAGGCAAAGAGATTACATAGGCTAATCGAACAAGTTGTACAAAGCGGTGTACAAGATATAGGTAAGGTTTCTGAGTTTATTGAAAATTTGTTGCATCCTCCTAACATTGTTGACCCGGAAGTAAAAAAGACAAGAGGGCGTCCAAAAAAATACACTATGTCAAGAGAGCCCTCTAAACATGAACATGCTGCGAAAAAATTTCCCAATAAGAATGAAAAACGAAATACGCAGCAGAAGGGTCCAAAAGGGAAAAAGAAGGAGAGTGCAAAATCGAAGGATAATAGTATTCCAAAAGGCCGTAAAAGAGGGGCACATTTCCCCTTTCCTGAACATGTTGATGATTTCATGGTACCTTCGATAGCCAAATGGGTGAATGTGATAGGGGATGGAAATTGCGGATACAGGGCGATTGCGCATGATATATATGGTGATCAAAATAAATGGGTTCAAGTAAGACATGATTTATTGACTAAGTTGACGACCGACTTAGACTATTATTCTGAAAGGATAGAAGCTCATTCTCTATGCACGACTCTTAATCATTGGATTGGTTCTGCACCTAGGAGTAAATGGTTTGATACTCAGCACGTTATTGTCGTAGCAAACCGGTATAATGTAATTATCGTGACCCTCCTAGCCCGTGAAAGTTGAACATGTTTACCAACGAAGACACCAACTATGGAAAAAGAAGGACCTAAAAGAATTGTGACAACTGTATTCCATGAATCTTTGGAGCATCTCATATGGGTAAGTATATAATTTTGGTTCTTTAAACTTTTAATGATAGGTGGACATGACAAGTAATTTAAATTTACAATTACGGTTTCTGCAGGTGCGTCTTGACGACGATGAGTACCCACTACCATCACTTCATCCTTTATGTAGATTAGGGGCTGATACAACTCAGATTGAAGAAAGATTAGTTCGTTATGCATCTCTCTTCAAATCCCGAAAGCCGTGGAACAAACAAGCCCCACAATCACCTCAAATAATTAGCGACTAGTAAAATTGTAGTGGTGAATTTTTTAATATTTTGGAACACATTAATGTTTTATTTTGATTAGTATTATTATAAACACATATCAAGGTTTTTATTTGGATTAGTATTATTAAACTTTGTGCTATTTATTTGTCATATTTTCAATGATCGTGATAAGTGTGTTTTGTAGTTCTATTTTCCTTGTGTTTGGTCCCGGTTTCTCTTGTGGAATCGCTCTTTGGAGCGGTTTCGAGGTTACTTACGCTTCTTCTAGTTTGTTTTAGGCTCCTAAGACTAATCTTGGAGAGGTGGAACGATTCCGACTCGTTTCCGACACATTTGGAGCCAACAAAGAGAAGCAACGATCACTCGGTAGCTTAGACTCGATCCCGAGCCCTTGGGACCCATTCCCGAGCCCTCGAGACCCATTCTCGAGCACCGAGAATCGATGAGAAGCCTAGGGAGAGCAAGTGGGGACCTATGAGACCATATTTGAAGCCTACAAGACCCATCCCGGTCGGGAACACATCCATCACGACCGGGATGAAGTGCAAAGCAAAGACGGGGTACTGGAGCCTCTTCCCGACTGAGAAGAAGGCCTTCCCGGCCAGGATGGGTCCCTTCCCGACCGGGATCATCCCTTCCCGGCCGGGATGGGCCCAGCACAGCCCCGTGTTCTTCTTTTCTTCTCCTTTGCTCGTGAACCCTTATAAATACCCTCCCTTTGTATTGTTTAAGCACCATAGACTATCTTATGAAACTCTAGACATTCTTTAGCCTAAATTAGCTTAGATTAGTGTAGATTAGTTTAATCTCTCCTTAATTACTCTTTAATCTTAGTTTAATCCTAGTTAGTTCTTATGTAATTGAAGATCTATTGAAGAATTCTTCTCTATTGACAACATTGAGGATACTTATTGGGTTGATTTTATACATGATTCAATCTTTTGTTCATCCTTTAGTTTTGGTTTAATTCCTCTTCTCTCTAATCTCTTCTATTTAGTTTTCATTTGTGTTTATGTTTAGTAATCTTCAATAATCCATTTTGAATGTTCATGTTTATGTTTGTTTCATTATGGGTGTTGGGTTTACTATTTTGAACATGAGTGAGTAATCTCTTGCTAGGATTAGTAGGGGAATTGGGTGACTTAATGGGTGATTAAGGGTTTGTATAGATTGTTGGTGGAAGTTTTTGTTGCTTCTTGGTTATATGCATAGAACATGTTTGATGAAATGCTTGAATGACTTGTAGTTGCAAATGCATGTTTTCTTGCCTTCTTATTGCGGTCTTGTATGTTGCTAAGATGGGGTCTTGCGCGAGAGCGAGGAACCTCTAGGTCGGTTTAAGTAGCGAGAGCCCGGACTACACCTAGATAACTCGACTATCCCTTCATTCTTGTTTTCCATTGATCATCCCATCACCCTTGAACCCGACCTAATCCTAGTTCTTTTCTTACTTGTTTCCTTTTCTTCTTAGCTATTATTCCTTTAGTTAGTTGAATCATTTAGCCTTAGTTGTTATACCTAGTTCGTTCCCATAGTTTATTCCCTTCTTATCGTTCTAATTTAGTTTAGCCTTGAGACCTAGTCAAGTCTTTAGGTGAAACTCAGTCGAAACCCTCTTTACCGTCCCCGTGGACTCGACCCGACTTACCCTTTCTACCCAGTTAGGTTTAGTTGGTTTTATTTGGTGGCGGGATTCACGACAAATCCCTACCATCAGATCGTATTTGTGATATTGTTATTATTTAATAAGCAACAAAAATATTGTCAACAATAATAATAGTAATTATGATAATAAATCAGGGAACAAAAATAAAATAAATAATTTTTTCCGAGAAATAATAACTAGGGAACAAATAATAATTTTTCCCACATTACAAAAACATAAATATGAGTACTAATCATTTTCTTCGAGAAAAAATTGTGACAATAATAACATTAATATTTTTTGTTAAAAACGGATTTAAAAAAATAAATAAAAATTGGCGGCCGAAGTGGTGGCCGAAGTGGGGAGGTGGTGGAGCGGGATGAAATTTGAAACTTTGAGAATTTTTGAGATTTTTCTCAAAACTCTCTCTAAAGCAATGATAGGGGAGGGAAAATGGGAAGGGCAAAGACGTAATTTTCAAGTATAAATGAGTAAAACACAATTATGAAAAAGTACCATCCTAAGACGCGTCATCCATACTTACAACCTTATTCCATGTGTAAAATGTTAGAATTGAAAGGATTTATTATTATTATTGATTCGTGATTCGTGTTTCTTACATCATAACGACACTATATTTATAGTATAGTGTGAATCTAAACACAATCGTAATCTCTTCCAATATGGGCAAGGTATATAAATTATTCTATCCTATTGATATTATTCCGATTACGGTATATTCTAATATACCGTAATATGGCTAACATCCCCCCTCAAACCCATGATAATTTTTTCAAAAAATTTCATGGGTTTGCCAATAATGAACGAAAAGTAAGAAAATGAAGAAAATTTTGTTTCTTCGATATCGATCTTCGAATCTTCAACAGGAACGCCACTCTTTTCGAATATGCTAAAAGAAAGTTTCGTTGAACGGGAACGTCGAACTTTTCGGACCCAAATTCAATTTGAACGAGAACGTTCATATTTTTTTTTCGAACTCGTTGAGATTTTGTTGTCGAGAACGTCGCAATTTTTCGAATCCGACAAAATTTCGAACAAACGGACACAAATCCGTCGAAAGACCCAAAATGGTGCAAATCAGTATGCACCCAAACATCGATTCAAGAGCAAGCTCTTTAATCAAACGACATGATAAGTGATTTTTTTCAATAATGAAATCCCGCCGGTGGACGTTGCATATTAAAGGTCCACCGGCAGGCAGCGGATTGTTGTGTTTTTAGGCCTCAAGAATGAGAGGCTCTGATACCATGTTAGAATTGAAAGGATTTATTATTATTATTGATTGATTCGTGATTCGTGTTTCTTACATCATAACGACACTATATTTATAGTATAGTGTGAATCTAAACACAATCGTAATCTCTTCCAATATGGGCAAGGTATATAAATTATTCTATCCTATTGATATTATTCCGATTACGGTATATTCTAATATACCGTAATATGGCTAACATAAAAAGCATATTCCAAAGAATAGGGGGAGTAACTCATATGACATGATCCTTGTGGACCTGCTCTTGTTTACCTCTCCAGAATCGATTCGATGAGTAAACTAGTTAGAAGGGTTTGGATCAGACCAGACCTTCAAAGTGTTCATTTATTAAATGTTTGAGGCGAAGTAAACCATCAACGAAAGACGTTTATCGTATTGCTCAACCATCGTTTTTATATGTGAATCCCGAGACTTGATAATTATGTAATTCGTGAAGTTCGGTCCGATTCAATTCAATTTATCAATGTATAGACGAGAAATTAATCGCAACCCCAATAAAGGTTTAATATAAAGCATTGAATTTCACGTATCAATTACATCATCTTGAAAATCGGTGCATTTGTACGGGATCTGCATTACTACAAATACTACTCTTTTACCTTATCGACGAGGTTTTTTAACGGTTTCTTTTGAAACATCCTAAACCCCTAAAACCTTATTCTGTTTCAAGTTCAGCCGCTTGCCGGGAACAACTACCCTAATTTCTCAATTATGTAAGTATTCAATCCCTAAATCGTATTATTAAACTTTGTGCTATTTATTTGTCATATTTTCAATGATCGTATTTGTGATATTGTTATTATTTAATAAGCAACAAAAATATTGTCAGCAATAATAATAGTAATCATGATAACAAATTAGGGAACAAAAAAATAAAATAAATAATTTTTTCCGAGAAATAATAACTAGGGAACAAATAATAATTTTTCCCAAATTACAAAAACATAAATATGAGTACTAATCATTTTCTTGGAGAAAAAATTGTGACAATAATAACATTAATATTTTTTGTTAAAAACGGATTTAAAAAAAAAAAAAAACTGGCGGCCGGAGTGGTGGCCGAAGTGGGGAGGTGGTGGAGCGAGATGGAATTTGGAACTTTGAGAATTTTTGAAATTTCTCTCAAAACTCTCTCTAAAGCAATGACAGAGAGGGGGAATTGGAACGGCAAAGACGTAATTTTCAAGTATAGAGGAGTAAAACACAATTATGAAAAAGTACTACCCTAAGGTTTTGTTTACGAGGTTGCTTTACTTTATTAATGAGATCCGTCATCCATACTTACAATCTACCTTATTCCATGGGTAAAAAGAAAATGTGACAATTCCAAAGAATACGGGAGTAACTCATATGACATGATCCTTGTGGACCTGGTCTTGTTTACCTCTCCAGAATCGAAACAACTAGACCGGAGACCATACCACTCAAATCCCAAATCCGATGGGTAAACTAGTTAGAAGGGTTTGGATCAGACCAGACCTTCAAAGCGCTCATTTATTAAATGTTTGAGGCGAAGGAAACCATCAACGAAAGACGTTTATCGTATTGCTCAACCATCATGTTTTTATATGTGAATCCCGAGACTTGATAATTATGTAATTCGTGAAGTTCGGTCCGATTCAATTCGATTTATCAATGTATAGACGAGAAATTGATCGCAACCCCAATAAAGGTTTAATATAAAGCATTGAATTTCACGTATCAATTACATCATCTTGAAAATCGATGCATTTGCACGGGATCTGCATTACTACTAGAGTTGACCGTTTGCGGGCTTGGGCTGGACATGGGCCGGGCCTAACCTATAAAAATGTGTCCGACGAACTTTTTTTTTAATGCCCGTGCCTGCTATAGCGGGCCTACTATAGCTGTCCGTGCCCGTCCAATGTACCTTAGCTGGCCAACTCGCGGGCTTGCGGGCTTTAATTATACAAGAATATTTGATATTGAAATTAATTACTGAAAAATCAGACCAACAAAAGGTATAAAACATCGTGATTATCGATTTTGCAAAAATAAAATTAATAACTTAAAGACTTAAGATCATGTTCATAACTATCAAAATACTAAATAAACATCATACTATTTGTTTTGGAATTGGAAATTGACGGAGTGAGGAGATTGAGTTTGGGAATTAGAAATTTGGAATAACCGGGAAGTCTGATAATCAAGGATCCAAGGTTGAATTTTGTGCTTTTTGTGATATTCAATGAACCGATTAGTCTTTTCAACGTTGGTACATACAGAGTACTATTTTCAACACAATATTTTTCATTTTATTTTTTAATTAATTTTTTTCTTTTGGTTTTGGTAGGTTAAATAAAAATTAGAGTGTACATAGCGGACCTAGCAGGTTGTCCATGGACAATTTTATTTAGTCCATGCCCGTCCATTAATCTTAGCGGGCTTGATTTTCTTGGCTGTGCCCACTTATTTTTAAATTTGTTGGGACCAAACCCGCTAGCGAAGCGAGCCGAACGGGTTGGCCCGCATTTGGCCAGCTCTAATTACAAGTACTCTACTCCTTTACCTTATCGACGAGGTTTTTTAACGTTTTCATTTGAAACATCCTAAACCCCTGAAACCTCGTTCTGTTTCAAGTTCAACCGCTTGCTGAGAACAATTACCCTAATTTCTCAATCATGTAAGTATTCAATCCCTAAATCCCTCTATTTTTTCGCTTGATTCCCGTGTTCACGAATCTAATTCTATCATCTAGGTCTCGAATTTGTGTGAAGAATTTGCCCAAATATATCACTGAGGATCGTCTCAAAGATTTTTTCTCTCAGAAAGGAGAAGTCACTGATGCTAAGCTAATCCGCACATCGTAAATTTCCATCTTCTTTTGATTTTTCTATTTATTTATAGTGTTAATTGTTATGTTTAGGTTTGACATTGTTGTGACAATCTGTGGAGGTAATTAGCTTGAGTGTATCAATGGCAGAAACGGGAAGAGTAGGCAATTTGCGTTTATTGGGTATCGGACCGATGAGGAAGCTCAAAGAGCTATCAACTACTTCAACAACTGTTTCCTGGATACGGCCAAGATTGCTTGCGAGGTTTGGTGTTTGATTACTTTTTTTTGCTTAATTGTTGTGATTACCCAACTTGTTAGGCTGTTAGGGGTTGCTTGCTAGATGTGTTGTTGAAATTGAAATGCATTTGGAAATTTCGGGTTTCTAACTGACGATGAGGTAGGATTTCATTAGCATGTATGGTGGTTGAAAATGAAGGAGCCAATGACTCACTCTTGGTTGGTATTACGATTGAGTAAAGCTTTAACCTTGTTGAGCTTCTATTAACATATATTAACCGTATCCGGTCTTCTAGGAGATGCTTCTGGGTTTTCTTCTTTTTGTTTGACTTTACTTATTGTTTTTGCTACAACTTTAGGTGGCTTGGAAAGATGGCGATCCAAATATTCCTCGTTCTTGGAGTCGGCATTCTAAGCAGAAAGAACAGAAATCGACCGATGAGAGCAATAAAATCTCTGACGCCATGGTCAAGAAAACCAAGAAAACTGTTTCCAAAGTAGAAGAAATTATAGATCCTGAACTTAAGGAGTTTCTCCAAGTTGTGCAGCCACGAACTAAGTCCAAACTGTGGGCCAATGATGTAGTTACATCTACGGTTAATGAAACTGGGAAAGACCAGGAGGGGTCTCATCATTCAGGGAAAAGGAATCAAGAGAACATAACTAACGGGCTTCGTACAGATAGAAGTGCTAAAAAGGAGGATAGTGTGAATGAGGAAATACCAGTAAAAGCTACAAATCAACCACCAGATGGAATTGTCTCTGATATGGATTACTTTAAAAGTAAAGTAAAAAAAGATTGGTCAGATCCAGATGATGAAAGTGACGATGACAATGGGAATGGTATTATCCTCGAACAAGATGAAGATAACGATGATGAAGTAACTTCTGGAAGTGAAGATAGTGATGCTGATGAAGACCGGCAGCAAGAAAAGGGTATTAAGGAACATTCTGAAATACCCATGGATATTGAGCAGCTATCCATTCTGCCTGCCAAGGATGTTTCAGGAGATTGTAATGCTGAAGTTATGAACTCTGAGAATATTACATCTAACTCTCTGGGTGAGAATGAGGCGCTTCTTACTGGCCGACTCTTTGTTCGCAATCTTCCGTATGTTGCAACGTGCGTATTTTGTCTCTTATTCAAAAAATTATTTTAGACTTCTAGTCAGTGATCACCCTCCATTCTAGTCCTTCTAATTGTATATTTCTTTCAAACATACAGTGAGGATGAGCTTTCGGAGCTCTTCAGGAAATTTGGTAATGTTGTAGAGGTCCATCTTGTCATCGACAAAGAGACAAAACGGTCCAAAGGTTTTGCCTATGTTCGGTATAGAGATCCAAAAGATGCTGCTAGGTAACTAATTCGACTCTACTGTGTTTTAATTAGTCATTTAAGTTGGCGCATCATGTCAGAGAGTTCCGTGACAAATTATTATGGAATTTTGATTTGATTTTTTTTTCATTTGAAATGGAAGAAAGACAACTTATTCTTTGGTGTTAGAATATGATGGGCTCAGCAAAATGACTCATTAAGCATTTGAACTGCAGAGTTCTAAACATAATTTCAAAGGAATCATTTTGGTCATCTGAAAAATAGTCTGTGTGTAAAAAGCCTTCAGAATCTCAGATGCCTTTAATTCTTTCTTGTTCAAATTTCAAGTTTATCATCATTGTGTATACTAGTAAAAGGATCATTGTAAAAATTGTTCATTCCTTTTCAAAATTATGAAGTGATTTTCTCTGTTACTCAGGGCATTAGAAGAGTTGGATCACTCAACTTTCCAAGGTAGATTACTGCATATTATGCCAGCAAAAGATAAAGAGTCTTCACAAAGGCAAGAGTAAGATATTTTGACAAATCCTTTGAGTGTTTTTTTGCTATCAATCTCATACCATAAAATAAAAGTAAAGAGCAAGATGCTGAATGAAATAACAGTGTTGATGCCATATTTCATGGATGATATACTATAATACTAAACCATTATTTCAACTGCTTTCAGTTCATTTATTTCTGAAAACAAGCCTAAAACACTCAAGCTTCAAAGGGAGGAAGAGAAAAAGTTATCGGAAGCAGATGGCAATACTCGAGCATGGAACAGTTTGTTTATGCGTTCTGACACTGTATGGTCATTTTACTTTCCTTCGACCATTTTTCCGTAGTTATTGTCTGCTGTTAACCAACAGAAAACTCCCCCCCCCCCTACAGTTCTTCATAGACTTATAGACCAACGTCACATGTTTTTTCAGTTGTTTCTGACTTAGGATCTTTCTTGGTATATCTACCTCCGTCCTGCAGACTGGAGTCTCTGTCTTTATTTACGTTGGGTGTTGTTTCATTTTATTCATCTTCCTGGCTGGTGGTGTGGTCAATTAGCACCTCTTAAGTTGTAAAGCTTTCATAGTTTGAGATCAGAAATCATGTGGCAAGTTAAACAACAAATGGTGTAATGAGAAGTAACATAATGATCAGCAAAGATGGGATTCAGAATGGGTTGAGAAAACATCTCATCATGTAAATGAACGAAAATTGGTTCATATGATTCATATCTGAATACATTTCTAGCTGAACTATTGATAGCTTCTGCTGGTTGCAGATCTTCAGAAAATCTACTTACGTCACTAGTAATGCATTGGCGAAAAGATTTACATTGTTGTAACTGAATAGCAGGGGGGAGAATGCCATGGGACTCCTTTCAAAGATATACGCCTGATTTGTTTTACCATGTAGTCATGTAACATCACCGTCGGTTTCACAGTACCATTACCTATCTGTCACGTATGTTACCTTGATATTTTACACTGCGGTCATATCGTGTATCCAATACTTATCGGATCCAATACAACATGACACTTTGATGCTTCATCTTAGACGAAGATATTGAAATTTCTCACAAAATAGCTGTATCCAATCCCTGACACCGTTCACGCCCGATACTAGCAGCCGAGTCAGAGTAACAGTCTACAGATGTTAAAAGTTGTACGACAGTGGACTGATGATGTGCATCTTTTTGTGTCTAGATTAGTTAGTGGCCCTGATTCTGAAGTATTGTCCAGATGTTTTTGAGACTTGATTTGATGTGTTAATTCTCCAGATTTATCAATTGAGGTTATATTTTGCCAAATGTTCTCTTTGCTTGATTATATAAATGGTTGACAAAATTTGTTTCACAGATTATTGAAAATATGGCTAGGAAATATAAAATCAGTAAAAGTGAGTTGCTTGATCGTGAAGCTGATGATCTTGCCGTCCGCATTGCTCTTGGAGAAACTCAAATAATAGCAGAGACTAAGGATGCTCTAACAAATGCTGGAGTAAATGTTACTTCTCTGGAGGAATTTGCGTCTGGAAAAACTGAAGGTTTAGAAAGAAGTAAACATGTATTACTAGTCAAAAATTTGCCTTATAGTGCAACGGAAAGTGAACTGTCTAAAATGTTTGGGAAATTCGGCAGTCTGGACAAGATTATTCTTCCTCCAACTAGAACACTAGCCTTGGTATGTTGTCGAGGCTCTGATCTTTGTATTACTTTGACATGTATTATCTTTCTTGCCTAACTCTGACTTGCTGTGTATAGGTTGTAATGTTGATCTTCCATATACGGAGTAATATTTAAATTGATCATATATATGAAAATACCTACTAATCCCAATAATCTCTAAATCCTTTAGAATAATTATGTGTAGAAAAATTAAAAGAATAGGTGTGAAACATTCATGTCATGTGCTATGATTCTCGCCTTATTATTTTAATTAGATAGGTTTCGTATAGAAATACAACTTAGCAAAGAAAAAATAAACATAAACCAGTAGCTTATGGTACTACAATTTTTTTTGTCTATAGTATAAAACATGTATTGTATTTATATAATTTCACTGTAAGGCTATGGAAGTATACTTTTGCTAGTAGTAGATAAACACCGAAAAAAATTGATGCTTCCAAAACAATCTATCACTTGTTTTGGCTAAGTGGCGAAGATAAATTTGGGCAGTACCTTTAATTGCAATTTCCATATCGTATTCTAAAAAACAGAAGCTATGGAAGTATACTTTTGCTAGTAGTAGATAAACACCGAAAAAATTGATGCTTCCAAAACAATCTATCACTTGTTTTGGCTAAGTGGCGAAGATAAATTTGGGCAGTACCTTTAATTGCAATTTCCATATCGTATTCTAAAAAACAGAAAGCATGTTTATGCTAGCAGTTGCATTTGCATAGGAATTGAATTGTGTGTTGTTCATTGATCTTTCCAAATCTAATTATTTGTTGCTTACAGGGAACACGATGGTGAAAATACCTTATCTAAATGTACTGTCATGTTGTTTGTTGTGATCGGTCATGATTTATGCTCTTAATAACTTCTGTTTCAGACACTGTCCTTTTATGCATACTAATCCCAATCCGATTCACTAATGATGCTTTTTGATAATTTTGCTAGGTGATATATCTTGAGCCAGCTGAAGCCCGTGCTGCTTTTAGAGGCTTGGCGTACAAGCGCTACATGTAAGTTTATTTTGCAAGTTGTAGGTATGGGTCATATATACTGGCTTATAAGTTTTAACTGAACGTATTGGTCAAATTTTAGTCAAGCATCAGCTATATTAGTCAGTTGCGAGTTAGCAATTATTTTTGAAGGGTCCTTAATTCCTTTAATATTGGAAAATATGTGTGCGTTAAGGTTAAAAAAAACTTTGGTTAAAGGAATATATGATACCATGACAACAAACCAAAAAAAAGTTTGCGAGCTCATGTAGTTAATCTTAACTAAAGTTCAATCTGAGCAGCAAATTGCATTGTAGAATCTGTTCTGTGAACCCCATGTGCTTCATGTGACATTGTCTTGGCTTATGTCAGCTATAGTTTTTTGCATATGTTGAAAGATAAGCCGGTCAAGAGTTAATCTCTCCTCTGTTGGTTTTTTAAGAGTAAAATGGTTTCTGTATAAAGTTTTGGATCTCCACCCTGCACTGTCTTTCAAGTTGTATCTTCTGTGATATCTTAAACTAGAAAGCGCTGTCTTGTAACTTTGAAAGACCAAAATTATACAGATATGATCAAAAGGAACTGATTCCATGTAGTTTAAATAAGCTTGCACATTGTGCTCATTGGTGTGTTCTCGACTTTTCGTTGAATAGTCTCTCGTTGATTCCATGTAGTTTAATGAACAATCTCATCAAATTCTATTAAATACTGTTAGTTGTGGTTCTTGGAAGATTTCAATAACTGTCTTTTTCTAAATTTGTGTTCTGCCTTTCATGAGTGGTGTGACTGTGCACCATGTTGTTTAATTCAACTAGATGTTCTTCATCAGAGTCCTTACATTGATGTGTTAGTCCTCTCGTCAACTTTCAATGATGTGAATGAATTGTAAGTCTTCTAAAAGCATTAGGATTATCCAGAGGTTTGTTTCTGGTGGAGTTTGTAGAGTTTGCCATTAATGAATGACCTACAAGGCTACAATGGATGCATTAGCAAGTACATATCATATTTTGTTTCCTGTTTGAGTAAACTTTACCATGTGCGTGTTTTTTATATCTAGAGGGTCTAAACACCAGTGGCGTACTAGTATACAGTAATCTTGCTTTATGTTTTCTTAATATTCTAGGAACTGTGTTATGGCTGGAAAGGTCATAGAGAGATCATTTTGCCTACTTGACAGATCCAGATGTCTGGATTAAACACTGAGTTATTGTTCATTAATAATAATGTCTTGATCAATAGTGATGCACGACTTCTGGGTTACTGGCTTGTTCATTCTGGATTAGGGTCTTCCATGTTAGTGCTTGTTATTCATTACTCTTTCATGTATTTTTTCCAGGGATGCTCCGTTGTATTTGGAATGGGCACCGAGCAACATACTCAGTCAAGATTTCGCACATAAAAGTGACACCAAGAAAGATACGATTGTTGGTGAACATGAAGCTAAAAAAGTTTTGCTGGAGCAGCAAGTTCTGGGGATATCTGACTATGAAATTGATTCTGACAGAGTTGAGGTCAGCTTTATCATTTTTGTAATTATTTTTTGTGCTGGCTTGTTGTAATTTTCATTTTTACTGTGACTAATTCTATGTGTAGACATGCTGCTTTTGTGTACATATATTTTATCTACATGTCTATCTGCCAAGGGATTTTCTCCTTTATTTGAACTTTGTTAGATATGAATGTGCAGGATACATGAACCTAGCAAAACAAATGGCGCTGGTTAACATCTTTAGCAAATTGACAAATTTGTTTCATATTAGATATCATGTGGACAGCAGGCCTCAGTAGTCTGTAAAGTCCGAATCCACACCAATGACAAACTCTTGTAACCATTTAGTTTTGTGTAGTCAAGTTTTTTATTGTTTTGGATGTTGGTTTATGTTTTGATGTGTCCTTTTCTGAGATTTCATCCTCTATATTTCAGTCTCAATCTCTTTATGTGAAAAACCTGAACTTCAAGTCAACTGGTGAAGCTTTGCGGATGCATATCAGTGACAAAATGAAAGAAGGAAAAATAACGAGTGTTAAGGTGAGCTCTCCATTGTCCTTAAAAAAAGTATTCATTATGAAGAAGTCCGTTCTATCTTTATTCGGCACATTTATACTGTGGCATAATGCCATCTTCTAATGATTATTTCTTCATCGATTCTTC
The DNA here is from genome assembly GCA_958450325.1 of Agrostemma githago. Classification (NCBI taxonomy): domain Eukaryota; kingdom Viridiplantae; phylum Streptophyta; class Magnoliopsida; order Caryophyllales; family Caryophyllaceae; genus Agrostemma; species Agrostemma githago. The sequence goes on along the minus strand of OY288240.1, from coordinate 77,785,572 downwards.
AGATACAGCAGCATGTAAAGAAGGGGAAGACTGTTTCAACAGGTTTTGGATTTATTGAATTTGATTCTGTTGAAACAGCTGTCCATGTTTGTCAGGATTTACAGGTAAGTGGAGTGTTTTGTACTCGTATATAACAGTAGTTAGTTGATTTCAATTGCCTGTTAGTTTCCACATTCTACTGCCCAAGAGCCGGTTAAATGAGTATCTAATCTGACATTTTTCATAGGGAACAACTTTTGATGGGCATGCCTTAACTTTTGAACTCTGTCACGCCAAGAAATCTGAGAAGATCTCAAGTAAAGCAGAGAGCGATAGAAGTTCGACAAAAATAATAGTGAGGAATGTAGCATTTGAGGCAACAGAAAAGGAACTGAGACAGCTATTCAGCCCATTTGGTCAGGTGGGCATTTATCTCAAGCTTAGGTTTCAAATACCACGCGGATGAAAAATATGGATTTCTTTCTGTTTGGTTATATGTATTGCCTGACTATTTAATACACGGTATTATTTTCTTTTGATGCAACGTTGTTTTTTGCCTGGTTCACATGCAACCGTTGCTGTAAATTAGCTATTTCGATAAACATGATATAGTTGTGCTCGATAGCTTATTATCTGAGACATTTTGTAAAGCAGTTTAACTCTTCCTGAAATTTTTTCGGAAGTGGGATTGGTTATTGAGAAGATAGAAAACAACTTAATAAAATAACTCTAGCCAGTTGTAACTTAATTTCATTAGCATATACGAGTAGTATGTAGTATGTTTGTTGTTAATTGCTAGGAGTTTGCAACTGAATGTAATGATTGTTGTTTTCACCAAGTTTGGTACGAAGTATCTAATTTACCACTTTCCGGTACATATCCATACATGATTGTACGAGTCACTGTTTTACCGGGGTGGCGTTTCACTAATCCCATAAATGGCAGCTCAATGGGATAATGCTTTCTGTTTTCTCACAATCTTTGTTTAACATGACAGGTAAAAAGCTTGAGACTTCCAATGAGGTATGGGAAGCATAGAGGTTTTGCATTTGTGGAGTTTGTAACTAAACAAGATGCACAAAATGCTCTTAAAGCTCTTTCGAGTACCCATTTGTATGGGCGTCACCTGGTAAGTTTCATACAGTCTTGTGAAACAATGTAATCATTTTTTATGAAAGTCGTAAAGGCCAACCAACCCATTAACAACCAGTTCAACTGAATATCTCATTGATTGATTAAATGCGATTCTATTTTTTTAATCTGATATTTTATAATGATGATAAGCATCACTACTCATACTAATGTTTCTGATAGAAGCTAAATACGAGTTTTTTCCTTGTTTATTTGACGGGCTACTTTTATTTTAGGTCCTACTATATGTTTGTAGGACTTTTACACGAATTCTGACTCCCATGATTTGATCATCTTAAGGTACTGGAAAGAGCCAAAGTAGGCGAAACCCTGGAAGAACTCCGAGAAAAAACTGCTGCTCAGTTCACTAACGACGAAGATGGGTTCCAAAATCCGACCAAACTTTCAAAGAGAAGAAAATTGTCGACTCCATTTTAAGGGGGAAGAAGCTCTGAAAATTTTGTTTAGCTTAGATAAAAGAAACTGTTTACCCTGGCAGACGATAAACGCAGTCACTGATTTGGGCAACTGGTGCTCCGTCTGGTTGTTTGGTGGCTAGACGGTGTCTGGTTAGGTGGTTAGGTGGTGGTTGGCATACTAACCGCAATTCCCGAGAGTAGTTGATAAATGTGTTAGGTGGTGTTTGGTATATGGAGTATGGAGTATACTTATCAACGGGAATGTCTTCAATTCAATAAATTAGAGGGGGGAGTAGTTTATAAATGTGTACACCAAATCTTATGTTATCTTATATGAAGTTAAATGAGTTTCTTTCATTGACAGTAATACTTGTCCAAATAAGATCACAAGTCCACAACTAATACACTACGTCTAGACTCTAGACACGCTAATATAGAATTGTTATTATTTTCCTTTTTTATTTTTGATTAAAATATTTTCCACAAATAATATTAAAAAATATACTTATAATTGAGATGGAATGAGTACCTCATCGAGAGTGGTAACGTATGCTTGACTTTTTAGTCTCTAAGATACGAGTATTATGAAGTACATTACCTTTTTGTGAGAAAATTCTTTTTATGAGAAATCTAAATATCCTAAAATTATACGGGTTTTTAATTTTTTTTATTAATTTGATTAATTATAATCGATGTCTAAATTTGACTTTAAATATCGGATGTTATCATTAGTTGGGAGGTACTGTAGTAATAAGAAATTAAGAAATCTGGAGTATGAATATAGACATTTTTTTGGTTGGAGTATGAAGATCGGATGTTATCATTATTGTTTCTTTGCGCCAAAGAAACAATAAGTTAAATGATGCCGGCCAACACGTCCCCTTCAACCTTTTTTTCACTCTTTTTTTTTTAGTATTTTTTTATTTGGAAATTGACATTCTTTCAAACTTTTTTTAATAGGTACTCCCATGTAAAAGAGTAATCATGCTTTTGCTTTTTTTAAGTCCTTTTCAAATTATATTTTGTTTATTATTTGTTACTCCGTATTCAGTATTATCATCATTATGTTTGAATAAAGATTAAGTCTCCTTACCCGAGACCGTACTACAATAAAAAAAGGTCAACAATCACTTCATCAGACAATTGTTCTCTCATAAACGCGGGTGAAAGAGCCGTCTTTTCCGAATTTTTCTTTATGCTTTACAAATAGGTTAATCATAAACAAACTCAATAATTTAGAAATTTTGACTTATAAAAAACGGAAGTTGGAATCAATATGGTTAATAATTAATAATACTCCCAGTATCAGTATATTTGTCCACTATTTTTAACATATGTATGAAGTATTATATTGAAACTGGACTAATATACGGAATAATAGATAGAAAATGGGATGGAGTTGTTAATCCATAATACTATTTGGAAAGGTGTGTGTATATATATAAGGGTGGTACTTTTTCATAATTGCTTGTTACTCAATTGTACCTAAGAATTACCATTTTATCCCTCTCATTTCCCCATAAACTTTTCTAGGGAGCTATTTGAGAGAAAAATACTTCCATCTCCCACCACCACCATCACATCGGCCACCACATCTTTTTTCACGATTCTTTTCATCATTATTTTCTCCGTTTTTTCCCCTTTTTAAAAATATGATTAATGTTATTATTTTTTCATGATTCTTTGGGGAAAAATGATTAGTATTTTTTTTTTGATTTAGGAAAAACTATTTATTTTAATTACTAATATGAGAATTGATAAATAAACAATTAATATTTAGAATTAATAAATACATAATACGAGAATTAATAAAACAAGAATTTAAAAAGTAAAAAAATAGAATTAATTCGATTATATTAAAAAATTAATTACAAAATAATACGTAATACAATTTAAATTAGAAATTAAAAATAACCAACCAAACAAATCGCACACCCCCTGCCACCCATACCACCCTCACCACCCAGCCTCCTCCGGCTGCCGGCGGCACCTCCCTCCTCCAAACTTCGGCTACACCGCCATCCGACCACCATAAACCCTAAATTTCTAAAAGAAAGATTAACCCTAATCATCAATTAAACCCTAATTTTCAATTAAAATTAAAATATCGATTATCGAATTACAATTCCTAACGAATTCCCAAATACTGATTGATCGATTTCTAGAATTGACGAGATTTAAGATCAAGAAATGATTTAGAATAGGAATAGAGCACTCAATTCTCTTTGGATTAGAAAAGGGCAATATAGGTATAATTAGGAAATTTTAGGGATGATTGAGTAACATACAATCATGAAAAAGTAATTCCGATATATAAAGCTAGGAATAATCACAATCCCCAAAACCAAAGCGCTATACTTCGTGACATTATTTGGTCGTAGTTCACACCAATCATACAATTCAATAGCCATGTCTCAGGTACTACCTTTCTTTCAATTTCCCATCGTTTAATTCATAAAAGTCATGCACTTTTTTCTGGGTTCTAAACTCATTCTTCAATTACACCTTTTTTTTTGTGGATTTCTGAATTTCATGATCCCCTTTAATACAGTGTTTTTCGTTTGGTCTTTGTGTTGATTTGTTTAACCCTTTTCAATAGTGTAATTCAGTGGGTATGAATCGAATCAAATCGAATCAGGTGCTTAATTCAGCTTTAGTATACTGGATTAGTGAACCCTTTTGTCTAAAATTTACTGGGTTAATTATGAAGATTTGAATCTGATAATACCTAATTTCAGGCAGCTAATCTAATAGGAGTAGTACATGTCGGTGCATTAAAATAAGGGAGTCGCAAGTGCGGATATGATGCTAACGTGGTTCAAATCCTGATCATGAGTATCAACTTTATCAACTAAGAACACTTTTGGGGAATAATATAGTTAGTTTTGTTTTTGGAAATTGGGATTTGCATGCCCACCAAAGCTTCAAACAACTTTCTTTTCCTCTTTGGGTAACACCTTTAAACACTTATTTTTGGTAGTAACTACATATATTCAACCTATAGCATATGTGACTCCAAAACTTCACTTGGGTGCTTTAATTTTGACCAAAATATCGAAACTTTCGGCAAATATAGACATCTGTCAGGCACAACACAACTACTTCAAGGAATACTTTGGACCTGCTTATGTGATACGGAGTAATTCGTTTACTCTATAGTCAGTCTATGATTTCCCCCTTCATTCATTGCTATGGATTTTGATCATAATCCCATGTCTTAATTTTCTTGTTGACCTTCTTGGGAAGCTTGAAAATTTAAATTATATATCAGATCGGAATTTAGAGGTGTGATCAAACGTGGGCGTAAGCCGGACAAGAGTGGGGCTTTCATTGAACTTTCGGCTCATAGACAAGTGGATCAATGAGTTAGTGAACTGTATCTCTGTAAATTCCGGAAAATGCCTAGTCTGTACCCACTTAGTTTGCAGGCCGAATGTGCAGAGTCTAATGCACAGGAAGACCTTTGAACAATTCTAGATCATACGAATCGTGGTTTATGTGCAGGATCTTTTATAAATGGTTCCTTTGACATATGAGAATTGCCTCAAGTTGTTGTTTTAGGGTGGCCCCTATCTAACTGTTGCTCTTTAAGTCGATAATAGGAAGATGATTTGGCTTCTAAAATGTAGTGATAGGAATTTGACACTTAATAGAATCGACTTGTTGAGCAAACATTGTGAATTGTAACTAATTTTTTTTTTTTTTTTTTTTTTCCCATATTTGAACTGACTTGCGAAAAATGACCTGTGTTTGAGCCTTTGAGGACAGAAATGTTGGGATTTACGAGTAGTTATTAAGGAATAATTTTAGCATATGTTTATGATAGTAATCAAACATTTTTGTGCTGAACCGTCAGGAGGGTTAAAAAAGTTTTTGAATCGATATTTGTATTTAGCTTTTACTTATTGGTGGTGGTTTGCAGACTGTTGTCCTCAAGGTTCAAATGTCATGCAGTGGTTGTTCAGGAGCAGTGAAACGAGTACTTGATAAAATGGAAGGTTCGTTCCCTCCATTGTTTGTTGTCCTTCTGCTTTAATTTTGCTTTTCTTTCACTATGTTTTCTTGCTTTTGCTTCCATATTGTTCCCTCCATCAGCCCATCCCGTTTATATTGCCTCGCTTGACTTTTGTGGTGAAACATTATTAACTTCGACACATATTTTTTCACAGCATGTATATGCGGCTTCAACTTTTAATAAATGATAGTATATGAAATGCGAGTAGTTGTTTTTGAACTTTTGATGAATCAAACCAGATGAGTTTCCCTAATGTGTCATTGTGTCTCTACACTTTTGTAGAGATAATGCTCAAAGTTGACATTTACTTGATCATGAGAGTTATATATGGCAATAAAAATAAGATAGGTGTAGTGACAGTTAACTTCTTGTTCGTGTTCAAGCCAACTCTTACTCTCTTAGTGGAGATGAGCTCCGATCAGTCTCACTCTCTCTTGTTACTTTTTTTCACGTGTTATTGCAGCGAATATGTAAATGAACTTATTTAGCAATGATTTAATATTGTTAGGTCTGTTTGTGTATAAGGTTTCAACTCACAAATTTTATTAGGTCTGTTTGTGCATCATATGCTTTTGATTAAATGAAGTGAGACGCTAATGAACTATGATTATATTTGTCTCTTCTAAACATCTCAAGGCTCTCTTTAGTTTCAAGTGAATGCTAACATTTGCTGTTTGAACATGCAGGAGTTGAATCATACGACATCAACATGGAAGAACAGAAAGTAACGGTGAAAGGCAACGTGCAACCAAATGCTGTGTTTGAGAAAGTTTCGAAGACTGGAAAGAAGACTGAATTCTGGGGAGAGGCACCGCCTGCTGAAACTCAAGCGGTTTCTGCTCAGTAGTTTCATGTCTGTCTGTCTGTGTGTCTGTCTCCGGGAGTCCAAGTACTATAATTCCGACCTGTAACTCTGTAAGCAGCCGTAACTAGAGTTATGATGTACTGGTATGAATAAATGTGTGTTTCATATTTCATCTCAGATGTCCGTCCTGCAATACTTGGATGATAACCCTGTGTAATTAATTAATTAATTTGTGTTGGGAGTTGGGACCATATATGCCTTGCCTTTTACATTTGGGAAACTAATTAAGTTGCATATTGATTGGCCTATGATTCTTACTTTTAACATCAGTCACAAGCTTAAGCTTAAGATGGGTTAAATATATACCATTTGAGGGGAAAAGGACAAAGGTCCCACCAACCTCACTTTTGTCTTTTCTCCTCAAATGGTATCTACTTGACCCGTCATTTGTTTGTGACGGATATCTCCGTCACAAACAAGAATTTGTGTACTTTTAAATGTGCAAAAGATTACCAAATCAAAGGTACCTTTATACCTTTAACTTTATACTCCCTAAATTTTCTTCACATGAATCTCTTCTTTTTGAAGGATCAACTTGCGTTTTTTTATATAACGGGTCAAATATTAATCTTTTAGATAGATAGACGGACACAAAGCATTGTAGTTGAGAAGCATTTGAAACAATTTGAGGGATATGTTTGTTAGAAACAAGATGGATGGGAGTCGAAAAGCATCATGATTCATGATGTACACATTGCATAAAGTTTTCTTGTTTTGCTTTAATGGAGATCACAAAGACTGGAGATGTATAGGTATAGCCCAGATTGTTAACATGTGATTTACATAAATACAAATACTCATTACAAAACCGTTTTATACAATTCGATTAGGGGATGGGAGTATGTAATATATATGATTTTTGTATTAATTAAGCGATGTGATGGGGCATGAATTGAAGATGAATACGATACAAAATTACAACATATTGTCCATATCATGTTATTATCATCCATCCCGATCGAGTCTCTCAACCGGTCAAGTACTTGATTATACTCCGTGCATAAAACTACATCTTCATCTTCATGTACTAGTAGTAGTAGTAGGCCAGGTGATCTGAGGGGATGGGATTTGAAGCAAGCATAAATGAAGAGTACTACTGGTACCTCTTGAGACTTTATCCGCTATATAAGCCTAATTGACATCTGATCTGCAACTGTTGTGATAGTATTAATGGTACAACTGCATTTCCAAATTCGTAATTCAATAACTTTGATTTGTTAGTCCAAATATATACTACAAGAGATGAGTAAAAGATGAATGTGATTGTGAGTAGTGAGTGACCTGTGCAATAGCATGGAGCCTAGCATGCACCCTTCCAAAATTGTGCTGAATTTCATTTTTAGCCTCCATGCATCTGATCAGTACAGTATACCAACAATTTCTTGTTCATGATTCATGACACACACACACATACAGGAGTATGGGGTTGGGGTTTAGTTAAATTTCTTACCCAATATGAGATTTGACGTCAACAGCATGCCTGAGGTTAGTACATGCACCAGATATACCAGTCGTTCCAATACTGCATCGATCATATCCCCATCAAAACAAATACTCCATCTATATTAGACCTACTCGTAAATACTAAACAATACGTACGCCAAAATAATATAAAATATGGAGACACAGACACGTCATATCTCACCCACATAAAAATGTTAATTAGTCAACGTGTACGTTATTATAAACTCTAATAATGAGTACTCAATTAATTAGTGTAATAGCGAGGTACATAATACAAATACTCTATATGATAATGTAGTATGCGGGCATAATTTCCCGTATATCAGATGGAGAATGATAATGTTACATACACACGTAAAATACAAGGATGGAGATGCACATGCATGCATGCATGCATGCATGCATTAATATTGTTACATACCATGAAGCACTGCCTTTGAGCTTGATAGCAAGTTGGTCCATAGCTTCGAAGTCTATCGGATCTTCATTCCTACACATACATACACATGACATTTTTAAAACAATCAACACAACTACTACTAGTACTAGTAGTGCAAAACAATACGAGTAATAATTAAACATACAAGAATAATGAATAATGAATAATGAATAATTGATGCTTAATTAACTACTTGCCTTACCAAATAAATTGAAATTATAGGAAAAAATATTATACTCCGTATATAAAAGTTTGAAATAATATTCATCTTACAATAATCTTATCTTTGTAACAAACAACCGTGAATTACTTAATGCTACATTTTTTTTTGCAAAAGCGAGCATATAATATAGGGTATAATTCATACTATAACTATATAATATTAACGCGAAAGTAGTAATTGACTGTACTATTCATGAATTTTGTTTTGGAACATATTTACCATTACGTTGTCGTCTAAGTATGATATCAACTCATATTTACCATACTTAGACAACGTAATGGTAATTTCTTTCTTAATTAACATATTAACGTGTTTCTCGTAAACACACATTAGAATCATCATTCATAAAATTAAAGTATACTCGTAATCTTATGTTTTAGGGCGTGAATATTTTTGTGATGCATATATTCATGGACCCAAAAAAAAAGGTGGCATGCAGAATATATAATGAGCATATATAATGTACGTACAGAAGTGTAGCCATTTCCAAGAGTGTAGTTTGGGTATTTGATATGAATGTGAGGATTAAATTGGTGAAGAAATAAGGTCCATTCACATCCTTCAGCTGTGCCGCTAGCCGAAAATATTCATTTGTCAAACCCTGCACATCATCAATTCTTCTCACACATTAACATCAACCCTACCTAATCAATCACATATCGTCTTACACTAATTAATTAAATTACATTAGTGTAATTAACATGAAATACCGTAAACATTGTCGAAATTGAAGACAATATATAATTTATGAGTTTTGTAGTGCTCCGTACTTCATCTTATATTTACCAAGATAATGTCACGATAATTATTATATTGTGATACAACCTCGTAAAAAATCAACAAATAAACTACGAGTATTACAAAGATAAACAAAAAGGAAAAGAGAGGGAATAAAACGTACTTCTTGTTCGAGTTCACTGATAATTGCTTCCATTGTTCTCATGCGAACTTCCTTCATAGTTTCCATTATTCTCCAAAATCCAAATTAAATTTTTGTAAGGGAAAATCCAAAATTAATTAAACCAAAAACATATAGGATAAACTATCTTACATACGTTACCATCCACACTATTTTAAAGCCAAGGACAATGTTATTATGGAAAGATGTTGACCCATTTAGGAAACAAATAATTGGATTCATTCCCTTTATTTTTCAATTCAATTTTTATTTTTTACTATTATAGAATAATATATCTTTTTGATATATACGGAGTATGATATATGATAATTAATTCTCCCTTAACAATAACTCAAGAAGAATGTGTTGAGCTCAATTTTTTCTACCCAATGTTGCAACATATTATGATGTTAAATTTCTCTATGTCTTTTTGTTTCCTCTATTTACCTTTGTAAAACACTAAAAGATAAAGTTTCAAACATTGATGAATGGATGATGATACACTGCCACCGGGTGGCGCCCAATCTCGACGCCACCCCCTCACATGCATCCATTATTATTAAGGGAAGACCCGAATAATTAGGGATGCGTGTGAGAATGGCGTCGAGATTGGGCACTGCCCTACGACGCTAACTCATTTTCCTTGATAAATTATGACATATACTCCTAGATATCCTCTGTATACCACAGAGTAAAAGAGAAACCAATAAAAAACAAGATAACACACGATAAATTTGACGATATATCCGTACTATTGTAGGCTTGTAGGGAGCCTTATAGGGATGCTTGTGAAGGAGAATGCCAAAATTGGCCACTTCTCGAAATTCTGAGGTAACAAGCTAAGCATGCAACAACTAAAACAAGCTTGACATACTTGTACGACCCCAAGTTAAAGTGGATTGGAATGAATTTGTACTGAACTTAACTGAAATTTGTGCATAAGAAAATAGTATTTCAAAAATATTTGATAAACAGCCTCGATTCATGGTCGCACGCCCACGCTAGTATAAAAGTCCCGAACTAACCAAACCGACCCCATTCCAACTCGACCAAATTATCTTTTAAATCCAAAGTGACCTCCCGAACAAAATCAAGTGACATCCGAGTCGACCTTAGTATGGAAACCGTCCTACCAATCAACCTTATGATATACCTAGTCGTCCAAACCGTCTCACCTACACATATATATATAGAAAAATTATAGTGGAGCGTTTGGCTTTTGGTGATGGTGAAGTGGCGTTGACCAGTGAAGAGCAGGGCCTGAGTTAATGGATTATTGGATTTTATAGGTTGGCCAGCAAACTAAAAAGACAAGGTGACCCATCCCATATTCACAAGGAGCACTACAAAACAATGTCCACCATTCCAAATCTCACTAATTCGCCCAATTCTGTACCTCACCCATTAGCATCACCAAAAAAGGATGATCTACGTTAACCGTATTCTGCTATGGTTACTATTATAAATTAGTTTATGTCATTTATTAGTTAGGACCTATACTCATATCGACTCTTTTTTCCAGATCGGAAAAAAAGTGAACATGTTTTCTCACATAAAATGATCCTAGGTAAACAAAAATTCTCATACGACGAAGGAATACTAAATTCCCATAATGATAGGGAATACAATAGTACTCCATATAAACAAAAATTTAGTGAGATTATTATGTCTAAGCAACTATTCTTTCTTGTGACAGAGTTATCCGTCATTTTGTTATAAAAGTTCAAATATTTTTCATTTACGTAGAAAACGACCACTCATGTACTTTTATACCCCGTCATACTTTATCTTTTCTATATAAACGGATCATGTTTGACCCGTTACAAATTTGTGACGGATGATTCCGTCACAAACAACAAACTGTTGTGATGTCTGAATTGGTGAACAAGTTTACTGTAACGTGAGGGTTGGGACCCACCTTCCCCATTCATCATCAGTTGACTGGTCTCTACTCCTCTACCTCTTCCCTCCATTGCTCCTCCCTCCCTCTGTCTCCCATTATTCCGCCATTAACATAACAACTTCAAATCCTGGTTCCGTCACTGAATCATGTCGGTCTGCTGCGGTGTGGAATGCGTAGCACTCATAACCTTCACTCGCTGGCTCTACAAGCGCTGCACCCACTCCGGCGCAGACGACAGCGCCACCTGGCCCGCCCTTACAACCACCACCCCCGCCACAATCGACACCTTCTCCGCCGTCCCCCGCCTCTGCCGCCTCATCCTCGCCGTCTACGAGTCCGACCTCCGCAACCCTCTCTTCCCTCCCCCCGGTGGCTACGGCGTCGACCCCGACCACCTCGTCAAACACCTCTCCTACACCGATACCCTAGGCGACGAACCTCCCTACCTCATCTACGCCGACCACCGCCGCCGTGAAATAATTCTCGCCATTCGTGGACTCAATCTCTTCCAGAAGTCCGATTACAAGCTCCTCTCCGATATCCGCCACCAGATGTTCGACGGGGGTTACGTCCACCACGGTCTTCTCAAATCTGCCATTTCTCTACTCGATAAGGAATCTGAAACCCTAAAGAAGCTCTGGATCGATACAGGAAAGTGTTACACTATGATTTTCGCCGGTCATTCCTTAGGTTCCGGCGTCGCCGCGTTACTTTCGATCCTCGCCGTCAACCACCGCGATAAGCTCGGCGGAATTCCGCGGAATTTGATTAAATGCTACTCGCTTGCTCCCGCGAGGTGTATGTCGTTAAATCTAGCCGTTAAGTACGCCGATGTGATCAATTCGGTGATTTTACAGGACGATTTCTTGCCGCGAACGACGACGCCATTGCAGGATATCTTCGAGTCGATTTTTTGTTTGCCGTGTTTGATTTTCTTGATTTGTTTGAGAGATACGTTTATTCCGGAGCATCGGAAGCTTCGAGATCCTCGGCGATTGTACGCTCCTGGAAGAATGTACCACATAGTGGAGCGGAAGTTCTGCCGATGCGGGCGATTTCCGCCGGAAGTTCGGACGGCGATTCCGGTGGACGGAAGGTTCGAGCATCTGGTGTTGTCGTGCCATACGACGTCGGATCACGGCATATTTTGGATACTTCGGGAGGCGGAGAAAGCGTTGGAGCTGATGAACGTCGCGGAACGCCGCATCGACGGCGGCGATGATGGAGGGGTTACAAGTCCGCCGCGGGTGCAGCGGATTGAGAAGGAGCACAAGGAGGCGATGGAGAGGGCGGTGAGCCTCAGCGTGGCGCACGCGGTGTCGGCAGAGGCGGTGGAGGGGAATGAAGGTGGTATGGAGAGTCGGTTGATTGGTCATAATAATTGGGATGAATTGGTGGGCAAGTCAATGAATGAAGATTTGAATTCTTGTAAGAATCCTAATGATGATGATGCGGTGAAATGAAATTTGGTTAATTTTGTTTCTATTTTTAGGTTTCATTCATTTTCAAACTAATTTTGTAAATTTATTTGATTAATTTTGTTTCTATTTATAGCTATTGTATTCATTTTGGTGTACTACTACTTGTACTACGTACTAATTTGTAAATTTATTTGGTTTGAAATCTTGAACGGAGTTTTGTAAATTTCTTGGGTGTGGTGTAAACCAAGACGGTTGGAGTTTGAATTCTTCGGTTGAATGTTGTATTAACATTGTTGTCAATGTGATTTATGTTTCTTCATATTTGGACTCATTTGGGATTTAAAATAGTAAGTTTGATGTGTAATTCCTCATTTTCTTTAATATATGTGAGTTATATTTTAATAAAAATGAGGAATAGGAGAGAAAGTATGATTTTTTATTTAGTCTTGTTTATTTATGAGTATTGTTGGTTGAGATGCAAACAAAAGACTGACTATGTGTTACTAAGTTAAGGTTCAAACTCCATTGGCGTGCACTATGAATCCAAATGAATGTGTTCTTTGGTTGCAAATTTACAAATTGGTAGAGGAGATGTGGTGGATACTTACTGGATAGTCACACATTCTTTGTTCTTTCTTGGATGAAAAACTAATACGGATTATTTATTTATATTCGATAATTCATAGTGTAACAATGAAGAGCAAAAGTTATTTCATAATTCGTAGAGTACATTCTTATTTATTCTGTGTTTTTTCGACTAAAATTGGTTGAAGTGAACCAAAATGAAATCAAATTGAACTGAATTGTGGTAGTTGATATGTGCCCCACACGATAGTTGTATCGTTCTGCGGATTCGATATCCGAGTTTACTTCATCAATAAAAGTTGCACCTTGACGTCTAAAGTAAACACTTTGAATACAATAACAACTTCATCCAATACTGTGGGATGGTGATGGTGATGGTGATAGTTCAACATACATATCCACAAGATGAAAGAACCAGTTTCTACGTCAAGTTTGGGTATTCCTAGCTTACCTTGATCGTTTCTTAACTTTCTATATTCGGGTCGTACTGTACTTTTCCTAACATCTCTCGATTTCAATAAGTAGACCAACATTGGATAGAACTCAATTATTACATCATCTATAATTAGCTATCATTAATGTTCCTTAATGTGAAAGCTGGTAAAGGGTCTTCTTCCATCTTCACACCAAACTATGACAAGTCTTTACTTTCAAACAAACAAACAAACACCCTTCTTACATAAGAAGGGCAATCAACTGAATAAAGGTGTTGGTATCTCCACCTTCAAGTATTATTCTTCATTTTATGGAAACTCCAACACCTGAAGTTGATGCTTCCCCCCCTTTTCGCTCTGTTAAAGAGGCGGTCTCAATCTTTGGAGACCGCCTCTTCCTCAGGCCAATCCCCTCACCTCCAAAACCACCACCACCCCCACCACCGCCACCACCAACACCAACAATCGAGGTACAAACTGAACCATCCTATGAGAGACCTATAAACCCTAGTGATGAACAAGACACAAGCTCATCACCCAAGTCACCAATGAAAGAACCGGCTTCAATCCCAAAAAATCCAAAAACTGAGTCCCAAGGAACCATAGTCGTCCATGGGAATGAGCAGGATGTAGCCTCGTCTTTCGAGGAGGCACATACTTCATCAGAAATCATAGCGGCCCCAACCCCAACCCCAACCCCAACCCCAAAGAATCCAAAAAAGGAGGCGCGTGGAAACATAGTCCATGGGAATGACCTGGTAATGATGCTGATGGTACTAAGGAAACTAGAAGTCGAGTTACACGAAACAAAGGAAGAACTAAAGGTGCTAAAGGAGAAAGGAAAAGAGACTGAAGTGGCATTAGCCTCTCTAAATGCCGAACTCCATAAGAGCATGCTGAAGATAGCCAATGGCGAGGCAGATGAAAGAGGAAAAGCGAGAACAAAATCACTCAACAATGAAGGCGGTAATAGAGAAGCGGAAATGAGAGACGAAGAGAGAACAATAAGAAGTGAGTTGATGGTGAAGAGTATAGACTCTCCAACATTAGCTCAAATATTGAGTATAAGTGATTATGAAGGGTATTTCAAGGAGAACAAGACGAAGACAAGGAATAAGTTGATGAAGAAGAAGCCTATCGTTCCTTTGGTCACTGATTTGTTTACATGGAAGAAGAAAGAATCACCAAATCAAGAGGTTTCAGAGCCAATATTTTCCAAAATGTATTTTAGTTGAAAAATGTACTTGTGAGATAGTTATTGATTAAAGTAAGTATTTCTTGAATTCATGATGTAATGAAATGTAGAAGCATCAAACAAGTGGTTCACATGAGATGAGATGATCTTGTAATTCCCAATAAAATGAGACTTCTTGTTAACATATGAATGTACATGTAAACTTAAAATGGAAGTGTTTAAAATGCCTTAATGATTTAAGTTATTAAAGATTTTTGTTCAAGAATGATATATCTATCACAAATTTATAGTCAAATATGATACTCCGTACTATATAATACTCGACATAGTATAATACATGTGTATGTCAAATCTAATTAAGTCATATGTTAAGAGAAGAAAAGACTCTTGTAAAACCGTTTCACATTAAAAAAAAAAGTGAAATATAGCTTAAAGTACATACTCGTAAAAGTAACTACCGCACCACGTGAGATATCTTATCAAGGTGGCAACCTTTATCCTATTCCTCAGTCACTCGCTAAGTCACTATGCATTAGGCACTAGATGTCAGGGGAACAAAATAAAGCTCTCTCTGAGAGATAGAGATTCGGAGAAGACATGGAAAATAATTGATAAATAAAGTTTGATGGAACCACAGAGGCTGAAAATACACTAGTGGAGTAGAATAGTAGGGACAAAAGTTGGAAATTTGTGCAATGCAAAATAAAAGATTTCGCTCTCCACAAATTCTATTTAAGACGAATATCCATCTTAAACTTAAAACGGCTCAAATCTCATTTTGCAGAAAGATGTGTCCCATCTATCAAGTGATTTATTATTTGACCCATTCTAATAAGAGAAACCGCTAAACCTAAAAACAAAAACAAAAACAAAAACAAAAACAAAAAAAAAACTCTGACAGAATTCTTGATCGGAAAACTGAAGTAAAAACCAGTGAAGTGATTATGGGATTAAAAAAATAAGGCTGGCTGATGAATTGTTTGCTGAATTTAAAGCTTTTAAATTACAAGAAACATACCAGAACTTACAAGTAAAATTGATCCATGAACATTAGACCTCAGGTTCATCATATAGTGGGGGATCAATACCACGGCCGAGGATCCCTGGTGATGAATCAGATTAGGAGCATGAGGATTACATAGATGCATAATACGGGGTAACATTTCTCTGTAATATAGCTCTGTCGAAAAAGGGCATCAATGTGTAAGCATTCAGCGTTCCGCCGTCTTTTCAACATTTTCTGCAGGCTGCTTGGGCTCCTATATCATGATAATATAGTTGTCAGCTTTGATCACAGTAAAGACTTTTGCACCAGATAGCATTTCACGAAATACAATTAACAATTAATACTTCTTCCATCCCAATTTTATTGTTCTTGTTGATTAAAGTTTAGATTTGAAAAATAGTAGGAAAATACAATTAATACCACTTGGGTAATTGACTGATAAATTTAAGCATAAAATTAATGGTATAATACTATAATGGGAATAGTTAGTTTATTTAAACTGAGCACAAATTAATAAATTATAGAGTAAGATGAGGGTAAAATAAGGAAAGGGGGACAATAAATCGGGATGAAGCATGGAGGTTGTAGCATTTTATAAAATTCTGAGCATGCAACCAAAGCACATCCCTCCCTTGAAATTTTAACTTTCCACTTGTTTTACTTGAAAACTCGGTCTAATTTGAACTTAGTACATAACAATAGAAAGATCTTTTCAATTACCAATCATTCCCTAGTATTAATGAATTAGGCGAACTATGCCTGCAGAGCACGCAATTCGGAAGTCATCATTATATTTTCTAAATAAAGCAGCACTTTGTGCAATACCTTTAAGGGACAAAGCTCAGGCTTCTCAATGGTGCACTTTCAATTTTTCATCGTCATCATCATCAGTGACGGCGGATTCTGGAGAAACGCCAGAATCATAAACCTCCTAACTGGCGCGTAACTACCAACTGAGGCAAGGATGAGCAACGGAGTAAAACGGATCTGTGATCATTCAGGTTACTCCAGCCCGCCTCAGTTTTGAAAAGCCTGCACCCTGCCACACAAAATGTTGTGCCATAGCCTCTTGGGGATTTGAAACTTAAGGTCGGCTGGCAGGGTGCAGGCCTAGCCCATGCCCCTTAACGGGGCCGGGCTAACCCAAAGGTTGCATCATGTTGTTGCTGTTGAGACTGCAAAACCAAAAAGAAAGCGAATATGCATTTGAGAAACCAAAATTAAGCATAAATAGCAATACACGTTCACTTGAACTGTTTTCAAAGCACCTTCTTTTTAATAAACACTTAACTTTAAGTACAGGTACAACAAATATACTGAAGAGCAGCTGGCATTAAAAGAGAGATGGGCAGATGGTCAGGACAAAAAGACCATCATGACCGAAGCTACTGTACTGCTTATATTCTATAGGATAGCCTAATTCCATCGGAACAAAAGTCCACTATTTTTCGGCTTTCAAATATGGTGAGATGCAGGCAAATGGCACACTAAAGTGTCAAAAAATAAAATTCATCCAAGTGATTGCCAACAGCAATGTTCATCTACCCTGCCATAGGCAGAAGCATCGAAAGAACTTGTGTATTGTTGTATCAAACCAACTTGGTAGGATCTTGTGTTTGACTTGAGGGCTTGAGGCTACTCAAACTGAGCCTGAGCTTTTTGCTTAGAAAAACAAATTAGGGTTCTTTTATACAAAGTAATAACTTTGGGTCTCTAATGATATGGGATTGGCGATAAAAAAGTTGAGCAAGCTCAATTCGTATTCTATTTTAAAATTTAAAACCCTCAATTTACTATACTGAATTACTAATACAGACTTAAAGAGGATAAGGATAGTAAAAAAATCATGTGAGTGAGAGTAATACGGGAATACCATCATCATTTCCTACTTCAAGAGAGACGACAAATAACTGCGAACAAACAAATGCAAATAATCCAGAAAAAAGGAAACGGAAAAAGGGAGTTTTGATCAAACTGTTTTTATTTTAATAAACTTTTTAGGGTGTTTTTACAGTGTACTTGTGCCTTTTCAAATTTACATTGTACCATCGCTTCTTCACAATTATACCCGGTAAACTTAACTTATTGTTTAGCTCCAAAATTACCTTAGTATCCAACTTTTGGTTTCTTAACGATTAAATTATTTTGTGAAAACAAGCCTTCATTTATATCATGGGTTAATAATCAACTAAAATTCTCTAAACATAACATGTACAGAGAGAAATTCGACAATTTAGGCTAGACATTGAGGATGACATATCAGGGTACCTTGTATAATTTTGAAAAACCGATGGTACATTATAATAATAACAATAACAATAATTTAAAAAAAACACAAGGGCACAATGTAGAGAAAACCCAACATTTTACAATCCTAAGCAAATTGCAAATATCATCTAACATCATACCAAATGAACAGCTATTTTTATTTAAAAAAATCTCAACCAAACTACTTTTTGAAGTTGGTGCGGAGAAATGGAAACCATTGGGGTGTTTGTTTTTTGCAATCCTGTGAATTCAGGAATTCAAACATCTTCATTTCAGTAGGAACTTCACATTTGCATTTTAACAAAAAATTCTTAATTCATATACGATGATGCATTGTTATATGCTCAGTAAGAACAAATACAGAAATCATGACTTACCTGTTGATAAGTTTGGCTAATGTGGTCATGAGGATGAATGAATGGCATTCCAGGAGGCTGAAGACTGTATTGAGGAGCATGAAGGTATAGCGCAGAAGAACGTGCATTAACATGATTTGGACTATATGCAGCCATCATAGGTTCTGGATGACCATAACCAAGACCTGCAGGGTTTGATGGAGAAGCCCATAGGCCAGGTAGATGCTGAGGATGGGGTCGGGGAGGTTCAGAAGATATTTGTGGCCTGTGAGCCGCACCAAGTTGAGGGAATTCTGTATTATAATTGATAACAGGGGTGTACATTGGTTGGACTGTATACGGCCCAGCACTAAACCCGAAGCCAGGATCAAACCTTTGCATATACCTACAAAATGACATCTCCATTGTTTGTAAAAGTGGAATAAAGGAAAAAAATGGGAACTATTCTTCCAATCAAGACTTCTACAAGGTCTTAGCACCTCACGAACACACACACTCCAAAAGAAAAGAATATATACATTCGGATATAACAGGCGATTACAAATGCTAAAAACGCAAACAAAAGAATAACTAAGGGGGCGCAAAGCAGAAACAATAATCTAAATTGTACGAAAACACGACTAGCTGATCATTTTTATATGGAAGGGAAAAGAGCTGGGTTATCTAAAATCGGAACCCATGATGATGAACCGATTTGCTTTGCACAAGGAAATTGTTATAGAGAAATTAAGAGGTCAAATTATGCACGGCACATGTACAGGGAATATCAAATGCAGTTTGTTGTATATGTATATACTTATGGCTTGAGAAAATGTCATAAGTATAAGCTCACACCTCCAAGTATATACGGAATAATTTCTGTATAAATAAGGAATGTGCAAACGGATAGGCATACAAACATAACTACAATAACCAGACAGAGGTATCAGAAGGAAAGTGGAAAGCAGTACCTATCATAACTTCGATCAAAATCAGGATCTTTGCGTTCATTATCACGGTCTCTAAAAATAGCAACCCTATTATTTGGTCTATACCTACTAACAGGATCCTTCTCCGGCCTACTTCTGACTGGGCGGCTGCTACCAGCAGAACAATCAACTAAAGATCTTCCACTACTCAAATCAGAAACCACAGGAACTGATTTAACATCCACCTTTGGTCTTTCCAATGATGCAAGCTGCAAACTATCCGTCTTTTTTTGCTCCATTTCAGGTTTCGCACTTGATGAACCACCGTGGTTGGTAGAGTTGAAAATTCGTGCACGGGCCCTATTGTACTCCTCTTTCCGTTCCTCAACGCTTTTGAGGTGATTACCCTTTTGAGATCCTGAAGAACCACTACCAGAACCAGGCAAATAATTTTCAGGTCGCTGTTTGATTGCAAGCTTAACAGCACCGCTGTTTTCTTGAGGCAGAAGTACAGGTATATCTGCCAAGCGGACACGAGGAAGACGGCAGTCAGAAGTAGTCTTACGGACGATTATTCTAGAACCCGATCCATCAGGGAGACTGTTATCTAATAAGACCATAGACTGCAGGAAGTAATGTTGAGCTACACGGTGAGCAGCAAGCCTTAAATATGATGTGGGAAGCTGCTGAAATTCAAGTTGTTGACGCATAGGATCACGGATGAACTTCACAACATCTTGTTCCATTCGTAGGACTGAGAATGGCAAACATAAAATCAACATTAGAACTCAAATATGTTTCCTTGACATAACAAAGAAACATTGGCATGCAAATAGAAGTCTAAAATTTTGACAAGGCAGTAACAACAGAAAAAAGCTAAAAAAAAAACATAGTTATCCATCCTGGAGTCCTAGACATTATGATAATGTCCCAAAGTTAATACCACTTTAAAGCACTACTCAACAAGGGAGTTGAAGACTAGCACGGTAACACATATGAAGGGCCAATAGAAGGATCAACTGATGGAAAACTGTAAAACCTCATCAAGAAGTGACAACAAGGCGCCAATTGAAAGAAGCATGACAAAATTCGGTTAAACAACTATACAATAGGCAATAGAGCTGTGTCAATGCCGACCACCTATTCTTGAGACTTCATTGCCTCAATTATGTCACCTACACACTAATAGCGTCATAGAATCCAGTGGGCCACCTCATCTCACACGCATTTTTGAGATCTACCACACTAAGGGGATACATCATACATACTAAAAGTCGGAAATTGAAATTCAATCTGATTCCCTCTCCTAATAGAAGTTTCAACAGAGCTTGAACTTTTCATTAATTTACCCACCTAATTCTTAAAAAAGAATAACTTTAAGTGGCCTACTATCATATTGAGCTACAATCCCACACCTCCATAGCTTCATAGGTTCCACACTTCCACTCCCCAGTCACCACAGTCCATCAATTTAACTAATTAAATCATAACACTCATTAGGAGACCATGTTCGAACTTAAAATCAACGATTTCGAAAAAAATTACAGGACCCAATTGCAGATCAGTAATCAGTTAGACTCAGAAAATAAACATACATCTACAAGCAATTTACCCCTTTAATGGCAGTCCAACAAGAACTAAATCTCCTACACCATAGATCATTATCTTCCACAATCAAAAACATGCAGCTGAAACTTTCGGCACTTACCCAAAAATCAAAAACATGCATCACAAAATTTAAGCTCACTTACTCCTCGTACAATTAACACTATCTCAATCATCAATGAACTTCACAATAAATTCAGTGAACCATAACCAACAATTTACCACTAAAAAAAAACAGCGAAATCAAAACTCAAAAAAATCCGGGGAAAAAATAAATTAAGAAAATTACTCGATAATCTTTCGCGAGGGTTTTGCAACGCTTCACGAAGAAACTGATCGACTTGATTAATCGCATCCTCCGACAACGCCGCATCACCACCACCACCAGTACCAGTACCACCGGAAATAGATTCATCGGCCGTCGGAAAAATCGGCGGCGGATCCCCGAACGAGAGCTCATCCGAAGCATCTGGAAGATTACTAGGGTTTGAAGAAGAGGAGGAGGAAGAAAGCAACAACCTTTTCATGCTTTCTTCAACGTCAGCAACTTCCCAGGATTCGGGAGCTCCCCCGGGATCTTCGTTTGTGGCGGCGGTGTTGTTCTCCATTGGAGAAAAGCTTGGTTGAGGAATTTTAATGGCGATTGGAGTGATCGTCAAAAGAAGGCCATGGAGAAGGAGGATTGATTGTTAATTGTTATCGAGGTTTGGTGAATTTCATTGAAGGGTTAATTGGGGGATTAGGGTTTGAGAAAGAGGGGAGAAGAAGAGGAAGGAGGGTTGGAACTTGGAAAGTGACTCGATTGGAAGAGGAAGAGGAATAGATTAGGTTCAAGTCTTTTCAGCAGTTAGGGATCGGATTGTACGATATTTCTGACTTTGTCTGCATTTGAGACTAGACCAACCGAAACTCATGCGGTCCGAATGATTCGATCCGAACGAGTTAATCCAAATTTGAAAACTTAAATTTGACCTGTAATTCGAATTTACTCGCATATAATAGAAAATAAGTTGATATCTCTGAAAAACTTGAAAACAAAAACTTGAAAATGATCCGAACTGACATAAAGTCAACCCAATTTTAATAACCCGAAAGAAAACCTGACCCGACCTAGTTAACCCATTTGCGAGGTCAACATTTGACCACTTTTTTTTGTTCAAATAATGCTTAGAAACAAATCTATACGGAGTATTATATAGAAATTAGAAAATTTTCAAACGATTTTAGAATATTTAAGGTTCAAGAAACTTTTAAATATTAAATTTTTTTATATATAAAATAAAATTATTATTCTAATAATATTTTGTATTAGAAAATTTTATGAAATCATCTTTTCCTAATGAAATCTAACGAATTTTTCCTAAATAAATCCTATTTTATGAAATATTTGGTTATCATGTGCAGCGGTAGAGGATATATACAGCGTATTACCTACTACTCCTAGAACGGAGTAATATGGTAGGAGTAGGGAGTACTGGGTATATGGAGTATAAACTATAAATACATTCTATTGTGCTTAATCGTAACAAAATATGCAGTGATGCACAATTCAATACTAATACATCCTCTAATAGAATAGATATAATCTTCCCCCTTTTTTTTAATTCAAGGAAGAGACCACTTAGTCGATCTAACATTGAATTGAAATAACATGAGAAAGGAAGGATCTGAGGTAGCAGCATGGGCATGGCTACAGGGCAACACCATCATGGCTTCCTACAAAGGCTGGTTACTCTTACGACAACTACAAAACCCCACAATCTACTCTCTTTGCAATCCCATCACCCAACAATCTATACTCCTCCCTCAATTATTAGTATCGTTTGATTCGTCAGCAACGACTTATCCTCATCCAGAACCGACCTGCATCTTCACCTCAACCCCAACCCTGCAGGATGACAGCAACGTTGTTATTAACGTCCTTGCGCTGTTTTTTAAAGACACGGTGTTTTGGTGTAGACCTACTACTAGTACTACTGCTATGGCTATAGACGATGATGATGATGATGATGATGATGATGATGATGATGATGATGATGATGATGATTGTAGGTGGGTCAAACAAAGTCTCGAGCTTGATGGTCGAATTGTGAAGATAATTATGGCTGCTGCTACTGTCAACGGCCACATATACGCCTACGCTGATGTTTTTAAAAAACACTACAGGGATGATGATGATGATGATATGTATCGTGTCCTGGTCCGTATAACAGGGATTGGTAATAATGATTCTGATTCGGTGTTTATTCAACTTTTGCAGCCTCTCAATCTGGGATGTCCGTATGCAAACAATAGTAGTATATATGGGACAGATTGCGTATACGAGAGTTGGCAGGAATATATGGTCGAAGTTTGTGGCGACTTGTATATCGTATTCATAATGCCACGACAGTTGTCGTTTTACATGGTTGATTATGACATTGACAAGGCCTTTGTTTGGGTATTAGATTGGTCGCAAATGAAGTGGATTCAAGTGAAGACGATAGGAGATGATCGTGCGCTTTTGTTGAGTTCTAACAACAATTTCAGTACTTGGTGTTGGGCTGCTACTTCTGCAGTTGAAGGGAATTGTATATATGTTGCAGGTTCCTGGTCAAAAGTATTACATCAGTACCGCTTAGTCGATGATACTTACACCCTGCTCGACTCGCATCCCCACTTTACACACTCAGCTTGGCTCACCCCCCACCCCGACCCACACCCACACCGTTCTTCTTTACCTATAACAACATCGGTAGTAGTAGTAGTTCCAGAAACAGTAGACCAAAAGAGAGACGACCGTAGTTTCAAAGAAGAAGAACAGAAGTCATCGCTGTTACTGAATCGACTGCATTCGGACATGCTGGTGTCAATAATGACAGATTATGCGCAACTGTTGGATTACATCAATGTTCGAGCCACCTGCAGGACACTGCGTTCTATATTGGCTAAACCCGAGTCAGCGCAGTGGGAAGCGTGGAAAGCCAAGTGCTCATATCCTCTCTTCATGTCCCTCAACAGCAGCAGCAGCAGCAGCGCCGCCATATGTCAACTCTGGGATCCCTTGGTAAATATAGGTCACACTATGACGATGCCTTATTCCCCAGACTTGCTGCCTAGAATTGAGTATTGCAAGGATGATTGGCTGCTTTTGCGAACCAGGGACGGATGCTCCTTGGAATGCTGGAATCCTTTTACAAGGGAGAAATTAGCCTACGTCCCTGAGGATTGGAATGACTGAACTTTCACTTGTACAATTTTTGCATTTTCGACATGTCCTACTTCACCCGATTGTCTCACCATTGGACTCTATTCCTCGGGAAATGATGTAGAAATCGATTTTATCCAACACGGAGATGAAGGATGGGATAACTTTAGGTTTAGCCAAGATCGCCACGTTAAATTTTCGTGTAATCCCCAATCCAATGCCAAGTATCACGACGGAGCATTTTATTTTCTCGACCTCAAGGGTAATCTCGGAGTATTTAAAACTGCGGAACGAGAATGGAGCGTTCACAAGGGTCCAATACCGGGAGGCACGCCACTAAATTCGTGTTATCTAGCTGAACTTGATGGTCAACTTATATCTGTTTTCTTCGAACTACTTGGAAGGCGGGTTCGAGTGTTCAAATTTGATACTTTACACAAGGATTGGGTTGTCATACGTGATTTAGGAGATAATATGTTATTTGTTAGTCCGGCGTCATCGTTTCCGGTATCTACCAAAGATAGCGGCATGAAGAACAGAATTTATGTGCCCAAGCGCAGGCGCATTGGTGACGAAATGGTCTTCTATTCACTGGATACCCACAAGTATCATACTTCAAGCAACAAAGAATCTATGGCCGATTTTTACGGCATGAAATCGCATACTTTTTACGGTTGGATATAGTAGTACTCATTATTATGTGTTTCATTCGTCGTCTATTTCTCATCAAACTCTACAAGAATTTTGTCTAGATTTATTAACTACGAGTATTTTTATTCTTTTTTCGGCACAACAGATGAACTCTTGATTGGACCAAAACATATTGTACATTGTAAGTCCATCAAATCATTCAAGCAAGGCTGTTGTTTGTGCCACACATTGCTAAAATGATGGATATCTAGTACTCCCTCCATTCATCTTTAGATGTTATTTACTCAATCTAGTCCAAACCAAAGATAACATATACAGAGTACTTTCTAGAGGTCAAATTTAAAATACTTTGACTGTTAATAACTTAGAAAGTACTTGTATCATCGTATGAGATGACGAAAGAATTCACGTATAAATGTGCAATAAACGGTCACAGTGTTACCTCTAAATCCACCCAAAAGTAAATGTTTATTTTCCATTAATCTGATCGAAACTTTAGATAGGCATCAATCATGTAGATCATACCTATATCTACATGATTCTTTGACAAAATGCTTCTTTGCTATGTCGTGAAATTCCGAAAGGGTTCAACATGGATCCAATATTTCTACTTATCATGTGCGTATAACATTACAGTTTCAATAAATCATCGCTTATAATCAATTTATTATGGATAAATCATCGCTTGTTCAACATACGTATGCTTATTTAAAAAAACATGGGAGCGTGAATTTGTGATGTCGAAAAAGGAGTAAAAATAAATACTTGTTGTAGTTGATGAATCAAGCTAAATTAAATTCTCATAGAATTGGATGGATGGCAAACAAACAAAGTGAAGCACAAAATGAATACTATAGCCAGCAGCAGAAATTTTGCGCTTTCATACCGTAAAAATCGTCCATAGAATCATTGTTGCTTGAAGTGTGATACTTGTGGGTGTCGAGCGAATAGAAGACCATTTCATCACCAATACGCTTGGGTATATAAACTCTGTTCTTCATGCTGCTATCTTTGGTGGATATCGAAAACGATGACGCCGGACTTACAAATAACATATTATCTCCTAAATCGCGTAGGGCAACCCAATCCTTGTTTGAGGTATCAAACTTGAAGACTCGAAGCCCCTTTCCAAGTTCTTCGATGAAAACGGAAATAAGCTGACCATCGAGTTCAGCTAGATAACACGAATTTAATGTTGTGTCTTCGGGTAATGGACCCTTGTGAGCGCTCCATTCTCCTTCTCTGATTTTAAACACTCCGAGATTACCCATGGTGCCCAGGAAATAAAAGGCTCCGTCGTGATACTTGGCACTGGAATTGTAATTACTGAAAAATTTAACCCCGTCATCAGCAGGAGGGTCAAACACAAATTTATCCCACTCTTTATTTCCGGCTCGGAAAAGATCAATTCCTACCTGACCGCCCAAGGAATGAATTCCAACGGTGAGACAATCGGGTGAGGTAGGACATGTCGAAAATCCAAAACTTGTGCAAGTAGTGAAAGTCCAGGCGCTAGGCACGCAGGTTAATTTCTCCCTTGTAAAAGGATTCCAGCACTCTAGGGTGCGTCCGCCCACGATTTGCAAGAGTAGCCAATCATCCTTGCAATACTCAATTCTGGGCAGCAGGTCAGGTGAATATGGCATCGTCATAGTGTGACCTATATTTTGGAAGGGATCCCAGAGCTGACATATGCCGCTGCTGCTGTTGTTGAGGGACATGAAGAGAGGATATGAGCAGCACTTGGCTCTCCACGCTTCCCACTGCGCTGACTCGGGTTTAGCCAATATAGAGCGCAGTGTCTTGCAGCTGGCTCGAACATTTATGTAATCCAACAGTTGCGCATACTCTGTCACTATTAATACCAGCATGTCCCAAGGCAGGTGATTCAGTAACAACGACATCTCCTCCTCCTCCTCTTCTTCTTCTTTGAAACTAGGGTCTCTACTCTTTTGGTCTGTTTCTGGAACTACTGCTGATTTTGTTATGGGTGAAGAAGAATGGTGGGGCGGGGGCGTGAACCAAGGGAGCGGATGGCCAGCAACTGAGGGAGTAAAGTGGGGATGCGATGAGTTGAGGAGGGTGTAACTATCATCCAGTAAGCGGTATTGATGTAATGCTTTTGACCCGGAACCTGCAACATATATACAGTTGCCTTCAATTGCAGGAGTTGCCCAAGACCAACTACTGCAGTTGTGGGTAGAACTCAACAAAAGGGCACGATCATCTCCTAACGTCTTCACCGGAGTCCACCTCATATTCGTTTCATCTAATACCCAAACAAAGGCCTTGACAATGTCATAATCATCCATGTCAAACAACTGTCGTGGGATTGTGCATACCACATACATGTCGCCACAAACTTCAACCAAGGAATCCTGCCATCTCTCGTATACGCCATATATACTAGGACTACTGTTTTGAAACGGACATCCTAAATTGAGAGGCTCCAAAAGTTCAATAAACACGGAATCAGAATCATTATTACCAACTCCTGTTATACGGACCAGGACACGATTCATATCATCATCATCTTTTTTAAAAACATAAGCGTAGGCGTATATGTGGCCGTTGACAGTAGCAGCAGCCATAATTATCTGCACAATTCGACCATCAAGCTCGAGACTTTGTTTGAGCCACCTACAATCATTAGGATGACACGAAAACACTAGGCCTTTAGAAAAGAGCACAATTAGGATGCAAGAAGTAGCAGGAGGGCCGTTGACGTTAATAATAATGTTGTTGTTGCTGCTGCTGCTATCCTGATCCTGCGGCCGGGCTGAGGGGAAGATGCACCACGTCCCGAATTCTTTATCAACGTCGACGTCGTCCAATAATAATTCGGGAAGGATTATAGATTGTCGGGTGACGAGATTGCAAAGAGAGTTGGCTGTCGGTTTTTGCGGTTGTTGAAAGAGTAACCAACCTTGGGATGCAGCCATGATGGAGTTGCCCTCTAACAACTCGCACCCAGGTTCTTCATCATCATATAATAATTCCTTCATCTTATTTCAATCTAAACTTTGATGGACTAGTTGGAGAATTTAATTGTGCGTATGTTAACGATTAAAAACAGTAATTTGTATTTATATACGCTAGAGTACTATAAAGAGAGTACTAGCTCGAACCATATTAGGTAATAATAATCAAATGTTATTTAGGTAACTAATTTGTAACTAATGTAATAAGGTAACAAAATAAAATTATTATTATTATTATTATTATTATTTTATTACACAAATAATAATAATAATAATAATAAATTAGCAATTTTATTATTATTATTATTATTTATTTTATTTTATTTTATTTTATTTTATTATTATTATTATTTTTATTTTATTTTTTGCAAGAAAAGTATGCCTCAAATTATTAGTAAGATGAGACTAGGCTCTTACAAAAGTCATATCCACTAATGAACAAAAGAAAACCAAACTCCCCTATTGCAATCCTCTAGCTATATGGATATTTTTTTTTTGAGCGAATAGATCATTTCATTAATAAGAAGTCATACGACATCTACAACTTATATCAAAATTGAACGGATACAATACTATAAAATTTGAGTAAAATAAATTCTCATTAAAACAAAGATCTCTCACTAAGATTTTGATCTCCGCTTCTGCACATCCTCTTTCAACACATCGCTGTTTAATGATACAACTTTTCACAAGAGGGTCTTCGGATCTTCCAAGTTTTTGCCGAGAATCAATTTCATCTAACCCAATAGATTGTAGCCGCCGATCTGACATCAATTGAGATACCACGTGATCAACGATTATAGCACTGATGATCTTTCGCGTCCTCTCCACTATAATAGATTTAACATCTCTCCTCAAAGAGAGAGCGAAACCCATCAATTGATGGGGGCGAAACTCTCCAAAAGGAGAGGACTTATTGTTATAACTAAAATACTAATAGTACTAATATTAAAATGATATAATTAATTAAAAAATTGGGGGCTTACCACCATTAATGGTGGTAGCCCCAAGGTTTTTTTTTGGAGGCTAGGGTTTTTTGTTGGGAGGAGGGAGAAGGGTTTTGGGTTCCTCTTGGTTTAGAATTTAGATCTATGTTCTTTCAAATGATAATTTAACTTTTTTTGTATTATTTTTATTCTAGCTATATGGATATTACGACTCTTTAATCTAATGAATATCTCGAATTTAATCTTAGCCACTATACTCGAAAGAGAGCTCTTGCTATTGTCGAAAATTCTACCATTCCTTTCTTGCCATATGTAATAAACCGCTGCTCCAATGCTTACGTACGTTGTACCAAGCGTTTTTTCCAATGCCGTCTCTTAGTTTTTCCAATGACGAATCTCCTATGTCATTCGTACCAAAGACTATGCCTGCCAGTGACAATCTTCCATAACCATTGAGCAATCAGCGCCTTATTCCAGTACAGAAGACTCTTTATGTTAAGACATCCTTCCTTCCAAGGAAGACAAATGCTCCTCAAACCGGAGGGAGTATTATTTTTCTTGTACAAATGAGAGGCCAGAACCCCCAACAATTAGCCATTAGCAATTACACGAGAAATAGTCACCCAAAAACTAGATAGGACGTAATTCATGGAACGGTCCCTCTAAATGTGTTGGGACAAGTATCAAATAACTCGTTGATTAGCTAATAAATTTGTAGCTCGATTCGCCTCTCTAAAGCTACGCTCCAATTAAGTCTTGACACCGTTTGACAATGAATATTAGACTGTTGATGACAAGTTGATATTAGGCTCGAGCAATCTGAACTTGATGTTTGGTTCATTTTTTAAATGATTACGAATCAAATTAGAAATTATAGTTTTGTAACGTACGGAGTATAATTTTAGTTTCAATTTAAATATAATCAATAACATAATACGAGCAATATTTTTAAAATAAGAGTAAAATATTAAATATAATCAAATTATTTTGAACTGTTCACAAGCTTTTTGAGTCGGGTCAATGGTCGCTCGATTTGACTCGCTAAGTTGTCGAGCCGAGTTTCTCACTAACCTTCTCGTCACGTTATCACGCATAAATGATTATCGTCCGAAAAATCACTGTAAATTAGACCCAATTTAGGGGACGGGGGGTATGGTACTTGCTGATCGAATTCTGGAGTAGACCTACGGAGAGAGAAAAACAGTAAAGACACTAAGACCTAAAGCAGCCGCCGCATTAGATCATCAAGAATGCCAGCCTCAGAGCGAAACCCATTCTTCTGTAAGCAATGTAACAAGGCAGTGAAGGGGAAAGGGGGAAGTCCTGCAACCGTGGAAGAGTTTACCAAGCACAAGTTATCTCATGGATTGTAAGTAACATATTAATGCCTTTTACAATAGATTGATCCTCGTTCTTGCTGTCACTTGTGCCAAATTAGAAACACTTATAATATTAAATAATAGTTGGGTTCCCACTGTAAGATCCATAAGTACCTCGCATTAAATTACAATAATTTAATGTAGTTGGAATTTTATCAAAATTAAATACTGTACAGTAGTGGTATTATTTTTAAGCATTAGGGTGTTGCGATTACCCACTTGAAGTTGTTCATTTTTTACCGTCTTGTTTGATTGTGGAATATTACCATTCCTCAGATAATGGGTGTTGGAATTTAGGAAACAGAAAAATAAAACTTTATCCGTATCGGGTAGGGTATGGGTATGGGTATGGGTATGTAATGACCAGTCCTGTCCTATCCTATCCTGTCCTTCTCAGCATATGGGAAGATTCCTTCGATGTCCTCTCCTCTGGCTCTCATCTTTCATACTCCCAAAATAGTGACTGGAGTATCGGTAGACTGTTTTTCAATGTCTCGAGGCAGGAGCGTCTGTCCTGTCTTGGGAATAACTCTACTCTGCAAAAACAGACAATAAAAACTAATTAAACCTGACTTATTAAATGATAACAGTAAATACAACAATAAACCAACTTATCTATCTATCTATCTATGTTAGCTACCAAAAATAGACATGATTACATTAAAGAATCGAAAACAAAATGCATATAGCCAGGTCAAAGCCTAGATGGGTTGCATCTTTAGCTTCTACATCAACTTCTTGTCACCAAAATATAAGAGCTGTAGACACTGGCTGTGGAGGAGGTAGGCTAAAAAAAAACATTACATGCTTAAAAGAGACAACATAGCAATTCAATGATGAGTCCGTTCTAAGACATTTGCGTCGACGAAATACAAGGAATGGAAAACACATCAACAATGCTCTCCTCATTTCTATGAGCATTACAACATGAAATTAATCTTAATGCAGAGTCTCTATATTGTGATTGTGATTGTGATTGTGATTGTGGACAGGCAATCAATTATTCTTGTATGAACATCTTTTGTTGATAGATAAATAACCCTGGCAGCTACTTCTTTTGTATTGCTCCTTTCTTGTAATATGATCACGTCTCTCCTTAAGTGCTTAAAAACCCTGGCCCTGGCACTGGCACTGGCACTGGCACCTACTTCTTCTATTGAAGAATGTACAACTCTCTCATTTCATGACTTGAGCTTAAAAATTATAGGAGCGGGAACAACTCGTGCGAACTAGTAATTGGATTGTCTGTTTGATATGGATCTTACGGATCTTGATTTACACCTACTGTTACATCTTGTTCCCAATGTAAAATTGGAACAATAACTGAGGCAGGAAATAAGGGGTACATAAAGGAATGTCGAGGGATTGGTGGACCTGAGATATGGTGGAATGTCGAGGGATTCATGTCCTGGCCCCCCTCTAACCCTCCACTAGATAGGTATACTTCAACAATGAGCCTTTTACACTTGGTGTTGTATCAGAAGGAACAAAACAGACTCTCCTGTGCTTGGGCATAAGGACCAAGGGAACAAGCCTACAAAATGAATTTAGTTGTTTAGTTAGTCTTCCAACAGATAACAAATTAAATTTGAAGCAAAGGAACATACAGAATGAGAGTTAACATGAACTTCACCCACAGTATCGATTAGACAATGCTCCCATTTGGTAAAGAAACAGAGAATGCCTTTTCTATCTTTCTCAAACTAGAGAATAAGGCCTTGGGAAAAGTCTCAAATTATGCAGGGATCCCTTACTACTCACTACAATGGCTACCCGGATTCTAGGAAATATAGCCAACACTACATAATAATTTTTACATTTTTCAACACAAGAGTCGTGGCAGAACCAGGCATCAAATGTTGTAGAACTTTGTTAACTCTATCTGTTTTCCTCTTGCAGGGTTATCGATCGCAAAAGGCCATGAGGACATGAGGACTTGAGGAGAGCATCAGAATTAGTTTAGTTTCAATGAAACTGATGACTCTATTTGTTTTCTGTTTATGTGGATGATGTAACAGGTTGGTTTTAGACTTGGACTGATTTTGAGACTGTTGATTTTACTTGGTATGCTTATGTGGATGACGTAACAGGTTTTAGACTGTGATTTCGAGACTTGATTTTATTTGGTATGTTTTGATCACGTCTCTTCTTAAGTGTTTAAAAACCCCGGCAGCTACTTCTTCTATTGAAGAATGTAGAACTCTTTCATCTCATTTCATGACTTGAGCTTAAAAATTAGAGGAGCGGGATCTCGTGCGAACTAAGGCCCTATTCATTCCAGCTTATTTTCATGACCAATAATGTTCATCCTTATTTAGTACTCTCACGTCTCTCTAGAAGAGTCACTCCGGGGACGTTTGATTGGGGATCTACACAATGGGAAAGAGGATCACGTCTCCTCATTCCCTTTGTTGTTTTTTGTTTTCCCAATTTCCCTCTTCTCTTTCCCCTCCCCTTCCCCTCCCCACTCCTTTCCTTACCTTACCCCCAATACTTTGTAAGTTCCAACTTGATTCCCCAGCCGGCCAGCCCCCTAAGGGTTTGATATTCTCATTCTCTAACTCCACCATTACCACTAGACATGTAAACGGGTTGGGCTATGGCTTATGGGACAGGTCATGATACGCATCACGAATCAGGTTAAGGTCAAAATACGAGTTAGAAATAATTTAGACTGTAATATTTTACCGGTTTCCGTCCCACCATTTGCCTATATTCCTCCCACTTCATTAAAATAATTCACCCATATAATAAAGAAGTGGGAAGAAAGTAAAAAATTGAACAAGTATAAATACACATATTTTATTAATTTAATAAATTTACATTGACCCAACGTGTCGGGTTTCGACCCTAAAATAACGGTTTTTCTCGGGTTTAGATTCTCTTATCAAATTATATATCAAATAACTCTTTTAATCAAAGGAAATCGCATGCCTTTCTTTTCCTTTCCACTTCTTTCCCTTTCCACTTCTTTCCCTTTACTATTCCCTTTCTCATATTCCAACCAAACACCTCCTTTAGTTCATTTCAATCTATCCCAACCTCATTAAATGAATTTACTTTAGATTAAACTCCTCTCATTTAAATTCAGATCAGCCCATTTCAGCCGGAAAGAACAAGAAAGAGCAGGCCTTAAGTTACGATGCAAACCGTATGAACTCCTCGTTTACACTTTTTACTGCTCCAATTGGAGCCTCCAAAAGTGTAACTAGACCATTAATAAGTATAACTATACCAATAATAAGTGAAACTATAGTCATTTGGTCTCACCACCTCTGCCCTCACCGCAACCATCCCTTAACGACTCCAATTACCCTCCAAGTCCAAACCACCCCACAACCACCTCTACCACCACCACCACACAACCATCCCATGTTACCACCATCATTCACCAAACTCACACCCACTACAACCACTAGAATCGCCACGACCACCACCAGTCAAGACGGTCACTAACATCACCACTCACCCACAAACGACCATCCACTCCATAAACAACCACCATCCTCACACGAAACCTACCACCCCTTAGACCAACCAACCACTTACCCTCCTAAGTCCCAACCACCCTCCAATCACACATAATCGAACCATACCACTCAAAACCTTAGCACAATCAGTTGTGATAAGTCGCACCACACTGAGCCACCACAATCACAATCACCTAACGTGTATGTTAGAGCTTTATCAGATCCACCAACGTGAAGGACTAGCCGACATAAGTACATCAAGGAGCAAAAGCTGATGTGATGGAAGACAAGGGTTGGTGGGTGGGTGGGTGCTTCGTGTAGAGTGGGGCGTGCGATATAGTAATGGTTAAGTTTTAGGTTTGTTTTGATATGTAATATTCGGCTTTTATGTAGATTAACCCAATGGAACCATTTACTTCGTACATTTCGCACTGAACTATAGGTTCGTACGAGACCCTAATATTATATATATATCCCCTAGAAGTGTATGTGGAGCACTTAAAAGTGCATGTGACTAGTGGAGCCTTAAAAAATTATATTTATATATACATATATATATAAGATCTCGTCAGAACCTAAACTTCAATAAAAAACGTCACAATTAGCCACAAACACTTTTAAGGGCTCCACATACACTTCTAGGAAATCCACATACACTTTCATTTGGGGCGAAAGTGTATGTGGTCATCCGGCCGATGGAGCACAGGGGCCGGCCTAGGAGCATCTTTCTAGTTGGTTCTCACGGTTCTTATTAAAGTTAGGTTATGACGGGATCGCATATATATATATATGTTAGTTCGATCGAAAGCTTTAGTACCAAACAAAAACCCACAACCGACCGGCCTCTGTGAATTGCAGCCCGATCAACCGGTCCTTGCCCTAGACCAACCGGATGGCCTACCCAGCTCTTTTATAAGTTTGTCTTCAAGTGTATCTTGAGGACCAACAAGTGTATGTTGAGCTTATAGAAGTGTATGTAGCGGTTATGACAGTTTTTATTGAACTTTCTGATATATTCAATGAAAACCGTGAGAACCAACTAGTTACACTTTTAAGAACCTCGGTTGTAACTTTTATTTGGGTCTAAAATATACAGGGTTGGTGTCGACCCGATATGGACACTTGGGTAGGTCGACCGGCAGAGTGACTTTCCTATTGTTTTTCGGTTGATTCTCACGGTTCTCAATAAATAGTGATTCTCACCCGAAGCTTTTTATAGAATCCATATCACACACACTTCTTTACAATGCGGGCAATACGAACTCCCCCTCACCATTGTTTAATGAAATTCAAAGGCAGAGATTGTAAATTGACCCAACCCCTATCTTAACCTTGTCTTTCTTCCTTCTTCTTGCTCTATCTCCTATAACCAATCACAGGCCATCAAGGCATCAACCCATCAGATCTTTGGCACTTGACACCGACAGTACCACCGTCGTCCAGGGCCTCTCCAACGGCTAATAACCTTTCAAATGTTTCTGGCTGTGCCTGGCGTAAGTTGAGCTTTGTCCCGGAAAAAAAATGTGGTATCTTTGAGCTTAATGAATTATACCTTGTATATAGAATATCTAGTTGAGCTTTCTAAAAGTTGTTAATTCTATTATGGTAGGTCTGAGAAGTTGAAATTGAATTCTAGAATTAAATTATGAAAATCAAAATCATTCAATCACTGAAAAATGACGACGATAACAACACTAAACTACCAGAAGTGTCCCAAGTATTATATATATATATCAACAATATTAAGATTATGATACATTGCATGCATATCAAAATCTTTCTAGCAACATTCTTTGACATAGGGACAATTGCAAAGCTAACTTTAGATGAACTAAAAGCACTGACCTCATCAACACGTCTGATGCAGCAGCCTCACAGTTTCTGACGCCGCCTCCAGATTGCTGAGAAAGACAAGAATATGATAAGTCGATATTTCTACGTAGTATTCTTTACCCATTTTATAATATTATTTCAGTCACGTCTTTTGTATGAATTGAGCAGTAGTAATATTACGATACTTGACTCATTCGATGTCGGAATGAGGTGATTCAAAATGCATTGGAAAGCTAACGCAAAGAAGTGCAAATTTTGTAGAAAAATGCAAAACTAAATGATACAGTACTACGTACTCACTATCTCTTAAAGTTAGAAAGCAAAAAGTAGAAGCTGAAAGTAATTAGCTACCACGAAAACCGACCTCCACTTTGATTCTCAAACCAAAATCACCTCCCAAAGATCTGACACATTACCATTCATTCGATCCCTGACAAACACCATTATTCAACCATCCTTCTAACCGATGCTCGTAACCCATTGCCATCCTATAAGCTACTATATCATCTAACTTGCTAGAAAACGCAGAGATAAAAAAAAACATTACCATAGTAATACGCCCTAGATCTGTACACCATGATGTGCATGGTATTACTCCCTAGATCTGAACCACCAACACAACAACAACAACAACAACAACAACAACAACAACGGTAGATCAACTCTATATGCAGATCGATCGGTAATGCCCTGAAATAAATAAATAAATAAATAAATAAACACAAACCATCAAACAATTAGATCCAATCAAATCCAAACCACCAAACAATTTATTTTTATTTTTTTTAAAAAGGGCATAAAATAAAGAGGAAGGGAGAGAAGAGAAACCTGAGTTATGAGTTGCGAGTCCCAGAAACATGTTGATTGAGAACTGGAAGAAAGAGAAAGAGCGGATTGAGAGAGAGAGATAGAGAAAGAGAGAGAGAGATAGAGAGAACAGAACATAAGAGAAGAGAAGAGAAGAGAAGGGAGGCGATGACTTATTTTTTTTATATTTATATTTATATTTATATTTATATTTATTTATTTTTTTGTGTCTGACCTAGTTGGTTACTTACTCGTACTTTAACTAAATAAATACACATTCAGGGTTTTGTGCAGTAAAAAATTTAAGCCTTTTTTAAGTCTTTTTGGGTAATTTTATGATGAATGATGAATGATGAATGATGATGTAAGCACAATCTTGTTAGTTACCAACCCCATTCTCCTTTTATTAGGGTACAACTTATACATACGAGTTAGGGTTTTTGTGTTGGGTTTGGGACTACTTAACCCAATTTATTCTTAATCCAATATATATAATTTTTTATAATTAGGTTAAAAATTTGTCCATGCTTTAATTAACTTAATTCTATTTGAAAAAAACAAGTTACCAAGTATAAGAGTTTAATACTCCGTAGTATTTTACATTTACTTATGGTGTATTGTTATCAAATTTTTAAGATTAAGTACGTCAATTTTTTTTTTTTCTGTGTGTGTTTGACCTAGTTACTTAACTAAACTAGGATATATTTCAGTTTTTTTTTGCAGTAAAAATTTAACCCTCCTTAAAACTTTTTTGGGTAATTCTATATTCAGGATGATGTAATCATGAATACACAATCTTGTTGTCAATCAATCCTACAATTCTCTTTTTTATTAGAGTAGGTTACAACTTACTACTCATTATTTTATTTTATTTTAATGAATTTGTAGATTTCTTGTGCATCTTTGTATTA
Organism: Agrostemma githago; assembly: GCA_958450325.1. Taxonomy (NCBI): domain Eukaryota; kingdom Viridiplantae; phylum Streptophyta; class Magnoliopsida; order Caryophyllales; family Caryophyllaceae; genus Agrostemma; species Agrostemma githago. The sequence goes on along the minus strand of OY288240.1, from coordinate 77,748,292 downwards.
AAAAAATCACTAATTTGTAAAAAATACCGGAATTATCATTTTATTGATGATTTATGCTTTTCAGACGCTTTGGGCCAAAGACGGTTGGTGTTCACGTCGGTAAGTTATAAAAAGAAGAGGGGATGGTAATTGGTAAAATTGGACTAATGGTGGTCATAATTTACAATTTTTGTTCGTGAATTTGGGTTAGCGAATTGATTGGTGGGTAGATGAAAAACTGGAAACAAATTTGACTACTACTCACCACTCACCAGTCACCAGTCATCACTGACCAAACTCATACTGTTGTTAGTTTTGTAAAGGATCCTTCTATCTCTGCAGCTCATACATACATGATACATTCTCTTTCAATCTTCTACCATCATTTTCTCATATTCTATCACTTTTTTTTATTGAATTGGGTATGTGTATCTTATACTCTCTATGACTTGTCTCTTCTTCTCAATTTTTTTAGTTTAAACTTTAAACTGCATGCTCTTCGTAATCATAATCTCCTTCATTTGTTTAACAGCCTTTTTAATTGTATTCATTGGCAAACAAATGAACGAGATGGAGATGGAGATGGAGATGGAGATGGAGGGAGTAGTATTGAGTTAATTTGGGTGATTTAATTTGATTGTTGTTTGCATCAATTGTCTATGAACCCATGTACGATCCATTATTATTATTATTATTATTATTATTATTATTATTATTATTGCTTTTGGGACAAGAATTATCATTGAATTTCAATACCTAATTTCATTAAAATGAGAAGTTTGGAATTGATTGAAACCTGGAATTACGGTATCTTATGCTGCAAAAATAATTGGAAATTTTGAAACCCCAAATCAACAAAAAAAAAAAGAAAAAGGAATGGATTTAGTGAACCTCAAGCCACTCATGTTGAATTAGCTCAAAACTCAGGTTACATGAAACTATATATGTCCACTCACTTCAATCAATTGTTCATTTGTTATTGAAATACTCGTATAATTCAGGGGCGGAGCTAGAACTGAAAGTTTGGGATATCACAGTTTCATTTAACACTTGTATATTTTTGCTAAGGCATCATGTTCATGGATAGCGGAAATCAATAACTTTAAACTATGTTTAGAGATTTGAGGTAGCGAGTTGAAAATAGGGAAATTTGTTTGAAATATATACTTTCATGGGTTTTCTATCGCTCAGTCTATTCTCCATTTACTCTATTTCAGCTGCGCTGCAGTATTGAGTGTTGACATGCTTTGATTGAATTGCAGTTTAATACGTGTATATTCGAAAGTAGATGAGGATACGGATCAAAAAAGTTGCAGTAATCTTGTTCACGCTGGTAATCACAACCTGGATATATCAGTCCCACCTGCCCCCGTCTCCTAGATTATGCGGATTTCCAGGTGGCCCGCCAATTACAGCACCCAGGGTAAAGCTAAGGGACGGGAGATACTTGGCCTACAAAGAGATTGGGGTGTCGAGGGAGAATGCAAAACATAACATCATTTTTGTTCATGGTTTTGGTAATGCTAGGCACGATGTTGTCATTGCATATAGACTTCCTCAGGTATCCATTCCTCTGACCACCCACCCCTTATTTGGGCGTTCACTATATGTTCGGCTTTCATCGTTGATTTTGGTTTATCGTGTGATTTCAGAAATTCTTTGAAGAGTTGGGAGTGTGCATCATTTCTTTTGACAGACCGGGATATGGAGAGAGTGATCCTGATCCGAATAGATCACTGAAGAGCATGACTCGGGACATTGAAGATCTTGCTGATCAGTTAAAGCTTGGTGACAAATTTTATGTGGCGGGGTTTTCTATGGGTGGCCAGACCGTTTGGGGCGCCTTAAAATACATTCCACATAGGTAGGTCTACTGAACTGGCTGCTCTTCTTTTCATCGTGATTTGTGAAGTTGCAGTCATTCTATATGCTACTGTCTGTATATTCTATGCAGGCTAGCAGGAGCGGTACTCATAGCGCCAGTTGTGAATTACTGGTGGAACGGATTCCCAGCTAACTTATCGGAAGAAGCATTTCATAAACAGTTCCCAGAGGACAAATGGGCCCAAAGAGTTGTTCACTATATCCCGTGGCTAACTTACTGGTGGAACACTCAGAAATTCTTCCCTGGTTCGAGTGTTGCTGCTGGAAGGGCCGCGTTAAGTCCTCAAGATTATCGACTTCTCTCTTCCGTTCCTTACATAGCAGAACACAGGGTAATCTCTTTTATTTAACACATCATAGGACAACTTTAGTTGATACCCTTTTCTGAATGAACACTATCGCCTCGTTCTTTCCAGCTGCTCACTTCACTTTTAAATTTAGCCCATTTCAATTGAGTTAAGTTCAATTTATCTCAATCAATAAAGACATATCAGTTGAGTTCTGCGCATTTCAGCCGGAAAGAACAAACAGTTTCTATATGAGTCTTAACATTTTATGGCATTGTTTTGGAATAATTATTACAGGCGCAGGTGATTCAACAAGGCAAGTACGAGTCCCTTCACCGAGACATGATAATTGGATTTGGAGCATGGGAGTTTAGTCCAATGGAGATGTCAAACCCGATCCCAAACAAAAAAGGAGCAGTGCAGATATGGCAGGGTGACGATGATGCCCTTGTTCCGGTAACACTGCAAAGGTACATTGCCCATAAACTTGAATGGATTCAGTATCATGAGATACGAGGGGCCGGCCATATGTTCTCTCTCGCAAATGGGATGCCTGAAGCCATTATAAGATCGCTACTTCACCCTACGTCCTCTTGAGATATTTGATTTTACTTACAGTACCATGTAAATTGTATACCCAATACGCCAATACCATTATACTAACAATTTACCATGTAAAAGTTATTGGGGTAGTATATGTTCATGTAAAACCCTGTCTTTGTAAGCAATTTAGTGGTAGTAGTAGAACTATTACGAGCATAATTTTAAATTACTTCGTACCATATTTTTATTGTGAAAATTAAAGTCATAAGCTCACCTTAAAAAACGATACTTCTATCAAAACCTCTAAATATGTCATTTGTAAATATAACTAGTATAATTTCATAAACGTTATACGTACTATCTAAGTTTTTTAAGCGAGTAGTTACAACTACAAAATACTTCGTACTCATCCGTCGTCACCATGAAAGTTAGAAACCCAGTATCCAAAACTGATAAATATATCATCCTTGTATTTCCTTTTCCTTGTTCATAAAAATTTTAAAATGGTCTAAAAACTAAGAAACTGGATCATCATAATATATTGATTTTGTCAAAATTTTGCAACAGAAAATAATCGTGGTTTAGTACAAGAAGTTGCACCGATAAAAACACGTCTACTCAATCTAAATCTGTATCTGGATCTGCATCAACAATATCAGGAAACGAATCAGATGACTCACTGTCATCATCGTCTAATTTGCGTTTTTGTGAACCCTCAGAAGTACTACAGGCAACTGCACTTTCAACCCCGGCCCTTGGATCCGGGGTATAATTTGCTGGCAACACAGGAATGTCAACATGCACAGAAACATTGTCAGGTGGCGTCTGGTCAGGCTCTGCACAATCTGCCACGTCAAGCATGGCTAGATCCTTATGTCCCTCTATTTGATGGTCTGACATGTCATCCAAGGAATTTGGCTCTCGGTGCTGGGAAATGTCTAGGACTTCTGTTCCAAAACCGTCTTCAATGTTGGCATAATCCAGAACATCGTAAACATCAGGATATACTCCATGATTTTTAGTATCCCAGGGTGTTGACCTGTATTTTGAGCTTCCAGAAGAAAGGCTATTCCCTGTTTGTGAGGGCACGTCTACTAGAGGAAGCGCCCTTGGATGTATAAGAACTTCCAGGGCTAGAAGAGCTTGGGCACAAAATTCAGCAACCTTAGTTCCACCATTTTGCTTACCTGTTAAATCAAATTAAATCTTAGGGAGAAAATCATAGGTTTTGAAGAAGACAATTAGAAGAAGCCAGATAAACTGGTTAGTTACCTCAAAACATGAGAGACGCAGGTTTCAATTTTCTCAAAAAAATAAAAAGTTGGTCTGAAATGTATTGACCGTAAATAATATTTTCAAAGCAAAAAGGTCTGTTGAACATTAATACTCCTATAGTCCTATGTCTCAAGTGATGCAGCACATTAGTGCATGCATTTAGTATGATGGAGTTGTTAAATCTATATCAACAAGCCTAAAATCACTACAGATATGCTTTAAATCATTACGATAAATGATTTACCCTCCGTCCCTTAAAGATTGTCCCGTTTCATTAAAATACTCCTCACATATAATTAGGTAATGGGGTAATCTTTAAGAGGAGGTAGTAGTATAAAAAGAAGAGAAGATTTAAACAGCTTTTTCCACAGCTAGCAGCTACCTTTGAGAAAAAGATCAAGACCCTGAGCAAGGAAAGGTGGTCGAACACTGGCAGGAGAAAGGAGGGAAGCCAAGAGTGCACGCAACGCCACAAGCTGGAAATCCTCTGAAGCGGTGCTAGACTCTCTCAAAAGGCTAGGCTTCCCAACATGATTCCAGAATCCTTTACAAGCATTCGTCGCAACTTCGATCAAGAGATGATCAATACCACTCCGCCAGTTGTCAGACCTCAAAGCACCCCCCTGAAAAGACACATCACATACTGCAGGTGAGGTAGCTACAATAGCAAATCAATTAATGCTTCGTGTGAATATGATGTTATGATAAAATTGCCAGAACTAAATATTGCTCCATATATTTCAAATTCAAGACACTCATAAATCATGGTGTTAAAACTTTGTTTGAGAGTTGTGTACAGAATCTATTGGTGCAGCCTAATCTCGTAATTGCTGCCAATCAGCCTCCAAATGGTGTTACGCTAACCTTTAAACATCGATACCTTGATACCATGTTGAAGCTGCGGCCCATATACAATACCATGGCATAAATTTTTGTTCCAAAGTAGTGATGAAATTTCCTAGGAGACCCACAAGTTTTAGACCATAGGAAAGTGCATTGAAGTATCTGTCCCCAAGTGGTGATAAACTCCAGAAGTGTGGGGATTTTTGTTCAGTGAAAGTCACCAAAAGATAGCTGTTAATGAAGGCTTCCAAGCAACATCTATCCGGGGTACTCACTCCTCCTATCTAGCCAAAAAGATACATCTGTAATACTTGAACCCCACTTCTTTTCAACATTTTTCATGGAAACAGTACTATTCCGACATAAAGAAATCCCCAAACTTGATATCTAAGCCAAGCCGATACGATCCTTACCAACCCAAACAGGATGGAACACCAGGAAAAACGACCAAAGCTTAGCAAGCATTGCTTCACAAGAGAACTGGTATCAGGCATTATAAGCGATGATTTATCCAAACCGTGATGTCATACACACACCATAAGTGGAAATGTTGGTTCCATGCTGAACCCTTCAGGAATTCTTCCAAAAAAAAACGTTTGAAATCCTTCCAATGAAGGGAAGAGGACATAGGAAAGAAGCATTTTGCCAAAGCATCTGCCTTACTAGAGCGAATCATCTCCATGATTGGTGCATATCTAAAGTTTCTATCAGATTAAAGGAAAATAAACAGCCCACGCTGATTATTAGCCAATCTTTTTAACTCTTTACAAGGAGCTGATGAAAATAGATATGGCAATACTAAGCCCTTATCTATTCTTTACAGTTTTAAGAATTAGTTGTGGTTTCATAATGTCAACTTTCTACGTCTATGCGAAGTGTGCTTTGGAAAATCATTTTAGTCAAAGTGGAACCTCAAATAATATACTCCCGCTCATCCAAACAAAAGGTAACATTTACATATTATTGCTCATTTATACGTGAACTCTTCTGACATTCCATACTAGGTATTCACGGTTAAAGGGTATCTTTAAGTTCCACCTTGAAAAAGTAGATGTTACCTTTGGTTTGGACAGGATGGAATAAATAACATCTTGTGGAATAATGCAAGCGAACTCAAAAGATGAACGGAGGGAGTACTAGTTATTGTTATTGGCTATTCAGTAGTTCACACATAGATCGGTCATCATGTGGATGGACATAATGAACAGCACTTGTAGATGAGCAATGAAATAGTGGAATGTGCCTATTGCACAGAGGTTTCCTTTGTTGATCATGGTGGGATCCTCTTCTATAGATTAGAGATTTAAGCTACAAATTTGCACTAAATGAAGCAAGTGATGAGGAAACATGTAAGAGCGTCGGGAGTATTGTGCACCATATCAAATATGAACACCAAATCCTGCCATTTTACATATATAGTATATACTCGTACTAATATACCCAACATAACAAACCCGCCACCAAATATAGACTTCAAAACACCACATATGAGGAGCTTTAAGAGGACAACAAGCAAGATGGACAAATCCCTATCAATAAACACCACCAATCCAGCGGAAACCTACTATGAATGACATAGCAACTTTTCAGATTGCAAACGCTAAAGCTCAAAAGAAGAATGCATACACTAAAATCACATACCACAATCACAAGTGCCTCCAACGCCTCTATGGCAGCTATTTTCAAAGAAACAGATACTAGGTGCTCTTGTGTTTCTTTCACGTCCGAGTTATATGAAGCCTGATGTTCCACCAATGGCCCACTTGCAGATGCCTGCTTTCTTTTCTTCCTGTGATGCCATTGAGATTGTTCAACAGATACTCCATTGGAAAGTTCTATATCACAGCCAAGATTGGTAACTTTCAGGTCGATCAATCCATTGTCGACCACCACTTCAGATATGTATAGAGCCATTCCTGATGTATGCATAAACAAGAATAAAAAAAAAGAATATAATCAGTCGATTGACATACTATTTAGGATGTAGAACAGAAGGATAGATAACAGCTTGACAAATCCCATTATTTAATACAACACTTTGAAAGATTGAATACCTATAACATTTGCCGAGCATACAACGAAATTTCATAAATAAAAAACATAACAATGATACGGGGGGGGGGGGGGGGGGGGGGGGGGGGGGGGTCTGTCTTTGAGCATCAAGCCTGATTGATCCCTACAACTAGATTTTTGTTTTTGAGGACAACAGGCCAGCTGAAATCAGGGCGACACACCAGCCTTTTGAGCTGAGATTCAATAACCATGGTAAACTAGGCAAACTAATTTTACAATCCTTATTGGACCCAAATATTGGCCAGACTACTTCCTTAGCTTCTAAAATTTCTATGGAATTGGAAGAAAAAAACTCAATCTTGATGGGATGCAAAGCAAGTCGTAAGTTACGGAATTACTCATAGTATAAGTATGTTTCATATTAAGATTTTTTTTTAAAAAAAAAAAGAAAAAAAAAAAGAGGTAAAGCAGATCATCCAAAAGAGAAATGGTAAGATCCGGAGAACTGACAGAAAAGGCAATATGATGAAATCGATTGACTCAAGAAGTGGATCCTAAGATATGGAGAAAACTTGATATGTCTTTCCCCTTTAAGATGGGTATCATATAAAGAGAATTAATATTACAACCAGTGGTGTGCTTGTCTTGAACATCATTGGTAATGGACGACTTGATCTTTTTGGTGACTAAAAGGGAAGACACAAAACAATATATTTGAAACCAAACAGCTTTCACCTACCTGCCCCCATTGAGATCAACATTGATTTGAAAATTGTGTAAGCCTTAGTCCTTAGCTCCGGCAGCTGGCATCTTTCAAAGTACTTTATTAAAAGCCATACAATTTCAGCTGCATGAGGCAATACTTGGCTGCAAAAAAGTCAAGGATAAGAATGCATGGCAAATGAATTATCACATCATAATTAAGAGCATGGACACAACAATTTGCACAATAGTCTTACCTGTGTAAACCCTTTTGAAGTGCATCTAGTACCCCCAGCACATGTTGGTGAAGTGCGGGAAGATGTAAGCAGACAAGCTCTTGTTGCATTTCCGTAGTGAATGGCTGTAAGGCTTCAGATAAAGATCCATTTACCATCAATACCCTTCCAACTATAGCCAATAATGGGCGAACAGGAACTACTACCTACGCTTGAAACAAGAGAAAAGGTAGTTAGTTGGTTATTTACAGTGGTTCAAAAGTCTTAAGACACTTCACCGTATGTCAATCAGTGACTTCCCATAATAATGACTGGAATAATATACTTTTGAAAGTAGAATAATTCACTCCATTCATATAAATTCACTACATTCTCCCTTATGAATCATCCATACCACACTATATTTCCTATAACAGAAAGCCATTCACCACATTTCTCCATTAAAATATATTTCGACAGTGAAAAAAGAATAATGTCATCTAAAAACTGTCAGTTCCACTATCCATACACTTCCTTACCCACACTAACCCTCCACTTGGCAAAAGCAAATACCCCTTCCAATTTTCCTTCTCTTAAAACATGTGCGTGAATCTAGACAAATAGGAGGGAGTATAAAAATACTGTATACAGAAAAATAATTAGGAAAGACCAATAGGGGATACATACCTGAACCTGATAAGAGCTTATGAGCATTGTGCTGCAACACTGCAGCAGACATGAGATGACAGATATTACAGATGGCAGAGACTTGTCGCCACTGTCGATGGCATGTCCGCCAATTGTTTGCCCTCCTAAAGGTGGTGGAGGGCTTGTTCCTGGGGGGACCAATAATGTAACAGCCTTGCCACGTATTGAATCTACAAGGTTGGCAAAAGGTACCGTTCACATATACTCGCTGTAGTTAAAAAATGCCAGATTGAGATTGCCTAAATACCTTCCTCTAGACCTTCTAACGCACTATCAAAAAGAGCACTCAGGGATAGTAATATCTTTTTCATCATCAGAGACCAGCTTTCTTCATCTCCCTTTGATTTTGGAAGTGATGCTAAGCAGCACGCAAGTTTCTGAAATGAAATGCCAGAGTAAGTACGGAGTAATTGTTTATTAATTACATAGTATCTTAATAAAAGCTAACTAAAAAGTTTGGCATCACCTTCAATAAACTGGAACTGCAGTTTCCAGACATGATTTTTGACACAATAGCAGCTTCAGCCTACGAAATTGAGTTTGTATGATCAGTACAGCATAATTCACAGCAAATATAAAACTACAGATGAATCAGCAAAGACAATAGTCTTAAATGAATTATAAACCTGCTGCTCCAACAATGGTATATGCTGATAATCAAGATTTTATGTTTTAAATTGGGAACTTTTATGGCTTCAATGGAGTGATTAATTTGTCACACTTTGTAGCGACTTAGCGGTATAGTATTGCCTCAAACATTAGTTGATGGGTAAGCAATAAACTAAGTTTAGACATGGTCACCATATTCCATGCATATTTGTCGTTTAAGTTTTAACGTATCGTTGTCTCAATCTTAGCCCAGCTATTGTCCGCAACAAGCCTGATTCAGAAAGAAGTGTGCTCACATTGTCATAATGACGATGAAGAGAAGATGGGAAGTAGGTTAAGACCGTGTGTAGCAATTGAGCTGCTACTTCCTGCAAACAATCATCAAATGAGACTGGAGATAAAACTTAATTTACAAAAGAAAAGACACATCCATCAATACTGTTATAGATGCATGAGGAGAATCTCCTTCACTAACACGTCATTGAAGATTTATGTGTTATATAAAGTGACAAAAAAGCCCACATTTACATTCACATCTCTTGGCATCAAGCAATGTACTAATCTCATCGATCGAAATGTGAATGAATAGTGGGGTAGTTCTGCTGATGCTAGAGCCAGTGTGATGGTGAATTTATTAAGTAAACTACCCTTTGCTACTATAATTCTCACTTGCCCACTTTTTTATTTACATTTCAGAAATAATACAACAACCTTTCAATATAACAATTTTGTGGGTTCATTATTATTCCAAAAAGAACTGTAACAAAAATTGAAGTTCATTGTCAGGAAATACAAATGACAGTTAACCTGAAGTTATACAGGAAGGTCTTCAGAAAAAGGTAGATTCCTCAATCCCCCTTTCATCTCTACAAACACTACTTACACTCCTTCCGAGGTGACTTGTCATAAGCTCGAAAAAATTGCACTACTGAGAAAATATTCAGAATTTAAGGTGTTACTCGGAATACTAACCAACATCTCCTGTGTCGCATCCTCATTTAATATCTTTAGTATCGGCTGTACAAGTTTTCCAGCACAGGAGATTCCATCCTTCTTAATGTTAGAAAATCCCCCCAGCCTATGATCAAGGACAAGCAATCAAAGTGTCAAACATAACACAAAAGAATCATAAGAACTTTGAGGTATCGTCTTTACATAGACATATAATAACAATGCTAAGATTATGACACATTTGCATGCACATTTAAATCTTTCCAGGAAGATTCAATCACAAAGGGGCACTAGCAGAGCTAGTGTTAGATAAACTAGAAGCACTGACCTTATCAACAGATCTGATGCAGCAGCACAAGAAGCAACTCTCACTGTTTCTGAAACTCCAGATTGCTGAAAAAACATGATTACAAATATGTATGAGTAATACTCTATATCAAACCATAAGTCCACTTTACGCCAACAACTCAATTAAGGTAACAGGTGTTCTCATCATTCACAAAGAACACCAAAATACACTATTTTCATTTTTAAAAAGAATAAAGTGTCATCATCAGGAGGACGCAGAAGAAGGTGACGTCCTTGCGCAAAAAGAACACCAAATAAATGAAATCCATACACAGCAGAATCATAGTATGATCATCAGTATCGAAGGTCCAATCTACATCCGAAGTTCTGAATATTCCTTCCATAAACATTAGAGAACCACATATAGATGCGAACAATACTACAATAAAAAAAATCGGCATTTCAGCTTACAGTGTTTATATTACAGTCTACAGTCCTTTAAAACATTCAGGAGGAAGGACATGTTCTTTTTTTACCATGGGTGCTATTAAGAATAAATCATTCCCTTCTCACAATAAAACTAAATTCTTAAATTCAAAATTCAAAAAACTTAGGTTCCCCCTCTTTCTGTGCAGGCATGCGTTCCTGTCCTACCAAACTAATGCAAATGACATAACAAAGTCAAGGAAATACCTGAATATGTGGCACGAGCACATTAAACCAATCTGAGAATGAAGAAAGAAAACGTTCCGAGCTACATCCAGTGCACGTCACACCCAAGAGGCACACTCCAGCCCAACTCTTATCTGGCTACAGGTGTGTTATTGAAGTCAATTCCGTGTGAATACACCAATCACCATTAAGAAAACAGTACTAAAGCCATTCAAAATATTCTCAGTTTACATCTGCATGTAAATTAAATCGAAAGAGCATCCTATTACAACGGCACAACGCCATAATAATATACATCAGTGTCACAGTTCATTGAAGTACATCGACTAATTCAGTTTCTGGCTCAATAGTTTGTCGCCTTAAACATCCTATGTACATTTCTTCTAACAGCTGGTCCTCGTAAGTCCACTTATACCGCAGACAATGACCTTTTAATAGGCTCATGCACCTCATTTAACAATAGTAGCAAATTAAGTGCATAATCAGCTATAACAACGCTGCCCAACCCATATTATTTTAGAATCAACTTCCTAAACAAAATAATCACATTTCTGAATAATCTCATAATTCAACTATTCAACCATTTCGTTTTACCTTTTTTAGGATCTGGATCCCTTATTATAGAGTGAAAATTAGTTTAAATAACAAGGAAATTTACCAAATTAGTATGAGCAAGCAATAAGTTACAATGTAGCCAGCTCCAAGGGCAAACTTACAGGAAAATTAATTGACTATCACTATCCTATGTCCATTTTTCCGCCAACAGATAGAAGCCAGTACCAAGGGCGAATTTACACGAAAACGAACGGACTATCCAGTGTCCATTTTTCCGCCAACAGTGACATCGAGAAATGAGGTGCATAAGCTACTATATTATCTAACTTCCTAAGAAACAGTAAAATCAGACTAAACAATGCAAACGGTAAATAGCGAAAAACAGAGAAATAACATGAAAAATTACCGAATTAGTGCGAGCGAGGAGTAGAATACGATGAAGCCAGGCATCGACGGCAGAATTCCATGAAGAAACAAGCTTGTGGTCGGAAGAGGAGACTACTTCTGAGAGAAGTTGGTGAGTTTTAATGGTGGAAACGACGTCAGCGATGACGGCGGGGTTTCGAAAAGGTTTGGTTTCGGTAGGGAGGAATTCATTAACGAGGTTGCGCAGTAGGCGGGGCTTCAATGCGACGTCGTTTAGGTCTCTGATATGGACGAAGGCCGCCATGTAGAGGTGGCAAAAGCTAACCCGACCCGATAGAACCGAACTTTGGATGAACCAAAAGTGACCCGACTCGACCAAAAGGCAAACGGATAACCGATACAACCCGAATACTATTAACCAAACCCGGCCAATAGGACCCGAACTGAATTGAAACTCAACTCGAACCGAACAAACCTGAAAATACATAAATTTACATTTATTACTCCCTCAACATTTGATTAAAATACGACGAAACATTAACATTAACAGAAGACGAAATACGACTCCAACTCAGCAGGAACATGTATGTGAGACATCTACACTAATTTCTGTTATTTACCTTAAATGTATGAAATTTATAGTTTCAATCAGTGTTACCAGATTCGCAGTTCGCCGGCACGATTTCCGAACTAGTTCGCCCGATTTACGAACTAATTCACCATCACCAACGAACTGAATTTTGAAGTAGAAATTGCTGAATCAAGCATGAAAACAACAAAAATCAATCCGAAACAAATACTATTACCTTGACTTCCTAAAAGGCAAAGAGTTTAAACTGAGGAGCCCATGAAATGAACCACAAGTAGGACAAAAATCTTCAGCGTTTCGAGTTACGACTTTAGAACACCACGAAACTTTTCAATTTTTTCGAGGAAGATGAGGAGGAGGAGGAGGATAAGCGAGGAGGAAATAAAGATGATATAATAGGTTGAGGAGGAATAGGTTGATTTCAATTTTTTCAATTTCAATTTTCAATTTTTTTCAGGTTGATTAGGAGGAGGAAGATGAAAGATGTACAGGTACAGCACTGCAGGCTGTCACCTACTCTGCCCATTGAGTCGTAGGGTTTAGGGTTTTAAGCCACCGTATTAGGTATCGATAGTTGTAGTTAGACCAGGCAATCCGGGCCGGGTCCGGTATGGTTTTTGGGCACGATCGGTCCGGTCCGAATGGAAAATTGTGTCTGGCATGGGCACGGCGTGTCTCGGGTCGGACTTTGGTGGCGAATTGGGTGAGAAGTTCGTGCCTGGCACGGGCATGACCGGGTACGGCCCGGTCCGACACACTGACAGTCACAGGTCAGGCACGACCCGGACACAACAGGCTCGAGCACGGCCCGAACCCAGTAAAAATGGCCGTTTTTGGACGTTAGAGTGCAACGTCTCTTTCTTTTCTTTTCTTTTTCTCCAATTTTTTTACCTATAAATACTCATTTCATCCAACTTCATTTCACACGAATCATTTTAATCTATTCTAATCTTTTAATCATTCTTACTAATTCTCTCAAATCGCAATACTCTATATTTATACTATTCTAAATTTTTAATATTCTAATCTTATAATATAAGTTATAAAAAATAATTACCGAGTACTAATCTTATAAAAAATATTAGTTATACAAATTATTAGTAATCTTATAAAAAATATATACAAAATATAGTAATTTTAATATAACAAATATTAATCTTAAAGTTTGAAGAATTGAAGGTTTTGGATACGTTTTTGGTGCTAATTTGCTATATTGAAGAATTGATCGTATCGGGTTTACGTTTTTTTTTTATCATAATCTATCGAATTTCGATATTCAACCGCTTCTCCGGATTTCTACAAGCTTTGTTTGCATTTACTAACTTAATCTACTTTACTTTAATTTTGTTAATTTTTGTTAATTTTTGTTGTTTATTACTTAATTACAGTCTTCACTCTTCACTTATTCACTTATTATAATTAAATTAATTCGTAAATAATTTGTTACGTATTAATTATCAATTTAACTGAATTGGTATTTGTTATTAAATTTGTTATTTGAATTGTTAATTAATTTGGTAATTAGTTTGATAACTAATTTGATAATTAAATTGTTAGCCCGTTAAAATATTAAAACAACACAAAGTCAGCGTAAAAAATGAGTCAATCACAACAACGTCAAGATAGGGTAAAACCCTCTGGTTCACAAACACCACAATCGGAGGCACGTGGTCAATTTACGACCCCACAATTTAACCAATGGTCTGGCATCAATTCACAACAATGAAATCCACACCAAGAAACAATCTCAATAATCACATGTAAATTGAGAGCCGAACACCGCCCATAACAAAGAAAGACAAAACAAAAAGATAGAGCGAGAAAGAAGACCCGTGCCAAACCACCCGAAAAGAACGACAAGATTGACCGTCGAATACAGACCACCAACAACGGACCCATACGAAAGTCCCTTACCACCCTAGACCAAAAATGACCCATAAAAGAAAACAATCTCAATCAGTTTTACATAGGGCTACGATGGAGGAGGGGGGCGAGGGGAGGGGGGAACACCTAGCCAACCATGCAAGACAACACCGAGACCAAAAAGAGAAATAAAGAGACAAATAACAACTTACTGGAAATTGGGGAGGGGGCGAGGGGAGGGGAACATCTCTAGAAGTTGAAGATAAGACCACAAACAAGAGACTCCACTTTGACTTGCTACTTAGATCTTAAGTAGGAAAACTAAGAAAACTTGAAAGATTCTAAAATAACTCCTTTAACCATGAAAAACTTCTAGGGTATAATTTCCAGAATCTAAGATAGTAATATTGTAACAACCTGGTTCTTTCAATGACATTAATTAATAAGACGGAAAATAATTAAGTGAAACGCTAAATGAAACTGTTGCTCTTCAACAACAAAATTGAAAACTCAAGTTGAGTATTTTGCTGCTAAATGAAACGCTTGTTAATATACAACAACCGAATTGAATAACAAATTTTTAATTGGATGTTGCTCTTCGCAGTACGCATTTTACTCGACGCAGTACCGTTTTTCTGATTTTTCCCCTCTCATTTCCCCTCCCTCAAATTCATCCTTTTGTTTTTCCTCTCTTTTCTTTCTCTCTTCTCCATATCTACCTTACTCAACGCAGTACATTATTTTTTACTTTTACGCAGTACATTTTTTTTTTTTAACTTTTACGCAATACATTTTTTTTCAGTACATTTATTTTAAAATTTCATGAAGTACATTTACTTTAATCTTTGAATACGGAGTATTAAAATATGAAATTGTCTCATTTAATGAGAGTAACCTAACCGTCATTCTCGAATGACCAGAACCATGCAATATAATATCGTGGGATTAAGTGTAGTTGAGATTATTCTAATAAGTTGAGCAATAATTTGAATTATTCTAGTGGAATAACTCATTAATTTATTAATAATAATATTTTTAAATAAAGCCAAGTGTACCTACTAAATAGGTAGCCTGCTGTTGGTGTATTGTGAGAAGTTAACTTCATGTCCGTTACAAGGGAGAGTTACTTGTTTTTATATCATTTCTCTATTTACACAAAATGTTACGGAGTATTACTTTTTGACTACTTTAATTTAGATGGACCTATAAAATCTTATCACTTTCTTAAAAGTTGTCGAATATCAAATGTAAAGTAGTCAAATATCCAATGTAAAGTTTGAATTGGATAGGAGGGGTAAGGTTTATTCCTAGATTAAATATAGAATTATTTAATGAGAATAATCAAACTATTACCGTTGTTAAATGCCCTCATTAATCTCTCATTGATATGGATGGCCTATAAGATGTACTTTTAAGATTCGATAATGAAATATGTCCCACAATCGATTATAGATTCAATTTAATTCAACCCAATACAATCGATTAACGGAATAAGAGACTAAGCTTGGTTCATGTCTTACAGACGGACTTAATAATAAGAAGAAACGAAGATTGATTCTCCTCTTTAACCCTTTCCTGAATGTTCCTTGATGATGGAGATGAAACTGTGTCTTTCACTTTCTGTAATTGTGTGTTTTATTCTTCTGTCAATTGAGAAGATTACGTACACTCTGATATGTATATGTATATATACAAGTCCAAGAGATACGTGTTTGATCTCGAGTCAAACCGTTCACACCCTTTCGTGAATAGAAACTTTTACGTAATATTGGGTAAGGTCGGAAGGAATAGTAATTCCCGACTTTAATTACTTTAACCGAAATCGATCCATCACGGTGTCGTCTTTTATAATAAAGCCTCGTGATATTCAATATGAACTTAATTTATATTTAAACCGAAATACCCAGGCCGCACGAATATTATTAAATATTCTAACATTCTCTCACTTGGCATTTGTGTTGACTTAATGGCTAAATAACTATATAGTGCAATTTGATATTAAGTGATGGTGGGGAATTGCCGTGGATCCCTACCAACAAGTAAAGCCAACTAATCCTAACTTGGTAGAAAGGACAAGTCGGGTCGAGTCCACAGGGACGGTAAGGAGGGTTTAGACCAAGTTCCCTCTAAAGACTTGACTAGGTCTCGAGGCTAAACTAAACTAGAACGATAAGAAGGGAATAAACTATGACTAGGAACGAACTCGGTATAACAACTAAGGCTAAAGGATACAACTAACTAAAGGAGTAATAACTAAGAAGAAGAGGAAAACTATTAGGAAAAGGGCTAGGATTAGGTCGGGTTCAAGGGTGATGGAATGATCATGGAAGAGCTAAGGTGAAGGGATAGTCAAGTTATCTAGGTATAGTCCGGGCTCTCGCTACTTAAACCGACCTAGAGGTTCCTCGCTCTCGCGCAAGAACTCAACCTAGCAACATACAAGACCGCAAGAAGAAGGCAAGAAAACATGCATTTGCAACTACAGGTCATTCAAGCATTTCATCAAACATGTTCTATACACAAAACTAGGAGGCAACCAAAACTTCCACCAACATCTTAAACAAACCCTATCACCCATTAAACCACCAAATTCCCCTACTAATCCTAACAAGATGACTACTCACCCATGTTCAAGATAGTAAACCCAACACCCATAATGAAACAAACATAAACATGAACATTCATAATGGATTATTGAAGATTACTAAACATAAACACAAATGAAAATTAAATAGTAGAGATTAAAGAGAAGAAGAATTATACCAAACACAAATGAAAGGAAAAAGTAGAATCTTTGCATAAATAAACCCAAAGGAAGATCTCCAATGTTGTCAGTAGATCAACCCAAAAAGTCTTCAATATTACAAAGATGAAACTAGGATTAAACTAGGATTAAGGACTAATTAAGGAGAGATTAAACTAATCTAAGCTAATCTAACCTAAAGTAGTTTAAGGTTTAGTGGGTAATGTCTAACATAAGCATAAGATTACAAGGGGGGGGGGGTATATATAGAGTTACAAGAGTGAAGGAGAAGAAAAGAAGAGTCACGAACTGCAGCTGCTCCTTCCCGGCCGGGAAGGTGGTGGTCCCGATCGGGATGGTGGTCCCGGTCGGGAAGGATCTGGTCCCGATCGGGATCATGCATAACACCGGGCGGTGTTATGCATAACACCAGGCGGTGTTATAGCTCTTCCCGGTCGGGATGGATGGTCCCGGTCGGGATGGGTCATCCTTCCCGGTCGGGATGGCCCATCAGTGGGTGTTGTTTTCGCGCACTCCTTCCCGGTCGGGATGACTACTCTTCCCGCCCGGGAAGGGTCTTGTAGGCCTCCCTTATGGTCCCAAAGGTCCCTAGTTTCTCTTGTTAGGCTTCTCATCGATTCTCGGTGCTCGGGATCGGGTCCAAGGGGCTCGGGAATGGGTCCCAAGGGCTCAGGATCGAGTCTAAGCCACCGAGTGATCGTCGCTTCTCTTCGTTGGCTCCAAATGTGTCGGAAACGAGTCGGAATCGTTCCATCTCTCCAATAATGGTCTTGGGAACCTAAAACGAATTAGAAGAAGCATAAGTAGCCTAGAAACCGCTCCAAACAGCGATTTCACAAGAGAAACCGGGACCAAACACAACAAATAGGCACTACAAACTACACTTATCAACTCCCCCACACTTAACCCTTACTCGCCCTCGAGTAAGCACCTACTAACTAAAAACTAAAAGAAACTAGATTACTAATCGAGCGGGTATTAGCGCACTCTATGCCCTTTCAACTCACGCGAGTACACTCAGAGGAAAAGTGCACTCCGCAAGGCAAGTGAGGTCTTGCGACAAAACTGTGGATGCCACCGGACACAAAAAGACGTAAACAAACAAACACACAAACAAACCAACACAAAACGGTTGCATCCAAGACAAAACAAATATCGCTTCCCTCAGCAAAGCGGTGAAAGATACACCGGTTAGGGACTCAAGGCAAGTGACAACGTTCCCAAGCTAGCAATGCAAACCGAAATGGACAAAACCCTAATAGTATGACGACAAAGCAACGAAAACGTTGGTAACTTACCTAGGTTCCTCCTAACCTTCTAAGAACGTACCACGAGACGATAGGCGGGATGGAAAAAGGATTAACCACGGAGTTAGTCGACACTGTAGGTAAGTGAAGCCCCGCCCCCTTTAGCGTTAAGCCAAGAGAGTCGTCCTATGTCCAAAATCGCTCAACTAGTCCAAGTAAAAAGGTGGTCAAGGTTGTAAAAAGAGGGAAGACCGACCATTACCGCTATCATTCTTCCTAGGGACTCGGTCCTTTGGTAGGCTCTTCATGGTAATAGTCGGAAAAAGGCTTATTTTTGAGGGTGAGGGTTCTTTTTGTGAGATGGTTTTCTTTTGGCATTCTTTTCTTTTGCATTTGGCTTTTGAGTTGCTATGCCACTTCTTTTTCTTCTTTTGTATTTTGTTTTTCTTTTGTTGTGCCTTTTCTTTTTCTTCTTTCTTTTCTTTTCTTTCTTTTTCTCTTTTCATTTTTCTTTCTTTTTCTTTTCATTTTCTTTCTTTCCTTGGCTTGCCTTTTTTATATGTTTTGCTTTTTAGGCAATTCTTGCAACCAAGTGAGAGTTTCAACAATTTGCAACTTATTTGTGGAAATGTGTAGGAGGTAGGGAAATGGGTGAGTTGGGGAGCGTCCTTCCATTCAAACCCACAAAAAGGTGGAAAACTTGGACTAATCAAACAATTTCGAACATGGTCACCTAAGAGACGGGACTCGGCAACCAAGGCCTTTTCACTCCGTGGGTGGACATAGTGGTCAAAATGCAAATCCCGTAGTAAATCCCTAGTAGACTAGGTGGACTCAAGGTAAAGGACCAACGAAACTATTGATTTAGGGTCATTCTACTAGACTAAAGTCCAAGACTCGATTCGCACTACTAGAAAGGGAAAGTAAACACTTGCTCACTCGCCTCAAAACCGGGTTTTCGAAAACCTTTTTCCTACACTAGACACAAACCACACAACACAAAACAAAGACAAAAGAAAATGAAACGAAACAAGACAAAACAAAACAAAATGAAAGAAAGGAAAGAAAACACACAAGGAAAACAAACACCACCCCGAAACATCCACATAAGCAACCAAATCAACCACAAACTCTACAAAGCTCCACCCGAGCACACGTCATCACACAATCTCTTCCAAACTCCACAAGAGACAAAGAGGAAAAAGGGATAAAAAGATGTTACCGGATGTCTTAAAAGCCCTCCAAAGTTAACGGTGATTAAGCTACCTACAAGGAAAAGGGAGGCAAAACACACACAACACAACAAATATACGACACAACGACACGAAAGGAAAAGACACAAAAGAAAATCTTTTTGATTTTTATGAAAATTTTCAAATTTTTAGGGGTTTTTAAGATTTTTCGGAAAAAAACTACGAAAATAAAACTAACTAGGCTAGGATATCGCTCCCCCACACTTAAACCGAGCAATGTCCTCATGCTCGATTGGTAGTGTGCGGAGACACTAAAAAGAAAAGAAACTACGAAAATAAAGCTAAAAATCAAAAAGAAAAGCGGAGAAAAGGTAGAATGTGTCCGGCCGGGGTGTAATCAAGTCACCATGGACCGAGACGAGAAAAGATATGGATGGGGGAAGAAATAAAAAGAAGGAAATAAAAGGAAATGGGAGGGGAGGGCTAGGTGTAATCAAGTCACCCAGCCCGGATTCCGCCTAAATCCGACTAAATCCTACCAAAAAGTAAAAAAACAAAACAAAAATAAAGAAAAAGTGAAAATACTTGCAAATTTGGATTTTGAAATGACTCTCGATGTAGTCACGTCATCGAGAGTCAGGAGCAATGACAACCAAGGCCCTGAGGGCCACCATGTATATGATAAGGGGAAGGGGAACAAACAAATGGAGACAAGCAATAAAAGACGGAAAAGAAAGGAGAGTCGCCTTACCAAACGGTTAGCAACTCCAAAGTCTCCATCATCTCAATGTTCGAATTCGGCACATTACTTGTCTTCTTCATTATCTTTCCTCTTCGTTCTTGATAAGGTTGCATGGTTGAACTACTAGACTTGTAATGGTATGAAGAGGTGGGATTTGATGTGAAACTCGGTATGTAGTGAAGAGAGGATGAGGTGAAGGTGTAGATATGAAGTATATGGGTCATAGATAGTCGCAAGGGTAGGTAGGGAGGTAGGGAGGGGGT
Organism: Agrostemma githago; assembly: GCA_958450325.1. NCBI lineage: Eukaryota > Viridiplantae > Streptophyta > Magnoliopsida > Caryophyllales > Caryophyllaceae > Agrostemma > Agrostemma githago. The sequence continues at coordinate 77,727,741 of OY288240.1, read as the reverse complement.
ATAAAGTGGTTGGGTGGGCTTAAATGTCGAAGAAGAGGCAAAAGGAGGAGCTGGGCACCATCCCGGTCGGGATGGACTTCTTCCCGGTCGGGAAGGCTCGTTCCCGGTCGGGACGAACTTTATACAAGTCGGGATCACACTCCAGAGAACCCATTTTTCAGCACACTCATCCTCTTGATAGCTTCACCCACAAAGCCACCAATACATCGAGATCTAAAATCTTGTCCCCAAAAGCTTGTCAAAAGCTTCAAAAACCGACTTCCTAGCCCGGATTCAAACTTCTATCATCAACCACTCTTCATAACTTTCCATCTTCACTATTAACCTGTCACATAAGCTCAATAAACACCATCAAAATCCCTCCCTCACATCGCTCATCAAAATTCCAAATTACAAGAATTCCACAAAACAAAACAAATCCTAGAATCAAACAATCAAATCACACAAACACAATTACAAAAACTCAAGAGAAGAGGGAAAGGGGAATATACAACATGACGGTTCTTGAGGAACTCCGTCAAACCTAGGATGGTGGACTCTTCGTTCCTAGCCATTGCCATCAAGGGCTCGGAGGAGCAAGTCAAATGCACGAGCCACATCGTAATGAAGGTTCAAAGAGTGTCCGAGCCAAGCTATCCTCCAAAGCCTCCAAGTCGGAAGCAAGAAGTAGTCACCTAAAGACCCAACGTCATCTTTCATGTTGTCTCCGGGGTCTATCCATCCAACAAGCTTTACCGACCTCTTCCTCCCTAGGCACCGTCTCCAATCACAGGCAAACTTCAAGTCCTTAACACAAGGCACAAAAAGCGGTTTTGGCCTCATTTCCTTGCTGCACATCCTCATACCTTCCTCAAGTTGTGGTTCCCCATCTTCAAGTCCCGGAACAACACTTGTCACCACATCGTCTTGATGGAGGTTCTTGGGTAGACGATTGAGGTTCTTCAAAGCAAGTTTCGCTTCCAAAAGGAACTTCATCGGTGGCTTCATGATTAGGTTGCTCCTCTTGCTCAAGTGATCACCCTTCATCTAATTGTGACGTTCGGGTTAAAAATATTACGGTTTTAACCGCTAACGCATTTAATCGAGCATCCATCGCCTCGTTTTCCCTTTGATATTGAGCCATGAATTCATTTTGTACCTTTTGCATTTGAATGGCCATTTCTTGTTGGCTCCTTTGCAATTGAAGAAACGATTGATATGACTCCAAGTTGGGCATTTGGTGGTCATTGGGGTTTTGGAGTGCTACTTGGTAGTGAGGTTGAGGTGATTGGTAATATGGTGAGTTTTGGGGAAATTGGCTTCCATACGGAGAAATATGATGAGGCATGGTAGGTTCACGATGGTAATTTGAGTAAAAACCACCACGATCACAAAGTTGATAAGCACTCACTTGATGGAAGCCGTTTCCATATCCTTGAAGCTCATACCCACGGGTTTCTTGATTACCCGATGAAGCTTGGTGGTAGCTCGGAGACATCATGGCATAGTCTCGATTCATGGAGGAAGAGAAGTAACTCGTTGTAGCTTCTATGGGTGGGGAGTTTAGATCAAACCTCATGTTATACTCGAAAATCGTGGCTCGTACCCGGTTGAGGACCTCTCAATCTAGCAACCGTCCATTAAAGCGGCTCTAAGTTGTAAAGAAGAAGATGGTCACCACCTCTAGGCACAAACTGTAGAGTAAGAGCAAACGTGAGAAGTCTAGTGCTTTTTGGGCACTAGACAAGAAGGAAATAAACTTCGCACACACAAGAAGCAAAAGAACAAAAAGAAAAACACAAAAATAAAAGACAAAGTCAAGTAAATAGGCAAACAAAGTCTAAACTAGCACCGTCCCCGGCAACGATGCCAAATTGATGGTGGGGAATTGCCGTGGATCCCTACCAACAAGTAAAGCCAACTAATCCTAACTGGGTAGAAAGGGCAAGTCGGGTCGAGTCCACGGGGACGGTAAGGAGGGTTTAGACCAAGTTCCCCCTAAAGACTTGATTAGGTCTCGAGGCTAAACTAAACTAGAACGATAAGAAGGGAATAAACTACGACTAGTAACGAACTAGGTATAACAACTAAGGCTAAAGGATACAAATAACTAAAGGAGTAATAACTAAGAAGAAGAGGAAAACTATTAGGAAAAGGGCTAGGATTAGGTCGGGTTCAAGGGTGATGGAATGATCATGGAAGAGCTAAGGTGAAGGGGTAGTCAAGTTATCTAGGTATAGTCCGGGCTCTCGCTACTTAAACCGACCTAGAGGTTCCTCGCTCTCGCGCAAGAACCCAACCTAGCAACATACAAGACCGCAAGAAGAAGGCAAGAAAACATGCATTTGCAACTACAAGTCATTCAAGCATTTCATCAAACATGTTCTATGCACAAAACTATGAGGCAACCAAAACTTCCACCAACATCTTAAACAAACCCTTAATCACCCATTAAACCACCAAATTCCCCTACTAATCCTAGCAAGATGACTACTCACCCATGTTCAAGATAGTAAACCCAACACCCATAATGAAACAAACATAAACATGAACATTCATAATGGATTATTGAAGATTACTAAACATAAACACAAATGAAAATTAAATAGTAGAGATTAAAGAGAAGAGGAATTATACCAAACACAAATGAAAGGAAAAAGTAGAATCTTTGCATAAATAAACCCAAAGGAAGATCTCCAATGTTGACAATAGAGTAGATCAACCCAAAAAGTCTTCAATATTACAAAGATGAAACTAGGATTAAACTAGGATTAAGGACTAATTAAGGAGAGATTAAACTAATCTAACCTAAAGTAGTCTAGGGTTTAGTGGGTAATGTCTAACATAAGCATAAGACTACAAGAGGGGGGGGGGGTATATATAGAGTTACAAGAGTGAAGGAGAAGAAAAGAAGAGTCACGAACTGCAGCTGCTCCTTCTCGGCCGGGAAGGTGGTGGTCCCGATCGGGATGGTGGTCCCGGTCGGGAAGGATCTGGTCCCGATCGGGATTATGCATAACACAGGGCGGTGTTATGCATAACACCAGGCGATGTTATAGCTCTTCCCGGTCGGGATGGATGGTCCCGGTCGGGATGGGTCATCCTTCCCGGTCGGGATGGCCCATCAGTGGGTGTTGTTTTCGCGCACTCCTTCCCGGTCGGGATGACTACTCTTCCCGCCCGGGAAGGGTCTTGTAGGCCTCCCTTATGGTCCCAAAGGTCCCTAGTTTCTCTTGTTAGGCTTCTCATTGATTCTCGGTGCTCGGGATCGGGTCCAAGGGGCTCGGGAATGGGTCCCAAGGGCCCGGGATCCATTCCCAAGCCTCTTGGACCCGATCCCGAGCACCGAGAATCGATGAGAAGCCTAACAAGAGAAACTAGGGACCTTTGGGACCATAAGGGAGGCCTACTAGACCCTTCCCGGGCGGGAAGAGTAGCCATCCCGACCGCGAAGGAGTGCGCGAAAACAACACTCACTGATGGGTCATCCCGACCGGGAAGGATCCATCCCGACCGGGAATGATGACTCATCCCGACCGGGACCATCCATCCCGACCGGGAAGAGCTATAACACCGCCTGGTGTTATGCATAACACCGCCCGGTGTTATGCATGATCCCGATCGGGACCAGATCCTTCCCGATCGGGACCACTCCATCCTGATCGGGATCACCACCTTCCCGGCCGGGAAGGAGCAGCTGCAGCTCGTTGTGGACATGACATAGGTCCACCCCGACGCGGCCACGCGCGGGTTTGGGGAGGCGAATGAATCTCCATGAGATGGTCAAATGGAAATTTAAATCGAAGTCGGAGTCGCCACCGAATTTTATGGTTATTCGGAACCGTTCGAGCCCACTCTATGTCGTAGTGGGCCGTGTACAAAATACGGCCCATTTCCGATGTCAGAGTTTATTGGGCTCGTCCCTTTTGCATATCGATATAGATGCCGACTTGAGCGGTTGATCGTATATTGAATGACTCTCGTTGCCAATGGTTTCGGACATCCGGAAACCACGGTTCTGAGTAAGGGGTGAGGGTACGTGTTGGGAAGTTCACTAAGAACACCCAACCCCGCCCGCACATTAGCGGCCTCTACTAGGATATCGAATGACGTTTTAATGCGCGCGTTAATTGAACGATGAATGATTATGCAAACATTGTTTTCCTAAGCATATGAGGAATTGAATGGGTTGCTAGGTCGTTTAATGCATGAAAAATTTAACGTCAAAGTCGAATTTTAGCATGTGAGATTCGTTTTAGTATAATAAAACAAATGAAATAAAAAAGGATGAATTTGCTACAAAATGAACAAACGAGTTAGTATCGATTTGTAAATAATAATAGCAAGAAATAAATATACGAGATCGAGAAAATAAATATTTATCGAAATCTGAAAAGTATCGTAAAAAAAAAGACGTTGTTTTGTGTAAAAAACGATGTTCGAAAAATAATAAAAAATAACGAAAAGGGTGCGTCGGGACAGCCGGCCGCGCGGCTCGCCCGGGACGCCGGCGAGTCGCGTGTCGGGCTGGTTTCGGACGCGGTTTTCTGAAAATTCGATTTATTAAATCGTGTACGAATATTGCATGACTCGTACTCGAATTAATGTTCTCGATATTCGTTATATTCGATAATTGACTACGAAATCAATATCAAATACTTGGAATAGTTTTAGGAAAGATGTAAATTTTAGAAATCGTTTCGAAGAATAAATAATAAAACGAACGAAAAAGTTGAAAAAAGGAGCTCGGGTTTCAGACTCGTACGCGAGTCGCCTCTGAGGGGCGCGACTCGCGTGCGGGTCTGTCCCGTTTTTGCTCGTTGTTCGAAAATTGTTATTTTTGATAAATCGCGTACAAAATATGAATTAATTTGTATTCGATTTATGTTTTCGATATTCGTCATACCCGACATTCGATTATGAAATCGATATCGAATATTCAGAATGAATAAAAAGTTTTGTAAAATAATTTGTTTTGAACGAAAAGTAAAAGAAAAGAATTTTGAACGAAAAGTAAAAGAAAAGAATTTTGAACGAAAAGGATGTAACGATTTTTTTTGATATCGTCGAGATCTTAATATAATTCTTTTCGATACAATATTTGATTATAGAAAAATCGATATCCTATTTTTAAGAATATTCGTTATGAAAATAGTTTTTCGTTAATAACGATATTAGAAAAATAAAAAAACGACTCTTGACCCATAAAGAAAAAAACGGACGAAGAGAAGAGAGAAGAAAGAAGTGAGAATTCGGGTTTGGTACACCCTCAACCTACATGCTTTTGTTGACTCGAATCGGGGCTCGTCGGAATGTGGCTAGGCACGGGAGCGTCGAGTGATGTTTGGTTCGGCTAGGGAGGTACGGTTTGGACGTGACGGGTGAAGGGTGTCGGGTATCGGACCGGTTTCCTTCGGGTTTGTATTATCGGTTTCTCGATGCTAAGAAACTATGTGTGTGTATTGCTAATAGTTGGTATCGATAATGAATGTGGGATTGTGTGAATTAATTGTGTGTTGCTAATAATTGGTGTCTTTTTTGTTGTATGAAAAATTGTGTTTATTATGTTGGATGCAAGGGGCTATTTATAGGGAGTTCCCGACCTTGATTTAGGAAAGTTTGACTACCGCCTAGGATAGGAAACGTAGGAGTTTCAGAAGCATAAGAATTCCACTTTCTTGTGAAGGAAGAAAGGGAAACTCGGCTGATTTGTGCTGTTTTGGCCGAGTGTTTCACACTCGGTCGGGTGTTCGAATCGGTTTTGAATAGGATTCCTGTTTGAGCTAGAATTACCGCTTGAGTAAGAAGCTGAGGAGAACGAGAATTCCGTTTTCTTGTGGGGGAAGAAAGAGGAATCTCGGCTGGTTCATGCTGCTCGGCCGAGTGTTTTACACTCGGTTGGGTGTTTGAATCGGTTTTCGGATAGGATTCCTACTTGAGATCGAATTCTACCCTTAAACGATTTTGTTTATTATTTTGTGTAGCTGATTTCGTCGAGTTGGAGTCCGAATAGGACGTGTGAGACCTCACGGTCAGCCTACAAGTCTCGAGAAACATCTTTGACCGGGTTTTGACTCGGTCGCTAAAAGACGGTTTTACCCCTGGTGTCGGATTCGACCCAAATTAGTGTTATTTGACTCGAAACGACCCACTGGGCCTGGATTTGAGGTTGGTTTTGTGAAATATGTACTCCTTAAAAAGCCCAAGATAAATATCCATGATTTCGAGCCCATTTCCGAGTACGTTAAAGCATGTTAGCGTCCGATCATCATCGGGTGTTTGTCGGAAACTACTATAGACACCTGACGGTCAAAATGCGGGTGTCTACACTCGTGACTCTTCTTTTCTTCTCCTTCACTCTTGTAACCCTATATATACCCCCCCCTTGTAATTTTATGCTTATGTTGTTCATTACCCACTAAACCCTAGACTACTTTAGGTTAGATTAGCCTAGATTAGTGTAGATTAGTCCTTAGTTAATCCTTAATCCTAGTTTAATCCTTGTATTAATTGAATTCTTAAAGATCTCTACCAAGATTGACAACCTTGGTTGATGTATTTGGGTTTTCTCTTTTATGCAAGTTTTCCTTCTTCCATTCATCTTCTACTATGGTATAATCTCTCTTTTCCCTTCTCTTAATCTTATTTTATTATTCAATTTTTAATCTTTGTTCATTGTATTGTTCATTGTTCATTGTTTTCACTAGTTTCATTATGGATGTTTTGTTGTTTGTGTTGATTTTGTAATCCCCTAGAAATTCTAACGCAATACAGTGGCGGAAACACTGTAGAGTTGGGATTAAAACACACTGACAAACTATATCTTATTAAAAGAAATGGTAAGTCAATACAAAGGCCTGTTTTTACAAAAGGGCTAAAAAGAAAATTCTTCAAACGGGTTAACAAATCCATAAATACATAAATGAAGAAAGAGTAAGATCCACGCTACTCGCTAGCTCACACCCAAAACCCAGCGGCAATTACCTGTCATGTTAGAAACATAACAGCCACGTCAGTGGGGAGTAACTCGGACGTTCTCCCAGCCATATTATATCATATGGAAAAATAATAGTATTACTATATCAAAATAATTAAAATGAGAAAACATTAAAACGATATAATAAAAATAAGTTTTCAGCGAAACTTAAAGCAGTTGCAAACCTGCGAGTCAATATCAATCGATAATAATAATATTCAAAAATGGCGTTATGGAAATCATTCAGTGCAACGGAATAGACTTTCACTAGGATAATACTCAAACTAGCTTCGAGAACCTAGTCAAAACAAATTAGACTACGGTCTCTAACTAGGCAACTCAACTATAACAGGACTGCGTGCAGCGAGGTCCTGGCTTAAGTAATGTACACCCCTCCTGGACACCAACCGTAATCCAGTTCAACCCGACGGCGACTTACACGATGCGATATCTAAGTTTAAGGTCAAAATATACACACTCCTGAACACAAACCATGCTCAGTTCAACGACCAATGCGTCTCAACATAGACACACCAGCTTTATAGTTGATGGCAAAACGTATACCCTAGACTGTATTACTCTACCCATACACTTGTCCTCATTCCATAACTCCAAAACAGCCATTATCGATATTCAAAAGTAAATATAATCAATATAAATGATATGGATAAAAGAAATAACCATTTTATATTAAAAGAGAAGCTTTCTATAAATAGAACTTACTAATTTTAGAAACTTACTTAAAATATAAATATTGTCATAGAAAATACGTAAGTTATTAACATAGGTGAAATGTATAAAAATAGCATTTCTAACGAAATTAACATTTTATTATTATCGTCGTTACCGTAACTTTATTATATTTCTAAATTCGTTACTCAAAATATAAATAAAATATGATAAGTCATTATATCGTATTTTATAAACAGTTTAGGAAATCGAGTTAAAACAATAAATCTTAGAAAAGAGATATTTTAAGAAACGATATCAAAATTAATTGAGTCAACGAGTTTTATAAATGAAATGAATTTTATAAAGGTTTCAAATTATTTTTAAGAAATAGCTTTGATTTATAAATAATACAAATTTTAATAAAAATAGTCAATCGGAAACAAATAGGAAATTATTAGTGAAAATAGTCTCGACTAAAAATATATTTAAAACAAAATCGATTATTTTCTCATTTATTAGAATAAATCGTAAAACGGAAATTAATTTATTACACAAGTATACAAATCTCGATTATAATATAAAAATATGATTTTGAGTTAAAATTATAAATAGACGAAATATGACAAAAATATGAAATCGATATTATTTAGTTACTAGTGTCACGATAACCAACAAAATATTATAACGATCATAATTTATAAAATTATTAACGATTTATAAAACGATATCGAAAGTTATAAAAATATAGAAAGGCATACGATTTAAAATTAATATAATTAGCAATAATATATAGCTAAAATAGAAAACCGAAGTTAAAATATTTACTACATACTACTACTCAAACATACGATATAAGATCGAGTAACGTCCTAAAGTTACCTGGTAACCTTGAGATATTCTTGTTCTACTCGTATGATCCAGGCTCCGTGACTTCATTAATAACGTCTTTAAGCTTCGAGTTGTAGAACCGACAGCCTTATAAGCGTACTCCGCCAAAAAAAATCGAGTTGATCAGAAACAAGAAAAAGAAATTAAGGGTTGGATTCGAGTACAACAGAAAGACTCAAGCAAGGAGGAAAGCTAGAACAAATATGAATGGGTCAGAATAAAGCGATACTCTGACTTGGGACAAGGAAAAAAGAAAGAGACACGAGTAATCGACACAAGACGGAAAGGAAATCGACTTGTCAAATAGAAACCCGAAGGCTAAACTAAATAGAGTCGATTACGACAAGGGATGTGAATTGCTACGAAAGTGAAGAACAAGGAGGCCAAATAGAGAAAGCACCCACATATACTAGAACATGAGAGAAGAACGAGACAAAACGAACACACAACCAAGACATCAGAACCCGTGGTGACGTATAACAACGACACAGCCGAGGAAAAGGAGCAGAAGAATTACGACAACAGTCACGACCCAACAGTGGCAGCATCGATGAAAAAACAGTTGGCCAATAATGACAAAGAGATGACGAAAACAGCGGGACGACACCAAGATAGCAACAGTAAGCCAGCACCCACGACAAAGCATCAACAATGATAACGCCAACAAAAAGACAAGGACCACGAACAACAACAACAACAACAACAGAAATCGACAGCAACCGATGGATACACAAAACAGCAACCAACGCATCCAAAATAGAGAAAAACAGAGGAGGAAAAGAAGGAAAGGAAAAGAGAAAGAAGAGGACGAAGAACAGTGGAATCGGGATGCAAAAATCGAGAACGAAAGAATGAGAAGAAGAAGAAGAAACAGGCAGCAGCAACAACGGACAACAAAAACGACATAAGTGGCTCGAGAACAGGACAGCATCATCATCAAACAGCAGCAGACAACAGCCAAAAAGGGCGACAAAAAGACAGCAAAAAAAACGGATTGAAGAGAAGATGAAGAAGGAGCGAGAAAGGATGTACCTCGATCAATCGCTGCAACAGCGAAGTAAAGAGAACAGAGGAGGAGAAACATGGACTCTAATCATGAAAGCAACAACGCACAACAACCGCAACATAGTAACCAACTGCAGCGACCAAAACAATAGCAAAAACATGGACAGAGAGCAGGCACACAACAACAACGAGAAGCGGCAACAGTAACAGCACAATCGAGGAAAAGCGATGATGATGATTTAGGCGTGAAGGAGAAGAAACAAAGATGGGGACGAAGTTGCCGAAGAGGAAGGAAAATGAAAGAGGAGGTTTAAGCATAGAAACGGTGGAAAAAAAAACTGAAAAGAAAAGGGAGTGTATGAAGCAAAAAGGGGGGTTGAATGTGAATGGGAAATTAAAAGATGCGGTGGATGAATATTAAAGACAGAGGAAGGGGAAATGAAACACTAATAGTGGGTCAACGTAAAATAATGGGTTGAAATCAACACAATAAAATGAATCAAGACGAATTCCGAAACGACAAGTTGACCGACCCAAGCAATCGAATTAAAATCGAGTTAAAAAGATAATTAAATAATCGGGTCATCAAATAAAATGAGTTACTCGAGACGAAAACAAAGCTTATAAAATTAAATAATTAGACGGTGAAATAGAATTTCCCGATAAATATTAAATTTTCGACAAAGTGAATTAAATTGATTTCTCGAGGAAAGGTAATAAATATTTTGACGAGATTTAAAATAAATGGGCTTCGAACCAAAAATAGAAAGTCGAGTTTTAAAAATAAATAATTAAAAAGAATTTAGAATTTAAATCGTCGAGATACACTTCGATAAGAGTTAAATTAAATGTATAAAATGAATCGAAACATAAATAAAAATTATGTTTTAAATATAAGAAGAGTTTTCGAGACAAATAGAATTTTAGGAGTTTGAAACGTTTAAACGATGAATTCGTTTTATAATAATTTGAAGAATTACGAGTTAAATCGTAAAAATAAAAATACGAACATAATTTTAATTTACAAAAATCAGGGGTGTTACAATCTTCCCCACTAAAAAGAAGTTTCGTCCTCGAAACTACCAAAAATATAATAATAAAATGGAAAAATAAGGTTATATCATTTGGACAAAATGAGAATGCTTAACTCGCATCACAATCTCGGTTTTAATTTTTTTTTTTTTAACAACTTCATATGTGATATGAAATCGAAATTGAAGATTTTTTTTTTTTTTTTCAAGAAGAGTTGGGCTCAAATCCCAAAGTTTAAAAGCATTTAAAATAAAATTGCAAGGTAAAAATTATTTGATAACATAATGACGATAGATAATATTTGTAAATGAACTCGAGGGGGAGAGTACCCAAATATTTTCAAAGCGACAGTAAAACGTTTTGATTAAGAAATTCGACAATATTTTACTTTAAGACCAAACAAAAATTCGAGAAATCATGTTTTGATAGTTAGTAAATAAAAATTGAACTTTCGTCAAACATTTTCAACAACAGATTTAAAGACTACCGACAAAAAAAAAAAAAAAAAAAAAAAAAACTTAGAAATACGATTTTTTCGAAAATTTTAAACCGTTTTACCTAAAGTCTCATAGAAATCATAATATTTGCAATTAAGAAAGCTTTTATAAAATCTCGATCACTTGAAAATCAAAATTAAAATTTTAAACAATTTCGAAATACTTTAAAATAAATTATTAAGACCCTTTATGAAACATGACCAAAATAAAACAAAAATGAAATACAAAGTTTTGAAATTCATAACTCGAAATGTTAAAATTTCATGAAAATCAAAATTTGTAGATTAATCAAACTTTTCATGACATAGGTTCGGGAAAAAGGTAAACGGATAAATAGAGTAAGAGTGAAGGACAAATCGGAACAAAAATTTTCAAACCCGATAAAGAAGTCGAAAGGGATTGGCTGAAGAAGGAGCGGAATTCAAGAGATGCTAAGGGGAGGACAAATTGAGAGTCAAAAGAGCTCTCAAGGAATTACAAACGAAGTTAACCATTTCGAGATTCCCGGTACGACTCTCACAACACGGGTTCCTAATTTCCATCAAATACGTTAAGTCCAATATTAGGCGTTAGGTGGTACTACTCAGTCACAATCTCCAAAAATGTCTTACATGAATATCTAATCGTTCAAACGATACGACACTAATCCACAAATGCTTAGAATCTAATTTCATTAGCAAAGATTCCACGGCCGACAATCACACCCAATCTCGTAATCACTAAGGCTCATAAATTCAAGGCTCCTAAGGTCTGAACTCGAGGTATACTTCAAATTTCTCGAGTACGGAACACTAAACAAGGTCCACCAATTTAACACTGTTCGCGCATAAAGTCCTCGAAAAATGATCATCAACATATATAATGCTACAAGTACAGAAGTTGGGGAAAGTATAACAAATCCTCAAACACGCTCAAACCTATGGGTAATGGCGCAGACACTCACATCTTCAAACACGTCAACGGGCTAAGGTTCCTAAAATTTCCACCAAATTTCATATTGTATCAGCAAAACCGCCAAAATATTTATTAACTCAACGAAGCCACAATCTCGTTTTGTGTAAGGGTTCTGAACTATAAATCCATTAAGATTATTGGCATCAAGGTATTCCTCAAAACAACACAATAAATCCAACATCTAATTGTTCAATAGTTCTCTTCTTCAAGGACAATAATGATTTCTCCAAGTCAGACCACTCAACTCCAAAGTTCATAGGTTACAACCTTAAACAACGATCAACGATCAAATCCATAAGAAACACGGGTAATCTATGTCAACCAAAATTTCTAACGACATTAATGAAAACCTTTAATGGTACCACAACATCCGGCTAACACCTTGAACAATACTCTATGTTCCCAAATATTCACGATGCATCCATCAAATAAGCATTAGGTAAAAATCCCAAAGTAATATTATCAGTTACACTTAGTTCGGTTCTAGGTTAGGTACTAGGTATCCATCAAATATGCCACACTCTTACTACCCCAAAATATATTCAACTTTAAGTACTCCAAATAATCCAGGTAACCTATAACCCAAGGCTCGATGTCTAAAGTATCATCCTAATTCCATCAATCAACAAATACCATTCAACTCAATCCTCAAAAATTTCTTACTTTCATAGAAAATGGGGTAGAATCACAATCCTCAAATAATGTAACAAGGGTTTACTAAACCTCAAAAATCTATAACTCAGGGTTCACTAAGATAGAATCCGGTCTAACCAAAGAATCTCAAGAGAAAGATGGTAGAATAGAAGAATAAAACAAGGATTCACCAAGAGAATGAAGATGAGAATATAAAATAGAAGAATTGGAAGAAGAAGAAGCAGGAAGAAAAGAATCAATAATTCAAGACGATAGAGACCTAAAACGAGAAGGGAAAGTTCGGACCTCTAAGGTTCACGAGGGAACTAAAAGGATTACTTCATCTTCTTGCAGAGGAACGAGAACGCAAGTCTTGGGTCACTCAATCTGGATCTACTGCAGCATCATGGAAAATGAATCCACTCTTGATCATCTAACCTGTAGCTTGAGCAAACCAAATTTGGGCTGAAGGGTCGCCATTGTATCTTCCTTGTAGCACAAAGTTGACCACTCGAATTAACAGGCGTTGAGAGTTTTGAGCAGGTCTTGTCCCGATCTGGGGCAGCGTCCTATCATCATCTTCTACATTCATCTTCTTCTCGATAAAAGAAACAAATATTCAACGCTAGTCATTGAGTTACAAGAACATATAAACCTAACAGTTAAGTCCTTACTTTGTTTCTACCCATCTCTCACTAATATTTCTTTAATGTTCAAATCGTTTACTGGTAGGTTTCCTAAAATCAGGTGTAAGCGTCGGGAGCAACAATGCTCTGATACCAACTGTAATCCCCTAGAAATTCTAACGCAATACAGTGGCGGAAACACTGTAGAGTTGGGATTAAAACACACTGACAAACTATATCTTATTAAAAGAAATGGTAAGTCAATACAAAGGCCTGTTTTTACAAAAGGGCTAAAAAGAAAATTCTTCAAACGGGTTAACAAATCCATAAATACATAAATGAAGAAAGAGTAAGATCCACGCTACTCGCTAGCTCACACCCAAAACCCAGCGGCAATTACCTGTCATGTTAGAAACATAACAGCCACGTCAGTGGGGAGTAACTCGGACGTTCTCCCAGCCATATTATATCATATGGAAAAATAATAGTATTACTATATCAAAATAATTAAAATGAGAAAACATTAAAACGATATAATAAAAATAAGTTTTCAGCGAAACTTAAAGCAGTTGCAAACCTGCGAGTCAATATCAATCGATAATAATAATATTCAAAAATGGCGTTATGGAAATCATTCAGTGCAACGGAATAGACTTTCACTAGGATAATACTCAAACTAGCTTCGAGAACCTAGTCAAAACAAATTAGACTACGGTCTCTAACTAGGCAACTCAACTATAACAGGACTGCGTGCAGCGAGGTCCTGGCTTAAGTAATGTACACCCCTCCTGGACACCAACCGTAATCCAGTTCAACCCGACGGCGACTTACACGATGCGATATCTAAGTTTAAGGTCAAAATATACACACTCCTGAACACAAACCATGCTCAGTTCAACGACCAATGCGTCTCAACATAGACACACCAGCTTTATAGTTGATGGCAAAACGTATACCCTAGACTGTATTACTCTACCCATACACTTGTCCTCATTCCATAACTCCAAAACAGCCATTATCGATATTCAAAAGTAAATATAATCAATATAAATGATATGGATAAAAGAAATAACCATTTTATATTAAAAGAGAAGCTTTCTATAAATAGAACTTACTAATTTTAGAAACTTACTTAAAATATAAATATTGTCATAGAAAATACGTAAGTTATTAACATAGGTGAAATGTATAAAAATAGCATTTCTAACGAAATTAACATTTTATTATTATCGTCGTTACCGTAACTTTATTATATTTCTAAATTCGTTACTCAAAATATAAATAAAATATGATAAGTCATTATATCGTATTTTATAAACAGTTTAGGAAATCGAGTTAAAACAATAAATCTTAGAAAAGAGATATTTTAAGAAACGATATCAAAATTAATTGAGTCAACGAGTTTTATAAATGAAATGAATTTTATAAAGGTTTCAAATTATTTTTAAGAAATAGCTTTGATTTATAAATAATACAAATTTTAATAAAAATAGTCAATCGGAAACAAATAGGAAATTATTAGTGAAAATAGTCTCGACTAAAAATATATTTAAAACAAAATCGATTATTTTCTCATTTATTAGAATAAATCGTAAAACGGAAATTAATTTATTACACAAGTATACAAATCTCGATTATAATATAAAAATATGATTTTGAGTTAAAATTATAAATAGACGAAATATGACAAAAATATGAAATCGATATTATTTAGTTACTAGTGTCACGATAACCAACAAAATATTATAACGATCATAATTTATAAAATTATTAACGATTTATAAAACGATATCGAAAGTTATAAAAATATAGAAAGGCATACGATTTAAAATTAATATAATTAGCAATAATATATAGCTAAAATAGAAAACCGAAGTTAAAATATTTACTACATACTACTACTCAAACATACGATATAAGATCGAGTAACGTCCTAAAGTTACCTGGTAACCTTGAGATATTCTTGTTCTACTCGTATGATCCAGGCTCCGTGACTTCATTAATAACGTCTTTAAGCTTCGAGTTGTAGAACCGACAGCCTTATAAGCGTACTCCGCCAAAAAAAATCGAGTTGATCAGAAACAAGAAAAAGAAATTAAGGGTTGGATTCGAGTACAACAGAAAGACTCAAGCAAGGAGGAAAGCTAGAACAAATATGAATGGGTCAGAATAAAGCGATACTCTGACTTGGGACAAGGGAAAAAGAAAGAGACACGAGTAATCGACACAAGACGGAAAGGAAATCGACTTGTCAAATAGAAACCCGAAGGCTAAACTAAATAGAGTCGATTACGACAAGGGATGTGAATTGCTACGAAAGTGAAGAACAAGGAGGCCAAATAGAGAAAGCACCCACATATACTAGAACATGAGAGAAGAACGAGACAAAACGAACACACAACCAAGACATCAGAACCCGTGGTGACGTATAACAACGACACAGCCGAGGAAAAGGAGCAGAAGAATTACGACAACAGTCACGACCCAACAGTGGCAGCATCGATGAAAAAACAGTTGGCCAATAATGACAAAGAGATGACGAAAACAGCGGGACGACACCAAGATAGCAACAGTAAGCCAGCACCCACGACAAAGCATCAACAATGATAACGCCAACAAAAAGACAAGGACCACGAACAACAACAACAACAACAGAAATCGACAGCAACCGATGGATACACAAAACAGCAACCAACGCATCCAAAATAGAGAAAAACAGAGGAGGAAAAGAAGGAAAGGAAAAGAGAAAGAAGAGGACGAAGAACAGTGGAATCGGGATGCAAAAACCGAGAACGAAAGAATGAGAAGAAGAAGAAGAAACAGGCAGCAGCAACAACGGACAGCAAAAACGACATAAGTGGCTCGAGAACAGGACAGCATCATCATCAAACAGCAGCAGACAACAGCCAAAAAGGGCGACAAAAAGACAGCAAAAAAAACGGATTGAAGAGAAGATGAAGAAGGAGCGAGAAAGGATGTACCTCGATCAATCGCTGCAACAGCGAAGTAAAGAGAACAGAGGAGGAGAAACATGGACTCTAATCATGAAAGCAACAACGCACAACAACCGCAACATAGTAACCAACTGCAGCGACCAAAACAATAGCAAAAACATGGACAGAGAGCAGGCACACAACAACAACGAGAAGCGGCAACAGTAACAGCACAATCGAGGAAAAGCGATGATGATGATTTAGGCGTGAAGGAGAAGAAACAAAGATGGGGACGAAGTTGCCGAAGAGGAAGGAAAATGAAAGAGGAGGTTTAAGCATAGAAACGGTGGAAAAAAAAACTGAAAAGAAAAGGGAGTGTATGAAGCAAAAAGGGGGGTTGAATGTGAATGAGAAATTAAAAGATGCGGTGGATGAATATTAAAGACAGAGGAAGGGGAAATGAAACACTAATAGTGGGTCAACGTAAAATAATGGGTTGAAATCAACACAATAAAATGAATCAAGACGAATTCCGAAACGACAAGTTGACCGACCCAAGCAATCGAATTAAAATCGAGTTAAAAAGATAATTAAATAATCGGGTCATCAAATAAAATGAGTTACTCGAGACGAAAACAAAGCTTATAAAATTAAATAATTAGACGGTGAAATAGAATTTCCCGATAAATATTAAATTTTCGACAAAGTGAATTAAATTGATTTCTCGAGGAAAGGTAATAAATATTTTGACGAGATTTAAAATAAATGGGCTTCGAACCAAAAATAGAAAGTCGAGTTTTAAAAATAAATAATTAAAAAGAATTTAGAATTTAAATCGTCGAGATACACTTCGATAAGAGTTAAATTAAATGTATAAAATGAATCGAAACATAAATAAAAATTATGTTTTAAATATAAGAAGAGTTTTCGAGACAAATAGAATTTTAGGAGTTTGAAACGTTTAAACGATGAATTCGTTTTATAATAATTTGAAGAATTACGAGTTAAATCGTAAAAATAAAAATACAAACATAATTTTAATTTACAAAAATCAGGGGTGTTACAGATTTATCTTGTTATGGTTAGTATTAGTTTCATTATGTGTGAGTAGACTTTTTGTGGGGTTAGTAGGGGGATTAAGTGTTGATTATGGATGATTAGGGTTTGATTGTGGGTAAAGGTGGATTCTTTGTTACTAGTCACATATTATGCACACCATGTGTTTGTTGAAATGCTTGTTAGAGTAATAGTTGCAAATACTTCTCTTTTTTGTCTTCCTCTTCTCATTGTGTGATTGATTTGTGGTTGAATCCTTGTGTATTGGGTAACATCTTGCATAAGTATTCGGATTTTGTCTTTGACACGAGAGTGCGGACATAGGCTTTGACGCAAGAGCGCGGACCAACCTTAGTAACTAGGTGAACCTTGCACCATCGATCTCCTAATTATCCTACTACACTTATGAACCTGACCTAACTCTATTCTTTTCTTGTTTGATTTATTCGTCATCTTAGTCATTGTTCCCTTAGTTAGTTGTATTCTCTAGCCTTAGTTGTTGTCTTTAGCTTAGTCCTAGTCTTAGTTTATTCCCTTCATATCGTTCTAGTTTAGTTTAGCCTTGAGACCTAGTCAAGTCTTTAGGCGGAACTTGGTCTAAACCCTCTTTACCGTCCCCGTGGACTCGACCCGACTTGCCCTATCTACGTGTTAGGATTAGTTGGCTATTATTTGTTGGTAGGGATCCACGGCAAAACCCTCCCATCAATTTGGCGCCGTTGCCGGGGATCGAGTCTAAGTCACCGAGTGATCGTCGCTTCTCTTCGTTGGCTCCAAATGTGTCGGAAACGAGTCGAAATCGTTCCATCTCTCCAATAATGGTCTTGGGAACTTAAAACGAACTAGAAGAAGCATAAGTAGCCTAGAAACCGCTTCAAAGAGCGATTTCACAAGAGAAACCGGGACCAAACACAACAAATAGGCACTACAAACTACACTTATCATTAAGTTCATTAACTTTCATATCCTTAATCGAGTTAGAACTAATCGAATCATGGCGGTCACACGTCATTTATTAAGAGGCATGATTCCTTCCATATATCACAAATCAATTCCAAATCTAAGTAATTTTTAAGTTGAGAATAACCTTAATTCTCACAATTAGTCACATGTAGTCTAATAACTGTAATATATACATACAATTTAATGACAACATGTTCGTAAATACAGAAACAAACAATTAGTGAATTCTAGATGTCATATTCATAATAGGCATATTATCTTTACCATTGCAAGACTTTATCTACAACACTCATACGTTCTACATGGCCAAGGAACGCCTTGGGTGGTAATCCTTTGGTTAATGGATCTGCCACCATCATATCCGTTCTTATATGCTCAATCGACACTCTTTGCTTCTGCACCTCCTCCTTGACCGATAAATACTTTAATTGTATGTGCTTAGCACCCGCAGAGTACTTATCGTTCTTAGAGAAGAAGACGACTGTGGCATTATCAAAATAAACTCCCAGCGGCTTGGTTATACTATCGATAATTCCAAGTCCTGAAATAAAGTTTCGTAACCACAATGCATGAACAATGGCTTCAAAGCATGCCACAAATTCAGCTTCCATAGTAGAAGTAGCAAGAATATACTGCTTCTTACTCCTTCATGATATTGCACCATTAGCTAAAAGGAATACATAGCCATATGTCGATTTTCGACAACTATCAACACACCTTGCATGATCAGAATCTGAATACTCAATCACCTCAAGATGATCGAATCTCTTGTACATAAGCATGAACTCCTTGGTGCCTTGCAAGTACCTAAGGACTTTTTTCGTTGCTCTCCAGTAATCCATTTCGGGATCACTGATATCGACCCAACATTCCAATAGCAAAACTAATATCTGGTCGAGTACTAAAGAAAATGATAGCGTGAAGCTTGAATTTTCATTAATGACGAACACAGTTTATATACATCAAAATACTAACCTAATTGATCAAGATATGAGAATTGAGATCATACTAATATGATTACATGAGATCACAAGGATATACATGACTAATTAGTATTACAAAAGAGGGAAAATAGAATATCTATAAACGAGGTAACAGATTAGAGCTAAGTTAGGAGATAATATTTACTTATTCTTATCATGCCCCCGCAAGACGGACGACTTATCAAAAAGTCTGATCTTGGAGAGCAGCATGTGCAGGCGTGGTCTCGACAGTGGTTTCGTCAGTGCGTCGGCCAGCTAGTCATCATTATGGACCGTGGTGACCCATAGTGAGCCGGCTTGAACTTGTTCCCGAACGAAATAAAAGTCAAGCGCAAGATGTTTCATTTTAGAATGAAAAACAGGATTGGCGCTAAGTTGAGCAACTCCAACATTATCAGTAAAGATTGTAGGAGACGCAGGGAGTGTGATACGAAGTTCCTTCAACAAATTTTGTAACCAAAGTAGTTCAGCTGCTGTATTTGCGACCGAGCGGTATTCAGCTTCTGTGGATGATGGAGATACAGAGCTTTGTTTCTTGGAGCTCCACGAGATCGGGTTTCGACCTAAGCAGACAATATATGCCCCCGTAGAGACATAGTTGGTCAGATCACCTGCCCAATCAGAGTCAGAGTAAGCATGGAGCGAGAGTGGCAAGGGTCGATGGAGGGTGAGACAACATGGATTGTACCCACAAAATATCGAAGAAGTCGTTTGAGAGCACTCCAGTGGATAGTGGAGGGTGCGTGCATGAACTGTGACAAGCGGCTCGTAGCAACGGCAATGTCGGGACGAGTCAACCCAAGGTACTAGAGGCCACCTAAAAGAGTTCAATACGATGTCGGGTCGGTAAGTGGTTCACCGTCATAAGAGTTGAGCTTAGTGGAGCAGTCGAGTAGCGTGGAGCTTAGTGGAGCAGTCGAGTCGCGTGGACACGGGCTTGGCATTAAGCATAGAGGCGCGTTCCAGGAGGTCGAAAAGATACTTGTGTTGGTTGAGGAAGAGATCGGAGGTGGTAGTATGAACCTCAACACCAAGGAAGTAGGAGAGCGGACCTAAGTCTTTGAGAGAGAACCGAGATGCGAGGGAACCGATGAAAGTCGTGGCTTCAGAGGAGCTCGGACCTGTCACGATGATATCATCGACATACACTAAAACATAAAAGGGATTAGTAGTATGACGAATAAACAGATATGTGTCCGAGACAAAGTTCACAAACCCAATCTCGAGTAAAAAATTGCGAAGTTCGGTGTGCCAGGCCCGAGGGGCCTGTTTGAGACCGTAAATAGCCTTACGGAGGTGGCACACATGTGGGACGTGTGGAGTCAATAAATCCCGGTGGTTGAGCCATATACACGTCCTCGGTGAGCGTGCCCTGAAGAAACGGGTCATTAATATCCAACTGACGAAGTGTCAAGTTACCTGTAACCGCAAGACTCAGTAAAGTACGAACCGTGGCCGGCTTAATAACGGGGCAAAATGTTTCGGTATAGTCAAGGTCGGGTCGTTGGTGAAAGCCTTTGGCTACAAGGCGAGCTTTATGTTTGTGAAGGGTGCCATCTGGATTAATTGTATTCGGTACGAAACACCCACTTGCATCCGACTATGTTTTGGGTGGGTGATGGTGGGACAAGATCCCAGGTGTGGTTGGCTAGAAGAGCATTGAACTGCTCGGTCATAGCCGCGGTCCAAGTGGGAGAGGCAAGAGCTTCTTTGGTTGTGGTGGGTTCGGCGGAGTGAAGTTGGGTGGAGAGGTTGAGAGGGTGCTTGGGCTTATATATGTTGTGTGAGGCACGGTGCCATAGGAATGGGAGGGTGGAGGGGGTGAGGAAGGTCGTGGTAGTGAGGGATGTCGTGGTGGTGGGGAAGGGGGAGAGGGAAGCGGAGTCGGAGATAGTGGATGAGTGTAAGGAGTAGAGGAGGTGACAGGAGCATCATGAGAGGGAGGCAGAGGAGCAGAGGGTTGTGAAAGCAGAGGGATTGAAAATTCAACCCATTAATCGGTGGTGGGCCCAGTGGATATCTTAGATTGAGTATTAGAGAACGGATAGGTGGATTCTATGAAGAAAACATGACGGGAGGAATATACTTTGTTTGTTGATGGATCGAGGCAGAGATAAGAGTGTTGTGTCGGTGAATACCCGACAAACACACAAGGACAAGAACGAGGGTCGAGTTTGTTTTGCACATAGGGTCGTAACCACGGGTAGCATAGGCCCCCGAAATTGCGGAGGTTGTGGTACTTAGGAGAATGACCAAAGAGTTTGAGATAGGGAGACGCATTGTCGAGGGTAGGAGTAATGAGACAATTGATGAGATAGGCAGCCGTAGTGAACGCGAACGACCAATATATCTGAGGCATGCTAGAGTGGGAGAGGAGAGCAAGGCCAGTATCGACAATGCTTCTATAACGTCTCTCGGCATACCCATTATGTTCCGAGGTATGCGGAGGAGATGTAAGATGGGCTATACCGTGTTGGGAGAGATATAGGTCAAGTTTTTCATACTCTCCTCCATTATCGGAATAAAGTGTGCAGAGTGTGTGGGAGAATTGTTTCTCGACAAATTTATGAAATTTTTGAAATATGTCGAGAGAGTCAAATTTACGTTTTAACGAAAATAGCCAAATAAACTTAGTGAAGTGATCGACAAAGACAATATAGTATTTGAAGTTGTCGAATGAGTAAGTTGGAGATGTCCATACATCACTAAACACAATTTCAAGAGGTGTTAAGAGAAGTATATTTGGGTGAATTTGTATTTTTTTAGTTTTCATTCATCAAAGTAACTATTTATACAAGTTAGGGGCCGTTTGGTTTGAGGTATTCAGGAAAGGGTAAGAGAATAAAAGTAAGTAATTCCCTTTATTGGTGTTTGTTTACCCATTTCAATCATTCTCTTTCCCCCTCTCTGACCCTCTAACTCCTCTACCACCTTACCCCCACCCCCAAGGTAATCAATTCTCATTCCCCACTAACCCACCACATTGCCATGAACCACCACCACCAAGGTCCCCCACCACCACTATGACCATCACCCCACTATCAAGTCGGGTCAAAAACGAGTCGGATTTGGATCAAAATACGGGTAAAAAAATAATTTTTGACCCCTTAATTTACCAATTAGATAAACAATTTTTAAAATTTTAATCATATTGTAAAAAATTATTAATCATCGTATTTAGATTAAAAATTTGTAAAAATTATATTATCTTATAAATATTTTATTATTAAAATATATATAAGTTACACAAAATTTATTTTTATAATTTTAATATTAAAATTAATCAATTTTAAATATTATTTCAGATATAGTATAAGTATTATAAAATAATATTTTAATGAATTTGATGATGACAAACCGTTAATGTTGAATGAAATGCATTCCCTTTCAATGAAAACCAAACAACAACCTAAATTTGAGGTAATCCCATTCCTTTCCCCCCTCTTTCCCTTTGTTGATTTCATTCATTTTCTCTTTGTTGAACCAAACGCCTCCTTATTTTCATAACCCATGACAAACCAAGGGTCCCTCATTTAGTTCTAGGATTTATGTCTCATAAATCCTATTCATTCCTAATACCCTCCGCAATTGTAAAGGTAGTATAGCGAACTTTACGATTGGAGAAATAAAAAAAACGGATAAAATCGATCTTTTTCTTCTTTGTCTGATCTTCATCACCCACGGTGGCATTAGACTCGTCTGGCTATATTTCGAACGAGAACGTTAAACTTTTCGAACTCGTTGAAGATACGTTGTCAAGAACGCTAAGTTTTTCGGACTTGACAAATTCCAAACGGCAAATTATCCGTCAATTTAGATTGCTTGAGACCCTAATCGAACTCATAGCAAAATCAGAAAAACCATAGAGTCATTAGCTACACATCTTCGGGAGAATTTGGATTTTTTTTTGGGATTATTCTGATTAAGAATAATTAGATGGAAGGAATATGGAAAAGAACATAAAATTTTCAGCAAATTTGAAAGGCTAATATGATATCCAAAAGTAAGGCAGAAGGTGAACATGAAACTTTCACCATTTTCCAGCAAAAGTTATCTCTGGGATTTAACTCACCTACTCTCATCCCATAAATTTTTTTTTTCATTATTTTTGTTGTTGTTTTACATGAAAGAATCCCACCGTGAGCATGGTAAGATAAGTGCCCACCGGTAGGGTAGCGGAAATGGATTTTTAGAGCTCTAAGGAAATAGGCTCTGATACCATGTTAAGAGAAGTATATTTGGGTGAATTTGTATTTTTTTTAGTTTTCATTCATCAAAGTAACTATTTATACAAGTTATTTTCATAACCCATGACAAACTAAGGGTCCCTCATTTAGTTCTAGGATTTATGTCTCATAAATCCTATTCATTCCTAATAAGAGGACGAGACGTAGAAAGAGACGATTTTGTGAACGAAAGTTTATGACTTTTATTAATAAGACAAGCATTACACGATTGTTTTATTGGAATCGGAAATTTAAAGTAGCCAGCTAATTAACGGAGAACTGACTCAGAAGGATGGCCGACTCGATGGTGCAGATCGTGAGACTTGGTGGTTGTCATCACGAGAGGAGGAGATGGAACATGCCAGTAATAAACACCGTTCTTAGCATGGCCTTGATGGAGGATTTCCCCCGTGCTCAGATCCTTCACAAAAAACGACGAGGGTGAGAATTCGATACGACTATTAGTTTGTGAGCAGAATTGAGACACAGATATGATATTTTTAGTCATAGACGGGACACAAAGAACATTGGAAATATGAAATAGACGAGAAGATGAAGGAAGGGAGACCAAACCAGAGTGTGATATTGGAAGGTAAGATCCGTCACCGATGACTATTTCATCGGTGCCGTCATACGGAGCGTGGAGAGAAAGCAGAGAGAGGTCACTGGCCACGTGGTGGGACGCATAGCACCACTGTCGAGCAGCCAAGGAGCGGATTGAGGCGAGGGTGCAGCAAGTTCTGTGGTGTTGACTTGCAGTGGGGCAGAGGTGTGTCGAGTGGGACGAGGCACGATGATGTCGGGATAAAGGGATTTGAAAGCAGGACAGTAGGAGAGTGAGTGACCGACCTCGTTGCACCAATGACATTTGCCTCGATATGGGTGTCGGGACTGATAAGAGGAAGATTGGGTGGGAGGGTTTGTGGGCTTATTGGTGAGGGAGGCTGGAACAGAGGACGGAGCTCGGGTTTGGTGATAATTGGGTCAATGTTGGGTATGGGTAGCATTGACAGTAGCTGGGAATGATGATGGTTGACTTTGTTCTTGGATACGGAGGGTGAGTTCACGATTAATGAGTTTTTCGTGAAACTCGACAAATGAGATGGTTGATTCTCGAGCATTGACTGCATTGATACGTGTGATTTATATATGATTATTTCGTCTTTTACGCACGCATTTCCATGCATATCGACTAGCATTGTCTACTATTTTTCCCCGAATTTGATACTTTGGGATCATGTTGCATCTTATGCAGGTTTGAACCCGTGGAGGGATAAACAAGGCAAAAATCGTGCTTAAAGATGAAATCTTATGCGAAATAAGAAAAGAGAATGATCGTTTCCAAAGAGGTTAAATTAAAACGTGAATATCTTGAGTTCTAAAACTTCAATTGAGCTGATTCTAGTTAAGTTGGAAAGCTCTTTCTCTTAGCTTTCCAACGGTATATTACAAGCCCGATTTAAAGAAGTAACGAAGAAATGACAAGCGTTTGAAGTTGAGCGCGTAGTGCTGAAAACGGAAACATGTCAATTATAGTCGAACGACTATCCAAAATAGTCGACCGACTTTTCTCGAGACTGGACGAAGACCGAGACTTTCCTAATTTGATTTTTAGTGTTAATAAGACTTTTGGCTTTTGTTTTAACTTAGTATTTAAGAAATTATTAGACTAGAATTTAGATACCACTTCTTCCTTGTTCTTTTAATTCTCTTGAGACTACTCTATTTAGATTTCTCTTTACCTTAAACTTTTAGATCTAGATTTATGAATTCTTTTTCTACTCTTCCTTTAAACTTGATAATCTAATTCTTTCTTTGTTCTTTCTTATTCTCTTTGTTCTTAATTCTTTCCCTCTTAATCTTATTAGTTCTTTTATGCTTAATTTCTCTTTAGATCTTATTAATCTTAATCTTTATTATTGTTGTCGTAAATTTTTCTATGAGTAGCTAATTTTCCTTGCTAGGGTTTAGGGGATTCATGAATTGAATACGATTGTTAACTAGTTTACAGATCTGTCAATGATATTGTGTCTATGTTGTTAATTGTAGCATTTAATTGAGATTAATTGATTAAGTCGACGTAATTGATTAATTGAGTTGGTGAACTTGAACCTAAGATCGGAAGGCTGGCAAAAGTTTGACCAGCTACAACACATTAGTTTGCCCTAATAAGATCGGAAGCCTTTAGACGCATGCTAGGATGAATAGCGGACCGGAAGGACCTTTTCACTACCCCTTAGACCAATATCTATGATAGACCTGTGACCGTAGGAAATTCATGGTGAACCGACAATCCTAGTTTTCTTTCCATATAAATTTGTCTTAATCCATCCTATTTATTTTAGTTATTTCTTCTCCTTTAAATTTCTTTCCTTCACTACTTTAGTTTAGTTAACCCAACTACAAACCCCCCGATTTGGTTACCTAGATAGACTTTAATTTCGAGTAGAATTTATTTGTCTCCTTGTGGATACGATCCTGAGCTATATTTTTAGTTAGACCTAAGTTGGTTATCTTTGATAGGTATACGACTAGCTTATCATGCATCAATGACAGGTTGATAACGAGGATCATCAAGTCCGTCAATGATGCGATCGGTTAGATCTTCAGCGGATATTTTTGTCCCGAGTAAGGCAAGTTCATTCGATGTAGCTTTAATGGACTGCATATATTGGGATATAGTAGAGGATCCTTTTGTTGTGTGTTTGAGTTTGTATTGGAGCTGTTTTATGTGACCCCGGGACGGGAGAGCATAGGTCGATGCTAGTAGATCCCAGAGAGTTTTGGATGTTTTGGCGTCGGAGAGGTTATGAGCAGTGGTTCTGTCGAGGGTGCCGGCCAAGGCACTGTACAATAGCTGGTCCTGGCGGATCTAGGTAGCATAGGATGGGTTCGGAATTTCAGCCTTCTTTTCGTTAACAATGGTGGCATTTGGACAGGTTGTGGTCCCATCCACATACCCGAGGAGATCGTATCCGATAAGAAGAGCTGTAAGTTGGATTTTCTAGTTTGAGCCATCGAGTTTGTCGATGGAGTGTGTGTTGAGAATGACGAATGGTTTGAGAGGTTCGCCATCGTTGGGAAGCGTGGTGTTTGTCATGGCGAGGTTGATTGTTTTTTTTTCATGGTATCAGAGCCAAAGGTCACGATTTCGAACCCTGGCAGCCCCCAATATCTCGAACTCTCAAGTAGAATCTCAGCACATGGTACAGGAGAGCCTGTGCGTATTGACCACTCTTCAAGCCCAAAGGGCATTCGAGTGAGGGGGCGTAATAGAATATAAACGGACCTCAACCATAACCTTAAGGTTTTGATTGAGATGGTTCGTTAACAAGTACATGTCTGAACATAGTTCAAACTCCCTACCACATATGCGTAAGGAATATTCTTCATTTCCTTTCGTTCCAAATCGTTACGGGGACATTGCACTTCACTGAACTTGTCCCCTTTTTGTATAAGAACTATCCCTGCAAAACATTCACTTCATTCTATATATCTCTAGAACTTTATCAATGTAAGCTTTCTGAGACAACCCTAACAATATTTGTGATCTATCACGGAAAATTTCAATCCCGATCACATAGGATGCCTCACCCATATATTTCATTTCAAAGTTCTTAGATAGATATTTCTTTACGTCATGTAACATGCCTAGATTATTCGCAACGAGTAATATATCGTCAACATATAAGATTAAAATGACAAATCTACTCCCACTGATCTTAATGTAGATACATCGATCAACGGTAATCTCTACAAACCCATATGACGTAATGCTATCATTAAACTTTAAATACCACTGTCTGGAAGCTTGTTTTTATACCAATTTGTCACTTAGTTGTCACTTTTTTACCAATCCGTCATGTTGTTGCCATTTTTTACCTATTTGGTAATTTGACCCCTATTCAGCTTATTTCAAACATTTTGCAATTTCTCTTAAGTCTTGGCTATCGGCTATTTTTTTTGAATTTCCCAAAATCATCTTCCATTTTTTCCAATTAGTATTGTACTTCCCCCGTTCCATTTGATTGTTTGCATTTGTTTTTTTCACACTTTTCAATGCACGTTTTCTTTTGTCTATATCTTTAGTTATGTATTTCTAAAAATTATAAAAATTTGATATTTATAACGTATACTTGATTTAGACAATTTAAACAAGATTTCACGTGACTATATTTTATCTTATATATTAGAAGTTACAATGACGATTTCACTCACCTATTAA
Source organism: Agrostemma githago (assembly GCA_958450325.1). Taxonomy (NCBI): domain Eukaryota; kingdom Viridiplantae; phylum Streptophyta; class Magnoliopsida; order Caryophyllales; family Caryophyllaceae; genus Agrostemma; species Agrostemma githago. Next base: position 77,700,093 of record OY288240.1, on the reverse strand, counting down.
TAATGTCGAAAAAGCAAACGCAAATAATCAAATAAAACAGAAGGAGGAGAAGCCATCGCTTTCATTAACGACGACGAAACCCTTAAGGACCTTATAAAGTTATAACATGTCATTATTACCGGTAATAGAAGGTCATAAATTTGTCTATATCGAAGCGGGACTAATGAATGCATTGACCAAATTAACTTGGGATTACGTAAAGTATAAATTAATTTAAGAATGACAACAATAGTTGCGATTATATTTATAAAATAACCCTTAAATATATTTCTAATTATTTCAAGAAAGTTTGTATCATTCTAGTTAAATAATTTATTGAAATAGAGGTGAAAATTTTCATCACTTGGATTCAACTTATTCAAGCCTTTTCCCCTTCCACGGGAGATAAACGCATCCACTCTAGTACCGACTACCGATTCCTTCCAATTTTAGGACACGGCTAGACTCACCGTGGAAGAGTGTAAAACCAGGCTGCCAATAGACGACTCCCAGAAAAAGAAAGAAAAAAAGGCAGCCATTATTTTTTTTTTACCCGTACTAAAAAATTCCTGTCTACGAACTCTTTCTTCGTTCGTCGTACGTACGATCTCCTCTCCTCTTCTCTTCTCTCTCCCTCTCCCTCTCTCTTCCTCTCTCCTCGATCGATGGATGCTGCTTAATCAAATTCGAATTCCAGATTAATTCCAGCTTAAAACATTCGAATTTCAATCATTTGTGATTCCAGGTAGCTCAACTTCCAATCTTTATCAAAACCCCTAATTTTGACATTTTTGACGAACTAGGGTTTTGAATTTTCTAATTTCCCAGGATTTAGGGGTTGTTTTGCTGTGTTTAAGTTGATTATGGTGAATTTAGTTGCGGAATAGTAGGTTAATTTGATTAAGTACGTTTAATTTATTTGTTTTTGAATTTGATTTTTTTTGCTGTGTTGATTGTTTCTGGTGGTGCTGAATTTGGTCAATTCGAATTAGGGTTTGTATATTCAACATACGAGTTGATTTATTTTGATGTTGATTTGGATATTTTGTGGAATGTTCTGTGATCATTGATCAGTGTAAACTTGCTAATTGTGATGGTTACTTGTTTGTTTTAGATGGTTAAATCGATACAAAAATAGCTAATTGGTGAATTTTGTGGCACCAAAGTGTATAATTCACTTGTAGTAGATGTTTAGGAATTAATTAGTCGCTATTGCTGACAGATTTTAGTTCGAGTTTGGTGCAATTGTGCGGATTCGTATATTTAATTGGGATTCTATCTTTATTTGGTGATTATATTGCCGTGGATTCATGGTGGATTGCTTCTTGAGGTAGTTAAACAATCCGAGGAAGAAATTCTACTGGACATGATTTAGTCTTGGGTTTTAGCTAATGGCTGGAAATGTGAAGTTCGACGTGAGTTCTGTCAGTCCAGATGACTCGGGATTTTCGGGTGGTTACCCGAATGGCTCGAGGGGCAGCTATTCAGGTCCTAGTCTTGATCGGTCTGGTAGCTTCCGTGAGATTAGTGATGGTAGGAGTTTTAGTTCAGGAGCTGGCACATCCAAGTCAAATGCTTCACCTGTAATGGAAATGCCACCATTATCCCAGTGTTTACTTCTGGAGCCAATTACGATGGGAGTTTCAAAATATACACGGGCTGGTGAAATGAGGATGGCTTTAGGTGTTTCAACATTTGGGAATGTCTCGGAAGATAACTCATTTGCAGGCGCACAATCAAGGCCCCCGATTACATTTAACACAGATGAAGTTAAACGCTTTAGATCAACTGTAGTGGATGGATCTCTTAAGGCCAGGTACTTATCTCGGCTAACAAAGTGTCAACGGATCTAAAATTGTCTCATAGTTCTGTGTATATTCCTCAAGTGGAAAGGTGTATGATTGTATTTATGATTTTGAGCTTGATGTTTATATTCTAACTGCAGGAATAGGATGAAAAGATTAGATGAATCATTGAATAAATTGAGCAAGTATACTGAAGTTTTCAGCTCCAGGAAGCAACACACAAATGATAGGTCTAGCGGATCAAACTTGCTCAAGATCGGAAGTCAGTCTCAAAGAAGCTCTCCAGAACTTGCATCTCAGAAATTAGAGGATAGGAATAAGAATATTGTTCTTAATAAGCGTGCCCGCACACCAATGGGAGATCTGCGGGTTAGTATATGAATGAATTAACTTTTTTTTGCAATTTGTATTAGTTCATTCCTTATATCATCAAGAAAGTGAATTCATAGTTCTTGTCATGGTCACTCACTCTCACTCGTATTATTCCTGCTAAGACACCGTTGACCCCCTCACTTTATCCGTTTCCCATGAGCTCTTCTCTGGTTGATTTTACTGGAAGAAATGCCTGTCGTTTATAGATTAGTAGGGCTTTTATATTGATAATGTCTTTTCACTTGTGTCATCACTATCCTTAAGGAGTTAAGGGGCATTGGGTATATGTAAGGGTAAGAGAATGAAATTAAGAAAGGGAAAGGAGTGGAATGGAAAAAAGAATTACCCCAAATGCTCATCCTTATTTGGTTACTCAAAGAAAGGGAATAACATTAATCACGTATCTTTTCCCCACACTACCTGTCACATCCACCTCCCACCCTAATTTTCCGCAGTTGCGGCGATTCCAGTGACAACGTGGTGGTGCATCACATACGTAGCACCGAACAAGGGCAGTGGATGTGACAGGTGGTGGTGGGAGGTAGAATAGCTGATAATGGTTAGCGGGGGAAAGGGAATTGGAAAATAGATAAAAGACATCAACAAAGGACACCCCTTAGATCTTTGTGTGTTAGAGGACCTTGATTTTGATAACTTATTCAAGTAGCCCCAGTGGAAGCCCGTTGAATAATTTATTTTTTCCTTAATATTATGATCAGCTTCAGTATAATACGATGATAATTAGTTCCAATAAATACAACAAAATACAACACAGAATGCCTCATTTGTGTTCTGCTGTGATAGTCATGTGAAGTATCACATGCAAAGGACCAAAGAAACGCTTTGAGTACTAATGTAGTGTATCTAAATCAAAAAAAGAAATTCTCAGGTTTTTGTTGTCTCGCGTTATCCTTTATATGACCAAACTTATGATGTAACTGCTCTAATAGTCTTCGTATCCACATTGGCATCTCCACCAAGCTATGTTTTTCTTGACCACTTGGACCATCATTGTATTACAAACAATTTTTGGTTATCATTTTTCACATGTGATGTTTACTCTCAGTCATTTGGATATATGCCTCTTTGATTTTTTTATTCATTATATTTAGGAAAGCAAAATATGATACTCCCTCCTTGAATAAGTCCCATAGGGGTTGGGCACAAAGATTAAGAAAAGAAGAAAAGGTGAGGGTATTTGGGGTATTTATGGTCTTTAAATAAGGGTAGATAAAGGTAGATAAGGGTAATATAAAAAAGTTCCTAAGGTTAATATGGTGACAAAATTATAAAAATTTTGCCTTATTGAGAAATGAGGCTAACCCAAAAAAATACCCAAAAAGGAATATGAGGCTTATTCAAGGAGGGAGTATAAAATTATGATATTGGTATGCTACTGGCAATTAAGACTCTTGAGTGTAACAATAAGGCACCAATTCGATACCAGTGATTGTTTTTTTTAATCTCGCGTCTAGGCCGTTTTAGTTTTGACTGTATTACCTATTGTCTTATCATTTTCATATTTTTGGGTGACTTGTGCTATCAGGCTGAGGGACGTAGCAATGGCATCTTAAGACAACATCAGCTGTTAGGAAAAGAAAAAGAGTCTGATACGCCCGAAGAAAACACCCGCAGATTACCAGCTGGTGGGGAAGGATGGGACAAAAAAATGAAAAGAAAACGTACTGTGAACAATGTTTTCCCTAGGCCTGTTGACGGTGACGGAGAGCTTAAGAAGACAGTGCATGGAAGGCCGTGCACTGATACAAGCAGCTTTACTTCTGATGGTCACGGCTTTAGGTCAGCTTTCCTTATGTTTTGCCGATGTTAAGTCTTCTATCTCATTGACTGACTAGAGAGTTTCTTACTTGCATACTACTTGAGTTGTATACTTCTATATACTTTGTTTAGATACTAAACAAGTGTAAATCAAAGTTCAATTCAAGAAGTAAATCAACACAGATATAACTTATTAAGTGTAGGTGCGATGTGTGCTACTTAGTAAGCTACTCCGCAAGAAGTAATTTTAGGCTTTATCAAGAAGTGTGAGGCTTCATTTCGGTTTGTTTATGTGGTGGAGACATTGTGCCTTGAGTGCTGCAGTCTTGAATGTGCTTAGTATTCTATCTTTAGCTTAGTACCATGAAAAATATCTCATTTTACTTTGATTTGTGCCGCTAGTGATGGTTCCAAAAGATAATTCATATTAGTCGACCCCAAATCATTTTGGAATGTTGTAGTATTCTAGCTTTTGCCTTTAGCACATTTTCATGTTCCTTTTTGCAGATCAGCGTCTTCTAATGGTGCTAATAACAGCAGTAAAGGTGATGGACCTCCAGCATCTGCGAGCTTGAGTGGCCGAATGGCACTAAAGAATGAACCAGAAAAAACTTCTTTATCTAGAGAACTCACGGGAATGAACAAGGACAGGCTTGTTCAGAAAGGAAATACAAAGTATGTGATCAAACGGTTCCTTTACAGATGCACGAAATGCTGTTGAGATGTCTTATTACTTAATATCATACATTAGTATCTATTCTTATCTTCATAATATCTTGTGGCGTAATGATTAGTGTTTCACGGTCTGTGATATCATTTCATGTAGGTCTAATGGGCGTGAAGACCCTCATTTGTCCAGTCCTAGTTCCAGCACAAAGGGTAAGGGCTCAAGAGCTCAAAGAAGTGGCCCTGGATCTGCAGGGAACTCTTCTCCCAACTTCTCACGGATGTCTGGGACACCTGAGAACTGGGAACAACCCATGAACGTGAATAAAGTCCATTCACTGGCTGGAGTTAATAATCGCAAACGTCCCCTACCTGTTGATTCGTCATCTCCTCCAATGGCTCAATGGGTGGGTCAGAGACCCCAAAAGATATCCCGTAATCGAAGAACAAATATTGTGTCTCCTACATCCAATCCGGATGTGGTTCAAATGCCTGCTGAAGGATTCACCACATCAGATTTCAGCACTAGAATGTCTGGTGGAATGAACGGATCAATTCCTGTTAGAAATATTATGAGCAGCTCTCAGCAGCTTAAAGCAAAACTAGAAACTGCACAGTCTCCGGCAAGGTTATCAGAAGGTGAGGAAAACGGTACTGTTGAAAACAGAATGAAGGATAAAGTGCTTGGCGGTGCTGATATTGATGAAAAAGGAATAAATCTTCATCAACATGCCAGCCCTGGATTGTTCACAAAGAAGAGCAAATTGCTCGGGAAGGATGAAATTGGTGATGGTGTTCGTAGACAAGGCCGTAGTGGGAGGGGCTCTTCATTCCCAAAGGGAAGCATATCTCCATCGAGAGAGAAGCCTGGGAGTCCTGCTGTCGGGAAACCTTCTCGAAGTACTAGACCTGGCCCTGAGAAGAATGGAAGGTATGTGAATTTACAATTGAGTGTCTCTCTAATGATTTCGTTTGTGAATTTTTGTTGTATCTTGATATAATAATTTGTATGACTTGTATCCTCTTTGTTTCAGTAAATCAGGGCGCCCTCCTCTTAAGAAGCAATTTGATCGGAAAGGTTCCATACGCACTGGACCAATCCCGAATAGTAGCTCTCCCGATTGTACAGGTGTGTTACATACTTTCTATGCTTAAATCAAACTTTTGTGCCACTCCTTCGATTCTAGCAAGAGCTGTTTTGTCTGCAGAATTTCACATGTCCTAACAATAGATACTACTCGCAAGTTTTATTTAGATTTGTCCGAGTGTCTTCTGTGGTTGCTGTACTGGACTTCCCATTTTTGTAGAAGCAAGGTTGATCACTGACAGAACATTAGATGTATTTATTTGAAAAAATTATGCTAGCTGTCATGAACTATAAATTTTATTGGCAACTTCTAAAAGTTAGGAAACACCAGACAGTGTGGTCAAGTGTCTATGTTGTTACTATGATTCCATGACTAAAGAAGCATTATCTAGTTATCCATGTAATTTTTAGATGGTTAACCTTGGTCTTTGTGTCTTTCTTTCAGGTGAATCTGATGATGATCGTGATGAAATACTAGCAGCAGCGCAGTATGCTTGCAATGCCAGTTGTATGTTCAATTTATTTTGTGTTTTCTGTATCTTATAGTATGTGAATTTTGTTTGACGTATTACTTTTTTTTTTTTCCCTTTCTAGACAATCGATGTTCTTCCTCATTTTGGAAAAGATGGGAGCCACTTTTCTATCTCAGAGTAGAGGATAAAACATTATTGCAAGAACAGGTTCAAGGACTATTCGATTTTAGTGTCATATGTTTAATTTGCGCCTATAATTTGCTTTGTAATTGTTTTTTTTTTCTTTCTGGAATTGATGTTCTCTTGTTTTACTGGCTAGCTCAAGGTGCTTGAAGGTAATCAATCAAATCCAAGTCAGTTGCCGGTCCTGGATGATTATGCGATGGTATGCATATGTAGTGTTGTTTACTCTTTCATTCCACTGTCAATGAGTTATAATTTTATGCGTATCTATATCTTGACCTGTTTTCAACTGATTTTACAACTCGTAAAGATAGGCTTCAAATGGAAAGTAATGCTTGATGGTTTTTTGTAGTTTTGACTCTCGATACGTGAAAAATATCTAAGCTTAGCTATGGAAGCCGCCTAAATGTACCTTAAGTAAAGTTATAAAAAACATGTTCGGTTTTTCAATACAATTTTTTTTGCTATATCCTTTAAGTAAAGGATTTTGGAATAAGTTGAATCTGCTGACGTGTATTCAAGGTATTCTTATGTCTTATCTGGCTTTATACTCTAAGATGGTAAACAAAAAATCGCAAAAACTGACCAGTTCTAGGCATTCTGCTTGTTAGTGTTTCTTTGCTTACATGGAGGTAGATTTGTGGGTTTCTAAATACATCTTTTGAGTAACAGAGCTTGAATTAATTTCATAATCAATATGGACTTATGGGGTACAAGTTACGTAAACTGACCAAAACACCCTTCTCATTAATATACTACATTACTTGTTTGCCCTTTCTCTAAACACTGCCCCACTACCCTCACATAACCCACTTCTACACCCACAACCACCTTGCAGTACCCTCTCATCGTAGGCACTCCTAACCACCACCCCCCCCCCCTCCCTTTTTTTTTGTAAAACTTAGCCCGATCTATTGGTTCAGTTTTTTTTGTTTCTTATCCTCCCTAAAATTCTTTCTCACACATTTAATTTGCTATAGTTCACTTTCCGTTTCCCAGTTTTTTTTCGCTTTGTTACTTTTCCTTTCGAGTAACCCCCTGGTTTCTGTAAGTTTTCTCATTTTAGTTTTAGCAACTTGTGATGGTTAATGCAATCAAACCCCGAATAATGTATAGACAGATTTTGTTGTAATACTTTTTCCATGTTTTGCAGAATTGCATTTCTCAAACAGAAAAATGCTGGCCCCGTAACTTTGTTCCTGGAGAAAGCAAGATATGTGCCATAGATAGCAGCATATCGGAGTCAACAAAGGCCAATTACCTCGTCAGTCAATTTCAGGACCATGATTCTTCATGTAGAGGGTTAGACTGTGAAAAAGGTCCTAACAAGCTAGCTCCCTTGTATCAGAGAGTCCTTTCTGCTCTCATTGTTGAAGACGAGTTCGATGAATATGAAGACGACCATTTTATTAGTGGTTTACCTTCTTTAGAAATTCGGGATGATCCATGTACATCTGTTAGGGTTTTTTGCAATGGCAATGCTAGTTATAGTAGGAACTCGTGTGCCCAGGTTCCTATGCATGAAGAAATTGAGGAAGGTGATTATAGTTTGCCACACCCCACTGGTCATGAAGGCCGTAGACCATATCAAAATGAAGTGAATGAATTGCAAAATACTAGTGTGCGTGTTTCCAATTGCTCGTTGCTTGATTGGGAGAATGGTCAAATGTCCATGGACGATAAACTACTTCTCGAGCTGCAAAGTATTGGGGTATATCCAGACACTGTGGTATGTTTTCATTCTGTATTCAGTGTAAATAGTAATCACGTGCTCATTTGTTTTCAATTATTATCTGCACTTATAACTTCTGCGTATCTTACATTTTGTACTATTGTGTTCTTTGCTCTTGCCACTATCTCATTATATTTCCAGCTCTCTAACCGATTGTTCTATTCATTATTACCCGACATGAATTCCAAAACCATTACGGAACGTTTTTTAATTGTTGTTTTGGATCTTGTATGCATTTATATCAAGAGCTTCTTTTCCCCTTTCAGCCTGATCTAGATGAGGGAGAGGATGAGCTGATTAATGAAGACATTGCTCAACTTGAAATTCAACTTTCCAAGCAGGTGGATTGCTGCTCTGTCATATTTTAGTAATATGCGATCTTTGTTCTTATGCAAGAAATTGATCTGACTTAGTGTTGTTTACGTATACTGAATATTGATACGATCCTTCTAAGCTAATGATGTTCCATTGGAAGACATAATCATATATGAAATTCTGTGATTAACGGTTTTATCTTTTGTAATCATACATAATCATAATAATGAGATGTGTAAAAGGAAGAAATACACAAGGTATTTGGAGGTTGCTCTTTGCAACTGTGTTTGTTTGTCAAAGAGAACCCAGTAGATCTTATCTCGCAGGATGATTTGCTTCTTATTAGTTATAAGGGGTATCTAATTTGCTTTGATTAACCTTTAATCCCTCTATTACTTGTCATTTTGCAGTCTGGAAAGAAGAAGGCTTACTTGGAAAGAATAAATAAAGCCATTGACGAGGATGCTGAGAGACGGTAAGTTATTGGTTTTGAGTGTCATCATTGTGCTCATAGGTTAATCTAATTGAGTTAAGTTGATGTACTTGGTTATATTGATTGTTAAATTGTTTTGTAGGGTCCTTGAGCAAGTGGCATTGGATAGGTTGACCGAACTTGCGTATATAAAGCTTCTGGTACTTCTTTTGCTTTGACTGTACTCTTTTTTAGTGGCGATGCTACGTGGTACTTTTTACGTGTTTTGGTCGGTTCTTGTCTTTGGTGCATGCACCGCGCTTTTTCAGTTGAGCTGATGAATGCTGTCACATTTATACTTGCTTAGTCACATTCAATAAATTCTGGGGGCTGGTGGGTCCGCACTTAACTGGCAACAGTATATAGATGTAAAACCTTTCAGGTTACACAAATTCTTACTTGGGATGTACATATCCGTCGCAAGCGTGCATGGTCATGATGTCATATGCTTTATTATGCTATTTTCTCTTTTATTGCCCCTCTTTGACTTCATATTCGAAAAACTTGTTGAAATAACCTTATTATTTTGTCTAGAGGATATGTTAGTATGTAAATGTTGAAAAAGTGATTTTGGATCTCATTTTCTATTTTTAGTGAGAGTGACATAGGACGGTTTCACTAACATTCTACTCTTAGAGATAAGACTTATTTTGGAATCAACCAATAAAGGAATTGAGGCCAATTAAATGTAAATACAACTTATAAAAGTGAATAGAGACTGAAATGGATATCTTAAGACATATTTCTCGATGTTTTTTAAGCTCCAACTTTCTACACACCACTAGGGATTAGTGTTCCAAAATATCTTCCTTTTTAATTGCTATTCTTTTAGCATTCCATATACCAAACATAGCCCTAAAGAGCATAACTACCAGGTTGTCCTTTGGTAATCGTGCAATGTGGAGTTGACATTTGGTTGTACTACTCTTACAGTCTGAACTTATTTATTTTTTGGCTGGGGTTGTTTCTGTGAGCAATTTGCTGGTCCATTTTTTATTTGTTCTGATGTGCTTGTTACTGAGTCATTGTTTGTTGCTACCTCAGTGTAGTATAAAGTGAGAAGGAAGTTAGTGACGATGAGGTGTGTTTAATGTTTCAGGCGACTCGTGGAAATTATGCTGTTAGATTTGGAATCAGTAAGGTGCCCAAACATGTGGCCTTGGCGTTTGTGTCAAGAACATTGACAAGGCTTCAGAAATATAAAGATTCAGGAAAAAGTTGTTTCAGTGAACCTGGAGTTCGAGATGTACTTCTTGCTGTACCCAACAATAACGTAGGAGCTGCTACTGATGTGCAACCTAAACAACGATCAGTAGATAGAGCTTCAGGTGAGGATTTAATGAATATGTGCAGTTATTTTCCCATAGTACTCTCAGCTTAGTTAGGCGGTACGTGACTTGGGTACCACCTTAAGCAGGTTAATATAATCAGGATGGAGTAAGATTCTGAGTTGAATCTTATTCCGAATATTGACTATCCTGCTTTTCTTTTTCCGCTGGTAATAGATGTTAACTCTGATATGGTATTTGATGGTCTAGCCCTCTTCATGATAGCAACAGGGTAATTAGGGAAATTAGTATATTTGGCACAAGTATTTTTTTCGAGAGTCAGGGGCCATTTCTTACTCTTATACTTCATTGGTTTTATTGGAAGCTCAATAATCTTGATAAAGAAAATTTTTCCACTTGCTCCAAGTTCACCACGTCTCGATGTTACATCTGTTCTCCAAGTACAGAGTACATCATAACAGTGCTTGCATTGTTGGCTTATAGTGGACAGTACAGATTACATTAATTAGCAAAGATGGAGATGTTTGTCATATTCTTAACTATCTCGTTTTTTCCCTTTTGAAATATATTTTCTTTTAGCCATTCACTAAGCATTTCTTTCTCATTTTCTTTTGTTAGGAGGTTACGTTCGTGCTTCTGAGCAGCTTGATATCCAAAACGATAAGTCCGAAAGGAGTGTGTTTGATTTTTTCGAGCCTCTTTCCCAATCCGACCATGCTTTCGCAAAGAATGGTCCTATATTGAATAGAGGCAAGAAGAAGGAAGTGCTACTTGATGATGTCGGTGGCAATGCTCCTGTAAGACCCTCGTCATCTCTAGGGTCAACACCATTGGGTGGAGCAAAAGGCAAGAGAAGCGAAAGAGATCCAAGTGCCAAGGCGGGCCGACCATCACTGTCCAACTCAAAGGGTGAAAGGAAAACAAAATCAAAACCAAGGCAAAAGGCTGCCCAATTATCGACACACATGGCACAACCTTCACCTAGCCCCGTTTCTACTGCTTTGGTATCTAACCCTAGCAATCGTAGACGAGAAGGCCTAAAATCCCCGGGAAATATTCTAGATTCATCAAAAGAAAACAACAACAATAATAACAATGATGGTTTAGACCTGAGCAGCTTACCATTGAGCGAGCTAGACTCGATCGAAGACTTACATGTAGTGAATGAATTTGAAGGACATCAGGATTTGAGTAGTTGGTTAAACTTCGACGAGGTCGAGGGTTTCCAAGACGATGATGGCATTGGAGGTCTGCAAATACCGATGGATGACCTCTCTGATCTGAACATGCTTCTATGAGGATACTAGAGAAGACTGTACAAAATTAGTAAGAGTTGATGATGACAAAAACACTTGTTTAACTGCTGGAAGTTGTAATTTATCCCCATCCATCCATCCATCTCCCTCTCCCTCTCCCTCTCCCTCAGGAATCAGTGACTTGTAAATTACGCCCATTCTTTTTGTATACTTAAGAGTCTTAGCATAGCTTCAAAGAATTGTTACTGTGATTTGACAGCTCCCTCCTGTGTAAAAAATCACATTTTCCATTTAATACTCCCTCCGGTTTTTAATTATGGCCCCGTATTCCTTATATGGCAGGTTTTTATTTTTTGTTCCACTTCTCCACTTTCCATATTTGTGTTGTATATTTTACCAAAATGTCCTTATGTATTTCACTTTTTTACACTTTTTGCCATCAAAAAACGTTTTAAGATTCAAAATGGTCACACAAAACTAAACTCGGAAAAGCAAATTCAGAAATAAGACCACAGAATGCCGGTGTCTCACAAACTAAGCTTGAGAAGACGCATTTTGATCATCTGTGAAAAACAAAAGCCTCTATAGTCTACCATGAAACTTAAAGAAGAAAGTTACGCCCAACAAGAAAATGGTTGTGAGGTCATGCCATGGAAACTTAAGAAAGAATCTATGTTGCTCGAAGTATGATACTTGCGAGTATCAAGTGAGTAGAAGACCATTTTACGTTTTGGCAGGTAAATTCTGTTCCTCATGGCTCATGCTGTTGTCTGTCGCTGGTACTGAAAACGACGATGCTGAACTGACAAATAGCATGTAATCTCCTAAACATTTCACTTCTTCCCAAAGCTTCTGCTCTATATCAAACCTGTACACTTCAACTTTGGATCCAACATCTTGAATGAAAACACAAATGAGTTGTCCATCAAGCTCGGCTGTGTAGCACTCGTTTAGATTTGAAAACGGGTCTTCTTCTTCTTCTAGAGGACCCTTGTGAACCACCCAAGGGCATTCTCGTGCCTCGGTCATCTTAAAAACTCCGAGATTACCATTGTGGCCAAGAAAGTAAAATGACCCATTGTAGTACTTTGCCTTGGGCTCATATTATAGTTGCTTTGAAAATCAACATCCACGATGTCATACTCGAACCAAGACCATTCCTTTTCTCCAGATTTAATAAGGCCGCACGTTACAAAACCTAAACCGCACACCCCGAGTGTAATGCAGTCAGGAGAAGTTGGACATGTCGAAAATAAAATGTTTGAAAGGCCGGCAGGCAGGCCTTAGCTTCAGTCAGGTATTCACCGCTTTCTCCTGTCAACAGGTTCATGTATTGTAAATAGCATCCCTCGTGCAAAACTCGATTGTGGAGATGATTGAGGGTGAATAAGGTAGTTTCTTGGTGATGCGGCAACCGTTATTATTTTGATAACATGGATCCCATAGTTCACATCTGCCTTCAGTATTGCTGAGGAACATGAATAAAGGAAGTGAAGTGTTGGCTTTCCATTGTGGTTTCGGAATTTCAGAGCTCAGTGTCCTGCAATCAAACCAATGCAGACGATTTGCTACTGATATCAGTACTATTTCTGAAGGAAGTTGGAAGAGTAATGCTGTAGGAATCTCTTCCGAATCTTCAACATGCTTTAATTTGTACTTTCCACGACAATCTTGTCCGCTTCATCAACCAAGGACGTTTTTAACTGTGTAGGATTGTGGGGCATGAACCAAAAAGGCCATCTGAACAAGAGCTGAAACTACTGTCCTGTAACCTGTACTGAAGCACATAATCACTCTGGATAATGGATACTCGTCAATGTCGTCATATAAATGCAATTCCCTTCAATCCGACCTTGAGATGCGTCAGCCCAACACCAAGTGCAACAATTACGACCTAATAACAAAGCACGATCTCCTAACGACTCGACCTGAACCCACTTCTCTTTTGACGAATCCAATTTCCAAACAAGCACCTTAACAACTGTCGCGGTATTACAAGCACGCCATACAGAACACCAGACACTTCGACCAGGTAGCTACGTGGCCTGTGAAGCATCCTATAAGCGGTTATCTCAGTTGGGTCAGGTAAACTCAATGCTTCAAAAACAACCTAATTATTATTATTATTATTATTATTATTATTATCATTATCGTTTCCAACTCTTAGACGTGCAAAGACGATACAGAAACTGCCAGGCCAGGTTCCTCATGATGGCCATGGATAGCAGCGCAGGCGTAGATATCCCCATCCCCATCCCCATCGACAGCAGCAACAGCACTGGTAATTCTCACAGTATGGTATTACCCTCGTGCTCGAGACTTTGTTTGACCCACCTACCATCACTCAGCATACGAGAATAAACCAAACCTTGAAAGAGCAACAGAAAAACACAATTGGCATTGGCAGCTAGCATCATTGGGCGGTGAGGTTTCGGGCATGCAGGTGGGTCGAGTAATTAATGCGGGACGGAGTATGGATTCACCTGTAATCGGGTACATATTCTCGTAAAACTAGCCAACCCATTAATTATATATATTGTGGAAGCTATATGATGGATTTAATTTGTTGTTTAACTTGGTGACGTAGGATTCTGGAGTTAGTTGTTGTTTTGATATATACAACAGTGACAGTGATATTATTAAACATACTTGATATACTGCATGATAGTCTGATAGATATAAATAAGGTTAACATATATAAGATCGTCGTTGTAGAAGATGTGGAAGAAAATGTGACCAAAAACAACAACAACATTAAATTTTGAGAATAATTCAATAAACTATCAAATTTATGTAGAAGATGAGTACCAAAGTAAAAAAAAAAAATATGTAGAAGATAACAGATTATATAACACTATGTAATTATATAATAGTTGTGAGACTCCACATGTTCCATTATAAGAGTCTCACCACGGTATTGTAATTTTTCGATGTGGGACAATTTTACTCAAAATAAACAAAGTGTGTAATAGATTCACCACGCGCTACAACCTACTAAAAAATCAACTTTTCGAGCAAATAATATGAAAACTATACTCTAAGCATAACTTTTTTTAGCACAATTATGATGATGTTTTTATGAAACAAATGTAAAGATTTTTACATGAAAATTTTAATTTCTCATCATATGGAAAAATTATATCTACTCTGTTTAGGATAATAATAATTTTATTTTAATGAAAATAAAAAAATAGATCTAATTCTATTAGTATAATTTTGTCATAAATTGTTTAAAGGAAAAAAATATCTACTAATATTAGGATAATACTCCCTCGGTTTTTTTAATAATTCATTCTCTTTTTTCAAGATATCTTTTTCTCTCTTCAATATCTCTCAGAATATAAGAAAAAATAGTTTTTTAAAGGAGCATACGTGCACAAAGTGAACATATACAAATGTATGAAATGAACAGAAAATTTCTTCCCCTCAAACCCAAAACTTCTTCCAAATGTGAATTTCCACCGAAACCCTAAATTTTCCCGCCAAAAGTCGCAAAATGTTCTTCATCCACTGATTTAATCTCTCGATTATATCCAAAGCATCACTCAGTAACTAACTTCATCATCTTTGCTCCGCTATTTCCCTCAATTCACGTAATTCGTTCTTCCCTCTATCTCTGAATCCCTAATTTTTGCAATTTTTCAGTGTCAATTTGCTTGTTGGATGTCTGCTATATGAAGTGAAATGCATTGATTTATATATACCGTGCTCTGTAATTTTGCTGTCAATTTGCTCGTTGTGCTTATCGGTTGTTAGTTTGGAGTGCATTGATTTCTGGTGTTATTTCTGATTCACATTTTATAAGGTTCTTGAAATTTAGAAGCCTTGTTAGTTATGGCTGATTGAAGTTATGTTTGGCAAAGTATGTGCTTGCGTCTTGGTTTACATTTTCGGAGAAGGAAGTTTCGTAATATTGCAGCAGCATCGTATTGAGTGGTGACAGTGGTGGTGGTTGGTGAATGGGTTGGTCTTGGTGCTCGAGTACCAAGAGCTGGTCCAGACTTGAATTTAGGGTTTAAATGTCAGGACATTCGGGAATACGCTATATTTCTGTATACCATGGAGAACTATATGTCTATACAGTATTTGGTTACCGATATTAGGATATTTTGGGTAGTAGTACTATATACTCCCTCGGTTCCAATGAATTGTTTGTCTATTCCATATTGGGGCGTCTCAATGAATTGTTTGCCTTTCTATTTTAGGAATGATTTTTATATGCAATTTGACCCTTCTCATGAGTTTTGCTCCACATGTTACTCCCTCATTGGATCTTTACCCTTGGTGTCAAAAGGAAAGGCAAACCATTCATTGGAACGGAGGGAGTATACAAACTATTTCTAATAGTTAGAGATATGAAATTATGAATCAATAATACAGATATCTTCATAAATTATTCCCCTCTCAAATTCTATAACTAAGCTTGGGTCGGCAAGCTACTAATGAGGTAATTAACGTAGATTAAGAAAAACATTTTGAATTAAAAAGTTCATATTTTTCATCGTTGGAGGAGTTCATGTTCCAGAGTTAGTAGGTGGGGATGAAAGTCGTGGGATAGGAAGTTGCTTGAAAGATTAGCTTTACGGGTAAGAGGGAAAACCAAGTGATCGACATGGAGTGAATTTTGAGCTGGTTTTGTAGAAGGTAGAACTGCAAACCTATTAGTATGTGATTAACTAGGATAGCTGTAATTTCGAGGGTCATTTGCATTGTGGCATGGAAGTTTAGACTTTAGAGTAGAGCTTTGCCAGTGGCATTATGATTCGCATTGAACTAAGCAACTGCAACAACCCGGTAACGAAAATGATAAGATGACATACACATTCACTTGAAGAGTCTAATTAGAGAATTACCCACTTCAATTTTACTACACACAATAATAGTAATGTAAATTAGAAGTTACTAAATAGTAACTGTGATAATTGAAGACTGTAAGTATCCTAAACTCATGTCCATCAAGTACTAACATGAACAAATTGTGGTTTGCTGGGAATCAGAACCCTACACTGAAAGGAAGAGAAAGTACAAAGGGAAATGGGTGGAACAAATTCTGAGGCCAGTGTACCAGAATGGGCATCAGAGGCGTGCATGATGGGCATCGATGAAGCTGGAAGAGGACCTGTTCTTGGTTTTACCTCTTCTCTCTCTTTTTTATCCCATTACTTTGCTCCTATTTTTCCGATTTCATTTTTGTTTAATGCTAATTCACCTATCTGCGTTCAGGACCAATGGTGTATGGTTGCTTGTACTGTGCTGTCTCTTTCCAGAAAACTCTCGCCTCCTTGGAATTTGCAGGTCTCCTTCTTTTAAATCTGTCTTTTTTCATTGGATGATTTAATTGAATGGTTAAGGTTGCTTGATTACCTAAAAGGGGGCATAGATAGATTGTTAAATGTGAAATCTGAAATGCCCTTCAATATTTTGTTTTTATTATCTAGTCCACAATTTGTGAAATTCTTAATGGAAGTTTGTTAAGCAATTTTATTCCGTTGTGATAGATTTTAATGAAGGCTGAAAATTTCAGCTGGTTTCTTTGGATCACAAATCTCTCATGGTTCGAGCTTTCTCATTCAATTCTAATTTTGGAAACCTACAAGCTTTTTTCTAGGGAAATTGGGGGAAATTTAACATTGTAATGAGCCACATTGTATTGATAGTGCTCGGCGGATGTCAAAGTGTACTACTACCCCTGTATTAGTGTATAATTATCTGATCTGAAGTGGAACATTTGATGCATCGCCTATCCAGTGAAATCTTCCTTTACCTATTTAATTTACTTCCACTGGTTTCCTGAAAACCTTTTTTTAAAAATAATTCCTTTGTCTAACTTCCTATGGTTGCTGGGTGAGACTTGCACTTCAGCTCTTTTGTTACATAGTTTTACACTAAACGTCAAAGTTGTTGTAACACAGTTTTATATTAAGTTCAAAGTAATTGGACATGTTCCATTTTCTACTTTACCATTGATGCTATGTTTGATGTGCTAATAACGAGGTGTTGTCTAAATGAAGGGTGGGAGGCCTTTACTTACACTTTATTTAAAGCACATGTTATTCATACAAGTCCAGTTTTTGTTGGAGTGGAGGTAGAATGTTCGTGTTTAAAGCTGATATTTTATCTTACAGGATAGTAGCATACAATACGCTTTCCTGGTTGGTTGTGGTGTGGGCACTCTGCCATGTTTGTATACTGTTGTAACACATGCTCATTTTGGGCTTTTGGCTGGCTGTATAAGAGATGGTAAATTATTAGAGTATAGAAGACTCCCCATAGTTCTCTATAATCTCCTATTTCGGATCCATGTTATGTGTACATCAGTATGCCGGTTGACCCTCTTTTCTGGCCTTGAATTTTCTGCAGATTCCAAAACTCTCAAGGAAGAAAAGAGGGAGGAATTGTTTGAATCACTGAAAGTTAATGACTCTATTGGATGGGCTGTTGATGTAATAGACCCTCGAGAGCTGTCGGCCAAAATGTTGAAAAAGTAATCAAGGAGTTTGCTTTACCCACCATCTGTTTTCATATATTCAAGTATTACGTCAGCTGTGACATGGACTTCCATTCTATCTAATTTTTGTTCCACTGACAGGAGTAAGATAAATCTGAATGAAATATCACACGAGTCTGCAATGGGCCTTGTTACTAGCGTGCTTAATATGGGAGTAGTCCTCACACAGGTGTGCCAACTGTAAATCCTATTTTCAAGATATTTTCTGCAAAGAGCATGTAGATAGGTGAAAACTGCAACTGCAATGTTATTTATCATAAAAGATGCACATGTTTGTATTAATGCGGAATTTAGTTATGGTACTTGAAATGAAGCGGTTAAGACAGGATGTAACAAATTCATGCATATTGTAGTAACAGCTGGAAGGGCAACCATAGCTATTGATGGTGTTTATTATGACTTTGATCCAGCCCTGTCATTGCTTCCGTTTCCAAAAGAGCCAAATACTTGTTCTTGTTTGGTTCCTGATTTTGACTGTATCAAACTGACCCACCAAAGTGGATGTACCTCTTTAACTGTAAAGTAGCAGTCGGTTGATGCAACTTTCAGTGCAATCTTCATCATGGGTAATTAGGAAACTGTTTGTGTATGTTGTTAGCGAAGGATATGGTTGCAAACATTGGACCACCCCTTATCCTGTTGGATGTGTTTGGATACCAAAAATGGAGGAAAAGGGAGGGGGAGGGGAATGGAGCAAGTCTATTTTCCCTTTAAATCTCTCCTTTGTTGGAGGATTTCGATAAGGCTCTGAGGAGGAAAAATGGATCTTCCATTCCCTCCCTCTCCTTTATGAACCAAACAAGGGATTTCGTATCCTACCATCTCCCTCCCTTCCCTTTCCCTCCAAAATCCTTAATTCAAATAATGCCTCAATTTACCCAAGTCCTTCAACCAAGAAACTTATCTTTTTAAGAAAACTTATCACTTGAGATGATCCTTTGGAAGGAGATATGAATGCAAGTAAGGAGTCTGGCAACATACGTCTTTTTTTAGCGTGCCACTGAGTAACCGAGTCCAACGAAAGAAGTTAATCTTTTTTCTTATCATTTTTTTTCCTTATCTTCGATTTAGGTTTTCAAATGGTAATGATAGAACTAGGGTGGCTCTCCATTTACAATTTTACATTTGGTGGTATTCCCTCATGTCTGCCCATTGAAATGCTTTCCCCCAAATTACAAGCTAGGTTGTCAATGCGTCATCCAAAATCTGAGATAGATGATATATGTCATTAATTTTTAGATGCTGATGTTATTGTAACTCTATATTTGAAACCATCTTCCTTTCACTAATTATTGGTCGTTCATATATTTATGCAAGTATGCCACCTAGCGGGACAATGTTTTTGAAATTGGTTATGTATTCTTGTTCATGATCTTTTCATGATGAAGCTATTTTACTCCCAAATTATTTGTGAGGGCAGTTTAAAACCTTTATGACCATAACCTAGTTTGTGCTACTGAGAAGACGATCACCTGTTTTGTGGCTCTAATTTTTCCAATCAATCAGCTCTTGGGCGCAAAATTAGCTCTATAACTATCAACTCACTTGTTATAGTTCACACCGCTCCTTGATTGTTTACTGCTTCAAAATTCAACAATTTTTCATCCCAAAAATGAAGAGAGAAGGGAGTACCTTCTGGCTAATTGTGCTTCATGAATTTCGAACCATAAGATATTTGATTACGAATCACACCTTCTTAATGTCTGATTTCAACTGTGATTCATTTCACAAAATTATGCTTTGAATCAGGGACTGTCTTGGAGCTGAATGCATTTCTGTATCTTCTCCCAGATTTGTTTGGCTCTAACAGTTTTCTTTTGCAGGTCTATGTAGATACCGTTGGAGATCCTGAAAAGTATCAAACAAAATTGTCTGAAAGGTTTCCTTCCATCAAATTTGTGGTTGCCAAGAAAGCAGACAGTCTCTATCCTGTCGTGAGTGGAGCCAGCATAGTGGCAAAGGTAACTGCTTGCTCTTCAATTCTGTTTAGATAATTTGTAGACTGGAGAAAATAATTACTCCGTACAACTTTATTTTGTTTTTGAATTCCAAGGTTACCAGAGATCGAGCTTTACGGAACTGGACCTTTGATGAATCAGCAGAAAAAATGAACAGGAACTTTGGCTCTGGGTATCCCGGAGGTATAGTGCTCAAGTTCTTCACCATAAGTAATTCGTCTTGAGCGTTTCATATGTTTTAGAATTTGGCTTTGCTAATATGTAGATCCTGAGACAAAGTCATGGCTGGAACATCATAAACAGCCTGTTTTTGGATTCCCGACATTGGTGAGATTCAGCTGGGGCACTTGCACCACATATTTCAAGGACGGAGTAGAAGTAGTATGGTTAGTGTAAATGAAATTTGTCAAGTGTTGGAAAGCTTACTGTGTTTATATTTTCATTCTAGCCAAAAGCTTACTTGATAACGTTATAAAACTACACACTTACATTCGGTACATGGCAAAGTCAACTTGGCTGTGATGCTGCGTAATAACTGTGCAATGTCACTAAGAAATGATCTGACATTGCATTATGAGCAGGGAATCAGATGATACTTTGGATGAGAATGGTGGACCTAACAAGAATGGTAAGCGGCAGCTCAAACTAAGCAGTCTCGGTTTCACAGGAAGCAAGAAGAATAGTGAAGAAATTGAGTCCAGTGGTAAAGGTCGCTGCAAGTTTTTTCAGTCTCGCAAACTCGAACAGCTATTGCAGTTCTAATACTTATAGGTATTGTGATCTTACATTAGTTACATACTACCCGCTTAGCAAAAATTCTTGTCTGAAATGGTGTACTATGCTTCTGCTGTTAAAGATAATACTTTTGATGGTCTAATATATCAGCTTTTAGACTACTGCTTGTAATTTTTGGTAAAGCTGGATTCTATACCCTGATAACCTAAGCTGCAATACAAAAGTCAGAATGCAGAAGGCAGGCCTCATGATTGTAAGTTGAAATGATGATTTTGATCCATGTTTTGCACGTGTGGGCGCGCGTGCGTGCGTAAAGGGAACCACATTGGTGATTTTGGATGCTGATGGATCTTAAACCCATGTCATTTGGCATGACTCAATGGTTTTACCCACTAAACTACTGTAGTTGACAATGCTCTTACTAAGCTGAATAGTCTTTGTAAATCTCTCCCGAGTGTCGTGATCATTGGAAACGAACTCTTAGGGACAATGTAATGTTGAAAAACTATAGTTGGTTCGTCTTATTGTACTTATTTTCTTTCTCTACCCCGAAATAACTGATCCCTTTCTAGAGTCTGTCAACTAGGGGTAATAATTTTGGGATGGTGCAAAACGTGGAGCATGTCATGTAGGTTGTGAGCTGTTATTTAAATGTTATTGGCTCCACCTCACTTTTCAAAGCTGTGGTTGGAGAAAATCTATCATAAAGGCTGTTTGTTGTTTATTTAGGGAGTGTCAAAATCCACCAATACACTCATTATGACAGTATTTTTTATCTTACCTGTCATTGAATGTTATTAGCTGTGGCTGTGGCTGTAGCTGTACTTGTGCCAATGGCTGACTGAAAGTGGTTCTCTAATGAAGAATTTTCTTCTGTTAAAGGAGATTTGAGAAAAGATGGAATAGGAAGACGTGTTTCCAGAACAAAGAAGACACGGGTTGAGAAGAAGTTCGCAAAGTTAGACAAGATTGGAATGGGCATAGGAACATGTATTGATGTACACTCCAGCCCACTAAATTTTAGCTGGTGTCTTAGGCTCTTAGCATTATTGCCATAGCATGGCTTTGGTATGTGCAGATGATGTCGGTCGGGCGATAGTGGCCGACTGGTCTCTAATTTCTCTATTTTGAGTATTTCACTATAAATTTTGACCCGCGCAATATTAAACCGGATTAAAAGATTCAGGAAGAGATCAAAAAAGCCCTGCATGATAGTTTTACCTATATCGATCTGGTAGGAGTTCAAAAGTTTTATTATGTACAGAGTATATGATTAAATTGTACGGAGTAAGTTTTTATGCATAAAAATGGGATGGGCTAGAATAATGTGGCGTAAAATTCCTCTCTTGTACACAAATTGAATCGTGATCTTTTTTGTTGTTTTCATTCCATATTTACGTGTTTCTTGATTCTAAGATTACTTTCTACATAGGTTACAAGTCCATTACTCTCATTCTCTTCTTTCCCACCTACTGGTCTAAGGTTATGTTCTTTTCGACTGAAGTGAGTTGGACTGAATTTGGACTGATAGTGAGTCAAAATGAGGTTTTTAGGGTTGAACTGAACTAAACTGAAGTAGGTTAAACTGAGGTGAGCTTAAAAAAAAGAGTTGAAAAGAATCGCCTCACATCATCCAAATGGGTCGATAACCGTCGTTTAAATTGACCGTTACTTTCATGGCGCCAACACAAAAACATACTCCAACATTTCATTAAAACAGAGGAGATGAGCATAGGAAGCAGAGCGGTGGAGCGGCGGATCCTGAGTCTCCTCCACGACCGTGCAACCCGAAACCGTCTGCTGGAAATCCACGCCCATTTCCTCCGCCACGGCCTCCACCATTCCAACCAAGTTCTCTCCCATTTTGTCTCTGTCTGTAGGGCCCACGGCAAATTGCGCCACGCCGAGCTCGTATTTCAGCAAGCCCACTCCCCCGACCTTCTCCTCTACAATGCCATGATTAAGGGCTATTCCGCTTCCGGGCCTTTCGAGAAATCCTTGATTCTCTTTTCTGATATGAAAACAGTTGGGGTTGTGCCTAATGAGTACACATTTGCGCCTTTGATTAAGAGCTGCTGCGGTGTTAGGGATCAAAGGGTCGGCAGATTCGTTCACTGTCACGTTTTGAAGCTCGGGTTGGAGCGTCGTAATGCCCTTAGAATTGGGATTGTTGAGTTTTATGCCGGGTGTGGAGACATGATGGATGCCAAGAAGGTGTTTGATGAAATGCCTCACAAAGATGTCATTGTTTGGAACTTGATGGTTCGCGGGTTTTGTAAGGTTGGAGATGTTGATATGGGGCTCCGACTTTTCAGGCAGATGAGAGAGAGGAGCATTGTGTCGTGGAATTCGATGATATCAAATTTGGAAAAGTGTGGGAGGGATCGTCAGGCATTGGATCTTTTTCAAGAAATGCTAGATGATGGTGTTTATAGGCCAGATGAGGCCACTGTAGTCACTGTTGTACCGATTTGTGCTCGTTTGGGTGAGTTTAGTGCCGGGAGATGGTTACACTCGTATGCTCAATCTAGTGGCCTCTTCCGAGATTTCATCACAGTGGGTAACTCAATTGTGAGTTTCTACTGCAAATGCGGCGATTTGGAAACAGCACAAGGTGTTTTTAGAGAAATGCCTCGGAGAAATGTGATTTCGTGGAACACCTTGCTTTCGGGTCTGGCTTTTAATGGGAAGGGGGATCTTGGGGTCAACTTCTTCAATGAGATGATTAGTAGAGGTGTAAAACCAAATGATTCAAGTTTTGTCGGAGTTTTAACTTGTTGTTCCCATGCCAGGTTGCTAAAGAAAGGTCAAGATTTGTTTCTGTTAATGACGGAGAAGTACAAAATTCTGCCAAAGCTCGAGCATTATGGATGCATGGCGGACCTCCTTGGGCGTTGTGGATGCGTGAGAGAGGCATATGAGATGATAAAGAGCATGCCTATGAGGCCGAGTCCTGCATTATTGGGTTCATTACTCAGTGCTTCGCGCACTTTTTCAAATGTGCAACTGGCAGAGTACGCTGCTAAAGAGCTCATCAATCTCGAGCCGTGGAATTCTGGTAACTATGTATTATTGTCCAACATCTATGCAGAAGAAGGCAGATGGGAAGAGGTTGATAACTTAAGATTACTAATGACGGACAGAAGTGTCAGAAAGTCCACTGGACATAGCATTGTTGAATAATGAATGAGCAATTGTTTGATTTTCCTCTATTGCTTATACGGAGTAATATGGTTTGGGTTATTCTGCGCGGGTCTAAATCGAGTTCCAGCCTTCCAGGTACGTTACGTGGGTCAGTTAGTCATCAGTAGGTCAAGCAGTCAGGCATGATGCATGCATTTTTTTATCTTACCTGTCATTGAATGTTATTAGTTGTGGCTGTAGCTCTACTTGTGCCAATGGCTGACTGAAAGTCGATCTCTAATGAAGAATTCACTCCAGCCCACTAAATTTTAAATTATCAGTTTTTTGGGTAAAAATGGGATGCGCTAGAATAATGTGGCGTAAAATTCTTCTCCTGTACACAAACTGAATCATGACCTTTTTTGTTGTTGTTTTCATTCCGACTTTACATGTTTCTTGATTCTACGATTACTTTCTACATAGCTTACACAGTTACACATATCATATGCTGAATTGTGGTTATATAATTTGAAAATCTTAACAATTTTGGCATGAATTTTTCTGTAATATGATGAACAGAGAAGTGTCACAAAATCAGAAAATAACTTTTCCATGTAAAGCAACAATGAAAAAAATGGGTTTTGTTGTCTTGAATTTTTCACATGAGAATTTACAATCACAGCAAAGCTGCAATTCTTCTGACCTGTTGAATCCATTAGCTGCCTTTCTGCTTCAAGCCCATATGTAAAAGGAGACACAGAGCGACAAAGAGATGGCTACAGTTAGGAAGCTGAAGTTGCAGGTGGGACTGTTAATGGCTGCTCCCTTATGGTGACTATGAGTATTTGCAGTGCCAGCTCCGCTAATAGGTCTTCCTGGTTGTGTGCTGGATGATGATTCACCGTTTCCTTCCCCGTTACCACTGCCGCTGCCACCACCACCACCACCATCACTACCGTGGCCAGTTCTGGTACTCTGCACTAATCCATCTGCTGTATGTTTGAATTCAGGATTATTCTTATTAACTGCTCAACTAAGAAACTTATTTCCTTTTGCGGCCTATCTCATGCATGTTCTCGTTGATTCTTTCCAATTTCCATTGCTTTAACTCAATTTAAGGTATCAGATTCTATTTATACTGCTTTTGTGATAAAAAAAAGTTTAGAGCTGTCATATGATTATGACTACTGTTACTGAAGAAACAACAAAAAATGACGATCTAGGTGTAGTGCTTCTTCATGCTTGTAATAAGAGAGAATCATCATAATATTTTCATTCTAGTTTATTTTTTGTAAATCTATCACCTAATTATATGTTCATGCATAGATTTTTCAGCCTTTTTTTCCAAATAAATAGTCAAATCCCAAAGGCAAAATATTGGATAAGAAATTGACCTGATTCAAAACTCAAGTTGAGACCTGAATAGATTGACACTGAATACTACCCAAACCCCAATGATTGGGTTGAACTTTGTCAGGCGATAAAAAGATAACGAAGAATTCATAGATTTGACTGATATGACAAATAGTTGTGCATTTGACCCGAGTCCCCGACTACCTAGTCTAAATGATAGTATATATAGCCCGGCCCTATAGAAGAAGAGCATAGCAGATTATGCATTCTATGACAGTCGAAAGGAACTAGGAGTAGTATATGATGAAAATACCTGAAATAGAGGTTCTGTCAGAATCGGTAGAAGAAGAAGAAGAAGAAGAAGAAGATAGTGTCGTCGAAAGCATGAGAGAGAAGACGATAAAGCAGAAAGCAGTTTGAATGATCCTCATTATTACAGGATTCCAGGTGTGTGTGCGGTAGAATGTTTAGCTTTTGTTATGCTGTGGGATTTATGTGGGTATGCCTTTCCAGTGGGGGGAATGGGATAAGCACTGCCAAAAGAATACTAGGAACAAACAAAGTTAGAGAGAATATAAAGTTTACAAGTAGGAGTACAACGTATGTAGGTCATACTCACTCATACTCATACTCATACTCATACTCATACTCATACTCATACAATGGTAGGGTATTTGTCTGCTTTTTTTGGGTTTTTTCTTAGTTGGATGTTCCTGCTGAGTAATGTCTGCCCTACTACTTTACGTTATAGTGTCAAAAAAACGACTATAACATTGTCGCTTCCTTTACGTTTTATATTTATATGTGCATTGGACATTACCTCTTTAGATTCGGTTCTTTCTGGCTGAAATCAGTTTAATTGAATTCAACTCAACTAAACTGAGCGTATGATTGACTCATTGGGAGTTGCGTAGTATTGACAGCTTGAAACGTTGTTATTTGTTAAACACGTGAATTGTTTTCAGATTAGTGTTAGTGTTAGTGTGTGAATGAGTCAGTGTATTTACAGTTGGTTCTCATAATATCACATGGAGAAGTATCGCAACTTTGATTGCTCCTCCACAGTCCACAGTCCACAGTCGTCCATGCAGGAAGTCAACTAACTGGCAAGATCTCTCTTGATAGATAAGTAGATACGTGAAGATTTGTTATGTCTGTTAGCTAAGTCAAGTCGTCGTTGTTTCTTGTATTTCAACCACAAAAAAAATTCTTCTAACTCTCACGGTGAAATGCAAAATCGTGAGAATCACTCCTTCGCTATAATTTCAAAATTCTTTAGCGGACCAAGCGTACACGAACACGGTCATCCCTTATTCGAAGATTTCCTCATACTACGACGTTACTCTAAATATATAGACGAATGTTTTTTTAAAAGTGTTTCTTTGTAACCCTGCGTACCTTCTGTTACTTTTAAAATATATGGAGTAATTACCGTGTGAATTTTGAGACTTTTAATTTTGGGATCAAATTAATCCGAAAAACGTGAATAATAACCTGCAAATTCGGCCGTTTAAGGTGATTTTTCGAAATAGGTAAGATAGGTTGTTTGCCATCTTAATATGAACTGTATAATATAAAATGACTGACAGATGTTAAAAAAACTCTAAAACATTCGAGTGTATATATATCAAAGATTTCTCCCTTATCTGTCGTTACTCGAAAGATACGTATTAGACCCACTTTGTTGTGTGCCAAATTTGGTCCACTTTTCCATCCAATTAGACCCGTTTTCCTGTCGCTTTTGTGAGATTTGTGTGCGATTATCGCTTTATCCGAGTCTTTCTCACTCTAGCGGTCTCTCTTGTGCATTTTACGTGTTTTTGGATAGTTTTCCTATTATTTTGATAGAAATCCATTGTCCGAGAGCATATTTGAGCTTACATGGCCACAAGAGAGTGAAATATCCTCCCAAAGCATGATTAAAGTCCAAAATCCAAACCCAAGAAGTGAACCTCGAGTAGAAGGGTAAAAGTCAATGACAGAGCAAAACTCAAGCCCATTGGGCAACTTCACATGGCGAAGGTCAAATTTCAAATGCATATATCTAGAGTTCTAGACCTCGAATCGAAGCGATTCTAGTTGGAGATGAAAACTTATGTTCTTAGTTTTCCAACGACATATCACACGGCTCAATCGGAGATCAAACAAGAGAGTTATGACCCTCTGAAGTCACAGGGCGAAGTTTCACCCGATGAGATCTGACCGGACGAAATTTCACCCTACGAGATTTTTGAGTTTTTGGTCAGATTTTTCATCGGGCGATTGGGGACACCCAATCAGTCGAAACAAATCCCCACACTAAACTTTTCGGTAACCTGAAAAAAGGAAGTGTTTACGTTTTTTAGCGGTTTTTACGGTTCGGGTTTCGGTTTAGTTCATCGAGCCGCTTGCATATTTCGGTTTGGTTAAAACGTGGAAAAATGAACTATTTAGGTTTTTTTCTATACGGTTTTTACAGTTCGGTCAACCTGAACATCATACTCCGACTAGCTAGTTTTGCAGAATCAAAGAGTTGTAACAGTTACGAACGACTTATCTATATTAGTTTCATATCCTCGATTCTGGATGAAATTCAAAACTCATCCTCTTGATGGACGAAAAGACAGTAAACTCGAAATTAGTCGGATCGAAGATACGTCACATAGGCAGATTAGCTTAACGTGCACTACCCATGAATGTGACCGAAAACACAGCAGATTTCTGAAAGATTTTACATCCAACTAGATCCCTAGAAGGCATCAAGCTCAATAATTCAACATACAGTCATATAGAGATGTCAAAATACTGAGTGAGGGTTTTTATCGAATACAAAGACCCCATGCTGCTATGGTCAAAACCGGTCCAGACCGACTCGGATTAGCCAATCTAAACCGAACAGGAACAACGGATCTTAGATTCTACCAAGATAACCTAACCTTGGTCCTCAGCTGAACTGGATATGTAATTATTTGACTGTCTTGGCGGTCGATGAATTCCACTTCAACGCTTTTCAAGGGATCCTGCTCACATTGCTCTTTCTCCTTCAGGATGCTCAAGATCAACTGCAAAAACAGAGCCTTAGTCCAAAAAAGATTTGGGGTCGACTAACATGAATCAACAAGTGAATCATGATGAGGTGGAAAATCAAACATTCTCGAATTAGGGAGGTAAACAAATAAGTGAGACATCCAAAAATGGAATAGCTAAACAGATGCCAGGGACGGAGGGAGTATATCGTATTCATAATATACTAGCAAAACCATCTTTTCACAATAAAAAAATCCACCAAGTGAGACTTCCTCAGAATGAAGGTGATTGTAACTAGGATAATAGAAATCAAACTAAAGGTGTTGGGGAGGCAGTGTCGTAGCGGTCATGGAAAAGTTAGGGGAGGAAAACTACGAAACAGGTTGTTTAGGGTCAGATAAGGGTTGACCCAATTTGAATCCGACCCATTTTGAATATGTTTGCATTCCAGGTTGTTCTACAGCAATATAACATACCTCAGCAGCCGAATCCTCTAAATATGCTGTTATTGACAACACATCGGGATGGCAACACCAAAATAAGACATCTAGAAATGCCACAAGTGAAGGTTTTGTAGGAATCCCGACACCTTTTCCACAAAGCTTTAGCTCTCCGACTTTGTAGAGTAGGTCAGTACCAATGTTCCTCAGTTCGTCTCGTACGACCACAATCTATACAGATACGCACATAATATTCATTAGTTGATCCATAGTTACAAACTTACATACGCTAAAAGTGAACAAATTGTGCCTCCCTCGGTCTGGAATTTTATTTTTAAAAAAAGAAAAGAGAGTTCATAATTAGGCCTTCCAAATCTACATGAATTAGTTGGTGCGATACTAATGAAATCCGATGAATAAGAGTATAAGATGAAGAACATAGGAAACACAATGTTTGTATAACATTATAACACAGATATTTATATAGAACGAATGTTTGTTAGTGTAAACTGCATAAATATGTAGTTCGTGAAAAGTTGTAAACTGCATTGTCAAGTTTTTAGTTCCGTAACTGCATCCTTGTGAATAAATCCTTAAAAGGTTGTCGATTGTATAAATTCCACTAAAAGATACCCAATAGTGTGGTCACAACACAATCAAACAAAGCAAATCAATCCTGAGATGGACATGAAAACATACGTCATCGGAATTAGATAAACTCATCTCGAGAGAGTTGAATAACTTTGCTTCCTTGAGAAACTCTTTTAGTTCAACAAAAGAATCAGTGGTTAAAGGATACGTCATGAACGGACAGAAAGTAGCATTACATTGATCTGCCACTCTGATCAACGACAGAGAAGTCTCCAATTGACAGTTGTATGAAAACTCAAGCAAGTTAGGAGCGTCGACCTTCACCGATTCTAGGCTGCAGGAGTCTC
This sequence comes from Agrostemma githago, assembly GCA_958450325.1. Classification (NCBI taxonomy): domain Eukaryota; kingdom Viridiplantae; phylum Streptophyta; class Magnoliopsida; order Caryophyllales; family Caryophyllaceae; genus Agrostemma; species Agrostemma githago. The sequence continues at coordinate 77,670,624 of OY288240.1, read as the reverse complement.
GAAATTCAACCTTTAAGAAGTCTGGGCAATCACGAATTCGTAATTCCTTCAACGAAATGCTTGAGATATTAACGCATTTCAACCACAAACATGAATGGAATACTAAACTTTCAAAAGCTATAAGCCCACGTGTCAGCTTGGAAACAACATCATCTGTGATATTAGCACAATTGAAGTCCAACTTTTTCAACTTTTTCAATGCAACCATATTCATGTTCATTGTTCCATGGCCATGGATCATCACCAGATTGGCTACTAAAAGCAAACTTTTGAAGCGAACATGCTTGGAGGTTGGATTGCATCGTTCCATCGACTCTTGTTGTGCAAGGAATTGAAATTTGTTCAAGATAATCAGATGTAATATCTAATTCGACCAAGGGGCACAAAGAAATAATTCTTTGAAGCATATCCTCATTTACCCACAACGGCTCTAAAGTCAAATGTTTGAGAGAGACAAGCCCCATGACCTCATAATACGGTAGCACAATGTACCGACAGGTCAAAACATTCAGCGATCTTGCACAAAACAGAAGCTCAGGCGGTCCGTACTCAATTTCACCATGAACATCAAGTTCCAATTCTTGGATTCGGTTTACCACCGCGATACGAATCCATAAGTCAACCATATTTTCTACCTTTTCATCGTCTATAGAAATATCTAGATACATCTTTCTTATTCTATACTCCCGAAACAAGTATCTTAGCATAGTATTATTAATGAACTTCACATAACATTGTGGTTTATCATTCTCAGCCTCCTCATCATCCTCATCTACCTTAAAGTAATGAGGATGGAAATCCAAATCCGGAATCGACGACCAAGCTTCATACCATCTTTTTGACAATACACTAGCTCGAGCTGCCTCTTTGGTACCGAGAATTAAGAGTATATCATGCAGGATGAAAACCGGAAGCTCGGAAATTCTATCAACTGTATCCTTTTGCATCTTTGCCATTGTTTGCCCAATTATCCTGATTTTTTCTCAAAGAAATTTCATCAAACAGTAGGCATGCACTACCTAAACTCCTACTCCGTAACACTATTAGCTAAATCAACAAATACCCAATTCAGTTCATGCTCATTGTTTCCTCTACAAAATAAAATTCAGAGAAATCATCTCAAACAGCTAAAATATTAATACAATTCTCCATACCATACTTAATAAAAAAAATTAACAAAAATAAATTGTAGGGTAAGAAAAGATAGAGAGTTTACCAGAAGAATTCGAATCAATCGAGCAGATGGGAAACCCAGTTGAAGTATGCTTGAGATATTGAACTGAAATTATCCCCAGTTCATTTTCAATCCTTGGTAATTATTTCTGGGTTGATCTTCCACAAACCCTAATTATTCCTAGAAATTAGAGGGCGCGGGCTTTTGGGAGAAATAACGGTCAAAGTCCTTGAAATCGGTTTGGTCAATTGGTTTGAGCCGTGGTTCACCGAGTCACGGTCAATCCCAAAGTTAACGTGGCTTGGATTTAAAACTTGTTTGATAAAACAAAAAAAACCAAAAAAAAAAACCCTCGAAGTCCTGATTAATTTAAAGCTCGTTTAATATTGATTATATTAGAATTCATTTGAGGTAAGTTAGGCTCGTTAAGACACTAAGGATCGTGTTTAGACTCCCAGTTTCAAATTTATCATCCATTTATAGATCTTCAAAATTATATTCGTATTTTGGCGCTCGAGGAATTTTTGAGTTCCAAGCTTGCAGTCGGTTCCAAGTGGAGCAAATGCGATGTTGAGCTCGAATGAGCTCACTTGTACACTTATACTGTTATACTCTTAGTTACTTAGAGTCTTAGAGACTATTACGAGTAAAATTTAGTAGAGTTGTGTAGAGTACTAAAATTTGATTTCTTGGTAAAAAGGGAAGCGGAAAGAGGATCACCTTGTTGTGATGGAACATGTAGGAGAAACGATGTTGGAGAGTTGTTCGTTAATGAGAATATCGTAAGACAACCTAGATATACATCATCGAATGAACTTCTCATACGTTGTTGAAGCATTGAGTTGTCAAAAATCGTAGCTAGGGAAGGCCGAGAATACTCTATCAAAACCCAATCATGTTCCTACCAAGTTTTAATGCTAGTCTGCGAGATTGAAGTCTGCTTAGGCTAAGCACTCCCAAGCCCAAGCAGTAGCATTCAACGTAACACGAATAACGGAAAAAGTAGTGAGTAGTGACTACCAAGTCAACTTGATCCTAATCTCGATCTCAGACAAATGTGAAAATAATACTCGTAGAAAATAACTCGATCATAAAAACCTCGTGGAAAACAGCCACATATAAAGCTAGCCCATAGTGTATACTCCAGTAAATAAGAAAATTGTGCGAATGTCACTTATGAGATGGTCTGGCACAGTTCATCACACCGTATCTCCATTCACCAGAATCGTTACATTCTTCAGCTCAAAGAAGTCACGACAGATTCATTTACCTAAGAGAAATTATAATCAAGAAAAAATGAATTTGAAGGATAACTTTGCTGCACATGAAAGCAGATTGGGTATTACGGCATTCAAAATCATAGCGCTCTCAAAGCAACATCATCAGTACATAATCACATCAGACTGCTACTTCGCAAACATGAAGCATAATCACAATGTTTAAAATCAGTTATACTGAGTACGAGACAGTTCACTTGGAGATCAACCTTCCCAGGACATAATTATCCTACAATGTTTAAATGCACAATATCAAATATGAGTACTTCATTTGGCCTCGTAGTGAAACTGTCTCACTAACATTGTACAAACCAAGGTACATTGACAGAAGTAGGGCAAAACCAACCCTTCTGCATCAAATACCAGTATGTCAAAGCAAATGAAAAACTAACCGTTACAATCTGATATCATACTTCATTCACATAATAAAAAAAAAGTTCAGGATCTCTTTCCCAGTACCTTACAGTTCTGTACAACAAAAGGCGATGATCAGGAATCTGCAACTTTGCACTCTGTTTATTCCACGAGTTAACATTTAAAACCTCGGCAGGCTATCAACCACACTATAATGATAAATGCAAGAATAGAGCCTCCAATTATCAACTTCAACTGAAAGTTCTGAAACCACATTTTTCGTCGCAATTGCCTGCCTTGCCTCTGGAAACTATCAGCCTGTTTTTTGCAAACAAAATGGAATGAGACTAATCTGAAGAAAACATCAACAAAAAAGAAGATGACAAAATAATGGAAGGTAACAACACATTACCTGAAACTGAAGATTTTCGGTTTTGTCAACCAGAAGTTCAATCTTCTCCCCTCGATCCAAAACCTGCACCAGCAGAATCAATAGAAAATACAGACATTATTGCAAATATTAAGGGGAATGAGAAAGCTATAGGGTAGTTCTATGGAAAGAGCTATTAATTTGTTCTAAATAAATAGGTTCAAGTCACTTTACAAAATACAACTGCACATGGCCAAATATCACCTCATTTAGTCTCTCAATTCTAGTCTCTTGTAGCCCTAAGTTTGGGTGCATCGATATTTCACTCTTTAAGAATTAAAAATATATGACCCAGAATTTCCTTTTGCAATTACCCCAGTAATTTTCGACGCATTTTCATCTTAGGTCATCTGGAAATAGTCTCTTTGTGTTGCTTACAATAGCATAAGGTGTGCACATTCAACCCCTATCTGCAGATCGTAGGAGCCCTTGACTAGGGCAATGTTGTATTTGAAATCAGAACCACAATTTCTATCTGTGAAATTGAGATTAAAAGAGGTGCTATGGCATGGTTCAATTAGGCAATCAACTATAAAAAGAGGTGCTTACACGGAAAAAGACCCATTGCTCATATTATAATACGGAGTATGAGTTTATGCCATGGATAAATGAGAGAAAAAGATACATACACAACTATGATTTATCTGGCCCACACATTCTATTACTGAAAAAGAAAAAACAAACTTGTATGTATAGAAGTAACTTGTGAAGTAATAGATTGCATATAGAAGCTCTAAGCCTCTAACCCACAAGAACAAACACAAATTTCGGACGCAAGCCAATATAAAATTGCTCCATTCATAAGAGTTTTATTTTGAGAAATTGCCAAATGAAAATCGACATAGGACAGTTCTGTCAACCGAGGAGCAATTTGGGCGATCGCTCGAGTTGTATTGCCTGTTAAATCAGAGAGGAACATATCCCTTGGGGGAATAAGGATTCTGACTTCTATTTAGAAAATTTCCCAGTGTAAATTTACATTAATTATCGAAAGAAGCAAATAAAACATTTTGTACGAAAATGATACTGTCACTGTGTGTTACATGTATTTTGTTGTCACGAGAAAGATCATAATCACGTATGAAACAACACTTAAGTCAAGTAAGATTAAAAATGACAAATAAGCCAGAATAATAAAGATAGTGTACCAAGACAATGTCTACATAGATACCGAATAAATATATGGATATCATTAGATCTTATTGCCGAGCGGAAATAAAAGCAGCAATTGACATTCCTAGGCTAACATACTTAGACAAACTCAGGTCATATTACCTAGAAGGATGCGATGCATATTTTTAAAAGCAGAAATTTCAGGAACACTTAAGCTCAAAGTTCAGTGATGCCCTGACAAAACTACTTTTATACCCTTATGAATTTAAAAAAAGAACTTGTAGGTTTGGCTGCCCATGATATACAACACTTCCACAGCCTCACACATCATCTAGAGGCAATCAATTGCTATGGCTTCGTGAACTGTTCAGGATATGGTCATGCATATTAAAAGATAGCACTTTCACTTAGGGTCAAATTTATGGCGAACATTTCATTGTTTTAGCAAACATGGCCCCAGGCAAGCCACTAGGCCAGTGATCAGTCATCACCACTTCCAGAAGGGCGCTTCTTGCATCAAAATGATCAGATAGCTATAGAAGAGCTTCTTTTAGGAGAACAACATAGTAGTGCATAGTGCCCACAAGCAAATCAATCAAGAAAAACAGCAAGATGAAGCTTGAAGACAAGTAATAAACCATTTCAACACATACTCCGTAATCTGTACATAAACGAAAACCAAGTGGCTGGCTTAAAATCAGCAACATCTTCACCAGTGAAACTTTCTTCTACCTCCGACGCTAACAAACACAGTGGATACTGGATACTCTGTAGTTTATACGGAGTACTTGACTGCACAATTAACCTAGTACGTTTGTATTGATATTACTCTGTATATGATTGTATCCATCTTACTCAATGCAAGAACGCTGAAATAATGCAGAAAAGAATAAAACACTAACCTTTTCAATGTTGTCCATCATTATTCCTTTGACCTCAGAAATTTGAGCTTTCACCTTGGAAAGCCTGCTCATTTCTTCGGGGTGGTTCATGCAGTAGTGCATATGCTCCTTAAGCTTAGGCCTATGTACATGGAAAATAAGCAACTTTAATACAGTAAAGGAAAAATAAGATCAATCTACACATAATCAACTGGGATATATTGACGCACCCAAATTCCCTGTCAAGATTGTATGCAATGCTGAAGCGATCCTCAAACAAATCGTCATCAGAATCATTCTCATCGGCAAGTGGATGACCATCCCCACCTTTAATGCTTGCACCATACCTCTGATTAAAATCATCCTTCACGCGCTCAAGGAACACGTACGGAAGACTCCTCCCAGCTGCTTCATCAGCAACAACTAGAAATACTACACAACACACACGGTATTACATTCTGCCTTCCCCAATAAAATATCAAAATTGCATTAAACCCATACTACAAAGATGAGTAATTTTACCAAAATCGTTGTCTTTCAGAAAGTTAAATGTGTGCCCGTCACAAGTGTATGTGTATTTGTTGCCAGACGAAGGCAATTTCTGGAGGCATTGGACCGCAATTGTGCTAAAGTTCCCAGAATACGAAGTGTGCTCAGCTAAAACCACGGTTCCCTTTGCGACAAAGCTGTATATCAATCCTTTCTGATTCATCTTTCAATGCTCAACCCCCTCGAAGTGTTCAATCTCGAAAACAATCTAAGCAGCTCCAAATAACACAAACGATACCTAATCAACTAATTGAAATCAAATCCGCGAAATCCAGCCAGAAATCATTCGCTAATCGAATATTAAATGACCTTAACTACAATAATTTACTAATTCAACAATTATCAAATAAATTCAACCTAACATCAATAATCACCTAATCAAATTGCCAAATCCAACTCAATAATATCCTCTAATGGACATAAAATGATCTCAACTACAACAAGCTACTAAATCAACAGTAATCAACTAAATGAAACATAAAATCAATAATCATCTGATCAAACAAAGGTCAATCGAAAATGGCGTTGAAAATCCCCAAACTGATCGCTTAAAGATCACAGAGTGACAATATCGTAACACTTCATTAGAAATTCAATAATAATCATATACACAGATTAGAAGAAAGTATAATCACTGAAATCCGTAAAAAAATCGACTAATCAAGCAATTGCATGATGATGATGATGATGATGATAAATTGAAGTAATGCGCATAAACTAAACGATTGAATTGGTGTGATCAATTGTAAAAAAAAAAAAGAGTAATTAAGAAGATCGAGGAGTGAGAATACCTGGAAATCGCGAGGAAATGACGATATTTGTTCTTCAACAAAGGGAGAGAGCTAATGTTGATGAATGACGTGGGAGATGGTTGCTTTGTGGGTAAACTTCCTCGAGGACCACGACTCTCAACTCTGAATTGATTCCTCAACTTATCACAAATCCTCGTTTGTGACTAAATTATTGATCGATTTATTATAACGGGTCAAATGCTATCTATTTGTATAGAAGAAGATAAAAATATTACCCCACCGTTATAACAAAGTGATGAATAACTCTGTCACAAGGAAGATAAATTGTTTTCTTATTTGGTTTACTAGTTTTTGTCCGTGCAAAATTGCATGGATGTATTAAAAATGGGTTACTCCCTCCATTCAACTCCACTTGTCACTATTCATTTTGGCACATTTGCCGAGGCGCGTTTTACACTAGCGATATCTTTCATTTTACATTAGCAAAAATTTTAAAAATTTGATATTCATAATGTAGTCATAAAGACGAATCAAACAAAATCACACATGACTATATTCTCACTTATAGATTGTCGAGAATATCGAAGATTCCTCTCAAGTTGAATAGTGTCAAAAAAAGAAATGTGAAGAGTGGAGTTGAATGGAGGGAGTACTATATATTTAAAGTAAATAGATACTTCACATAAGAAAGAATATGAAAAAATTATCATATCAAATGAAATGTTGTGCTCTTTAACACGGTTGAATTTGAGTAAGTGCAATTGTATTACTCAAATGAAACCTGATATCAAAAAGGTGCAAACCACCTTGACAATCACCTCGGAGCGCATATTAGCCTATATCTGAGTCGAAAACTCAAACTATAATCCGTCGATAATGACTAATGAGCCAAAACATGAGCAACTTTACTATTGTTCCTTCTTACAAAACAAAATTCTATCAACTCAGAACCGACACTACATTAGCAAAATAGATAACCGAGATCTATCATTCTTTAAAAGAACTAATATGTAGGCAATTAGGTTCTAGTATAATTGGCTTCACACCCACCTAACCCAGGCCACCATTATAAAACCAAGCTTCGCTGCTTTGGCCTAGACAATATCGAGTTCATTGTTGCCTGGTTGACTTACTACAACTCATCCATGATGCCTAAATAGTCACGGATCATCACACACATACAACTTCTCACTCACAGCTGCATCACTATTACCTTCCAAATGCCTTCTGAAGGTACATGTCCACCCTTTTTTAATACCCATACAACTCCTTGTTACTTGTCCTATATTCCCTATTATAGCATCCCATCAAACATCAAGTTAGCACCTTTAACAATTAATTTAGGGATCCATTTTTTTCCTCATGGTCATGGATACATAATTGCGTTCATTCCTTATTGCTCATATTAGCACCACTTTACAACCCTGTCGTCAGTACTATAAATATGTCTGAACCATTTCGTCTCTGTTTTTATCCTCTTTTCCTCCCAAATAGTGCTCGAGAAAAAATTGAGGTAAAGCGTGAGCATCTGATTCCACTTCTCGTCGGAACCTGCAACAGAACAGATCCACTCCTCTAATCATCCGCCACAAATTTTTTTACCTTAAGGAATGCTCTTACTAGAACATCTCCACAAAAACGATGCAAAGTAACAAATAAAATAAATATAAATACAAAATTGACTACTTTTATTATGAAAGTCAACCAAATAGATATTTGTTCACAATGTCACAACCAACATAACAATTTGCAAAAAAAAGGAAAAATATGATAACGATATACGTATCTTTCTTATGTTATACGGAGTAGGAGATTATATTTGTCAATTCTTTGTAATTTTGAGATTTCCCAGAGGAAGAAATACATAAGTGGGTAAATGTATCGTTTTTCTTGTACACTCGGAAATCTACCCAGTTGTTCGATATTTTTCCGACAAAGTCGCCGATGTTACCAACTGTGTCGAGGGAGAAACACACCCATGTTAAAACTCGCCAACAACATTCCTCGCGACAAAAAAAGGAAAAATAAAACACAATACTGTAACTTGTTATTTTCATTGTAGCTACGCATAATCTCAAGCAAATTTGAGCCAAAGATTAAATGACAACTATATATTGTTTCCTACCGAGGAAATATCATGTGAGAGCGTCTCACATAGAAGAACATACCAAGATAAGTAACCTGTGAGACCGTTAAGAAAAGTGTTTAGTCAAAAGGCTTCCATAGAAGTCTAAATCGAACCATTCCTGCGGAGAATCTCCAATGCAATCGAAAATCAGGTATGCATTCACAAAGTTCAGTCCCCGTTTCAAAATGAAATTATTCTCTGCACAAACGGAAATGTAAGAGTCAAAACCCAGAAATTAAAAACCCTCAATTACACAATTTTTTGGGGAAATAAAATTTGAGGGTGAAAGATGTAAACTTTGTGAAAGGGTTTAGGCCGTACTTGCACAACATACAAAGTGAGTCAACCATTTAGGCATCATGGAACTGGATGCACATACAACATTGTGATACCAATGCACAATCAATTGCAAAGTCAGGGAAAAAAAATCAAGAATTCACATTTTCACTATCACCGAACAACAAACACAACTACATACGAAAATTGTAAATTAATTAATACGCATGATATAGTATCAATATATTATACCTTCAAGATGAGAAAATATTTAATAAGGATAGTTTAGTAAGCGGAGTAACCGTATATGTAACGTGTGGAAAATCTTTGAATTGTAACAGTATGTGCATCCAGTTACATATATGGATGGAAATCCTTGACAATTCCTATTTTATACCTTCAACGGCTTTGGAAGCTCCAACAGATAAAACCACGTCAAATCATCATCCAAGAATAAAAACATGTAAGTAAGCGGAGTTTGTCTGTGAATTAAGTCCTAACACCTAATTAACTCTTTTGACATAAACCAAGCAAACCTCCTGAAGAAACCTAACAAAACCACAAACCATACACACACACGGAGTATATAAATATAAGTTAGAAAATCGATTATGACCTAAAAAACAAAAATAAAGAAAATGTTGCCCACAAAAAATGAATCAAAGGTAACCTACCATTAAAAGATTGATGTGAATAGAGGGTGGAGGCTGCAGGACCAACGAAAGAATAGGAAGTGGCAAGACCAAGTGACCAACGAAAGAACAGGAAGCGGCGACGAAGTGACAGCAACAGCAAAGTTATAAGTATTCGTAACAACTTTCATTCCTTGCAAAAGGGTCTGATTATTGCTCCTTTCTTGAGCTAACTGAAAATAATCTACCCCTATAATAATTTGACTTAGATTATTAATATGGGACCTATTGGATGAGTTTGCAGGTGCACTATTGTAAATAATAATGACGATGATGATAGTTGTAGAGGGGGGTTAACGTTAACCTGGTTGAGGGAGGTGGCTTCAGAGCAAAAGGCAAAGCGGGTCTGGGATAAGTTGTTACCGGTGAGGTAGCGGTCCACAATCAAAGCTGCTGGAAATGGCGTCACTTTGCCTTGCTATGTTGTTGGTAATGGTGAAAATTTCCAGTGGCTTGCCTGCTTTTGAACCAATCATATAGTTTCATAGTCCTTCATTTCATTTATTTTCCAGCATTAAAAATGTGTTAATTAACTTTGGCGTAAACAATATATGTTACCTAAATCAATTCATTTGGGTCGTCGGCGTTTCAGCTGGATCGTCGGCGCTTTATACGTGATTTTACCGTTTTGCCCTTGTGGAATAATTGTTAATATAATTAATTAGTTTTGTTTATAAATCTAATTTTACATTTCGGAGTATTAATTTGTCACGTAAAATGAACGGTTTATGTGACACGTTTCTCCATGAAGCTCGGAAATCTTTAACAATAAGCAATAATCATTTTATGTATTTAATTAAGTTAATTTATGTTTCCGAGTTTAAATTTGTCACGGATTTGCAATATAACGCTTTATTTGGCACATTTCCCCATAAACTTCGGTATCTTTTTTAAAATTTTCAATTTAAACTAGCCTCCTAATCAATTCATTTTCACTTCTCTCTCATTCCCTCCTAAACCAACATTTTAAAATTCCAATTTTTTTTCTTCTAAAATCGCTTCTCAAAACCGCTTCTCAAGAAATCGGCCGTACCGAGCAATCAAGTAAGGTTTTTGTTTTATATCTCATCTATCTTATAATTCCGTAATTAGTTTCTAGGTCGATTTATTTCATTTCAATTGATTAGGATGCTAGTTATGTTAGTTTGCTTTGTTGTTTGCGGCATGATTAGAGATTAGTTGACGGATTGTAGGGAGAATTTGTCGGAATAATCGAAAACCCGGAGACGACGACGCGGCAAAACGTGAGAAACTCACGTTTCGTGGACCTACAAAACGTGAGAAACTCACGTTTCGTGGACCTACAAAACGTGAGAAACTCACGTTTCGTGGACCTACAAAACGTGAGAAACCCACGTTTTGTGGATCTGCAAAACGTGAGTTTTTCACATTTTGTGGATCTGCAAAACGTGACTTCTTCACGTTTTGTGGATCTACAAAACGTCAATTGCTCACGTTTTGTGGCCCTCAAAGCGTTCGATTTTACGTCAATTTCAATTTTACGGGGATCTACAAAACGTTCGATTTTATAGAATACGTTTGATTTTTATAATGTCACGTTATTTAAGTCACGTTATTGATTTTTATAATGTCACGTTATTTAAGTCACGTTATTAATTTTTATAATGTCACGTTATTTAAGTCTTGAATTATATATGTATATAAGTAAATTATAAGTTGAATTATATAGAATTATGTATAATTTTTTTTTTGTGTATAAGTTGAATATATATAATTTGAATTATATAAAGTATAGAATTATACATAAGCTGAATTATTTAAGTATTGAATTATATATAAACATAAGTATACGACAAACATTTACGGAAATAAATAGATTAAGTTCTTAGGACAATTTAAACTTAGTTTCATGTGAAGGTGACGTATGAAATTTTCATCGATAATTTGTTTGTAGCTATATAATTAAAGCATGGACGTCGTATTATGAAATATTAGTCGTCAACGTAATATCGTTTTATGTTTTTTTGTTATCTAATCTGTTAGGGTAATAAGTGTATATATATATATTTTAAATAGATGGCGGATAAAGGGAAGAATAAGGTTGAGGGTGACCGGGTTACTGGAAGGTTGGTGACGGCTTCTAAGCGTAGGCAGAGGGGTCAACCTGCCATGGGACCACCGGAGGCGTCGGCTGCCACGCAGTCACCAGAGGAACCAGTCGTTCCTCTAGTACAGAGTAGGAGTTCATCGGACGTACGCTCGAAGTCTAGTAGTGTTCGGATCCGAATTGTCCGTCGTGAGGCACCGTCTTCACAGGCGACGACCGTGTCGGGGGGCGTTCCCGAAGACTCTCGGTCCATCCAGTCTCACGACCTTAACTTGTACTTCGACGACCACGCCCGAGAGTACGATATTCCGGAAGACACTCCCGTTGAGGACGACCAGCCCGAAGAGGAGCGTCCACTTCAGAAGGGCGTTATGTATAAGAGGGGGCCACATGGTCGGTTTGCGGGAACCGTCGGTTCATCCAGCTCGACTGCTAACCGTAGAACGGAGAAGGACATGACTTGGCGCCTTGTGGGACCTAGCCCCGGTGGGCCTGTTGACCCATCGGTCATTCCGAGCTTCAGGGGTCACATTGCACGCCGCTTGTGGTCGCAGCCAGAGGTGCCATCGGTCATGATTAAGAAGTATGATCGTCCTCGGCATTTGAGAGCGTTGGCTGAATTTGATAATCACACGGAGACTATCGCCGCCCTTCAGGAGAGTGGGTTGATGCAGCTACGGTCCTGTGTTCTCGATCATTTGGACGTTCCGCTTATTACAGCGTTTGTGGAGAGGTGGCAGCCTGACACGAACACATTTCACATGCCGTTTGGAGAGATGACGATTATGTTGCATGATGTCGCTCGGATATTGGGGTTGTCTATCGAGGGTCAGGCGTGTGTGGTCCGTAATGATGTAGGTGCTCTTGTTGATTCGTGGGCCGCTGTGATGAACTACTTCGGGCGGACTGACCAACAGATGAAGAGTTGTATGCCTGGATCGACTGCACCTATTTACAGGAATGGTGCTGTACTCTCGACGGCTGTGCACTCATTGATGCGGACTGGGACCACTTCTCAGAAGGTGCAGGGGTATTTTATATCGTTGCTGGGGGACTTCCTGTTTGTCGATAAGTCCAGTGATCGTATTCGTCCTGCCGTCTTTCCGTTAACGAACGAGATTCCGGCCATTCGTGGTTATGCATGGGGAGCGGGTACGTTAGCCTACTTATATAGGCAGTTGGGGATGTCCTCGAGGGCGGACTGCTCCGGTATTGCTGGCTGTTTGACTCTGCTACAGGTCTGGATTTGGGAGTACTTTCCCGATTTTCGACCGGGCAGTCCACGAGATGTTTCACCGACGGCTCCACGCGCGATGGCCTGGACTGGTATTGGTCATCCTCTGCAGCACGACAGCAAAGTTAAGGAGTATCGTGCGATTCTGGATCATATGACAGCAGATCGTGTGATGTGGGAGCCATTTGGTCATCGACCGCAGCAGTTTCATGCGACCACCACCTTCATGGGGACGTTGCGTTTTATGGACATAGTTGAGGCGTACCAGGCTGATCGGGTGCTTCGACAGTTAGGCTGCGTCCAGATCATTCCTTCTTCTATGCCTGCACTTGATGAGGAGTGTCGGCCAGCGCACGGAGGAAGGGGGTACAAGGTTAGGTACGGTGGCCGGTATGAGGATCAGCCTTGGACTAATATTCGGGCACATCGCATAATTCCTAAAGCAATATCCAGTGAATTTGAATACCCAGGGGAGATGGCTCCGGATTACATGGAATGGTACGAGAGAGTATCTCATCCGCGGATCATACCTCCAGACGAAAACGAGGAGGAGGAGCAGGTGATGATGACCGGGGGATCACAAGCGGTAAGAATTAGTAAAGTATTTACTCATTTATTTACGTATGTTTAATTATATATATGATGTTGTTCAACTTTTTTATATGACGGTTGTGTACTGTGTTTCAGGCGGCGACCTTGTTGATGCGACGCTTCGCAGAACTCCATCACTACGCTGACGATCCGGAGGCCCGACTAGCATTCATTGACCAGTTGTACCAGTCATACAGACCGTTGCTTCCGCCTCCCCCCCCACCACGTACTTCGAGACGCGAGGGGAAGCGCGGCCGTCGTTGATTTTATTGTCACAGTGGATTATTTATTATTTTCTTGCATCATGGATTATTTAGTATTTTGTTTGTAACTTTTATGTTGGACTAGTAGCGGTATTTTCAGTTGGTTTTTATGTTGGTTTTTTTAACAAGAAACTTTGAACTTGAATTTTCTTTAGTATTTCGTATGTTTTTCTAATGTTGGATTCGTAATCAGCTGCATCATACTTTATGGTATTTCATAAAATATCATACATAAGAACAAATAACAAGCAAACTATAATACAGTACGGTGCCTATCTAAATCAAAAACGGGTTGTCTTTGGCTCCAGGGTAACCCATATTCGGGGGAGTTGGGAAATAATCCGCCCACATGGCCTTCCACAATTTGTGACGCTCACGGTACAGGCTACGATAATGTGCTGTCGATCGATCACGATTACCTTTCCACAGAGGATGTTTTCTCGGCATTGGACAGTCTTCTGTCATGCGTAGCCTCAACCAATGTGCACCTGTGTTCATTATCCACAACACTCCAAAAGGTGCATGGTTACCCGGCATGGCCCTCAAAGGATAGTATGTAGCACACTCCATTGTCGATGACAAGCGACAAATGACCCAATTGTGGTGTGTTGCGAAACCAAACAGGTCAACGTCGTGGAGCCAGTGCGTTGACGGTACCGGATCAGGGCTCATTGTGCCTATACGCCACATTGCCGCCTCCACACCTCCATCCAATGACACCGCGTATATGTTCAAGTATAAAGGATCCTTGATCTCCCCGAACAATACCATCCTCTGTTTTATGAAACTTGACTCATCACCCGTAACAGCATGTGACAAAACACGAAATCCGCAGTGTCCGTCCCCAATAACATTATACCAGGCAATCAAAAAAGGGTTCATGAAACCGACTAGGGACTGAAAGAACGGAAACGTGCCTGTAGTAGTGTAGTTCAGCTCCAGGGGACCGTTTGGGGCAGAGGCCCAAGATCCATCACTGGACTCAGTGTTAGCTTGCACGGACGGACCTGTTGTGTTGGTTGACTGCGACCTCAACGGAGTGGAAGACTTATCAGTCCTAGCAGTCTTCTTTCTGGCATGCTCTACTCCGCTCAGTAACCTACCCGTACCAGATGACTTTCTCGGCTTAGGATTTGGTGAAGGGTCGACTAACCCTGACTCCTCAGGATGTAACGCAGAATTCAAAACGTCGATGTAATGATCCCACATGCATGGATCGCTTTTCCGAATTTCGTCAATAAGCCCGTCTAAGGTGAAAACATCACTGGCTGGCAAAGCTTCATCCCCAGTATACACAAGAGTTCTCCAGTACACGTGAACATCATCCAACTTCACACGACGTCCCCGAGCCAATAATCTGTGCATCGTACACGCACACGGCAACCCACAAGTTGTCCTAAGAACACAGACACAATCGTCGTACACACGGTCACCCAACTTGTACATACGAACCAATTCTGCCTCGAGCATCTTCAACGCCTTACGACTAACACGAAGATTCAATTTTTCGAGAACCGGTGGCAGGTGTACGACTCTTTTAGAGCGTGACTTCTCCAACTTCACTCGTATCGCTGAATGTTGACGACCGATCTGCTTGTCTATTCTTTCAAACAAGCGATCCAATGTGGCGGTTGACGTACCAAGAGCTTTCTTAAGTGCTGCATGTGCGGACTCGACAATGGAGGTTGTCGTGTTCCCAAAATGGAGAACTTGATTGGTGTATGCATGAAGAAAGTTTCGATCATATTTCTTCAACCAAGTATCAGTTATGTAAACCGGGATTCTAGTTAGCTCGTACCTTTGTCTGAAGTCATCCCAAGCTGCGACCACATCTGGGACAGTATTGGCATACAGTACTCGTCCCCAACCATATTTCATGAAGTTCTCGACAGCAGATTTGCGCTTCCACACTTTATGGGCACGGATTTCAATACAGTTTGTAATATGCCAAGTACATAGCAAATTCTGGGTATATGGAGTTGGAAATACAAGAGGAATGGCCTCCACCGACCCCATCTCTCGATCGGTCACAATGACATTCGGCACCTTATCACCAGTGAGCATCCGTAACTTACGCAACACCCATATATACGAAGGCTTGTCTTCATATCGGAGGAGGGCATAGGCGATGACGAAAGATTTTCGAACAGGTGTAATCCCAACCATCTCCACTAATTTCATATCGTACGTGTTTGTTTTGTACGTTGCATCCATAAGCACGACTTGATGGTAAGTCCGGTACATTTTAACAGACTCGGGATGCGCCATGAATATACGCTCCACCTCCAACGTAATCTCATTCTCAAAGAAAAAGTGGACGTACTGCTCCCTACGCGCCAGAACAAGCATCTGCTCAACTGCATTCCTCCCTTCTCTTGACGTAGCCCTCAATTTAGCCCCAATATTGTAAATCGTGTTTATCGAAGGTCGAGGTTTACCTGGGTTCATGTTATGAAGGCCCTCCAGAACTTTAGCCGGTTGAACATGCGCCTTCAGAGACGTAATAACGAAAGTCTTCTCAACGTCATCCAGAGCTGCTCGACGACAATGACCGTCACGGTACTCAAGTAACTTGTGATTATGTACGCCAGTTGGACCCACGGTAAGAATCCATCTTTCCCGATCAAGGGTTTGACAGGCTTTCACCCAAAATCTGCACCCAATCTTCTTAGATTCCCTTGTACCTGTCTTCGGATGACCGTATCGATCACATTTAAAGTAATTAGCACCAAGATCTGAAAGCTCATCTCTTCGACTTTTACGCTGGTTGCTGGCTTTGACCAGGTTAATTCCGATGGCTGACGCTATTTCGTTAGCGTAATTAAAAGCTTCGTTCGAGCTACCGAAGGGGGGCGCAAATATGAAGCAACAACGGTAGTCAATGCCATCCCCACCAAAATCCTCCGGATACACCTAAATCAAAACATAAACGACCCTTTTACACCGTAACTTATAATGAAACTTAAAATAAAAAAATGTGACCACAACATTGAAACGTTAAAACATAAATAAATAAATAAGTAAATAAACCAAAAAATAGGACAAAACGTGGAAAAGGCAAGTTTTACGGATCATTAAAACGTGGGAGATTCACGTTTCACGGATGGGTAAAACGTGAGAGCACCACGTTTTACCCATGGGCAAAACGTGGGAATACAACGTTTCACCCATGGGCAAAACGTGAGAGTTCAACGTTTCACCCATGGGCAAAACGTGAATCTGTCACGTTTTACCCATCCGTGAAACGTGACCTTTTCACGTTTTACCGGTCCGTGAAACGTGACATTCTCACGTTTTGCACTTTATTACGTAAAGTTCGTCTTTTTCTACGTCAAATTAAAAAATTGTATTACTACTATCAAATACACGTACAAAAGTTACAATTCTACTAGATCGAACCTCATGCGATAGTTATAATTCAACTTAAAAATACATCTAAAATGCAAGTTAAATAAAATAAGTAAATATTAAACAATATTTTTGTTCAAATAGAGAGAAAACTAACCCCGAAATGCAAATACGGTTGCCCGGTCCCCATTAGTTTTAGATCGAAAAATACGTAAACACTTAGTTTTAAGTTTGTAGAGAGACAAATAATTAAAGAAGAGAGTAATGAAGAAGTATGGGGTGGTGGAGGGACCAAAAACCCTTAAAATATGACAAAAGAGTAAAATACGCTAACCCATGAGGACGGTTTTAGCAAAAACAAAAACCGTCACATTATCGAGTAATTAGTAACGTTAGTATAATTAGTAAAATAATTCAAAATGTAATTAGTAATGTTAATGAGGTAAGTTAAAGGAAGGGCAAATGCGTCAATTCACGTTTTAAAGCGCCGACGATCCAGCTGAAACGCCGACGACGAGGAATAGCTCTCGGAAATGACGATATTTGTTCTTCAACAAAGGGAGAGAGCTAATGTTGATGAATGACGTGGGAGATGGTTGCTTTGTGGGTAAACTTCCTCGAGGACCACGACTCTCAACTCTGAATTGATTCCTCAACTTATCACAAATCCTCGTTTGTGACTAAATTATTGATCGATTTATTATAACGGGTCAAATGCTATCTATTTGTATAGAAGAAGATAAAAATATTACCCCACCGTTATAACAAAGTGATGAATAACTCTGTCACAAGGAAGATAAATTGTTTTCTTATTTGGTTTACTAGTTTTTGCCCGTGCAAAATTGCATGGATGTATTAAAAATGGGTTACTCCCTCCATTCAACTCCACTTGTCACTATTCATTTTGGCACATTTGCCGAGGCGCGTTTTACACTAGCGATATCTTTCATTTTACATTAGCAAAAATTTTAAAAATTTGATATTCATAATGTAGTCATAAAGACGAATCAAACAAAATCACACATGACTATATTCTCACTTATAGATTGTCGAGAATATCGAAGATTCCTCTCAAGTTGAATAGTGTCAAAAAAAGAAATGTGAAGAGTGGAGTTGAATGGAGGGAGTACTATATATTTAAAGTAAATAGATACTTCACATAAGAAAGAATATGAAAAAATTATCATATCAAATGAAATGTTGTGCTCTTTAACACGGTTGAATTTGAGTAAGTGCAATTGTATTACTCAAATGAAACCTGATATCAAAAAGGTGCAAACCACCTTGACAATCACCTCGGAGCGCATATTAGCCTATATCTGAGTCGAAAACTCAAACTATAATCCGTCGATAATGACTAATGAGCCAAAACATGAGCAACTTTACTATTGTTCCTTCTTACAAAACAAAATTCTATCAACTCAGAACCGACACTACATTAGCAAAATAGATAACCGAGATCTATCATTCTTTAAAAGAACTAATATGTAGGCAATTAGGTTCTAGTATAATTGGCTTCACACCCACCTAACCCAGGCCACCATTATAAAACCAAGCTTCGCTGCTTTGGCCTAGACAATATCGAGTTCATTGTTGCCTGGTTGACTTACTACAACTCATCCATGATGCCTAAATAGTCACGGATCATCACACACATACAACTTCTCACTCACAGCTGCATCACTATTACCTTCCAAATGCCTTCTGAAGGTACATGTCCACCCTTTTTTAATACCCATACAACTCCTTGTTACTTGTCCTATATTCCCTATTATAGCATCCCATCAAACATCAAGTTAGCACCTTTAACAATTAATTTAGGGATCCAATTTTTTCCTCATGGTCATGGATACATAATTGCGTTCATTCCTTATTGCTCATATTAGCACCACTTTACAACCCTGTCGTCAGTACTATAAATATGTCTGAACCATTTCGTCTCTGTTTTTATCCTCTTTTCCTCCCAAATAGTGCTCGAGAAAAAATTGAGGTAAAGCGTGAGCATCTGATTCCACTTCTCGTCGGAACCTGCAACAGAACAGATCCACTCCTCTAATCATCCGCCACAAATTTTTTTACCTTAAGGAATGCTCTTACTAGAACATCTCCACAAAAACGATGCAAAGTAACAAATAAAATAAATATAAATACAAAATTGACTACTTTTATTATGAAAGTCAACCAAATAGATATTTGTTCACAATGTCACAACCAACATAACAATTTGCAAAAAAAAGGAAAAATATGATAACGATATACGTATCTTTCTTATGTTATACGGAGTAGGAGATTATATTTGTCAATTCTTTGTAATTTTGAGATTTCCCAGAGGAAGAAATACATAAGTGGGTAAATGTATCGTTTTTCTTGTACACTCGGAAATCTACCCAGTTGTTCGATATTTTTCCGACAAAGTCGCCGATGTTACCAACTGTGTCGAGGGAGAAACACACCCATGTTAAAACTCGCCAACAATATTCCTCGCGACAAAAAAAGGAAAAATAAAACACAATACTGTAACTTGTTATTTTCATTGTAGCTACGCATAATCTCAAGCAAATTTGAGCCAAAGATTAAATGACAACTATATATTGTTTCCTACCGAGGAAATATCATGTGAGAGCGTCTCACATAGAAGAACATACCAAGATAAGTAACCTGTGAGACCGTTAAGAAAAGTGTTTAGTCAAAAGGCTTCCATAGAAGTCTAAATCGAACCATTCCTGCGGAGAATCTCCAATGCAATCGAAAATCAGGTATGCATTCACAAAGTTCAGTCCCCGTTTCAAAATGAAATTATTCTCTGCACAAACGGAAATGTAAGAGTCAAAACCCAGAAATTAAAAACCCTCAATTACACAATTTTTTGGGGAAATAAAATTTGAGGGTGAAAGATGTAAACTTTGTGAAAGGGTTTAGGCCGTACTTGCACAACATACAAAGTGAGTCAACCATTTAGGCATCATGGAACTGGATGCACATACAACATTGTGATACCAATGCACAATCAATTGCAAAGTCAGGGAAAAAAAATCAAGAATTCACATTTTCACTATCACCGAACAACAAACACAACTACATACGAAAATTGTAAATTAATTAATACGCATGATATAGTATCAATATATTATACCTTCAAGATGAGAAAATATTTAATAAGGATAGTTTAGTAAGCGGAGTAACCGTATATGTAACGTGTGGAAAATCTTTGAATTGTAACAGTATGTGCATCCAGTTACATATATGGATGGAAATCCTTGACAATTCCTATTTTATACCTTCAACGGCTTTGGAAGCTCCAACAGATAAAACCACGTCAAATCATCATCCAAGAATAAAAACATGTAAGTAAGCGGAGTTTGTCTGTGAATTAAGTCCTAACACCTAATTAACTCTTTTGACATAAACCAAGCAAACCTCCTGAAGAAACCTAACAAAACCACAAACCATACACACACACGGAGTATATAAATATAAGTTAGAAAATCGATTATGACCTAAAAAACAAAAATAAAGAAAATGTTGCCCACAAAAAATGAATCAAAGGTAACCTACCATTAAAAGATTGATGTGAATAGAGGGTGGAGGCTGCAGGACCAACGAAAGAATAGGAAGTGGCAAGACCAAGTGACCAACGAAAGAACAGGAAGCGGCGACGAAGTGACAGCAACAACAAAGTTATAAGTATTCGTAACAACTTTCATTCCTTGCAAAAGGGTCTGATTATTGCTCCTTTCTTGAGCTAACTGAAAATAATCTACCCCTATAATAATTTGACTTAGATTATTAATATGGGACCTATTGGATGAGTTTGCAGGTGCACTATTGTAAATAATAATGACGATGATGATAGTTGTAGAGGGGGGTTAACGTTAACCTGGTTGAGGGAGGTGGCTTCAGAGCAAAAGGCAAAGCGGGTCTGGGATAAGTTGTTACCGGTGAGGTAGCGGTCCACAATCAAAGCTGCTGGAAATGGCGTCACTTTGCCTTGCTATGTTGTTGGTAATGGTGAAAATTTCCAGTGGCTTGCCTGCTTTTGAACCAATCATATAGTTTCATAGTCCTTCATTTCATTTATTTTCCAGCATTAAAAATGTGTTAATTAACTTTGGCGTAAACAATATATGTTACCTAAATCAAATTACCATTTATGTCTCGGCAAAAAATGACGTAGAGATTCGTATTTGTGTTTATGTTACAGAGAGAACAATAAATTTGTGGTAATATTATTGGAGAAGAACAGGGCATGGCGTTGTGTCTGTGTAATCTTGTTATTTTTTTCAAAAATTCGATGATTGCACGGAATGACTTCATTTAGTCGATTTAAGAGTATACTTTCATTGATAAGAATTAACTAATTATCCCTCCTGATGTTTAAAAAATTTACCTCATCTTAAATAACTGGCAAATTTACCTCATCATACATCAAATTATACTAATTTTGCTTTTTGCTTGATTTGGTTTCATCCGGAGTTAAGATTTGTGTAAATTCAATTATTTTCCTTGCCAACAGTTAATGCTCAAACTATTAAAGAAAAAAAAGCAGGATCAAGAAATGAAAAATCAATAATCAATAATCCGAAGAAGACAGGAGAAAATTGTACCTTGGGAAAATTTAAGTTTGAAAATTTGAAGTAGATATCCAGTTCGGTTCTCAGATATGACGGTTCTGATTTTGGTTCGTCTTCCTTTTTCTCCGTCGGAAAGCTGCTGCGGCTATTGTTGTTACCATTGTTTTTCTTCTTACCATTTTCTCCTCCTTCTAATACCTTCACCATGACACAATTTTCAGACCCTATTGGCTAAGTATAGTAGATTCTTACGTCATGTGTTATTACTTTAAAAAATCGGTAAAGATGACAATAAAATTTTATACCGTGTTACCTATTTATTTTGACAGGATATAATAAGTTGATCACCAGTGGTATATCTCTTAAATATTCATATTCCTATAATAAAAATAATTTTTGAAAAAAAAAATCAAATAATTGTTCATAACTTCATATGTGACATGTTTTGCAACTCCCGGTTCAGATCTCAATTCAATTAACACTTCTATTTAATTCATAAAATTATATAAAATTCATATATCAACGAATAAAATCATTTGATATAAAACCACCAAAACAATTAAAATGAAAAATGCACTATAAGAGTAATACCGGACCGATCTGAATAGCCTCAACACCAATGTGTACCGGACCACCGCTGCCCTCTGTCACCCGGCCTCCTCATCGTGCCACCGTGCCCTTTCTCACCCTCAGATCGCCGGACCACCGTTGTCAGTCTCCTCCGCACCCGGTCCCTCTCCTACTTCTCCCCTCTCCCCTGAAACTAACTCCTCACCGCTCATCCCCTTGTAACTCACGCATCTGCCATATCCTCCGCAACCGTCTATCTGCCATCTGACGCATGGTGCCTTAATTGAAAAAAAATCAATAAATTAAATCAAGAAAGTTTTGAAATGGAATATGATTAAGCAAGTTTTTGAAATGGAATATGAAATATGATGTGATAATGATTGGGAAATAAAATAATACTGAAATGAAATGAGATAGGATATGGGATTTGGTGCTTCATGGTTAGACATTGGAAATCAGTGACTTTATTGCCTGAATTATTTGCAAACCAACTTTGAAAAGATGATTAAGAATTAAGATTAAGAAGTAAATTATAAAAAGATGTTTCGGTGATTGGCAGTAAGATTAGACTTATTCGGTGAGAATTTGGTGAGAATTGGCGTAAGGAAGGAGGATGGGAAGTGGGAGGTGGGAGATGGGAGATGGGAATGAGAATTGAGAATTGAGAATTGAGAATTTGAGATTGAGAAGGGAGTTGAAATTGTATTTGATAACTGCCCATCACTTGGGGAGTTACATGCGGTTGGTAGTACCACTGTCAGTTACGAAAATCCATCTAATCTAATATAGTAGGTTGACATTGTCAATTACGGAAGTTACTTTGATTTATGCCCTTTTTCTGTTGCCACATCACCAGCCACATAAGATCCATGTAAACTTTTCTATTCAACATCCTACGTGGCTCAACGTGGGAGAGTTATTTGCTCCTGCTTTATATAATAAGGGATATTGATTGAGAATATTTCATTGGGTTATTTAACGACAATAATATCAACTATAGGGCGTCTTCCCAAAATAATACTAATTTCAATAAATCTGAGAATAATACGTATCTTTGGAGTAGTTAAACCAGAGTAGTATAAGTAACTTTATAACTTGCTACATCAGGTCACCTAATTACAGTAATATTTAACCTACTACTTATCCTCCATCCTCCTCCTTAGACCTAGATAACGGGTGAACCATGTCAGGTCAGCTTCAGGTCAGGGCACTTTCGGGTTATAATAATCGGGTTGACTTCGGGTCGGGTCGGGTCGGATAATTTTGGGTTCGAGTCATTCTCGGGTTTGCTGTTTTCAACTTTTTTAGGGATATCGACTCGTTTTCTATAATAATAGTGTGGACATGACATAGGTCCACCCCGACGCGGCCACGCGCGGGTTTGGGGAGGTGAATGAATCTCCATATGAGATGGTCAAATTGAAATTTAAATCGAAGTAGGAGTCGCCACCGAATTTTGTGGTTATTCGGAACCATTCGAGCCCACTCTATGTCGTAGTGCGCCATATACAAAATATGGCCCATTTCCGATGTCAGAGTTTATCGGGTTCGTCCCTTAGCATTTGACACCGATACCGACATTATCGGATATCGTATATTGAATGACTCTCGTTGCCAATGGATTCGGACATCCGGAAACCATGGTTCTGAGTAAGGGGTGAGGGTACGTGTTGGGAAGTTCACTAAGAACACCCAACCCCGCCCGCACTTAGCGGCCTTTACTAAGATATCGTTCGTTTTTTATGTACACGCGTTAGTTCGACGGTTGAATGATATGCAAAGATTATTTTCCCTAGACATGTGAGAGAAAAATAAATGGGTTGCTAAGTCGTTTAATGCATGTTAAACTAATAACGTCAAAGTTATTTTAGCATGTGAAGTTCGTTTTAGTCTAATAAAACAAAAGATGAAAATAAATTGCTACAAACACGAGAAAACGAGTTAGTAACGATGAATAAATTGAATAAAGATGTAAATAAATAATATGCATGATTTTTGAAAAGATTTATGTCACGTGATGGATTAGCACGCGTTGACCGAGGTCAAAAAAAGGTATTTATCGAAATATGTCGCGAAAGTCGCTTTTTATGTAAGATTCGAAAAGAATAAAAAATAGAAAAGCGAGGAAACGAAAGAAAAAGAGGACCCGACCAACCAGGCCACCGCGCGAGTCGCCTGACAGGCGCGCGACTCGTGTGGCGGTCTGTTCGGTTTTTTTTTTTTTTTTTTTTTTTTTTTTTTTTTTGTCGAAAATCGTTAATTTATAAATCGCTTACAAATATAGGTTAATTTATATCTGATTCATATTTTCGATATTCGTCGTATTCGATATTCGATTATGAAATCGATATCGAATAGTCGGAATGATTTTAGAAAAGGTTTTGAAAAAAAATTTGTTTTGAACGAAAAGTAAAAAAAAGAATTTTGAACGAAAAAAGATGTTAATTCTCTCCGCGTATAAAATCGTCGAATTTTGTTTTAAAAAAAATGTAACGATTTTATTAGCATCAACGAGAATTGATTAATTTTGTTCTTGTTAGATACAATATTCGATTAGAGAATCGATATCGTATTTTAAGATCGTTATAAGAAAAAATAGTTTTTGTAGTATCGATTATTAGAAATAATGAAAAATATGTGACGAACGACCTGTATTAAAAATACAAAACGAACGACGACACGACTCGAAAAAGAACGAGAAAAACGTGGAGAAAGGAAGAGAAGAAGAGAAGAATCGGGTTTGATTTACACCCTCAACCTACATGCTTTGTTTTCTCGGGATAAGGCTCGTCGGAAAGTGGCTTAAACTTGGGAGGGTCGAGATGATGCGGGATGAGTTAAGGTGTTATTTTGGACGTGTGGTTGGACGGGTTCGGCCGGTTGGAGGGTCGGTTTCGTCGGGTTGGAATCGTCGGGAATTGCTTGGTATAACGAGGTGGTATGTGAGAATAATTTGTGAGAACTTCCGTGTGTCACGATTTTTGTGTCGTGTTGTGTGTGTGAAATTTTCTGTCTGTTTTGTGTTGAATGGAGGGTCCTATTTATAGGTGAAGAGGTTTAGGAGAGGTGTCTTGCTTGGACAACAAGAAACACCGGTTTGGATAGGAAACGTAAGAGGTTGAAAGGAACGAGAACTCGCTTTCTTGGATTTGACTCGAAACGACCCACTGGGCCTGGATTTGAGGTTGGTTTTGTAAGATTTGTACTCCGTAATAAGCCTAAACCAAATGTCCATGATTTCGAGCCCATATCCGAGTCCGTCAAAGCACGTTTACATCCAATTATCATCGGGTGTTTGGCGGGAACTATTATAGACACCTGGCGGTCAAAATGTGGGTGTCTACAGAGCCCCCACTCTGACTGAGGCTTGGACAAGGCAAAAGTCAGAGTAGCTACCAGGTCAATCAAGGATTAAAACCTGGCAGACTTCCGATCGGGTCGTTTATAGTCCATTAGACCTGCGTGAAGGGCTCGCCAGCCATAAGATAGAAATCATACCTGGGTTGATGTTGATAATGTCGCGGGAGCTGCCTTGGAAGCTATGGGTATACCTGTTTACAGGTACATCCTGTCTTAGAATTGCGCGGGAGCTTGCCTTGGAAGCTATGGGTATATTTGTTTATAGATATATCCTGATTTTTCAGTAGAAAATGTCGCCTGAACTTTCCACTGGGGAACTTTTCTTAGAATTTCTCGGGAGTCTTGGGTGTACCTGTATGTTGATACATAATAACTTGCATGCAGTATCTAGGCAAAATACCGACTCATGCTGGGGAAGAAATAATTTTTGATTGATTTTTGGAAAGAAAATGCTGAAGAATTTTTTTTGAAAGTTTTTGGAAATAAGAATGCTTGGGATGACTTGATTCCTGATCAGATTCTGACACGGATTCCTAAAGTCTCTGGTTAGGCCTGTATGCCTAGATGAAGTGTGATAAAAATTCCTATTCCCGTGGTGACTAGGAAAGGGATTTTCTCAAATGGCTAAGTTTTGCGAATTTTAAAATGAGAATTTGAAGAGAGAGATATACCGACCGACTCGACTCTGGACGCGACAAGACGAGTTGACAGACACGACTGGACTCTCTAAGGATTGGACCGTGACTCGGTAGGGGATGGGCCACCTAATATGACAAGACTCTTAAGTTGCGCTATTCCGTAGCCTAGGCGAGTGACAACACGGTCGAATCCTCGGAATGAGACTGTTTCCGTACGACAGGGCTTTGTGGTAGCAATGCCGTAGACTGGTGTTCTTTTGGATATTCTTTTGATTTAGGGGTACATTCCCAAAGTGGGTATTGCTTCGAGTCCCTGACCAATTCTCGTCTTCAACTGAGCCGAGTACTAGGACACACTATAGAAAGGAGGCTAGATCTTTATTCTTTGAATTTATCTGGATTTTGTGAGTGAATGGAAAACTTCTGCCTAGGAGAAGCCCCCAGGATGACAAAGCCAGCTGCTGAGAACATGACAGTGTCGTGACCGGAATGATGATGCTTTTTCGAATTTGTGTGAATGTGAATGGTTGTGCCTTTGTCGAAAGGCTGCCTACGTATTCACGTGTAGTGAAATCAAACCAAGCCGTAGTTCAGTGGATTGAAAAATATATAATGGTGCCTAGTTTACTAGGGCTTTGTGTGTAACTAGCCACAACGATGGTGTAGGCTAGGTGCATTCCCAGTGATGTCTTGATCAAAGGGCTAGAATAGTTAGGATGTTGATCCTGTGGCTGTGAGCGTTCTCCGGGGTAGCCCCCAGAGGTGGTGTGAACTTATTTGGGCATGTTCTATGCCGACTGCAAGTTGAGTTCCCGTGTTTGGGGCTGGTAATTGGTTTAGATGTTTTTGGGAAATGTGGAGCTAGGTCGCAAGTGGCTTTGATGTTTCGAAATCTAGAGCTCGATTTTGTGGAGCTAAGGCTTCGAGGGTAAGGTATTGTAATGTGGTAAGAAAGGGGGAAGTCGAGTAAAAATGACTCGGACTTCGATCGGGCAGGTTGATAATGCGGGATCTGGTTTCCATGTCTGGCCCTAAAGGTTAGGGTGTATCCTATGGAGCTTGAATCCTCAAAATTCTGGGCTGTCTCTAGCCTAGGTCTCGAGAAGGTCTTGAGGGTTGTAATGTGGGAAGGCTAGATGTGGTGTTAGCTGACCAGCTTGACTGTCTCTCCTTTATTGGATGGTATGGGTATTGATAATTTTTGAATTGACCGTTTCACGGTCATGGGTTTTTGAATTCTTTGGGTTGACCTCTTAGCCCCGGTCATGGGATTCTTCATTTGAGTTGACCGTGTCTGGTCGAGAGATGTTGATAATTCTTTTTTGATCATGGCCAGCTTTTTTGTTTTGGCCTTTTGCTTTTTTTCTCTTGGACTTTTGATTTTTTTGTCCAGCTTTTTTTTTGTCGGTCAGACTAACACCTAAGGTAGGGACTGGCTAGTCTTATTGGATGAGTGTTTATTGTGGGAAGTGGGCTTGCCTCCCGTCTTGAACCCAAACTAGAAGACTACCCAGATTTGTCATAGGATTCGATATGCTCCTGCTACGGGTAGCTATGTGGCTTTCTATACCAGACATGGAATAGGTAAAAGGAAAACACGGGCTCGGTTTCCTGCAGTCATTATAGATGTGCCTATAATAGTCACGTGCGTGTGTTCACAGTGTATGATGGTGTTCATCATGTTCTCGGAAACACATAAGGAAAGAATGTATGAGAAATAGAAAAGCTGATTTTATTGAATTTTGAAAAAAGAGGACATAATACAACTGACTTTGACTCTGACTTTGATTTGGAAATGAGGATGTAGGGTATCCTAGACTCGAACTCAGACTTAGACTCAAATCAAATCCGGACTCGGACGCTCGGTTGGTTGTTTTTTTTTGGTAAGGTCTTTGATTGGAGAGAAAGACGGGTGCCACGACTCGCCTAAACTCGGCTTTGCGCAAGTGCAAGAGAGGGAGTCAAACTAGACACGGCCCGGGGTGACGGGTCGACAAAGACTCTTGGACCGGGATACTCGAACGTTGATCTAGACGAGGTAACGACTGCGAATTGGACTCGAGCTGCATAAGGGTGAATCCGAAAATGGGGGCGACCGTGTTTGACCGTATCACGTGCTCGGACCAACCGTGGTGACCTAACCCTAGGTGACTTGAGTATTTGTAGCATAGGTACGACTCGAAGAAGGCATCATAAGGACGCCGGTGCAGGATGAACGTAGGGTACCCCTTAAGGTGTCCGTGGTTGACTGCTCGGGTGGAGGACAGCCCCCGAGTGAGACTAAAGACTTTGATAGGACTCAAATGGTGCGACATCTAAGTGACTCGAAAGTGGGGTACGTGAGCCAACACGTGTAAGACCTGATCCTTAGAGCAAACGCGGTTGATCGCCCTGCTAAAGGGTAGCCCCCGAGTGGGAGTGAAGACCGACTCCTAGACGGGTGACTCGTGGATGGTAGACTCTCCCTGGGTTTTGGCAAAGTGGGCCTAGTCCCGTTCGAAGAAAGATCCGTGTGTGAAATCCCCAGACTTTGGACTCGATTGTGTAAATGGGCTTCCCTTTGTAGGAGTTTGTCCTACGTAGGTGGACCGTGCCTTGACAAATAAGGCGGACTTGGGATGGGGTAGAAACTCGTGATGTAAGATCGACGGAGTTTCGACGCTATAGATTCTAACAACTTATGACAAGACCCGACACTGCTAAATACGGGAAGTCCTAAGAAGAAGAAAGTTTTGAAAAGGGAATTTGGATTTGAAAACCGAGCAAGGTCGGATTGGAAGGCCCGATTTTTTTGAAAAATCGAAAAAAAAGGTTACCGGGCCGAGATTTTGAATTTTTTTGGAAACTTTGGACAGCATACCGGCTAAAAATAGGCAATTTTAAGTCAAAATCATAAGTCCTAAATTTGGTAGCTTTCCGGGTTTTGAAAAATAGATGGGTTTGAAAAGATGCGGGTTTTTGAAATGACGGCTTTTGAAAAAGACCAAAGAAGATCAAGTAGCATGTAGTCACGGAAACTGTATAATGACACCATGTATGCTCTTAGTCTAAGTCTCGGTCGGTCGAATAGGGTCTATACCAACGACGATCGCTTTCTCGCAAATCAGGACGGACTTCCTAAGCCGAGTTGTTCTTAGAACATGCCGTAAAACCCATGCGAGTTCCGCCATGGAAGTCTTTAGTGCACCCATTTAGGAATGCACCGCGGTATAGTGGGACGTCGGTTACAAGTAACCGGCCCGGGAAAGAATTGGGTTATGCATGAACCATTGAACTAAAACGTGTACATTACTATTCGAACGATTTCTTTTCGAGTCTCACCCTGAGGATGCCGATGGTAAGTGACTCATCAGTTGATCCCCAGCGGAGTCGCCAAATTGTGGACATGACATAGTGTGGACATGACGTAGGTCCACCCCGACGCGGTCACGCACGGGTTTGGGTAGGCGAATGAATCTCGTGGTGAGATTGTTCTCGGGTTCGAAATTTAAGTCAAAGTTGGAGTCGCCACCGAATTTATGGTAATTCGGAACCATTCGAGCCCACTCTATGTCGTCATGGACTATACACAAAGTACGGCCCACTTCGATTTCAGAGTTTATGGGGCCGTCCCTTTGCATTGCGATACCGATACCATCTACACCGGTATCGTGTAAAGAATGACTCTCGTGCGCCAACAGTTTCGGGCATCCGGAAACCGAGGTTCTGAGTAAGGGGTGAGGGTACGTGTTGGGAAGCCCACTAAGGACACCCAACCCCGCCCGCACAATGGCGGCCTCTACTAAGACATCGTTCGTGTTCGTGTACGCGCGCTAGTAAAACGACTAAATGATATGCAAACAGCGTTTTCGGCTAAGCATGCCAATTATTGGTTAACTACGTCATTTTAATGCATCTTGATTCACGTCAAAGTGATTTAGCATGTGATGTTCATTTAAGGCAATAAATGGCAAACATCGAAATAGAAAACTCGTAAATAAATTACAAATTACACGGGCGGAATACAACCCGGAATTCACAATACAACGAGCAATAAAATAGAATAATCGAATAGAATATGGTAAACGTTAGCTAGAAACGGACCCGTATATAATAAATATAAACTAGACCGTAAGTTGTGCAAACGGACGAACTTCAATTAAATACACATTATATTGTGTATTAAACGGAGGACGGAGATATGGAACCTAGACGTGGTGCTAGCCCGATCCCGAATCTCGATGCCTTGTCCCGACTTATCACATCGAGGAATAGAGTCTAAATTAATGATCATGTGTCGGATACGACTAAAGAGTCGTCGACACAAGATTAATAGTGCGAGACCGTCGATCAAAGTCGTTTTAAGTGATATGATATGCATGAGTTTTGAAAAATAGGATCACGTGATTGACTTTACACGTGTCGACTAAAAGTCGTAAAAAAATGACGAGGCTCAAATGATGATCAAAGCGCTCGGTTTTCCAGGCTACAGAGTCCACTCGATCGAGTCATGGCACGGACTCGGTCGAGTGTGCCCTTAGAGGAGCTACTGCCCGATTTTTGTAGTGCTACTCGATCGAGTGCACAAGCCTTGTGCACTCGATCGAGTGCCCTCTGTACGGGTGTTTAATTTGTGTTTTAAGACGACCCATTTTATAGCTTTTATGTTTTTTAATCGAGATGCAATTACGCTAAATATAAATATTGTCCAATTTATATTAGTTTAAATCTCGATGGCTCGTCATACTCGACATTCGGTTATAGAACCGACATCTAGTATTTAGAGCGAATTTGCAAAATCGAGTTTGATCGGGCTAGAAAAAATATCGATTCCCTTCGCGTCATAATGTCGTAATCAATCCTTTCGGATCGTGTGACAATTAATTCGGCGTCAATGGGTTTCGTCCTAATCCGATTTGTCGATGATTCTTTAGAATAATATTTTGAAAGAAATGTGGTCGGACATATTTAACGACGAATCTCCACGATCTATTACGCCCTTAAGTGTTTAGGGCGGCGCACCTCGAAGGGCGCCACCTCCAATACGACTTGTAAAGGGATTAAATAGACTTTAGGCGGAATTCGTAATTAAACATATTCGACCCAAAAATTCGACCGTCGTTGCAAACTTAAGTCCTCGGCATTTTAATATCGTAATTTGGCCTTAAGGCCTACGATCGTTAATTTAGCCTCAACGGACTTTGCTCGGATCGTTTTGAAAATAGTTTTGTTAAATAATTATACGCGGTATTAATATTATAACAAAATGTAAATGACGATAATTAAATGTTAGAGGTTAGAATACGATAAGTAAATGTTAGATGTTAGTTGACATAAAATAAAATGTTAGATTGCGATAAATAAAATGTTAGTAACAAAATTAAAAATGTTAGTATTAGTGTTAGTAGTAGTAGTAGTAGTAGTAATAATAATAATAATAATAATAATATATAGTAATAATAATAATAATAATAGTGTATATACATATATATTCAAAAAAGAGAAGGGAGAAAGGATGTCGGGATTTGAATTACACCCTCAACCTACATGCTTAATTGGTCTCGGAAACGGACTCGTAATAGCGACGGGAGCGCGGGAGTGTCGAGATATGTAGGGTGAGTTATGGTGTGTGTCTTTGACGAGTTTTGATCTCGAGAATTTGAATGTGTATGTGTGTATGTAGATGATGGATGATTGAATGTTTGAAGGTGTGTTTGATGGTTGATGTATGTAAAGTTGTAGTGTGATTAAGGTAAAAAGTTATGTGAAGGTGGTAAAAAGGTAGAAAAAGTGTTGTGTAATGTGTTGGGGTGATGGGGTATTTATAGGGAAATACCCCGGTTTAGGGTCACTCGATCGAGTGGTGCAGGTGCACTCGATCGAGTGCCCGGCTTGGGTCTGGTTTGGCGGGTTCATGGCCTTACTCGACCGAGTGAGTATGAACCACTCGATCGAGTGTGTGTGAACGGAGGGAGTGTAAATAGGGAATGATTGTTGACCATTTTTGAAAGGATTTGGTTGTTGTGACCTGATTCATTTTGTGTATTTGGACATAATGTGAGGCTGGTTCGTCTCGGGATTCGACTTTGACCGGGTTTTGACTCCGTCGCTAAAAGACGGTTTTATTTCCAGTGACGGTTTTGACCCAAATTAGTCTCATTTTATTGGAAACGGCCCACTGGGCCTGAATTTGAGGTCGGTTTTGAGAGATTTGCACTCCGCTAAATGCCCACGTCGGATACTATTGATTCTGAGTCCATATTCGAGCGTATTAAGTCACGTTAGCGTCCGATCATCATCGGGTGTTTTGTCGGAAGCTGCTATAGACACTAGCAGGCAAAATGCGGGTGTCTACACATAGGTCCACCCCGACGCGGCCACGCGCGGGTTTGGGAAGGGGAATGAATCTCCATACGAGATGGTCAAATTGAAATTTAAATCGAAGTAGGAGTCGCCACCGAATTTTGTGGTTATTCGGAACCATTCGAGCCCACTCTATGTCGTAGTGGGCCATATACAAAATATGGCCCATTTTCGATGTCAGAGTTTATCGGGTTCGTCCCTTAGCATTTGATACCTACCGACATTATCGGATATCGTATATTGAATGACTCTCGTTGCCAATGGATTCGGACATCCGGAAACCATGGTTCTGAGTAAGGGGTAAGGGTACGTGTTGGGAAGTTCACTAAGAACACCCAACCCCGCCCGCACTTAGCGACCTTTACTAAGATATCGTTCGTTTTTTATGTACACTCGTTAGTTCGACGGTTGAATGATATGCAAAGATTATTTTCCCTAGACATGTGAGAGAAAAATAAATGGGTTGCTAAGTCGTTTAATGCATGTTAAACTAATAACGTCAAAGTTATTTTAGCATGTGAAGTTCGTTTTAGTCTAATAAAACAAAAGATGAAAATAAATTGCTACAAACACGAGAAAACGAGTTAGTAACGATGAATAAATTGAATAAAGATGTAAATAAATAATATGCATGATTTTTGAAAAGATTTATGTCACGTGATGGATTAGCACGCGTTGACCGAGGTCAAAAAAAGGTATTTATCGAAATATGTCGCGAAAGTCGCTTTTTATGTAAGATTCGAAAAGAATAAAAAATAGAAAAGCGAGGAAACGAAAGAAAAAGAGGACCCGGCCAACCAGGCCACTGTCAGGGTTAGTCGTATCCCTAATCAAAGATACCCTAAGGTCACTAACTAATGTAGATAGCGAAGTCAGGGGTCGAACCACAAGGAGATGGGAATTCAATTATTTATCCTAAGAATTAGATTCTAGATTATAGGTCACAGTTTTGGTTGGTTTGGTAAACTAATAACTAATTACTGATAAATAAATCAATAAGGAAAAAAAGTCTAGGGTCTCAGGTTCACAATGAATATTACTCGGGTCAGGGAGTCAACTAACAAGTCAATAATCGAACTACCTAAGGTGTAGGTCCGGTCGGTACACTACAACCTTTAGATCTAAACTTAACCTGCGGTCGCTAGCATTAAGTCAGTCTACCCAACCTATCGTGGCCTAATTAGTTCTTAACCCGGTCGGCGAAAAGTCCTAATTTGCGATACTAATTAATTGAATTATGCATCAAACAATTAATCAGAGTTTAAACGATATTCAGGCAATAGTTCATACGATTAGAAACAGGTCAATTGACTATCACCCTAATAATACGCATCGATCCCCTTAAACCCTAGATGAAATCTAACTACGCATATTAATTATAATCGGACTAACAAAAGACGAATTACAATTAAACATGACGAAGACGATACGAATTAATCTACGGAAGCAATAATAAATCTACACTATAAAACAATACAAAGAATAAATTAAGACGGAAATTAAAGTAGAAACTGAAATTGAAATTAAAATTAACAATTAAGGGGATCCAAATATGTATATAAATAACGCTTATCAAACTCCCCAAACCAAACATTTGCTTGTCCTCAAGCAAACCAAACATATAATATAAGAGAGGACAAGTGATGCGAAGCACGACTAAGAGCAAGCTTACAATCATTCCACTAAAAATCGGCTCAAGTCGGTTAGAAAACACACAATGTCAAAAATATAACTAAATCAATAATCATGCCTTAAATGAACAATTGTTTGCCAACCTTTCAATCTTGCAAGACCATCAATGTCGGACTTCCTCGCGGTTATCGCTCAACACTCATAAGAACGGATGAGTATATAAATGTGAAGATAAGAAAGAATAAGAACACTCACTCGACTTATGAAACATGCATGCAATCGAATATATATGAAATCAATCTCCCCAATCAAATACGTGTTTCACCAATCAGGACCATAGTACATGCCAAGGACTTACAAAGGGTGGCTAAATGAGTAAGGGAAGAAAATGGATTGTGCCTAAGCACGTATGGGAATGTGGAGCAAAAACCGGGCCCGGTCGCAGCTACACAGTAAAAACTATCCATAAAAACCCCTAGCAAATAATGTCGAACCACCAACTAGAGATATAAATTCAAGATTAGGTGTAAGAGGGAATTTTGTCCATCCTCTCAATTAATCTCTAGTTTCAATCTTTTCGACCATTCCCCGAAATATTACAAGAAGCATATTTTTCATATTTCATTTTTTTTTTCATTTTCAATTTCTTTCCTTTTCTTTTCTTCACTTTTTTCTTTCATGCTTCTATTTTTTTTTTTCAATTTGGATAGGGGGAAGGCGAGTACAAAGTCGCACCAACGATATTACACACTAAAGTCCAAAAGATGTAAAAATCTCGAAATATGACCGATTAGTGAAGTAATTCCCAACTAAGTTCACTGCGACTGTCCCGACAGGGTAGGCTATTCTGGGTTGTAGCTAAATAATTTAGACAATAAAAACAGGCTTACAACTGCTGAAATGGGCTAAACAAAGGAAAATGACCTAAATCTACAAGGTAGTAAAAATGGATCATTTTGGCTATGTGGAGCTCATCAAAAACACAATTGCCTTTCCTCATGTACCTCCACCTCAAACCAAACACGTATTCAATATCAAGAGATGGACGTCATATTTATGCAAATTTATGTTACACATTCCATAAGGAGAAAACCACTCAATTTCTAAATACTAATGAGACCAGTTATGGATGTTACTGGCCTAGGAAGCTCTAAATCCTCAAAATTTTGTGGCTTGCCGACAAGTGGTCAAATTTACTCATTTGGCAATTAAAATTTCAAATAGGCATATCATATCAATTTAATCAAATCTCAAGACAAAACACGTTTTCAGGCACGAAGTAAGCTGAAAATTAGGACAAATCATGTTAAGAGCATTATCATCATCGCTGTTTTGCATGCTTCTACATCAGACACACCACATAAAAAATAAAATATTTTTGGAATTTTATGATTTTTTCAATTTTTTTTGGATTTTTATATTTTTTGAAAGCAGTAAAACACACGATGGAAAATGAAACACACAAAAGCACACAAACTCTCCCCCAAACCTAAATGTCACAGTGTCCTCAATGTGACTCTAAAGCAGATAAGACAGAAAATCCACAGCCGATCCTAAGGACAACTTGACCTAAGGGGAAGGAAAAACCTAAGAAAACATGAAAAACAAAAATGAAAAGGAAAGAAATTACCATATACAAGGGCAGCTCCCCCAAACCAGCTGCAAAGTGGGGGTTCGTCTTTTAGATCAGTTGTCCACAGATGACTGTGATCAAAACAGCTTAAGGCTCTCAAGAGTCGATCAAACATCTGCGCATGTGCTACACAAAAGCATAAGTAGCACCAGGATATATAGAAGACAAACAGAGACAAAGTCAATGATCGTCTTAGCCTATCAGACGAGCTAGACCAATCCTCAGCATGGTGGTCATAGTGCATAAGAAGAGTAAGAATGTTAATAGGCGGCTCGTAAGACAAGACATACACATCAAATATCTCAGATTCACCCCAAGGCTTATCATCGGGTATAGATTGCATAAAAGAAGAGTTAGAACTCCTAAGACTACTCAAAGGATCAATCTTACCGATCTCCGTGAAAGAATTATCACAATCCTCCCCACTAATCATAAGCTCAAACAAAGGGTAAAGAGAAATATAATCAAGACAATTAATAGGTGGAAGTGGGTCGTCCTCAATATAAGGGAAAAACTCAAATGTCTCTAAAATTGGTGTTTCAAAGAAATCATTCTCGCTATCCCATGTAGCCACACCTCTTCCACTCAAGGAATCGTCAAAAAGTGTATTCTTCTCTTCTTTTTCATTTTTCCTCTCAAGCTTAAGATCCTCTCTTTGGTTCAATTCTGTCTCCAAAACCTCATAATTGACATCAAATGACACTCTCTCAAAATCACACAAATCAAAATCCTTAATGTTATCCTCAATTAAAAGAGCATCATTCAGAGCATCCAAACACACGTTTAGACAGGGTTAGTCGTATCCCTAATCAAAGATACCCTAAGGTCACTAACTAATGTAGATAGCGAAGTCAGGGGTCGAACCACAAGGAGATGGGAATTCAATTATTTATCCTAAGAATTAGATTCTAGATTATAGGTCACAGTTTTGGTTGGTTTGGTAAACTAATAACTAATTACTGATAAATAAATCAATAAGGAAAAAAAGTCTAGGGTCTCAGGTTCACAATGAATATTACTCGGGTCAGGGAGTCAACTAACAAGTCAATAATCGAACTACCTAAGGTGTAGGTCTGGTCGGTACACTACAACCTTTAGATCTAAACTTAACCTGCGGTCACTAGCATTAAGTCAGTCTACCCAAACTATCGTGGCCTAATTAGTTCTTAACCCGGTCGGCGAAAAGTCCTAATTTGCGATACTAATTAATTGAATTATGCATCAAACAATTAATCAGAGTTTAAACGATATTCAGGCAATAGTTCATACGATTAGAAACAGGTCAATTGACTATCACCCTAATAATACGCATCGATCCCCTTAAACCCTAGATGAAATCTAGCTACGCATATTAATTATAATCGGACTAACAAAAGACGAATTGCAATTAAACATGACGAAAACGATACGAATTAATCTACAGAAGCAATAATAAATCTACACTATAAAACAATACAAAGAATAAATTAAGACGGAAATTAAAGTAGAAACTGAAATTGAAATTAAAATTAAGAATAATAATACCGGAGAATTCAAGATCTGAGACGGAGAACTAGGTTCAATGTATCTCGCAAAGTAAACTATACTAAGAAAACTAAGATTATAAAAATTGTGTAGAAGAAGGTAAAAGAAAAGATAAAGCTCTGCCAAACAAGAGTCAGACAACTGATATATAAAGAGTATCAGTTGGACTCAAAAGCAGGCCCAAATTCTAAGTCGAAATAAGAATGATGCGTGAGTGCCTGACGGCACTCTATCGAGTGACACACCCAAATATGGGCAGGAGCTTCACGAAGTAGCACTCGATCGAGTGCAGTAGGGGCACTCGATCGAGTAGCGCTGTAGGTCACAGCATCGCGCGCTCGACTTCAAACGGCTTTCATTTCTTCGTTACTTGTTCAAAGTGGACGTGTAATATACCTTTGGAAAGATAAGAGAAAGGGCTTTCCAACGCCACCAAAATCACTTTGATTGGAGTTGTAGAACTCAAGATATGAACGTTTGAAGTTGACCCTTGTGTAGGCGATCATTCTCTCATCTCGTTTTGTGTCTTTTCCTTCTTGGGTCTTTGTTTCTTCGTATATTCCGCATCTTCTTCCTTCGATTCCACGCTTAGATGTGAATTCTTCAATTATCGATTCCGTAATGCTCTTATTAGCTCCAAATGCATCCAAATCTACAAAATACACACAAATACGGAAGTATCGACATTCAAAGCATATTGCATCATTATTAACGAGTTAAGCACGAAAACCGAGATAAAACTAACAATTAAGGGGATCCAAATATGTATATAAATAACGCTTATCAGCCACCGCGCGAGTCGCCTGACAGGCGCGCGACTCGCGTGGCGGTCTGTTCGGGGTTTTTTTTTATTTTGTCGAAAATCGTTAATTTATAAATCGCGTACAAATATAGGTTAATTTATATCTGATTCATATTTTCGATATTTGTCGTATTCGATATTCGATTATGAAATCGATATCGAATAGTCGGAATGATTTTAGAAAAGGTTTTGAAAAAAAGTTTGTTTTGAACGAAAAGTAAAAAAAAGAATTTTGAACGAAAAAAGATGTTAATTCTCTCCGCGTATTAAATCGTCGAATTTTGTTTTAAAAAAAATGTAACGATTTTATTAGCATCAACGAGAATTGATTAATTTTGTTCTTGTTAGATACAATATTCGATTAGAGAATCGATATCGTATTTTAAGATCGTTAAAAGAAAAAATAGTTTTTGTAGTATCGATTATTAGAAATAATGAAAAATATGTGACGAACGACCCGTATTAAACATACAAAACGACCGACGACACGACTCGAAAAAGAACGAGAAAAACGTGGAGAAAGGAAGAGAAGAAGAGAAGAATCGGGTTTGATTTACACCCTCAACCTACATGCTTTGTTTTCTCGGGATAAGGCTCGTCGGAAAGTAGCTTAAACTTGGGAGCGTCGAGATGATGCGGGATGAGTTAAGGTGTTATTTTGGACGTGCGGTTGGACGGGTTCGGCCGGTTGGAGGGTCGGTTTCGTCGGGTTGGAGTCGTCGGGAATTGCTTGGTATAACGAGGTGGTATGTGAGAATAATTTGTGAGAACTTCCGTGTGTCACGATTTTTGTGTCGTGTTGTGTGTGTGAAATTTTCTGTCTGTTTTGTGTTGAATGGAGGGTCCTATTTATAGGTGAAGAGGTTTAGGAGAGGTGTCTTGCTTGGACAACAAGAAACACCGGTTTGGATAGAAAACGTAAGAGGTTGAAAGGAACGAGAACTCGCTTTCTTGGTGAAGAAGACAAAGAACTCGGCTGTTTTGGCTGATTTCGGCCGAGTGTTTGACACTCGGTCGGTAATTGCTTTAGTTTTTCGGATAGAATTCCACTTGAGATCAAATTCTACCTTCAATGGAATTGTTTAATGTTTTCGAAGCTTATTTTTTTGTAGTATTGGAGTCCAAACCGGACACGTGAGGTGTCACGGTTGGTCCGTGAGTCTCGGGAATATCTTTGACCGGGTTTTGACTCGGTCGCTAAAAGACGGTTTTACCCCTGGTACCGGATTCGACCCAAATTAGTCTTATTTGACTCGAAACGACCCACTGGGCCTGGATTTGAGGTTGGTTTTGTAAGATTTATACACCGTAATAAGCCTAAACCAAATGTCCATGATTTCGAGCCCATATCCGAGTCCGTCAAAGCACGTTTACGTCCAATCATCATCGGGTGTTTGGCGGGAACTATTATAGAC
This sequence comes from Agrostemma githago, assembly GCA_958450325.1. Classification (NCBI taxonomy): domain Eukaryota; kingdom Viridiplantae; phylum Streptophyta; class Magnoliopsida; order Caryophyllales; family Caryophyllaceae; genus Agrostemma; species Agrostemma githago. The sequence goes on along the minus strand of OY288240.1, from coordinate 77,631,007 downwards.
ACCTGGCGGTCAAAATGTGGGTGTCTACAAATAGGCAGGTCAATTTCGGGTTAGTTTGGGTCAATTCGGATTACGGGATAAAATCGGGTCTTCAATTTGGGTGTCGGGTCGGGTTCGGTTTGGCTTATTCGGGTCTGGTTAGTTTTGTCAGGTCTACTCCTCCTCTCCTTCATTCTCTTTCTCTATTACCCTTCATCCTTCTTCAGTTTTTTTTCTATACATTTCGTTTAGATTATAGTGTTGATTTTAGTGTAGGATTGTGTTGTTAGCTAGATTTGGTCAGATTTAAGACTTGAAGAAAGAGAAAAACGGAGAACATTAATGACGTTTAATGTCTCGTACACTGAGTAAGTGAAAAGGAGTGAACTAATATGAAATAAATTGAAGGCGAAAAAAGAAGGTAAACAGGTTCTACCGCTAACTGATCATCTATACTACTTTGGATTAACTACTCCAAAAATACGTATTATTCTCTAATTTATTAAAATTGAAATTATTTTTAGAAGACGCTCTATAGTTGGTATTATTGCCGTTAAATAAAATTAAAGGTGAAAAAGAAAGGTGGAAGGGTTCTACAGGTAACCGGTCACCTATACTACTCTGGTTTAACTACTCCAATAATACGTATTATTCTCAGATTTATTAAAATTGATATTATTTTGGGAAGACGTCCTATGGTTGGTATTATTGTGGTTAAATAACCCTATTTCATTCTAATAAAGATTTTTGAGTGACTCAAATAATTTACTCCCGTATATAATACGAGTACTTATATAATTTATTTATTTTTGTAGAGAAATGAAGAAAATATATTTTAGCAAAATTGTCGTCTTTCAAGGTGTAACAAGATGCTATATAAATTTGACTATTTGAGAGTCAATGAAATAGAATTATCAATTTTAAGTTGATATATCGTCTGAAAATTAACTTTAGGAAAACTAATCTTCATTCTTTATGCTTCTTAAAAATCTTGCTCTTCAATTGTGTTTCTTTGAATATTAGACCGTCTCATCTTGATTTTGAGCTACACGATTAGCACACAATTATATAGACTAGGTCTAACCTAGCTATCTACTTGGATAGATAAGATCAAAATCACAATGCCTGAAAATAGTAAATGATTTGTCTTTATTTATATACACGAGTTTTTTTATATATGATCTGTCACAAATTTGTGATGAATGTGCTCATCGTAAATAAAATTTATGATCAATAAAGATAGCCAATTTGCCTTCACAAATTTTCAAATCTGAGTGTTTCATGTTTATGTTGAATTCAATTTGATGAGTGTCTCAAGGTTTTAGTACGTGCATCTTGGGTTAAAGACGACGTACAATAAGATGAGCTCCGTGTTGAGGGTGAAGAGTCAACGGAGTGGCAGGAGCATGGGTGTAAGATGGTGAAAGCTCGAATGAAAATCGCTGCAAAAGCATAGCCACGACCATCTTAGCTTCGACAAGGGCAAAGTTTTGGCCAACACAAATCCTCGGTCCTCCCAAGAAGGGGAAGAATGATAGGTTTCCCTTTGTTGCCTTTATAATACCTTCTGAAAACCTATCTGGTCTGAATTCCTTCACATCGTCACCCCAAAGTTTCGGATCCATATGCACTTGGTATATTGATATATTCAGCATGACACCTTCGGGCAAACATAGGTTACCTAACATTGTATTTTGGCCATTTGTCCTTCTAACAACGGACAACAACACAGGATATAATCTCAATACTTCGTATAATATCATCGTCACCTGTAAATACATAAAAAGAATATTACACCATAAGTTGTTGATCTTGATACTATAAGCATTCAGGACTATGTATATATCTCACACAGTCACACTAAGCTAATTAAGGCTTAAGAAACATAGATGGAAACAAGCATTGCATGGAATTTAATTTTCATAACTCACCGATCTTAGATGGTTTTTTAGACCATCAATATTTGGTAGGTTTGTCCCAAATGCTGCCATAACTTCTTCTCGAGCTTTCGTTTGCCAATCTTGGTGCTTGCTTAACAATATCAACGTCCATGCTATGAACACGGAAGTGGTCTCCTGACCGGCTATGTAGAACAGCTTACACTCGTCGACCATTTCCTTCAAACTCATTGCGAGACGTTTGTTACTCCCATTATGGTTTCGAGTCTCCTTGAAATTGGACTCCATTAGTAACCCTAACAAGTCATTCTCCACAGCTCCCCCGACCACATCCATTGCCCTCTTTCTTTTGTCGATTATTCCTTTCAGTAAACTTTGAATCTCCTCATCCACTTTCTTCAATTGCTTGTTAGTCTTTGTTGGGAGATATCTACAACAATAATATATCAATTTATGTGACCATGCATAAATAATGCATACTCCAATTCACAATTTGCTTTAAGAAAAGGTACCCCTCCATTCGCTGGAAAAACCCACTTTCATTTCGGAACAAATATTAAGGTAAGTGGGTAAGTTGGAATGTTGGATCACTCTATCAAAATATCCCTCCCTTTTTGTTGTGGGGTAGTTGCAGAAGAGAGTAGTTGTGGGGTAAGTAATATGAGTATTTATGTCTTTTATTTGGGTGAAACTTTTCATTTAAGGAAAGTGTGCGAATGAGTCAAATAAGGAATAATGTGCTTTTCCAGTGAATGAGAGGGAGTAATTAAGTGATCGCCATGATTCTTTACCTCCATCCAGGTATATAAACAGAATACATGAAGCGAACAGTGATTTGGATTTGTTCTTTGAGAAGTTTGAATATCCGTCTCCCCTCCTCAAAGGAACTACCTAACACAGCTCGAGAAATAACATCCGCGGATAAGTTTGTAATACCAGGAAATACGTCCAAGTCGACACAGCCGGTTTCAGTCGTCATAATATTCTCCCATTTCTCTATCAATTCCGCGACAGTAGCATGGAAAGCCGGAACCATAAACTACATGAATAATTGTGATTTCTGAAGTTAGCTTAGGATAATCAAAAGGTGCCAAAACAAAAATACTACCAATTACGAGTAATGATATCTTTAGTCGGTAACCAAGGACAATGGGTAAAAGGTCAGGGCAGGGAGCAGGGGTGGTTTTGGGTGAGTGCCTGGGTAGGCGGCTGTCCTCACCCAAATCCCACAAATAATTACAAGTAAAATTGTTTAACTTCATTAATCACAATGATGTTTGTAGCTCATTGGTTGTGATGCTTAATTTTAATGTACCATTATGTTGAAATATTATAATTAATAAGACTATATGTTTAAGTCTTCAACTACTTACATTTCGTTCATTTGTTTAGCTTTTAGATAATTGTGGGGTATTTTTTAATCAAATACAAATTAATGAGTTAGCCGAAGAGTGTATATATTTCCTAGTCACTCTGTCTAATACATACGAAGTATATATTTTTTTGTAAGTTTTCTTAAACGAAACAAAAAAAATTCAAAATCAACGTCAATTTATAAAACAAAACTTGGTTTTCAACCACCGTATAAATTCACTTATAAAATAAATTTCAAAATACAAACCGTAAAATTTTCTAAATGCCTCCTATCGGAAATTCCTGGATTCGCCTATGCTAGGGAGTAGTAATTAAATTAGTTACGTACCTTCAACTTCTCCAACTGAAATGCAGGGTTAATAAGCTTTCTATGCATTGCCCATTTCTCACCCTCGAGTTGAGCCAATCCCGGAACAAGATTTTGAGTAAGCGGGTTCATCTTCACCTTTGGAAATTCGTTTATCCTTGTAAACACTTCTCTTATTAATTCCGGTTGAGTGAGGATTATCATTGGAACAGGCCCCAGCCATGCAAAACAATTTGGACCTAACATATAAGTATATATATATAAATATAGATTAAACATTTTCCCTCGAACGACCTTTGATTGATACTTCCTCCCTTCATAATTTTTTGTCCCATTTGATCATTATTTGTGAGGAATATTTTAATGAAACGAGCAAAAGATAGTGAACGGAGGGAGTAATAAATATTTAGGTCCGGTTGAATATAGGGAAATGGAGGTAAAGGAATGGATGTATTTTCTTTGTTTGGATACAATTTAGGGAGGAAGAGAAAGGGTGGAAATAAGTTTCTTCATTTTAGACGAAAATGAAATCTTGCCAAAGTTGGTCATCCCCTTTCATTTTGGCACAATAAAAAACTCAATTACACTTGTTTTTTTTTCCTGTTACGCGTGAGTCAGATTAAGATAAAAAAAACGGATAAAAAACCTACTTTTTTTTTCTTCTCGTTAGTGGTGAGTCGGGTTAAGATAAGACAGTTTTTTGTATTTATATTTTGCCACTTTTACTTCAGTTCAGTTCAGTTCAGATGCATTCAGTTCACAGTTCAGACAAGGAACATTCAGTTCAGTTCTTTTATCCCTTGTTTTTTTCCGTCACGGGTGAATCATGTTAGGATAAGAAAGCGAATAAAAAATTTTACGTTGCTTTGTTTTTTACCAATTTTTAAGTCAGAAAATATATTACGCATTTGCTATATTTAAACGAGTCAAAAAATAATAATCGTAATTACAAAAATTTTAGGTTGCAAAATTTAATAAGCGAGTCGAACATGTTTATTATACAACTATTCATTTACTCAAGCAAATAATAAGCGAGTCATCATATATTTTGTTTATTCAACATCTTTCTTCCTAACCCGAGGAATAGATACTTATCATCTCCCTCTTTTTTCTCTTTTCTTCCAATTTTTTATTATCCAAACAACATTCTCTCATTTTCCCTTCTCTCCCCTCTAGGGATGGCAACGGGTCGGGTCTGGGTCGGGTCCACCCAGACCCAGACCCAGACCCGGACCCGAAGTTTCAACCCTGGCCCCAGCCCCCAGCCATGCAAAATATATGTGTGGGTCTATTTATGACTTTTTATCTAATACTCATGACTCATCCATCTGTCTCGGTGAATTGTTTGTATTTCGTTTGGGTATAAAGATCAAGAAATTCCTAAAAAGATCAAGAATCATTGTGTAAATGCTTGGGTATAGAAAACTAACGAGGAAAAATATGGTCTCCTACATTAGCTTAGAAAATATATACTTCATATATCATAAAATAGAAAGATAAAAGAAATGATTGAGACGATCACATAACAAATAAGCAAATAATTCAGCGGGATGAAGGGAGTATAAGAGTATTAGTTGGTCATGTCAAACAAATAGGTTAGCTCGATCGAAAGCTACGCAAGGTAGTACTCCTATCAACTACGGAGTAACTTTTTAATGTCAAAACATTTTTTAATAATTTCAACTCTCACTAATCAGCTCCTAATTTTGATTAGTTTTTGAGCTAGCATTTAAGTCTTTAGCTACATTTGAAAGCTATTTTTGCCCATTAGAGCCTACATGTTGATATATACGGAGTATTTTCAATTACAGTACTCCTTCGTAGTGTCTGGGTTATGTTCACTTTTTTTCTTTTAGACAGAATCATTATTTCCGCCCCTTTTTTTTTTAAGTCATGAATGTGTGACTCATATTCATCCAAACGTGAATCTAGTGGGTAGCAAGGGGTAGCCGCTGCTACCCCAAACCCAGAAACATTGCTGAAGAAGAAGTTTTGCTACCCCATACAGACCTGAATAAAGATACTCCGTATTATAATAAATAAAAGACCAAAAAGTACAGAAATATAATTGTGGCTTAGTGAGTGGCGTATGGTTGACATGCTATAAAGCAAATGAAATGAGTTATATGAGAATCGAACCCCTGACCTTAAATATGTAGTACTTATTCTCTATCACTACACCACAATATCTCATTGTTTCAATTATCACTAAATTAATCCTAAAGCTATAGACTCCAATAATTTTATTAAGGAAAATCCCCATTTTTCCACTAAACAAATAACAAATCTCCAAATTTTCCCGCCTAATCACATACGGGCCTACCATATGGGCTTACTTTTGGATTATTTAATATATATTGGTTGGACTTATATCTAAATTACCCATGCATGTTAACTGCGATCAATAGCTATAGGTTTAAAAGATCCTATCATAAAATAGTATAATAATATAATTAATAGAGTAGATGCTATCATTTTTGTTATACCATAAAATAGTATAAATCTTTTTCTATATATCATACTAATTAATTGATTGATTAATTGACAGTACCATCTAATTTTATATTTTATATACCATAAAATAGTATAATAATATAATTAATTGAGTAGATGCTACCATTTTTGTTATGCCATAAAATAGTATATTTTTTTTTATATATATCATCATACTAATTAATTGATTGATTAATTGACAGTGCCATCTAATTTTATATTTTATATACCATAAAATCCCCTTGCTACTAAGAGATTAACCACCCCTATAATTTTTCCGCCTATTCATATTGGACTCATATTTGGGCCTTAACTGCTTTGGTTATGTAATACTGAAATTTTGTTAACAATATATTTTACAATCTCTGTTATTTGCACCAGTGTATACTAAATACAGACTTTATATATACCAACGAAAATACGTTTTATTTTTGTAATAATCATGACTGATATTTGATTGTAATTAAATATTGTAATCGTCTATTAAGTAAGAAAATAAAAATTCTCAAAACTTTTCGCACCAAAATTTTAAGCTATCAATCTCTACTAACTAAGAAAAAAAAATCTCAAAACTTTTCTCGCCTAAATTTTAAACTCTCAATTTGGACAAAATCAATAGAACAAATGAGGAAGAATCACACTCAATTATCATATAAAAATTCTTACGGGTTAAATATTTTAAAACTAACCACGGGTGTATCGATACAAATAAATTGTAGAAATATAGTCGCTTAAATTTCTAACAACAATTAAGATAATAATTTTTTTGTACTACATATTTCATGATATTAGTCGAGGTTGCAATTTCAAGTTATTTTATTATTATCCAAATACAAAGATAGAATCGTGAAAAATTATCAGGTTGCTAAATTAAAATCTACTTTGTATAAATAATTAACTTAAAATATTAAAATTCTATAAATATCGTACATACATGCACGGGGTATACACTAGTTTATATACTATTCAATTGTCTCATTTCAATATAATATAATAGTACGAGTATAATTCTAATAGTTACACATATTTTTACACGAAAGTAAGCGGTTGGTTGCATACTAACCTTCTAATTTAAAAGGTGCAATAATATCATTAAGTGTATATACATCGAAAACTACAAATAAGTCATTTGCTAAAAAAAATTGTTTTTATACAAACAATAAAAAATTTCGCTACCCCATGAATTAAATCCTAGATCCGCCCCTGTTTTCACCCGTTTATTTCTCTCTCTTCCTTCTTCATTTTTTAGCCACATATTTCCATACTCTTATTTTTCCCTCAAAAATCCTAGAGAAACACATCTTAGACTTGGAGGGAGTACAATTTTTCACGCATATATTCTAAGTCTATCTAGTTATATACTCAGTATATATACTTATATATAGTAAAGAATAATTCAAGATTCTATGAGAACCACTACCTATTTGTTGAGAACCGTGACAATCTCCCCCAAATCTTATTTACAAAATTTAGATAAAACGTCTACTAGTAATTTAGTTTATTCAAACATTTTATTGGTCATAACTAATCATATTTTATTTATTGAATATAGTAAGGAAATATGTAACTTATTTTTTAAAAAAGCTACTTAACGTCGTCCATCTATTTACGTCGTGTCGTCCATAATTTATGAGTAAATTACCGGTTTGTCCTTTTAAAATTTACTAATCTAATTTAACTCAACTACTTATTAACCTAATTTACCCTACTATTTATCAACATCATTCTAATTACAACTTGGACAACAACAACACTTTATGTCGAGTTAATAAAACGCTTATATTTTTTGATTATTCGTCGATTAACCCGGACATGTCGAACGCGGAAAATAGTTTTCCTTTTGATTTGAATTTGCCCTATAACGAAAATAATTCGGACGACGACGTTATCGAGGTTAGTCTTGTTATTTTTGTCATCGTGAACACAATTATGATTTGTATTATTTTTCATATTAGACGTGACAAAAGAATTCGGCCCAGGTATTCATAAAAGCTTGTACCCGAAATAACTAGCGAAATTATGAGACCGGGTTAAGTTTTAGAATTTCTAAGTCTCGGCCTGGGGACAGTCATAGAACAGCTAAGACTAAGCCCAGGTTGTGTCTTAGAATTTCTAAGTCTCAGCCTAGGAACAGTCTTAGAACAGCTAAGACTGAGTCCAGGTTGAGTTTTAGAATTTCTATGTCTCAGCCTTGGGACAGTCTTAGAACAGCTAACAAATATATATATATATATATATATATATATATATATATATATATATATATATATAGAAATTGCATCCGGTGAGTTGGTCTTCTTTAAATGAGTCCGTCCCGCAAATCACAGCCACATGATCAAATCACATGAATGGCTGAGATTCAATCTCAGCGTCATCTTCATCGTATATAATCTTACTGTTACAGTAACAGAACACTATTTTTTTTAATTAAAAAAAAAAAACTATTACAGTAACACAAATATCTTACTGTGACACTGTCACAGTAATAAGGAATTACAATAATAATGTGAGTAATACTGTTACAGTAACAGAACACTATTACAGTAACACAAAAATCTTACTGTGACAGTGTCACAGTTATAAGGAATTACAATAATAATGTCACAGTAATAATGTCACAGTAATATGAAATTAAAGAGTTATAAATATCTTACTGTGACACTGTGACAGTAATAAGGAATCACAGTATAATGTCACAGTAATAATGTCAAATTCATTTATCAATTGACACTACAAAGTAACATCAACATGAGATTAACAGTAGTACTGTTACAGTAACAGAGCACTATTACAGTAACACAAATATCTTACTGTGACACTGTCACAGTAATAAGAAATTACAGTAATAATGTTACAGTAATAATATCACAGTAATATGGAATTAAAGAGTTATGATGTTTGTGTATGCAAAGGCAGCCTTGTTACTCTTCTTTAATGACGTGGTCCAATCTCAGTCATTCAATCTTGTTTGATTGTGTGGTCCAGATTTAAAGGACGGACTCATCTAAAGAGGGAGACTCACCGGATCCTCACTGTGTATATATATATATATATATATATATATATATTGATTGATTGATTATTGTTTCAATTAATCAACCAACAAACAACAACACCAACGAAATTGAATCGATAAGCAAATTACTGGGTTGCTGGGGAGTGGGAGATTTGCATCTCAACCTCGACTAAGGCGTAGGGGATTTGCAACTCAACCTCGACTAAGGCATAGGAGCTTCGCATCTGCACCTAGAATGGGGCGTGGGAGATCTACGATTCATCGTAGACAGAGCCATGGCTGATCTAAGTCTCAGCCAGGACTACGACATGGCTGATCTAAGACTCAACCTAGAGTAAAGGGTTGCTATCTACGCCTCAACTTGGGCGATTACAGCTCGAATTTTGGTCTAAAATTGATAATCAATCATACAATAAACTGAAACCAACTTATGCACAGAAATTAAAAACGATACCTTGAACTCGAAATTAGTATGTCAAGATTGAATTAATTGGAGTCGGATTGAGCATAAGTGGTTTAATTGTAGTTCAATTGCAATTGAAATATGGTGGAAGTTACGAGTTAAATGCTAACGTAGGTAAAAAGAGTTAAAGAAAATAAGGGTAAAATGGGTATACCGGGTAAAATACGGACGACGCTAAGTAAAATTATGGACGACGAGAAGCGAAAGTGTAATAAATACTCGGTACATTCTAACTAACTATACTAAAACGAAAGTTAGATACATAAAAAAAATTAGATACACTAAAACGAGAACAAGGTACACTAAAATTATACTCCGCTACTCAACCATTAAATTATACGAGGAAATCAAATATATCATTAAATTTAGAAAAAATAAAACTAAAGAAAAAGGAAGCAAAAGATTAAAAAAAGACTGACCATATTTAGCAAGATGTTGATGGAAGAAAGGAAGAACACGAGTAATATAATCATTGGTAAAATGAATGGGTTTTCGTTGTGCTTCATCGGTCATTTTGATGTATTCCTTGGAATCTCCATACAAAAGCCTGTATGAATTACCTTTAAGCCCTTGCTGCCTCAGTTTCTTCTCCAGTTTTCTGGGTTTCAACCATGCCCACTCCAGTATTTTCCATGCACACGTCGTAATTATAACAGCACAACATATTTTTATTGCAATAATACCACCATAATAGTATTGTCTCATTGTTATAACCATTATTACTCGTATATAATTATTTACTTGATTTTAGTAGTGATGGATTATTAATAATACTCGTAGTACTTGCTTAGAATCATTTCGAGAGAAAAGTGGCACATATATATGGAGTGTATATATAAGCCCCGTTTTATAAACAACATAGTGGAGGAAAATTAGTTGATTCCGGTTTAAATGGTAGATTGACCGTTAAATTACTAATTTCATGCGTTTAGTAAACAGCATATTGCGACAACATATTAGCTGTAATCTACCCCCTCCGATTCTTTAGATTCGCAACATATTCCATATTTGGCAAATTCATTAAGTTTGCAACATTTCTATAATAGGTAAGTTTTTCTTTGTGGAAGCTTTTTACTTTATTGGTGAGACCCACCATCTCCACTCACAACCTTATTATTTGTGCAAATAGTAAACGTTGCGAATCTAAAGAATCGGAGGGAGTATTGTTTTTGGATATGCTGCTAGAAGGAGCATATTGAATTAATATATGAAAAAAAACTTGATTTGATTCTCTTGTAATCTGCTAATTACTAAACTCTCTTTCTTAATTATGCTAATTTAATTTGATAGTCAAACCTGCTAATATAATCTGTTAATCGTATTCTGCTATTGTTATCCGTTATTACGAATCTGCTATTACTATTTGCCAAACAAGGCCACATTGAACTGAATAAAGGAAATTAACAAAATGAATGGAGGTGATTGTTTATTTGTGTTTTTGTTGAAGGAATAGTTACATTTTGGTTGTTAATGTATTCTACGAGTATTTAATGTATTACAAATCTTTACATGAAACCGTCTCACAACTCACAAGAGTTTCATTGTTGTTTAGAGAATATTAGTGTAAGACATACATATGATGAAAAATAAAATAAAATTAATAACTAAATAATGCATCATGTATGTGAGAGGTGTGTCAATATATAGTGCTAATTCTTCGTTCCATTTCTGTGTCAACATAACCTTATCTAGCGATGATATCTTGAAAGTTTTTGTGTTGTACTTTGGTAATGTTCCTTTAAAATCGAGAGTATCGGAATCGAATTTGCACCTATTTTGCGACGCATTTTAATTAACTTCACTATATACGGTTAAATTAAATCAATATTATCTCAATGTCAATCACTTGATTAAAATATTGTTTATAAATAGTATAAAAATCTAAATAAATGAGATGGAAGTTTATAAATTAAGGCTGAATTATTAAAACAATCACAAAGTCTTGGGATTGACGATCTCTGCATAAGTTATTGAGAGATTACTCGTTCGTATCACTTTAGTCTTATTCGTACCTATTTTATGATTAGATGTATCTCTAAATGACAACTTTCTTTTTATCCCTTTTTACAACAAACGTACCCCGTTTATATTTGTATATTCTTTTAAGTTAAGCCTATCTTTTTTATTAAACTTCATTTGTAATCGGTCTCTCAGTAAACTTAACAAAAGAGCGTCTCTCAGTAGACCTAAGTTACCACGAATTGGTTAAAGCTCATTTAATTTGTAACTCCCCGATTTTAAATATTGTTCCATTTTAATACGAATATATTCCATAAATGAAACAATCATTATTTTGTATTTGTTTTTAATTTGTTATTTTAATATTTTAATAAAATATTTTAATTAATGACAATCAGTATTTGTTTTTAATTTGGTATCAATATCAAGTTGGTGTTAAAGGATCATTTTTGTAAATCGCGTGCTTCTACAATCTACATAGTAACATGGCAATTAAGTATAAAAGTTGACCATATTTTATATTTTTATTTATGCGAGCCATTAATGTGCATATTAAAAATATTCTCAAACGGCATACTCCAACAAATAGTGAAGTCGTGAAGGTGAAGTCTCCGATTGTACAAAGTGTTTATTTTATTTGTTTTTATTTTTCTTATTATAAGAGTGTAATCTACCGTATAATAATTGAGAAACCATTAACAAATAAATTACACGTGTCATGATGTGGTAAAAGTTCCTAGCAATATTTACATTTGTTTGCTTTCAACCTTACTTTAACTCAAAACATGAATAACTTGCAAAACATATATAATTCCCATAAAAATTGTGTACTAATTTTATAGTTATTCTGTTGTGAAACTGTCACACAAATTAATTGTGAGACATAACAAAACTATACTAATAATCAATTAACCGAAGTAAATTAAAGTGAAGTAAAGATTTCACTCAAGAGCGAGGATGACCGGAAAGCAAGCGTAACTGAACATACACACTTGAGATGATTGACTTGAGTATTAAACTGCCCGCGATTTGCAGGCTTTGCGTAAAATACACACACGTACAGGAGGGCAGGAGGTAAACTTCAATTCCAGGCCTTCATTTATGAGTTCTGACAGACAGGGTGTTACGAGTATTTTAGATCAATTATTATCAAGTTCTCAATTTTGAATGCTACTTTGTATTCCCTCCGTCCCATTAGGATTGTTCCATATTTTTAATTTTTTTTAGTCTATCTCATTTTACAACTTTGTTCTAAGTTAAATATTTACGGAGTACCATTTTGTCATTTTATTAACTCACACAACTTGAAAGTCATAATTGTCTATATACTCAATCAATCACACAAATTACAATATTTTTTTAAAAAAAATTACTCCTGAGGTTTCAATTTTTAGATGGTTGTATGCATATATGAATTCCTATATATAAGCCTGAGATTCAAACTAGTTCAGTACAAAAACAAAAGAGCAAAAAAATATATATGGAAATGGCAACATTCAAAGTTGAAGTAAAATCAAAAGAAATGATCAGGCCTTATTCTGAAACACCTGATCATCTTAAGATCCTCCATTTCTCCTTTACAGACCAATCTGCTCCTCCTCTTCACATGCCTTACATGTTCTACTACCAACCTCACCCCTCTACCCATTACAACAACTACCAGACTACCCTCAGACTGCTCAAAAACTCCCTCTCCCACACACTGGTTCACTTCTACCCGCTAGCCGGCAGGGTCGAGGGCAACTTACTGATGGACTGTAACGATCAAGGGGTCGAGTTTTACGATGCTGCTGTCTCAGCTACCCTGGCCCAAGTTATAGGCAATCCCGATCCTGAGGAACTTATAAGGCTACTGCCCCACGCCCCCGTCACCACCAACAATATCATAACAACGTCCGTCCAAGTTAACCATTTCTCGTGTGGCGGTATAGCCATCAGCGTGTGCGTTTCACATAAGATTGCTGACGCAGCCACTGCTATCGCCTTTGTTAACGCTTGGGCTCGTACTGCCAGAGGAGTTCCTAACAGTAGTGATACTACATTTGACACGGCATCATTTTTTCCTCTGGTGAACCTGAACGGGGTGTATGACCCTGAAGACGGGATTTGTAAGGAGAAGATTGTGACGAGGAGGCTAGTTTTCGACAAGGAGAAGCTAGACGAGCTGAAAAGAAGATGCTATGATGGTCGGGGGGTGAAACTAGAGAGTCCCCCGACAAGAGCCGGGGTGGTTTTCGCGTTTTTATGGAAGAAGTTCATTAAGATTGCAAGGGCTAAGCCGAATCCCCCCGAGGTTTTCAATGTGTCGCAAGTGGTGAACCTGAGGACGATAAAGGGGTCACCGATTACAGAGAACCACCAGGGGAACCTGGTGTGGACCGTATTCACCTACACCCCAGTCGAACCAGAAATAGAATACAGGGAGGCAGTAGGCATGCTCAAGGCGGCCCTGAAAGAGGTCGATTTGAGTTACTTGCCAAGAATCAAAACAGGGGAGTGTCTTGTGGATGCGCAGAAGGCTTTTGAGACATTCTCTCTAGAACAAGGCAACTTTTGCGGGTTCAGCAGCGTAATTAGGATGCCCTTGTATGAGGTTGATTTCGGATGGGGTACGCCTCTATGGGTGTCTATCACTACAGTACCATTCCAAAACACTGTATTTTTGGCGCCCACCAGGTGCGGACAAGGTATTGAAGCCTGGGTGCATTTGCTCAAGCATGATGCTGCCATACTTGATCAGGACCATGACTGTCGTTCACTCGCATTGACACCCCTCAGGATTACACCAAAACTGTAAATATTATTTCCGTTGTGGTTATTTAATTTGTTTGTTTTTATAACACTTCCATCACTATCACTAAAACACAAAACCAAAACCAAAACCAAGGTTTCTTATCCAAATTAAGTTTGTAATAAATAATTAAATAGCGTATTTCACAAATTATGGTGAAAAGTAACTACTACAGTACTTTTTAATGCAAAAAGGGTCACTTCTATCACAAATAAAATACTCGGTAGTCACTTTTTCTCTCCCGTTCATTTATTTTCTTTTATATTCATTGGGAGGAATATTTTAATCAAAGGCCAAAAAAAAAAAAAAAATGAAACGGATGGAGTATAAAAAGTCATTTATATCATATCACACTACATGTAACATGTATTCTGCATAATATAGAGCGGCAATTTGTAACGATTAAATCTATACATATCTTTATTACTACTACTATTTTGTTTTTCATGATTGTTGGAATTATTCATCGAAAATAATAAGTTAATATTGAGGGCTTACTTGGTATGGGAGTAATATGTTGGAATTTTTTATTTTTGTTTCTAATGTTTTTGATTTCTAATTTTAAACCGACTCGACCAAATTGACTTTTTTAGAAACCGTATTTAAGTTGATAATTATTACGCTGTTATATTTTTTTGCTTCATATTTTAAAAACTATTTTATTATTTTATTTTGGAACTCATACTCAAATGAAGAGTTTTTTAAAAACCATTTAAAAAACTCGACTTAAATCCACACAATCGCCCTAATTAAAAGCCCACAACTTATTATAGAAACTTCAAAAATTCCCTATATACTAAAAGAATAAAAACTTTCCAAAATTTTCTCTCCAAAATGCATTATTTCTAAAGATGGAAATAAAACAAAGAGTACTTTAAAATAAATTGGTAACCCATTACATTTCATGCATGGATGATGATAGAATCATCAAAATGGTAAATTTATAGTATAGTCATTCTGTAGACACCCACATTTTGACTGCCAGGTGTCTATAGTAGTTTCCGACAAACACCCGATGATGATCGGACGCAAACGTGCTTTTAACGTACTCGGAAATGGGCTCGAAATCATGGCATTTGGCCTAGGCATTTTACGGAGTACAAATTTCACAAAACCAACCTCAAATTCAGGCCCAGTGGATCGTTTCGAGTCAAATAACACTAATTTGGGTCGAATCCGACACCAGGGGTAAAACCGTCTTTTAGCGACCGAGTCAAAACCCGGTCAAGGATTTTTTCCAAGACTTCCGTACTGACCGTGACATCTCACGTGTCCAATTCATACTCCAACTCTACAAAAATCAGCTTCACAAAATAATAAACAATTCCGTTTAAGGTAGAATTCGATCTCGAGTAGGAATCCTATCCGAGAACCGACTCAGACATTCAACCGAGTGCAAACACTCGGCCGAGTAATACACAACCAGCCGGGTTTTCTTTCTTCCCTCACAAGAAAACGGAATCCTCGTTCTCCTCAGCTTCTTACTCAAGCGGTAATTCTAGCTCAAACAGGAATCCTATTCAAAAACCGATTCGAACACCCGACCGAGTGTAAAACACTCGGCCAAAACAGCACAAATCAGCCGTGTTTTCCTTTCTTCCTTCACAAGAAAGCGGAATTCTCATGCCTCTCAAATTCCTACGTTTCCTATCCTAAGCGGTAGTCAAACTCTCCTAAGCCAAGGTCGGGAACTCCCTATAAATAGCCCCTTGCATACAACACTTTAAAATAATCAGAAATCATCAGAAAAATATCATAACACACACATAATTCCTTAACATCGAGAAACCGATATTACAAACCCGAAGGAAACCGGCCCTATACCCGACACCCTTCACCTCTCTCGTCCAAACCGCATCACCTAGCCAAACCGAAACATCACTCGACGCTCCCGTGCCTAGCCACATTCCGACGAGCCCCGATCCGAGTCAAAAAAAGCATGTAGGTTGAGAGTGTACCAAACCCGATTTCTTCCTTTCTTCTTCTCTCATCTTCGTCCGTCTTGTTTTTTTTTACGGGTCAAGAGTCGATTTTTTTTATTTTCTAATATCGTTATTAACGAAAAACTATTTTCATAACAAATATTCTTAAACATACAATATCGATTTTTCTATAATCGAATATTGTATCGAAAAGAATTATATTAAGATTTCGACGATATTAAAATCGTTACATTCTTTTTTGTTCAAAATTCTTTTCTTTTACTTTTCGTTCAAAACAAACCTTTTTACAAAACCTTTTTTTTATTCATTCCGAATATTCAATATCGATTTCATAATCGAATATCGGATACGACGAATATCGAAAACATGAATCGAATACAAATTAATTCATAACTTGTACGCGGTTCATCAAAATAACAATTTTCGAACAACGAGCGAAACGGGACAGACCCGCACGCGAGTCGCGCCCCTCACAGGCGACTCGCGTACGAGCCTGAAATCCGCGCTCCTTTTTTACTTTTTCGTTCGTTTTATTATTTATTCTTCGAAACAATTTCTAAAATTTACATCTTTTCCAAAACTATTCCAAGTATTCGATATTGACTTCGTAGTCAACTATCAAATATAACGAATATCGAAAATATTAAGTCGAGTACGAATCATGCAATATTCATACACGATTTAATAAAAACATCAAGTTTTCGAAAACCGACGCCGAAACAGGCTGCCACGCGACCCGCAGGCGTCCCGGGCGAGCCGCGCGGCCGGCTGCTTGCCGCGTCCTTTCTCGTTATTTTTTATTATTTTTTCGAACTTCGTTTTTTATACAAAACAACATCTTTTCAACAATATTTTTCAGACTTCGATTAATATTTTCTCGATCTCGCATATTTATTTTATTTGCTATATTATTATTTACAAATCGATACTAACTCGTTTGTTTATTTTGTAGCAAATTCCTCCTTATTTCATTTGTTTTATTATACTAAAACGAACCTCACATGCTAAATTCAACTTTGACGTTAATTTTTCATGCATTAAATTGATTTAGCAACCCGTTCAATTCCTCACATGTTTAGGAAAACAATGTTTGCATATCATTCATCGTTCAACTAACGCGCGCATTAAAACGTCATTCGATATCCTAGTAGAGGCCGCTAATGTGCGGCCGGGGTTGGGTGTTCTTAGTGAACTTCCCAACACGTACCCTCACCCCTTACTCAGAACCGTGGTTTCCGGATGTCCGAAACCATTGGCAACGAGAGTCATTCAATATACGATTAACCGCTCAAGTCGGCATCTATATCGATATGCGAAAGGGACGAGCCCAATAAACTCTGACATCGGAAATGGGCCGTATTTTGTACACGGCCCACTACGACATAGAGTGGGCTCGAACGGTTCCGAATAACCATAAAATTCGGTGGCGACTCCGACTTCGATTTAAATTTCCATTTGACCATCTCATGGAGATTCATTCGCCTCCCCAAAACCCGCGCGTGGCCGCGTCGGGGTGGACCTATGTCATGTCCACAATTTGGCGACTCCGCTGGGGATTTACTGATGAGTTAATAACCTTCGGTATCCTCAGGGTGAGACTCGAATAGAAATCGTTTGACTAGTACAATGCGCGTTTTAGTTTTACGGTTCATGCATAACCCATTTTCCCGGGCCGGTACTCGCGACCGACGTCCCACTATACCGTTGATATAGTCCAAATTGGTTATGTCAAAGGTGTCCATTAGCCGATTCGTATGGGTTTTACGGCATGTCCTAATCTCAACTCAAGTTAGGGAGTCCGCCCCGATTCTCGATAGGCTATGTACACTGGTATAGACCCTTACAGACCGACCGAGACATAGACTAAGAGCATACATGGCGTCATTATACTGTTTCCATGACTACGTGCTACTTGATCCACATCATCTTTTTCAAAACCGTCATTTTCAAAATTCGCATCTTTTTCAAAATATCCAATTTCAAAACCCGGGTCATATACCGAATTTAGGATCCACGATTTTACTCAAAATGACCTTTTTTCTAGCCGGTATTATGCCCAATTAAAAACTCGAAAATATTTTCGAAACTTTCAAAACCCGTCATTCGGCCCACTTCTTTTTTCTTTTTCGAAAAAGGGCCGGATTTCTCTCCCCGATTTTTACTCGGGCTTTCAAATATCATGTTTCAAAATTTTCACTTCTTAGGACTTCCCGTATTTAGCAGTGTCGGGTCGTGTCATAAGTCGTTAAAGTCTCTAGCGTCGAAACTCCGTCGATCTTACATCACGGGTTTCCCCCCCATCCTAGTCCGCCTTATTTTACTAAGGCAAGGCCCACCTACGTAGGACATACTCCTACAAAGGTTGGCCATTTACACAATCGAGTTTAAAAGTCTGGGAATGTCTCACGTGAACCTTCCTCCGGACAAGGCCCAACCCACAGCGTTGGATCCTGAGGAAGGCCCACCTTTTCACAAGTCACCCGTCTAGATGTCTTTTCCGGGTCATTTACCGTCTTTTTCATTTTTTCCCTTGCTCGGGATGTACTTTTCCTTAGGATTCGGGTTAAGTTGCTAATTACGTGGTGCCCTTACAGACAGGCCACCCTTCACTCGAACCATGACGCAAAAAGCCATAGACGACTTGACCGCCTCGTTGACCCAAATCCAGGACCAATTGAGGAGAATGCGGGAGGACCAAATTGCCATCGTCACTCGGGTTAGTGCCGTGGAACAGGGAACCCCCAATGCTTCGATCGAAGATGACGGACCCTTAGCCGCATTGGCCGGCACGGTCCAAAAGCTGCAGGAACAGGTCCACTCGACCACTAGAAACACCATTCTCACGGAAAATGCCCGTACTTATTCACCCTTAACTGATGAACTGCCCGCTAACCTCAACTTAACGGGCTTGCCAATGTTCGATGGGACTGAAGACCCGATACTTCATATTCGGGCTTTCAAGGACTTTATGGCTGTTAAGGGGGTCAAATCGACCATGTTTAAGCATCTCTTTGCTTCCTCTTTGGAGAAACACCCAAAAGCTTGGTACTACAGGCTGGACCCCAAGAAATTCAAAACTTGGGACGATGTTGCAATGGAATTCGCGCGGAACTACGCGGATAATGCTGAAATCTAGACTACCATGCGTACTCTGGAAGTTATGGCCCAAGAGCCTAAAGAGGGTTTCACCAAATACCTTCAGAGGTGGAGAACCGAAAGTGTTAAGCTGGTTGACAAGCCCAGCGAAAAGGTACTAGTGGAGGCCTTTGTCAAAAACCTCCTCCCCGCTTACCGAGTCCATCTCAGGTACGCTATCATACCCAACTTCGCCACCTTGACCGAAATGGGTACCAGAATCGAAGACGATCTAAGGCTAGAGAACCTTACTAAGGCCTCTACCAAAGGGTATCAAGGAGCTAGTTCATCCTCCAACAAGCCCGCAACTACAACCGCGGCCCGAAGCATCTTTGACGAGGTAAACTCACTTGACACCTCAACCAAAAAGAATACTCCAAATCGGATATTCACTGACATAGGGACAACTTATGCTAATGCCTTACAAAGGCTATCTTCGAAAGGTCTAATCCAACCGATAGGCCCAACTCCGGAAGTTCCCGTGGAAAAGCGATCCAAAAGCTACAACATTCAGGCCTATTGTCACTATCACCAAGGCAACGGGCATGACATGGAAAAATGATGGAAATTGAAACATCTTATCCAAGATCTGATCGAAAATGGCAAGATACCACTACCTAGTGACAAGCCAAGTAACAAAAACAATCCTCTTGCTACTCATGCCATTTTTACTAGAGAGGTAGTTGACTGCACTCATCTCATTTCCCCTCTCATTCCTCAAATCAACGGGATATGGAACGACGATGAAGATGATGTTTATTTGGCTAAAGGGGAAGCTCTCCCCGTCACCATCGAGGAAATCCGGAAAGCCAAAGACAGAGCTCTGGCCGGTACACATACCATCACGGCCACCCCGGAAACCGTCACTGAACCTTCCAGGACGGAACTCACTCCTGAAGAACCAAACGCCGACACGGCCCTAGTCAGACAATTGAAGAGGGTCCGAACTGATATCACTATATGGCAGCTTTTGGTTAGTTCTCAGGAGCATCGAGCAGCACTTACTAGGGCCCTTGATGAAATCAAGGTCGACTCATCGGTTACCCCCACCGAGATGGTAGCCACGATCTTGCCATATCTCAAGGACAAGTCCAAAGGAGAAGGCCCACTTATCACTTTCTCCGAGTCCGACCTTCCACCTTTCGGGACCACCCATAACTTGGCCCTATACATCACGGTGATCTGCCGCAACAAGTATCTACCGATGACCCTGATTGATGACGGGTCTACAGTAAACGTCCTTCCTTTAAGGACAGCCAAAGCTCTCGGCATTACCGAGCTAGGCTGACTACCTTCCGACTGCAAAAACTATCCAGGCTTTTGACGGGAGCCCAAAATCAGTTGTTGGGGCCGTTAAAATAACCATCATAACGGGCCCGATCGAGAAGGAGTTAGAATTCTAAGTGATCGATGTTACTTCATCCTTCAATCTACTGCTTGGTAGACCATGGATTCACGCGGTCAAAGCCGTGTCATCCACTCTTCACAGAAAGGTCAAACTACCTTTACAGGATGGGATCATCACTCTCGAAGCTACTCCCATAACCGTGTCAAGCTGTAACACGACGGGCTCAGCCGACCCACGAGGTTTCAACTTTGTGGGAATGATCGAGGAAGAGTACCTTTTCCAGCCATACTTCACCGTTAGCATTGATACGATGCTACAGAATCTAGGTTGCTTACCAGGAGTCACATCCAGGCCATATCTTCCACCCGGGAAGATCAGCGAAGCTCTGAACAACGGACAATCTCACCTCGGTCTAGGCTACACCATGGCGCCCGGGTACACGGACCAAACCAAGGCAGTCACGTTCATCACCCCGGTATTCGGAGCTATTCAAACGGGCCTCTATCAGCCCACCATCTCATATCCCGGGACCAAACTGGCTCGGGAATGTAATTTCATCCCAGATGACATCTTTGCCCTTATCCAGGTCGAATCAAAGGAGGGCACAAGCAATACTGAGCCCATTCTAGGACTACTCTTTGGAGAAGACAAGGTCGTCCCGACCCCTAAGCAGGAGTTAGTCAGCTTAATCCTCCGCAGCAACAGGTTTGATCCAACTAAGCTGATCTCTGAGGTTGGTGCCGACACTGGGAAGAGAGCTTGGAGGAAGACAACTAAGTGGACCGACAGTCAGGGTCGAGTCTACAAGCTAACTACTGGCGAAGGAGATATGCATGCTGTCGAATCTGAATCTGAGTCCGAGTCCGAGTCAGAGTCAGAATCGGAGTCTGAGTCAAAGTCTAGAGGGTCCAGTACTAGGATCGAGTCTGTAACCCCTCTCCCTTCTTTAGTCACACCATCGGGGGCCCCGGAGTCTGTCCCAAGGGCTCTCCCTATCCCGCCTCTGACCAACGATCAGATGGCAGCTCTCTTCGAGCTCTTTTCAAAATTTACTATCAATAATAACGATAACCGTTCTGCTTACGACTTGGCTTATTTTCAAAATGTTTTCAAAAATCTTACTTGCAATGACATTGAGAAACCCGACGAACAGGTACCATTGCCTCCGCATCTAGTCGAGCAACTCGAACAAAGGGAGTCCCGAAATCCGGTAATCGAAGAAACCGATTCCATCAACGTAGGAACCCCTTTAGAACCTCAGATGCTTAAGTTGGGCCTATCTTTAGATCCCGAGGAGAAACAACAATTCACCGATCTCCTCCAGGAATTCAAAGACATCTTCGCATGCTCCTACAAGGACATGCCGGGAATAGACCGGGAAATAGCTGAACACCGAATGCCCATCAAAGACGGGTACAAGCCGGTAAAACAGAAACTCCGAAGAATGAGGCCCGAATGGTCTCTCAAAGTCAAAGAAGAAGTTGATAAACATATCAAAGCGGGCTTTATCCAAGTGTCTGAATATCCAGACTGGGTTGCAAACATAGTACCAGTACCCAAAAAGGATGGCAAAGTCCGAGTATGTGTAGATTTCCGGGACCTTAATAAGGCCAGCCCAAAAGACGATTTTCCGTTGTCACACATCGATATACTGGTGGATAACACGGCTGACCACGCCCTTCTATCATTCATGGACGGGTATGCCGGATATAATCAGATCAAAATGGCGGAAGAAGACATGAGTAAGACCACCTTCATCACACCTTGGGGGACTTACTGCTATACCGTGATGCCATTTGGACTTATTAACGCTGGTGCCACTTATCAACGGACCGCCACCACCTTATTGCATGACATGATGCATAAGAAAGTGGAGGTCTACGTCGACGATATGATTGTCAAGTCAAAGGACCGAAACGGGCGCATTGCAGCCACTACTAGAAAAATGTTGATTAGCAACCGATATTTACCGACCGACGAATAGCGGTTGGAAATAATGAATACCGACCGCAAAACAGTCGGTAATGGGACTTGCGGCCGGTAATTTACCGACCGAACGAAACAGTCGGCGATTTGGCCAAACAGTCGGTAAACACTTAAATTACCGACCACTGGGCTTAATTACCGACCGAAATGCGTCGGTCGGTGAGGCCTTTTCAATTAAACCCAGCTCCCACACTCATTCACTCATTCTTTAGAAAATAAAAACAAACCCCCCGCGACAGAACCCTTACCCTCCCCGCAACCCAACCCTAAGCCTCGCCGCCCCGTCGCCGGAAGCCGACCGTCGCCGGACGCCGACTATTGCCGGACCGCTCTTCGCCGGCTGCTGTTCCTTCCGTTCGCTCACCCATCGCCCCTCTCCCCTTCCTGAAAAACCCCCAATTTAAACCTAGGGTATGGATTTTAATTGAGTTTGTTTTTTGATTTTGTTTACATTTGCTCTATTATTGTTGTATGAATCATGAATTCAACTTATGTTAGTGTAATTTATATGAAAATTGTTTGTTAGATTAGGGTTAAATTAGATTTAGGATGAAATTGATTTTTAGTTTAATTAAGGGATAAATTAGGTGAAAATTTGTTTAAGTTAGATGAAATTTGTTTTAGGTTAGAGTTATGTAATTACTAAATTACTAATACTATAATCAAAGTCATGTGTGCATAGACTTATTTAGTTGTTTACTAATAGCATACAAATACAAATAATATAGATTAGCAATGTTCTACTGGTGCAACAAGTTTAATACTACTTCTCTGATCACTTCGGCTCTTTTCTTTTTGCCGCGGTGTACTCGTGGTCTTTTCATCGTCTTCAAGATTTAGTCACTTATAGCTTCATTGTTTTCAACCCTTTCTTCTCATAAAATATGTACGGACACGACATGCTTCTTGATCTTAGTCTATGTGATTTGTGTTTAAATTGGTTAAACAGGACATTCAATTTAGGATGGAAGACTGTACCCTTCATCGATCTTACAAAGTACTCTGTATAGTCTATCTAGCTAAGGGGATTATGGGTGTGGCCTAGACACATAATTTAGAACTTAGAAGGCAGGTCAGATGTTTATAACCATAACCTGTGGTAACAGTACTGGCCGTGATCCTAAATTTTAAACTAAAATGTTGAACCCTCGATTTTTCACCATGGGGACGTCTCCTTGTACTATGGCTACATAGACTACTGGTTTCATAGACTTTTTCTAGCACCATGGTTTGATAATATACACTACTCGGTACTTGCGTAGCCGAACTATTGATTTTCCATTTTTGATAATATACACCAAGATTTAGTTATGTAATTGACACAATTTGGTTTAGTTTTGTAATTGTTGAAGTTGGTAATTTGTTAGGTTAGCTAGTACTAGTAAAATTTGTAAGGTTATCGATATCAATTTCTGTTATTGGTATTGTATTTGCATCAATTTCTTCTGACCATCTTTATTACGGAGTAATTTCTATTGTTAAATATTATAGGATTGATAGATTGTATGTATATATTTGTTTTCTGGAGTTATGTTTTAGTTAGTTAACGTAAAATCAAGATGAAACCATAACTTATATTTACATTTTTTTGAAATATTTTTACATTTTCGAAGAAATATATAAGTAGAATATTTATAATGTAGACTTTTTACACTACTTAGGTATGAGTCTATGAGATGTCTCATACTTAGTCTTACAAAAATTTCACACATGTAACTACTAACTTCAGTAATTAACCGAAACATATGCAAATCAAATTTACTTGTCCATAAATCCATAATCGTACAACAAACTTATCTTACGTAAAAAACATCATAGTCATAACTTCGAATAGATGGAACAAGGGTAACTATTTTTCATCTATGTCCGCTGATGCTACTGAAATTTTTTTCAAGGTATTAGATATTTAAAATTTGCTTAATAATTGGAATCGGGAATTTGTGTCGTGATCAACCCTACTATTTCTCACATGTCAATTGAATAACAAAACTAGTAAGCTAATAACAATTTGAGTTATTCTACTCCATTTGTAAGGTTGATTGGTAAGGCTAAGGTTAAATTAATCCACCAATAATTCTTGACATTTAGGTTTTCGTTTTAATTAAGGTTAAATTACTCCATATTCTAAGTTTAGTTCTACTTGGACCACTCCATTTAAGTAAGTTTTCGTTCCTCTTATAGAAAATCTAATAATGACGAATACCGAAAGAAAATGGATGTACGAAAGGGTAGACGATAGAAACAAAGTTAAGTATGAGTTTATACTTGGGGTGGATGATTTTATTCTATATGCTAAGGAACAAGAAGAATACAAGACACATCATATTCTTAGATGTCCATGTGTGAAGTGCCAAAATTTGAAGTACTTGAATGAGTTTACAGTGAAAGAGCATCTCATTAGCAAAGGGTTTAAGCCTCGTTATACTAATTGGGTGTGCCATGGAGAACCCTTTTCTTTTATTGGTAATCCTAGTACTTCAACAAACACTAATGCTTTCATCGACCAACCTTATCGGGAGATGATAGTAGATGCATTTGGAGACATACTGTTCGGTCGTGTTGAGGATTCTCCTTTGGGTGAAGAAGAAAGCCCCCACCATGATCAGAAAGAATTTTTTGAAATGTTAGAGGCCGCCGAGACACCTCTGTATCGTGGATGTGAGTCGTCATTGCTAGAAGTAGCTTCTAGGATGATTAACATTAAATGTGAGGACAACCTACCGGAAAGAAGTTTAGATAAAATAGCTGCTTTGATTGAGGATATCATTCCACGAGATAATCTGATGACTCGCACATTCTATGACACTAAAAGGTTGCTTAGGGGCCTTCAAATGCCCCATCATAGGATCCATTCATGTCAGGACGGATGCATGCTATTTTGGAAAGAAGACTCCATGCTTGATAAATGTAAAAAGTGTGGAAAAGATAGGTACAAGAAGAAAACTTTTAGTGGGGCAGACATACCTTTCAAAGTCTTAACCTATCTCCCTGTAGCACCAAGGTTGCAACGTTTATATGCAACCAAGAACATTGCAAAAGAAATGAGATGGCATATAGAAAATCCACGTGTACCAGGGATCATGGCTCATCCAAGTGACAGTGAGGCTTGGAAGCATCTAGATTATATGTTTTCGGAGTTTGCTAGTGAGCCTCGTAATGTTAGACTTGGACTCTGCACAGATGGTTTTACACCATACGGTCAATTTGGTAAGTCGTACTCATGTTGGCCGGTGATTCTCACTCCTTATAATCTACCCGCTGCATTATGCATGAAAAAACAATTTATGTTTCTATCCTTGATCATTCCCGGGCCAAAAAATCCTAAGAAAAACTTGGACATATACATGCAACCTCTTATTGATGAATTGAAAGAGTTGTGGGACACGGGAGTGCTCACCTATGATGTGTCCAGGAAACAAAATTTTCGGCTGAAAGCATGTATCCTATGGACCATCAACGATTTTCCGGCTTATGGGATGCTCTCAGGGTGGGCTACTGCTGGCAAACATGCATGTCCACATTGTATGAAAGACACCAAGGCGTTTTGGCTTCCACATGGGGGTAAAATGTGTTGGTTCGATTGTCACAGACAATTCTTACCCCTACATCATGCATTCCGTTACAACAAAACTGCCTTTAGGAAGGGTAAGTGCGAGAATGATTAAGGTTTGATGACTCCGCTGTGGTAAGACGAGTAACGAAGTCATTCAAGGGTTTCTACCATGAACCGCATATGAACTACCGGGAGACCCCGAAGACGATCAAAGACAAATGGTTCGGCAATTTTAGGGTATACATTCACTTTAATTTATATGAGTATATTGCTAACTATATAGATATATATATAGTTATATGCACTTTTAATTGTTATTTGAATATTTTCTTAATATGTAATTATTAAATTATGATCGGTCACAATGTCAGGGCTACTGCTCATGGAAGCCAGAGGATGAAGAGCAAGTTAGAGAGAGATACAACGTCGAAGCACGAAAACGGTTGAAGGACACCGTCAACGACATCTGTGAATTGAAGAATGACAAGAACAAAGATTGCCCGGGGTGGATGGTGCCGCAAGTCTTCAAGGACTTGTTGGAGAGACGGAAGACAAAGGCTTTTCAGAAGAGATCTAGGACAGTGGCGGCGAATAAAGCTTGTGCTCAGCCTGGCCCTACACACCACGGGGGGTCGATCAAGGCAACTAAACATGCTTCCAGGCTGGTAATGACAAAATATATTAAAATGTTCCATAATGTTTTTATTAATATTTTTTTGAAGATGATAGTAATAATTGATCCAAGTTTATGCATAGTAAGTTTTAATTTGTTTTTGTAGATGGAGCAACTGGGTGGTAGGCGGCCCAGCGCGGCCGAGCTCGCAGAAACCATACATTCTAAGGAAGTCGAGGGTAAAAAGGTTTATACTAGTCAGAAGGCAAAAGCTACATTTGTAAGTGTTAATTTAGTTAATTATAGAGATTATCTTAAAATTCCTTAATAAATTAGTTATAACTTGTTCCTAAACATTAACTTTGTCTGTTTGCTAATAGGAACGTTTTGAAGAGCTCAAGAAAAAGAACGAGGAGGAGGGGAAAGAGAAAGAGGATGACGAACTTTGGTTTGAAGCGGCCGGGGGCTTCAAGAAGGGCCACGTCTACGGAGTGGGATCCGCCGGCCCATTGTACTTCACCCCCCCTGCACAGAATAAGGGGAATGCTTCGTGCTCTTATCATCCCGGTATTCTTGTACAACAAGAAAAACGGGCAGAAGCATTTCAAAACAAGATTTTGGAAGCCTTAGAGAAGGAAAAAGAAGAGAACAGGCGCTTTAGAGAAGAGACCCGGGAGCTCATGCAACAACAACAGCAGCTCATGTCAGCGCTGAACACGGTATTACAAACTCGGAATTGTAATCCGTTTACCTTCAATAACGTCCGTAATCCGAATGATGATAATTCGGGAGGTGGTGGAGTTGGGGGAGCCGGGGTCAGTTTTCAGGTGTAATTGATTACTCTTTTAAGTTGTGTTAACTTTGATTTCTCTTCCAAGTTGTTTAGACACTTTACACTTTCATTAGTATTCTATTAGTTAAGTAGTTAAACATTTTAGAAAGCTATGTCCATGATATCGAATGTTTTATGTGAATGAATTGTGGAGATGTTGGATTCTGAATGAATGTCACGAAGTTAATGAATGAAGGTTGAAGTGAATGATGTTGTAGTTTGAATGACTTGGAAGAATTGAATGGTATGATGGTTATAATGCAGGTTTGTATGTGCAAATTGGAGGACAACGAACAAAGTAGACCCATCTATTTTCATCAAATACACCGACCGAATCTATAACTATACCGACCGCATTAACCTGTTACCGACTGCAGGTTGCTAACCACAAAACTTGTCATACTTCGGTCGTTAAGTCATACCGACCAAAAACCTCGGTCGGTAAAAATCTCGTTTGCCGACCGAACTGCCGACCGCAAGACGTTTTTTTCCGACCAAACATCTTCCAGGAGCTTCTGGTTTGTGTTTGGTCGGCAAGTGTTACCGACCGCAAAATTCAGTCGGTATAACATTTTACCGACCGCCCAGTTCAGTTACCGACCACGTAATCAGTCGGTAAGACCCTATTTACCGACCGCCCAATTCAGTCGGTATAACATTTTACCGACTGCCGAATCAATTTACCGACCGAAAATCAGTGGTAAATCACCGACCGCAGTTTACGGTCGGCAGTTTGCGTTTGCGACTATAGTTTTCGACCATATTCTGGCGGTCGGAAATATTCCATTATCGGTCGGTAATTGATTTTACCGACCGCTTTTTACTTTTGCCGACCGATTCTGTCGGTTGCTAAATAACGTCTTTCTTGTAGTGAGCCTTAAGGAAGTTTTTCACCCGACTACGCAAGTACAACATGAGGTTAAACCCTCAAAAATGCAGTTTCGGGGTAACATCGGGCAAGCTACTGGGCCACATTGTTAGCCAACGTGGCATCGAAGTTGACCCAGCAAAGATCAAGGCCATAACCGAGATGCAACTGCCTAAAACCGAAAAGGAGATAAGGGGGTTTCTCGGGAAAGTCCAATATATAAGCCGATTCATTTCAAAGCTAACCATGGTATGTGAACCCATTTTCAAGAAACTGAAGATAGGAGAACGAACACTATGGGACGACAAATGTCAAATGGCTTTCGACAAGATCAAGGAGATTTTATCCTCTCCACCGGTGCTAATGCCACCTCAGCATGGTCTGCCTCTATCACTATACTTGACAACAACCGAGACTGCCATGGGCGCTATGCTAGCCCAGACGGTCGATTCCAAAGAACGAGCCATTTACTACATCAGTAAAAAGTTCTTGGAATACGAATGCAAGTACACAATGCTCGAGAAGACGTGTCTAGCTTTAGTATGGGCCACTAAAAAGCTCCGACACTACATGCTTAGTCACGAAGTACATGTGCTATCCAAAATGGATCCAATCAAGTATCTATTCGAGAAGCCCATCCTCAACGGTCGTATATCTAGATGGACTTTAATGTTAGCTGAGTTCGACCTCAAATTCGTACCTTTAAAAGCCATCAAGGGCCGGGTTGTAGCAGAATTCCTCGCCGATAGTCCGGTATCCGAGGAAGGTCACACCGATACTTGGGCTTTTCCAAATGAAGACATATTCCATACCGACACCGATACATGGGATCTGTATTTCGACGGAGCGTCCAACTTCCGAGGATTTGGTGTCGGGATCTTGCTAATCTCACCACAAGGGGAACACACCCCGTTATCCATCAAGTTAGATTTTGACGTGACTAACAACGCAGCCGAATACGAAGCATGCATTCACGGGTTGCAAGCCGCCGCCGATTTAGGAGTAACAAACCTCCGAGTCCACGGTGACTCATCACTAGTCATAAATCAAACCCTACAAAAATGGAAGACTCGGAACGCGAATCTCGTGGCTTACCAAGCACGAGTAAGGGTTCTCGAAAAACAATTCCAAAAGGTGGAGTACATTTATCTGCCTCGGGAAGAAAACCAGTTTGCAGATGCTCTCTCAAAATTAGCATCTTTATTGAATATCCCAGCACATCTAACCAGCATGCCCATTTGCGTCGAAAGGCGGTCCGAGCCCGCATATATTCACGCTATCCAAGATATTGAAATAAATGATCCAGAACCTTGGTACCAGGCTGTTCTAACCTACTTAACGTCAGGGGAATATCCTCCGGGAGCTGAAAACCGGGCCAAGAAAGCTCTACGAAGATGGGCCACCCAGTTCATCCGCACAGATGATGGACAGTTATATAAGAAGACAGCACAGGGGGCTTTACTTTTATGCATTGACAAAACTCAAGCCGAAAGAGTTATGGCCGAGGTACACGATGGCGAAAACGGGCCACACATGAATGCCCATATGTTTGCCCGGAAAATCGCAAGACTCGGTTACTATTGGAATAGCATGGAAACTGACTGTCAGTTGTATGTCAAACACTGCCATAACTGTCAGATTTTCGCCAATGTTCAGCATATGCCTTCATCCCTATTATATACAATGACATCACCATGGCCATTCTCGACATGGGGAATTGATATAATCGGGAAAGTGAACCCTTCTGGGACGGGAGGTCACTGTTTTATCCTAGTGGCTATCGACTATTTCACTAAATGGGTTGAAGCCGAGTCATACCGGATCTTGAATGCCAAACATGTGGCTAAGTTCATCCAAAATAAGATTATATGTCGATATGGGATTCCGCACGAGTTCATCAGCGATCACGGGACCCATTTCCAAGCTGAAACCGCCACTTTGCTGGAAAAGTACAAGATCCAAAAGCATACATCATCACCTTACCGTCCTCAAACAAATGGAGCGGTGGAAGCGGCCAATAAAACAATTGTCACCATTCTTAAAAAGATGGCTGAGAATTACCGGGACTGGCCCGACAAGATACCCTTTGCCTTATGGGGATATCGGACATCAATTCGAACTGCAACCGGAGCAACTCCATACTATCTGACATATGGAATGGAAGCAGTCCAGCCGGTCGAGCTAGAAGTACCATGCCTCAGAATTCTACTCGAAAGCCAGGTACCTGAAGCGGATTGGGTCCAAGCCCGATATGACTCGCTAGTCCTCTTAGACGAACGGCGATCCCGGGCTCTGAATAATATTCAGATATATCAGAAAAGAATCCAATGGGCTTTTAACAAAAGGGTTAGGCCCAGGAACATCAAAGAGGGCGATCTAGTCCTAAAATCTGTTCGAGCTTTACTACCAGTTGACCCTAGGGGAAAATTCAAACCCAATTGGGCTGGGCCATATCTAGTGAAGAAAATTCTTTCAGGAGGAGGAGTAATGCTAACGGACTTGGACGGAAACGAGTTCGTCAATCCAACAAACTTGGATCAACTGAAGCGTTACTACCCATAAACCCTATCTCAATGTCATTTGCAAAATTTATAAAATTTTCTTTTATGAATTTTCAAAAATTTTAAGCAAGTCAATAAGTTAGGATCATTTATCCTACCGTCGCACATCTTGAATTAATAATCTTGATGTATTTCGAAAAATTGCAAAAAATACTTCTGAACTACGAAAGGTTTGATTCCATTAATTTTGGATACGTAGGCAACCCCTCAAAAGGGTACAACCATTGCAATAAACGAAAAGACGGGAACAGTATTCACTAATATGTCTTTTTATTATTTCAAAAATACATCACAAAAAAAAACAACAAAATCACACCACAAAAATAGTAGTAATACTTAAATAATAAATTTAGGAGACTACTCGTACATTTTGCCCTTCCCCTTATCTTTTGGGTCACGTGGAGCCCGAGGCCGACGGGGCGGGGGCGAACGTTCCCTAATCACAAGGGGAACTTCCTTAGTCCGAACCCGCTTCTTCGATTTTGGGTCGTCCACCATTTGCACCGGTCTAAGCCGAGCCCTAACGGGTTCGGGAAGCCTTTCTCGAGGACCAAGTCGGTCTTTAGCAGCCAGTCTTGGCCCTAGTCTCCTTTCTAATTCTGTCTGGGGGCTCACTTTCCCCCGTGCACCCTTAGTGCTGGACCCTTCGTTCTGAGTCCTAGATCTCCATTTCTGACCTGTCGAAGTAGGTTCTTCGGCGAAGAAGCTTCTGTTGTCTTTAGCATGCTCCCGGCGTAGCAGGTCATAGGCCTCGTCAATTTTCAAGGCAGCCCGAGTCTTAGTTGAATCAGCCCGGGTCCATCTTATGTAAGAATCAGTTACCCAGATCGAATGAGAATTTTTAAGAACAGGCCAAGTAGCTCGTGTATACCACCTTTGCATCCAGGTGTCACACATCACATCCGTCAGCTGAGTGGATTCACTCACAACGGCCTCAATTTCTGGGATTCTTTGCGCCCGACCATATTGCCTAAGTATACGATCGGGAAAGAGATGAACTGTCTGCCTAAAAGATAGGATTACCTGATATCTAGCCCTATCTCGAGACTCTAGACCAGTCCAAACGTAAATTGGCCACCATGGCACGGCCCAACGGATCAACAGGCCCCCATGGAAAGATAACACCTCATCCCAGTATTTTTGGGTATTGAAGCGAGAAAAGGCAATAGCTCGTCTCCTCGACATAACTTGCCTGGGTTGATATCGGCTCACATTTAAGGGAGGATCCAAGATCGATAGCCTCTCGAATAGCCACAGCTGAAGAAAAAAAAGCGTGAAAACCGAGAAAACCGCAGGAACCGGGAAAATCGGGAAAAACCGCGCAAACCACGAAAAACCAGAAAACCGGGAAAAGCAAAAAAAATCGAAAAACAGCATACCTGTAGAAGCCGAGTTCTCCCAGTCAACCTGACTGACGGATCCCTCTTACGATTATCTAAACCCTGGATAATCTCTCCTGTAATCAGCCAAGCCGGGCTGTGCTCCGTCTCCATCAGGTCAGCCACAGTAAAAAGTCTAACGTGGCCCATGCAAGATAATAAATCCATATGCCCCTCAAAGGCATAGACATGGAGCATACAAAAAGTGAAGGCCCTACGGCTATGGACCGGCCTGACCCGGACATCATCTAGGTTCATGAATTTTTCAGCCAGATCAATCTGGGAAACGGTATCTCCTTCTAGCATACGGGATACCTCCATATGGGAAAGCCCTAAAAATTCCCTTAACTTCCTCCTTGGGTCAGAAACTGAAAAAGGGATAGCAGGGCGAAGTATATGATTCCATCCTCCTGCAGCAGCAATTTCCTCTGGAATAGGGCAAATCTCTGCTCGAGGAAAACTAAATACATGATAAGTGTCATCCCAATAGGACAAGCAAGCATCCAAGAAGTGGCAGTCTACTTGCATCTGACGGATCACGGACAATTGGGTAACACCATTCTGGTTTAGGATAGCCCTATCGGCATCCCTAAAATATTTGGACCACTCGTGCAACATTCCAACTAATCGGTCGATCCCCATAATCTATTTGCTAAAAGAAGGAATAATTATTTTCAGGACTTATTCTTTTCTTTAAGGAATTGAGAAATTGTTGAATTATGAAGATTTATGAAGCAAGGAGAGGGTATTTATAGCATAAAAATAAGTTCTCCTCCTCATCTTAGGATTTCCAATCCTAGAGCATTTAGCATACAAGCCATTGTCCTAAGGCTTAGCTAAGTCATCCCGAGCACTCCTATTCCTTTTCAAAGTCAAAACAAAAATTCCTTAATTTTTCAAAGACTTTTACAAACTCACAAATTCAAACCTTTTCTCAAAATTTTTATTCCCCGGCACGAGTCATTTTTCCTACAAATATTATGTGCAAAACTCTACTACCTTGCATAAATATGTACAGGACGACTCAAGCAGGACCGTGCGATTTGCATAACTCCCCAGCGGCATTTAACAAGATGAGCCCACATACAGGCCCATTTTAAATCTTATGCGACGAGTTCAATTCCCCACGGAGTTATCATCAGTTCAGGTACATTTCTAGCCCATGGCCGGCGGGCCCTTCACGCAGGTCTAATGGACCTTAAACGACCCGACCGGAAGCTACCGGGTTTTAATCCTTGATTGACCTGGTGGCTACTCTGACTTTCGCCCTGTCCAAGCCTCAGTCAGAGTGGGGGCTCTGTAGACACCCACATTTTGACTGCCAGGTGTCTATAGTAGTTTCCGACAAACACCCGATGATGATCGGACGCAAACGTGCTTTTAACGTACTCGGAAATGGGCTCGAAATCATGGCATTTGGCCTAAGCATTTTATGGAGTACAAATTTCACAAAACCAACCTCAAATTCAGGCCCAGTGGGTCGTTTCGAGTCAAATAACACTAATTTGGGTCGAATCCGACACCAGGGGTAAAACCGTCTTTTAGCGACCGAGTCAAAACCCGGTCAAGGATTTTTTCCGAGACTTCCGGACTGACCGTGACTTCTCACGTGTCCAATTCATACTCCAACTCTACAAAAATCAGCTTCACAAAATAATAAACAATTCCGTTTAAGGTAGAATTCGATCTCGAGTAGGAATCCTATCCGAGAACCGACTCAGACATTCAACCGAGTGCAAACACTCGGCCGAGTAATACACAACCAGCCGGGTTTTCTTTCTTCCCTCACAAGAAAACGGAATCCTCGTTCTCCTCAGCTTCTTACTCAAGCGGTAATTCTAGCTCAAACAGGAATCCTATTCAAAAACCGATTCGAACACCCGACCGAGTGTAAAACACTCGGCCAAAACAGCACAAATCAGCCGTGTTTTCCTTTCTTCCTTCACAAGAAAGCGGAATTTTCATGCCTCTCAAATTCCTACGTTTCCTATTCTAAGCGGTAGTCAAACTCTCCTAAGCCAAGGTCGGGAACTCCCTATAAATAGCCCCTTGCATACAACACTTCAAAATAATCAGAAATCATCAGAAAAATATCATAACACACACATAATTCCTTAACATCGAGAAACCGATATTACAAACCCGAAGAAAACCGGCCCTATACCCGACACCCTTCACCTCTCTCGTCCAAACCGCATCACCTAGCCAAACCGAAACATCACTCGACGCTCCCGTGCCTAGCCACATTCCGACGAGCCCCGATCCGAGTCAACAAAAGCATGTAGGTTGAGGGTGTACCAAACCCGATTTCTTTCTTTCTTCTTCTCTCCTCTTCGTCCGTCTTGTTTTTTTTTACGGGTCAAGAGTCGATTTTTTTTTATTTTCTAATATCGTTATTAACGAAAAACTATTTTCATAACAAATATTCTTAAACATACGATATCGATTTTTCTATAATCGAATATTGTATCGAAAAGAATTATATTAAGATTTCGACGATATTAAAATCGTTACATTCTTTTTTGTTCAAAATTCTTTTCTTTTACTTTTCGTTCAAAACAAACCTTTTTACAAAACCTTTTTTTTATTCATTCCGAATATTCAATATCGATTTCATAATCGAATATCGAATACGACGAATATCGAAAACATGAATCGAATACAAATTAATTCATAACTTGTACGCGGTTCATCAAAATAACAATTTTCAAACAACGAGCGAAACGGGACAGACCCGCACGCGAGTCGCGCCCCTCACAGGCGTACGAGTCTGAAATCCGCACTCCTTTTTTACTTTTTCGTTCGTTTTATTATTTATTCTTCGAAACGATTTCTAAAATTTACTTCTTTTCCAAAACTATTCAAGGTATTCGATATTGACTTCGTAGTCAACTATCAAATATAACGAATATCGAAAATATTAAGTCGAGTACGAATCATGCAATATTCATACGCGATTTAATAAAAACATCAAGTTTTCGAAAACCGACGCCGAAACAGGCTGCCACGCGACCCGCAGGCGTTCCGGGCGAGCCGCGCGGCCGGCTGCTTGCCGCCTCCTTTCTCGTTATTTTTTATTATTTTTTCGAACTTCGTTTTTTATACAAAACAACATCTTTTCAACAATATTTTTCAGACTTCGATTAATATTTTCTCGATCTCGCATATTTATTTTATTTGCTATATTATTATTTACAAATCGATACTAACTCGTTTGTTTATTTTGTAGCAAATTCATCCTTCTTATTTCATTTGTTTTATTATACTAAAACGAACCTCACATTCTAAATTCAACTTTGACGTTAATTTTTCATGCATTAAATTGACTTAGCAACCCGTTCAATTCCTCACATGTTTAGGAAAACAATGTTTGCATATCATTCATCGTTCAACTAACACGCGCATTAAAACGTCATTCGATATCCTAGTAAAGGCCGCTAATGTGCAGGCGGGGTTGGGTGTTCTTAGTGAACTTCCCAACACGTACCCTCACCCCTTACTCAGAACCGTAGTTTCTGGATGTTCGAAACCATTGGCAACGAGAGTCATTCAATATACGATTAACCGCTCAAGTCGGCATCTATATCGATATGCAAAAGGGACGAGCCCAATAAACTCTGACATCGGAAATGGGCCGTATTTTGTACACGGCCCACTACGACATAGAGTGGGCTCGAACGGTTCCGAATAACCATAAAATTCGGTGGCGACTCCGACTTCGATTTAAATTTCCATTTGACCATCTCATGGAGATTCATTCGCCTCCCCAAAACCCGCGCGTTGCCGCGTCGGGGTGGACCTATGTCATGTCCACACATTCTTAGCTTCACACTAGAAAAATATATTCGGCTTTTTTTTCTAAATAACGTTTTTGTTTTTCGAGTTGAATCTCTAAACATTATTTTTTATAAAAATGTGGAAATAGTCCAATTTCTATTACATAAAATATATATATATATAAGGGAATTAAGTGTTTCGAAATCTGAGAATAACATAAATAAAAATATACTTTTTAGATATAATATTTTCATCTAAACATACATTTATTAATTTTATTCATTACCTTGATAGCTTATTAATTTGAAATTATTTTCTTAAAATTGAGGAAGGTAAACATTAATATATCTCCAATTTAAAATCTTTAATTAGTATGCTACAAAGTAAACTTTATGTATACCGTGCATTTATGCACGAGGCCTACACTAGTATTTCATTATTTATTTCAGTTTCATCTCTCTAGAAAATTAAAATTACAAATCGAGTATTACGAAGCGGTTTTCTAAAATATCGGATTTCTTATTTCACGAAACTTGAAGAACGGTTTTTACAATTCCACAAGCGGTTCAACGAAAAAGAAAATATATAAACAAAGAATTATATAATATCGAATTCAATGAAACATAGAAATTAAATAAACGAAGATTTTATTAATTACGAAAGATTCGAATCCAAAGAATTAACTAATTTACAACGAACGAGAACTACAACTAATTGTCACGAAAACTGACGAAAAACGAAAATAAATAAATAAATAAATAAATAAATTGGTCGACTAGATTTTTCTAACCGCCGATGAATGAGATGAAAAATCTAGTCGACCAACCCATCCTTAGGTCGACTAGATTTTTCGACTCACCCATCGGCGGGTCGAAAAATCTAGTCGACCAAACACTCGTATCCGAGTAAATTTTTTTAAAAAAAACTTTGCGTGACTTCCTTTATAGAAACTCGATTTTAATTTAATACGATAATAAAAAGAATCGGTTTCATAATCGAGTTTTAATAAATCGATACCTTATAAAATGTAAATGTGATAATATTTTGAGATTAATTGCAAGGGACAACTCATCATTTTACGTAATTCAATATACTACCTATATAGGAAATCAATTTTGGTTTATTACGATAATAAAAAAAGACAGTTTTATTATCGAGTTTTAATAAAACGATAATCTATAAAATGTAAAAGTAATATTATTTCGAGAATAAATAGCAGGGGCAAAGTCATCAGTTTACGTAATTAACGCCGACGGTAAGAAGTAAAGCGATGGTAAAAAGTAGTTCCGTATATATCGAGGTGATAGTATTTTGGAAGGAAAAAATTTCATGAGATGTTGACACTTAAGCGCCCACTATTATCTTAGTAGCAAGAGGATTAAGTCCAACGTATAAAGTTAAACATTAAATCACTTTATTTGGATCAATCTAAGAGATCAATAGTCTTCTGATCATTAATCTTATCAATTCGGATTCTAATCTGGTCGGGACGGGACAAGTTCGGGTTACTGGTTATCGGATTGTATCAGGTCTTGGATCACATGTAACATCACCTGACCTAACCTTAGGACCGAAAATGTTAACCGCGTTAGCCCGCTAGGCTTTTTTTACTAGTCCCACAGACCAACACAAGTCCTTTCCAGCGCATTTTGTCCTGTGGGTGTTTCAATCACTCCCACCTTGAAGAACGCAACATTGTGGACATGACATAGGTCCACCCCGACGCGGCCACGCGCGGGTTTTGGGGAGGCGAATGAATCTCCATATATATGAGATGGTCAAATTGAAATTTAAATCGAAGTTGGAGTCGCCACCGAATTTTATGGTTATTCGAAACCGTTCGAGCCCACTCTATATCGTAGTGGGCCGTGTACAAAATACGGCCCATTTCCGATGTCAGAGTTTATTGGGCTCGTCCCTTTGCATATCGATACAGATGCCAACTTGAGCGGTTAATCGTATATTGAATGACTCTCGTTGTCAATGGTTTCGGACATCCGGAAACCACAGTTCTGAGTAAGGGGTGAGGGTACGTGTTGGGAAGTTCACTAAGAACACCCAACCCCGCCCGCACATTAGCGGCCTCTACTAGGATATCGAAAGATTTTTTAATACGCGCGTTAGTTGAACGATGAATTATATGCAAACATTGTTTTCCTAAGCATGTGAGGAATTGAACGGGTTGCTAAGTCGGTTTAATGCATGAAAAGGATAACGTCAAAGTTGAATTTAACATGTGAGATTCGTTTTAGTATAATAAAACAAATGATGAAAAAGAATGAATTTGCTACAAGATAAACAAACGAGTTAGTATCGATTTGTAAAATAATAATATAGCAAATAAATATGCGAAATCGAGAAAATAAATGTTAATCGAAATCTGAAAAAGATTGTTGAAAAGACGTTGTTTTGTATAAAAAACGATGTTCGAAAAATAATAAAAAAGAACGAGAAAGGACGCGGCAAGGCAGCCGGCCGCGCGGCTCGCCTGGGACGCCGGCGAGTCGCGTGTCGGGCTGGTTCTGAGAGCGGTTTTTTGGAAATTCGATTAAATCGCGTACGAATATTGCATGATCCGTACTCGAGTTAATATTTTCGACATTCATTATATTCGACGGTTGACTACGAAATCAATGTCAAATACTTGGAATGGTTTTAGAAAAGATGTAAATTTTAGAAATCGTTCCGTAGAATAAATAATAAAACGACCGAAAAAGTTTAAAAACAGGTTCGGGTTTCAGGCCTGTGCGCGAGCCGCCTGGGCGTGGCGCGACTCGCGTACGGGTCTGTCCGGTTTTTTATTTTTTGTTCAAAATTGCTAAATTTGATGAATCGTGTACAAAATATGAATTAATTTGTATTCGATTCATGTTTTCGATATTCGTCGTATCCGATATTCGATTATGAAATCGATATCGGATGTTCGAAATGAATTAAAAAAAGGTTTTGTAAAATTGTTTGAAAAAAGAATTTGAACGAAAAAAAGATGTAACGATTTTTAATATCGTCGAGATCTTAATATAATTCTTTTCGATACAATATTCGATTATAGAAAATCGATATCATATTTTTTAAGAATGTTCGTTATGAAAATAGTTTTTCGTTAATATCGATGTTAGAAATAACAAAAAGACGACGCTTGACCCGTAAAAGGAAAACGGACGACGAGGAAGAGAAGAGAAGAAAAGGAGAAATCGGGTTTGATTACACCCTCAACCTACATGCTTTTGTTAATTCGGATCGGGGCTCGTCGAAATGTGGCTAGGCACGGGAGCGTCGAGTGATGTCGGTCGGGCTAGGGTGGCTCGGTGAAGGTGACGGGTACGAGGGAGTCGGTTTCCTTCGGGTTTGGATGTGATATATCGGTTTCTCGATGCTAGGTGTAAGGAGTTTTATGGATGTGTGTTGTGATATTTCTGATCTCTCTCAGGAATTCTGTGTGTGTGATTGATTCGTGTCTGAATAATGTGTCTGTAAATTGTGTTGTGCAAGGGGCTATTTATAGGAAATTCCCGACCTTGGCTAGGAGAGGTGCACTTGAATTAGAATTACCGCTTGGGTAAGCAGCTGAGAAGAATGAGAATTCCGTTTTCTTGTGAAGGAAGAAAAGGAAACCCGGCTGGTTTATGCTGCTCGGCCGAGTGTTTGCACTCGGTCGGGTGTTTGAATCGGTTTTCGGATAGGATTCCTGCTTGAGATCGAATTCCATCCTTAAACAGATTTGTTTATTATTTTGTGACGCTGATTTTTTATAGAGTTTGAGTAAGAATCAGCCGTGTGAGGTGTCACGGCTGATTCACGTGTCTCGGGTAAATCTTTGACTGGGTTTTGACTCGGTCGCTAAAAGACGGTTTTACCCTTGGTGTCGGATTCGACCCAAATTAGTGTTATTTGACTCGAAACGACCCACTGGGCCTGAATTTGAGGTTGGTTTTGTGAAATTTGTATTCCTTAAAAAGCCCAAGCTAAATATCCATGTTTCGAGCCCATTTCCGAGTACGTTAAAGCACGTTTGCGTCCGATCATCATCGGGTGTTTGTCGGAAACTACTATAGACACCTGGCAGCAAAATGTGGGTGTCTACAAAGCCCCCACTCTGACTAAGGCTTGAACAGGGCGAAAGTCAGAGTAGCTACCAGGTCAATCAAGGATTAAAACCCGGTAGCTTCCGGTCGGGTCGTTTAAGGTCCATTGAACCTGCGTGAAGGGCCCGCCGGCCACAGACTAGAAATGTACCTGAGCTGATGATAACTCCGTGGGGGATTGAACTCGTCGCATAAGTCTTAAAATGGGCCTGTATGTGGGCTCATCTTGTTAAATGTCGTTGGGGAGTTATGCAAATTGCATGGTCCTGTTCGAGTCGTCCTGTACATATTTATGCAAAGTAGCAAAGTTTCGCATGTAATATTTGTAGGAAAAAAATGACTCGTGCTGGGGAATAAAAATTTTGAAAAAAGGTTTGAATTTTTGAGTTTGTAGGAGTCTTTGAAAATTAGAGAATTTTTGACTCTGAAAAGGAATAGGAATGCTCGGGATGACTTAGCTAAACCTTAGGATAAGGATTGTATGCTAAATACTCTAGGATTGGGAATCCTAAGGTGAGGAGGAGAAATTGGTTTCATGCTATAAATACCCTCTCCTTGCTTAATAAATTTCCACAATTTCCACAATTCCTTAAAGAAAAGAATAAACCCTGAAAAATTTATTCTCCCTTTTAGCAAATCAATTATGGGGATCGACCGATTAGTTGGAATGCTGCATGAATGGTCCAAGTACTTCAGAGATGCTGATAGGGCTATCCTAAATCAGAATGGCGTTACCCAATTGTCAGTGATCCGTCAGATGCAAGTAGATCGCCACTTCTTGGATGCTTGTCTGTCCTATTGGGACGACACTTATCATGTATTTGGTTTTCCTCAAGGAGAAATTTGCCCTATTCCTGAGGAAATTGCTGCTGCAGGGGGATGAAATCCCATACTTCGCCCTGCTATCCATTTTTCAGTTCCTGACCCAAGGAGGAAGTTACGGGAATTTTTAGGGCTTTCTCATATGAAGGTATCCCGTATGCTAGAAGGAGATACCGTTTCCTTGATCGATTTAGCTGAAAAATTTATGAACCCAGATGACGTCCGGGTCAGGCCGGTTCACAGCCGTAGGGCCTTTACTTTTTGCATGCTCCATGTCTATGCCTTCGAAGGGCATATGGATTTATTATCTTGCATGGGCCACGTTAGACTTTTCACGGTGGCTGATCTGATGGAGACGGAGCATAGCCCGGCTTGGTTGATTACGGGAGAGATTATCCAGGGTTTGGATAATCGCAAGAGGGATCCGTCAGTCCGGCTGACTGGGAGTACCCGTCTTCTACAGGTATGCCGTTTTTGATTTTTTTTCGGCTTTTCCCAATTTTCCGTTTTTTTCCGATTTTCCCGATTCCTGCGGTTTTCTCGGTTTTCGCGTTTTTCACGTTTTTTCCTCTTTTTTTTTGACGCGATTTCGACGATTTCTTACGTTTTCGATTTTTGCGGGTTTTTCAGCTGTGGCTGTTTGAGAGGCTATCGATTTTGGATCCTCCCCTAGACGTGAGCCGGTATCAACCCAGGCAAGTAATGGCAAGAAGACGAGCTATTGCCTTTTCTCGCTTCAACACCCAAAAATACTGGGATGAGGTGCTATCCTTCCATGGAGGCTTACTGATTCGCTGGGCCATGCCATGGTGGCCGATTTACGTTTGGACCGGCTTGGAGTCCCGAGACAGGGCTAGATACCAGGTAATCCTATCTTTTAGCCAGACAATTCACCTCTTTCCCGATCGCATACTTAGGCAATATGGTCGGGTGCAAAGAATCCCGGAAATTGAGGCAGTCGTGAGTGAATCTACTCTGTTGACGGATGTAATGTGTGACACCTGGATGCAAAGGTGGTATACACGAGCTACTTGGCCCGTTCCCAAAAATCCTCATTCGATCTGGGTAACTGACTCTTATGTAAGATGGACCCGAGCTGATTCAGCTAAAACTCGTGCTGCCTTGAAAACTGACGAGGCCTATGACCTGTTACGCCGGGAACATGCTAAAGATAATAGAAGCTTCTTTGCCGAAGAAGCTACATCGACAGGTCAGAAAGGAAGATCTAGGACTCAAACTGAAGGGTCCAGTACTAAGGGTGCACGGGGGAAAGTGAGCCCCCAGACGGAATTAGAAAGGAGACTACGGCCAAGGCTGGCGGCTAAGGACCGACTTGGTCCTCGAGACAGGCTTCCCGAACCCGTTAGGGCTCGGCTTGGACCGGTGCAAATGGTGGACGACCCAAAATCGAAGAAGCGGGTTCGAACTAAAGAAATTCCCCTTGTGATTAGGGAACGTTCGCCCCCACCCCGTCGGCCTCGGGCTCCACGTGACCCAAAAGATAAGGGGAAAGGAAAAAATGTACGAGTAGTATCCTAAATTTATTATTTAAGTATTACTACTATTTTTGTGGTGTGATTTTGTTTGTTTTTTTTGTGTGTGATGTATTTTTGAAATAATAAAAAGACATATTAGTGAATACCGTTCCCATCTTTTCGTTATTGCAATGGTTGTACCCTTTTGAGGGGTTGCCTACGTATCCAAAATTAATGAAATCAAACCTTCCGTAGTTCAGAAGTATTTTTGCAATTTTTCGAAATACATCAAGATTATTAATTCGAGATGTGCAACGGTAGGATAAATAATACTAACTTATTGACTTGCTTAAAATTTTTGAAAACTCATAAAAGAAAATTTTGTAAATTTTGCAAATGACATTGAGATAGGGTTCATGGGTAGTAACGCTTCAGCTGGTCCAAGTTTGTTGGGTTGACGAACTCGTTTCCGTCCAAGTCCGTTAGCATTACTGCTCCTCCTGAAAGAATCTTCTTTACTAGATACGGCCCAGCCCAATTAGGTTTGAACTTCCCCCTTGGGTCAACCGGTAGTAAAGCTCGAACAGATTTTAGGACTAGATCGCCCTCTTTGATATTCCTGGGCCTAACCCTTTTGTTAAAAGCCCGTTGGATCCTTTTCTGATATATCTGAATATTATTCAGAGCTCGGGACCGCCGTTCGTCTAAGAGGACTAGCGAGTCATATCGGGCTTGGACCCAGTCCGCTTCAGGTACCTGACTCTCGAGTAGAATTCTGAGGGATGGTACTTCTAGTTCGACTGGTTGGACTGCTTCCATTCCGTATGTCAGATAATATGGAGTTGCTCCGGTTGCAGTTCGAATTGATGTCCGATATCCCCATAAGGCAAAGGGTATCTTGTCGGGCCAGTCCCGGTAATTCTCAGCCATCTTTTTAAGAATGGTGACAATTGTCTTATTGGCCGCCTCCACCGCTCCATTTGTTTGAGGACGGTAAGGTGACGATGTATGCCTTTGGATCTTGTACTTTTCCAGCAAAGTGGCAGTTTCAGCTTGGAAATGGGTCCCGTGATCGCTGATGAACTCCTGCGGAATCCCGTATCGACATATAATTTTATTTTGGATGAATTTAGCCACATGTTTGGCATTCAAGATCCGGTATGACTCGGCCTCGACCCATTTAGTGAAATAGTCGATAGCCACTAGGATGAAACAGTGACCTCCCGTTCCGGAAGGGTTCACTTTCCCGATTATATCAATTCCCCATGTTGAGAACGGCCATGGTGATGTCATTGTATATAATAGAGATGAAGGCATATGCTGTACATTGGCGAAAATCTGACAGTTATGACAGTGTTTAACATACAACTGACAGTCAGTTTCCATGCTATTCCAGTAATAACCGAGTCTTGCGATTTTCCGGGCCAACATATGGGCGTTCATATGTGGACCGTTTTCACCATCATGTACCTCGGCCATAACTCTCTCGGCTCGAGTTTTGTCAATGCATAGGAGTAAAGCCCCCTGTGCTGTCTTCTTATATAACTGTCCATCGTCTGTGCAAATGAACTGGGTTGCCCATCTTCATAGAGCTTTCTTGGCCCGGTTTTCAGCTCCCGGAGGATATTACCCTGACGTTAAGTAGGTTAGAATAGCCTGATACCAAGGTTCTGGATCAGTTATTTCAATATCTGAGATAGTGTGGATGTATGCGGGCTCGGACCGCCTTTCGACGCAA
Organism: Agrostemma githago; assembly: GCA_958450325.1. NCBI lineage: Eukaryota > Viridiplantae > Streptophyta > Magnoliopsida > Caryophyllales > Caryophyllaceae > Agrostemma > Agrostemma githago. The sequence goes on along the minus strand of OY288240.1, from coordinate 77,586,612 downwards.
ATAGGCATGCTGGTTAGGTGTGCTGGGATATTCAGTAAAGATGCCAATTTTGAGAGAGCATCTGCAAACTGGTTTTCTTCCCGAGGTAGATAGATGTACTCCACTTTTTGGAATTGTTTTTCGAGAACCTTTACTCGTGCTTGGTAAGCCACGAGATTTGCGTTTCGAGTCTTCCATTTTTGTAGGGTTTGATTTATGACTAATGATGAGTCACCGTGGACCCGGAGGTTTGTTACTCCTAAATCGGCGGCGGCTTGCAACCCGTGAATGCATGCTTCGTACTCGGCTGCGCTGTTAGTCACGTCGAAATCTAGCTTGATGGATAACGGGGTGTGTTCCCCTTGTGGTGAGATTAGCAAGATCCCGACACCAAATCCTCGGAAGTTGGACGCTCCGTCAAAATACAGATCCCATGTGTCGGTGTCGGTATGGAATATGTCTTCATCTGGGAAGGCCCAAGTATCGGTGTGTTCTTCCTCGGATACCGGACTATCGGCGAGGAATTCTGCTACTACCCGGCCCTTGATGGCTTTTAAAGGTACGAACTTGAGGTCGAACTCAGCTAGCATTAAAGTCCATCTGGATATACGGCCGTTGAGGATGGGCTTCTCGAACAGATACTTGATTGGATCCATTTTGGAGAGCACGTGTACCTCGTGACTAAGCATGTAGTGTCGGAGCTTTTTAGTGGCCCATACTAAAGCTAGACACGGCTTCTCGAGCATTGTGTACTTGCATTCGTATTCCAAGAACTTTTTACTGATGTAGTAAATAGACCGTTCTTCGGAATCGACCGTCTGGGCTAGCATAGCGCCCATGGCCGTCTCGGTCGTTGTCAAGTACAGCGATAAGGGCAAACCGTGCTGAGGTGGCATTAACACCGGTGGAGAGGATAGAATCTCCTTGATCTTATCGAAAGAAATTTGACATTTGTCGTCCCATAGTGTTCGTTCTCCTATCTTCAGTTTCTTGAAAATGGGTTCACATACCATGGTTAGCTTTGAAATAAAACGGCTTATATATTGGACTTTGCCGAGAAACCCTTTTATCTCTTTTTCGGTTTTAGGCGGTTGCATCTCGGTAATGGCCTTGATCTTTGCTGGGTCAACTTCGATGCCACGATGGCTGACAATGTGGCCTAGTAGCTTGCCCGATGTTACCCTGAAACTGCATTTTTGAGGGTTTAACCTCATGTTGTACTTGCGTAGTCGGGTGAAGAACTTCCTTAGGGCTGCAATGTGCCCGTTTCGGTCCTTTGACTTGACAATCATGTCGTCGACGTAGACCTCTACCTCCTTATGCATCATGTCATGCAATAAAGTGGTGGCGGTCCGTTGATAAGTGGCACCAGCGTTAATAAGCCCAAATGGCATCACGGTATAGCAATAAGTCCCCCAAGGTGTGATGAAGGTGGTCTTACTCATGTCTTCTTCCGTCATTTTGATCTGATTGTATCTGGCATACCCGTCCATGAATGATAGAAGGGCATGGTCAGCCGTGTTATCCACCAATATGTCGATGTGTGGCAACGGAAAATCGTCTTTTGGGTTGGCCTTATTAAGGTCCCGAAAATCTACACATACTCGGACTTTGCCATCCTTTTTGGGTACTGGTACTATGTTTGCAACCCAGTCTGGATATTCAGACACTTGAATAAAGCCCGCTTTGAATTGTTTATCGACTTCTTCCTTGACTTTGAGAGACCATTCGGGCCTCATTCTTCGGAGTTTATGTTTTACCGGCTTGTACCCGTCTTTGATGTGTATTCGGTGTTCAGCTATCTCCCGGTCTATTCCCGGCATGTCCTTGTAGGACCATGCGAAGACGTCTTTGAATTCCTGGAGGAGATCTGTGAATTGTTGTTTCTCCTCGGGATCTAAAGATAGGCCCAACTTAAGCATCTGGGGTTCTCAAGGGGTTCCTACGTTGATGGAATCGGTTTCTTCGATTACCGGATTTCGGGACTCCCTTTGCTCGAGTTGCTCGACTAGATGCGGAGGCAATGTCACTTGTTCGTCGGGTTTCTCAATGTCATTACAAGTAAGATTTTTGAAAATATTTTGAAAATAAGCCAAGTCGTAAGCAGAACGGTTATCGTTATTATTGATAGTGAATTTTGAAAATAGCTCGAAGAGAGCTGCCATCTGATCGTTGGTCAGAGGCGGGATAGGGAGAGCCCTTGGGACAGACTCCGGGGCTCTCGATGGTGTGGCTAAAGAAGGGAGAGGGGTTACAGACTCGATCCTAATACTGGACCCTCTAGACTTCGACTCAGACTCCGACTCTGACTCTGACTCGGACTCAAACTCAGATTCGGCAGCATGCATATCTCCTTCACCAGTAGTTGGCTTGTAGACTCGACCCTGACTGTCGGTCCATTTAGTAGTCTTCCTCCAAGCTCTCTTCCCAGTGTTGGCACCAACTTCAGAGATCAGCTTGGTTGGATCGAACCTGTTGCTGCGGAGAATTAAGCTGACTAACTCTTGTTTAGGGGTCGGGACGACCTTGTCTTCCCCGAAGAGTAGTCCTAGAATGGGCTCAGTATTATTTGTGCCCTCCTTTATTTCATCCTGAATAAGAGCGAAGATGTCATCTGGGATGAAATTGCATTCCCGAGCCAGTTTGGTCCGGGATATGAGATAGTGGGCTGATAGAGGCCCATTTGAATAGCTCCGAATACTGGGGTGACGAACGTGACAACCTTGGTTTGGTCCGTGCATCCGGATGCCATGGTGTAGCCTAGACCGAGGCGAGATTGTCCGTTGTTCAGAGTTTCGACGATTTTCCCAGCCGGAAGATAGGGCCTTGATGTGACTCCCGGTAGGCAACCCAGATTCTGTAGCATCGTATCGATGCTAGTAGTGAAGTATGGCCGGAAAAGGTATTCTTCCTCGATCATTCCCACGAAGTTGAAACCTCGTGGGTCAGCTGAGCCTGCCGTGTTGCAGCTTGACACGGTTATGGGAGTAGCTTCAAGAGTGACGATCCCATCTCGTAAAGGTAGCTTGACCTTCCTGTGAAGAGTGGAAGACACAGCTTTGACTGCGTGAATCCACGGTCTCCCAAGTAGCAGATTGAAAGATGAAGTAACATCGATCACTTGGAATTCTAACTCCTTCTCGATCGGGCCCGTTATGATTGTTAGTTTAACGGCCCCAGCAACCGATTTTGGGCTCCCATCAAAAGCCTGGATAGTTTTTGCAGTCGGAAGGTAGTCAGCCTCGGTAATGCCGAGGGCCTTGGTTGTCCTTAAAGGAAGGACGTTTACTGCGGACCCGTCATCAATCAGGGTCATCGGGAGGTACTTGTTGTGGCAGATCACCGTGATGTATAGGGCCAGGTTATGGGTGGTCCCGAATGGTGGAAGGTCGGACTCGGAGAAAGTGATAAGTGGGCCCTCTCCTTTGGACCTGTCCTTGAGGTGTGGCAAGATCGTGGCTACCATCTCGGTGGGGGTAACCGATGAGTCGACCTTGATTTCATCAAGGGCCCTAGTAAGTGCCGCCCGATGCTCTTGTGAGCTAACCAAAAGCTGCCATATAGTAATATCAGTTCGGACCCTCTTCAATTGTCTGACTAGGGTCGTGTCAGCGTTTGACTCTGCGGGAGTGAGTTCCGTCCTGGAAGGTTCAGTGACGGTTTTCGGAGTGGTGAGACTGGCCGTGATGGTGTGTGTACCAGCCAGAGCTCTGGCTTTGGCTTTCCGGATCTCTTCGATGGTGACGGGGACAGCTTCCCCCTTAGCCAAGTAAACATCATCTTCATCGTCATTCCATATCCCGTTGATTTGGGAAATGAAAGGGGAAATGAGATGAGAGCAGTCGACTACCTCTCCAGTAAAAATGGCATGAGTAGCAAGAGGATTGTTTTTGTTACTTGGCTTATCACTGGGTAGTGGTATCTTCCCACTTTTGATCAGATCTTGGATAAGATGTTTCAATTTCCAGCATTTCTCCTTGTCGTGCCCGTTGCTTTGGTGATAGTGGCAATAGGCCTGAATGCTGTAGCTTTTGGATCGCTTTTCCACGGGAACTTCTGGAATTGGGCCTATCGGTTGGATTAGGCCTTTTGAAGACAGCCTTTGTAAGGCATTAGCATAGGTTGTCCCTATGTCGGTAAATACCCGATTTGGAGTATTCTTTTTGGTCGAGGTGTCCAGTGAGTTAACCTCGTCGAAGATGCTTCGGGCCGCCGTTGTGGTGGCGGGCTTGCTGGAGGAGGAACTGGCTCCTTGATACCCCTTGGTAGAGGCCTTAGTAAGGTTCTCTAGCCTCAGATCATCTTCGATCCTAGTACCCATTTCGGTCAAAGTGGCGAAGTCGGGTATGATGGCATACCGGAGATGGACTCGATAAGCGGGGAGAAGGTTTTTGACAAAGGCCTCCACTAGCACTTTTTCGGTGGGCTTGTCCACCAGCTTCACACTTTCGGTCCTCCACCTTTGAAGGTATTTGGTGAAACCCTCCTTAGGTTCTTGGGCCATAACTTCCAGAGTACGCATGGTAGTCTGGATTTCAGCATTATCCGCGTAGTTTCGCGCGAATTCCATTGCAACATCATTCCAAGTTTTGTATTTCTTGGGATCAAGCCTGTAGTACCAGGCTTTCGGGTTTTTTTCTAGAGAGGAAGCAAAGAGATGCTTGAACATGGTCGATTTGACCCCCTTAACAGCCATAAAGTCCTTGAAAGCCCGAATGTGGAGTACCGGGTCTTCAGTCCCGTCGAACATTGGCAAGCCCGTTAAGTTGAGGTTAGCGGGCAGTTCATCAGTTAAGGGTGAATAAATACGAGCATTTTCCGTGAGAATAGTGTTTCTGGTGGTCGAGTGGACCTGTTCTTGCAGCTTTTGGACCGCGCCGGCCAGTGCAGCCAAGGGTCCGTCATCTTCGATCGAGGCATTGGGGGTTCCCTGTTCTACGGCACTAACCCGAGTGACGATGGCAATTTGGTCCTCCCGCATTTTCCTCAATTGGTCCTGGATTTGGGTCAACGAGGCGGTCAAGTCGTCTATAGCTTGTTGCGTCATGGCTCGAGTGAAGGGTGGCCTGTCTGTAAGAGCACCGCGTAATTAGCAACTTAACTCGAATCCTAAGAAAAGTACATCCCGAGCAAGGGAAAAGGAAGAAGACTAAGACGGTAATGACTCGGAAAAGACACCTAGACGGGAGACTTGTGAAAATGTGGGCCTTCCTCAGGATCCAACCATGTGGGTTGGGCCCTGTCCGAAGGAAGGTTCACGTGAGACATTCCCAGACTTTTAGACTCGATTGTGTAAGTGGGCCAACCTTTGTAGGAGTATGTCCTACGTAGGTGGGCCTTGCCTTAGTAAAATAAGGCAGACTAGGATAGGGGGGAAATCCGTGATGTAAGATCGACGGAGTTTCGACGCTAGAGACTTCAACGACTTATGACACGACCCGACACTGCTAAATACGGGAAGTCTGAGAAGAGGAAGTTTTGAAATATGATATTTTTTGAAAAGGCCCGAAAAAAAAATCGGGGAGAACCGGCCCTTTTTCGAAGTAAACGGAAAAGGTGGGCCGGGTGATGGTTTGAAAATTTCAAAAATAATTTCGAGTTTTGAATTGGGCATAATACCGGCTAGAAAAAGGCTATTTTGAGTAAAATCATAAGTCCTAAGTTCGGTATATGTCCGGGGTTTTGAAATTGGATATTTTGAAAAGGATGCAAATTTTGAAAATGACGGTTTTGAAAAAGATGATGTGGATCAAGTGCACGTAGTCATGGAAACAGTATAATGACGCCATGTATGCTCTTAAGCTAAGTCTCGGTCAGTCTATAAGGGTCTATACCAGTGTACATAGCCAATCGAGAATCGGGGCGGACTCCCTAACTCGAGTTGAGATTAGGACATGCCGTAAAACCCATACGAATCGGCTAATGGACACCTTTGACATAACCAATTTGGACTATATCAATGGTATAGTGGGACGTCGGTCACTAGTACCGGCCCGGGAAAAATGGGGTTATGAATGAACCGTAAAACTAAAACGCGCATTGTACTAGTCAAACGATTTCTATTCGAGTCTCACCCTGAAGGATACCGAAGGTTATTAACGCATCAGTAAATCCCCAGCAGAGTCGCTAAATTGTGGACATGACATAGGTCCACCCCGACGCGGCCACGCGCGGGTTTTGGGGAGGCGAATGAATCTCCATATGAGATGGTCAAATTGAAATTTAAATCGAAGTTGGAGTCGCCACCGAATTTTATGGTTATTCGGAACCGTTCGAGCCCACTCTATGTCGTAGTGGGCCGTGTACAAAATACGACCCATTTCCGATGTCAGAGTTTATTGGGCTCGTCCCTTTGCATATCGATACAGATGCCGACTTGAGCGGTTAATCGTATATTGAATGACTCTCGTTGCCAATGGTTTCGGACATCCGGAAACCACGGTTCTGAGTAAGGGGTGAGGGTACGTGTTGGGAAGTTCACTAAGAACACCCAACCCCGCCCCCACATTAGCGGCCTCTACTAGGATATCGAATGATTTTTTAATACGCGCGTTAGTTGAACGATGAATTATATGCAAACATTGTTTTCCTAAGCACGTGAGGAATTGAACGGGTTGCTAAGTCGGTTTAATGCATGAAAAGGTTAACGTCAAAGTTGAATTTAACATGTGAGATTCGTTTTAGTATAATAAAACAAATGATGAAAAAGAATGAATTTGCTACAAGATATATAAACAAACGAGTTAGTATCGATTTGTAAAATAATAATATAGCAAATAAATATGCGAAATCGAGAAAATAAATGTTAATCGAAATCTGAAAAATATTGTTGAAAAGACGTTGTTTTGTATAATAAACGATGTTCGAAAAATAATAAAAAAGAACGAGAAAGGACGCGCAAGGCAGCCGGCCGCGCGGCTCGCCCGGGACGCCGGCGAGTCACATGTCGGGCTGGATCCGAGAGCGGTTTTTTGGAAATTCGATTAAATCGCGTACGAATATTGCATGATCCGTACTCGAGTTAATATTTTCGACATTCATTATATTCGACGGTTGACTACGAAATCAATGTCAAATACTTAGAATGGTTTTAGAAAAAATGTAAATTTTAGAAATCGTTCCGTAGAATAAATAAGAAAACAACCGAAAAAGTTTAAAAACAGGTTCGGGTTTCAGGCCTGTGCGCGAGCCGCCTGGGCGTGGCGCGACTCGCGTACGGGTCTGTCCGGTTTTTTATTTTTTGTTCGAAATTGCTAAATTTGATGAATCGTGTACAAAATATGAATTAATTTGTATTCGATTCATGTTTTCGATATTCGTTGTATCCGATATTCGATTATGAAATCGATATCGGATGTTCGGAATGAATTAAAAAAAGGTTTTGTAAAATTTTTTGAAAAAAGAATTTGAACGAAAAAAAAGATGTAACGATTTTTAATATCGTCGAGATCTTAATATAATTCTTTTCGATACAATATTCGATTATAGAAAATCGATATCATATTTTTTAAGAATGTTCGTTATGAAAATAGTTTTTCGTTAATATCGATGTTAGAAATAACAAAAAGACGACGCTTGACCCGTAAAAGGAAAACGGACGACGAGGAAGAGAAGAAAAGAAAAGGAGAAATCGGGTTTGATTACACCCTCAACCTACATGCTTTTGTTAACTCGGATCGGGGCTCGTCGGAATGTGGCTAGGCACGGGAGCGTCGAGTGATGTCGGTCGGGCTAGGGTGGCTCGGTGAAGGTGACGGGTACGAGGGAGTCGGTTTCCTTCGGGTTTGGATGTGATATATCGGTTTCTCGATGCTAGGTGTAAGGAGTTTTATGGATGTGTGTTGTGATATTTCTGATCTCTCTCAGGAATTCTGTGTGTGTGATTGATTCGTGTCTGAATAATGTGTCTGTAAATTGTGTTGTGCAAGGGGCTATTTATAGGAAATTCCCGACCTTGGCTAGGAGAGGTGAACTTGAATTAGAATTACCGCTTGGGTAAGCAGCTGAGAAGAATGAGAATTCCGTTTTCTTGTGAAGGAAGAAAAGGAAACCCGGCTGGTTTATGCTGCTCGGCCGAGTGTTTGCACTCGGTCGGGTGTTTGAATCGGTTTTCGGATAGGATTCCTGCTTGAGATCGAATTCCATCCTTAAACAGATTTGTTTATTATTTTGTGACGCTGATTTTTTGTAAAGTTTGAATAAGAATCAGCCGTGTGAGGTGTCACGGCTGACTCACGTGTCTCGGGAAAATCTTTGACCGGGTTTTGACTCGGTCGCTAAAAGACGGTTTTACCCCTGATGTCGGATTCGACCCAAATTAGTGTTATTTGACTCGAAACGACCCACTGGACCTGAATTTGAGGTTGGTTTTGTGAAATTTGTACTCCTTAAAAAGCCCAAGCTAAATATCCATGTTTCGAGCCCATTTCCGAGTACGTTAAAGCACGTTTGCGTCCGATCATCATCGGGTGTTTGTCGGAAACTACTATATATAGACACCTGGCAGCAAAATGTGGGTGTCTACAAACGTCAACCGCTGACCCAGAATCCACCCCCGCTAGGTGCCAAATGCACGGTCGCAGGGTTGCTCTGATATCATTTGTAACACCTCGGCCCAACCCTAGGACCATAAATGTTAACCGCGGTAGCCCGCCAGGCTTTTTGTACTGGTCCCACAGACCAACACAAGTCCTCAGCCAAGCACGCTTAATTGCGGAATTCTTTTGTATGGATGACCAGAAAAGATAGTGCACTTTGTTGATATGAGTAGTACTTCAAATCTCTTTAAGCAAAGCTCATAAATAGAACATCTTCAATCAATGTGGGGTGTTTCATCACAAGCGGGTCGGATCAGATAGGTTTCGAATAACTACAATTTCGGGCTCTAACGGATCAGGTTCTTCGAGTAGGGTCAGCTTTTTTCAGCTCTAGATATCATAGAAAAAATTGTTTATCTGCGCGAGATTTACATTAGTATTGTTTATTTTTATATTTTTATTCCAATGTGACTACCGGTCGTGATATCGAATATACTGCAACCCGGTCACGTCGTAGCATTTCTCCAAAACTAATCTATCACTCGACATACTTGTAATTAAAACGGGTCCAATAATATCACATTTGGTTAGATAAGACAATTGATTTGCTAATCCCTGACAATTTTGCTTTTGTCTTATATATACTCCTTCCGTTCAAATCTAAAAGATACGTTTGCTTTTTCACATTTGTCGAGACACGTTTTATACCATCAATATCTTTCGTTTTACATTAACAAAAATGATGAAAATTTGATATTCTTAATTTCCTCATAAAGATGAATGAAACAAGATCTCACCTGACTATATTTTCTCTTATTGATTGTCGAGAATACTAACAATTCTCTTGAATTGTGAATAGTGTTTAAAAGGGAAGCGTAACATTTGAATTCGAACGGAGAGAGTATATCACTCTTATTTGACCCGTTATAGGTTTGTGACCAGTGGCGGACCCAGAAATGTAAGAGAGGGGGTTCACTTTTAAAGAAATACACACGTTACATTTCATTGTCCCCAATTTTTTCGACGCACTATTTACTTTTTACACTTTTTTTTTTTCATAATACGCTCTTCACTCAAAAAAACGGAAATAATTGTATTATTACTCCCCAACTCTCTCTATCGTACGAGTAATTTGTAAACATAGAAATTATCCAAAATTATCCAAATTTTTTCAATTATTATCGATTCTTTCTTATTGTAACTATAAAAATCATTTAATTTACGAAATTTATACGAGTTTTATTGAAAAATAAATACTCCCTCCGAGTTCCTATGTTCTTCCCCTTTTTTTTAGGTGAAAAATAAGGAGGGGGTATTATATTATTAAAATGGAAGAAGTGAAATGAAAAAATAAGAGAGAGAAATATTATACTCCGTATTAATTAAATGAGATAAAATTGATAGGAAAAGTATGAGATATGAATATTATATTAATTAAACATGGTAAAGTGTGTGAAAAAGTTTTTTCATAAATGGAAATAGGGAAGAAGATCAAACTCAGCCCAATAAAGAAAGAGGGAAGAACACTAAAACTCGGAGGGAGTACTTTATTATTTTATTCTGACTCAAATGAATATATAGTGAGAAGATCATTACAAAGTTGCAGGAAGTATAAATTTTTTAAATTATCACTAATTACTAGAATTAAGTTTTTTCCCTTGTAACTATGAACTGGTAGCTAAAAAACATTAGGAATAAATAACATAAAATGTATTGTTTTCATATTCAAGATTAGGGTTCCATAATTGATAATTACAATTCACTCCCTCCATTCTTTATATGTATCTTTCAATTTTAATTAAATAATACTCACAAATCTTAAAAAGTGGGAAGAAATATAAAGGACGGAGGGAGTAATTAACAACTACGAGTAATAATTGACATCAACAAATCTAACTACGAGATTGGGATCCGAAATTGATAGTGGAGAAAAGGGATTTTTTGAAAAATTAGTGAAGACGAAGAATAGACGGAATATAAATGAAAAAAAAAAGATTAAATAATTAATGTGTGTAAGGGGAATTGAACCCAAAATAAATGAAGAAGAAGAAGAAGAGGCACAGTAAATAGGAAAAAATGTCAACAAGGGGAATTGAACCCCCACCAACTGCACCAAGCAACACAATCTTTGCCAGTGCGCCACAACATCTTCAATAAAATATTACTCACCAAATTATACAAGTATCATGCTTCAATAATTTTTTTATAAAAAAAAAAATTGAAAGCGGAAGGGTGCGCACGTGGGGTGCTGTGCGCACCCCTAGGTCCGCCCCACAAATGATATTTTTGTCACAAACCAGAATTTGTCGTCTATAAATAGCAGTCGAATTAGAAGAGGAGGGAGTATACTCTACATCATATCATCATCATGACTCCATTTTTCATTTTAGGGTGTTTCTTGGCAAGTATACTCTTCATTTTCTCCCTACTTTCGCGCAACAGCAATGACAATAATAATCTTCCTCCTGGAAATACAGGGTGGCCAATCATCGGCGAAGCCCTGTCATACTTCGCCAGCCCATCAGCCTTCATCCGCCACAAAATGACAAAATACTCGACAACCATCTTCAAAACATCCTTCTTCGGCCACAAATTTGTTTTCGTAGGTGGCCCTGCCGCTAACAAATTCATCTTCTCTAATGAAGGTAAATTGTTTAAGAACTGGTTACCCGATTCCTTCATCAAACTTCTATGCCTACCAAATTACCCTGAAAACTCAGACTTACAGCTGTCATGGCAGCTACTCGACGACACCACCCATAAATTCTTCAAACCCGACTCCCTTCGAAATCTTGTTCATGTCATCGATTCTATCTTACGTGACCACGTCGATCGTTACTGGATTCCTCATAGTAACACACAGATGAACGTTTACCCTGTTGCAAAAGAGTTCAGCATCAACTTCGCCTGTAGGGTAATGCTGGATTACTCTAACTCCAACTCTCAACAAATAAGGTCCAAACTACTGCTGTATTTTTTTTTTATTTTTTTTTTAAAAATTTTGCATTCTACCTATCTCATGTCCCAAGGGTTATGGCCGGTTAAACATTTTTTTACGAAGATTTTCAACCCCATTGGAAAATACTCCGTATCCTTTTTACCAATTATTTTGGATAAAGTATTTGAGTTATGAACCTTACAAAAAAAACTTATTAACTCAGGGCCGTTTGGTCAGGGTTTCAGGAAAGGAAAAGGGGAAAAAGGTTACTCATTCCTTCTATGTTTATTTGGACCAATTGATAAAACTCTTTCCCCTCTTCAGCTATTAACAAACCCCCATATCTTGCTACATTGAATATCCCACCCTCCTAGAGTTTAGAATTTCTTTTTCCTTTCATTCCCCATCCCTATATCTCCCTCTTAACATAACTGTAAAGTTACTCTCACAAGTCACAATTGTCTTTACATCTCCCGACCTCCGACCTCGACCTCCGACTTCCGACCTCGACCTTGACCTCCGACCTCCGATCTCCCACCAATAACGTCCACCTCTCGCTCCCTGTACCGGTCACCGTTTTACGTCCAAAATTTTTAGATTTTTTTGATAATACAAGTGAAAAATAATGATTTGATAAAGTAAACATGTTAAAAAGAATGTAAAAATAATTTGATTCCTAGTTTGATAACCAAACAACCACAAATGAATCGAGGGTAATACCATTCCTTACAATATTAAAACCAAACAACAAGTTAAATTGAGGGTAATCTCTTTACTTTCTCCTTTGTTTCATTTTCCTAATTTCATTCCTTTTCCCGTATGCGAACCAAACGGCCCGAGTTATTGAGTTATGAACTTTCCATTTTGCTTTTAGTCCATCAAATTTTTAAAAATCTATTGTTATTATTAAAGATACAAATGATTAAAAGTTAAATATTTGTTTAACTAGTGTTATTATTAAATGTTAAATATGCTAGTTGGGCTTTTGAGCTTTTGTGTATATTTATTGAGTTTAAAAAAGTTTCTGAGCTGAGTTGTAAGTTTTTGAGCTTGAACATTTATGTGATTTAACTCGACAACTTTACACTAAAGCTCAGAAATTTTACAGCAAAACTCGAAATGTTTGTAATAAAGCTCAAGATCTTAAAACCAGTTGTACATAGAGCTATGTACAACTGGCTGTATAATCCTCTAACTGAATAGGGAAAATAGGATTATTTTTGTAAATATACGAGATTTGAAGTTTTTTTTTTATTAAAAGAATGACTAAATGGAAATGAGAAGCTTGAAAATAAACGTCTAAAAAAGAAATAACGGAAGGTTCGATTTGAAAGGAGAGAGTAAGTATTTTCATTAGACGAAACAACGAGAGAATGATGAACGGACATGGCTAGATTTTTTCATTATACTATACGAGGTCTTATCCGAAATGGTTTCGATACGTGATTATTGTATAACCTCTCGCATATATAGGAAAATAAAGTTACTGTACTAATTTAGTAACGTATCCATATATGATACTCTCTCCGGTTTTAAATTTTCGCCTCATTTTATCAATATATAGATGTAGTATTTTAATGAAACGGGACAATAAATAAAAAACGGAGGGAGTAGATCTCATAATAATATTAATCGCATATGAGAATTGGCATTTTATATACTAGATATAGTATAAAAAGTCTTCCATAATTTTTTTTTTATGAGATTAAGGAATTCAATAGAAACAATATACAAAAATTTATACATCATGTGAATGCGAATGACTAGACTTTATACAAAAAATTATATGCATAACATCATACTCTATAGATAATATAAAAAGTTAATACATGTTTGACTTGATTCGAAATGGATTAAGGTAGCGTTTGGGAACTCATATTTATCATTGTCAAATTAAAAAAGTGAAAGTATGAATTTTATAATGACATGAGTTAGGGTGTCATTTAGAAATGATGTATTTTACTAAGGGTTGAGATTTAGTTGAATTTGATAAAATTCCAAAATCCAAATTCACCTAATCTCCCAAATAAAGTATTTAGGTGAAATCTAAATTTCAAAATAAAATCTTTGTTCCCAAACGGATCATAACTTAATTTAAAAGATTGACGTAATACAATCTATCTAAACTTGAATAGTTGAGTAAAAAATAATTCTTCAAATAATCTCTTTTCCAATCCTCATACGAGTAATAACTTTCAAAGTAATTTTTTTAATTATAACTAATAAATAGATGAATCAATTTTTATATACTAAAAAATTATACTTGGTAAATGATAAAAATTATATTACTCTCAAAATTGGTACAAAATCATAGGTATGAGTGTATGACCATGGAGGTCATATCTTACCTATGCTTCCTCGATCCACTGGCTATCTCTAGGATTAGTTTTATCACTCATACTATTATGCATTTTATTCTTTAATTAACTCGTTCTTTAGTTTTATTTCCTTTTATATTTATTATAAAGTATATTTTAATAAAGATAAACAAATGAATGAGACAAAAGATTATTATTATTATTATTATTATTATTGTTATTGTTATTGGTAATATACTGTGATTTCTATATTTTGCAGGCAATTGGCCAAGCACTTCCTAATCTTAGCTAATGGGATATTCACAAGTATCGCGGTGCCAATTAATTTCCCCGGGACGCCTTACCACAAAGCAATGAAAGGTAGAGATAAAGTCCGAGAGATGGTAATGGATATAGTTAAACGGAGAAGGGAGGAAGCGATGACAATGAGGACGAGGACGAGGACGACAACAACAATGTCGACACAAGAAGACTTGTTGGGTCATTTAGTCCTGGCAACCGACTCCAAGGGCTTGCTTTTCAGTGAGGAACAAATTGTGAACAAGATCATTAGTTACTTATTTGCCGGGTTTTATAGTACCAGTTCTGTTGTTGCTTTTGTTTTGTGCCGTCTTGCCCAACACCCTCTTGTCTACCAAAAGGTTGTCCAAGGTATGTATTTACTCAACTCTTCCATCTTTTCAAACATCCTGCGGCCCCCAAGAATCCATTAGGGCAACAACCAACAATGGTTAAATTAAAGTACGGAGTAGTTCATACTCCCTTTTTATTCTTGAATTAGTCTAATGGATATGATCCACCTTTAATACTCTGATGTTGTCACTTTTAATCAAATATGATGAATAAAATATGTTTCATCTGTTTTGTACATGAAATTGGTTTATTACTTTAAAAATAAGTTCATACAAAGAGTTACTTATTGTGTGGAATAATGGGTAAAAAATTCTAAAGATATGAATATGAAACTTCCTATTTAACCCTATCTTACTCAAATACCTACAACCCATCCGAATTTGTGTTAGGTTAACTAGTTGATCCGTTATAAGTTTAAGATGGATATACAAGTATGTTGTCTTTTTTCTTTTGGAATGAGGGTCAAATTAGTAGCGTAATACATATGGATAGATTATTTACGAATTTGTTTGTTTACGTTGATGGATCTAAAAGAGCAATCAGAAATAGTTAAAGATGGGAGAGCGTTGTGTTGGGATGATATCCAGAAGATGCACTACACATGGAATGTGGTCCGTGAATCGATGAGACTAGTTTCACATGAAGCTGCGCTTTTCAGGGAGGTTATCACTGATTTCACTTACCAGGGTTACACCATCCCCAAAGGCTGGAAGGTACTAAGCACGCACTCAACCATCATCATATATATTCATTATTCCGTCTTCAACATTACTAGCTAGCTACTCCATTTGTTGACTTATTATCATCATATATATTGTTTAATTTCGACTGTACTGTCGAATTAATTAATATACTATGACAGATCGGTTGGGATACAAATTACACGCATTCAGACCCCAAATACTTTAAGGAGCCAGAAAATTTTGATCCTTCAAGATTTGAAGCAGAAGGGCCGCCAGCGTATACTTATATACCTTTTGGCGGAGGCCCTCATATGTGCAAAGGAAACGAATTTTCTCGAATATCACTGCTCGTGTTTATACATAATATGGTTTCCAAATTCAGATTTGAGATGATCCATAACCATGACCAGATTCCAGCTAAAGGTGCTCTCAGGTTAATTCGCCTTCCCGCATGCTGATAGCTTGTTGAAAACTGATTAAATGTGTAACAACGATATGATCTCATGTACTGTACTTTCTATATCTCTCTGTGTGTATTCTTTTATGGGTGGGTCAATAAACACAAGGTTTTATGTTTTGGGTCATGTAAGGAGTTGCAAATTACTCCGTATTACGGAGTATATTTGCTGTACTGTTGTGATTTGTGTTGTGAATAAAAGCAGATTGAATATGTATCTCTTTAGATAATGTTTTATTGTACTCCGTATTGGTTAAGCAGCGCAATATGACTGTAGGGTTACAACCCTTAAACCCACCTGTTACGAGTATTAATCGAAAAGACAAAAAAAAAATGGAGGATAACAATCATCAATATATATATATATATATATATATATATATATATATATATATATATATATATATATATATTCTTTTTTTTTTTAGACTTTTTTCGAACGATCTCATTGATCCGTTCAATCAAACCTCAAATTAGAAAAGTATCATAAATAATAAAACGGTTTTTCAAACATGTGCCCAGAGTGGGCACATGTTAATAATCAAATTGAGGCAAGATTAATCATGATATTATCCTAAGAAGTTGAAATATTAGGCTTTATTTACCATACTTATACGATATCCATTTTAATCTTCCCTTAATTAGGTTATTAACGTGTGCCCAGTGAGCACACGTTAGAAAAACCGATAATAAAAAATCAATTAGAGAATCTTTTGATTATTACACTATAAATTTAATCTATTATATTTAGAGTTCATTTTTTTAAAACATTATCGTAAAATGAATTATAAAAATGAAATAATTAGATTCGTGTTAAAAAATGCTTTCATTAGAGCATAAATTTTATATCATTTGTTTCACATTATGTGATGAATTTATAACATATAACAGTTTTAAAATTATCCCACATCGACAAATTACAATATGATAATGAAATTCTATATTATAAATAAAGAGTAATAATTCGTTCTTTGATATCTACCAAAAGTCTTTTGAATTTCCAAAAGAGTTTCTAAAGTCTTGAGTAATTATCCTCGAGATGATGAAATTTTATATTATAAATAAGAATAATCATTCGTTTTAAATATCGATCAAGAAAACTTTTAAATTATCCCACTATAAACTTAAATAAATTATTTCACATCGAAAAATATGATAAGTTGATGAATTCTATATTATAAATAAGACTAATCATTCGTTATTAAATATCAATCAAAAAAAACTTTTAAGTCTTAAAAAATCTCTTAATAAGACTACAAACTTAAGTAAAAAATAATTTCACATCGAAAAATTATAATAAGGTGATGAAACTTTATATTATAAATAATACTCCGTAGTAACCATGTGCTCTTAGATATTAACCAAAAATATTTTGAGTCTTAAAATATATATTAAGACTATAAATAAACTTAACTAAAACTATCTCACATTTGAAAAATTATAAAGTTTCATCAAATATAAATCTTTTGAGTCTTAAAAAAGTTGTCAAGACTATACACTTAAATAAAGAAATTATAATAAGGTGATGAAATTCTATATTATAAATAAAACTAAAAAAAATTCTTTAGACATCAACGAAGTTAAGTAATTCCTTCGCATCGAAAAATTATGATGAGCTTATGAATGTGTACTAAAGAAGAGTAATCATCGTTTTTAAATATCAACCAACAATAAAACTTTTGTTTTTTTAAAAAAACTATGATGAAATTCTATGTCATTGTTTTTTAAATTATGATGAAGTCATGAATTTGTAGTCTTGAGTTTATAAAGGATCTTAATAAGACTACATACTTAAAATTATCTCACATCGAAACAATTAAAATAAGTTACGGTAATGATTCTATATTATAAATAAGACTACAAATTTTAGTTAAATTTATCCCACATCGACAAATTATAATAAGGTAATGAATTTTTATATTATAAATAAGACTAATTATTTGTTGTTAGATTCTTAGATATCAATCAAAATCTTTTGAGTCTTAAAGGAACTATTAAGACTATAAACTTGAGTAATTATCTCACATCGAAAAATTATACCCCTCTCTTTTGAGTCTTAAAACACTCTTAAGGCTATAAACTTATGTAAATTATATCCCACATCAAAAAATTATACTCCCTTCGGTCGCATCATTTCATTAAAATACCCCTCACAAATACGCATCATTTCATTAAAATACCCCTCACAAATATTAAGGTAACGAAGAGAGTATAATAAGACGATGAAATTCTATGATGAAATTCCATTTCTCCAAATTATGATGAGGTGATTCAATTCTATATTATAAATAAGATTAATCATTCGTCCTAAAGAAAACGAGGTGATAGAATTCTATGTAGTTAAAGTATAATTATCTCGCATCGAAAAATGAAGATGGATTGATGGAATTCTATATATTATAAATAAGTGTAATCATTCGTCTATGAATAAAAGGTTCTTAATTAGACTATATATCTAAACTTAAATAAATTTAAGTAAAATTATCTCACATCGAAAAATTATAATAAGTTGAATTTTTATTATTATATAAATAAGAGTAATCATTCATCCAAGATGTATAATAAGATAATCCATATGTTTATACTAAAAGTGGAATATTTTAAATGCTTAAATACAACACTATGGGTTAAATACCGACAAAAAAACTTTTGAATCTTAAAAAAGCTTTAAGTATACAAGACTACAAACTTAAAATCATCTCACATTGAAAATTATGATGAAATTCTATACTTCGTATTATAATAATCAAGACTTAAAAAGAGCTTTTAATTAAGACTATAAGATTAAGTAAATTATCTCACATCGAAAAAAAATTGACGAGCTGATGGAAGACTATAAACTTAAATAAATCATCCCACATCGAAAAGTTACGATAAGGTGATGAAACTTTATATATAAATAAGACTAATCATTCGTTCTTAAATATCAATAAAAAATTCTAAGTCTTAAAAACTCTCTTAATAAGACTACAAACGTAACTAAAATAATCTCACATCGAAACATTATAATAAGGTGAAACTTAAGTAAAACTATCCCACATCCGAAAAATTATAAAGTTTTATCAAACAAAAATCTTTTGAGTCTTAAAAAAGTTCTTAAGACTATACACAAAAGACTAATTATAATTTTTTCGTTAGACATCAACCAACAATATTTTGAGTTTAAAAAAGTCTTAATAAGACTACAAAATTAAAATTATCCCACATTGAAACAATTAAAATAAGGTACGATGATGATTTTATATTATAAATAAGACTACAAATTTTACTTAAATTATCCCACATCGACAAATTATAATATGGTTATGGTTCTATAGTATAAATAAGACTAATTATTTGTTCTTAGATATGATATAAATCAAAATCTTTTGAGTCTTCAAAAAACACTTAAGACCATAATAAGACGATGAAATTCTATGGTGATGAAATTCTAAACAACACTAATCATTCATCCTTAGATGTCAACAAAAAAAATTTTAGTCTTAAAAAAAGCAATTAATAAGACTACAAATAAAGTTAAATTAAAATTATCAGGTGATATAATTCTACGTAATCTTTCGTTCTTAGATATTAACCAACAATCTTTTGAACTTAAAAAAAAGGTATAATAAAGTATATAGTTAATGTATAATTATCCCGGATCGAAATTAAGATGGTGTGATGGAATTCTATGTATTATAAATAAGAGTAATCATTCATCCGTCTATAAATAAAAGTTCTTAATTAGACTATATCTAAACTTAAATAAACTTAATTAAAATTATCCCACATCGAAAAATTATAATAAGGTGGATTTTTTTGATTATATAAATAAGAGTATTCATTCATCAAAAGTATATACTCCAACAAGATGATCAAATTCGATTATATAAATAATCGTCTATCATCTAACATAAACTTAAGTATGATGAGGTGATGAAATTTTATATCATAAGTGAGTAATCTTATGGTTTTAAATATCAACCAACAAATTTTGAGTCTTACAAAGCTTTTAAAAGGACTAGAAACCTAAAATTATCCCGCATCGAAAAAATTAAAATAAGGTGATGATTCTATATTATAAATAAGAGTAATCGAAAAAATTAAAATAAGGTGATGATTCTATATTATAAATAAGAGTAATCGTGCGTTTTTCTGGGTCTTTAAAGCATATCTTAAAACTATAAACCTTGGGTAAATTATCCTATATCGAAAAATTATGATGAGGCGATAGAATCTTATATTATCAATCAAAAAAATTATTCGCATGTATTCTTTTGAGTTTTAACATAAGCTCTTAAGACTATAAACTTAGTTGAAATTAAGTTTGATAACTAATATCATGTGATTATTGTGGACATGACATAGGTCCACCCCGACGCGGCGAAGCGCGGGTTTTGGGGAGGCGATAAAATTTCCATATGAGATGGATCGAATAGAATTTTAAATCGAAGTAGGAGTCGCCACCGAATTTTATGGTTATTCGGAACCATTCGAACCCACTCTATGTCGTAGTGGGCCATACTTAAAGCCTGGCCCATTTCCGATGTCAGAGTTTATTGGGTTCGTCCCTTAGCATTACGATACCGATGCCGACTTGAGCGGTTAATCGTATATTGAATGACTCTCGTTGCCAATGGTTTCGGACATCCGGAAACCACGGTTCTGAGTAAGGGGTGAGGGTACGTGTTGGGAAGTTCAGCGAGAACACCCAACCCCGCCCGCACTTAGCGGCCTTTACTAAGATATCGTTCGGTTTTGTGTACACGCGTTAGTTCGACGATTGAATGATATGCAGAGATTATTTTCCTAAGACATGTGAGGAAAAATAAATAAATGGGTTGCTAAGTCGTTTAATGCATGTTAAACTAATAACATCAAAGTTATTTTAGCATGTGAGTTCGTTTTAGTCTAATAAAACGATAAAAAGAATAAATCGCTACAAACAAAGAGCAAACGAGTTAGTAACGATGAATAATAATATAGGAAATAAATATATGAAATCGAGAAAATAAATATTAATCGAAATCTGAAAAATATTGTTAAAACGTTGTTTTGTATAAAAAACGAAGTTCGAAAAATAATAAAAAAGAACGAAAAGGGGCGCGCTTGGACAGTCTGCCGCGCGACTCGCCCGGGACTCAGGCGGGTCGCGTGGCGGCCTGATTTTGACGACGATTTTCGGAAAAAATCTTGATTAAATCGCGTACGAATATCGCATAATTCGCACTCGATTTAATATTCTCGATATTCGTTATATTCGATAGTTGACTATGAAATCAATATCAAATATTTGGAATAGTTTTAGAAAAGATATAAATTTAGAAATCGTCTCGTAAAATAATAAAAATAAAACGATCGAAGAACTAAAAAAAGGGCCGGGTCACAGACTCGTGCGCGAGTCGCCTGGACCGGGCGCGACTCGCGTGCGGGTCTGTCCGCTTTTTATTTTTTGTTCGAAAATCGTTAATTTTATAAATCGCGTACAAATATGGATTAATTTATACTCGGTTTATATTTTCGATATTCGTCGTATTCGATATTCGATTATGAAATCGATATCGAATAGTCGGAATGACTTTAGAAAAGGTTTTGAGAAAAAGTTTGTTTTGAACGAAAAGTAAAAAAGAAAAGAATTTTGAACGAAGAGTTGTAAAAAAAGGTTTTGAATAAAAAAATGTAACGATATCGTCGAAAACTTAATATAATTCTTTTTGATACGATATTCGATTATATAGAATCGATATCATATTTTAAGAATATTCGATATATGAAAATAGTTTTTAATAATATCGATATTAGAAAAATAGAAAAAGACCGACGAAAAGACCCATAAAAAACGAGAAGAAGAGAAGAGAAGAAGGAGAGACGGGTTTGATTTACACCCTCAACCTACATGCTTTGTTTTCTCGGGATAAGGCTCGTCGGGAAGTGACTTAGACTTGGGAGCGTCGAGATGATGAGGATGAGTTAAGGTGTATTGGTTTGGGCGGTTTGGGACGTCGGGTTTGAAGTGTGGTCGAGACTCCGAGGCTTCGGAAAAAGTGGCGGGATAGGTAGGGTGCCCGGAACAGACCCCGAGGCACCAGGAGTGGTGAAAGGGAGAGGGGGAGTTACAGGATTGACCCTAGCACCAGACTCACTAGACTCAATCTTAGACTCTGACTCGGACTCCGACTCGGACTCAGACTCAGATTCTGGCATCTCTCCTTCCCCTGTGATCAGCTTGTAAGTTCTTCCTTGACTGTCAGTCCATTTGACAGTCTTCCTCCAAGCTCTGGTCCCGGACCCGACTTCTGAGATTAGCTTAGACGGATCAAAGGTGCGACTGCGGAGAATGAGACTGACTTGCTCTTCCTTCGGCGTTGGGACCGCAAGTTCTTCTCCAAAAAGTAACCCTAGCGCGGGCTCGGCATCCTTAGCATCTTCGGCCTGGATGAGAGCAAAGATGTCGTCCGGTATGTAGTTGCAGTCCTGGGCCAAGTGGGTCCCAGGGCGTATGTTTGTGGGCCGATATAGGCCGGTTTGAACAGTCTCGAACACGGGAGTGACAAAGGTAACCTTACCGGTTTCAGTTTGGCCCATGTTTTCCGGAGTCAGGGTGTAGCCCAAGCCTGTTTGGGTCCTCCCATTGTCCAGAACTTCGAGAATTTTTCCTGCAGGGAGATCGGGCCTTGATGTAACCCCTGGTAGAAAGCCCAGATTCTGCAGCATCCGGTCGAGGTGGACCGTGAAATAAGGGCGGAAGAAATGATCTTCTTCGATGGCCCCTACGAAGTCGAACCCCCAGAGATCGGTGCGGCCCGAGGTGTTGCAGTTAGCCACAGTCATAGGTGCGGCTTCTAGAGTGATGATGGAGTCATGCAAAGGTAGCTTGATTTTCCGATGCAAAGTGGAGGATACAGCCCTGGTTGCATGGATCCAAGGTCTTCCTAAAAGAAGGTTGAAGGAAGAAGTCACGTCGATCACTTGAAATTCCAGCTCTTTCTCTATCGGGCCTGTTATGATAGTGAGTTTTGTGGCTCCGGCTACTGATTTTGGGCTTCCGTCAAAAGCCTGAATGGTTTGAGCTGTTGGAATATAGTCGGCCTCGGTGATGCCGAGGGCTTTGGCGGTCCTTAAGGGAAGGACATTGACCGCTGACCCGTCGTCAATTAGGGTCATGGGTAGGTACTTTCCACGGCAGATAACCGTGATGTAGAGGGCCATGTTGTGGGCCGGCCCGAATGGTGGTAGATCAGCATTGGAGAAGGTAATCAGTGGGCCTTCCTCTATGGATCTTCTTTTTAGGTGAGGCAAGACTGTGGCTACCATTTCAGCTGGAGTAGCCATGGAGTCGATTTTGACTTGATCGAGGGCCTTAGTGAGAGCCTCTCGATGTTCCTGGGAGCTAACTAGGAGTTGCCATATAGAGAGGTCAACTCGGGTCCTGTTTAGCTGTTTTACAAGAGCCTTTTCAGCAGTCGACTCTTCTGGGGCGGGCTCCACCTTAAGCGGTTCGGCAATGATGAGGGCTTGACTAGTGGCTAAAGCTTTGGATTTAACCTTCTGAATCTCCTCAGGTGTGATGGGGACAGCTTCCCCTTTGGTGAGGTAGACATCGTCTTCATCATCGCACCAGATCCCGTTTATTTGTGGGATAAATGGAGAAATGAGGTGTGAGCAATCCATTATTTCCCCGGAAAAGATGGCGTGAGTGGCCAACGGGTTATCCTTGTTGTTGGGTTTACCGCCAGGCAAAGGAATTTTCCCGCTTTCAATGAGATCTTGGATAAGGTGTTTTAGCTTCCAACACTTCTCGGTATCGTGCCCCTTACCACGATGATAGTGACAGTAAGCCTGGAGGTTGTAGGCCTTGGAGCGTCGTTCGACCGGGATATCAGGTGTTGGGCCTATCGGAGTGATCAGGCCTTTTGATGATAGCCTCTGAAGGGCGTTTTCATAGGTAGTGCCTATGTCGGTGAATACCCGGGGAGTGGTAGTCTTCTGGGATGAGGTATCGAGCGCATTTACCTCGTCGAAAATGCTACGAGTGGCGGGGGTAGTAGTGGGCTTGCTTGCTGATGAGCTAGCCCCTTGGTATCCCTTAGTGGAGGCCTTAGTGAGGCTTTCCAATCTTAAATCATCCTCGATTCTTGTTCCCATTTCAGTTAGCACCGCGAAGCTAGGTACGATGGCATACCGGAGATGGACCCGGTAAGCTGGAAGTAGGTTCTTGACAAAGGCTTCAACCAGTACTTTTTCACTGGGCTTATCGACTAGTTTGACGCTTTCAGCCCTCCATCGTTGAAGGTATTTTGTAAATCCTTCCTTAGGTTCCTGGGCCATTACTTCCAGGGTGTGCATAGTGGTTTGGATTTCCATGTTGTCGGCGTAGTTCCGAGCGAATTCCGTTGCCACGTCATCCCAAGTTTTGTATTTCTTGGAATCGAGCCGGTAGTACCAGGCCCTTGGGTGCTTCTCGAGAGATGAAGCAAACAGGTGCTTGAACATGCTGGACTTAACCCCTTTAAGGGCCATAAATTCCTTGAAAGCCCGGATATGGTGGACCGGGTCTTCAGTACCCTCGAACATTGGCAGACCCGTCAGATTGAGGTTGGTGGGTAGTTCATCGGTCAGTGGGGTGTAGATCCTAGCATTCTCCTTATGGATGGAGCTTTGGGTTGTCAAATGGACCTATTCTTGTAGCTTTTGGACAGCGCCGGCCAGTGCGGCTAGAGGTCCGTCATCTTCGATCGAAGCATTGGGGGTTCCCTGTTCCACGGCACTAACCCGAGTAATGATGGCGATCTGGTCTTCCCGCATTTTCCTCAGTTGGTCTTGGATTTGGGCCAATGAGGTGGTCAATTCATCTATGGCTTTTTGCGTCATGGCTCGAGTGTGGGTGACCTGTCTGTAAGGGCACCGCGTAATCAGTAACTGACCCAGATCTTAGAATCAAAAGTACATCCCAAACAAGGAAAAGACTAGACTGGAAAAAGACCGGAGACTGATTTCTAGACGGATGACACGTAAATGGTGGACCTTCCCTAGGATTCGGCAAAGTGGGCCTAGTCCTGTTCAAAGGAAGGTCTATGTGAGAATTCCCCAGACTTTAGACTCGAGTGTGTAAACGGGCTTTCCTTTGTAGGAGTTGGTCCTACGAAGGTGGGCCGTGCCTTGACAAATAAGGCGGACTAGGATGGGGTAGAAACCCGTGATATAAGATCGACGGAGTTTCGACGCTATAGACTCTTACAACTTATGACAAGACCCGACACTGCTAAATACGGGAAGTCCTAAGAAGAAGAAGGTTTTGAAAAAGAGAATTTGGATTTGTAAACCGAGCAAGGTCGGATTGGAAGGCCCGATTTTTTTTTTGAAAACCAAAAAACAAAGGGTATCGGGCCGAGATTTCGGTTTTTTTTTTTGAAAAGGTTTGGACAGCATACCGGCTAAAAATAGGCTATTTTGAGTCAAAATCATAAGTCCTAAATTCGGCAGCTTTCCGGGTTTTGAAAAAGGATGGATTTGAAAAAGATGTAAATTTTTAAAATGACGGTTTTTGAAAAAAGACCAAAGAAGATCAAGTAGCATGTAGTCATGGAAACAGTATAACGACGCCATGTATGCTCTTAGTCTAAGTCTCGGTCGGTCGAATAGGGTCTATACCAACAACGATCGCATTCTCGCAAATTAGGACGGACCTCCTAAGCCGAGTTGGTCTTAGAATCTGCCGTAAAACCCATGCGAGTTCCGCCATCGAAGTCTTTAGTGCATCCAAGTAGAAATGCACCGTGGTATAGTGGGACGTCGGTCACAAGTAACCGGCCCGGGATAGAACGGGGTTATGCATGAACCATTGAACTAAAACGTTTACATTACTAATCGAACGATTTCTTTTCGAGTCTCACCCTGAGGATGCCGATGGTAAGTGACACATCAGTTAATCCCCAGCGGAGTCGCCAAATTGTGGACATGACATAGGTCCACCCCGACGCGGCGAAGCGCGGGTTTTGGGGAGGCGATAGAATTTCCATATGAGATGGATCGAATAGAATTTTAAATCGAAGTAGGAGTCGCCACCGAATTTTATGGTTATTCGGAACCATTCGAACCCACTCTATGTCGTAGTGGGCCATACTTAAAGCCTGGCCCATTTCCGATGTCAGAGTTTATTGGGTTCGTCCCTTAGCATTACGATACCGATGCCGACTTGAGCGGTTAATCGTATATTGAATGACTCTCGTTGCCAATGGTTTCGGACATCCGGAAACCACGGTTCTGAGTAAGGGGTGAGGGTACGTGTTGGGAAGTTCAGCGAGAACACCCAACCCCGCCCGCACTTAGCGGCCTTTACTAAGATATCGTTCGGTTTTGTGTACACGCGTTAGTTCGACGATTGAATGATATGCAGAGATTATTTTCCTAAGACATGTGAGGAAAAATAAATAAATGGGTTGCTAAGTCGTTTAATGCATGTTAAACTAATAACGTCAAAGTTATTTTAGCATGTGAGTTCGTTTTAGTCTAATAAAACGATAAAAAGAATAAATCGCTACAAACAAAGAGCAAACGAGTTAGTAACGATGAATAATAATATAGGAAATAAATATATGAAATCGAGAAAATAAATATTAATCGAAATCTGAAAAATATTGTTAAAACGTTGTTTTGTATAAAAAACGAAGTTCGAAAAATAATAAAAAAGAACGAAAAGGGGCGCGCTTGGACAGTCTGCCGCGCGACTCGCCCGGGACTCAGGCGGGTCGCGTGGCGGCCTGATTTTGACGACGGTTTTCGGAAAAAATCTTGATTAAATCGCGTACGAATATCGCATAATTCGCACTCGATTTAATATTCTCGATATTCGTTATATTCGATAGTTGACTATGAAATCAATATCAAATATTTGGAATAGTTTTAGAAAAGATATAAATTTAGAAATCGTCTCGTAAAATAATAAAAATAAAACGATCGAAGAACTAAAAAAAGGGCCGGGTCACAGACTCGTGCGCGAGTCGCCTGGACCGGGCGCGACTCGCGTGCGGGTCTGTCCGCTTTTTATTTTTTGTTCGAAAATCGTTAATTTTATAAATCGCGTACAAATATGGATTAATTTATACTCGGTTTATATTTTCGATATTCGTCGTATTCGATATTCGATTATGAAATCGATATCGAATAGTCGGAATGACTTTAGAAAAGGTTTTGAGAAAAAGTTTGTTTTGAACGAAAAGTAAAAAAGAAAAGAATTTTGAACGAAGAGTTGTAAAAAAGGGTTTTGAATAAAAAAAAGGTAACGATATCGTCGAAAACTTAATATAATTCTTTTTGATACGATATTCGATTATATAGAATCGATATCATATTTTAAGAATATTCGATATATGAAAATAGTTTTTAATAATATCGATATTAGAAAAATAGAAAAAGACCGACGAAAAGACCCATAAAAAACGAGAAGAAGAGAAGAGAAGAAGGAGAGACGGGTTTGATTTACACCCTCAACCTACATGCTTTGTTTTCTCGGGATAAGGCTCATCGGGAAGTGGCTTAGACTTGGGAGCGTCGAGATGATGAGGATGAGTTAAGGTGTATCGGTTTGGGCGGTTTGGGACGCCGGGTTTGAAGTGTGGTCGAGACTCCGAGGCTTCGGGAAAAGTGTCGGGATTTGCTAACTATCGAGTTTGTGTATGAACCGTGTGTGGAGGCTGTTTTTTCGGTGTAATGGGTGTGTAAAAAACCGTGTATATTGGCTGGAAAAACGTTATGTTTTGTATTGGACGGGAGGTCCTATTTATAGGGAGTTTCCGACCTTGGTTTAGGAGAGTTTGAATACCGCTTAGGATAGGAAACGTAGGAATTTGAGGGAAATAAGAATTCCGCTTTCTTGTGAAGGAAGAAAGGGAAATCTCGGCTGTTTTGGACTGTCTTGGCCGAGTGTTTTACACTCGGTCGGGTGCTCGAATCGGTTTTTGAATAGGATTCCCGTTTGAGCTAGAATTACCGCTTGAGTAAGAAGCTGAGGAGAACGAGAATTCCGCTTTCTTGTGAGGGAAGCAAAGAGGAAACCGGCTGGTTGTGTATTACTCGGCCGAGTGTTTGCACTCGGTTGAGTGTCTGAGTCGGTTCTCGGATAGGATTCCTACTCGAGATCGAATTCTACCTTAAACGGAATTGTTTATTATTTTGTATGGCTGATTTTTATGGAGTTGGGGTCCGAATTGGACACGTGAGTTATCACGGTCGGTCCACAAGTCTCGGGAAATATCTTTGACCGGGTTTTGACTCGGTCGCTAAAAGACGGTTTTACCCCTGGTGTCGGATTCGACCCAAATTAGTGTTATTTGACTCGAAATGACCCACTGGGCCTGAATTTGAGGTTGGTTTTGTAAGATTTGTACTCCGTAATTTAGTCTAAATCAAATGTCCATGATTACAAGCCCATATCCGAGTCTGTCAAAGCACGTTTACGTCCAATCATCATCGGGTGTTTAGCGGGAACTACTATAGACACCTGGCGGTCAAAATGTGGGTGTCTACAGAGCCCCCACTCTGACTGAGGCTTGGACAAGGCAAAAGTCAGAGTAGCTACCAGGTCAATCAAGGATTAAAACCTGGCAGACTTCCGATCGGGTCGTTTAGGGTCCATTAGACCTGCGTGAAGGGCTCGCCAGCCATAGAATAGAAATCATACCTGGGTTGACGCTGATAATGTCGCGGGAGTCTTGCCTAGGAAGCTATGGGTATACCTGTTTGCAGATATATCCTGTCTTAGAATTGCGCGGGAGCTTGCCTTGGAAGCTATGGGCATATCTGTTTGCAGATATATCCTGAAAGAAGTTGCCTGAGCTTTTCCGCTGGGGAACTTAGAATTTTCTTGGGTGTACCTGTATGCTGACATAATTTGTATGTCACATTTAGGCGAAACACTGACTCATGCTGGGGAAGAAAATGATAATAAATTTTTTTGAAATTTTTTTTTGAAAAGAAGAATGCTGAATTTTTTTGAAAGTTTGGAAATAAGGATGCTTGGGATGACTTTGATTCCTAATTGGATTCTGATACGGATTCCTGGAATTCCCTGGTTAGGCCTGTATGCCTAGATGAAGTCTGATAAAAAAATTCCTATTCCCGTGGTGACTAGAAAAGGGATTTTCTCTATTATAAATAGAGGGCTTTGGCTTCTTATTTTTTTTCATATTCCCACCCAATATTTTCTTCTATCTCAAAATCCCTTAGACTTTTTAGGATAAAATAAAAGAATCTATTCTTGCGATGGGTATTGACCATTTGACCGCGTAGGAACAACTACTAAGGAAAAAAGCCGACCGCCGGGCCAGCAGGGTGACACAGCCTGCTGGAGCTTAGCTCTCATAGCTCAAACCCCGTCTGCCCCCCTGGGGAGATCCCCGCAGGCAGAGCAAGGATCCCCAGGGGCCCTCTCGTCATTTTGCCTAAGGTGATTGAGAGTGGGTGGATGAGAAGACGCCACTTGTCACCTCCTTATCCACCCATTCTCCTTCTACTCCCCTCTCTTGTGGGAAGGTATAAATACTCTTCCATTTCCCACAAAAAAGGGGTGAGATTTTCTCTCTCTTGAACTCTTACTCTAAAAATTGCCGCCTAGTTCCTCACGAGCTGGGTTTCTTAAGGCATTCACGGAGTGACTTAGGCATTGGAGAGGGTTTCCTCGGACAACCTCCGAGGCCCTGTGCGCTCTCTGTGCAGGGAGCCTGCCCAATCCGCCGGGAAGGTCCGACTGAAGGAGTAAGAGGAAGGAGAGTGTCAAGATTGATCAGTGAACATTCAGAGCAACACCGAACGATTCGAACCCGAATTCCACGTCGGGTAAATTGATTCCAATACCGGAACAACTCTTAATTCCATATATTGGTTCATCATATGAACCTCCTTATATAGGAGAGATGAGAAGGTGAAATTATGTTATTACAATAACTCTAATTACCATAACCCGACAACGCAGCTGGGTCCGTATTACTACTGACCCGATATATTTAATATATCGATATATATTAATAATATCCCGTACACATTGTGTGTGACCCAATGGGCCCCACTTAAGACTACCAGACACGTAACCTATTTACATGTCAACCCGACATCGACCTCTAGCAAGGCATATCGGATATATAGACTTAAGTGGGTTCATCCGCAGGACAGTGAACATAACTCCTTCAATGACGAGTCAGGAGAGCGCGAGCTTGCGTTTTGAATAAAGGATCAAGTTAATGTTTCGTTCGGCTTTCGTCAAAATCCGTGTAACTTTGGTCAATACCGATCGGAGTAGTACACACAGGCAACTGGTTTTGGAGCTTTTTAAGTATGAATTTATTTCGCCTTGACCCCGATCACGGTTGGGGGATTGAGGTTGACTTTTCACGTGTTTTCTAACATTATCATTTTGTATCCATCTTTAACGTTTTTTTTTAACGAATACGAGTATTAGTAGCGTCATCACAAAACAAACTGAAAACCAAACTGGATAGATATACTTTAAAGTGTTTACAAGCATCCCGGCCAAATAATCCAATTCCTAATAAAGGTATTCCAATCCTTCCAATTACGGTATCATATTACAACTCAATTGACAGCGGAAGTCCGTGGTCTGCTAATCTAATTTTGGTCCATATGATAAGCTGCACTCCTCAATCTGCTAATTTTCATCCAATACAATGATAAACATGTTAGAATTATGAAAGAAGAATAGATGATTGAGAGAAAGAGGTGAATTATTATTAATGAATTGCATAAATATAAGAAACAACTATTAAAAATCGTGACATATACATATTCCTTCTCTCTCTTCCCCAAAAGCTCCTTCCTCTCTCTTCCCCTAAAAAAACCTAAACCTAAACCTTAATTTGTTGCTGCCGCCGCCCCACCGCCTCTCAGCCTCCGATCTCCTTTCCGGCCGGAGATTGGCCGTCTTCTTGGCCTTTCTCCAGCTGGTTGATTAAATATTCCTTCTTCTTTCCGTTCTTTCTTCGTCTCCGTCCATACCCATCTCGTTGTCGGTTATGGCCACCGTCCTCCATTGTTCAGTAAGTTTTCTTTTGTTTTCTAGTTGTTTTTAGTGGTGGTCGACCCTTTCCCAGCCTGTTCACCGTCGTCGATCTGGTTCTACCGTCTCCCTTCCCCGCCACGCTGTCGACCGTGATCCCCCCCTTTTCCCTGTCTGTGGTCGGTGTTCGCCGGGGGCATCCCCCTCCCCTTGCCCCCACCCCCGCCCTCCGGCGACCGGCTCCCCAAGGTGGTTCTTGTTTTGACCTTCCCCTGTCTTTTATTGACTTGTGCTGGTGGGTGTTCCCCCCTCCCCCACCCTCCGGTATTCGTCGGTATTTGTTAGGTTGGTTGGTCTGCTTGTCTTTTGTTTATTGGTTAGGTTTGGATGTTGGGGTTGTTTTGGTTGGGGTAGTTTTTGTTTTCTGTTTGTGTCTTTGTCCTTCCGTTTGGTCTAGACGGGTTGCTTGGGTGACGGGTCTGGGATTGTAAGGTTCCTTACCACCGGTTTTTTTCTTGGTTTTCGTTAGTCTTACTGAACAATGGTCATGGTGGTGTATCCGTTTCGACTCGGGTATAGATTGTTCCGATCTTTGGACGGTTTGAGGTCCGGGTATTTTTTCGTGGTGGATCTGGGTGTCTGATGTGTGGTGGGGCCCCCGGTGGCTTTCTCTCACAATGACTCTTAGTGTAGTTGCTCCTTTTAATAGGTTCTTAATAATAAGTTTAAGTCTCGCTCTACTTAAGAATAAATGCCTCGGTATGATGGCTCGTTTGCGTTTGGTGAGGTTTGTCATGATCATTGTTTGGTCATGGTTTGGATCTTCTGGTAGGGGTTTGGTTATGCAGATGTTTTTCTCTTCGATCCTGTGCATGTTGCTCGATTCTTTGGCCCATTGGTCAGATGATTGTAGGGTTCGATCTTCAATATGTAGGAGATTTTTCTCCATTAGAGGCAGGCCTCATCGCCTTGCTCTCACTTGTTTCTTTCTATGCCTTTTTCGAAAGTGCGTAAGTGCATTTTGGCCTCGTCACTGTACGACTCATATGTGCGGATGGTTTCTGGGAGTCAACCGCAATGATGATAATGTGGATGAAGAAACTCATACCCATGCTTCCGTTCACCATCTCACTTCAACCATTCAATGCCTTTTTATCGTTATTGTTATAGTAGTTGTTTGTGATGCTTTTTTTACGTTCAATAAAGGATGTAATATGGGTTCCGAGAACCCAAACCGCATGTAATACAATGCTTTTTCTTTGCTGGCAAAAAAAAAACGAATTGCATAAATATTATTAATTGTAGACACCCACATTTGGCTACCAGGTGTCTATAGCAGTTTCCAAAAACACCCGATGATGATCGGACGCAAACATGCTATACTCGAATATGGGCTCAAAAACATTAGCATTTGGCTTGGGCTTTTTACGGAGTACTAATCTCACAAAACTAACCTCAAATTCAGGCCCATCGGATCATTTCTAATCAAATATGACTAATTTGGGTCAAAACCGACACCAAGGGCAAAACCGTCTTTTGGCGACCGAGTCAAACCCCGGTCAAAGACGTTTCCAAGGCATAAATATCACCACAAATCCGACTTGAAGTCAAAAACTACAAAAATCAGCTACAAAAAAGATTAAACAATTCCGTTAGAGATAGAATTCGATCTCTAAAAAGAGCCTTCTACCCGAGCTAGACCCACTCGATCGATTAGACTCACAAAACGCACAAAACCGGCGTCAGACCGGGCACACGATCGAGTGCTATGCACCACTCGATCGAGTGACTTCTTTTCCACCCGGAAAAGGACTTCTCTTCCACCCAACAACGGAATCCTTTTCCTCTAGGATTGTGTGCTTTTCCTATCCAAAGCGGTGTTTCTTCTCACCCAAGCAAAGCTACCTTTCCTAGCCAAGGTCGGGAACTTCTCCTATAAATAGACCTCCTTGCACACACACAAATAGTCAACAAATACAACACCAACAATTCACATCAAGAATTAGCAATACAATCCCACACAACACACATACAATCCGTTACACTCGAGAATACGCCGTCCATACCTCGAAATTCCGGCCACCTCTTACTACTCCGACAACCTTACACCTCCACGCCTAAACCACCACAACTCACCCGCATTATCTCGACGATTCCGTGCCTAAGCCACAGCTAGACGAGCCTCATTCCGAGAGTACAAAGCATGTAGGTTGAGGGTGAAAATTCAATCCCGTCTTCTCCTTTCTTTCTCTCTCTCTCTCATTTTTTTTGTCGTTATCGAGTCATCATCACGTTCTTTTATATATTTTTGTTTTTCATCGTTTCTAATACCGATATTATCGCTACAATCTAATTTCTACCTAAAACGATCATTCTTAAAATACGATACCGACTCTATAGTCGAATATCGTATCTACAAGAATTAAATCGATCTCGTTGATGCTAAGATAATCGTCACATAGTCTTAAAAAATGAAATACGACGATTTCAACAAGAAGAGAATCTATTCTTCCCAACACGTACCCTCACCCCTTACTCAGAACCATGGTTTCCGGATGTCCGAAACCATTGGCACACGAGAGTCATTCAATACACAGTAACCGATAATGTCGGTATCGGTATCACAATGCAAAGGGACGAACCCAATAAACTCTGAAATCCGTATGGGCCGTACTTTGTGCATGGCCCACTAAGACATAGAGTGGGTTCGAATGGGCCCGAACTCCC
The DNA here is from genome assembly GCA_958450325.1 of Agrostemma githago. Taxonomy (NCBI): domain Eukaryota; kingdom Viridiplantae; phylum Streptophyta; class Magnoliopsida; order Caryophyllales; family Caryophyllaceae; genus Agrostemma; species Agrostemma githago. Next base: position 77,553,354 of record OY288240.1, on the reverse strand, counting down.
ACAAAGTTCGGTGGCGACTCCAACTTCGATTTAAATTTCAATTCGAGATCCATCTCACATGAGATTCATTCGCCGCCCCAAACCCGCGCGTGGCCGCATCGGGGTGCATGGACCTATGTCATGTCCACAATTTGGCGACTCCGCTGGGGATAACTGATGCGTGACTTACCATCAGCATCCTCAGGGTGAGACTCGAATAGAAATCGTTTGACTAGTACAATACGCGTTTTAGTTTTACGGTTCATGCATAACCCCATTTTTAGCCAGGCCGGTATTGGCGACTGACGTCCCACTATACCGTGATGTACTCCAACATGGATATGTCAAAGGTGTCCATGGCTAATCCGTATGGGTTTCGCGGCATGTTCTAAGCTCAATTCGACTTAGGAAGTCCGTCCCGATTCTCGGAAAAGGCCATGTGCACTGGTATAGACTCTATTTAGACCGACCGAGACTTAGTGTAAAGCATACATAGTGTCGTTATAATGCTTGCGTGACTATGTGCTACTTGGTTTCTAAAGTCGTTTTCGAAAATCGCCATTTTCAAAAATGCATCTTTTCAAAGACTATATCCGATTTCAAAACCCGGGAAGCTACTGAATTTAGGACTTATGATTTTACTCAAAATAGCCTATTTCTAGCCGGTATGCTGCCCATTTCAAAATTCAAAATTATTCTCGAACCTTCAAAATCGCGGCCCAATAGCACTTTTCCCGATTTTCGAAAAATCGGGCCATCCACCGGTTTTTCTCGGTATTTTTTTTCTCAAAAATTCCTTTTCAAAACTTTCCTCTTCTTAGAACTTCCCGTATTTAGCAGTGTCGGGTCTTGTCATAAGTCGTCAAAGGACTTTAGCGTCGAAACTCCGTCGATCCTACATCACGGGTTTCCTCCCCATCCTAGTCCGCCTTTTTCTAAAGGCATAACTGACCAACACGAGTCATACACTCGTAAATGGAAGGTTTGTCCAAACACTCGAGTCCTAACTAGAAAGTCGCACGCGATCTTTCCCTCTAGCAGGACGGTCCCCGCGACCTTTTCTAAGGGAATTTTGCACATCTTTCATTCGATCCGTTAGTCGAGTCATCCCAATTCGAGAATCCTTTAACCTAAGGATCTACCCTGATCATAGGGTCATCCTTATTCGAGTCGAGTCGAGGGACTCTAGCGTCAAAACTCTGCCGATCTTACATCGCAAGTTTCTTTCCTTACCCCGTCTGCCTTTCCTCGAGGCCGAGTCAACCTTTTACAAGGCATAGCCCTACAACAAAAGGTTCGTGATCCTTACGTCTATGGGTCACTTGTCCAACATTCGAGTTTTAACAAAATCTTCAATCCCACTCGGGGCTACCCTTCAGCAGAGCGATCGATCACGGTTGCTCTAAGGGTCAGGTCTTACACGTGTCATCTCACGTACCCCACTTTTGAGTCACTTAGATGCCACACCATCTGAGTCCAATCAGAGACTTTAGTCTCACTCGGGGGCTGTCCTCCACCCGAGCGGTCAACCACGGTCACCTTAAGGGAGTACTCTACGTTCATCCTACACCGACATCCTTATGATGCTTTCTTCGAGTCGTACATATGCTACGAATACTCGGGTCACCTAGGGTTAGGTCACCACGGTTGGTCCGAGCACATGACGCGGTCAAACACGGTCGCCCCATTTTTGGACTCACCCTTCTGTAGCTCGAGTCTAATTCGCAGTCGTTACTTTGTCTAGGTCAACGTTCGGGTATCCCGATCCAAGAATCTTAGTCATTCCCGTCAGCCCGGGCCGTGTCTAGTTCGACTCCCTCTCTTTGATTTGCGCAAAACCGAGATTAGGCGAGTCGTGGCACTTGTCATTCCCTCCAATCAGGGACCTTACCAAAAAAGAAACAACCAACCGAGCGTCCGAAAGTCCGGATTTGATTCGAGTCTAAGTCTGAATCCGAGTCTAGGATACCCTACATCCTAATTTCCAAGTCAGAGTCATAGTCAATTATATTCTGTCCTCTTTTCAAAATTCAATAAAATCAGCTTTTCTATTTCTCATATATATAATTTCCTTATGTGTTTCCGAGAACATGATAAATACCATCATACACTATGAGCACATGCACATGACTGTTATAGGCACATCTATAATGACTGCAGGAAATCGAGACCCGTGTTTCTCTTTTACCTGTTCCATCTCTGACATAGAAAGCCACATAACTACTCTTAGCAAGAGCGGTATCGAATCTTATGACAAATCTAGATAGTCTCCTAGTTTGGGTTCAAGACGGGAGGCAAGCCCATTTCCCACAATAAACACCCCTCCAATAAGGTTAACCAATCCCTACCTTAGGTGTTAGTCTGACCAACAGAAAAAAAATATATCCAAGGAAAAAGCAAAAGGCCAAAATAAAAGAGCTGGCCGTGACAAAAGGAAAAACTCTTAGCATCCCCTGACCCAATACGGTCAATCCCTTGACCGGGGCACGGTCAACTCAAATGAAGAATCCCATGACCGGGGCTAAGAGGACAACCAACAGAAAATTCAAAAAACCCATGACCATGGTCAGCGGTCGACCCAAGTGAAAGTCCCTTGACCGGGTACGATCAATTCAAAATTATCAATACCTATACCATCAATAGGGGAGAAACAACCAAGCGGGTCAACTAACACCACACTTAGCCTTCCCACATTACAGCCCTCCAGACCTTCTCGAGACCTAGGCTAAGAGACAGCCCGAAATTTTGAGGATTCAAGCTCCATAGGATACACCCTAGCCACTAGGGTCGGACATGGAAACCAGATCCCGCATTATCAAACCTACCCCGATCGAAGTTCGAGTAATTTTTACTCGACTTCCCCCTTTCCTACCACATTACGGTACCTCACCCTCGAAGCCTTAGCTCCACAAAATCAAGCTCCAGATGTCAAAACATCAAAGCCACTTACGACTTAGCTCCGCATTTTCAAAAACATCCAAACCAGTTACCATCCCCAAACACGGGAATTCAACTTGCGGTCAACATAGAACATGCTCAAATAGTTCACACCACCTCTGGGGGCTACCCCGGAGAACGCTCACAGTCACAGGATCAACATCCTAACTGTTCTGGCCCTTTGATCAAGACATCACTTGGAATGCACCTAGCTTACACCATCGCTATGGCTAGTTACACACAAAGCTCTAATAAACTAGGCACCATAATATATCTTTCAACACTGAACTACGGCTTGGTTTGATTTCACTACACGTGAATATGTAGGCAGCCTTTCAACAAGGGCACAACCACCCACGTTGACACAAATTCAAAAAGCACCATCATTCCGGTCACGACACTGTCACGTTCTCAACAGTTAGCTTTGTCATCCTGGGGGCTTCTTTAAGACAGAAGTTTCCATCCCACTCACAAAATCCAAAGACTATAAAAAATCTAGCTACCTTTCTATAGGGTGTCCTAGTACTCGGCTTAGTCAAAGACGAGAATCTGTCAAGGACTCAAAGCGACACCAACTTTGGGACTATACCCCAAAACTAAAAATTCAAAAGAGCACTAGTCTACAGCACTGCTATTGCTGAGTCTTGCAGAAATAGTCTCATTACAGACTACTACAATCCCCTTTATAGCACATCTTTTCCATTCTGAAGTTCAACCGTGTTGCCACTCGCCTAAGCTATGGAATAACACAATTTAAGAGTCTTGTTGTCTTAGGTGGCCCACCCCCTATCGAGTCACGGTCCAACCCTTAGAGAGTCTAGTCGTGTCTGTCAACTCGTCCTGTCACGTCCAAAGTCGAGTCTGTCGGTATATCTCTCTCTTCAAATTCTCATTTTGAAATAAGCAAAACTTAGCCATTTGAGAAAATCCTTTTTGACAAGGTCAAATTTCAGTCTATTTAAACTGCAAATTTCTTTTCTACCTCTTTCAATTTTGAAAACCTATCTCCTAGCACGTGAGTTGCTTTCAGCCTTTCAGGACTTCGATTTCAAAACTAAGCAAAAATCATTTTCCCCAGCGCAAGTCAGTCTATAGATACTAACTGCATTTCTTATATGCTATCTTGCTATCTGCTATATTTTCTATTTCGACCTATGAATCTAACATTTCAGGTACAACTTGGTTTCCCAACGGAACATCAAGTTTTTATTCCCCGGCGTGAGTCGTGGTCTACCTAAATGTTACATGCAAAGTTTTGTGTAACCGTACACAGGTACAACTCAAGGCTTCAGAAGCAGGCCTGCGCAACTCACTAAACTCCCCAGCGGAAGGCCCAAGGTGGCATTTCTCCTAAAGAAACACGGGATGTGTCCGCAAACGGGCACACCCAGGGCTTCTTAGGCAAGCTCCCGCGTAATTCCGAATCAGGATGTGTCTGCAAACGGGCACACCCAGGGCTTCTTAGGCAAGCTCCTGCGTAATTCCAAATCGGGATGTGTCTGCAAACGGGCACACCCAGGGCTTCTTAGGCAAGCTCCCGCGCAACTCCAAGATGGGATGTATCTACATACAGATACACCCAGGGCTTCAAAAACAAGTCCCCACGGAGCTATTAGCATCAACTCAGGTATGATTTTTATTTTATGGCTGGTGAGCCCTTTCACGCAAGTCTAATGCACTATAAACGACCCGTCTGGAAGTCTGGCAGGTTTTAATCCTCGATTGGCCTGGTAGCTACTCTGACTTTCGCCTTGTCCAAGCCTCAGTCAGAGTGGGGGCTCTGTAGACACCCACATTTGGCTACTAGGTGTCTATAGCAGTTTCCAAAAACACCCGATGATGATCGGACGCAAACATGCTTTAACATATTCGAATATGGGCTCAAAAACATTAGCATTTGGCTTGGGCTTTGTATGGAGTACAAATCTCACAAAACTAACCTCAAATTCAGGCCCAGCGGATCATTTCTAATAAAATAGGACTAATTTGGGTCAAAATCGACACCAAGGGCAAAACCATCTTTTGGCGACCGAGTCAAACCCCGATCAAAAACGTTTCCGAGGCATAAATATCTGTCGTGTCACACCACAAATCCGATTCGAAGTCAAAAACTACAAAAATCAGCTACAAAAAAGATTAAACAATTCCGTTAGAGATAGAATTCGATCTCTAAAAAGAGCCTTCTACCCGAGCTAGACCCACTCGATCGAGTGGACTGGCCCATTCGATCGAGTAGACTCACAAAACCGCACAAAACCGGCGTCAGACCGGGCACACGATCGAGTGCTATGCACCACTCGATCGATCGAGTGACTCTTTGTCCAGCCGGAAAAGGACTTCTCTTCCACCCAACAACGAAATCCTTTTTCCTCTAGGATTGTGTGCTTTTCCTATCCAAAGCGGTGTTTCTTCTCACCCAAGCAAAGCTACCTTTCCTAGCCAAGGTCGGGAACCTCTCCTATAAATAGACCTCCTTGCACACACACAAATAGTCAACAATTACAATACCAACAATTCACATCAAGAATTAGCAATACAATCCCACACAACACACATACAATCCATTACACCCGAGAATACGCCGTCTATACCTCGAAATTCCGGCCACCTCTTACTACTCCGACAAACTTACACCTCCACGCCTAAACCACCATAACTCACCCGCATTATCTCGACGCTCCCGTGCCTAAGCCACAACTAGACGGGCCCCGTTTTGAGAGTACAAAGCATGTAGGTTGAAGGTGAAAATTCAATCCCGTCTTTTCCTTTCTCTCTTTCTCTCTCATTTTTTTTGTCGTTATCGAGTCATCATCACGTTCTTTTATATATTTTTGTTTTTCATCGGTTCTAATACCGATATTATCACTAAAATCTAATTTCTACATAAAACGATCATTCTTAAAATATGATACCGACTCTATAGTCGAATATCGTATCTACAAGAATTAAATCGATCTTGTTGATGCTAAGATAATCATCACATAGTCTTAAAAAACGAAATACGACGATTTCAACGCGGAGAGAATCTATTCTTAGTTCGATTTTTCAAACAATTATAAACACCTTTTCTAAAAAACACTCCGAATATTCGATATTGATTTCATAATCAAGTGTCGAATATAACGAGTATCAAAAATTTAAGTCGAGTATAAATCATACTATATTTTTACACGATTTAGCAAAATTATCGATTTTTAAAAAAAAAGCAATTTCGAAATCAAAAACAAAACGAACCATAGTTCGTACAGGGAGCACTCGATCGAGTGCCCAGCCCACTCGATCGAGTAGCACCCCAAAAACTGGGCAGAATTTTTTTTTTCGAGACCACTCGGTCGAGTCCTTCAATGACTCGATCGAGTGGCTCCTGGTTCATCAAAATCGTGAATTTTCAGCATCTTCAAAGTCCCGATAAAATATTTTTAATGGTTTCGGTCATCACGTGTAAAGTCCATCACGTGATTTATCTTTTCAAAACCATGCATTGCATTATATTCATGTCGCTTATTCAATTTACAAACCGTTATTATCGCTACTAACTTGTTGCTCATGTTTTAGCGATTTATTTACGTTGTTTGTCTTATTATACTTAAACGAACCTCGTATGCTAAATACAACTTTGACGTTAATTTAGATGCATTAAATTGACATAGCAACATATTCAATTTTTCACATGTTTAGTCAGAATATTGTTTGCATATCATTCAATTGAATTACTAACGCGCGTATTCAAAAATCAAACGATATCTTAGTAGAGGTCGCTAAGTGCGGGCGGGGTTGGGTGTTCTTTGTGAACTTCCCAACACGTACCCTCACCCCTTACTCAGAACCGTGGTTTCCGGATGTCCGAAAACCATTGGCACACGAGAGTCATTCAATACACGGTAACCGATAATGTCGGTATCGGTATCACAATGCAAAGGAACGAAACCAGTAAACTTTTAAATCCGTATGAGCCGTACTTTGTGCACGGCCCACTAAGACATAGAGTGGGTTCGAATGGGCCCGAACTCCCACAAAGTTCGGTGGCGACTCAAAATTCGATTTAAATTTCAATTCGAGATCCATCTCACATGAGATTTGTAGACACCCGCATTTTGACTGCCAGGTGTCTATGGCAGTTTCCCAAAAAAACACCCGATGATGATCGGACGCTAACATGCTTCTATGCGCTCAGATACGGGCTCAAATCTATTAATCGCTGGCTAACACACTTACGGAGTACAAATCTCACCAAGCGGACCTCAAATCCAGGCCCAGTGGATCATTCCGAGTCAAACAAGACTAATTTGGGCCAAAACCGACACCGGAATTAAAACCGACTTTTCACGATTGGGTCGACCCCGGTCAAAGTCGTTTCCGAGACACACAAAAACAACCCATTAATCATCAAAAGTCCAAGTCAAACACAAAACCCATCAAGGTCAAGGTCCAAACAAGACCCGCGCGACCCATCTAGGCCACTCGATCGAGTGACCCATCCACTCGATCGAGTGGGCCTGCTTTGAGCCCGGCGGCTGGTGTAACGGGCCACTCGACCGAGTTGGCTACTTACTCGGTCGAGTGCCCTAGCCCGGGTGCCCTAATCTTTTCTATATAAACACCCTCCCATGCACACCATCAAAAACAACTTTCACAACCTCAAAAAACCCTAGCGTCCTACACACATACTACGTTTTTACCAACCCTAGAAAAACCCTAGGAAAACCGACTTTAGCAAACCCTAAACCTAGTTCTAGGGATTCAATCCGAGCCACCACAACTTAGCCTTCATACACCTCGAAGACTCCCGTGTTAAAGCCGCGTTTACGAGTCCGTACCGAGACTGAAACATGTAGGTTGAGGGTGACAAACCCCCTTTTTTCTTTCCTTTTCCCTCTTTTCTCGTTTTTTTTTTTTGCATTATTATTATTACATATTATTATTATTATATATATTATTATTATTACTATATATATTATTATTACTACTATATATTATTATTACTATTACGTACTACTACTATATATTATTATTATTACTATATATATTATTATTATTACTATATACATTATTATTACGTATTATTATTATTATTATTATTACGTATTATTATTAATATTACGGTTATTTTATTATTTATCTTATCGCGCATTCATCTTTTTTTCAAGTAATTATTTCATAAGGGTCGAAACCCGTTGACACGGATCCGACATCACAATCCCTAGGGATTTATTTCGATGTCGGAAAAGTCGAGGGAATCAAGTTTTTTTTATTATTCAAGTAAAGTGTCGATTTTAGATTCGATACCAATTCCATAATTGGATATCGAATCTAACAATCAAGTCATATGAATTAATTAACGTGACTTATTCATATCACGATAATTAATCCAAAGCGACTAAAATTAATCCATCTTTTTTATTTTTCACTCTAAATATCCCATATCGATTCAATAATCGAATATGGGATAGGATGAGTATTCAATTTTAGACTCGGGTATAAATTCAACAATATTTATATTCGGTTCAGCAAAATTCGTGATTTATAAAACCAAGTCGAACATAAATTATGCAATATTTGTGTCCGATCCGGTAAAACCGTCAAATTATCATAAACCAAAAGCAATTTCAAAATCAATAATTGAATTGCAAACGAATAAAGTTCGTACAGGTGCCACTCGACCGAGTGCCTTAGTCACTCGATCGAGTGACACCCTAAAATCGAGTCAGAAAGCTAATTATGACACCCACTCGATCGAGTCTCACAGTGACTCGGTCGAGTGGCCATGTACTCGACCGAGTTAGTCAATAACTCGACCAAGTACGGTCTTTGACGCAAAACAGAATCATTTTTTTTGGTTCCACTCGATCGAGTCCATCGACCACTCGATCGAGTGGCCTCATAACGACTCAAACACGAGTCGTACATTATTCTATTTTTCAAACTCGATAGTATTTTACGACTTAGGTCAACACGTGCATAATTAATCACGTGTATGCTATCTTTTCAAATCATGCATCCTCATATTTGCATCTTTTCAATTCAATTCAATATTTGCAAACCGTTATTATTCGTTATATCGCTATATCGTTACTAACGCGTTTTCTGTTTCTTTTGTCAATTTAATCATTATTCGTTTATTATACTAAATGAACCCGCATGCTAAAATACAACTTTGACGTTAATTTTAGTTGCATTAAATTGACTTAGAAACCCGTTTCAATTCAATTCGCATGTTTAGGGAAAATACTGTTTGCATATCATTTTCCCGTTTTACTAGCGCGCGTATTGTAAGTCATTCGAGTTCTTAGTAGAGGCCGCTAATGTGCGGGCGGGGTTGGGTGTCCTTCGTGGGCTTCCCAACACGTACCCTCACCCCTTACTCAGAACCTCGGTTTCCGGATGCCCGAAACCGTTGGCGCACGAGGGTCATTCAATACACAATATCCGATAATGTCGGTATTGGTATCAAATGCAAAGGGACGAGCCCAATAAACTCTGACATCGAAAATGGGCCGTATTTTGTATACGGACCACTACGACATAGAGTGGGCTCGAATGGTTCCGAATAACCACAAAATTCGGTGGCGACTCCACTTCGACCTAAATTTCAATTCGATCCATTCTCATATGGAGATTCATTCGCCTACCCAAACCCGCGCGTGGCCGCGTCGGGGTGGACCTATGTCATGTCCACAATTTGGCGACTCCGCTGGGGATTAACTGATGCGTGACTTACCATCGGCATCCTCAGGGTGAGACTCGAATAGAAATCGTTTGACAAATACTATACGCGTGTTAGTTCTACGGTTCATGCATAACCCATATTTTCCCGGGCCGGTACTGGTGACCGACGTCCCACTATACCATTGATGTACTCCAACATGGATATGTCAAAAGGTGTCCATAGTCGATTCGAGTGGGTTTCGCGGCATGTTCTAAGCTCAATTCGACTTAGAGAGTCCGTCCCGATCAACGTCTAGACTATGTACACTGGTATAGACCCTTTCAGACCGACCGAGACTTAGTATAGAGCATACATGGCGTCGTTATAATGCTTGTGTGACTACGTGCTACTTGGTTTCCGAGTCATTTTCAAAAATATCAACTTTTCAAAATTACATCCTCTTTTTCAAGATATTCAATTTTCAAAACCCGGGACATACCGAATTTAGGACTTATGATTTTACTCAAAATAGCCTATTTTTTTAACCGGTATGCTGCCCAAATCAAAACTCGAACTTTCAAAACCCATGGCCCAATGACTTTTCGTCCTCTTTTTCGAAAATTTGGGCCATTCACCGAGTCCACTCGGTCCTTTTTCAAAATCAATCAATTTTCAAAACCTTCCTCTTCTAGGACTTCCCGTATTTAGCAGTGTCGGGTCGAGTCTTAAGTTGTCAAGGTCCTTAGCGTCGAAACTCTGTCGATCCTACATCACGAGTTTCTTCCCTATCCCGGTCCGCCTTATTAGACTAAGGCAAGGCCCACCTAAGTAGGACATACTCTTACAAAGGAGGGCCCGTCAACACGATCGAGTCAAAAGTCTGGGGATATCCCGTGTGAACCTCCTTTCGAACAGGACTAGGCCCACTTGCCGAATCCTAAGGAAGGCCCACACTTCACGAGTCATCTGTCTAGGCGTCTTTCTCGAGTCGTTTCCCTTTTTTAGTCTCGTTTGGGATGAACTTTGTATTCCGGGATTTATGGGCTAGTTTCTGATTACGTGGTGTTCTTACAGACAGGCCAGCCACAACCCGACATCAACGCAAGATGGATGAATTGAAAAATGCCTTAGCCAAGATCGAGACTCAACTGACCTCCATCCTCGCTAACCAAGCAACTCTGGACACCCGCCTGAGCACTGTGGAGAAGACGGTCCCAGTTGAAGGAGCTGATTCCGCTGGGCCCATAGCCGAATTGGTCAGTGTCGTTCGCAGGCTCGAGGAGCAAGTCCACTTGTCGACAAGCAACTCGATCCACTCTGAAAATGCTCGCATTTATTCGCCTTTGAATGACGAGCTACCGGCCAACCTCAACTTGACGGGAATTCCTATGTTTGAGGGTACCGAAGACCCGGTCCATCACATCCGGGCTTTCAAAGACTTCATGGCGGTCAAAGGGGTAAAGTCCACCATGTTCAAACACTTATTCCCTTCCTCCTTGGAGAAGCATCCCAGGGCCTGGTTCTACAGGCTCGACCCCAAGAAATACAAGACTTGGGACGACGTGGCGACCGAATTTGCTCGGAACTACGCCGATAACACTGAAATCCAGACTACAATGCGTACTCTGGAGGTAATGGCCCAAGAACCCAAAGAAGGGTTCACAAAATACCTACAAAGGTGGAGGGCCGAGAGTGTAAAGCTGGTCGACAAGCCCGGCGAGAAGGTCCTAGTGGAAGCCTTCGTCAAGAATCTACTCCCATCCTACCGGGTCCATCTCCGGTATGCTATTATCCCGAACTTTGCTGTCCTTACTGAAATGGGCACAAGGATCGAAGATGATTTGAGGTTGGAGAGCCTGACTAAGGCCTCTACCAAAGGGTATCAAGGGGCTAGTTCATCCACAAACAAGCCCACACCTGCAGCTGCAACTCGCAGCATCTTCGACGAGGTAAACCTGCTCGATACCTCATCTAAAAAGAATACACCAAATCGGGTATTCACAGATATAGGGACTACCTATACTTATGCCTTACAGAGGCTATCCTCAAAGGGCCTAATCCAACCGATAGGCCCAACTGCAGAACCTCCAGTGGAGAAGAGGCCCAAAACTTACAATGCCCAGGCCTATTGTCAGTATCACCGGGGTAACGGACATGATACTGAAAAATGTTGGAGGTTAAAACATCTAATCCAAGACCTTATCGAGAGCGGGAAAATCCCGTTGCCCGGAGACAAGCCGAGCAACAAAGAAAACCCGTTCAGCGCTCATGCTATCTTCACCGGTGAGGTAATTGACTGTTCCCACCTCATCTCTCCCTTTATCCCACAAATCAACGGGATATGGTTCGACGACGAGGATGATGTGTACTTAACCAAAGGGGAAGCTGTCCCCATCACCCTCGAGGAGGTCCGACAGGCTAAGTCCAAGGCCTTAGCCACCAATCATCTCGCCGCAGCTGGGCGCTCCATCCCTATATCCGTCACTGAACCTGCCAGGACGGAGCCTGCCCTCGAAGAACCAAACCCAGACACGGCTCTGGTCCAACAAATGAAGAGGGTCCGAGCCGATCTAACCATATGGCAACTATTGGTTAGCTCACAAGCTCATCGGGAAGCACTGACTAAGGCTCTCGATGAAATCAAGGTTGATTCAGAGGCTACCCCTGCTGAAATGGTAGCCACCATCATGCCCTACCTTAAGGGCAAATCCAAAGAAGAAGGCCCACTTATAACCTTCTCTGAAGCTGATCTGCCACCATTTGGGCCCAATCACAATCTGGCCCTATACATCACGGTCATCTGCAAAGGTAAATATCTCCCGATGACCCTTATCGACGATGGATCAGCCGTAAACGTCCTTCCTCTAAGGACCGCAAAAGCACTCGGCATCACCGATGCCGATTACCTTCCAACGGCGCAGACTATCCAGGCTTTCGACGGAAGCCCAAAACCGGTCGCTGGGGCCGTGAAATTGAAAATCATAACGGGCCCAATCGAAAAGGAGTTGGAGTTTCAGGTGATAGATGTCACCTCATCATTCAATCTCTTGTTGGGAAGGCCTTGGATCCACGCAGTCAAGGCCGTGTCATCTACCCTCCATCGCAAAGTTAAGATGCCACTTCAAGACGGTATCATAACGCTGGAGGCAACACCAATTACCGTAGCAAGCTGCAACGCTACGGGCCGGGCCGACCCACGAGGATTTGATTTCGTGGGCATGATCGAAGAAGAATATCTCTTTAGGCCCTATTTCACAACTAGCATCGACACGATGCTACAAAATCTGGGTTACCTACCCGGAATAACCTCAAGGCCAAATCTTCCAGCTGGGAAGATTATCGAGGTTCTAAATGATGGCGAGTCACATTTCGGATTGGGGTATGCTATAACCCCGGAAAACGTGGTTCGGGCCGGTATTCACAAGGCCATCGACATTATCAAGGGTACTTACATAAGCCCTTATAGCCTGAAGCTAACGGATTACTTCGTCACTCCAGTCTTCGGAGCTATCCAAGTGGGCCTTTACCAACCCACCATCACATATCCTGAGACCAAAAAGGCTCGGGAATGCAATTTCATCCCTGATGATATATTTACCATCGTCCAGACCGAAACAAAGGAAGGCAAAAGCAACTCCGAGCCCGTGCTGGGGCTCTTGTTTGGGGAAGACAAGGCCATTCCTCCTCCAAAAGACGACCTGGTCAACGTGATCCTTCGCAGCGATCGGTTTGACCCAACCAAATTAATCACCGAGGTCGGCGCCAACACCGAGACGAGGGCCTGGAGGAAGACCATAAAATGGACCGACAGTCAAGGACGGGTCTACAAGCTGACCACCGGCGAGGGAGACATGCCGGATACCGAGTCTGAGTCAGAGTCAGAGTCGGAGTCTGAGTCCGAGTCTAGAGGGTCTGGTGCTAAAGTCAAGTCTGTAACCCCTCTTCCCTTATCCACTGAGGTCTCGGGGCCTGTCCCAAGACCTCTCCCTATCCCGCCTCTGACCAATGATCAGATGGCCGCTCTATTCGAGCTATTTTCAAAATTTACCATCAATAATAATAACGAACACCGTTCTGCTTACGACTTGTCTTATTTCCAAAATTTTCTCAATTTCAAAAATTTTATATGCAATGACATTGAGAAACCCGACGAACAGGTACCCCTACCTCAACATCTGGTCGAGCAGCTCGAGCAAAGGGAATCCCGGGATCCGGTAATCGAAGAAACCGAGTCCATCAATGTGGGAACCACTTTAGAGCCCCAGATGCTTAAGTTAGGCCTATCTTTAGATCCAGAGGAGAGAAAGCAATTCACAGACCTCCTCCATGAATTCAAAGATGTCTTTGCATGGTCCTACAAGGACATGCCGGGTATAGACCGGGAGATAGCCGAACATCGAATACCCATCAAAGATGGGTGCAAGCCGGTAAAGCAAAAACTCAGAAGAATGAAGCCCGAATGGTCTCTTAAAGTCAAGGAAGAGGTCGATAAACAATTCAAAGCAGGCTTTATACAAGTGTCTGAATATCCAGACTGGGTTGCAAACATCGTGCCGGTACCCAAGAAGGACGGCAAGGTGCGGGTTTGCGTGGACTTCCGGGATCTCAACAAGGCAAGCCCAAAAGACGATTTTCCGTTACCACACATCGACATACTGGTGGATAATACGGCCGATCATGCCCTTCTATCGTTCATGGACGGGTATGCCGGGTACAATCAGATTAAAATGGCAGAAGAGGACATGGGTAAGACCACCTTCATTACACCTTGGGGTACTTACTGTTACACTGTCATGCCATTTGGGCTTATCAACGCCGGGGCCACTTATCAACGGACTGCCACTACTTTGCTCCACGATATGATGCACAAGGAAGTGGAGGTCTATGTAGACGACATGATCGTCAAATCCAAGGACCGGAGCGGGCACATTTCAGCCCTAAGAAAGTTCTTCACCCGGCTACGTAAATACAACATGAGTCTGAACCCACAAAAATGCAGCTTTGGGGTGACGTCGGGCAAATTACTGGGCCATATCGTTAGCCAACGCGGCATCGAGGTCGACCCAGCTAAAATCAAGGCCATCACCGAGATGCAACCACCCAAAACCGAAAAAGAAATACGGGGGTTTCTCGGGAAAGTCCAATACATCAGCCGGTTCATTTCAAAACTAACCATGGTATGCGAACCCATCTTCAAAAAGCTAAAAATCGGAGAACGGGTGCTATGGGACGGCAAATGTCAAGCGGCTTTCGACAAAATCAAGGAGATGCTGTCTGCTCCGCCGGTATTAATGCCACCTCAACACGGTCTGCCTTTGTCGTTATACCTGACAACGACTGAGACAGCCATGGGGGCTATGTTGGCCCAGACAGTTGATTCAGAAGAACGGGCCATTTACTACATCAGTAAAAAGTTCCTCGAATATGAGTGCAAATATACAATGCTCGAAAAGACGTGCCTAGCATTGGTTTGGGCCACTAAAAAGCTCCGACATTACATGCTCAGTCACGAGGTACATGTGTTATCCAAAATGGATCCTATCAAGTACTTATTTGAGAAGCCCATCCTCAACGGTAGGATGTCAAGATGGACTTTAATGTTATCCGAGTTCGACCTCAAATTTGTACCATTAAAAGCCATCAAAGGCCGGATAGTTGCCGAGTTCCTCGCTGACAGCCCAATATCCGAAGAAGGCCACACCGATACATGGGCCTTTCCCGATGAAGACATATTCCATACAGATACGGAAGTATGGGAGCTATATTTCGATGGGGCATCCAACTTCCGAGGGTTCGGGGTCGGAATCCTGTTAATTTCACCCCGAGGGGAACACACTCCCTTATCCATCAAGTTAGACTTCGACGTGACCAATAACGCAGCCGAATACGAAGCATGCATTCACGGGTTGCAAGCCGCCGCTGATTTAGGGGTAACAAACCTCCGAGTCCACGGTGATTCATCATTGGTCATCAATCAAGCACTCCAAAAATGGAAAACTCGGAACGCCAATCTCGTGGCTTACCAAGCACGGGTAAGGGTTCTAGAGAAACAATTTCAAAAGGTAGAATACATTTATCTGCCCCGGGAAGAGAATCAGTTCGCAGATGCACTTTCCAAATTAGCATCCTTACTGAACATCCCGGATCACCTGACCAGCATGCCAATCTGTGTCGAAAGACGGTCCGAGCCAGCCTACATCCACGCCATTCAGGATATCGAGATAACGGACCCGGAGCCTTGGTATCAAGCTGTCCTAACCTACTTGGCAACGGGAGAATATCCCGCGGGAGCTGAAAATCGGGCCAAAAAGGCCCTACGAAGATTGGCAACCCAATTTGTTCGAACTGATGACGGGCAATTGTACAAAAAGACGGCACAGGGGGCTCTACTCCTATGCATCGACAAAATACAGGCCGAAAAGGTCATGGCCGAGGTCCATGATGGTGAAAACGGCCCTCATATGAACGCCCATATGCTAGCCCGAAAAATCATGAGGCTCGGGTACTATTGGAACACCATGGAAACAGACTGTCAGTTGTATGTCAAACACTGCCATAACTGTCAGATCTTCGCCAATGTACAGCATATGCCATCTTCCCTATTATATACCATGACATCACCATGGCCATTTTCGACATGGGGTATTGACATAATTGGAAAGGTGCATCCTTCCGGAACGGGAGGTCATTGCTTCATCTTGGTGGCCATCGACTACTTCACCAAATGGGTCGAAGCCGAGTCATACCGTGTCTTGAACGCCAAGCACGTGGCCAAATTTATCCAAAATAAAATAATATGTCGGTATGGGATCCCTCACGAGTTCATCAGCGATCACGGGACCCACTTTCAAGCTGAAACTGCCACATTGCTGGCAAAATACAAAATTCAAAGGCATACATCTTCGCCTTACCGACCTCAAACAAATGGAGCGGTAGAAGCGGCCAATAAAACAATTGTCACCATACTTAAAAAGATGGCTGAAAATTACCGGGACTGGCCCGACAAAATACCTTTTGCCCTATGGGGATATCGAACCTCAATCCGCACCGCGACCGGGGCAACCCCGTATTACTTGACATACGGAATGGAAGCGGTCCAACCAGTCGAGCTAGAGGTGCCATCCCTTAGGATCCTACTTGAAAGCCAAGTACCTGAGGCAGATTGGGTCCAAGCCCGATACGATTCGCTAGTCCTTTTAGACGAACGGCGATCCCGGGCTCTCAACAACATTCAAATATATCAAAAAAGGATCCAACGGGCTTTCAACAAACGGGTTAGGCCCAGGAACATCAAGGAAGGGGATCTGGTCCTAAAATCGGTTCGTGCCTTACTGCCGGTTGACCCAAGGGGTAAATTTAAACCCAACTGGGCTGGGCCATACTTAGTCAAGAAAGTCCTATCAGGAGGAGCGGTGATGCTGACAGACTTGGACGGGAACGAATTCGTCAACCCAACCAACTTGGACCAGCTGAAGCGCTACTACCCATAAACCCCCATCTCAATGTCATTTGCAAAAATTTATAAAAGTTTGTCCTTTTTATAAATTTTCAAAATTATAGACAAGTCAATAAGCTAGAATTAATTATTCTACTGTCGCACATCTTGAATTAATAATCCTGATGCATTTCGAAAATTGCAAAAAAATCATCAATCAAATCAAATTTTGAACTACGTTAGGTTTGATTCCGCCATTTGCGGATACGTAGGCAACCCTTCAAAAGGGTACAACCGCTGCAACAAACGAAAGACGGGATCGGCGTTCAATAATATGTCCTTTATTAATATCTTGATAAACTCGGGATTACAAAAAAAAAAAAAAAAAAAAAAAAAAAACGCCAAAACGGCATTCACACAAAAAGATCACACCACAAAAATAATAATAATATTCAAATAATAAAATAAGGAGACTAGTATCCGGGCATCTTCCCCTTCCCCTTGTCCTTCGGGTCGCGTGGAGCCTGGGGTCTTCGGGGTGGTGGCGAGCGTTCCCGAATCACAAGTGGAACCTCCTTAGCCCGGGCCCGTTTCTTTGACGACGGGTCTTCAATCACGGTCTTCGGCCCAAGTCGGGCCCGCACATGCTCGGGTAGCCTATCTCGTGGGCCAAGTCGGTCCTGCACGGGTAGTCTTGGGCCCAGTCTCCTTCCCAAGTCAGTCTGGGGGCTCACTTTCCCCCAAGCACCTTTAGCACTGGACCCTTCAGCTTGAGTCTTAGTCTTCTTCTTTTGCCCTGACATTAGGCGGACTAGGGTAGCTGGAGTGTCTCCCTCATCAAAGAACCCCCTGTTGTCTTTAGCTTGCTCTCTTCTCAGCAGGTCGAAGGCTTCATCGACTTTCAAGGCGGCTCGGGCTTTAGCATCTCCTGCTTTGGTCCACTTTGTATAAGAATCTGAAACCCAGATTGAGTGGCAACGGGCCAAGTATGTCGTGTGTACCATCTTTGCATCCAGGTATCACACATTACATCAGTCAGTTGGGTAGGGTCACTCACAACCGCTTCAACTTCAGGGATTCGCTGAGTCCATCCATACTGCCTTAGTATGCGATCTGGATAGAGATGGACCGTCTGCTTGAAGGAAAGGATCACCTGATAGCGGGCTCTGTCCCTCGGGTCCAAGCCACTCCAGAGGTAGATGGGCCACCATGGAACCACCCATCGAATTAACGGGCCGCCATGAAAAGACAAAACCTCGTCCCAATACTTTTGCGTAATCTGACGAGAAAAATCAATGGCCCGCCTCCTCGTCATCACCTGGTTATGACGATAATTGCCCGCATCAAGAGGAGGATCTATCACCGATAGCCTCTCATAAAGCCAAATCTGCAAAAGAAAAAAAAACATGAGGCTCCTAGGCGAAATAGGCGTTCGCCAAAAGCCGCTCGGTCGAGTCTCTAGGACACTCGATCGAGTGGTACCCCTGAACGCAAACAGAAGGCTTTTTACAAGGGCACTCGATGGAGTGCCAGGGTGACTCGATCGAGTGGCATCTCCGAAGACAGATCAGGAGAGTTTCATCGAGGGTACTCGACCGAGTGGCTGGGTGACTCGATCGAGTACCCCCTGCAGTAAGAAAATTCGAAAAAAAAATCAAATCAAAGAAATTGAATCAAGAAGCAAAGTGACATACTTGCAACAAACGTGTACTCCCGGTAAGGCGAATGGATGAGTCCCTTTTGCGATCGTCCAATCCTTGGATAATCTCGCCTGTGATCAACCAAGCCGGGCTGTGCTCAGTCTCCATCAAATCCACCACGGTCAGGAGACGGGTGCTTCCCATACAGGATAACAAATCCATATGACCCTCGAAAGCATATACATGGAGCATGCAAAAAGAGAAGGCCCTGCGGCTGTAAGCCGGTCTAACCCGAACATCGAGTGAATTCATAAATTTCTCAGCCAGGTCGATCAGAGAAATTTTATCACCATCCATCATACGGGATACCTCGTTGTGAGAAAGTCCTAGAAATTCTCTCAGCTTCCTCCTCGGGTCATAAATCGAGTACGGAACGGCGGGACGGAGTATCGGGTTCCATCCTCCTATAGCTGCAATCTCCTCAGGTAAAGGGCAAACTTCGCCCCGGGGAAAAGAAAAGACATGATATATGTCATCCCAATAAGCCAAGCAAGCATCCAGAAAATAGCGGTCAACCACCATCTGACGGAACGGGTACAATTGGGTTATCCCCGTCTGATTCAAAGCCACCCTATCTGCGTCTCTAAAGCGACGGGACCACTCCTGCAGCATCACGATCAACCTATCAATTCCCATGGCTAAACTTCTCAAGAAAATGGCTAAGACTTTCTCTTAAGAAAGGGTTGTTTTGTGACTTGTGAAGAAAATCAAGAGCATGGAAGGGCTATATATAGCATTAGCCTTGCAAACTATTTAGGAAAATTTCCTAATCCTAATTAGGAATCGAACCACAATCCTAGTCTCAATACTAGCACGGGAATATCCATCCCAAACTTTCCTAATCTTTGTTAGGAGTCAAGAATCTCGAAGTTTCCAAATCTCAAAATCTCAAATTTTCAAAATTTCAAAAAAAATTCAAATTTCCAAAAAATCATTTCTCCCCAGCGCGAGTCATTTTTACTGCCTACGTGTTGCATGCATTTTATGTGACTCATACAGGTACGACTCAAATAGGGATGTGCAACCCACGATAATTCCCCGGCGGAAGCCAACGACGGCATTTCAAGGGATGAGTCTACATACAGGCGCACCCAGGACTTACGAGACAAGTCCAATTCCCCACGGAGTTATCGACTCAGGTATGACTTCTAGCTTACGGCTGGCGAGCCCTTCACGCAAGTCTAACGGACTATAAACGACCCGGCCGGAAGTCCGCCAGGTTTCAATCCTCGATTGGCCTGGTGGATACTCTGACTTTCGCCCTGTCCAAGCCTCAGTCAGAGTGGGGGCTCTGTAGACACCCGCATTTTGACTGCCAGGTGTCTATGGCAGTTTCCCAAAAAAACACCCGATGATGATCGGACGCTAACATGCTTCTATGCGCTCAGATACGGGCTCAAATCTATTAATCGCTGGCTAACACACTTACGGAGTACAAATCTCACCAAGCGGACCTCAAATCCAGGCCCAGTGGATCATTCCGAGTCAAACAAGACTAATTTGGGCCAAAACCGACACCGGAATTAAAACCGACTTTTCACGATTGGGTCGACCCCGGTCAAAGTCGTTTCCGAGACACACAAAAACAACCCATCAATCATCAAAAGTCCAAGTCAAACACAAAACCCATCAAGGTCAAGGTCCAAACAAGACCCGCGCGACCCATCTAGGCCACTCGATCGAGTGACCCATCCACTCGATCGAGTGGGCCTGCTTTGAGCCCGGCGGCTGGTGTAACGGGCCACTCGACCGAGTTGGCTACTTACTCGGTCGAGTGCCCTAGCCCGGGTGCCCTAATCTTTTCTATATAAACACCCTCCCATGCACACCATCAAAAACAACTTTCACAACCTCAAAAAACCCTAGCGTCCTACACACATACTACGTTTTTACCAACCCTAGAAAAACCCTAGGAAAACCGACTTTAGCAAACCCTAAACCTAGTTCTAGGGATTCAATCCGAGCCACCACAACTTAGCCTTCATACACCTCGAAGACTCCCGTGTTAAAGCCGCGTTTACGAGTCCGTACCGAGACTGAAACATGTAGGTTGAGGGTGACAAACCCCCTTTTTTCTTTCCTTTTCCCTCTTTTCTCGTTTTTTTTTTTGCATTATTATTATTACATATTATTATTATTATATATATTATTATTATTACTATATATATTATTATTACTACTATATATTATTATTACTATTACGTACTACTACTATATATTATTATTATTACTATATATATTATTATTATTACTATATACATTATTATTACGTATTATTATTATTATTATTATTACGTATTATTATTAATATTACGGTTATTTTATTATTTATCTTATCGCGCATTCATCTTTTTTTCAAGTAATTATTTCATAAGGGTCGAAACCCGTTGACACGGATCCGACATCACAATCCCTAGGGATTTATTTCGATGTCGGAAAAGTCGAGGGAATCAAGTTTTTTTTATTATTCAAGTAAAGTGTCGATTTTAGATTCGATACCAATTCCATAATTGGATATCGAATCTAACAATCAAGTCATATGAATTAATTAACGTGACTTATTCATATCACGATAATTAATCCAAAGCGACTAAAATTAATCCATCTTTTTTATTTTTCACTCTAAATATCCCATATCGATTCAATAATCGAATATGGGATAGGATGAGTATTCAATTTTAGACTCGGGTATAAATTCAACAATATTTATATTCGGTTCAGCAAAATTCGTGATTTATAAAACCAAGTCGAACATAAATTATGCAATATTTGTGTCCGATCCGGTAAAACCGTCAAATTATCATAAACCAAAAGCAATTTCAAAATCAATAATTGAATTGCAAACGAATAAAGTTCGTACAGGTGCCACTCGACCGAGTGCCTTAGTCACTCGATCGAGTGACACCCTAAAATCGAGTCAGAAAGCTAATTATGACACCCACTCGATCGAGTCTCACAGTGACTCGGTCGAGTGGCCATGTACTCGACCGAGTTAGTCAATAACTCGACCAAGTACGGTCTTTGACGCAAAACAGAATCATTTTTTTTGGTTCCACTCGATCGAGTCCATCGACCACTCGATCGAGTGGCCTCATAACGACTCAAACACGAGTCGTACATTATTCTATTTTTCAAACTCGATAGTATTTTACGACTTAGGTCAACACGTGCATAATTAATCACGTGTATGCTATCTTTTCAAATCATGCATCCTCATATTTGCATCTTTTCAATTCAATTCAATATTTGCAAACCGTTATTATTCGTTATATCGCTATATCGTTACTAACGCGTTTTCTGTTTCTTTTGTCAATTTAATCATTATTCGTTTATTATACTAAATGAACCCGCATGCTAAAATACAACTTTGACGTTAATTTTAGTTGCATTAAATTGACTTAGAAACCCGTTTCAATTCAATTCGCATGTTTAGGGAAAATACTGTTTGCATATCATTTTCCCGTTTTACTAGCGCGCGTATTGTAAGTCATTCGAGTTCTTAGTAGAGGCCGCTAATGTGCGGGCGGGGTTGGGTGTCCTTCGTGGGCTTCCCAACACGTACCCTCACCCCTTACTCAGAACCTCGGTTTCCGGATGCCCGAAACCGTTGGCGCACGAGGGTCATTCAATACACAATATCCGATAATGTCGGTATTGGTATCAAATGCAAAGGGACGAGCCCAATAAACTCTGACATCGAAAATGGGCCGTATTTTGTATACGGACCACTACGACATAGAGTGGGCTCGAATGGTTCCGAATAACCACAAAATTCGGTGGCGACTCCACTTCGACCTAAATTTCAATTCGATCCATTCTCATATGGAGATTCATTCGCCTACCCAAACCCGCGCGTGGCCGCGTCGGGGTGGACCTATGTCATGTCCACAAGATTCATTCGCCGCCCCAAACCCGCGTGTGGCCGCGTCGGGGTGGACCTATGTCATGTCCACATTAATGAAAAGGGTCTTATTTATAAGATTATACGGTAACACAGTTTAGGTAGTATAGAAAAACTAGAATATTCTAAGAGATACAATTACCTAAACTAAATTATATCGCAATCAATAATATGAGAAAATAATATTTTAACATGTATACGATATCTCTAATAAAACAAACATGACCATACCTAGTGCTATCTAGGTTAGTTGTCAAATTATCAGGCTTTTTGGTATTCAATATTATAGTAGTAGTGTGGTGTGTCAAAATCAACTGCGACGCCTGTGTTGATCAGGGGCGAGGCATGGGGTATGGTGTGGTGTGTCAAGACGAGAAAGGGGATATGCTGTGGGCTGTAGCGAGTAAAGTAGCGGTTGTTTCAGGGGCCGAGTCAGTGTTCGAGGCTGCTGTCGAAACACGGAGTCGTGGCGTCAAGTAAGGAAGTTATAGATGCTCTGGCACTGCACAAGCAAGGAAGGAGCGAAGTGTTTGTTGTGATGGTTGAGATTAGAAGTGTTATTTGTTATTTTATGAGGTTAGTTGTTCGTTTGTTAGTCGTAAAGTATAATCAAGTAGACCACGCGCTTG
Source organism: Agrostemma githago (assembly GCA_958450325.1). Lineage (NCBI taxonomy): Eukaryota > Viridiplantae > Streptophyta > Magnoliopsida > Caryophyllales > Caryophyllaceae > Agrostemma > Agrostemma githago. The sequence goes on along the minus strand of OY288240.1, from coordinate 77,530,127 downwards.
CTCATTATGCTACGAGCAGTACTCGGGTGGTGCGGGAACAAAACCTACACCTTGTTTGTGCTCACCTTCTTGAGGTAGATTTATCTAACACGGAGTAATACATAAATTCATGTTGGGAATTCAAAAATATATTGTACTACTCCCTCCTTCTTCTTAAATAAGTCTCATTGGCTTTTGGCATGAATATCAAGGAAATGAAATAAGGGAGAGGAATTTGATGTCTTTTTAAGAAAAAAGATGAATAGTTAAATGAGTGAAGGTAAGAGAAATATGGTAAATCACATGTGTAAAATAGTCAAAAAAAGATTTAAAACTTTACTTATTGAGAAATGGAGCTAACCCCATAAAGAAGAATATGGGGTTTATTGTAGAAGAATGAGAGAGTATATTATAGTACAATCAAATAGAACGGACGAAGTAATAAAATCGGTAGTAATTCGAAAATTACTTACACTTGTATTCAATAAATTATTGAATTCGTGGTTAAGATTAGATACCTGGACAGTAGGTATTAGATTCGAATCTCCTGCAACATGCTAAATCATACGGAGAACTCCGTAAGACCGTAACCACACACCTTTTTACTATTTCATACACACATTTCCAAAATTACTTCCTTATTTTTTCTTTCAATTTATCAACTAAATGTATTTTCTCTCTTTCTCTCTTATTCCAATCAATTCACTACCACTTTTTTCTCCATAAATTATCACCTCATTAATTATAAAAAAGAATAAATTCAAAAATGTACTAATAATTACTAATAAAAGTATTGATATTTTAAAAATTAATTAATACGTAGTAATCCTCTATATGAAGATAACAAATGATGAGGTGCTCCCTTAACCAAGCCACTGCCTATGAGTCGCCGGCTCATTCTTCAACAGGCACGCGGTCAGAGCTTCCACGGCGCCTCCTCCCACTGCTTGAGAGCTTACGGTTTCATGTTCTATTTCACTCCTAGATGGGGGTTCTTTTCACCCTTCCCTCACGGTACTACTTCGCTATCGGTCACCCAGGAGTATTTAGCCTTGCAAAACATTAAAACTCATATAATTATAATATTAAAACTCAAGTAAAAGTAAATATTTACATAAATTCTTTAAAAAAATAAATTTATTATTTGTGAGCTATTAAAAAAATAAGCATTTATGATACAATTATTTTTTTGTAACAAAATGTAAGCTTCAATAATTATTGAAGTTCAACTGCTGACATAAACAAATACGGAGTATAAAATATTTGATGATGGAAAAACGATAAAATATTTTCAAATTTTGGATTTTAATATATAAATAATTTTTTTACCTAATAATATTTGAAATGTTACGTTATCTTCTAATTTGTTAACAAACTTTATAATTGATCTGAATATATAAGAGAATGTATTTTGTTCGTGTTGGACTGGTGGTTGATTTTGTGATAATAAAACAAACTTTTAATTAAATAATGATGTAAAAAGTACTCATAAAAATATTATTATTAGGTTTATAAAAAAAATATTCATTAAAATATATCTAAATGAGATTAATTATTTGATTATCTTCATTATCATTCTTAAATCAAAATGCAAAGATTAAAAATGTGAAAAGCTAATAGGTTAGCAATAAATATTTAAAAATAAACAACATTAAATACTCCGTATAAAATTCTAAATATACCGTGCATTAATGCGCGAGATATATACTAGTTCTTAATTTAAAGAACATTCTACGTAACCTCTACCCCATGCCCGGGGAAAAATAGGATTATACACCTCCAATTAGTAGTTAAGTAAAAGTTTATTTTGAATTTAATTAATTATTTCAAACAAATTTATATATTTCCTCCAACTTTCTATCTTCTTTCCACTCCAAAATGACACAAAGTTTTTTGGTTGGGTTAAAATAATGAAAAAATAATAAGGAAGTATGAGTTGATAATGAAAAAGTAATGAAAAATAACGAAATTAATGTATAAATTAAATGGATTAAAATAATGAAAAAGTATAGACAAATAAGAAAATAAATTAAATGAGAAGGAGATAGAAAGTTGGATAAAAATGATATGTGAGAAGAAGATAGAAAGTTGGAAGAAGTATAAAAAAACAATGTAGTGGTAGTGCAGTAAGTAGAAATGTACAATCCACCGTCGCATGACTGACCGACGTACACCAGCCATACCACACGTTACACACCACTTATTGACGTCGAATTAGGACTTAATTGGGAAACAATTAGTTAATCAATAATATAACTTTTAATGATTATTTTAAAAAGTAAAATTATTAATAAAATAACAATTTCAATTGCTAATTATATTCGTAATTCAAAAGTTATAGAAAAATCTAATTAGATCTTAATTATGGAGTAGAATTAAACAACAAATCATAATTAATAAGTTAACCTATATTTCATGTATTAAAAAATGAAATTATTAGTAAAAACACAAAATTATTTGTCCCACGTGCAAATAACGATCCATAATCATAAAGTTCTTGAAGAATTTGGCAAGGTTGTGAGGATGAAAAATAGAAGATTTGTTAAGTTTAAGAGAAATGAAAAAAAGAACTTTTTAAGTAGGGGTAGAAAGGGGAAAAAATAATGAAAAATTGGATATAAAGTAGTAAAAATTGTACTCCCTCTCATCCAAACAAAACCTTACCTAGAAACTACGAAAAAATAGTGGACTCCTAGCTTGTAAGAGATGAGAATGTTCCACGGGAACCCATTGGACGCCCAATACTAATTTTAATCATGAGATTTTCTAAGCTGTACTCTTATATTTTTCAGTTTTTTACATGGTACCCCTACCTTTTCTATGTCTATACATGATATCCTTGAAGTTTACTATTAATTTAACTAGCGTCCCGAATGCTTTTTTCCATCAAGTTTTGTCGTTAGATTATGTTTTTAGCTTAGTAATAAAACTTCAATATCATTTAACTTAGATAATTAACAAGTAATTGAGCTTAATTTAAGTGTTATCATTTGATTTGATGACAATATAACGTAAAAAATATAATATGTTTAGATTCGGAGTATAACTGCAAATACGTACAAAATTGTTAATTTAAGTTCAATTATCGGTTAATTAGGTATAATAAATGACGTTTAACTTTTAATCTTGAACATAAAAAGGTAATTTGTTGCCAAAACATGACGGGAAAAAAAGTTTAGGGGTACCAATAAAGATAATACGAGTAATAAAGTTTAGGGTACCAAGGAAATTTTTACTAAAGTACAAGGATACCATGTATACATGTAAAAATTGTAGGGGGTACAAGGTAGAAAAGTAAAAAGTTCATGGGTACCACGTAGAAAATCTCTTTTATCATTTGTTTGTGTCCTCAATTGCGAAAAAGTTACACTTACATGATGTGTACATGATTTTCATACGCAACAAATCATGTTGCGTCACGTGTCATTTGTTATTTAACCTAGGAGGTTTAGGGCTATTTTAATAATTTTACATCTTTAGTTAATCTGTTACCATGGTTAAGTTAATTATAGAATATATTTATTTTATTATTTTTCTGAATCTTCTTTAAATTTAGGTTTATAAATTTTATTTTATTCAGCTCTCATTTAATTGGTTTATATTGATTGTAAAGAAAATTAACAAATATAATTATCATTAATGGAATTGTTATTTTTATTTAAAAATAAATAAATTATATCATAATTATTTTCACATAATTTCATAAATATTATTGTACTTATTTTATATTCATTTTTGAATTTAAATTTTTGAAATAATCGTAGAATAATATTTTATCATTTTTATTTGTAAAGCTTGAATTAATTAGTTTACTTTATTTGGATTTTTTTTAAATTACAAAAAAAAAATGAAAATTACAAAATAGTGGAAACAAAAAAAATCAATCAAACGACAAAAGGAAAATTTACGATTATTTTTAATTTTGGATAAACAAATGAAATAAATAAATAAATACTATGTATATCTATCTATGTGAACAAGTCAAACTAAAAAAGAAAATAAATAAAATATGATTTTGTTTCCTAAATGTGAAGTATATGATCCAATATACTCCAATAATATCGAGTATTTTAGATTTTTTTATAATATATATAATCCAATAATATCTATTAGAGCACCTCGATCATCATTCTTTCTCATTCTTGAAGGAGAATGAATGAAAATGGAGGAGAGTGAACGAAAATTGATCCTCCTTCCAAGAATAAGTCATTCTTGGAGAAGAATATGCAAAAATCATTCTTAGTGAAGAATATTGTGGAGAATGATGGGAGCGGGTCCCAATGATAAAAATATTGATTTAAAAATAAACTAAATGGATATTGAAATAAATGATTGGGTAGTGTAAATGAGGTGGAATAAAATCGATCCCAAAATGAAAACTTCATTCGTGGATAAAGGGTATTTTTAGGATAGAGAAAATAAAATTTAAAAAATGAGCTGGAAGGTGGGGGTCCCATCCGAGAATGGAAAAACCATTCTTGATTGAAGATGCTCTTAATTTACTTTATAATTAGTGCAAAACTCGTGCCTACGTACGGATTTTTAGTTGATTTGTTTATACAAACAGGTTAGTGACTTAAAAAATTATATTCGCTTTGTCTGAATCAATAACTTACTCTTTCTTTTTTTAGTGTTTCAGTCGACCGTTCACCTTTCTATTTTTGATAAAATTTTACCTTTACTTTTTTATTTTAGGCATAATAAAAACAATTATTTGCTCATTAGATTTTCTATATAGAGCAACATTTTATTAAAATGAAATGAGTATTAAATTAGGGGGCGTTTGGTTGGTGAAGGGAAAGAGAATGAAATCAAAAAAGGGTACGAAAAGGAAAGGAAAAGGTTACCCTTTGATGTTACTTGTTGTTTGTTTGCAAAAGTGAGAGAATCAGAAACAATTACAGGTCGGATATGAATACGAGTTGAGTCAAAATTTGGTTGAGTTATATGAGTCATCATTCGGGTTATGGTTAGAAATAATTTTCGACGTCTTTCTTTTTACCAATTAAAAAGTTGGATTTTTTTTCTATTGAGTATGCTGCTATTATATTAATTACAACATATTTAAAATTGTAAAAAAAACTACTCGTACAATATTTTACAATTATTTTATTGATAAATGATACTTTTATAAATTTTATTTTATAAATTATTTTTATAATTTATCATGTTAACCTTAATAACTTTTTAATTATTATTTTAAATATAATAAATTAACGGGTCAGGTCTCAAATGAGTCATCTCAAGTTCGGATCAAATGGGTCATGGGTCAAAAAATATGGGTCTTGACTCTAAAACAAATGGGACAAGTGGGTAGAGTCAAATTTTAACGGGTTTGGTGGCGATGATGGTGAGGCTAGATAATGGGTAATGATCCAAACCCTGGGGGGTGAGGGTAATGGAGATAGAAGGGTTAGAGGTAATGGAGAGGAATGAAGGAGGGAAATGGAATGAAAAAAAATGATGAAACAAACAAGAACAAAGGGAATGAGAAAGACGGTTTCCCTTTCCCTTTCCTGTAGACCCCAAACCAAACGCCCCCTTAGTCATTACCCATTGTCTTTCTATATAGAGTAATATTTTATTTGGATGGAATCAATATGAAATTAGTAATATGGTCACTCATATAATTTAGACCCGCGATCCGTTTGGCTCAGAACCCAAAATGACCCGTCAAAATCCGACCTGAATTATCCATGAGGTGTCATTAAAATTATCATGATATTAATATTTATATGAATGTTATATTCACCAATTTTTTATTCGTCAAAAACGATTATGTTCCCCAATTTTTTACTTATAAGCACGGTAATTATTTAATTTAATAACATTAGTGATATTAAATACGATTAATATTAAAAAAACTACTCGTATTTTTTAATTGATAAAATGTAGAGCGTCGAAAATTCTATATGCGCAGTATTTTGACCTTAATCCGACCCGTAATTTTCACATCCCATATGATGTAATCGGTTTGACCCGTTTGACATTTTTGTCAAGTGAAATATTATGTACACCCTCTGTTCCGATGAATTGTTTGTCTTTGCTTTTGACACAAATGTCTAAGTCAAAGGATAAGGGAATGAAACGTACTTGGTAGCGAGTCTCCACACTCTACGTACAGCTATATATGCATGAGAAGTTGACAACTTGGGTTGTCTTTATAACAAATAATTATAAATTTATAATTATACTCTCTCCGGTCACAATTTATTGTCGAATTTCATTAAAATATACCTCACATATAATCATGAAATGGGGCAATAATTTATGACCGGTATGGATTTGTTGGTCAAACACTCAACTCATTCCTTAATTTAAGAAACTCCGATTATCCATGAGTCAAACATGTGCAGTTTTTTGTTTGAAGAGATGTCCATTAATTCGTAAGCGTACAAAAATGGGATAGTAGCTAAAGATAATCATTTCCCAACCAACGAACGAACTGAAAGTCGTCTAACATCAATACACTATGGATCGATTATATATGCGTTTATATTATATCATATTGCCAAATTGTTTTTAAAAAAATACGGTATATATAACACATGAAACGCACTTACACTCCGTCCGGAATCCGGGGATATATCAAGGACATACATACTTGTACTCTACCTTATGATAAAATATTATTAGTGATAATTTCTCTAGTGTTTCTTGTATGTGCTTAGTATGATTAAAAAATGAGGGAATGTTCTTTGATTGATTGATTAATAAAGATAATGTTTACATTATGTTGTACTACCGCTCATTGTACATTGACTTCACTTATATAACATAGTCTAGTGCTAACAAACAAGCACTGTCTACTGTCTAATGACAGTGACAGTAGCAGCAGCATAGCAACCTTGCAGTAGTTTCAGCATTGGCCATAAGCAGCCTTGTCTCATTCCCTATCCTCTTCTTCTTGTCTCTTGACTTTTGTGTCTTGTCCTCATCATCTATTTTGATGTTGTGTAAGAATCCTTGGCTCATGTGCCCTCTATTCTTTTACACTCCCCCTCAAGATGAGAGTGTGGTAATGACATCACTCCCATCTTGTGGAGTAGACATAGGTGTTGTTGTACTGGCAATTGCTTGGTTAGAATATCTGCCACCTGTTCTTTTGAAGAGACGTGAACTGGTTGCACCTCCCCAGTGGCCACCTTTTCTCTAATGTAATGACAATCAATCTCTATGTGTTTAGTGCGCTCATGTAGGACTGGGTTGGCTGCAATGGCAATTGCTGCCTGGTTGTCACATTGGAGGACAGTAGTTCCCATCTTAGTCAAACCAAGATCCTTTAGGAGAGTTGCTAGCCATGTGACTTCACATGTAGTGAGGGCCATTGCCTTATATTCTGCTTCAGCAGATGATCTTACAACGACACTTTGTTTCTTAGACTTCCAAGAGATGGGAGATGCTTCTAAGAGAACACAATAGCCTGTAGTAGACCGCCTAGAGTACGGACACGATGCCTAATTAGAGTCGAAATATGCTGTTAGTCTAGCCGCAAATGTGTTTGCCAAAAGAATACCTTGACCGGGTGCCTGTTTTAGATATCTTAGAACTCGTTTAGCAGTCTGCATATGATCTGAAGTGGGATTTTGCATAAACTGACTTAATAACTGAACTGAGAATGATATATCAGGCCTGGTGATGGTTAGGTATATAAGTTTGCCCACCAATCTTCTATAAATCTCAGGATTTGGCAATGGAGATCCCTTTGCAGGCTTCAATTTGTGGTGTCCATCCAGGGGTACCTTGAGGCTCCTTTGTTTATCAACTCCAAATTCTCTCAACGTGTCTAGGGTGTACTTGTTTTGTGACACAAATAACCCTTGATGAGTTTCGGTAATCTCAAGGCCTAGGAAGTATGCCAATATTCCTAAGTCCTTCATATGAAATTCTGCGTTGAGCATTCTCTTTAGTTTGTTGACTTCCACCAAGTTATCTCCTGCTATAACCATGTCATCCACATACACTAGGACCACTGTGATGGACCCCTTGACTAATTTGATGAAGAGTGAATGATCGGCTTGAGATTTATTGAAGCCAAACCTCATTAGGGCACAAGATAACTTTGCAAACCACTGTCTAGGGGCTTATTTGAGGCCATAGAGTGACTTTTTAAGTTTGCAAACCCGACCTTCAGTTACTTCTGAAGTTTGTGCTGGTGATATTCTGGACCCAAGTCCTCTGTAACCCTGAGGTAAGTGCATATAGACTTCTTCCTCCAACTCACCATGGAGGAAAGCATTTTTCACATCCATTTGGCTCATGTGCCAGTTTCTCATAGCAGCAACAGCTAGTAATGCTCTTACAGTTGTCATTTTGGCAACGGGAGCAAAGGTTTCTGAGTAATCCACTCCATACTTTTGTCTAAAACCTTGAATAACCAATCTGGCCTTGTGCCTTTCCAGGCTTCCATCTTGCTTGTATTTGAGCTTGAAGATCCATTTACACCCTATGGCTTTTCTACCTGGTGGGAGAGATGTCACATCCCAAGTGTCATTCTCCTCTAATGCTTCCAATTCAGAATTCATAGCCTTAACCCACTGTGGATCTTGTATGGCTTCATAGTAATGAGATGGCTCTACTGTTTTGGTTATGTTTGTGACCATGTTGGCAAAGATACAACTCACATCAGCTTCAGTGATGCTGGTTGCTGGTGTGACATTGCTTTTAGTGTTCTTCCCTTGGTAGTTAAATACAAAGTCCCTCATCCATGGAGGTGCCCTTCTGGCCCTGTCAGACTTTCTTTGAGGAATGGTTGTTTCATCAGCCTCTGGTCTCTCAATATTCTCTTCTTGCCCTTCTTCAGCTTCTTCCAATGCAGTTTGTTCTTCCTCTAATCTGTGCTCCCATTGCTCCTCAGTTGAAGACCATTGTTTTTCCTCCATTTCCACTTCTTGACTTGTCCCTCCATTTGGAAAGTTCACTGGATTTGGAAACATGACTCCTTCAACCTTCTTCTGACTGTAGGGAAAGATGTGTTCATAAAACTTTACATCTCTACTCACAAACCTCCTTTTTGTGTGAAGCTATTCTATTTTGTATCTCTTTTGATTTTGGGGATATCCAATGAATATGCCATACACTCCCCTTGCTTGGAACTTATCTTTATCCCTTGAGGGATTGTAAACCATGACTAGACAGCCAAATGCCTTGATGTGAGTATAAGTTGGCTTTCTTCCATACATGACCTCATATGGTGTCCTGTTTTTTTATCACTGATGAGGGCAGCCTATTAATGATATGAGCTGCTGTCATGACACAATCACCCCAATACCCCAGTGACAGCCCAATTGGAACCTCAAGGCTCTACTGATCTCAAGCAGATGTTTGTACTTCCTTTCTACCACACCATTCTGTTGAGGCCTATCCACAATACTGTTTTGATGGACTATCCCTTTTTCAGTGAAAAATTTGCAGCATTGTTCATCTTGAAACTCAAGGGCATTATCTGACCTTATAATTTTTATTTTAGTGCCAAACTGAGTTTCTACAAAGTGGTAGAACTCTTTTATATGATAAAAAGCTTGAGATTTCATGGTTAATAAGTATATCCAAGTCCTCCTTGAACAATCATCCACTATAGTTAGAAAATACTTATACTTTCCTCTATATTGTACCCTATAAGCCCCCCAAATGTCAATGTGGATTAGATCAAAGGGTTCAGCAGCAGTTGTTGAACTTAAAGTGTAGGGAGTTTTGGTGAATTTGGCCATGGGACAACATAGACACACTTGTTTTAGTTCATCTTTATAAACAATAGATGAAATATGTTTCAGTTTGCTAAGTGGAGCATGTCCAAGCCTATTGTGCCAAAGAGAATAAGGAGCAGCCTTAACATTCATAGCATTCAAATGTTCATTACAAAAGGTTTTGCCAACATTACTAGCTGGACTTTGGGTACAATATTTTGCATCAAAAGTAGTTAACATATTAGATAATCTAGGTTGTGGCTGCTTGTGAGTTTGGGGGATTTTTGTTGTGACTTTGCTTGAGCTTTGTGGGTTCTCTAGGTAATATAGGCCACTAACTGCTCTCCCCTTTGCTCTAATCTCATGTGTATTGCAGTCCTGCACAACACAATGTGTGTTGTAAAACACCACAAAAGAACCATTGTCTCTAAGTAACTTTTGAATGGACAAGAGATTGTGTTTGAAATCAGCCACATACATCACATTTTTTAATTTGAGACCACCTGTCAGGGTCAATTCTCCTATATGATTAACATATGAGATTTCTCCATTAGGGAGATTGATCTTGAGTCCCTTAGGGAGTTTTCTAGGGTTCTCAAGTCTTTTTAGGTCTGTGATCATGTGGTCACTAGCTCCTGAGTCCATTATCCACTCATTTTGTGATAAATGAACACTATGACAGAAAGCTATACCTGCAAAATTGCAGTCAATCTCTTCATCTGTGTCATGGCCTGATTTGATGCTCCTTTGATTGGGCATGTATTTCAGCAGATTTTCCAACTGTTGTTGGGTTGAAGCTAGGGCAGCAGCAAGTTCTGAGTTGCTGGGTTCCACCTGAGACTGATTCGCCATCTTCTTGTAACCTCCTTGGTTGTATCCACCCTGATAATTAGAGTTATTACCAGGCTGATACTGTCCTGTAGTGTTGTTGCTGTTAGGTTGGTACTGGTTGTTGTAGCTATTTCTTCCTCTTCCTCTATGGCCTCCCTTATTGGATCTACCTCCTCCTTGTCCTCTTCCTGGGTTTCCACCTCCTCTTTTGGGTTTGGTGTTACCTGGTGCATACCAGCACCTCTCTGAGCTGTGGTTGCTCAGACCGCAATGCTTGCATTCTCCTTCAATTGTCCCCCCTTACTTAGGAGGGCTGATGCTTCCACTTCCTGTTCTTGACCCACCATGATGTTGAGTTGTTGTGCCTCTTCTTGCACCATGATAGACATTGCATCATCCACTGAGGGAAGTGGTGACATGAGAAGGATGGCACTTCTTCGAGGTCCAAAGTTTTGATCCAAGCCATTGAGGAATTGAAACAATCTAGCCTCTTCCTTTTGTTTTTGCATTTCATCCATGAATGCTATAATTCATCAGTTAAATTTGTGACTATGGGGTAGTCATTTATGTTTTCCAGCTCATCCCACACAGACCTAAGCTGTATATAGTAGTCAGTGATGGGCTTTTTGTTTTGTTTTAGTTCATAGGTATCTCTGTTCAACTTGTATTTTCTTGCTCCATTACTGACCAAGTACCTTGCCTTCAGAATTCTCCATATTTCCTTAGCAGATTGAGTGTACAAGATTGCCATCTTGATTGGTTCACTCACATTCTGAAGTATCCAAGATATTACCAAGTTATTTGCTGCATCCCAAGCTTCCATCTTGACCTTATCCTTTTTGGATTTTTCAAGTGCTCCTGTCACAAAGCCCAACTTCCTTTTTGTGGAGAGGGCTAGCTCCATTCCTCTTTTCCATGGAATGTAGTTTTCTACCCCTGTGAGAATGGGCGTGATTTTTAGTGAAGAACTCAGGTCATTGGGATTGCAGTATAGAGGGTTGGTAATGTCCGCTCATTGTACATTGACTTCACTTATATAGCATAGTCTAGTGCTAACAAACAAGCACTGTCTACTGTCTAATGACAGTGACAGTAGCAGCAACATAGCAGCCTTGCAGTAGCTTCAGCATTGGCCATAAGCAGCCTTGTCTCATTCCCTATCCTCTTCTTCTTGTCTCTTGACTTTTGTGTCTTGTCCCCATCATCTATTTTGATGTTGTGTAAGAATCCTTGGCTCCTGTGCCCTCTATTCTTTTACAATTAGTGATACTACTTGTATTCCTCTTTCTACTAACCAAATAACTCAACTCAAATGAGCTAGGTGAAAATCGAACCCTTGACCTCATGTGTGTCACCTTTCCCCTCTCCAACTACACTATAACATCTTACTGATTAAAATATCACTACATCACACATAAACCTATACACCACATAAAGTATGTAATTAAGGAAATTTGATTGATTACATTGATTACGAAAATCACATGTTTTACATAAAAGTTATCACATACAATATTTAATTTGGAATGTATGATCAATTTTTTTAAAAAAATATAAACATATTGTATTCTGTTTTAACCAAATATTTGCATTATTTTTGTTAATAGAAGATTGCACTATGGCGTACAATATTTTACATAGAATATAAAATAGTTATGATTATTATTGTATATCTTTCTGATCATATTCGAAAATCATATTCATAACATTGATATAAAATTTAGTAACTATATAAAAATGGAATATATATTCCAATTGCTCTTACAAAGCCTAATACATAGTAAAAACTCATCGAAAATTCTCAATATATTACTCTAAGACAATAACACTTACTAACATTTTCCTCAAAAATACACTAATTTAAATTGAGAAGTAAAGGAACATTTCACTAATAAATTTGCAAACTATTCATTTTCATTAATGTTAAAGAAATTGACAAAAAAAAACTTCTTTTTATGAAAATAATTAGATAAATTTTAAGATATGATGTCATTTACTAAAAAAATTATTTTTGAAATGAGCTATTTACTTTAACTTTTACAAACATATACTCTCCCCGTCCCAATAAATTCTTTGTCTATTCAATATTTGGGTCTCTCAATGAATTCTTTGCCTTTCTATTTTAGGAATATATATATAGAAATGGGATCAAGGGAGTTGGTGGTGGATTGGGAAGTTGGTGAGTTTTATTGTTGGCCATTGATTTGGGTTGGATGGATGACTTAGATTAATCAAAAAAAGGGAAAGTTGGTACGTTGAATGACAGCAGCAGGTAAAAGGAGCATGCTATCGCCATTTCCATCATCAAAATTCACTCCCTCACTATCAATCTCTCACCATTTCCTCTCACTAAAAATCAAAATTCATCCCAAATCAAAATTCATCCCCTTATTTATACTATCATTCAAAATAACTAAACCCTAATTCGTAATTTGCTCTACATCTCCGTGCTCCAATGGTGTTGTTCCTCGAAGATTCATGTGATGATTATATGCTTGAAAATTTGCAGTCGAAAATTTCCGTTCAACATGCAGGAGGTAAGATGAGTATATACATATATTTTTGGTATCCTGCATTTGGTATTCCATTTTATTGTTTGGTTTGTTAATTTGAAGAGTTACACAGTTATAATGTCATAGTCACACCCAATACGATGGACAGTCACACTTCGCTGAGAACAGGTTTTGATGGTATCCATTTTTTTGTTTGGTTTGTTAATGTGAAGAGTCACACAGTTATAATGTGATAGTCACACGTAATATTACGGACAGTCACGCGTTGATGAGTACAAGTTTTGATACGTGGGTTATTAATTTAATACTTTTAATCCAAATATTTATCAAGGCAAATTATTATTATTTAAATACTTTTAATCCAAATACTGCTGTAGTTTTCTGTTGAGTATTGTAGTTTGGTTTTTTGTTCTTGTAGTTCTTTATATTTTGTGGGTTCTTTATATCATAGTTCTTTATATCTTTAACAAACATGTTGTTATATGAGCAAAGTCACAGTCGTTGTTCTTCAAAGTCACAGTCGTTGTTTAGAAAAGTCACATTTCATTATTGATCCAGTTTGAATGCGTGCGTTGCAAGATTTTCAGTTTTTAGTGTGTAATATAGGGTTTGTTTTTATTGATCCAACCTTTGAATATTTATGTTGGTTTCTTTTTATTGATCCAACAGGACGTTTTAACCTTTAGTTGTAGTTGTGTTACGTTAAAGTTGCTTTATTATTCCAAATATTTATGTTGGTTATATTTATTACTGTCGTTTTTTTGGTTGTTGAGTATTGCAGTTTGGTTTTTTTGTACTTGTAGTTCTTATATTTTGTGGGTGTTAATCTTTAACAACCATGCTGTTATATGAGCAAAGTCACAGTCGTTGTTCTTCACAGTCACAGTCGTTGTTGAGAAAAGTCACATTTCATTAAGGTCAGAGATGAATGCGTGCGTTGCAAGATTTTAAGTTTTTAGTGTGTAATATAGGGTTTCTTTTTATTGATCCAACCTTTGATAGTTCTTTTTTGTTCCAACCTATATGTCAGTTGAAGACACAGTGAGTGTGCCTTACGTAGGGCAGAAGTTCGTGGACATCGACGGAGCATTCCAGTTTTATCAATCTTACGCATGGTCCCTTGGTTTCGAGGCGAAGAGGTACATGACAACTATATCTTTTGATGGTTCGATTAAGAAGAAATTGTTGCCTTGTAATAAGGAGGACAAAACCTCTAGCCAGACCATGGTGAAGTTGTCGAGCACTGAAGAGAAGGAGGGGCAAGACTCTGTGGGATCGTATGAACCGAAAAGGAATACGAAGGCTACAAGGACGCAATGTGGTGCAAGGATTAGGCTCCGTGCAATGATCGGAGGGTTTTACATTGAAGAGTTCATCGAGGAACACAACCACAAACTTGTGATGGTCAATGACAGAGAGTTTCAAAAGTCATCTCGAAGTCTATCAAGATATCACAAGGAGATGATCGTTTGCAACTCGAGGGTGCGTAACGTTTGTGAACAGTGTTGTTAGTGCATGGTTGACTGATAACTGCGCGCGACTAATGCAGTTGCAATTTTGTGTGTGCAGCTGAAGATCGGGGCGACTCAGACATACAGGATGTGCAAGGAGATGTCAGGCGGATTCCAGAACATCGGAGCATCGTTGGTTGATTTCAAGAACTGGGGGAGGGACGTCAAGTGCTTCATTCACAAGCAGAATGGTCAATTGTTCATAGACCAATTCAAGAGTTTGAGGGACAGTCAGGAGGATTTTTACTTTGACTACGATGTTGATGCAGATGGAAGCTTACGCAGGGTCATTTGGGCGGATGGTGCAGCTCGAAGGAACTACGCGGCGTTCGTGGATGCAGTTTCGTTCGACCCAACGTATGGAACCAACGTGTATTCTATGGTGTTCACACCGTTCACTGGTGTGGACAACCACAAACGGTCTGTCACGTTTTGCGGGGCGTTGCTATTAAAGAAGGACTATGAGTCCTTTATCTGGGTCCTCTCCCATTTTTTGGAAGCCATGGGCGGGAAGGAACCGTGTTATATCATTACAGACCAGGATCCCGGGATTTTAAATGTCGTCCCAAAAATATTCAAAGCAGCGCACCAACGGTGCTGCTCGTGGCACATCATGAACAAGGTTCCAACGAAGTACGGCAGATCAAGAGAGAAGGCCTCGGAATTCGTAAAAGCCCTCAACGCAATTATTTGGGATGATGACATCAAGGCGTCGGAGTTCGATGACAGGTGGGGGCGGATTATGATCGACCATGATGCTGTGGGGATCAAATGGTTCGAAAATATGTTTGACATCTGGAGCAAATGGGTCGCCGCGCATTGCAGGGAGTTGAGGATGTTCGGAATTATGAGGACAACACAGAGATCAGAGAGTGAGAACAGTTTCTTCAAAAAGTTTGAAGACAACAAAGGTACGTTGGTCCAGTTCTGGATGCGTTTCGAAAGTGCGATGGACCAACAGAGGCACATGCAGAAGAGGCTAGACAACGATAACCGGCAGACAATCCCCAAAACTGGAACGACGAATCCGATGGAGACCCACGGATCAGGAGAGTTAGTAACTCTTTAAGAGTTGCTTACTGTTAATCCACTCCATCCATTCATCCTAAGATGGATGGTGGATGGATGGGGTTCAATTAAAAAAAATTGGGGGGGGGGGGGGGGGGGGATTGATATGCTGCGGAACTCAGCCATCAACCATCACTAATCAATAGCTTCTCTTCTCACCCTACTCCCATTAATTTCACTTCTCTCTATACTCCCGCCCAAACCCCTTTACACTTCCCCATTCACCCCCTTTTGAATTCATTTCACCGGCCATCTCCATCTCCATTGCTCTCTTCTTCTCTCTAAAAAAAACCCATCTCCATCTCCGCATCTTCTCCATCTCCGATCATGCATAAAATTCCGATAATCATACGAAGGTATGTTGAAGGTTCCATTTTCGACTTCCGATTTTCCTTTTATTCAACCCTTTTGTATCCCTTTTGATTTTCGACTTCCATTTGCATGAACTCCGGTCATGCATAAACACTAAAAAGTGTTAAAAAAACATTTTTCCAGCCCGATAACCCTAATTTTGAGTTGAAGTTGTTGTTGTACAGTGGTTGTAGTTATAGAGTCAAAGATGAAGTTTTTATTTCTTTGTTGAAGTTCATGTTGAAGTTCTGAACAACCATCTTATTTTTTCATGTTGAAGTTCCCATAATCGTCAATCTAATTATGCATGTGACATCGATTAGGCAATGTTTTGTTGTTGTTCTGTACATCTGCACATTTTTTTGCTGTATTTGTATAGTCATACATACTATGTTCTATAACCACACTGTTGTAGTTGTATAGTCATACAATTTACATGCTTCCTTGTTGAAGTTTATGTTAAAGTAGTCCTATTTTCTCATGTTAAAATACCCATAATCATCTTTCTAATGAAGCATGTGACATAACTGATGCGGGTTTTGTTGTAAAGTCACACTGGTGACATTGTATAGTAACAGAATGTTGTATAGTCGCACTCGTTATGTTGCAGAGTCACACATTTGAGGTTGTATAGTCATACAGAGTTGCATAGGCTGTTTGGGAAGATAAATATTTTAAATTTGAATAGTCATACAGAGTTGGTTATACAGTCACCCGTTTGAAGCTACACAGTCGCACTCTTTATGTTGCAGAGTCACACGCTTGATATTGTATAGTCATACAGAGTTGCACAGGCTGTAAGTTGAATAGTCATACAGTGTTGGTTATATAGTCACCCGTTTGAAGCTGTATAGTCACGCTCGTTATGTTGCAGAGTCACATCCATTTTATTGTAGAATCACACAGTTGAAGCTGTATACTCAGTTGTACAATCACACTCATTACGCATGTTGTTATTGCAGCAGGAAGGCTGGTGCGAAGAAAAAGTTCGAACGAAGGCCGGTAAGAAGAAGGTCGTGGCAGAGACATCGGTTCACGACCATGTAATTGATGATAGAGTGGTTGTGGACAAAAAAATGGGTAAGAAGAAAAAGATAGTTGAAGATACGAGGGTCCGCATCGTTGTCGAGACGGATGTGAGAGGGACATAAATTGTTGATGAAAGCAGACGAAAGAAAAAAAAGAGGGTCACATTTGATACACCGGCCGCCGAGGTGGATGTGGGGGGGACAGAAAATGTTGAGGAAAGCAGGCCAAAGAAAAAGAAGAGGGTCACATCTGATACACCGACCGCCGTGATGGATGTGGGGGGGGGGGGGGGACAGAAAATGTTGAGGAAAGCAGGCCAAAGAAAAAGAAGAGGGTCACATCTGATACACCGGACGACACCATTGTTGTGCGCGTATCTCGGAGTAAGAGGAAAGGGGACCGACAACAGGGTCGACTAGCAGTAAAAAGAGAGCCTGGGGGTTAGCCGGATGTTCACTTTAGGCCTAGACAGTTGCACCAGCTAATTGCGCAATTGTCGGATGATCAGATTGAGAGAGTGCGTGGTGTTGGCTTCGGCGGGCTATTAGAGTTGAGGATCGAATCGTTTCCCATTGAGCACGCGCTTATGTTCCTCCGTGCGTTTTCTGACAGGTCCCATATTTTCCGTGCCTCACGCCGGAAGGCATTCATGATGTCAAAGTACGACGTCCACGATTGCCTCCAGCTACCTTTTGGACCTCATCCGGTGAAAGTAATCCCAACAAAAAACAAAAAAGGGGCAGACTCACCTGACGTGATCAGGTTAAAGAGTACTTGGAGGAAGGACTTCGATGTGGTGGACAGCAGCGGGCCAATAAAATTAGGGAGGGTGCACGAAAAATTAATGGCAACCAAGGCCGCTGACGACGACTTTGTCCGTAGGTTCGTGTTGTTCGCGTTGTCATCCTTCCTCGCGCCTACTACGAACAACTCACTCGACCTAAGCCTGCTGGCCGCAGTGGATGACGTGGAATTGATTCGGGGACAGGACTGGTAAGTAGCCTCGAAACCGCTCTAAAGCGATTCCACAAGAGAAAACGGGACCAAACACGAGAAATAAACACTACAAAACACACTTATCAACTCCCCCACACTTAACCCTTACTCGCCCTTGAGTAAGCACGAACTAACTAATAACTAAAAGAAACTAGACTACTAGCCGAGCGGGCATTAGCGTACCCTACGCCCTTTCAACTCACGCGAGAACACTTAGAGGAAAAGTGCTCTCCGCAAGGCAAGTGAGGTCTTGCGACAAAACTGTGGATACAACCGAACACGAACACACAAACAAACAAACAAACAAACAAACAAACAAACAAACAAACAAACAATTGGTTGCATCCAAGAAGAAACAAGTATCGCTTCCCTCAACAAAGCGGTGAAAGAAACACCGGTTAAGGACTCAAGGCAAGTGACAACGTTCCCAAGCTAATAATACAAACCGAAATG
Organism: Agrostemma githago; assembly: GCA_958450325.1. Classification (NCBI taxonomy): domain Eukaryota; kingdom Viridiplantae; phylum Streptophyta; class Magnoliopsida; order Caryophyllales; family Caryophyllaceae; genus Agrostemma; species Agrostemma githago. Next base: position 77,511,710 of record OY288240.1, on the reverse strand, counting down.
GACAAAATCCTAGTAGTAATGACAACAAAGCAATAAAAACGTTGGTAACTTACCTAGGTCCTCCTAACCTTCTAAGAACGTACTACGGGACGATAGGCGGGATGGAAAAAAGATGAACCACGGAGTTAGTCGACACTGTAGGTAAAGTGAAACCCCGCCCCCTTTATCGACAAGCCAAGAGGGTCGTTCCATGCTCAAAAATAGCCCAACTAGTCCAAGTAAGAAGGTGGATATGGTTGCAAAGTGAGGGAAGACCGACCATTACCGCTATCATCCTTCCTAGGAACTCGGTCCTTTGGTAGGCTCTTCACGATAACAATCGGTAAAAGGCTTATTTTTGAAGGGGTAAGATTTTTTTTTTGTGGAATGATTTTTCTTGGCATTTTTCTTCTTTCATTTTGCTTTGATTTGCTATGCCATTTCTTTTTCTTCATTTGTATTTTGTTTTTGATTTGTTGTGTCTTTTTCTTTTCCTTCTTTCTTTTTTTTTCTTTTTTTTTCTTTCTCTTTTGACTTGGTTTGCCCTTTTGGCTAAATTTTGTATTGTAGGCAATTCTTGCAACCAAGTAAGAAACTTCAACAAATTGCAACTTATTTGTGGAAATGTGTAGAAGGTAGGGAAATGGGTAAGTCGGGGGCGCCTTCCCTTCAAACCCACAAAAAGGGGAAACTTGGACTAATCAAACAATTTCAAACACGGTCACTTAAGAGACGGGACTCGGGAACCAAGGCCTTTTCACTCCGTGGGTGGTCAAAGTGGTCAAAATGCAAATCCCGCAGTAAATCCATAGTAGACTAGGTGGACTCAAGGTAAGAAACCAACGAAACTATTGATTTAAAGTCATTCTACTAGACTAAAGTCCAAGAATCGATTCATATCACTAGAAAGGGAAAGTAAACACTTGCGCACTAGCCACAAAACCGAGTTTTCGAAAACCTTTTCTACACTAGACTCACAAACTATACAAGACAAAACAAAACAAAACGAAACACAACAAAACAAAAACAAAAAAAACACAAAAAGAAATAAACAAACACCGCCCCGAAACATCCAAACAAGCAACCACATCAACCACAAACTCCAAAAAAACTCCACCCGAGCACACACCATCACAAAACATCCTCCAAACTCCACAAAAAGGAAAAAGGAGAAAGAAATGAAAGGATATTACCGGATGTCTTGAGCTTTCCGAAACTTATCGACGATCACGCAACCTACAAGGGAATCAAGGGGCAAAACACACAACACAACAAATATACGACACAAAGACACAAAAGAAAATCTTTTTGGGTTTTTTATGAAAATTTTCAATTTTTTAGGAGTTTTCAAAAAATTTCAAAAAAACTACGAAAATGAAACTAAACTAGACTAAGATATCGCTCCCCCACACTTAAGCCGAGCAATGTCTTCATGCTCGATCGGTAGTGTGTGGAAGACACTAAAAAGGAGAGAAAAAGGGAAAATAAAGCTAAGAAACAAAAATCAAAGTGAAGAAATGGGAGAATGTGTCAGACCGGGATGTAATTAAGTCACCAAGGGCCGAGACGAGAAAAGATATGGATGGGGGAAGAAATAAAAGAAGAAAATAAAAGGAAATGGGAGGGGAGGGCTAGGTGTAATCAAGTCACCTAGCCCCGATTCCGACTAAATTCTACCAAAAAGGGAATAAAAATAAATAAAAAGTGAAAAGAACTTGTCAATTTGGATTTTTCAAATGATTCTCGATGTAATCACGTCATCGAGAATCGGGAGCAATAACCAAAGGGCCCCGAGGGCCGCCATGACACCAAATGGATAAAGGGAAGAGGAACATACAAAGAAAGACTAGCAAATAAAAGACAGAAAAGAAAGGAGAGTCGCCTTACCAAACGGTTAGCAACTCAATAATCTCCATCGTCTCAATGATCGTTATCGGCACTTTGCTTGTCTTTATCATCGTTATTCCTCTTCTTCCTAAATGTAGTCGCATTGTTGGAGCATCAGGCTTGCAATGGTGTAATGAGGTTGGGATTTAAGGGGAAACTCGGTGTATAGTGATGAGAAGATGAGATGAAGGTATAAAAGTGAAGTGTAAGGATGAAATGATAGAGGAAAAGGTGAGTAGGGAGGTCGGGAGGGGGTATAAAGTGGTGGGGTGGGGCTTAAATGAAGAAAAGAAGGCAAAGGAGGCTGGCTAGGGTCCTTCTCGATCGTGACGGCCCCATCACGGTAGGGAAGACCTCATCCCGGTCGGGAAGGTGTTGATCCCGGTCGGGAAGGTGTTGATCCCGGTCGGGATGGCCTGTCAGTACCCCCTGATTTGTTGCTCACTTCGTCCCGACCGTGATGGTAATGATCACGGTCGGGATGACATGCTTCCCGAGCCAAAAAGCCTTCATTCAATACTAGCATACCGAACCTTCCACCCGAATGACAAGTACTACCTCGGGATCCAACATCTCGTCCCCATAAGCTTGTCAAAAGCTCAAAAACTGACTTCCTCCACCAAGCTTCAAAGCTTATATCATCCAACAACTCTTCAAAACTCTTTATCTTCACTTCAAACCTATTAATCAATCTCAAAAGCTTCCATCAAAACTCCCTCCCTCACATCGCTCATCAAACTTCCAAATTACAAGAATTCCACAAAAACAACCAAATCCTAGAAACCAAACTCACACAAATACAAACACAAAAAATCAGAAGAGGAGGAAAGAGGAATATACAACATGACGGTTCTTGAGAAACTCCGTCAAACCGAGGATGGTGGACTCTTCATTCTTATCCATAGCCCTCAAGGGCTTGGAGGAGCAAGTCAAAGGCACGAGCCAACTCATTATGAGGGCTCATTGAGTACTCTATCCAAGCTATCCTCCAAAGCCTCCAAGTCGGAAGCGAGAAGTAGTCATCCAAAGACCCAATGTCATCTTTCCAACCAACAAGCATTATTGACCTTTTCCTCCCTAAGCACCGTCTCCAACCACAAGCAAGCTTCAAATATTTAACATGAGGCACAAAAAGCGGTTTTGGCCCTATTTCCCTATTGCACACCTTCATATCTTCCTCAAGTTGTGGGTCCCCATCTGCAAGTCTCAAAACATCACTTGTCCTCATATCATCTTAAAGAAGAGAATTGAAACTTCTACCGGCGATTTCAATCCCTTCTAAACTAAAGTTTGGCTTACTTGCAAGAGGCTCATGATGTGTTCCACATTTTCGCACAAGGGTAACTTGAGTTCATCATTTCCACCCCGTGACTTCACAACTTCTACCACCTCATTCAACTCACTAGCCTCATCCAATTCTTCACCAATAATGCCGTCATCAAGGATTATTTTCTCATTCGTCTCATCTTGGGTAGACAATTGAGGCTCTTCATAGCAAGGTTCGCTTCTCAAAGGGACTTCATCGGCGGCTTCATGATTGGGTTGTTCCCCTTGCTCAAATGAGCACCCTTCGTCAAGTTGTGACGTTCGAGTTAAAAACATTAGGGTTTTAGCCGCTATAGCATTTAATCTAGCATCAATTGCCTCATTTTCCCCTTGAAATTGGGCCATGATTTCATATTGATCCTTTTGCATTTGGATGGCCATTTCTTGTTGACTCTTTTGCATTTGAAGAATCGATTGATATAACTCCAAGTTGGGCATTTGGTGTTCATTGGGGTCTTGGAATGCTCCTTGAAAATCTTGATGATCCCCAAGGGGTGGGGCATCATATGGTTGGTAATGAGGTTGAGATGATTGGTAGTATTGTGGGTTTTGGGGCTCATAATGAGGTTGAGGTGGAGGGTAATATGGTGGGTTTTGGGGAGATTGGCTTCCATATGGAGAATCATGATGAAACATGGTGGGTTCACGATGATAACTTGAGTAATAACCACCATGATCATAGGATTGATAAGCATTCACTTGTTGGAAGCCGTTTCCATGTCCTTGAAACTCGTGCCCACAGGTTTCTTGATTATTACCCCATGAAGCTTGGTAGTAGTAAGGAGACGTCATGGAATAACTTTGATTCATTGAGAGAGAAGAGGAATCTATGGTGGCCTCTTTTGGTGGTGAGTTTAGATCAATCCCCAAGTTTTGCTCAAAATCGTGGCTTGTACCTGGTTGAGAACCTCTTAATCTTGCAACCGTCCGTTGACGAAGGCTTAGAAAAACCCTTTCCGGCTCTGAGTTGTAAAGAAGAGGATGGTCACCACCTCTAGGCATAAATTGTAGACTAGGAGCAAACGTGAGAAGTCTAGTGCTTTTTGAGCACTAGACAAGAAGGAAATAAACTTCACACACACAAGAAGTAAAGGAACACAAGGAAGAACACAAAAACAAGGACAAAGTCAAGTCAATAGGCAAACAAAGTCTAAACTAGCACCATCCCCGGCAACGACGCCAAATTGATGGAAGGATTTGTCGTGGATCCTACCGATCAAATAAACCAACTAATCCTAAGCTAGGTAGCTAAGGTAAGTCGGGTCGATCCACGGAGACGGTAGGGGTTAGACTAGAGTTCACCTAAGGACTAGACTATGTCAACAAAGCTACACAACTAAAACAATGAAGGGGGATAAAACTATGACTATGAAGGAACTAAGTATAACAACTAAAGCTAAAAGATTCAACTAACTAGAAGAATAATAGTTAAGATGAAGAAGAAATCAATAAGAAAAGAACTAGGATTAGGTTGGGTTCAAGGGTGATGAGATGATCAAGGGAGAGCAAATGTGAAGGGGGTAGTCAAGCTATCTAGGTATAATCCGGGCTCTCGCTCCAAAACCGACCTAGAGGTTCCTCGCTCTCGCGCAAGAACTCATCCTAGCAACATGCAAGGTCACAAGAAGAAGGCAAGAAAACATGCATTTGCAACTACAAGTCATTCAAGCATTTCATCAAACATGATCCATGCATACAATCAAGAAGCAACCAAAACTTCCTCTAACAATCTACACAAACCCAATCTACACAAACCCTTAATCACCCATGAAAGCACCCAATCCCCCTACTAATCCTAGCAAGAGAACTACTCACACATATCGAAACTAAAACTAACATAAACAAGAGAAATCAACATAAGAACAAAAACATTATTCATAATGAAGAACAACAAAGATGAACAACAAACAAATGATAAAGATGAAAACTTTACTAACTATGAAAGATTAAGAGAAAATAGAGAAGAAAGTTTATACCAACTAAACAAGGAAGAATGAAAGTAGAGAACTTTGAATAAAATCAACCCAAGGGATACTCAATGTTGTCAAGATTGAATAATCCACTACAAGTCTTCAAGAATCCAAAGATGAAACTAGGATTAACACTAAATTAAGGAGAGATTAAGCTAATCTACACTAATCTAACCTAAAGTTGTCTAGGGTTTCTTAATGTACCTAAAACAATACAAGAGGGGGGTATATATAGGGTTCCATGAATAAGGGAGGCGAAAGAATGAAATCGGGCATAACTGGGTCCTTCCCGGCTGGGAAGGAAGTGATACCAGTCGGGAAGGATGTGCTCCCGGCCGAGATGGCCCCACAGTGAGCCGTCTCTTCTTGCTTCTCATCCCGGTCGGGAATACGAGTATTCCCGGTCGGGAATATGGGTGACATGGCCGTAATGGGTCCTCATTTGCTCTTCCTTGGCTTCTTATCGATGCTCGGTGCTCAGGATATTCTCAAATGGGCTCCAAGGGACTCGGGATCGAGTCTAAGTCACCGAATCATCGTCGCTTCTCTTCATTGGGTCCATATGCACTGGAAATGAGACGGAATCGTTCCATTTCTCCATGATAGGCCTTAGGAACCTAAAACAAGCTAGAAGAAGCGTAAGTAGCCTCGAAACCGCTCTAAAGAGCGACTCCAAAAGAGAAAACGAGACTAAACACGAGAAATAAACACTACAAAACACACTTATCACACGGGTAGCCCGCCATGCAGGTCCCGGTGCGACCCGACCTAGGTTACGAGGAGGCCTGCCGAGCAGGACAGCCAGCAGGGCCTCTCCTAGTCTGGCCCAGGAAGCCTCCCTGAAAAGCTACACAAAACTCCCAGCGAAAGCCAGGTCCCCTGCCCGTCAGGGTCAGGCCACGGGTAATCAAGCCAGTCAAACAACTACCCTGTCTGTCAGGCATCAGGAGATCCTTTCCTGACAAGCTCAGGTCAGGGGATCAGAGCCCTCCCTGTTGGTGCCTAAGGTAAGAGGAAATGAGTGGACAAGGAGCGCCCACGTGTCGTCCACTCATTCCCTCTTTCTCTCTCTCTCTCTCTCTCTCTCTCTCTCTCTCTCTTCTCCTCTCTCTTATGGGAACCTATAAATACTCATGTATTTCCCACGAGAAAGGGGTTGGACTTTCTCTCTCTAGAATCTCACTCTAAAAAATGCCACCTTACTCCTCACGAGTAAGGTTCATCAAGCGCATTTCACGGACTGACTTAGGCATCAAATAGGGTTCCCTCGGACACCTTCAAGGCCATGTGCGCTCCCTGTGTGCAGGTGACAGGCCGTCTCCGCCGGGAAGGTCCGACTACTAGAGTGAGGGGAAAGAGAGGCTTGGAAAGCTAGACAACACCGTCAAAAGAAACGCAAATTCAAAAGAGATCTGAATCCGTTTTGGGTCAATTGTTTCCACACCGGAACAACGGACTTCATGTACGAACTTGTTTATTAATGAAGCGTGTTTACTTGTGGACGAAATGTATGTCATATGCATAAGTAGTAGTAGTACATCAGTATCATATGCCCGTTAATATACTTTGCTTGACAGTGGCGATAACATTAGCATTATAGTAGAATCTGGAGCATAACAGTAGCAGTAGCCCTTCAATACCATTTGCATTTCAAAAGAAGTCGCAGTACGTAGTAGCATTACAGCAGTAGCATATGCCCAGCAGTAGCATCACACCAGCAGTGGTGTTTAATCAAAATATGCAAAATAAGAGGAGCCAAAATGCAACATATTCAAGGAACCACAAGTTACATTACTAGTTTTTAAGTAGAGTCATTATTCATACAAGATTCAGTAAAACATAAATGAAATGCAGGTTCATTGAGGATTGTTGACTGATGCTTGGGTGTTGGTTTCAGTCCCAGCAGATGTGCTTACTTCATTATTGCCGACCTTATGCGCTTCTTTCCATCTTTTCTTCTGAGCATCCCTTTTCTTTGCCTTCTCCCTGACCTCTTGCGTCCACGCACTTGTTCCCAAAGGCCTTCCACCCGGAGCTCTGATCTGATTTGGAGTGGCTTTAGGGTTCTTGCAAGTCCTCTTGGAGTGTCCAAGCACTCCACAATTGCTACACTTATTAACCCCTTCCCCCTTCTCACCTATTGTTCCTCAAGTTCACCAACCTTCTTTCTTCTCTTCCTAGATTTGGGCCTACCAGGCATGGTCCTCATCTTTGGAGGGATTGGTTCTGGTAAACCAGTTCTCTCCCACTGGTTAACCCCTGGCATTGGAACAATTGCATGCTCATACGCCATCATATACCTAGCTTTCGAGTACGCCTCATCCACAAAATTCAAAGGGTCCATTCTTTTATGCAAAATGCAAGACATTGCATGAGGGCATGGTAATCCAGTTAGGTTCCAAGAGTCATGAACATGACTTACCATTCAAACTCACAACAGTTGTTTCCCCTTTATATTTCACTTCATACTCTCCCAACTGAGATTATGACAAAATACAGAACATAGCCTCATCAGCAGCATACGACAAGTACTTGTTCACATAACTCGTCACCCTTCCTTTATATGCTCTTCCACTCTCTCTTTTTTCAAACATTCTTTTCATTACATACCTTCTTATCCATTCAAGAAAAGTAAGAATTGGTTTGTCTCTAACTTCTCTCAACACAAAATTAAATGACTCACAGACATTGTTGAGGAGTAGGTCCGACTTACAGCTAGTCTGGAAAGCGTATCTTGACCAATGCTCTGGTGGAATATCATTCAAGAAGGACCAAGCATCTTCTGAAAGGAACTTGAGTCCTTCCATCTCAGACAGAAACTGACCCTGAAATGAAGACAAAAAGTGTGATTAGGTACCAACATTTACAAACAAATGAAGAAGATATATTATCCACAAATGTTACGTACCTCTGTTAGTGCTCTTGCAGCCTTCCAGACGATTTCTTTGTATACTTGGCCATTAAATCTTTTCTTGAAGTTTGCCCAGATATGCCTTGCACAAAACCTCACTTTTGCCTTTGGTACAACTGTAACACCCCTGATTTTATAAATTAAAATTCTGTTTGTATTTTAATTATGTTTACGGTTTTTCATCGAAAATCATTTTTATCAAACTTTTCGTCAAATAATCATATTTTATTTTCGAGAAATCAATTTAATTCGTTTTCGTTGAAAATTATTTATTGATTCTTCGTGAGACTTCATTTCGTTACAAACGTTTGTTTTAAACTCGAGATTGACCCATTTGATTTCTTGAGTCAACTAATAATTTTTATTTAACATCAAACTTGACCCGAAATTTAAATTTACAACAAAATAATATTTTTAGCTCGTTTCGCAGTTTGGGCCTAATTCTTTTCTAATGCGATTTTGACCTGATTTCACCTTGAACCCGCATTCTATTTTATAATCTTTTACGCTCGACTTTTAAGATTTATTTAATCCGCTTTATGAATTTCAAGAACTGATATTTCTTGTCCGTCTTCTAAAAGAATACAAACTCTCCTTATTTGTCTATTAGCTTTCGACTTCTATTCCAACTCTATGGTTCCAGAATTTGATCTTAACCAATCTCTTACTTTTCCCTTCTCCTTATCGAATATAAATATAAACAAGGCTGCTTGCATTGCTATCCATTACTACGTAAGTTGCAGTAGAAGTCCCTTTTGTTTCCTCCAAAGACTCCGTTTCGAGTCCCAATCTTTCATTCTTCGTTTCGTTCTAAATTCAGGGTAATTTAATTACTCTTCATCTCTAGTTCGGGTACTCCGAAATTCCTACTCGTTTCTTCTATTCCCTACTCTATTTTGAGATGAGTTCCTATGCTAATATGGGTTCCATACCATATTTATATTGTTTTGTAGGATTTCGCGGCAACCCCGATGAAGACGAGTATATTATTGATTCGGATCTCGATTAAGGTAACATTGACACGTTACTCGGTATTATGTGATATTATTGTTGTAGCTGCATGTATAGAAATTAGATTTTTGTTAGACAATATAGGTATGTCTCGTTTTTAATAACAAGGATTTTAAATCGTAAATTTTCACATGTTTCGTTATTTTAAATCGTTCTTTTAATTATTTAAAATTATTATAAGGTCGAGACTAAATCATACACCTAATAATTTTATAATTTAAAATTACACATTACAACCTTATAAAAATCAGTTTTTTGTAATTACAACTTTATAAAATTTTTATTTTCAATTACTACCTAATAAAGCACTTTTCATTTGCAATTGCTACCTTTAATGAACTTCGGTGGGTTAGTAAGCTAATTTCCGTCCCAAATTAGATTACGTCTAATTTTGTGACCATTTTGCCCTTGACTCAGTATACTCTTTCCCCAACCTTCATCTCTCTTACAACACCTCTTAAAAATTGTATTGCTCTTCAATTGCTTCACTCTTCAGATCAATTCAATTTTTGCTGTCTTCAATTTCTTCATCCTCTCTCTATCGTTTATACATCTTCTTTATTTTCGCCGCCATTAGTGCCTGTAGTTTATTGTTGTGTACGAACAAGATATGTAACCCTAATTCACGATTCTGTACTTTGCAAAATTTCTGTTAACCTAGAAATTAGGACTGGTGGAAATTTAGGGTTTATCCCTAATTCCCTTTATTATTCGTCTAAATGTTGCAAGTTAACGGTGAATGGTTGAATATCCATATCTACAAAAAATTGAATAGCAAAAGCAACATAGCAGACATTAGGCGAAACAAAATCAACAACAAATTGGAGAAACCCTAAAAATTGAAATTATCTAATCGAAAACCACATTTGGCTCTCAACATGCTAATGAACTACAATAACACTATAACTACACTTAATTCATATTACAAAGACTAAAATTAAATGCAAATCTGGGTTTCGTGTGAAGAATCGATTCAAAACCCTAAATTAACGAAAAACCCCTAAACTAACGAAAAAACCCTAAATTAACACAGGATTTGGGGCTACTTGCTTGCAGATATGTCGTTCCCTTCAATTGCGCCAGAATTTGGTATGGATTTTGGATTCAATTGGAAAATTAATTAGGGTTTAGTGGATGATGATTGAAGAGGAAGGTACGGAGTGAGTAGTGTAGGAGGTGAGTAAAAGGGGTTAAAGGAGTAAAAAGAAGATTTTAACATCAAGGGTATTTTCGTCATTTAACAACTTCGCTAACGGAAAATAGCTTACTAACCCACCGGAGTTCATTAAAGGTAGCAATTGCAAATGAAAAGTGCTTTATTAGGTAGTAATTGAAAAGAAAAATTTTATAAGGTTGTAATTACAAAAAACTGATTTTTATAAGGTTGTAATGTGTAATTTTCGCTTTTTGTTATTTTAAAGTATGAATTATCAAATTGAAAGTTTTATTGTTTTTAATAAAGTTACAGCATGTTTCAGAATCTGTTAGTGTTTTTATGTGAATTAATATTCTATTTTAAAGACTTTATTTCCAAAAACTTTGAAAAGAGACTACTATTTATTTTAGGGATATTTCCCACGGTACCCTCGAACTTTGACACATTACACATGGTACACCTCATTTTAAGTTTGTTCCTATGGTAACCTTGTATTTTGCGTTTAGTGCCCATGGTACCCCTGATCAATTTTCCGTCATAACGGCGTTAAAAGTTAGTTTAGTTAAAGTGATTAATTATAATTTTTTGGTGAAATTAGTTAGAAAATTAATGAAATTCAAATTAAAATAGTTGAAAATTGAGAAAATACCCATGGTACCCCTGCGTTTTCAGTATTTTAACCATGATAACATTGCATTTTCAATTTTTTGTCCATGGTACCCTTGTGATTTCAATTATTTGTCCATGGTACCCCTGAATGAATTGTAACCACAAGGGCACCATGGACAAAAAATTTAAAATTTAAGGGTACCATGGCTAAAACATTGAAAACATAGGGGTATCATGAACATTCCCTTAATTTTCAATTATTTTAGTTAGAAGTTCGTTAATTGTTCTAACTAATTTTTTCTCTGAAACAAATTAATCACTTCAACTAAACTAACTTTTAACGCCATTATGACGGAAAATTGATCAGGGGTACCATGGGCACTAAACGCAAAATACAAGGTTATCATAGGAACAAACTTAAAATGAGGGTACCATGTGTAATGTGTCAAAGTTCGAGGGTACCATGGGAAATATCCGTTTATGTTAAGTGAAATTTATTTCTACTTATTTTCGTGAATTAATTCCAATTAGTTTGATCACAATAAATTGTTTATGAACAGGTGTCAAATTAATTCGTGTTTCTGTCAGTTGTGATAAGATCTAAATTGAAACATATGTTAAAATTTTTATTTAATCTTGATAATTTATTTACATAAGATATGAAGAGTCAAGATAATGTTTCCAATCGGATTTTCTTTAAAATAAATTTTTAAACGTATTTTATTAAAGAAATACAATCGGGTGTGTAATTCTGACAGTTTCTTAATATACGAATAAAAACCCACGTTTTATTTAAAATTTGGATTTTCTCCGGAAATAAAAGTTGTAAATAAGTTTCTAAAGTTTTCAACCCCACTGATCTTACGTTGTTTTGATTTTTAATGATTTAATTACGAATTTTATAGTAAGACAGTATAATTCTGGAAAATCTGTCAATTTGTTATTTAAATACTTTTAATTACTTAAACTTCAATCTTTTTAGAAATAGTTATGATTTTGACTCTAGTTGACTTTTAATCATGAATATATACTTATATAATAAATATAATGTTTACGTTTCGAGGCCTAATATTAACTATTTTATATAACTTCTATTTTGATCGATTTCTATTTATAATAATACATACTTTTGGAAAGTTATTATTTTAAGAAAAATTATATTCATAAAGTTTTCTCTTTTAAGAACGAACTACATTTTTATTGAATTTCGATAATGACTTTGTTTTGGAGTTATGGAATAAGGAAAGTGTACGGGTAGAGTCTAGAGTATACGTTTTGCCATCAGCTATAAGGCTAGTGTATCCGAGCGGGATGCATTGGTTGTTGAACTGGGCATGTTCTTGTCCAGGAGTGTATGTTCATTTTGACCTTAAGCTTGTACCTCGCATGTCAGACGCCGTCGGGTTGAACTGGGCACACTTGGTGTTCCAGGAGGGGTGTGCATAATTACTTAAGCTAAGACCTCGCATTTATAAGTCATCGTCCTATTATGGTTGAGTAACCTAGTTAGAGATCGAGGTTTGATTTGTTTGAACTAATTTCTCGAAGCTAGTTTTTAGTATTCTCCTAGTGAAAGTCTATTCTGTTGCACTGATTCATATCCATAACGCCATTATTATTATTGAATGATATTGACATTGCAGGTTGGCAATCATTTTGAATTATTTTACTATATCGTTTTAAACGTTTCCATTTTGAACTATTTTGATATAATAGTAATTATGCTTTAATGTCATGTAATATGGCTGGGAGAACGTCCTCGTTACTCCCCACTGAATTGTGGCTGTTATGTTTATAACATGACAGGTATTCTATGTTCCGGTGGTGGTATGAGCTAGCGAGCTGCATTTGGTCTTGCGCTGCTGATTTAATATTTATGTTTTGGATTTTCGATAAACACTTTGAGGATTTTAATTTTTAGCTTTTATAAAAAGTGGTCGTTGTATTGACTTACATTTATTTAATAAATTAGTTATCAATGTGATATAATCTCAACTCGACAGTGATTCCGCCACCGTTTTGCATTAGAAATTATAGGGGATTACAACAACGACACTTAAAGCGTCAACCAAACCCTTCTGTCTATCAGACATGAAGGTAAACTCTTCCCCTTCTACCTTTCCTAGATCATTGCTTAGGAGCTCAAGAAACCACACCTAAGTGTCTCTATTCTCTACTTTCACTACTGCCCAGGCTACGGGGTATATATTGTTGTTGTCATCCAAACCAACTGCAACTAAACATACGCCAGGGTATGCACCCCTCAAATGACAACCATCAACACCTAAAATTGGCCTACAACCTCTACTAAATCCCTCCTTACATGCTTGAAGGCACGTGTAAAATCTTTTGAACATTGGGGGGTTTTTCTATTCTGTCACAAACCACAAAAGCAGAGGAACCATTGTTGTATTTTTTAAGTGCAACTACGTAATCCCAAATACGTGCATATTGGTCTTTTCCATTCCCATAGATAATGAGCTTAGCTCTTTCCCTTGCTGTCCAACAAGTCATGTAGCTTACCTGCACTCCAACCTCTCTTAAAACTTATTTTTGGAATGCCTTAAGCTTCCAATCAATATTGTCTCTCCAAAACTCAATGTACTTGTCAGCTAAGTACTCAGAAGTGGCTTTCCTATTGTAATTAGACATGGCACAAATATGTTTCAACCTCCGACTCTTTATTTGAAATATTTCAGAACCAAACAATTTCCTTGCATCAACTCTAAACCTATTGTTACGTTTTATTTTGTAGTACCGCAAGCGTACGGGTATTGTAGCATACGGGTCGATCTCAGGGAGGTGAATGATTAAGTACTAGCTAATTCTGACTATATGTTATCTACGTCGAATAAAGAAGGTGTTGATTGTATAACTAATTTTAACAAACTAGATGTAATAAATCGAAATGAAATCAATAATATAAAGACCTAGGGCAATGGTTCACCAGCAATAACATGGATTATCGATGCAATCAAAATGTGACACAACTTTGTCAAATTACCGTCTTGGGTGAGACTAACATTCCAATTTTAGTCAATACTTTAAATTCTCCGTCGAGACATAAAAAGCCTATCTAGCATGTTATAAATCCTATTCTCATGGCACAAATAACAAGACTAGACGCATTAAGAATCGATACTAACATGTCTCAATTATTCCAATTCACTATTCTCATGTGAAAGTTCAAATCTTGTTTCGGTTCTCTAAATTAAAACCCGACTCTCGTCGTAATTAAAATTGAGTAGAAATTAATCAACAAAGATACAAACTTTTAGGCATGATTCATATGAAAAACATCCAACTCTCGTTGTAATGATAATCTAGACTCAAACCTAGCAATTCAAACTAATCAATCAATTATTAAGCACAACCGAAACAAACCCAATTCAATAATTCAACAAAGCGCGATTAAATTAAAATCAAAGCATCAATAACCCATATTATCGGCTCACCGAGCCCTAGATAAAAGAACTACTCACAATTCATAATCAAAATAATAATCAAGAAATAAGATAAATAGTAGAGAATTAGAAAAACTTAGTCTTGAATAATGAACAAAATGATGAACGATCGTTTCTTCAAGGTCTTGGAATAATAAAACTAAAATGCATAAATCTAATAAAATTGCATAATTTTTATGTATGTAGTCTAGGAATAATATGGTTGTTCTAATAATAATAGTAATCTAATATAAGTAGGATAGAATAGAGGGAAGATCAAGAGTCATGGATACGGGTAGCTGTTCGCTAGTAGCGGCACATTTCGCTACTAGCGGCACTCTGGAAGCTTCACAAATTGCATGAATTCCGATGAAGCCTCTACTAGCGGCAGTTTTGCTCTTCGTCATCCGCTAGTAGCGGCATTTGAAATTCTTTATTCTCTCTTCTTTGCTTTTCCTTTGATTTCTTCTCTTCTTTTCTTTATTCAATCCTTGATATAACCCGGCATTTGACACGTATACCACCACTATAATCCGGGCATAATACATGAATTTCTCGGCTCTTCAAAAATAGCTAGAAGCGTCATCAAAAATCACATATATAATCAAACCATGTGAGATCATCGGAAATCACTCAAATATCACTATATCGCCCCAAAATTCACTCTTAAAAACTATAAATATTACGATGTGCACTCACAAATAGTGCTAAAAATAGCACTTAACACCTACATTTGTGCCTTAAGCTACACTTCCCTAGTTTATATGCCTTAAGCTACTCTAAACCTCTGACTCTTTATATGCCTTAAGCTACACTTCCCTAGTTTGGACCTCTTCTTATTCCAAGGACAATCACACCTATTCTTATAGAGGGTAGTCACTCTATCTTTCCCATTGTGTGTATAGTAGTAGTCGTAGTTGTTAGTCACACTATGATGTTGGAAAGCCTTTCGAAACACCTTAACAGTAGGAAACTTTAAACCTAGAGTAAGAACTACTGGCCTTTTGAAGTCGACATCTGGGTTAAAGGTTGGGTAGGTATCTCCCTCTTCATCAGATCCATTTAGGCTCCTAAGTTCATCAGAATTGTCAGATAACTTTTCATTCAAGGTCTCCTCTATGTTATCCACCCCCAAAATGACCTTCTCCTTAGGATCTACTGAAGTTGTTTTAGTGGACTTACCTTTTGGACGTAAGAAATCATCTAAACCATTCAGAAGTGTGCCATTGTCTTTAGTAACAAACAAATCATCCTCTTGATTAATACCAACATCATACTCTCCAAACCCATAATCTCTATCAGAATCATCATTACTAATCTCAGAGTCGGTGAAGTCAGGATCCCCACTCTCTCTTTTACCCTTCCTGGTTTGCCTTTTTTTCTTCCCTTTAGTCGAAAGTTTTTCAAGCAAATCAGGCTCCTCTTCCTCAACTATTGCCTTGCCCTTTTCCTTAGAAATTCCTTCCCCTTTTTCCTTACCTTTCCCCTTCACCTGTGTACACTTCCCAGTATTCTGTCCCTCAAGTATCCCCTTTGTATTTTCCTCAACAACAGTTCTGAAATTTTGCTCCTGCTCAATCCTTTTCAGTTTGGCCTTAGATCTTGTTTTACCCTCTGTGAAAATTAAGATCAATCCTTTATTACTTAGAGGCGTTAGAGATTCAACAATAACAATATAAAAAAAGGGTAATTATGTAGAAAACAACAGGAAAAAAAATAGAATCAAACCAACCAAATTATAATGAGAAATTATGATATGACGTGGGGATAAAATTGTACCTGTATAGTGTATAAGTAGGATCTGTGTAAGCAGGATAGGTGAAAACTTACTCCGGTAGCACCTAACAAAGTTAATAAATTTCAGAGAAGTTATTAATGAGATAGAAAACAATGCTCTCAAGAATAAGAGAAAATTGATTTTTGTTGATTTGTTTCAATGATGTGTTTAAGTTTAGAATAAATTTGTTCTTGTTACAGTACCTTCTTTCTCTTCCTCTCCTATCTGTGAATTGTGATAATGGTGATTTTCTCCGGCACTATTCTTTGGCTCTATTGAATTCAATATCAACATCATTCCTGTCGTAGTAATCTTGCATATTCGATTGATTGGATTGATGATCCCCTATCGTTTCCGGGTTCGGTCAGACAAAAACGTCGATTCTTCGGTTTTATCACTCCTGCATTTGATGATCAAGAATAATGTAAGATGTTCTTAGTATATCCCGGAATAACATTAGCCAATCAACCATTGTTGTCGAATCGAATACCGCAATTTCTAGTAGATCAAGAATACATCCGTGCATTTGACACCAAGAAATCAAAGCTACAAATCTATGAACATAAATCAACGGAATAAATCATTAGAAATTCACAATACATCAAATATCGAACCTCTATTTCAGAGACAAACACTGCAAGACAGAAATTGAAGAACAATCAAATGCCTCCTATCAATATCACGCAGCAAGTAAAACTGAAATTGCTTAAAAATTGAAGCCAGTAACCTTCACTAATCCAAAAATTAACACGTTAATCAAATCAATCATCGTCAATAACATGAATATAATTGAACGAACAATCGCAAGATTATATACCTAAAAAAATAAAAATTTGAGCAAGCTTATTATACTGATGAATAACGAAAATCAATCAGAACTACAAAAAGAAGAAGATTGATAGAAACAAACACGATTTGATTATTTTTGTTAGTATAAGGATTTGATGGAGGAGAGGTTTTTTTTTGTGTTGCGGAGAAGAGGAAGTGAATTAATGTTAGGGTTGATGTTGAATGATTTAAAACACTTTATCTGGTTGGCTATGCAGTTATTCTTTAAAGGAGGAAGTTATTAAATAGTGGAGAATGGGGAGTTAGAGGAGACGGTTTGGGGAGAAGGGAGTTGTGGTGGTATGCACTTAAGCAGTTATTCTTTAATAATGGATGATTTAATACCAATATTAGATGCCATGTCAGTGACACCTAGGATGATGATGTGGATGCTGAGGTGGGTGATTCTAAGGCCTCCATTTTCTTCAGCATTCATATATACTTCCTCCTAGTTCTTTTTATCCTCCCTCTTTTTTTGGCACAAATATTAAGAAGAGAATAAAGAATTGATTAAAGTAAGAAAATGTGAGGTATAAAGTGGAAATATAGTGGGGTTTGTGAGTAAAGGAAAGAATAAAGAATTGAAGGAAGAATAAAGAAATAATTAAAGTACAACCCAAAATGGAAAGAGTGAAGATTGTTGAACTAGTGCCAAAAAGGAAAGCGGGAAGATAAAAAAAAACTAGGAGGGAGTAAGAGATACTTATATCGATCATTTTTAATACTAGACTAGTAAGATTATTTAGGACACGTTATCTTATCTAACGAATAGACCAGTCAATTGCCCGGCCAGGTCAGTTTTGTTCTGGAGTCCCGGCTTTCCGATAATCGTGTATTATACATTACGATTTGAACCGTCCAACAGGTCTTATCGGGCATCGTCTCGTTTTCTTCTGGCTTTCTTACGATGTCATGCATGTTCAATTTCAGTTCAATTTCATGCTCTTGAGGATATCTAATGCATGTTCAATTTCAATCTCAAATAACAAGTACAGTTTCATATTGCACGAGTGTCGACTTTTAACCAACGTGAGTTTATCGCTTTCCGATACTCTATAGTTTTCCTCCATTGGTCCTAAAATTTAGAGATGGCATGTTATCTTACTTAAGCAGTAGACTAGTTGATTTTCCAAGTTTATTTCCATGGTCCCGGATTTTCGATAACGGTGTAGTATTATATACTCCTACTACGATTTGAGTCGTCCATGAGGTCTTATCAAGTTATCGGGAATCATCTTGTTTTCTGCCGACTGATTGATTTGCTAAATGAAGGGTGGGACAGGAGAGAAAGGAGAATGAATGGTGAGTGTTATGCAAGTAAGAAACGTTGCCGAGTTACAGATCCAAGAGGATGCTGCAATATAATGGCTGATGTAACGTTGAGGAAGAGACCGTATATATCTTAACGGATAGTAACCGAACTGATGGACCATATTCTTGATATATTTATTTTCTTATAAAAAACAATCTTTAGGAGACTTTTCATTAATTGTTTATTTTTTATTAAATGATACGAGTACTTTGAATTATTACTTACAAATTGAAAAGTATAACAAAAATTAAACCAAATTTTTATTCTTTAGATCAAGAAGATTATGACCCAAAATGAAATGCACATGAACTGATATTGACCTGACCCAACTCGAAATAACACAAATCGATAAAAGTGACAACAAAAATGAACCCATATCAAATTGAAACCGAAGGTAAGGTCAACCCGATTATGATTTAACCCAATCTGAACCCAAAGTGAAAGACCTAGTTGATAAGACTAGATTTGTGGATTGTTTAAGCTAAGTACTATGTAAATGACAAAAAAGGACAAACAATTTTTTGATTAAATATACATCAATAATCAATATATATCGCACCAACAAATTTTAATGATTAATATCGTCGATTTCTTCTACTACCCATTAAAGTTGAACAAATATTATCATGGAGAGTTGATATTTCTTAAATTTCTGAAGTCTCGATCGGAGCATATCAAATATATAATTGCATATCAAATTCATGAATTTGTGAAAAATCGAAGAGAGGAAAACGTACTTAGAATGCGAATTATATGAAAGAGTTTAGAATAATGAAAGTAGGAATAACGAAGTATTGTTTAAATCGCAAAAGGGTAGGAGGTAAAAAAATGTAATCTGCCAACTCAATATGCTGCTCTTCGCAGCATACTGCAAAACGGCATATTCGACCCCAATATGCTATTACAACCCACCATTTACCAAACACTATCATTGGTATATTTGTTGGTCAAACCCGTTATTTGCTTTCAATATGTCAATTTTTTGCGGGTCCGTCATTTATTAAACACCCCTAAAGCTAGGTCGTTGTTCATGAGCCATTGTTGATGTTTTTGTTTGTCGGGTTAGCCATTGTTGCTCTTCATTGACTGAATATAGTGATTTTCGATTGATTCATTGATTTTGTATGAATTATCACGTTATAACAAACATTAAACCAATTTTTTATTCTTTAAATCAAGAAAATTATGACCCGGAATGCACATGAACTGATTATGACCCGACTTGAAATAACATAAGTTGATAAAAGTGGAAACCGAAATGAACCCGATCGAAATCAAATTGAAACCAAAGGTAAGGTCAACCCAATTATGATTTAACCCGATCCGAAACCAAAGCGAAAGACCCAGTTGCGAGGTCTAATCGTAGGGGTGTGAGTGAACGACACTCATGGTCTTGATCAAGTATGACAGCATCGTGTTGGAGCAAATGCACCCAAGCTTCAATACCTTGTCCGCACTTTGTGGGCAACAAAAATACGGTGTTTTGGAATGGCACTGTAGTCATAGACATCCATATAGGCTGACCCCATTCGAAATCAACCTCATAAATCAGCAGTCTAATCACGTTGCTAAACCCGCAAAAGTTGCCGTGTTCTAGAGAGAATGTCTGAAAACCCTTTTGAGCATCGGCAAGACACTCTCCTGTTTTGATTTTTGGCAAGTAACTCAAATCGACCAGTTTCAGAGCCGCCTTAAGCATGGCTACTGCCTCGCTGTATTCTATTTCTGGCTCGAGTGGGGCGTAGGTGAATATGGTCTACGCCAGGTTCCCATGGTGGTTCTCTGTGATAGGTGACCCCTTTATCGTCCTCAGGCTCATCACTTGCGACACATTGAACACCTTGTGGGGGGGGGGGGGGATTTGGCTTAGCCCTCGCAATCTTCATGATCTTCTTCCATAAAAACGCAAAAACCACCCCGGCTCTTGTCGGGGGACTCTCTAGTCCCACATCATCGCATATCCTTTTCACCTCGTCTAGCTTCTCCTTGTCAAAAATGAGCCTCCTCGTCACAATTTTCATCTTACAGATGCGGTCTCCAGGGTCATAGACCCCGTTCAGGTTCACCACAGGAAAAAAAGATGCCTTGTCAAATGTAGTATGTTAGAGTTAAATGCTTCAAAAGAAGCACATTTTGGTAATAACTATCCCACATGGAACATTTAATGCTTCTTTGACCTATTTATATATGACCCACTAAAATGTCTTACTAGATGTGTACAAGAGGAAGATACGTACTCAGTCTTGGGGCTTTGGTATATTTTTTAGTGGTCAGATTATTTGTTTTTATTCCAGAAGCATCCTTTTTCTGCTTTGTACTCAGTCAGTCTTCTGCTTTTCCCGAGATTGACTGTGTTGCTTCTCGAGGCTAATTGCTGCAAATTTTCAGTGTGCATTTGTTGTTATACACTAAACCCTTGCTTTTGCTTCACTATATATTCTGCCCTTTCCTTCATTTCTGTCACACAGCAAACATACATTCTCATACTACACACTTCTCTCTATTCCGGTTTAATTGTTGGCAAACGTTCTTGGCTGTATTCATCCGTTCTCCACCTACACTGGGGTTATGGTTTGGTTGTGGAATCCTGGGAGTTGAGTGTCATTGAGGCCGTGTGTAGCAGACGGGGCGTAAATCAACTTTAGGACAGTGACGTTTTGTCACGACACAACTTCTGTTCTTCGTTCCAGATAAGATCTTACCTTTTCTCTCCCTACTTCTACTACTACCGTGATAACAATCTAAAGTTGATTTAATTTTCGTTTTTCATCATGGTTGGTAGTCCTGTTAGTGTTGTTCTTTCTACTCCTCCTCCTCCTATTGTTTCTTCCGTTCCTACTACTGTTGTTCATAACCCTTTCATACCCGACATGTCCAGATTAGAACTTTTTGATGGAAAAAATTATCGTATGTGGTCGGATAAAATGGAATTTTTTCTAACTCAATTGGGGGTCGTTTATACACTTACTAAATCTGAGGCTCCACTAAATTCGAGTAGAGATTTTGAAACGGATAATGTTACTTGTAGGGGATGTTACTGCATTATATGACGTCTTCTTTGTACTTGATTTACAGTAAGTTTAAAAAGGCTACAGAAATTTGGGATGCTCTCAAAACCAAGTATGGTTTTGATGACTATGGAACGAAAAAGTATGCTTGCAGTCGTTGGTTAAATTTTAAGTTGGTCGATGAGAAACCCATTTTAGATCAAGTTCATGAATACGAAAATCTATGTGCAGAGGTAATGGAGGAAGGTATGAAAATTTGTGAGGTTTTTCAGGCTAATTGTTTATTAGATAAACTTCTGGTTTCTTGGGAAAATTATGTTCGTAGTATGAAACACAAACAAAAGGATTTTACTCTTTTAGAACTAGTGTCTCATATAAAAATTGAATAGCAAAACCGGATTCAGACTCTAGGTAAGCAAGTCGAACACTCTTCTTCCATGGCTAACCTAACCGAGTCTAAAAATCATTACAAGAGTCAAAAACAGGGTAACAAGTCTTCTAATCAAGTTCATGGGACTAGAAACCATAATACCTTCAAACGGGATGGCAAAGGGGATTCTAAAGGTGAAGGTAAACGAGAATTTAAGGGAAACTGTTTTACATGTGGTAAACCGGGTCACTCGGCTAGATTTTGTCTCGAAGTCTTTTCTCCTGCTGGTAAACAGAACCCCAATAAATCGCATGTTAATCTTACTGAACAAGATGACGATATTATTGCTGTTGTTGTGTCAGAAGTTAATCTAGTAAGCAATTTGTCCGAATGGGTTGTTGATACTGGCGCTACAAGGCACATCTGCTCCAATCGGGATGTTTTCACGAACTACTCTCAAGTACCGAGCGGGGAATGCGTATTTATGGGGAATTCTAGCACCGTGAAAGTACTTGGTAAAGGGAAAGTCATTTTGAAGCTCACTTCCGGTAAGACTCTTGAACTTTTGTTGGTAAAGGCTTTTGTAATGGTGGATTATTTGTATTAGACATAGAAATCATTAATAAGAACTCGTCCGCTTCTGTTTATATTGTTGAGTCTGTTTCTTTATGGCATGCTAGACTAGGACATGTGAACGTGACCTCCGTTAAAAACATGAAAAAACATGATCTTATTCCTGACTTTAGCGACACAAATTTTGATAAATGTGAAATATGTGTCGAAGCTAAGCATGCTAAAACACCCTTTAATAAATGTGTGGAACGTTCTACTACGCTTCTTGAGCTAATTCACTCGGACTTAGCTGACTTTAAGAACACCACAAGTAGGGGTGGGAAACATTACTATATCACTTTTGTGGATGATTTTTCTCGCTACACTAGGGTCTATTTATTAACAACCAAAGATGAGGCTGAAGAAAAGTTCATAGATTTTAAAGCTGAGGTTGAAAATCAATTAGACCTTAAAATAAAACGAGTAAGATCTGACCGAGGAGGTGAATACGACGGTAATCCACTTAGTGACTATTTTAAGACCCACGGGATTATACATGAAAGGACTGCCCCCTATTCACCCCAACAAAACGGTGTTACCGAACGCAAAAATTGATCACTTAAAAATATGATGAATGCAATGTTGTTAAGTTCTGGAATGCTTTCTAATATGTGGGGTGAAGCAGTTCTTTATGCATGTCATGTTCTGAATCGTGTACCTCATAAGAAAACAGGTAAGACTCCTTATGAGCTGTGGAAAGGTTACAAGCCCAATCTCAAATACCTCAAAGTGTGGGGGTGTCTGGCGAAGATCGGGATTCCAACGTTTCAAAGGAACAAAATTGGTCCTAAGACCGTAGACGGAATTTTTATCGGGCATGCCATGAATAGTGCCGCTTATCGCTTTATTCTTAAAGATTCATCCGGTTTTGGGGCCATAAAGGAATCTAGAGATGCATAATTTTTTGAGCATATTTTCCCTATGAAAACTAACTCTTTGGCTCCTGTTGTTATAGCGCGTCCTTCTACTCCTGCGGTGGTTCCCAAAGAACCTCGAAGGAGCAGACGCTCCAGGACCGAAACCAGTTTTGGTCCAGATTTCGTGACCGCTTTTCTTGCCGAAACGAGTTTAGTTGATGAGTATGTTGTAAATGTCTTTATGCTCGAATCAGATCCTAGAACTTATAAAGAGGCTATGAGTTCCATTGATTCCACCTTTTGGCTTCAAGCCATTAATAGTGAAATAAAGTCCATTATGAGTAATAACACTTGGGTGTTAACAGATTTACCTAGGGGTTGTAAACCCCTAAGTAATAAGTGGGTGTTTAAAAAGAAACTCAAACCTGATGGGTCAGTTGATAAATTTAAGGCTAGACTTGCTGTATGTGGTAATCGTCAAACAAAAGGTTTGGATTTCTTTGATACTTACTCACCTGTTACTAAAGTGTCTACCATTAGGGCTCTAATTGCACTTGCCTCTATACATGATTTAGTCATTCATCAGATGGATGTAAAGACTACATTTCTACATGGCGATCTAGATGAAGAGATCTACATGAAACAACCAGAAGGTTTTTTGGCTCCAGGTCAAGAGAACAAGGTATGCAAGCTCATCAGGTCCTTGTACGGTCTGAAACAGGCACCAAAGCAATGGTATGACAAATTCGACAAAACTATCAGATCTAATGGTTTCACGGTAAACGATTCTGATGCATGTGTGTATTCTAAATATGATGATTCTGGTTGTGTGATAATATGTTTGTATGTGGATGATATGCTCATATTTGGAACCAACATGCATGTGGTAGACGCTACCAAGAATTTTTTAAATTCGTGTTTTGACATGAAAGACTTAGGGGAGGCCGACATTATTCTTGGGGTGAAAATCACTAGAACTAAAACAGGATTATGTTTGAGTCAGGCTCACTACACGGAAAAAATTCTGAGAAAGTTCAATCAGTTTGATAGTTCACCCCTGTCCTCACCCTATGACTCTAGTATAGATCTGGCTAAAAGCCTCGGAAACAGTGTGGGACAAGAGGAATATGCCAAGATTATGGGTAGTGTCATGTACCTTATGAATTATACCAGACCTGATATTACCTATGCAGTAAGCAGACTAAGTAGGTACACCCACAACCCCGGACAAGACCATTGGACGACTCTTATTCGTTTGTTGAGATACTTGAGGGGAACTATGGATTGGAGTTTACATTTTGAGAGAACACCTGCTATTCTAGAAGGTTATACTGATGCTAATTGGATAGCCGATTCTCCTGATATCTTATTTACTAGTGGTTATGTGTTTAGACTTGCTAATGGTGCTATTTCATGGAAATCGTCTAAACAAACTTGCATTGCCAAATCAACAATGGAATCTAAATTTATTGCTTTAGAATTGGGAGGACAGGAAGCAGAGTGGCTTAGGAGCCTACTAGCTGACATTCCATTGTGGGGGGAAGCCGACTCCATCAGTCTCCATGCATTGTGACAATCAAGCTGCAATTGGGGTAGCTCACAGTCAAACATACAATGAGAAAAGGAGACACATACGCCTGAGGCATGGAATAGTGAGGAATCTGATCAGAGAAAATGTAATCTCAATTGAGTTTGTAAGATCCGAGAGGAACATAGCGGGTCCTTTCACCAAAGGCCTTGGTAGAAAGATGGTACTAGAGACAACACGGGAAATGGGTTTAAAGCTTGTAAAGGAGTAAACTGTGATTGATACCCAACTTAGCTCAGCTAAGGTCAAATGCGGTCAAACGAAGTCACAGTGAACTCGAGTCATAACGTCACAACCATTTCTTTTTGTAACTGTTTTACGTGACATATGTTTTATTTGAGTTTTACTGTCTTGTGTTTTAAGGTTGAACTTCGGCTCTTAATAAATTCATAGTCCTAAATGGATGGTTTGTGACACTCAAACCTGATGAATTTACCTATGTGAATGTGGGGGATTATTGCTCTAAACCCGAAGAGATCCTTAGGCTTTAGGATCTCTAGAGGCATTCATGAATTACCAGGATTCATTTGAAGAGCACTTGGGAAGTCCAAGTAAAATACTTACGATATACAGTTGGCGTTCATGATGAGTTCATGGATGGTGCGAATACTAGCCCTGATTTGAGTACGGTAAGTGCACAACTAACCTTTTACCAATATCACTAGGAGGTTAAAGGCTTTGATCCACCTCTAAATGATGGTTCTAAGTTTTTGCACGCACTGGGTGTCAGTTAAAGTCCACAAGACACTGAACATCTAAACACTAAATCTCCGTTTGCCAACGATTTCTCCATTTTCTTCTTCTTTTGAATCATGTGGGGGATTTTTAGAGTTAAATTCTTCAAAAGAAGCATATTTTGGTATTAACTATCCCACATGGAACATTTAATGCTTCTTTGACCTATTTATATATGACCCACTAAAATGCCTTATTAGATGTGTACAAGTGGAGGATACGTACACCACACACACGCGCGCGCGCCTAGCCGAGCACGAGCCGAGCCGGGCTTGGGCTTGAGCTTGGGGCTTTGGTAGAGCGCCTGCGGCGCACCGCTTGCGGGTATTTTTTAGTGGTCAGATTGTTTGTTTTTATTCCAGAAGCATCCTTTTTCTGCTTTGTACTCAGTCAGTCTTCTGCTTTTCCCGAGACTGACTGTGTTGCTTCCCGAGGCTGATTGCTGCTAGTTTCCAGTGTGCATTTGTTGTTATACACTGAACTCTTGCTTTTGCTTTACTATATATTCTGCCCTTTTCTTCATTTCTGTCACACAACCAACATACATTCTCATACTACACACTTCTCTCTGTTTCGGTATAATTGTAGGCAAACGTTCTTGGCTGTATTCATCCGTTCTCCACCTACATTGGGGTTACGGTTTAGTTGTGGAATCATGGGAGTTGAGTGCCATTGAGGCCGTGTGTAGCAGACGCGGCATAAATCAACTTTAGAACAGTGACGTTTTATCGCGACACAACTTCTGTTCTTCTTTCCAGATAAGATCTTACCTTTTTCTCTCCCTACTTTTACTACTACCGTGATAACAGTATCATCATTATTATTATTGTTGGGAACTCCACGGGCATCAAGAGCCCAAGCGTTAAGAAATGCTATAGCGGTGTCTGCGTCAGCAACCTTATGTGAAATGCACACACCGATGGCTATACCGCCGCATGAAAAAAGGTTAACTTGGACAGAGGTAGTTATGATATTGTTGGTGGTGACGGGGGCGTGGGGGAGTAGCCTTATTAATTCCTCGGGATCAGGATTATTATCAGCTATAACTTGGGCCAGGGTAGTTGAGACAACAGCATCGTAAAACTCAGCCCCTTGATCGTTACAATCGACCAATAAGTTGCCCTCAACGACCCTACCAGCCAGCGGGTAGAACTGAACCAATGCGTGGGAGAGGGAGGTTTTGAGCAATGTTAGGGTAGTCTGGTAGTTATTGTGATGGGTAAAGGGAGGATGGGGTTGGTAGTAGAACATGTAAGGCATGTGAAGAGGAGGAGCAGATTGGTCTGTGAAGGAGAGATGCAGAATCTTAAGATGATCATGTGTTTCAGAACAAGGCTTGATCATTTCTTTTGATTTTACTTCTACTTCGAATGTCATTGCCATTTTCTTCTTCTTTTTTCTTATTTTGCTCTTTTGTTGTTGTATTGAACTAGCTTAAATCTCAGCTTATATATAGTATTCCCTCCGTTCCATTCAATTCCATTGACGCGCGCAGTCATCGACACGCACAATCAAACAATATTTTTAACTCCGACTAACCTAACTAACGTAGTAGTGGTAGGTCGGGATCGATCTGCAGGGAGATGGGTTAAGCCGTAATGGTCAAGTCTAGAGTCTAATCGTGATCGGGGGATTGAGATGGGGGTTTTGGGTCGAGAGAGAGGTCGAACTATTGCTAGCAAACCAAACTACTAAAGCTAGGGGCAATATCTAGGAAAAGTGTTGGGGAGAGTCGGGATTCGGAAATGGGGTCTTACAGTCTCGGGATCGAGTTTTTGTTACAACGTTAAAAAGGGAGGTTGCCACCTTTCGGTTTCTCACCCAACCTACCTAAACCCGCTTTCGCGACGAAAGGGTAAGTCTCAATCTAAGGTAATTTCTACCCCGAGTTTCCCCATATTGGTAGAAATGAGTCAAGCTCGGCCTAGTCGCGATTCTAAGTCAACAAAGACACAAAAACCATAAAATTGATAATTAACAAGTAAACAACCCACCAACATCCCTTGAATCAAATAATCCAAATCCTCCTCCCTAATTCCCAAACAAAGAAATCTACTCACTATTCATGATGAGCAATAATAAAAACACTAACATGCATAAAAACTACACTAACAATTATACTAATGGAGAAAAGGGAGAGGAGAGAATTTTACCCACAATGGAGAAGATTTAAAGAGGAAGATGAAGATAAATAGTCCCTCCGTCCCTAAAAGATTGTCCCATTTCCCTATTATATGTGAGGAGTATTTTAATGAAACGTGACAATCTTAGTGGGACGGAGGTAGTAATAAAGATTGAATCTTGGGAGAAATATACAAGAATTTGTCATCAATCCATGCATAAATCTTCAATCTTCAATAAATTAAACATGAATCTTCAAGAAATAAAACAAGAGCCTGTCACATAAACCCTTGCAAAAAATCTTCAACAAAGATGGAGACTTTTCTACTAATTAAGGAGTAATTATACTAGTACTAAGTAGATCTATTAATTGTTTGTAGAGAATTTTCTAGGAAGCTTACTACAATCTACTACTACTACTAGAGAGTTTTCTACCCTACTCCTACTCCTAAGGGCTAATCCCAAGGCTCACTTAAGGCACAAGGAGGCACTAAACCCTAGGAAGAGTATTTATAGAATTCTTAATGGGTTGCACAAACTTCAAGGCCCATGATCCAATCCTTCTTCAATTAAGCTAGACCTTCACCCTTTGCATCTTCATGGGGTGAAACTTCACCCTGCGGCTTGACCTAGTAATCCCACCAGGTGAAATTTCACCCGGTGAGATTTTCTTCGGTTTTTACGTTTTCGGTCCGGTCTCTCCATCGGGCGAAATTTCACTCGGTGGGCAAAATTTTGCCCGGTCGTTACGCCCGGTGGTAACTGCCATGAAAATCTTCGGGGAGTGGAAAATTTCGTCGGGCGAAACTTCACCCGGTGGTCAGCCACCTCTCTTCCGGTCTCTTTCTTCGTCGATCAATTGGATTACTTAAACTTTCAGTTGTGTGCTTTGCTCTTGGACCGTATCTCTCTCATGCTCGTAGAAGCTCAAACGTGTTTTCGGTCGAAATCCTATCAAAATAGACAGAAAACTACCAAAAACACATAAAATGCAAAAGAGAGACACTAATGCGAGAATTACGCAAAATACGGCGATAATCGCACTCTATTCTCACAAAACAGAGGAAAAACGGGTCTAAATGGGAGGAAAAACGGTCCAAATTTGGCACACAACAATTCCCCCACACTAAATCGTTGCTCGTCCTCGAGCAAAGACCCAAAAAGAAATTAGCTACTACTAATTAAGCTAGACTATGCTAAGCCGATACGGGTCAATTAACGGGCCCGCTCCGTCCCTTCAACTCACATCGAGATACCCATGAGGTAGAGTACCTCCATGCAAGGCAAGTTGGAGCTTGCTCAAAACTGGGGTTGCGACTAACACACACATAAACACACAAAACAAAGAAGACACACACAAAGAGATAGTCGCAACCAAAAAGAAAATAAATCGCCGAATCCCTCATCGAAACAACGGAGAAAGCACCGATTCGAGCTTAAGACAAGCGAGAACACTACCAAGTTGGTAACACAAGATGACATGGACAAGATCCTAATAGGATGACAATCAATCAATAAAAACATTCACTACTACAAAATCCCCATTTTCTAGACACTTTGAGGTTGACACTTTTATAAAGGGTCGACCCTATTTTTTACCTAATTAGCAATCTTGACTCTTTCATGTGTCAAGAACTATAAAATAATTATTATTAATTTTAATAAATTAGGAAACTAGTCCCACACACTGATCTTCTCCCAAAATCACTATTATTCTCGCGCGGATATGGGTAGCTAATAATTCACATCACGATTTTTTTTTAAAAAAAATATCCACATCACATACCACGCATACTGTATGCCGCCCATCACAATATTCATCTAAACCTAGGTTCATCTTCATCTGCAGTATCATCCGCGTCAATCATCATCTTCGTCAATCGTCCGCCATCTTCGTCAATCAAGCAAATACATCCTCATCTTCGTACGCCTGAATCATCATCTCAATCACCCGCACGTCTATCATCAGTCATCATCTTCATTCGTCGGTCATCAATTCGTCAACTGACAGGTTTCATCCGCGTTTATTATCATTAATTCATCCGTATTTCTCTCACATTAAGGTTATTGATGATTACATAGAACATAACAGTTGCTGATAAAATGTTCCGTGATTTTATTGCTGCTGTAATTTTATTGCTTGATGTAATTTTACTGCTTGATAACGAAATATTTGTTATTTCATAGGCAACTTTCTATGTGATTCGATATGTATTTCACCGTCTTAAGATTTACAACGGATAGTGCTGTCGCACACAAGAATTTGCTGATAAGTTATAGTCAAAGGGTTGTCTTGGAAACTGCGGTGAAGTAAAGGTGAAGATTTGTGTGAAGAGAGGGGTATTTTAACTCTTGGAAGTACTTAATTTCTCGTTTCAATTATTATCAAAAACGTATGATGACTAAACATTGTGAAGCATGTGCGTTTATGGCAGATTTCTGTGAATGAAGCTCATCTCATTTCTGTGATGAATAAAAGCTTACCTTAGGCCACGTATGACGTATAGCCGAGTGGGGATCAGTTCTCATTGATTGTTGTAAAGCTTACCTTGCCATTGGCTTTGCACTAGAACTCTTTCACCTTAACCCAACATTTTTGGGATGTGCGCTACATTTTTCTGATGCAGTTGTATTTGTTAATGATACAACTAATCCAAAAGCTTGTTCAAAATGTGGACCACCCATTTCTATACAGTTATCACACCAAGCCCCTCCCTTCTGCTGCAGCGGATCATGATTGAAATTTTACATGTTTTTGTTTAGTTGGTTAGACCACTATCTGTTATTTATGTTCTTATGTGATCAATTCAGGTGAAGCTGGGTATCCTTATCAAGGGGATGTGTGTTGTGTGAACCTAACTTGGTTTTGTTTTCCAATGTAGGTATTATTGAAGAACAGATCATTCGTAAGTGAAGATTTTGAGTACAACCAAATAACTCACTCACTTTTGGGGCGGTTTTCACAGAAGCATTGTTTCTACTCCCTTGAATTTTAAATCGTGGCATCGTTTAACTTTGCAGTTTTTCTCATAATATTAGTGTTATAGTACCTGTTCAAAAACTATGATGGCGTTTCACTGTCAATTTTGATTATTTTTCTCATAATATTAGTGTTATGCGAGTACAGGTTTGAAACCTATGACGGCATTTCGGTCAATTTAGATCATTGCTGCCAATAAAATATCTGCTAACTTCCCCTCTAAATTCAATCAATTAACCTAAAATCCAACAAACTGAGCAATTACATAGCTATAGCTAATCAACTGGTTGCAGGGGAGAGGGTGTTTGCAGAGGAGAGTCGAAGTGAGGATGAGTGTTGCAGGGGAGAGAAGCACAGAAGTCCGTGAGGAGGAGGAGGCTGACAGAGGAGTGCGGTGGTCTGGTGACAGTTGAATTTTCATGGCAGTGGCTGTGATTTAGATTAAAGAAAAGCGAAGAGAGGTGTTTAAGAAAAATGAGGTGAAAATAGAAACGGTAAATTAAAAAAAGATGGGTATGATTAGTGAAAAAAATGAGTGAGTAGGATTTATTTAGCTACAACCATAGCAAGTTCTCTGGTGGTTTTGACATAAATGTGTTTGAGAAAGTTCACAAGACTGGTAATTTGAATTAATTACGCCCCTTATATTGGATTCAGACTGTCTTATTTGCTGCTCTATATGTCGGATTAAGATGGTTTGACAAGTATTTGGAATTTGATGGATTAATGACAAGGGTATTCGGTTATGCAGGGGATAAATCTGTATTACCAGATGTTTCAGTCGATCTTCTTGTCAACACCATTGAAGGTCCTTGCTAAACTAACTCTTATGTTTATGCTTTTGATATTAATTAGCGTTTTGAAAGATAAATGCTTCTTTGTTGAAAGAGTCCAAATCGTTTGTTTATTATGACCTTAGATGCTCGAAAACCTTCCGTTGCTGCCATTCAAGGACTTGCACTTGGAGGTGGCTTGGAGTTAGCCCTGGTTCGTGACAACTCTGACTTTTACTCTTAATACAGTGGCTTTTGTTTTCTTTTTGCCACGCTAATATATTTTACGTATATCAGTTGTTGAAAAGTTAAAGTTCAAGAACCAAACTTGAAAGAGGGAAGACATGAGAAGCTAGATAGAACTCTATGCGATGTAGGGAACATGAAAATTAAACTAGATGTTCTATAGATTAGGGTTGATGGTTGTTTTAGGTCTTGGCATTTTGTACTGACGGGCATATCCTCGTGATGTGTTATATGTTTGTTGAATTTGAAACATTGTTGAATTTGAAACAAGTCCAGTATCTACATTGCAAAATTGTTGAATTTGAAACAAGTCCAGGGGAAGAAATCTTATGTGGGATCTTTGATCTTGGGTGTAACATTTTTTGTTTTGTTCCTTTTTAACGTCTCTTCTATGCTTGGTTAAGCTTCCCGAAACAGCCTGTGTGACTAAAGTATTGATTAGTTTGTTTAGATCTTGTCCCCTTTCATGCCTTTGAGGCACTATATGGTAATGTTGTGTATACGCTTGTTAAACTACTTTTGTCATCAAACGTGACAAATGTGCGTGAACCTAGAAGCTTTCATCTTAATCTTATCTAAGCTTGTCATCTTAATCTTAACCTTTCATCACGTTTGTGCTCATATAATTTGGTTATTACTTTGTAGGTTTCGGGTTCTGCAAAAGATGACTGTCCGTCGGAGTAATTGCAAGAACTTGTTTTCAGACTATTCTATTAATTAAGACGGTTGTTGTTGCATGCACGCAAGTTTTGTTATTTAATACTCGTGATGAGACATTTCGTTACATATATTTTTCTTTTCGATTGATATTAGATTGGGTTATTAATTTAGTACGTACTCAATTATATTTGAGAGCAAATATATTCACGTAATTTTTTTCGCCTTTCATTTTGTACGAGACATTATTGAATCAATCATGATACTATATTTGCATGATTGTCGTAGACTACTACGTATATTGGTTATTATTTAATATTTTATTTGATTTAATTTTGTTAGATACATGGTTTTTTTTTTCGTATTATATTTAATTTACGGTAAAAATGTTGAAGGTTTATTATATATCCTTTTGTCAATATGTAAAAAAATAGAATTATGAACCGTTTTCTTTAAAGTAAATCTTGACGCTTTTTTGCGTCAAGGCTAGTTACCGCCAATTTTTTCTTTACGCACATTAGTGTCAACCTCTGAATTCTTGACACATAAAAGCGTCAGAAATCTTGACATCATAAAGTGTCAGCTTGAATTGCTGACACAAAAAAGTGTCGAGAATAGTGACACTTAAAAGCGTCAGAAATTCCTGACGGCCCAAAATCCGACGCTTTTCTGAAGCGTCAGGAATATAATTCTCGACGCTTTAAAGCGTCAAAAATCAAAGGAAAAAGCGTCGAGATTCATAGGAATTTGTAGTAGTGAGAAGCTCAAACGCGTTTTCGGTCGAAATCCTATCAAAATAGACAGAAAACTACCAAAAACACATAAAATGCAAAAGAGAGATACTATGCGAGAATTACGCAAAATACGGCGATAATCGCACTCTATTCTCACAAAACGGAGGAAAAACGGGTCTAAATGGAAGGAAAAACGGTCCAAATTTGGCACACAACATCCATGCATATCGTAATTATGCACTATTCATATGTGAGAAGAATCATCGATATGACTTTTAATATATACAATAAAATATAGTCACGAGATCTGTTTAAATTGTCTAATCGATTGCATCATGAAGATCATTTTTTTATAATTTTTAGAAATATTAAACTAAAAATATAGACGAAAGAAAACGTGCATTGGTGTACGTGATAAAGCAAATGTATGAAATTGATTGGAACGGAAGGAGTATATGCATACATACCACCATCTAAAAAAACCTAAATTATTTTTGGAAAAATTATTGCAAAGTAGCATTAAAAATGGTTTTTTTTGTCAAAAGGCACCTAAAATTTAGGCCTTCTGTAAAAAAGACACCTACAATTATTATTTTTACCCAAAAGCACCTTTAGTTTCCGTTTCTTTCTCTAAAGACACCAAAACCCAAATTTTGTCAAAAAAACGTTAGATTTAACGGAACCTTCATTTTTATTCCTTTTAATCACCTTCATTTCTTAATCAACATATTAGTCATTTTATCCCCTTTATTATTCCCTCATAATACATACTCAATACTCTATTTTTTTCTCCAAGAACTCTTTTATCTCTCTATTAATCTCACATTTACTTGTCTAATGACACGTGATTAGAATTAATTAGACATGTCCATTATGGATGGGCATTCCGGTTGATGCAAACCCAACATAAACCCCAAACTCCAACCCGTAATTGTTGTGATATACATGTTATTAGTGTTAGAGGATGTTGAAATTGAGGGTTGATTATTGAATAATTGATGTAGTGACAAACCGGCAATGACTTCAATTGCATATCCTATAGCTTTCTACTTTTCTCCACCCCAAACAAAAATGAGAAGGGAAATGTTAGTCATCCTAAGAAAAGAATCAGCACAATTAGATCAAGCTTGCGATGGAATAATGAATGCCAAAATGGGTTAATAATGTTGGAAGAAGAGAATTAATTGGAAAATGAGTTAGTAATGTTGGCATAGTACTACTGCTAACAAGTGGAGGAGGCCAGGTTTGATTCCAAACAAGTTGTTAGCTGAGGCAGTGGAGGGGAAAGGGAGAGCCTGCGAATTCAATAATGCATCTCCTTTTGGCCTTGCTTACTGCGATCAAACTGTTGGTTTTGGACCTCATGTTGTCAAAGGCCAGCTCATTAAGGTATCATCTACCCTTTTATTTCAGCAATAAAAATACTGCAGGGAGTTATCAAAGTTAAGTTTTGTCGTTGCACTCGTATGATGTAGAACCGTCTCATAAAACAATTAAAAAAATGTAAAAATGCACATACATATTTTCATTGGTCGCGTGTCATTAGACAAGTAAATGTGAGGTTTAATTAAGTACAGAGATAAAAAAAAGTTATTGGATGAAAAATGGGGTCTTATGAGGGAATAAAGGGGTTGAAGTATTAATTGGTTTGATTAAGGCATGAAGGTGATTAAGATGAATAAAAAAAGAAACAACCGTTAAATCTAACGATTTTTTGACGGAATTTGGGCTTTGGTGCCTTTAGACAAAAAAATAGAAACGTAAGGTGCTTTTGGGCAAAAAATAAAACTATAGGTGTCTTTTTGGCAGAAGGCCTAAATGTTAGGTGTCTTCTGACAAAAAAAACCCATTAATAATAGAGAATTGTATAATAATCCTTTATATATTAAAACAGGCACCATGCACAATGACGTGGCGCTGTTCTTTGTTGAGTATTTTGAAATACTCAATTCTCATTAACTCAACATTTGTATGGTAATTCTTGCATTGGAAGCTAATCATCCGTGCTTCACAATCCGGGTCAAGCAACCCGATCTTCACAGTTCCACTTTCACGTACACTCAATTAACATGGCCAAAATTACATCCCGATTAATCCGAGATTACACAACTTAAACCCTCATACAACTACTGCACTATTATAGAATAACATCATGATCAGTGACGTGACACATGACCTTCACATTAAATCTCAACTCCTTTGCCACGACACCACTCCAATTTTTTGTCGTCAAAATTGTACTCCGTATAAACATAATACATATTGAGGGTCGTCACTTGCATGAGTCATTCATGTTTTTAATTAGTTTCCTAATAAATAAATATTGAGTATTCATTTTCTAAAATATATAAATATTAATTTTTACCGCAGGGAAAATATTATTCATTTTTTTATCAATTCTTATCTCAATAATGTCAATTTGGTTCTTGAACTACCGATTTTTCCGGGTAATGTTGATGCTTTATACTGGTGGCCGACTAAAGATGGAATTTTCTCCGTTAAGTCCGCCTACCAGTTGGGTATACGAGATTCCAGAGGAACGATTTCAGGGCAACGCCTAGTGGCGGCGGAGTTGTGGAGAGATATCTGGTCGTTGAAGGTCCCACCAAAGCTTTCTCATTTTCTATGGCGGGTTGTATCTGAAACTTTGCCGGTGAGGCAACAACTAGTGCGTAGACATTGCTTTGACTCAGCGGTGTGTAGTCTTTGTGGTGTTGAGGTGGAGACGGTCATCCATGCCTTACTAGATTGCCCTGAAACATGTTTAATTTGGGCACAGGGTGAATTTAACGACCTAGTCCAGGACGCTCCGAGAGAAGACGGTGCACAACTTATTCAGTGGTTGCTAGATAAAACACAGGGGAAAGTACAAGGTCGGGTGCTGGCAATATTGTGGGCTGTTTGGGCTACACGAAATGCGAAGATCTTTGAGGAGGGTGAGTGTGTTTGGCAGCTGAAAGTTGCGAGCTTTACAGCTTTGGTGCTTGATTACAGTAAATACTCAACTCGGGTGCATAGTGGTGCTTCGAGAGACGGGCTAGTGGGATCGAATCATTGGGAGTGCCCGACCGGCGGTTTCATCAAAGTAAATGTTGATGCTGCAGTTTACGGAGATCATAGTACGGGGTTGGGTTTCGTTGGTAGAAACAGCGAAGGGACGATTGTTATTGCAGGTTGCAGGCGAGGTTCTGCACGGTGGGACCCGGAGATGGCCGAGGCTATGGCGGCCGCTTGGGGTTTGAGGAAGGCCATAGAAGCTGGGCATACTCATGTAATTCTGGAAAGCGATTCTCTCTCCATGGATCGGGCGATCACCAATAAAGCTACTGTTAGAAGTCCCCTCGGTTTGTGTCTCGATGAAATTAATTTGTTGTTATCATCCTGTGTTGATTCTTCCTGCAAGCACATTAAGCGCAACGGGAATTCCGTAGCCCACCTCATGGCCCGTTTCGTGACAGATTTGAACTCAGAATTAATTATGTACTCGAACTTTCCGCAAGTCTTTTTGGACTTAGCGTTGATTGATTTAATATAAAATCCATCTCGAGGATTTTTCCTTCAAAAAAAAAAACGGGTAACCATTTTCTAAAATATATTGGTACATACAAAAGTATACCAAAAAAAAACGTTTTTAATTATTTTCGTAATTTGAATATTAAAATTTCCTTCTTGGGAAGTTTGGATATGGATGACAAAATTATTTAATAAAACTAACTAATGTGATATGGGAATCGTAGTGAAGTTGAATGAATAAATCACAAACCTCAATTGTTAATAACATACTGTACATGAGAAACTATGAATTTAAATTTCCTTATTTCTAAAGTATAATTTATTTTCATTTTCCCTTTTTTTGTATGAATTGTGTGAAACGACTATTTTACAGGTACTCATTTCGACGTCTTATGTAGTTATACTTACGATATCTTCTACATTATTTATCATACACTCTTCGAAATTGGGTGAAATTCACCTACTCATGTGGGTTATTTGACTTAAATATTGAAGACACTGTAATAATCGCCTGCATCAAAATTCATTTCTTTTACTTAATTTTCAACCAATATCTTCTTTCCATTCATTTTCATATGGATTGTAATTTGCCTTTTTGCAAAAAAAAAAACGCTTCAATGCCGTGAATTTTCACGGGTATTACACTTTTCCTCTAAATTCGTTAATTTAACAAATGTACCATGCAATAAAGTCTTTAGGTTACACTGCTTATTAATTATCTTCGATATTTTCTAATGATAATGAAAACGTCTCAACCCCGTGAATTTTCACGGGTTAGTACGCTTTCATCTAAAAAATAACACCCTGTCATAATTCATACTCCCTCCGAGTTCCTATTATTGTCTCACTTTTCTTTTTGGGCTGAGTTTGATTTTTGTCTCACTTCCCTTTTTAGGTCATCAATATGTGGTTCACAATTACTCTCTCATTTCTCTCTCTTCCTCCTTTTTTTTGAACCACTCATTTCCCCTTCCTTATTTTTCATCTCAAATCCCTTTGGGACAATAATAGGAACTCGGAAGGAGTAGTTCATACGCAAATTCTTATTTGTGATGAATATATATGTCATAAATTTGTTACATATTATCCAAGTTGTAGATAAAGACAAGTAATTTGGTACTACTTCCTAGAGTTGTCTTGTCTAATCAAGTGTTATTTTTCGACCCGTCACCCATTTATGACAGATATAACCGACACAAGTGAAGCTTACACTAATTCATACTCGTAGTCATAGATGAATGCCTGGAAGTTTGCCTCCTGTGTGAGTATATTCTAAGCAAAGCCTGCAAATCGCAGACAATTTAATACTCAAGTCAATCATCTCAAGTGTGTTCATTTACGCTTGCTTCCCGTCGATTGTCTTCTTAACAAAACAATGAATAATCGTGTTTAATTCAATTCAATTCCTTTTTTATTGCATATTGTGAAGGGCTATTCGTCGAAACATAAGTTATTACAGATAGATTGATTGTACTTGAAATATCAAGTTGGTGTTTTTTTTGGTACTCAAAGTTCAAGTTGGTGTTATTAAGAGGATCATTATTGGTTGACCATACTATAGTAAGTATGTTTATTATGTGAACGATTAATGTGCATATTAAAAATAGGGACGTGGTATTCTCTTCTCAGCACCAAAAACAAATCTTAAACAGCACACCCCAACAAATAAATGATGGGGGCGAAGTCGTGAGGGTGAAGTGTACGACAGTACAAGGGTATTTTTTGATTTTTATATTCCTTTGTATAAAAGATGAGAATTGAGAGACCATATGAGACATTGAAGTGATATTAACTACTTAAAAATATATTAATAACTCCATTCTATGAGACCTTCTCTTATTAACGTTACTGAAAAATTGTCTCCTATAAATTTGGACTATATATCGAGTTCAAAATGCAAAGTATTGGTTAATAAATTATCAAGTCACTCCAAAAACTAAGTATAAACGCGTTATTTTCTGAATTATAGTGGGTTATAAGGTCATGACCATCCATGGATCCATTTTCTCTCCATATTGGACCCCACTCCTTCCACCTCAGTTTTTCTACCCCACTTTATCTTCCCTAAAAAAGTTTTCTCCATCCATGGATTCAATTTTTTCTTCATAAAGTACCCCACCACATCCACCTCATTTATCCTACTATAAACATTAATTTTTACTCATCTTTTCATTAAATTTACATCAACCATCTCATATTATTTTTTTCGTAAAGTTAGTAATTACGAGTAGTTAAATAATAAGCGATGTTTTAAATTCATAATTTCGACTCCTTGATTTATTTTGAGATTATTGTTTACTTTTATTTCTTTTTAAGACAACATAAAAGTAATGACGTTATAAATATTTTAATTTTCACTATGAAATAAAAAGCGAGTACATTTTTTTTACAACGGTAGAAAAATAATACATTACATTCATACATTAATTAAAAAGTGATACAATAATAGATGCATTGCGAGAAACTAAAACCAAAGCGAACACTTAAACGTAATTAGTAAATTTTTAATGAATTAAATTAAATGTATACAGAGTAAATGATCGGTCTTAAAATGAAAGTAAATAATTTATACAATTCACACATACCTAAATGAATGAAAAATAATTCATTTTCACTTTGCCAAGTGTCGGTCACTGGTTGGACACAATAAAAAAAAGAAAACAAAAAATTGAAACTCCCTGCTCCATGCCCCCACCACCCTCACACTCTCTCACCTCTTCTTTCTCTCCGTCTTCACGGATGAATTTGGGCTCTCCATGATGGAGAATTGCCTCTCCATGAATGGAGGAACATCTTTTACTCTATCCTACCTATGGAGACTCCCTTTCTCCATGGTTGGGCATGCCCTAAGATACCAGTAATACTTTTAAAATTCTTTGTTGACTTATTTAGTGGAGTAAATTCAAATTAAAGTAGCTAAATCACGTACATCATGAGTTTTTATTTTTTATACTTGTACTAGCCTTTTTTTTTTTTTTTGGTGAGTATACTTGTACTAGCCTATTTCTTAAACCTTACCAAGTGGGGAGGGTGAAATTGTCGAATGAGTAAAAAAGTGAAAACTAATGAATTGGTAAAAAAACTATCTCATGCACTAGATTTGTAAAAATGTGGCACTCTCCTACTCTAGTGAAAAATTAGTTAAAAAAAACATAATTGTTGACAAATTGGTAAAAAAAATAAACTTCATTCATAAACCCAAACTCAATCCAACCCAACATCTAAATTAGAGAATCGAGTATGATCTCTAACACGACCTTAAGACTCAACCAATTATCATTATATAAATCATCAATTATCACCTCAAAAAACAACAAAGATTGAATAGACACCACGTGGAACGTATATTCAGTTCGATTTCATAACTTATTAATACTACTCCAATATTTATTACCTATATTAGTAGATACGCATATTTAGTTCGGAATATATTTTATTAAGATAAAATTATCCTATATATAAGTAGATAGGAGTATATTTTATTAAGATAAAATTATCGTGATAGAATTAGATTTATATTTTTGATAAAGTAACTGTGAGAAATTACAATTTTATGTAAAGAACATTACATCTGGTTTACCAAAAAATTACCGTTGCTATGATTTTTAATACGGAATATTAGATAAAAATACAAAGTAAATAATTTTTTCGACTTTTTTACCTTTTATAATATTGTTCCTAGGTTTGATGACACTTGAATTGTGAGTCAAGATTTATAGGTGGTTGTGGACATGACATAGGTCCACCCCGAAGCGGCCACGCGCAGGTTTGGGGAGGCGAATGAATCTCCATATGAGATGGGTCGAATTGAATTTTAAATCGAAGTAGGAGTCGCCACCGAACTTTGTGGGAGTTCGGGCCCGTTCGAACCCACTCTATGTCGTTGTGGGTCGTGTACAAAATACGGCCCATTTCCGATGTCAAAGTTTATCGGGTTCGTCCCTTAGCATTTGATACCGATACCGACATTATCGGATATCGTGTATTGAATGACTCTCGTTGTCAATGGATTTGGACATCCGGAAACCATGGTTTTGAGTAAGGGGTGAGGATACGTGTTGGGAAGTTCACTAAGAACACCCAACCCCGCCCGCACTTAGCGGCCTTTACTAAGATATCGTTCGTTTTTGGTGTACACGTGTTAGTTCGATAGTGGAATGATATGCAAACATTATTTTCCCTAAGCATGTGAGAAAAATTAAATGGGTTGCTAAGTCGTTTAATGCATGTTAAACTAATAACGTCAAAGTTATTTTTGCATGTGAAGTTCGTTTTAGTCTAATAAAACAATAGAAATAAAATAAACTGCTACAAACACGAGAAAACGAGTTAGTAACGATTGAATAAATCGAATAAAGATGCAAATACGATAACATGTCATGATTTTGAAAAAGGTTTATGACACGTGATGGATTAACACGTGTTGACCGAGGTCAAAAAAAGTATTTATCGAAATCTGAAAATATACCGAGAAAATCGATGTTTTATGTGAGAAAGCGATGCTCGAAAAATAATAAAAAACGAAAACTGTGTCGCTTATTCCCGAGGGTCGCGACTCGCCTGGGACGCCGGCGGGTCGCGTGATAGGCTGCCTCGGGACTGATTTTCGAACAATCGATAGTTTTATTAAACCGCGTACGAATATTACATAATTCGCACTCGACTTAATTTAGCGATATTCGTTATATTCGATATTCGATTATAAAATCGATATCGGATATTCGGAATAGTCTTTCTTAAAAAAACTAATTTTGT
The DNA here is from genome assembly GCA_958450325.1 of Agrostemma githago. Taxonomy (NCBI): domain Eukaryota; kingdom Viridiplantae; phylum Streptophyta; class Magnoliopsida; order Caryophyllales; family Caryophyllaceae; genus Agrostemma; species Agrostemma githago. The sequence continues at coordinate 77,470,552 of OY288240.1, read as the reverse complement.
AAATCGTAAAAGCGATGTTTTTAAAAAAAGACGAGGAAAGAAAACTCGATTTCCAGGCACTCGCGCGAGTCGCCTAAGAGGGCGCGCGACTCGCGCGGGAGTCTGTCCCGGGTTTTTTATTTTTCGAAAATCGTCGGTTTTTATAAATCGCGTACAAATATGGATTATTTTATACTCGATTCATATTCTCGATATTCGTCGTATTCGATATTCGATTATGAAATCGATATCGAATATTCGGAATGATTTTAGAAAAGGTTTTGAAAAAAAAATTGTTTTGAACGACAAAGAGGACTTTGAACGAAAAAAATGTCAATTCTCTCCGCGTTAAAATCGTCGTACTTTGTATAAAAAAAGATGTAACGATTTTTTAGCATCAACGAGATTTAATTTAGTCCTTGTTTAATACGATATTCGATTAGAGAATCGATATCGTATTTTAAGAACGTTTTGTTTTATGAAAATATTTTTGTAATATCGATACTAGAGATATGAAAAATATGTGACGAACGACCCGTAAGAAATTAGACAAACGACACGCAAAAAACGAAAAAAAAACGTGGAGAAAGGGGAAGAGAGAAAAGAGAGAATCGGGTTTGATTTACACCCTCAACCTACATGCTTTGTTTTCTCGGGAAGGAGCTCGTCGAAAAGTGGCTTAGACTTGGGAGCGTCGAGATGATGTGGGATGAATTCGGGGTGTCGGTTTGGTCGTGTGATGTGACGAGTTTCGGCCGGTTTGAGGGTCGGTTTTGTCGGGTTGAATTCGTCGAGAATTGCTTAGTGTAATGAGGTTGTATGTGGGAATATTCGATGTGTAATTGATGAGGATAGTTGATGTGTATAGTTCGTAAAAATCTCGTATATTGTGTTGAATGGAGGGTCCTATTTATAGGCGAAGAGGTTTAGGAGAGGTATCTTGCTTGGACAACAAGAAATACCGATTAGATGGGAAATGTAAGAGTTCGAAGGGGAGCGAGAGTCTCGTTTCTTGGTGAAGAAGCCGGGCATCTCGGCTGTTTTGGCTACTTTGGCCGAGTGTTTGACACTCGGTCGGTAATTGCTTCAGTTTTCGGATAGAATTCCACTTGAGATCAAATTCTATCCTCGAATGGATTTGTTTAATATTTTCGAGGCTGATTTTTGTAGCGTTTGAGTCCAAACCGGACGTGTAGTGTCACGGCTGGTCCGTGTGACTCGGGAAAAACATCTTTGACCGGGTTTCGACTCGGTCGCTAAAAGACGGTTTTGCCCCTGGTGCCGGATTCGACCCAAATTAGTCTTATTTGACTTGAAACGACCTACCGGGCCTGGATTTGAGGTTGGTTTTGTAAGATTTGTACTTCGTAATAAGCCTAAACCAAATGTCCATGATTACGAGCCCATATCCGAGTCCATCAAAGCACGTTTGCGTCCAATCATCATCGGGTGTTTGGCGGGAACTATTATAGACACCTGGCGGTCAAATGTGGGTGTCTAAAGAGCCCCCACTCTGACTGAGGCTTGGACAAGGCAAAAGTCAGAGTAGCTACCAGGTCAATCAAGGATTAAAACCTGACAGACTTTCGATCGGGTCGTTTATAGTCCATTAGACCTGCGTGATGAGCTCGCCAACCATAGGCTAGAAATCGTACCTGGTTTGATGTCAATAATGTCGCGGGAGCTTGCCTTGGAAGCTATGGGCGTATCTGTTTACAGATACATCCTGTCTTAGAATTGCGCGGGAGCTTGCCTTAGAAGCTATGGGTATATCTGTTTACAAATATATCCCGAAAAAGGTCGCTTGAGTTTTTCCCACTGGGGAATTTTGGAGAATTCTTCGGGAGTCCTGGGTGTACATGTATGCTGACACATAGTAATTTGCATGTAACATTTAGGCGAAACACCGACTCACGCTGGGGAAGAAATGATTTTTGATTGATTTTTGGAAAGAAAAATGCCGAAGAAATTTTTTTGAAATTTTTGGAAACAAGAATACTCGGGTTGACTTGATCCTGATCAGATTCTGACATGGATTCCTAAAATTCTCTGGTTAGGCCTGTATGCCCAGATGAAGTAGGAGTATGATAAAAATTCCTATTCCTGTGGTGACTAGGAAAGGGATTTTCTCTATTATAAATAGAGGGTTCTTGCTCTTTATTTTTCATATTCCAACCAAATCTTTTCCTTCAATCTTAAAATCCCTTAGACTTTTAAGACAAAACTATTCTTGCAATGGGTATTGATCATCTGACTGCGATGCTTCAGGCATGGGCTCAAGACTTTCGGGACGAAGATAAAATTCAGCTAACTCAAATGGGAATCGTTGCTTTATTCCCACTTCAGCGACTTAGGGTAGATTCACACTTTCTTGATGCTTGCTTATCCTTTTGGGATACTACCCACCATGTTTTCGTATTTCCTCGAGGAGAAATATGCCCCCTTCCCGAAGAAATTGCAGCTATAGGCGGTTGGTGCCCCAATGCTCGTCCTGATATTCCCCCATTTTATCCTGACCCAAGGAGGAGATTAAGGGATTTTCTAGGCCTGTCGCATGCTGAGACGGCCCGTATGGTAAAGGGAGATTCGGTTTCCCTATTTGACCTGGCTGACAAATTCATGGATCCAATTGGTGCAATAATTACTTCGACCAATAGACGTAGGGCTTTTGCCTTTTGTATTGTGCATCGATATGCTTTTGAAGTTCGGATGGATGCTGACTCGTGTTTGGGTGAAATCAAGCTGATTAGCATAGTTGACCAGATGGAGACAGGTCATAGCTCGGCTTGGCTGATAACCGGGGAGATTATTATGGGTCTTGATGCTAGAAGACTTGACTCGGATCGACAGTTGACAGGAAGCATCCGTCTTCTTCAGGTATTTAACCGTTTTTCCTTTTTTCCGAAAGATTGCCCGAATTTTCTGAAAAAAATTTTGAATTGAATTTTTTCAAAATTCTCGAAATTTCCGAAAATTTCTGACTTTTTCGAAATTTTGATTTTCTCGAAATTTTTTTTTTATTTTTTCCTTTTTTTCAAAAATTTTTCCGATTTTTTTTTTTTGAATTTTTTGAAAGTTTTTTGCCTTTCGAAAATTTTTGCAGATCTGGTTGTCCGAGCGTCTGTCAATCATAGAGCCCCCGGTGAACATATCCAAATATCGCAGCTGTCAGATTGGCTCAAGGTCCCGACGAATAAGCTCGAGTCATCACATAAATCGGAAATATTGGGATGAAGAGCTAACATTCCATGGCGGGCCTTTGATTAGGTGGAATGTCATCTGGTGGTTCCTTTCAAGACTGACGGGATTAGCTAAAAGGGACAAAGCCCGCTACCTGGTGATCTTGTCTTTGGACTGGACCGTCCATATTTACCCGGATCGTATTCTGAGACAGTTCGGTTCGTTTCAGCAGATCCCCGAGACTGAAGCAATCATTAGCGTTTCGCTCCAATTGACGGACGCTATGTGTGACACGTGGCTACAACGCTGGTTTATCCGTGTCATATGGACTATACCTCGCCCTTGTCAAACCGCTTGGGTTTCTGAGTCATACCGAAAATGGACTTCTGAAGAATCCAAAGAGACCCATAAAGCTTTGAAGACTGACGAGGCTTTTGACTTGGCCCGTCGAGAATCGTTAAAAGACAATAGGTGGTTCTTTGATAAAGAGGAAATTCCAACTACCTTCGTCCAGCCGGAGTCGGGTTCTAAGTCAAAAACTAAAACTCGAGCTAATGAGACCGGTGCTAGTGACTTGGAGAGGAGGCTCGGACCGAAGCTAGCGGTCCGAGATAGGCTAGGTCCGTCTGACAGGTTACCCGAGAGGGTGAGGGCCCGCCTAGGACCGAATGAGGTGACCGGGGAATCGAGTTTGAAGAAACGTGCCCGGGTCAAGGAGGTTCCCTTGGTAATTCGGGAGCGCTCACCTCCACGTCGACTCGGTGGACGGAAAAGGAAACTAAGGACAAAGGAAAGGGAAAAATGCCTTAGTTTTTTATTATTTAAGTATTAGTATTATTTATGTGTGTTCTCTTTTTTTTGATTTTTTTTTTTCCGAGTTTATCGGATTTTTTTCGAAATAAATAAAGAAGTTTATTAAAAACCGTTCCTATTTTCTTTTCTCGATTGCAGTGGTTGTGCCCTTTTGAGGGGCTGCCTACGTATCCACAATAAATGGAATCAAGCCAAACGTAGTTCAGACTTAATTTGCAATTTCGAAATACATCAAGACTATTGGTTCAAGATGCTTGTAACAGTAGAATAAGTAATTCTAGCTTTTGACTTGTCTTTAAAAGTTTATGTTTGAAAAGATTTTTTTTGTAATAAACTTTTGCAAATGACATTGAGAGAGATGGGTTAGGGGTAGTAACGCTTCAGCTGGTCCAGGTTAGTTGGGTTGACGAACTCATTCCCGTCCAGATCCGTTAGCATTACTGCTCCACCTGATAGAATCTTCTTTACCAGATATGGCCCAGCCCAGTTAGGTTTGAACTTTCCCCTTGGGTCTACTTGCAATAAAGCTCGAACAGACTTGAGAACCAAATCTCCTTCTTTGATGTTCCTGGGCCTCACCCTTTTGTTAAAAGCCCGTTGGATCCTCTTATGATATATTTGTATATTATTGAGGGCACGAGATCGTCATTCGTCTAAAAGGACTAGCGAGTCATATCGCGCTCGAACCTAATCAGCTTCAGGTACTTGACTCTCGAGTAGGATTCTGAGTAATGGCACCTCTAACTCAACAGGTTGAACCGCTTCCATCCCGTATTTAAGGTAATACGGTGTTGCCCCGGTCGCAGTACGAATTGAGGTCCGATATCCCCAAAGTGCGAATGGTATTTTATCGGGCCAATCCCGGTAATTATCAGCCATCTTTTTTAGTATGGTGACAATTGTTTTATTAGCCGCTTCTACCGCCCCATTGGTTTGGGGTCGGTAGGGTGAAGATGTATGCCTTTGAATTTTGTACTTGGTTAATAATGCTGCTCTCGGCTTGAAAATGGGTCCCGTGGTCACTGATGAATTCATGAGGGATCCCATATCGGCATTGAGAATACGATAAGACTCAGCTTCGACCCATTTGGTGAAATAGTCGATAGCCACCAAAATGAAGCAGTGTCCTTCGGTTCCCGAGGGGTTTATCTTTCCGATTATATCGATTCCCCATGTTGAAAATGGCCAGGGTGATGTCATGGTGTACAGCAGGGATGGTGGCATATGCTGCACATTGGCAAAAATTTGACAATTATGGCAATGTCTTACATATAGCTGGCAATCGGTTTCCATGCTATTCCAGTAATAACCGAGCCTCATGATTTTCCGGACTAACATCTGGGCATTCATGTGTGGGCCGCATTCGCCATCATGTACCTCAGCCATAACTTTTTCAGCGTTGGTTTTATCGACACATCGAAGGAGAGCCCCCTGTGCTGTCTTTTTGTAGAGTTGCCCATCGTCGGTGCGGATGAACTGGGTTGCCAGTCTTCGCAAGGCCTTTCTGGCTCGGTTGTCAGCTTCGGGTGGATATTCTCCGGTTGTTAGGTATGTCAACACGGCTTGATACCATGGCTCGGGATCGGGTATCTCGATATCTTCGATGTCGTGAATATATGCTGGCTCGGATCATCTTTCGACACAGATTGGCATACTGGTCACATGATCGGGAATATTTAGTAAAGATGCCAGTTTTGAAAGTGCATCTGCGAACTGATTCTCTTCCCGAGGTAGGTATATATATATTCTACCTTCTGGAATTACTTCTCGAGATCCCTTACTCGTGCCTGGTAGGCCACGAGATTAGCATTTCGAGTCTTCCATTTTTTGAGTGCTTGATTAATGACCAGAGATGAATCACCATGTACTCGGAGGTTCGTGACCCCTAAGTTGGCGGCGGCTTGTAGCCCGTGGATACATGCTTCATACTCAGCAGCATTATTAGTGACGTCGAAATCTAATTTGATGGACACGGGAGTATGTTCCTCTCTTGGCGAGATTAGGAGAATCCCGACTCCAAATCCTCGGAAATTGGATGCCCCGTCAAAGTATAAGTCCCATGTTTCGGCGTCGGTGTGGAAAATGTCTTCATCTGGGAAGGACCAGGTGTCGGTGTGTCCTTCTTCGGTTATGGGACTGTCGGCAAGAAATTCGGCTACTATTCGTCCTTTGATGGCTTTCAATGGTACGAACTTCAGATCGAACTTTGCCAACATCATGGTCCATCTTGATATCCTGCCATTGAGAATGGGCTTTTCGAAAAGATACTTGATCATATCCATTCTGGATAGTACTTGTACCTCGTAACTGAGCATGTAATGTCGGAGCTTCTTGGTGGCCCAGACCAAAGCTAAGCACGTTTTTTCAAGCATGGTGTATTTACACTCGTACTCTAAAAATTTCTTGCTGATGTAGTATATAGCCCATTCTTCGGAGTTGACCGTTTGAGCTAGCATAGCCCCCATGGCTGTCTCTGTCGTGGTTAGGTATAGTGACAAAGACAAACCGTGCTGAGGTGGCATCAGGACCGGTGGTGAAGACAAAATTTCTTTGATTCTGTCAAAGGCTGCTTGACACTTGTCGTCCCATAGTAACCGTTCCCCTATTTTCAGCTTCTTAAAGATCGGTTCACACACCATGGTCAGCTTTGAAATGAACCTGCTAATGTATTGGACTTTTCCGAGAAACCCTCTTATCTTTTTTTCGGTTTTAGGGGGCTGCATCTCGGTGATGGCCTTGATTTTGGCTGGATCGACTTCGATACCACGTTAGCTAACGATATGACCCAGTAATTTGCCAGATGTTACCCCGAAACTGCATTTCTGAGGGTTTTGCTTCATGTTGTATTTGCGTAATCGGGTGAAGAACTTTCTCAGGGCGGTGATGTGACCGTCCCTGTCTTTAGATTTGACGATCATATCGTCCACGTTAACTTCCACTTCTTTATGCATCATGTCATGTAATAAAGTTGTGGCGGTTCGTTGATAGGTGGCCCCGACATTGATGAGACCAAATGGCATAACGGTATAGCAATAAGTACCCCAAGGTGTAATGAAGGTGGTCTTATTCATGTCTTCTTCTGCCATCTTTATCTGGTTATACCCCGCATACCCGTCCATAAATGATAGAAGGGCATGATCAGCTGTGTTATCCACCAGTATATCGATGTGTGGTAACAGGAAATCGTCTTTCGGGCTTGCCTTGTTAAGATCCCGAAAGTCTACACAGACACGCACCTTACCATCCTTTTTAGGGGCTGGTACGATGTTTGCAACCCAATCCGGATACTCGGAGACTCGTATGAACCCAGCCTTGAATTGTTTGTCGACCTCCTCCTTGACTTTGAGGGACCATTCGGGCCTCATGCGTCGGAGTTTTTGTTTAACCGACTTGAACCCTTCCTTGATCGGTATATGGTTCTCGGCTATTTCGCGATCAATCCCCGACATGTCCTTGTAGGACCATGCGTGTAATCCCCTAGAGATTCTAACGCAATACAGTGGCGGAAACACTGTAGAGTTGGGATTATAACACACTGACAAACTATATCTTATTAAAAGTCAATACAAATGCCTCTTTTTACAAAAGGGCTAAAAAGGAAATTCTCCAAACGGGTTATACAAATCCATAAATTACATGAACAAAGAAAGAGTAGGATCCACGTCACTCGCTAGCTCACACCCAAAACTCAGCAGCAAATACCTATCATGTTATAAACATAACAGCCACGTCAGTGGGGAGTAACTCGGACGTTCTCCCAGCCATAATATATCATATGGAAAAATAATAGTATTATTATATCAAAATATTTAAAAAGAGAAAACATCAAAACTATATAATAAAAATAAGTTTTCATCAAAACTTAAAACACTTGCCAACCTGAAAGTCAAAATCAATCGATAATAATAATATTCAAAAATGGCGTTATGGAAATTCGATTAGTGCAACGGAATAGACTTTCACTAGGATGATACTAAACTAGCTTCAAGAACTTAGTCAAAACAGATCAGACTTCGGTCTCTAACTAGGCAACTCAACTATAACAGGACTGCGTGCAGCGAGGTCCTGGCTTAAGTAATGTACACCCCTCCTGGACACCAACCGTAATCCAGTTCAACCCGACGGCGACTTACACGATGCGATATCTAAGTTTAAGGTCAAAATATACACACTCCTGAACACAAACCATGCTCAGTTCAACGACCAATGTGTCTCAACATAGACACACCAACTTTATAGTTGATGGTAAAACGTATACCCTAGACTGTATTACTCTACCCGTACACTTGTCCTCATTCCATAACTCCAAGACCAAGTCATTATCGATATTCAAAAGATATAATCATTATGAGGATAAAAGGAATAAACATTTTATATTAAAAGGGAGACTTTCTATAAATACTAATTTTAGAAACTTACTAAAAATAGAAATAGTGTTATAGAAAATACGTAAGTTATTAAAAGTAAGTGAAATGTATAATAATAGCATTTATAACGAAATTAACATTTTATTATTATCGTTGTTATCGTAACTTTAATATATTTCAAAATTCGTTACTCAAAATATAAATAAAATATAATAAGTCAATAAATAGTATTTTATAAATAATTAGGAAATCGAGTTAAAACTATAAATTTTAGAAATGAGATGTTTTAAGAAAAACGATATCCAAAATTAATTGAGTCCACTAGTTTTATAAAGGGTTATTTAATAGCAATAATACTGACTATTGAGCGTATTCCAATAATAATACCAATTACAGTTAATCCCAGAATAATACATCGAATTGGAGTATTCCAATGATAATGGTACAGTTGCATATGTTACCTGCAACAGCAGGTAAACTTCCTAAAAAATGACCTGCTACTTCAATCTATTCAATCCACGCCCACCCTCCTTCTTTACCCCATTTTTTATCTCCCTTTTACTTAAATCTTTGTCTTCAATGCCAACTCTGCAAAAAAATTTAAAAATGTCTTGATTTCCATTACCCTCCTCTCCTCATTAAATTTAATAATGGGTTTTTCATCAAGACATAAACATAAACTTGATTAATTAAAAAAAACATACGGAACATTATCCAATGTGATAATCAATCAAACCATCGAAATTAATTATCGCCCCATCTCTGATTCTCTGTCTCCTTCAACTCCCAGATACTCACTTTTCGATTTTAAGCATTGCTAATTTGTTTTTATTTTGTACAAATTTGGGGTTTTGGTTTCAATTAGGTTTTTTTTTCGGGGTTCGTATTTATTCGATTACCGTTTCGATTATGATTTCTGGGTCCAATTCGAGACTTGATTCGCTTCTAATTTCCAATTTTTGCACAATTCACTTGGCCAATCAAATACTATTTTATCTTTCTGCAAATTTCTACAATTTGAGGTTTTGTTTTGATTAGGTTTATTTTCTGGGTTTATATTTATTCGATTAGTGTTTTGATTATGGTTTCTAGGTCCAATTCGGGAGTTTATGTTTTAATAAACCGTCAACTAAGTTTTGTGAAATCTGTTTTGTCATTCACAATTGTTGTACCAGATTTCTTCCTCTTACCAGGTCTAAATTCATCCTCAAGGGGGAGTGAGAAGAAGTAAATGGAGAGTGAAGTAAATGGTAATGGTGATAGTAGGAATTAAATGGGGCGCTTAAGGGGAGGTGGACCGGTTATTCAGGTAACCGGTCCACTGTACCATTATCATTAGAATACTTCAATTCAATGTACTATTCTGGGATTAACTGTAATTGGTATTATTATTGGAATACGTCCAATAGTCAGTATTATTCCTATTAAATAACCCTTTTATAAATGAAATGGACTTTACAAAGGTTTCAAATTATTTTTAGAAAATAGCTTTTATTAATAAGTAATACGGATTTTACTAAAAACAGTCAAATGGAAACAAATAGAAAATTTTTAGTGAAAATAGTCTCAACTAAAAATATATTTAAAACAAAATCGATTATTTTCTCATTTATTAATATAAATCGTAAAACGAAATTAATTGATTAAACAAGATTATAATATAAAAATAAGATTTTGAGTTAATATTGTATATTAACGAATATGAAGAAAATATGAAATCGTTACTATTTAGTTACTAGTGTCACGATAACAAACAAAATATTATAACGATCGTAAATAATTAAATTACAAGCGATTTATAAAACGATATCGAAAACTCGTAAAATATTTATAAGGTATACAATTTAAAAATAATATTTAGCAAATAATATAGCTAAAAGTAGAAAACCGAAGTTAAAACATTTACTACATACTACTACTCAAACATACGATATAAAATCGAGTAACGTCCTAAAGTTACCTTTAATTGAAAATCCAAAACGATCATGTATTTGCCCTCGTCCAAGTCCTCACGAAATCCTACGAAACAAATAAATTTATGGTATGAGAACCATAGAACGAGTAGAACGTAAGAGGAGGAATGGGTAATCAAATTACCCATAAAATTAAGAGATGAAGGGAAAGGATTAGAAGCAAGGTCGGAGTAAGAAAATTGAGAAGCGAAGGAATATAGAATCGCTAGATAGTAACTGCAATAGCGAGAACACCACAGCAACAGAACATGTAGCAACGAACCGAGGAATCGAAAAGGCCAGCAATGGTCATAGCAAAAGAGAAGTGGCAATATCGAACAATAAAATCAAGACGATGAAGCAGCAGCAGTTTAATAACCAAAATAGCAGAAGATAAAACGAAGGCATGTAACGATCATGCGAAAGACAAACGAAATGTTATAAGGACAGTAGCAGCAGCGACGGATATACAACAACGGACTGTAGTAGCAGGTGCAAACAGCCACAGAAATAAGGAGAAGAAGGTCGATAACAGTACAGAGGTACAGTAGCAGTATCGTAACAGCAGTAGCAGCCAAACAGGAAGCAGACCGAGAAGACAATAGAAAGCAGCATAATCGACAACAACAAAGAGAACCAGCAGCAGCAGCGTAAAAGCGTACAAACACAGTGACGAAAACAACGGAAATCGAATGTGCAACAGCAGAGGAGAGCACGGAACAGCAGCAGATCGAAAATGCAACAACAGCCATCAGCAACGAAGGGAAGAAGAAGAAGAAGAAGATGAAGATGAAGAAAAAGAAGAAAACGAGACAAAACCGAAACGATAAAAACAGAACAGTAGCGACAAGAGGCAGCACATCGAGAAGGGATAATAGTAGAAAACAACAACATCAATGCAGACACGAATGAGAAAGAACAGCAGCAACATCAAAAGACAACAAGCCGATCCGACAACGAGTGGGGAACGAGAATACCAACAGCAGAAAGGTAAGAAGGACGAAGAAGAAGCAATAAAACGACAGAGGACATCAAATAGCAGCAATAAAACGAAACTAGGCAGAACAGAACAACGACAGCAATCGGCAGAATAAGCGAGATGCAAAAATTGAAGGAGAAACAGAAAGAAGGAGGGGAAGAAGAAACAACGCACCTACAACATTGAAACGTAAAATGAAAGAACAGGATGACGGAGAAGAAAACGATGTCGTACATCAGGTGCGCGAGTCAACAGCAGCAGAGCAGTGAAACGCGACAGCAGCAAACAGAAATGGCGAAACAGAGGCCGAAAACAAGGAAAGAAGAAAAACAAGCAGGATGAACGACAATTACAGGAGCAAGAGCATAAAATAAGAAGAAGAAAAGGAAGAGAAGGGAAGGAACGAAGAGGTATGTTAAACAAAGAAAAGGGGAATGAAATAGGAGGTGAAGAGGATGAAATGATGAAGCGGTGGTATCAAAAAGGTGTAGGGGAAAAGAACGTATGTCGGAATCAAAAGGAAAGGGAGTAAATGATATAATAAGTGGGTTGAATTCCACCCATCAAAAATTCCGAGACAATAAGTCGACTGACCTACGAGTCGAACTAAAATTGAATTAATAAAATAATTGGGTCGGCTAAATAAAAATGAGTAAATAAACATTTCTCGAGATACAAATAATTATTCGAGACGAAAATAAAGTTTATAGAAATCAATAATTAGACGACGAAATAACATTTCCCGATAAATAATAAATTTTTGATAAAATGAATTAAACTGATTTCTTGAGGAAAAGAAATAAATATTTTGACGAAACTTAAAATAAATGAGCTTCGAGCCGAAAAATAGAAAATTCGAGCTTAACCTAAATAAAAAGAATTTAAATTTAAATCGTCGAAATAGACTTTCGATAAGAATTAAATTAAATGCGTAAAATGAATAGAAACCGAAATAAAAATACGTTTTAAATATAAGAAGAGTTTCCGAGTCATATAGAATTTTAGGAATTTGAATTGATTAAACGATAAATTCATTTTATAATAATTTTAAGAATTACGAATTAAATCGTAAAAATAAAAATACGAACATAATTTTAATTTAATTTAATTTATAAATATCAGGGGTGTTACAATGTGAAGACGTCTTTGAATTCTTGAAGGAGATTTATGAATTGTTGTTTCTCATCGGGATCTAAGGATAACCCTATCTTAAGCATCTGAGGTTCTAAGGTTGTTCCCACGTTAATGGATTCGGTTTCTTCGATTACCGGATTGCGGGATTCCCTTTGCTCTAGCTGCTCGATCAGATGTGGAGGCAAGGATACCTGTTCGTCGGGTTTCTCAATGTCATTGCACATAATATTTTTGGAATTGAGAAAGTTTTGAAAATGAGACAAGTCGTAAGCAGAACGGTTGTTATTATTGATCATAAATTGAGAAAATAGCTCGAAAAGAGCTGCCATCTGATCACTAGTCAGTGGCGGGATAGGTAGGATGCCCGGGACAGACCCCAGGGCACCAGGAGTAGCTAAAGGGAGAGGGGGAGTTACAAGATTGACCCTAGCACCGGACTCATTAGACTCAGTCTTAGACTCTGACTCGGACTCCGACTCGGACTCAGACTCAGATTCTGGCATTTCTCCTTCCCCTGTGATCAGCTTGTAAGTCCTCCCTTGACTGTCAGTCCATTTGACAGTTTTCTTCCAGGCTCTATTTCCGGTCCCGGACCCGACATCCGAGATCAGTTTAGATGGATCAAAGGTGCGGCTGCGGAGGATGAGGCTGACCAGCTCTTCCTTCAGTGTTGGGGCCGTGAGTTCCTCTCCAAAAAGCAGCCCTAGTGCGGGCTCAGTATTCTTAGCATCTTCGGACTAGATAAGAGCGAAGATGTCATCCGCTATGTAGTTGCAATCCTGGGCCAAGTGGGTCCCAGGGCGTGTGGTGCTGGGCCGGTATAGGCCCGTTTGGACTGACCCAAATACTGGAGTAACAAAAGTGACAGTGTTTGTCCTTGTTTGGCCCATATTCTCTGGGGTTATGGTATAACCCATACCAGTTTGAGTCCTACCGTTATCTAGGACTTCGAGGATTTTCCCTGCGGGGAGATCGGGCCTTGATGTACCCCCGGTAGATAGCCCAGTGTAGACACCCACATTTTGACCGCTAGGTGTCTATATCAGTTTCCGACAAACACCCGATGATGATCGGACGCAAACGTGCTTTAACGTACTCGGAAATGGGCTCGAAATCATGGATATTTAGCTTGGGCTTTTTACGGAGTACAAATTTCACAAAACCAACCTCAAATTCAAGCCCAGTGGGTCGTTTCGAGTCAAATAAGACTAATCTGGGTCGAATCCGACACCAGGGGTAAAACCGTCTTTTAACGACCGAGTCAAAACCTGGTCAAAGATATTTCCCGAGACTCGTGAGTCAACCGTGACACCTCACACGGTTGGTTCGGACTCCAACTCTACAAAAATCAGCTGCACAAAGTATTAAACAATTCCGTTTAAGGTAGAATTCGATCTCAAGTAGGAATTCCATCCGAAAACCGAATCGAGTATTCAACCGAACGTAGGATACTCGGCCGAGTGGCCAGATTTTGGCCGAGCTCCCCTTCCCAAACCGGGATTCCCTTTCTTCTTTGCCAAGTAACGGAATTCTCGTTCCTCACAAACTCTTACATTTCCTATCCCGGTTGGTATTTCTTGTCGTACAAGCAAGGCTACCTCTACCCTTATAAATAGGACCCTTTGCACACAATAGAGACACACACGAAACATTCACGAATACTCACGACGATATATACATAATTCCTGAGAAATATCAACCTCTTTTACAAAGCATCAACTTTAGCATCGAGAAACCGATAGTACATCCAAAACCCGAAGGAAACCGGCCCCGATACCCGACACCCTTCGCACGTCTCACGTCCCACCGAAGCCAAACCACCATAACCCATCGACGTTAAACTCGACGCTCTTGTGCCCAAGCCACGTTCCGACGAGCCCCGATCCGAGTAAACCGAAGCATGTAGGTTGAGGGTGTACCAAACCCGATTCTCCTCTTCTCCTCCTCGTCATTTTTTATGGGTCGTGTGTCGTTTTCTTACGGGTCGCTCATCACCTTTTTTTATTTCTAATATCGATATTACTAAAAACTATTTTCGTATAACAAACGTTCTTAAAATACGATACCGATTCTCTAATCGAATATCATATCTAACAAGAACAAAATTAACTAAATTCTCGTTGATGCTAAATCGTCACATCTTTTTAAACAAAATTCGACGATTTTATACGCGGAGAGAATTAACATCTTTTTCGTTCAAAATTCTTTTTTATACTTTTCCTTCAAAACAAACTTTTTTCAACACCTTTTCTAAATTCATTCCGAATATTCGATATCGATTTCATAATCGAATATCGGATACGATGAATATCGAAAGCATAAATCGAGTATAAATTAATTCGTATTTATACGCGATTTATCAAAAAATTTCGAACAATAAGCGCGACCGAGACAGACCCGCACGCAAGTCGCGCCCATCCCAGGCGACTTGCGCACGGGCCTGAAACCCGAATCTTTTTTTAGCTTTTTCGCTCGTTTTTTTATTTATTCTACGAAACGATTTCTCAAAATTTGCATCTTTTCTAAAACTATTCCGAATATTTGATATTGATTTCAAGGTCGACTATCAAATATAACGAATATCGAAAATATTAAGTCGAGTACGAATTATGCAATATTCGTACGCGGTTTAATAAAAAACATCGAACTTTCAAAAACCGACCTCGAAACAGGCCGGGGCGCGAGTCGCGCGCACCCCGGGCGAGTCGCGGGCAACGCTGGAAACACGACTCGTTTTCTCCTTTTTCATTATTTTTCGAACATCGTTTTTTATACAAAACAGCGTCTTTTTAACGATATTTTTCAGATTTCGATTAATATTTTCTCGATCTTGCATATTCATCGTATTTGCTATATTATTTTTTCACAAGTTGATACTAACTCGTTTGTTCATCTTGTAGCAAATTCATTCTTTTTCATCGTTTGTTTTATTATACTAAAACGAATCTCACATGCTAAATTCAACTTTGACGTTAACTTTTCATGCATTAAACCGACTTAGCAACCCGTTCAATTCCTCACATGCTTAGGAAAACAATGTTTGCATATCATTCATCATATTACTAACGCGCGTATTAAAAAATCATTCGATATCCTTGTAGAGGCCGCTAATGTGCGGGCGGGGTTGGGTGTTCTTAGTGAATTTCCCAACACGTACCCTCACCCCTTACTCAGAACCGTGGTTTCCGGATGTCCGAAACCATTGGCAACGAGAGTCATTCAATATACGATAAACCGATCAAGTCGGCATCGGTATCGAACTGCAAAGGGACGAGTCCAATAAACTTTGACATCGGAAATGGGCCGTATTTTGTATACGGCCCACTACGACATAGAGTGGGCTCGAACGGTTCCGAATAACCATAAAATTCGGTGGTGACTCCAACTTTGATTTAAATTTCAATTTGACCATCTCATATGGAGATTCATTCGCCTCCCCAAACCCGCGCGTGGCCGCGTCGTGGTGGACCTATGTCATGTCCACAATTTGGCGACTCCGCTGGGGATTAACTGATGCGTTACTAACCTTCGGCATCCTCAGGGTGAGACTCGAATAGAAATCGTTTGGCTAGTACAATACGCGTTTTAGTTTTACGGTTCATGCATAACCCCATTTTTCCCGGGCCGGTACTGGTGACCGACGTCCCACTATACCATTGATGTAGTCCAAATTGGATATGTCAAAAGGTGTGCATAGCAGATTCGTATGGGTTTTACGACATGTTCTAAGCTCAACTCGACTTAGGAAGTCCGCCTTGATTCTCGAATAGGCTATGTACACTGGTATAGACCCTTATAGACTGACCGAGACTTAGCTTAAGAGCATACATGGTGTCATTATACTGTTTCCATGACTACGTGCTACTTGATCCACATCTTTTTTCAAAAACCATCATTTTCAAAAATTTGCGTCCTTTTCAAAATATCCAAATTTCAAAACCCCGGACATATACCGAATTTAGGACTTATGATTTTGCTCAAAATAGCCTTTTTTCTAGCCGGTATTATGCCCAATTGAAAACTCGATATTGTTTTCGAAATTTTCAAACCGTCACCCGGCCCACCTTTTCCGTTTTCCTCGAAAAAAGGGCCGGTTCTCCCCGATTTTATCGGGCCTTTTCAAAAAAATCATATTTCAAAACTTCCTCTTCTTAGACTTCCCGTATTTAGCAGTGTCGAGTCGTGTCATAAGTCGCTGAAGTCTCTAGCGTCGAAACTCCGTCGATCTTACATCACGGATTTTCCCCCCTATCCTAGTCCGCCTTATTTTACTAAGGCAAGGCCCACCTACGTAGGACATACTCCTACAAAGGTTGGCCCAGCTTACACAATCGAGTCTAAAAGTCTGGGAATGTCTCACGTGAACCTTCCTTCGAACAGGGCCCAACCCACATAGTTGGATCCTGAGGAGGGCCCACCTTTTCGCGAGTCACCCGTCTAGGTGTCTTTTCCGAGTCATTACCGTCTTAGTCTTTTTCCTTTCCCCTTGCTCGGGATGTATTTTTCTTAGGATTCGGGTTAAGTTGCTGATTACGCGGTGTTCTTATAGACAGACCACCCTTCACTCGAACCATGACGAAAGAATCCATCGATGAGTTGACGGCTTCATTGGCCAAAATCCAAGATCAATTGCGACAAATAAGGGAGGACCAGATTGCCATCGTCACTCGGGTTAGTGTCGTAGAACAAGGAACCCCCAATGCTTCGATCGAAGATGACGGACCGTTGGCCGCATTGGCCGGCGCGGTCCAAAAGCTACAAGAACAGGTCCACTCGACCACCAGAAACACTATTCTCACGAAAAATGCTCGTATTTATTCACCCTTAACTGATGAACTGCTCGCTAACCTTAACTTAACGGGCTTGCCAATGTTTGACAGAACTGAAGACCCGGTACTCCACATTCGGGCTTTCAAGGATTTTATGGCTATTAAGGGGGTCAAATCGACCATGTTTAAGCATCTCTTTGCTTCCTCTCTTGAAAAGCACCCGAAAGCCTGGTACTACAGGCTTGACCCCAAGAAATACAAAACCTAGGACGATGTTGCAATGGAATTCGCGCGAAACTACGCGGATAATGCTGAAATCCAGACTACCATGCGTACTCTGGAAGTTATGGCCCAAGAGCCTAAGGAGGGTTTCACTAAATACCTTCAAAGGTGGAGGACCGAAAGTGTCAAGCTGGTGGACAAGCCCAGCGAAAAAGTACTAGTGGAGGCCTTTGTCAAAAACCTCCTCCCCGCTTACCGAGTCCATCTCCGGTATGCCATCATACCCGACTTTGCCACTTTGACCAAAATGGGTACTAGAATCGAAGACGATCTAAGACTAGAGAACCTTACTAAGGCCTCTACCAAGGGGTATCAAGGAGCCAGTTCGTCCTCCAGCAAGCCCGTAACCGCAACGGCGGCCCGAAGCATCTTCGACGAGGTTAATTCATTGGACACCTCGACCAAAAAGAATACTCCAAATCGGGTATTCACCGACATAGGGACAACCTATGCTAACGCCTTACAAAGGCTGTCTTCGAAAGGCCTAATCCAACCGATAGGTCCAATTCCGGAAGTTCCCGTGGAAAAGCGATCCAAGAGCTACAACATTCAAGCCCATTGCCACTATCACCAAGGCAACGAGCACGACACGGAAAAGTGCTGGAAGTTGAAACATCTTATTCAAGATCTGATCGAAAGTGGGAAGATACCACTACCCAGTGATAAGCCGAGTAAAAAAAATAATCCTCTTGCTACTCATGCCATTTTTACTGGAAGGGTAGTCGACTGCTCTCATCTCATTTCTCCTTTCATTTCCCAAATCAACGGAATATGGAATGACGATGAAGATGATGTTTACCTGGCTAAGGGGAAAGCCGTCCCTGTCACCATCGAAGAGATCCGGAAAGCTAAAGCCAGAGCTCTGGCCGGCACACACACCATCACAGCCGGTCTCGCCACTCCGGAAACCGTCACTGAACCTTCCAGGACGGAACTCACTCCCAAAGAGCCAAACGCTGACACGACCCTAGTCAGACAACTAAAGAGGGTCCGAACTGATATTACTATATGGCAGCTTTTGGTTAGTTCTCAGGAGCATCGGGCAGCACTTACTAGGGCCCTTGATGAAATCAAGGTCCACTCATCGGTTACCCCCATCGAGATGGTAGCCACGATCTTGCCACACCTCAAGGACAAGTCTAAAGGAGAAGGCTCACTTATCACTTTCTCCGAGTCCGACCTTCCACCATTCGGGACCACCCATAACTTGGCCCTATACATCACGGTAATCTGCCGCAACAAGTATCTCCCGATGACCCTGATTGATGACGGGTCCGCAGTAAACGTCCTTCCCTTAAGGACAGCGAAGGCCCTCGGCATTACCGAGGCTGACTATCTTCCAACTGCACAAACTATTCAAACTTTTGATGGGAGCCCAAAATCAGTTGCTGGGGCCGTTAAACTAACAATCATAACGGGCCCGATCGAGAAGGAGTTAGAATTTCAGGTGATCGATGTCACTTCATCTTTCAATCTGCTACTCGGGAGACCATGGATTCACGCGGTCAAAGCCGTGTCTTCCACTCTTCACAGGAAGGTCAAACTACCTCTACAAGATGGGATCGTCACTCTCGAAGCTACTCCTATAACCGTGTCAAGCTGCAACACGGCAGGCTCAGCTGACCCACGAGGTTTCAACTTTGTGGGAATGATCGAGGAAGAATACCTTTTCCGGCCATACTTCACTACTAGCATCGATACGATGCTACAGAATCTGGGTTGCCTACCAGGAGTCACATCAAGGCCCTATCTTCCAACTGGGAAAATTATCGAAGCCCTGAACAACGGGCAATCTCGCCTCGGTCTAGGTTACACTATGGCGCCAGGATGCATGAACCAAACCAAGGCAGTCACGTTCGTCACTCCAGTGTTCGGAGCTGTTCAAATGGGCCTCTATCAGCCTACCCTCTCATATCCCGGGACCAAACTGGCTCGGGAATGCAATTTCATCCCAGATGATATCTTTGCCCTTATCCAGGCCGAATCAAAGGAGGGCATAAGCAATACTGAGCCCATCCTAGGACTACTATTCGGGGAAGACAAGGTCGTCCTGACCCCTAAACAGGAGTTAGTCAGCCTGATTCGCCGCAGCAGCAGGTTCGATCCAACCAAGCTGATCTCTGAAGTTGGTACCGACACCGGGAAGAGAGCTTGGAGGAAGACAACTAAGTGGACCGACAGTCAGGGTCGAGTCTACAAGCTAACTACTGGTGAAGGAGATATGCATGCTGCCGAGTCCGAGTCCGAGTCAGAGTTAGAGTCGGAGTCTGAGTCGAAGTCTAGAGGGTCCAGTACTAGGATCGAGTCTGTAACCCCTCTCCCTTCTTTAGTCACACCACCGGGAGCCCCGGAGTCTGTCCCGAGGGCTCTCCCTATCCCGCCTCTGACCAACGATCAGATGGCAGCTCTCTTCGAGCTATTTTCAAAATTCACTATTAATAATAACGATAACCGTTCTGCTTACGACTTGGCTTATTTTCAAAACATTTTTCAAAATCTTACTTGCAATGACATTGAGAAACCCGACGAACAGGTACCATTACCTCCGCATCTAATCGAGGAACTCGAGCAAAGGGAGTCCTGAAATCCGGTAATCGAAGAAACCGATTCCATCAACGTAGGAACCTCTTTAGAACCTCAGATGCTTAAGTTAGGCCTATATTTGGATCCCGAGGAGAAACAACAATTCACGGATCTCCTCCAAGAATTCAAAGACGTCTTTGCATGGTCCTACAAGGACATGCCGGGAATAGACCGGGAAATAGCTGAACACCGAATACCCATCAAAGACGGGTATAAGCCGGTAAAACAGAAACTTCGAAGAATGAGGCCCGAATGGTCCCTCAAAGTCAAGGAAGAAGTTGATAAACAATTCAAAGCGGGCTTTATTCAAGTGTCTGAATATCCAGACTGGGTTGCAAACATAGTACCAGTACCCAAAAAGGATGGCAAAGTCCGGGTATGTGTAGATTTTCGGGACCTTAATAAGGCCAGCCCAAAAGACGATTTTCCGTTGCCACACATCGACATACTGGTGGATAACACGGTCGACCATGCCCTTCTATCATTCATGGACGGGTATGCCGGATACAATCAGATCAAAATGGCGGAAGAAGACATGAGTAAGACCACCTTCATCACACCTTGGGGGACTTACTGCTATACCGTGATGCCATTTGGGCTTATTAATGCCGGTGCCACTTATCAACGGACCGCCACCACTTTATTGCATGACATGATGCATAAGGAAGTGGAGGTCTACGTCGATGACATGATTGTCAAATCCAAGGACCGAAACGGGCACATTGCAGCCCTAAGGAAGTTCTTCACCCGACTACGCAAGTACAACATGAGGTTAAACCCTCAAAAATGCAGTTTCGGGGTAACATCGGGCAAGCTACTGGGCCACATTGTCAGCCAACGTGGCATCGAAGTTGACCCAGCAAAGATTAAGGCCATCACCGAGATGCAACCGCCTAAGACCGAAAAGGAGATAAGGGGGTTTCTCGGAAAAGTCCAGTATATAAGCCGGTTTATTTCAAAGCTAACCATGGTATGTGAGCCCATTTTCAAGAAACTGAAGATAGGAGAACGAACACTATGGGACGACAAATGTCAAATGGCTTTCGATAAGTTCAAGGAAATTCTATCCTCTCCACCGGTGTTAATGCCACCTCAGCATGGTTTGCCTCTGTCGCTATACTTGACAACGACCGAGACGGCCATGGGCGCTATGCTAGCCCAGACGGTCGATTCCGAAGAACGGGCTATTTACTACATCAGTAAAAAGTTCTTAGAATACGAATGCAAGTACACAATGCTCGAGAAGACGTGTCTAGCTTTAGTATGGGCCACTAAAAAGCTCCGACACTACATACTTAGTCACGAGGTACACGTGCTATCCAAAATGGATCCAATCAAGTATGTATTCGAGAAGCCCATCCTCAACGGCCGTATATCCAGATAGACTTTAATGCTAGCTGAGTTCGACCTCAAGTTCGTACCTTTAAAAGCCATCAAAGGCCGGGTAGTAGCGGAATTCCTCGCCGATAGTCCGGTATCCGAGGAAGAACACACCGATACTTGGGCCTTCCCAGATGAAGACATATTCCATACCGACACCGACACATGGGATCTGTATTTTGACGGAGCGTCCAACTTCCGAGGATTTGGTGTCGGGATTTTACTAATCTCACCACAAGGGGAACACACCCCGTTATCCATCAAGCTAGATTTTGACGTGACTAACAACGCAGCCGAGTACGAAGCATGCATTCACGGGCTACAAGCCGCCGCTGATTTAGGAGTAACAAACCTCCGGGTCCACGGTGACTCATCTTTAGTCATAAACCAAGCCCTACAAAAATGGAAGACTCGGAACGCAAATCTCGTGGCTTACCAAGCACGAGTAAGGGTTCTCGAAAAACAATTCCAAAAGGTAGAGTATATCTATCTGCCTCGGGAAGAAAACCAGTTTGCAGATGCTCTCTCAAAATTAGCATCTTTACTGAATATCCCAGCACATCTAACCAGCTTGCCCATTTGCGTCGAAAGACGGTCCGAGCCGGCATACATCAACGCTATCCAAGATATTGAGATAACTGATCCAGAACCTTGGTATCAGGCTATTCTAACCTACTTAACGTCAAGGGAATATCCTCCTGGAGCTGAAAACCAGGCTAAGAAAGCTCTGCGAAGATGGGCAACCCAGTTCATCCGCACAGACGATGGACAGTTATATAAGAAGACAACACAGGGGGCTTTACTCCTATGCATTGACAAAACTCGAGCCGAAAGAGTCATGGCCGAGGTACATGATGGTGAAAACGGTCCCCATATGAACGCCCATATGTTGGCCCGGAAAATCGCGAGACTCGGTTATTACTGGAATAGCATGGAGACTGACTGTCAGTTATATGTCAAACACTGCCATAACTGCCAGATTTTCGCTAATGTACAGCATATGCCTTCATCCCTATTATATACAATGACATCACCATGGCCATTCTCAACATGGGGAATTGATATAATCGGGAAAGTGAACCCTTCCGGGACAGGAGGTCACTGCTTCATCCTAGTAGCTATCGACTATTTCACTAAATGGGTCGAAGCCGAGTCATACCGGATCTTGAATGCCAAACATGTGGCTAAATTCATCCAAAACAAGATTATATGTCGATACGGGATTCCGCACGAGTTCATCAGCGATCACGGGACCCATTTTCAAGTTGAAACCGCCACTTTGCTGAAAAAGTACAAGATCCAAAGGCATACATCGTCGCCTTACCGACCCCAAACAAATGGAGCGGTGGAGGCAGCCAATAAGACAATTGTCACCATTCTTAAAAAGATGGCTGAGAATTACCGGGACTGGCCCGACAAGATACCCTTTGCCTTATGGGGATATCGGACGTCAATTCGAACTGCAACCGGAGCAACTCCATACTATCTGACATATGGAATGGAAGCAGTCCAGCCAGTCGAACTAGAAGTACCATCCCTCAGAATTCTACTCGAGAGCCAGGTACCTGAAGCAGATTGGGTCCAAGCCCGATATGACTCACTAGTCCTCTTAGACGAACGGCGATCTCGGGCTCTGAATAATATTCAGATATATCAGAAAAGGATTCAACGGGCTTTTAACAAAAGGGTTAGGCCCAGGAATATCAAAGAGGGCGATCTAGTCCAAAAATCTGTTCGAGCTTTACTACCAGTTGACCCAAGGGGAAAATTCAAACCCAATTGGGCTGGGCCATATTTGGTGAAGAAAATTCTTTCGGGAGGAGCAGTAATGCTAACGGATTTGGACGGGAACGAGTTCGTCAACCCAACAAACTTGGACCAACTGAAGCGTTACTACCCATAAGCCCTATCTCAATGTCATTTGCTAAATTTATAAAAAAAAAATCTTTTTATGAATTTTCAAAAATTTTAAGCAAGTCAATAAGCTAGGATTATTTATCCTACCGTTGCACATCTCGAATTAATAATCTTGATGTATTTCGAAAAATTGCAAAAATACTTCTGAACTACGGAAGGTTTGATTCCATTAATTTTGGATACGTAGGCAACCCCTCAAAAGGGTACAACCACTGCAATAACGAAAAGACAGGAACGATATTCACTAATATGTCTTTTTATTATGCAAAGAAAAACCGATAAACTCGGGAATTTCAAAAATACATCACAAAAAAAAAAAAAATCACACCACAAAAAAATAGTACTGATACTTAAATAATAAATTTAGGAGACTACTCGTACATTTTTCCTTTCCCCTTATCTTTCGGGTCACGTGGAGCCCGAGGCCGATGGGGCGGGGGCGAACGTTCCCTAATCACAAGGGGAATTTCTTTAGCTCGAACCCGCTTCTTCGATTTTGGGTCTTCCACCACTTGCACCGGTCCAAGCCGAGCCCTGACGGGCTCGGGAAGTCTGTCTCGAGGACCAAGTCGGTCCTTGACCGCCAGCTTCGGCCCTAGTCTCCTTTCTAAATCCGTCTGGGGGCTCACCTTCCCCAGTGCACTCTTAGTACTGGACCCTTCAGTCTGAGTCCTAGATTTTCCTTTCTGACCTGCCGGAGTAGTGTCTTCGCCAAAGAAGCTTCTATTATCTTTAGCATGTTCCCGGCGTAACAGGTCGAAGGCCTCGTCAGTCTTCAAGGCAGCTCGGGTTTTAGCTGAATTAGCTCTTGTCCATCTTACATAAGAGTCGGATACCCAGATCGAATGAGGATTTCTAGGAACGGGCCAAGTAGCTCGTGTATACCACCTTTGCATCCAGGTATCACTCATTACATCCGTCAACTGAGTAGGTTCACTCACGACTGCCTCGATTTCTTGGATTCTTTGCACCCGACCATATTGCCTAAGTATGCGATCGGGAAAGAGGTGAATTGTCTGTCTAAAAGATAGGATTACTTGATATCTATCCCTATCTCGAGACTCCAAACCGGTCCAAACATAAATCGGCCACCATGGGACGGTCCAGCGGATCAGTAGGCCTCCATGGAAGGATAGCACCTCGTCCCAATATTTTTGGGTATTGAAGCGAGAAAAGGCAATAGTTCGTCTCCTCATCATTACTTGCCTGGGTTGATACCGGTTCACGTCTAGGGGAGGATCCAAGATCGATAGCCTCTCGAACAGCCACAGCTGAAAACCCCACAAAAATCAAAAACGCGAAAAAACGTGAAAACCGAGAAAACCGCAGAAACCGGGAAAATCGGGAAGAAACCGCAGAAATTTAAAAAATAAAAAAATGGTATACTTGTAAAAGACGGGTACTCCCGGTCAGCCGGACTGACGGATCCCTCTTACGATTATCCAAACCCTGGATAATCTCTCCTGTGATCAACCAAGCCGGGTTGTGCTCCGTTTCCATTAAATCAGCCACAGTGAAAAGTCTAACATGGCCCATGCAAGATAATAAATCCATATAACCTTCGAAGGCATAGACATGGAGCATGCAAAAAGTAAAGGCTCTACGGCTGTGGACCGGCCTGACCCGGACGTCATCTGAGTTCATAAATTTTTCAGCTAGATCGATCAAGGAAACGGTATCTCCTTCCAGCATACGGGATACCTCCATGTGAGAAAGCCCTAAAAATTCCCATAACTTCCTCCTTGGGTCAGAAATCGAAAAAGGGATAGCAGGACGAAGTATGGGATTCCATCCTCCTGCAGCAGCAATTTCCTCAGGGATAGGGCAGATTCCGCCTCGAGAAAAGCCAAATACATGATAAGTATCGTCCCAATAGGATAGGCAAGCATCCAAGAAGTGACGATCTACTTGCATCTGAAGGATCACGAACAATTGGGTAACGCCATTCTGATTTAGGATGGCCCTATCAGCATCTCTGAAATATTTGGACCACTCATGCAGCATTCCAACTAATCGGTCGATTCCCATAATTGGATTTCTAAAAGAAAGAATAAATTTCTCAAGGCTTTTTCTTTCTTTGCAGGAATTGTGGGAATTATGAGAATTTATGAAGCAAGGAGGGGTATTTATAGCATAAACCCAAATTCTCCTCCTCACCTTAGGATTCCCAATCCTAGAGTATTTAGCATACGATCGTTATCCTAAGGCTTAGCTAAGTCATCCCGAGCATTCCTATTCCTTTTCAGAGTCAAAAATTCTCTAATTTTCAAAGACTCCTACAAACTCAAAAATTCAAACCTTTTCTCAAAATTTTTACTTCCCAACGGGAGTCATTTTTCCTACAAACGTTACGTGCAAAACTTTGCTACTTTGCATAAATATGTACAGGACGGCTCAAGCAGGACCGTGCAACTCACATAACTCCCCAGCGGCATTTAGCAAGATGAGCCCATATATATAGGCCCATTTTAAGTCTTATATGACGAGTTCAAACGCCCACGGAGTTATCATCAGCTCAGGTACATTTCTAGTCTGTGGCTGGCGAGCCCTTTACGCAGGTCTAATGGACTTTAAACGACCCGACCGGAAGCTACCAGGTTTTAATCTTTGATTGACCTGGTGGCTACTCTGACTTTTGCACTGTCCAAGCCTCAGTCAGAGTGGGGGCTCTGTAGACACCCACATTTTGACCGCCAGGTGTCTATAGCAGTTTCCGACAAACACCCGATGATGATCGGACGCAAACGTGCTTTAACGTACTCGGAAATGGGCTCGAAATCATGGATATTTAGCTTGGGCTTTTTACGGAGTACAAATTTCACAAAACCAACCTCAAATTCAAGCCTAGTGGGTCGTTTCGAGTCAAATAAGACTAATTTGGGTCGAATCCGACACCAGGGGTAAAACCGTCTTTTAACGACCGAGTCAAAACCTGGTCAAAGATATTTCCCGAGACTCGTGAGTCAACTGTGACACCTCACACGGTTGGTTCAGACTCCAACTCTACAAAAATCAGTTGCACAAAGTATTAAACAATTTCGGTTAAGGTAGAATTCGATCTCAAGTAGGAATTCCATCCGAAAACCGAATCAAGTATTCAACCGAACGTAGGATACTCGGCCGAGTGGCCTGATTTCGGCCGACCTCCCCTTCCCAAACCGGGATTCCCTTTCTTCTTTGCCAAGTAACGGAATTCTCGTTCCTCACAAACTCTTACATTTCCTATCCCGGTTGGTATTTCTTGTCGTACAAGCAAGGCTACCTCTACCCCTATAAATAGGACCCTTTGCACACAATAGAGACACACACGAAACATTCACGAATACTCACGACGATATATACATAATTCCTGAGAAATATCAACCTCTTTTACAAAGCATCAACTTTAGCATCGAGAAACCGATAGTACATCCAAAACCCGAAGGAAACCGGCCCCGATACCCGACACCCTTCACACGTCTCACGTCCCACCGAAGCCAAACCACCATAACCCATCGACGTTAAACTCGACGCTCTTGTGCCCAAGCCACGTTCCGACGAGCCCCGATCCGAGTAAACCGAAGCATGTAGGTTGAGGGTGTACCAAACCCAATTCTCCTCTTCTCCTCCTCGTCCTTTTTTATGGGTCGTGTGTCGTTTTCTTACGGGTCGCTCATCACATTTTTTTTATACCTAATATCGATATTACTAAAAACTATTTTCGTATAACAAACGTTCTTAAAATACGATACCGATTCTCTAATCGAATATCATATCTAACAAGAACAAAATTAACTAAATTCTCGTTGATGCTAAATCGTCACATCTTTTTAAACAAAATTCGACGATTTTATACGCGAAGAGAATTAACATCTTTTTCGTTCAAAATTCTTTTTTTTTTTACTTTTCGTTCAAAACAATCTTTTTTCAAAACCTTTTCTAAATTCATTCCGAATATTCGATATCGATTTCATAATCGAATATCGGATACGACGAATATCGAAAGCATAAATCGAGTATAAATTAATTCGTATTTGTACGCGATTTATCAAAAAATTTCGAACAATAAGCGCGATCGGGAAAGACCCGCACGCGAGTCGCGCCCATCCCAGGCGACTCGCGCACGGGCCTGAAACCCGAATCTTTTTTTAGCTTTTTCGCTCGTTTTTTTATTTATTCTACGAAACGATTTCTCAAAATTTGCATCTTTTCTAAAACTATTCCGAATATTTGATATTGATTTCAAGGTCGACTATCAAATATAACGAATATCAAAAATATTAAGTCGAGTACGAATTATGCAATATTCGTACGCGGTTTAATAAAAAACATCGAACTTTCAAAAACCGACCTCGAAACAGGCCGGGGCGCGAGTCGCGCGCACCCCGGGCGAGTCGCGGGCAACGCTGGAAACGCGACCCGTTTTCTCCTTTTTCATTATTTTTCGAACATCGTTTTTTATACAAAACAGCGTCTTTTTAACAATATTTTTCAGATTTCGATTAATATTTTCTCTATCTTGCATATTCATCATATTTGCTATATTATTTTTTCACAAGTTGATACTAACTCGTTTGTTCATCTTGTAGCAAATTCATTCTTTTTCATCGTTTGTTTTATTATACTAAAACGAATCTCACATGCTAAATTAAACTTTGACGTTAACTTTTCATGCATTAAACCGACTTAGCAACCCGTTCAATTCCTCACATGCTTAGGAAAACAATGTTTGCATATCATTCATCGTATTACTAACGCGCGTATTAAAAAATCATTCGATATCCTAGTAGAGGCCGCTAATGTGCGGGCGGGGTTGGGTGTTCTTAGTGAACTTCCCAACACGTACCCTCACCCCTTACTCAGAACCGTGGTTTCCGGATGTCCGAAACCATTGGCAACGAGAGTCATTCAATATACGATAAACCGATCAAGTCGGCATCGGTATCGAACTGCAAAGGGACGAGCCCAATAAACTCTGACATCGGAAATGGGCCGTATTTTGTATACGGCCCACTACGACATAGAGTGGGCTCGAACGGTTCCGAATAACCATAAAATTCGGTGGCGACTCCAACTTCGATTTAAATTTCAATTTGACCATCTCATATGGAGATTCATTCGCCTCCCCAAACCCGCGCGTGGGCGCGTCCGAGTGGACCTATGTCATGTCCACACCCAGATTATGCAACATCCGGTCAATGTTAACCGTGAAGTAGGGTCGGAAAAGATGTTCTTCTTCAATGGTCCCTACGAAGTCGAATCCTCAGAGATCGGTGCGGCCCAAGGTGTTGCAGTTAGCCACAGTCGTAGGCGTGGCTTCTAGAGTGATGACGGTGTCGTGCAAAGGTAGCTTGATTTTCCGATGCAGGGTGGAGGATACAGCCCTGGTCGCGTGGATCCAAGGTCTTCCTAAAAGAAGGTTGAAGGAAGAAGTCACGTCGATCACTTAAAATTCCAGCTCCTTCTCTATCGGGCCTGTTATGATAGTAAGTTTTGTGGCTCCAGCTACTGACTTTGGACTTCCGTCAAAAGCCTGAATGGTTTGAGCTATGGGAATGTAGTCGGCCTCGGTAATGCCGAGGGCTTTGGCGGTCCTCAAGGGGAGGACATTGACTGCGGACCCGTCGTCGATTAGGGTCATGGGCAGGTACTTTACACGGCAGATGACCGTAATGTAGAGGGCCATGTTGTGGGCTGGCCCAAATGGCGGTAGATCAGCATTGGAGAAGGTAATAAGTGGGCCTTCTTCTTTAGCTTTCCCCTTTAGGTGGAGCAGAACCGTGGCTGCCATTTCAGCTGGAGTAGCCATGGAGTCGATTTTGACTTGATCAAGGGCCTTAGTGTGTGCCTCTCGATGTTCTTGTGAGCTGACTAGGAGTTACCATATAGAGAGGTCAACTCGAGTCCTGCTCAGCTGTTTTACAAGAGCCTTTTCAGTAGTTGGCTCTTCCGGGGCGGGCTCCACCCTAGATGGCTCGGCGATGATGAGGGCTTGACTATTGGCTAAGACCTTGGACTTAACCTTCTGGATCTCCTCGGATGTGATGAGGACAGCTTCCCCCTTGGTGAGATAGACATCGTCTTCGTCGTCGCACCAGATCCCATTTATTTGCGGGGCAAATGGAGAAATGAGGTGTGAGCAATCTACTATTTCCCCGGAGAAAATGGCGTGGGTGGCCAGCGGATTATCCTTGTTGTTGGGTTTGCCTCCCGGTAAAGGGATCTTGCCACTTTCGATGAGATCTTGGATAAGGTGCTTTAGCTTCCAGCATTTCTCGGTATCGTGTCCCTTACCACGATGGTATTGACAGTAGGCCTGGATGTCGTAGGCCTTGGAGCGACGCTCGACCGGGAGTTCAGGTGTAGGGCCTATCGGGGTGATCAGGCCTTTTGACAATAGCCTCTGCAGGGCATTTTCATAGGTGGTGCTTATGTCTGTGAATACCCGGGGTGTGGTATTCTTCTTGGACGGGGTATCAAGTAGATTGACCTCGTCGAAAATGCTACGAGTGGCAGCAGTAGATGCGGGCTTGCTTGTTGATGAGCTGGCCCCTTGGTATCCCTTGGCGGAGGCCTTAGTGAGGCTTTCCAACCTAAGATCATCTTTGATTCTCGTCCCCATCTCAGTCAGGACCGCGAAACTAGGTATGATGGCGTACCGGAGGTGGATCTGGTAAGCGGGAAGGAGGTTCTTGACGAAGGTTTCAACCAGCACTTTTTCACTGGGCTTATCGACCAGTTTGACGCTTTCAGCCCTCCAGCGTTGAAGGTATTTCGTGAATCCTTCCTTAGGTTCCTGGGCCATTATTTCTAGGGTGCGCATAGTGGTCTGGATTTCATCATTATCCGCATAGTTTCGTGCGAATTCCATTGCAACATCGTCCCAAGTTTTGTATTTCTTGGGATCAAGCCTGTAGTACCAGGCTTTTGGGTGCTTCTCTAGAGAGGAGGCAAAAAGGTGCTTGAACATGGTCGATTTGACCCCCTTAACAGCCATAAAATCCTTGAAGGCCCGGATATGGAGTACCGGGTCTTCAGTCCCGTCAAACATTGGTAGGCCCGTTTAGTTGAGATTAGCGGGCAGTTCATCGGTCAAGGGTGAATAGGATCGGGCATTTTCCGTGAGGATGGTGTTCCTGGTGGTCGAGTGGACTTGTTCTTGAAGTTTTTGGACCGCGCCGGCCAATGCGGCCAAAGGTCCGTCATCTTCGATCGAAGCATTGGGGGTTCCTTGTTCCACGGCACTCACCCGGGTGACGATGGCAATCTGGTCCTCCCTCATTTGTCTCAATTGGTCTTGGATCTTGGTCAATGAAGCTGTCAACTCATCAATGGCTTCTTTCGTCATGGCTCGGGTGTGGGGTGGCCTGTCTGTAAGGGCACCGCGTAATCAGTAACTGACCCAGATCTTAGAATCAAAGAATACATCCCGAGCAAGGAAAAGACTAGACGAGAAAAAGACCGAAAACCGACTTCTAGACGGATGACCCGTGGACGGTGGGCCTTCCTTAGGATTTGGCAAAGTGGGCCTAGTCCTGTTCGAAGGAAGGTCCACGTGAGAATTCCCCAGACTTTGAACTCGAATGTGTAAACGGGCTTCCCTTTGCAGGAGTTTGTCCTACGAAGGTGGGCCATGCCTCGACATAATAAGGCAGACTGGGATAGGGAGGAAATCCGTGATGTAAGATCGACGGAGTTTCGACGCTATAGACTCTTACAACCTATGACAAGACCCGACACAGCTAAATACGGGAAGTCCTAAGAAGAAGAGGGCTTTGAAAAGGGAATTTGGATTTGAAAACCGAGCAAAGTTGGGTAGGATGGTCCGATTTTTTTTTTTTTAAAATCGAGAAAAAGGTTATCGGGCCGAGATTTCGGGTTTTTTTAAGATGTTTGAAAAGCATACCGGCTAAAAATAGGCTATTTCGAGTCAAAATCATAAGTCCTAAATTCGGTAGCTTTCCGGGTTTTGAAAAAGTGGATAAGTTTAGAAAAGATGCAAATTTTTGAAAATGACGGTTTTTGAAAAGACGATAAATGGATCAAGCAACACGTAGTCACGGAAGCAGTATAATGACACCGTGTATGCTCCTAATCTAAGTCTCGGTCGGTCGAATAGGGTCTATACCAACGACGATCGCTTTCTCGCAAATCAGGACGGACTTCCTAAGCCGAGTTGGTCTTAGAACCTGCCGTAAAACCCATGCGAGTTCCGTCATCGAAGTCTTTAGTACACCCATTTAGGAATGCACCGTGGTATAGTGGGACGTCGGTCACAAGTAACCGGCCCGGGAAAAATTTGGGTTATGCATGAACCATTGAACTAAAACGTGTACATTACTAATCTAACGATTTCTTTTCGAGTCTCACCCTGAGGATGCCGATGGTAAGTGACACATCAGTTAATCCCCAGCGGAGTCGCCAAATTGTGGACATGATATAGGTCCACCCCGACGGGGCCACGCGCGGGTTTGGGGAGGCGAATGAATCTCCATATGAGATGGGTCGAATTGAATTTTAAATCAAAGTAGGAGTCGCCACCGAACTTTGTGGGAGTTCGGGCTCGTTCGAACCCACTCTATGTCGTAGTGGGCCGTGTACAAAATACGGCCCATTTCCGATGTCAGAGTTTATCGGGTTCGTCTATTAGCATTTGATACCGATACCGACATTATCGGATATCGTGTATTGAATGACTCTCGTTGCCAATGGATTCAGACATCCGGAAACCATGGTTCTGAGTAAGGGGTGAGGGTACGTGTTGGGAAGTTCACTAAGAACACCCAACCCCGCCCGCACTTAGCGGCCTTTACTAAGATATCGTTCGTTTTTGGTGTACACGTGTTAGTTCGATAGTGGAATGATATGCAAACATTATTTTCCCTAAGTATGTGAGAAAAATTAAATGGGTTGCTCAGTCATTTAATGCATGTTAAACTAATAACGTCAAAGTTATTTTAGCATGTGAAGTTCGTTTTAGTCTAATAAAACAATAGAAATAAAATAAACTGCTACAAACACGAGAAAACGAGTTAGTAACGATTGAATAAATCGAATAAAGATGCAAATACGATAACATGTCATGATTTTGAAAAAGGTTTATGACACGTGATGGATTAACACCTGTTGACCGAGGTCAAAAAAAGTATTTATCGAAATCTGAAAATATACCGAGAAAACCGATGTTTTATGTGAGAAAGCGATGCTCGAAAAATAATAAAAAATGAAAACTGTGCCGCTTATTCCCGAGGGTCGCGCGACTCGCCTGGGACGCCGGCGGGTCGCGTGATAGGCTGCCTCGGGACTGATTTTCGAACAATCGATAGTTTTATTAAACCGCGTACGAATATTACATAATTCGCACTCAACTTAATTTAGCGATATTCGTTATATTCGATATTCGATTATGAAATCGATATCGGATATTCGGAATAGTCTTTCTTAAAAAAACTAATTTTGTAAATCGTAAAAGCGATGTTTTTAAAAAAAGACGAGGAAAGAAAACTCGATTTCCAGGCACTCGCGCGAGTCGCGCGCCCTCTTAGGCGACTCGCGCGAGAGTCTGTCCCGGGTTTTTTATTTTTCGAAAATTGTCGGTTTTTATAAATCGCGTACAAATATGGATTGATTTATACTCGATTCATATTCTCGATATTCGTCGTATTCGATATTCGATTATGAAATCGATATCGAATATTCGGAATGATTTTAGAAAAGGTTTCGAAAAAAAAGTTTGTTTTGAACGACAAAGAGGACTTTGAACGAAAAAAATGTTAATTCTCTCCGCGTTAAAATCGTCGTACTTTGGATAAAAAAAGATGTAACGATTTTTTAGCATCAACGAGATTTAATTTAGTCCTTGTTTAATACGATATTCGATTAGAGAATCGATATCGTATTTTAAGAACGTTTCGTTTTATGAAAATATTTTTGTAATATCGATACTAGAGATATGAAAAATATGCGACGAACGACCCGTAAGAAATTAGACAAACGACACGAAAAAAAAAACAAAAAAAAACGTGGAGAAAGGGGAAGAGAAAAAAGAGAGAATCGGGTTTGATTTACACCCTCAACCTACATGCTTTGTTTTCTCGGGAAGGAGCTCGTCGAAAAGTGGCTTAGACTTGGGAGCGTCGAGATGATGTGGGATGAATTCGGGGTGTCGGTTTGGTCGTGTGATGTGACGAGTTTCGGCCGGTTTGAGGGTCAGTTTTGTCGGGTTGGAGTCGTCGAGAATTGCTTAGTGTAACGAGGTTGTATGTGGGAATATTCGATGTGTAATTGATGAGGATAGTTGATGTGTATAGTTCGTAAAAATCTCGTATATTGTGTTGAATGGAGGGTCCTATTTATAGGCGAAGAGGTTTAGGAGAGGTATCTTGCTTGAACAACAAGAAATACCGATTAGATAGGAAATGTAAGAGTTCGAAGGGGAGCGAGAGTCTCGTTTCTTGGTGAAGAAGCCGAGCATCTCGGCTGTTTGGCTGCTTTGGCCGAGTGCTTGACACTCGGTCGGTAATTGCTTTAGTTTTCGGATAGAATTCCACTTGAGATCAAATTCTATCCTCGAATGGATTTGTTTAATATTTTCGAGGCTGATTTTTGTAGCGTTTGAGTCCAAACCGGACGTGTAGTGTCACGGCTGGTCCGTGTGACTCGGGAAAAACATCTTTGACCGGGTTTCGACTCGGTCGCTAAAAGACGGTTTTGCCCCTGGTGCCGGATTCGACCCAAATTAGTCTTATTTGACTTGAAACGACCTACCGGGCCTGGATTTGAGGTTGGTTTTGTAAGATTTGTACTTCGTAATAAGCCTAAACCAAATGTCCATGATTACGAGCCCATATCCGAGTCCATCAAAGCACGTTTGCGTCCAATCATCATCGGGTGTTTGGCGGGAACTATTATAGACACCTGGCGGTCAAATGTGGGTGTCTACAGTGGTGACCTACGAAAAAACGGGTTGGATGGGTCGGGTTTACGAGTCAAGTCAAGTCATTCAACTCAAGAGTACAACTTTAGTCTTGTAGACACCCGCATTTTGACTGCCAGGTGTCTATGGCAGTTTCCAAACAACACCCGATGATGATCGGACGCTAACGTGCTTCTATGCGCTCGGATACGGGCTCAAATCCATTAATCGCTGGCTAACACACTTACAGAGTACAAATCTCACAAAATCAACCTCGAATCCAGGCCCAGCGGACCGTTCCGAGCCAAACAAGACTAATTTGGGCCAAAACCGACACCGGAATTAAAACCTACTTTTTGCGATTGGGTCAACCCTGGTCAAGGTCGTTTCCGAGACATACAAAACAACCATTCACAACATCAAAAGTCCAACTCAAGAAGCAAAACCAACAGTCCATCTTCAGACGGGCCATCAGGTCAAGTCCGTCAAGGCAAAACCCTAGACACCAAAGTGCATGGGCAATGCCTATATAAGCAACCCCATGCACACTCAATTTCACAACTTTACAACCCCAAAAAAACATCAAACTCAAACCCTAATTTCAACCCTAATCAAACCCTAGAAATTCTACACTAGCAAAAAAACCCTAAACCTAGTTTTAGGAATCAATCCCGAGCCACCATAACTTAACCTCCATAAAACCTCGAAGACTCTTGTGTTAAAGCCACGGTTACGAGTTCGATCCGAGACAAGAACATGTAGGTTGAGGGTGTCAAAACCCCGTTCTCTCCTTCTTCTCTTCCTCTCGTCATCTTCTTCGCTTTTTCTTACTTCTTTATTTTTTTTCTTTTTTTTTCTTTATTGCATCATAATATCGATAATAACTAATACAAAACACTAAAATACTTATCGATTTGTGTCGAATAAGAGGGGTATCGGAATAAGGAAACACGAATATACAAGTGTACTGCACACAGCGTTGACGGTCGCTTGTTCCAATACCCCGATTATTTGATTATTGAGATAAGTTAACTTAAACAATTTTTTTTTATTTCGTTTGCATCATTATCATTA
This sequence comes from Agrostemma githago, assembly GCA_958450325.1. Taxonomy (NCBI): domain Eukaryota; kingdom Viridiplantae; phylum Streptophyta; class Magnoliopsida; order Caryophyllales; family Caryophyllaceae; genus Agrostemma; species Agrostemma githago. Next base: position 77,435,249 of record OY288240.1, on the reverse strand, counting down.
GTCGTATATTTACATTATTTTTCAAAAACAAGCATTATATTTAATAAGGGTCGAAACCCGTTGATGCGGATCCGACATCAAACAATTCGCAAGAATTAATTATGATGTCGGGATGCGGAGGGAATCAAGTCGAGTTTTTTTAATTAAAGTATCGATCTATTAGATTCGATACCAATTCCATAATTGGATGTCGAATCTAATGATTTAGTCAAATAAATTAATTAACACGATTTTCGTTGATGCTAATATAGATGTCCTCTAATTCAATTGGATTAATTACGACATTAATAAACGCGGAGAAAATTTATATCGTGCTAGTTAATTTAAAACGACTTACATTATTTTCTTTATTTTTTCACTCTAGTATTCCATATCGATTCCATAATCGGATATGGGATATGACGAGCATCAAAATTAAAATCGAGTATAAATTATTCCAAGTATTTAATATCGATTTCATAATCGAATATTGAATACGACGAATATCGAAAATATTAAGTCGAGTGCAAATTACGCAATATTTGTACGCGATTTAATAAAATCATCAATTTTCCGAAGAAAACAATTTCGCTCGTTTTTATTATTATTCTTCGAACATCACTTTTTTTAGACAAAACATTTTTTTTAGATCTCGATATTTTTTTTTTCCTTGACCTCGGTCAAAACGTGTTAATCCATCATGTGACCTACTATTCTTTCCAAAATCATGCATTCATCACATCTATATCTTTATTCAATTTATTACTCGTTACATCGTTACTAACGGTTTGATTGTTTCCTTTGTCGATTTTTGTCGTTTATTTTATTTTACTAAAATGAACCCACATGCTAAAATTCCACTTTGACGTAGAATTAATTGCATTAAATCGACATAGAAACACTTTTCAATTCCATTCACATGTTTAGGGAAAATAATCTTTGCATATCTTTTTCCCGTTCAACTAACGCGCGTATTGGAAAGTCATTCGAATTCTTAGTAGAGGCCGCTAATGTGCGGGCGGGGTTGGGTGTTCTTTGTGGGCTTCCCAACACGTACCCTCACCCCTTACTTAGAACCTCGGTTTCCGGATGCCCGAAACCGTTGGCGCACGAGAGTCATTCAATACACAATATTCGATAATGTCGGTATTGGTATCAAATGCAAAGGGACGAGCCCAATAAACTCTGACATCGGAAATGGGCCGTATTTTGTATACGGACCACTACGACATAGAGTGGGCTCGAATGGTTCCGAATAACCACAAAATTCGGTGGCGACTCCACATAGACCTAAATTTCAATTCGATCCGTTTCATATGGAGATTCATTCGCCTACCCAAACCCGCGCGTGGCCGCGTCGGGGTGGACCTATGTCATGTCCACAAGTCTCACAATATATAAGCAAGTAATCTACTAAGAGCGTTAGATAATTTGTAGAGTCTAGCAATCCTATAAAATACTCTAGAGGGAGAGTGAACAGGGTATTTATGTCCTTTTTTAAAATTTTAACGATGTATTACACCTAAACCTTATTATGAAAGGTATAGTGTAATATTACGTATTTAGTACGGCTAATTAAATGAAGTCACGATTTATTTGCTATTATACTTACTACTAAAAACTATAAGTATAAGAAATAGCAAAGATAATTAAAATGTGTAAAGTAAATAACACGAGCAATTTTAACGTGGTTCGGCCCAATTGAAAAGTCTACGTCCACCGGTGTCTTTATTTATAAAAGTACCTTCTCCGGATTACCTTACAAATAAATGCTCTCACGATTAACTCTAATCGTGATAGTGAGAGTGATGTGAAGCACTCGATTTGAGAGATGTTAAGCTCTCGGTTTGTGGGATGTTAGGCCCACGACTGTGAAGGATGTTAAGCTTTCGGTGAGAGGGATGTGAAGCCCTCGGTGGTTGAACGATGTGAAGCGTTCAAGGTGTGAACGAGATTAATCGTTCGATTGAGCAAACCACTACTCGACCCGTATACTTTACTGTACTTCTAGTTTACAATATTTTACTAGTTAATATTATAATTCAATTACCTAGAGAGAATAGAGAAACTATATGACTTTTTTTTGTATAAACAATAAAACACAATTTAAATAGCCAAGACTTTTTCGAAACTTTTTGCAAAAACCTTTTTAAATAGAAATGTAGTGACCTTTTGCAAAATGAAGAGTTTTTGATAGTAAAAGTCGTACTTTACCAAGAGGTAGAGGTGGATATATATATCCGCAAAAGTGAATAATTTTATCAAATAAAATAAAATCATTTGATGGAAAATTTCCTTTTGAGATATAGTTAATTGGTATGTGGAGATTTCAAGAGATCAAAGAGATATCAATTAGATCAATTTAATAAAGTTTCCTTATTTTAAATGATTCATTTATATTTTACAAAGTAAAATATCTTCGAGGATCATTTTGGAGACTTTGTTATTTTGGTAATTGAATCTGCCGAAATCTAAAAGGATATTTTAAAAACTCATTTATAAAATCTCTTTGTAAGTCTTGGCTCGTGTTTACTTGCTTAAAGACGCGAGATTAATATAACCTTGTCATATAATTTCCTTGTTCCCTTTACATTTAGATCCTAGACTTCACTTCCTCGTGTTTCTTCCTCCGTCTTAAATGAAGCCTTCTTGAATCATGTCTTTGTCTTGTAATACTGAAAAACATATTTGCAAACTACCAAGTAATACTCATGACACTTATCTTGACATAATCAAAACCAATCTATATATATATATATATATATATATATAGAGAGAGAGAGAGAGAGAGAGTAGGGCTCTTATGAGTCCTTCTCTATATATGAGTCCATAAGTCCTCATCTCATCCATTGAATGAGATGAGGATGGAAGGACAGGATTCATTCTACAATTTGCATTAAAAAAAAAAAGAAAAAAAGAAAAAGAAGGGAGATACTGCTTTCTAAAATAACTCCCATAATTTTAGGAAACAATAATATCCCATTCATTCACCCATTCATTCACCTATTCATTCACCCATTCATTCATTCACGTTACCACATTCATCAAACCTAAAAAAAACGCTTCCAACATCATCACGTTCATCCATCCATTCATTCAAAATCTGTGCTCGACATCACGTTACTATAGATTCAATGATCGCGAGATGATCATCAACTGTTGATAAGCAATTCGTGGAGTACAACAATGGTGAGTTTCGATATTACTTTCATGTTTTGCGTCAATTTTATTCATTTCATTCATCATATATTCATATAAACGATTCATTGCTCTTGTGTTAGTATAGATTGCAGATTGTTAGGTTTATTATTTAGGTTTTTTTTCATAATCTTCACTGATCATTATTTAGGTTTTTCATAATCTTCATCATTGTATGAGTTAAAGTAACATAGTTTATGGATTATGGCAGTAACATAGTAACATACGTACAATGACAGTAGATAAATGATGATTTTTTGGTGAAGATGAAAAAAAACTTAATTTTGAAGAAACTTGTTGTGTGAGAGAGAGAGGGGCAATTAAAAGATTGATATGAGAGAGAAGATTTGCATTGAGATAATTAAGGAAGGGAGAGAAATGATATATTTACCAAGATTTGTTAGTTATTTCCTTATTTCACCTCAAGCAATCACAACCATCCATCTTCCACTTGATCAATGGTCCAAGATTGGACTCATGGACTCAATATATATAGGAGGACTCACTTGATCCTTCCTCTATATATATATGTATATATGTGTGTGTGTGTGTGTAGAGATAGGTTCTAATGAGTCCATATATATGTGTTGAGTCCCTAAGTCCTCATCCCATCCGTTGAATGGGAGGTGGATGAAGGGACGAGATTAATCACTATATTATTAAAAAAAAAAGATATTGCTTCCAACAAAATAGGAAGGTTAATATCATTCAGTAACGTATCATTCACATTCAGCGTTCATTACTTTCTTCATCAATTTCTCGTTCATCGATTCATTCAATCAATCACTCTCTCGTTCATTACTTTCTTCATCGATCTTCATCGTTCTCTCGTTCATCAATTCAGTTTCCATTACTTTCTTCATCGTTCTTCATTGTTAAGTGCTATTTTTAGCACTATTTGTGAGTATATATCGTCATATTTATAGTGTTTGAGAGTGGATTTTGGACGATATAGTGATATTTGAGTGATTTCCGATGATCTCACATGATTTGATTATATATGTGATTTTTGATGACGCTTCTAGCTATTTTGAAGAGCCGAGAAATTCATGTATTATGCCCGGATTATAGTGGTGGTATACATGTCAAATGCCGGGTTATATCGAGGATTGAATGAAGAAAAAAGAGAAGAAAATCAAAGGAAAAGCAAAGAAGAAAGAATTGAGAGTTTTAAAGTGCCGCTACTAGCGGATGACGAAGAGCAAAACTGCCGCTAGTAGAGGCTTCATCAGAATTCATGCAATTTGTGAAGCTTCCAGAGTGCCGCTAGTAGCGAAATGTGCCGCTACTAGCGAATAGCTACCCGTCAATGACTCTTGATCTTCCTCTATTCTATCCTACTTATATGTGATTACTATTATTATTAGAACATCCATATCATTTCTAGACTAGATACATAAAACTTATGCAATTTTATTAGATTTATGCAAATTTAGTTTGATTGTTCAAGACCTTGAAGAAACGATCGTTCATCATTTTGATCATCAATCAACAATAAGTTTTTCTAATTCTCTACTTTTTATTTTATTTGTTGATTGTTATTGTGATGATGAATTGTGAGTAGTTCTTTTATCTAGGGCTCGGTGAGCCGATAATATGGGTTATTGATGCTTTGATTTTAATTTAATCGCGCTTTGTTGAATTATCGAATTGGGTTTGTTTCGGTTGTGCTTAATAATTGATTGATTAGTTTGAATTGCTAGGTTTGAGTCTAGATTATCATTACAATGAAAGTTGGATGTTTTCATATGAATCATACCTAAAAGTTTGTATCTTTGTCGATTAATTTCTACTCAATTTCAATTACGACGAGAGTCAGGTTTTAATTTAGAGAACCGAAACAAGATTTGAACTTTCACATGAGAATAGTGAATTGGAATAATTGGGACATGTTAGTATCGATTCTTAATGCATCTAGCTTTGTTATTCATGCCATGAGAATAGGATTTGTAACATGCTAGATAGGCTTTTTATGTCTCGACGGAGAATTTAAAGTATTGACTAAAATTGGAATGCTAGTCTCACCCAAGACGGTAATTTGACAAAGTTGTGCTACTTTTTTATTGCATCGATAATCCATGTTAATGGTGAACCATTGCCCTAGGTCTTTTTATTATTGATTTCATCTCGATTTATCACATCTAGTTTGTTAAAATTAGTTATACAATCAACACCTTCTTTATTCGACGTAGATAACATATAGTCAGAATTAGCTAGTACTTAATCATTCACCTCCTTGAGATCGACCCGTATGCTACAATACCCGTACGCTTGCGGTACTACAAAATAAAACGTAACAAGTTTTTGGCGCCGTTGCCGGGGAGGTAATGGATTGATATTAGCTTAGTTTTTTGATTTGTTAGACTACGTTATTTTTCTTTAATTATGTTTTATCTCGGTTTTCCACAATATGAAGATGAAGAATTTTGGGCTTACCTTGATCGACTTAAGCGATATCTTGTCTCACTGGATGGTCATGGCTTTAGCGACAAAGAGCTATGTCTAACAATAGAGAAAGGCATCAACAGTTGTACACAATCAATGCTTAACTTTTCTAATGGAAATTTTCTTTCCAGGTCTGATGATGAAGCATTGAAATTCTATGACTGGCTATCTTGTGACGGTTGTAAGCCAAATTTCTCTTTTTCTTTGTGTGTTAAAGACAATATTTATGTGGAAACTAGTGATAATTGTGAGCTTGTAAATAATAGTATTGAGCATGATAGGAGCGTGAGTGAAATTCACCATCCTATTGAAGGGTTTTTGGCTGAGGAGGAAGTTAAGGATTGTGATTGGGAGGAATTTGTTCCTCACAACCATTCTAATATCACTCTTTATGGTTGTACTTCATATCCATCTTTCAAATATAATCCCCTTAATATGGTTCCATCTTTTCCTCTCCTTTATCCTCCACCTTGTCTAAGCTCATTACCCTCTTATAATTCCATAAGTATGAAAGTGTTTGCTTGGTGTCGATCACCTTCTCTTTGTGATAGTTTTGGAACAGATAAAGGTAGGCCTCCTGAAATTTCTAAAATGATTATTAATAATATTTCGCCTTTACTTTGTGATATTGAGGATGATGTTTCATCCTCCAAATCTCATCCTACAAAATTTGATGGACTTAAGACTCTAACATGGATAGATGTGTTTATGCATGATAATAGTTCCTCAAAAATGTATGATAAGTTCCTAAGATCTTTTGGTTGGGTCTTAGTATATTGTTTAACATGTTGTTATTCACAGCTATCTAAGTCGCATTCACAGGTTTATGATCGACTTCTAAGAGCTTTGACTGCATCTTCTTAAGAATTACACTACAAAAGCATGCATCAAGCTAATGATGTTAAACAAGCGCTTCTTGGGAGGCAACCCAAGTTACGTATGTATTTTTTTTTTCCATTTTATTTATGTAAAGAAAAAAAAAGAAAAAAAAAAGAAAAAAAAGAAAAGAAAAAGGGAAAAGAAAAAAAAAGGGAAAAAATTGTGAAGGTGCAGGGAAACTGCAATGGCTTATTTGTGGGCATTGATGCCCAAAGCTTCGATGGTGCCTGATTGGGTTGACCTATTTGTATCGAGCTGCCTTAAGTGTAGGAAGAATGTTAAGGGAAAAATTAGCATGGGTGACATGGTCACATTGTTACTTACCCATTTGAAAGTCACTATTCCTAGCACAGTTACACCGGTGACGGGAGGTCACTTGCTCGATTTTGATACATTGGAGCGTACATTTATGCTTCAAGATTCGGTGGCCCGTGGTTATTTTTTATGGCGACGTGGTCCGAAAGCTTCACCTTACTTACGATTGCCTCGTTCTACGGAGCAATCTATTCCTACCGGGCCAAGGACCATCGATTTATATATACCACGTGACCCACTTATTCTCTTGGAGCCGGGTGACAAAAGGGTAGCGAAGCGAGTTCTAGAAAATGATGATGAGATGTCAAATGATGATGATGCTATGGATGGTAGTGATGATGGAAATGCAACTGAGAGACCTTCTCCCTCATTCACACATGCCTCTTCTTCTTCTAGGGAGTCCGATATGTGGAGGTTAGAGGTCGATGATTGGCGAGCGGAACAAGGGTTAGCTATGCGGGAAATCCTAGAGTTGTGTCGAGGTTTCGACAAGTTTTTATCGGCTAGGCATCCTAACACATACACTCCCCCTTCGGAGCAATTTTATGCAGAGTTGGCGGCTGAGAGGAGCGATATTAATAGTCGTCGGGAGGCACGTAGTGGCTCTCGCCGATCTTCTGGAAACTCCTCTGATTCTTCTTGATAGGTGATTTGTCCCCTCTTTCCTATTTTTATTTTTGTCTTTGTCGCATTGAGGACATTGCTCGATTCAAGCATGGGGGAGGGACATTTCACTTGTGTATATATTTATTTTCTCAAAAAAAAAAAAAAAAAGAAAGAAAGAAAAAAAAATGAATAAAATCCCGCTAAGTCGAAAACCCGAAAGGGCGACTTAGGCAAAAAAAAAATGGGAGGCCTCGCTAGAATGAAAATCTGCAAGGGCAGACGTTCTAGGCAACATTGAGGTTGTGAGTGGAAAAAGTGAGCTCAATAAAAAAATAAAAAAAAAAAAAAAAAAAAAAAAAGGTTGAAAACCCGGAAGGGCGGCCTAGGCAAAATGAGGGATTGAAAAAAAAAAAAAGAAAAAAAAAAAAGAAAAAGAAGAGCCGCAAGAAAGAAAAGGGGCCATAATATCCTGTACTATGGGCAAATAGTAAACATCATGGCGGTCGTCGACATAAGAAGACGGCGTTTGGAGGTAAGGGTTAGGATTAGGATCATTTTTTGGCGTCGTAGTTTTGTGTTGGAATTGGATTGTGTGTTGGGGATCGTTGGTTGCTGTGATCCTATTTTGGTTATGATGATGTTTATTGATGTTGATATTATTGGCTTGTGGTTAGAGAGTGTTTTTGAGCTAGCATGGGGGAGTCCTACACTGACTTGACTCCTTGATTTATCTTTTGGTGTTGATCATGCTAAGCTGGACGATTTCGGAGTAGGTAGTGAGGGCGATATAAGAAGGAAGTTGTGAGCTAACCATTTGTGAGTGAGGGAGTTCGCTAGACCTTGCATTGATATTATCGTCTTATGCCTTTTGAGTTTACTCGAGGACGAGTAAAGGTTTAGCATGGGGGAATTTGTTAAGTGCTATTTTTAGCACTATTTGTGAGTATATATCGTCATATTTATAGTGTTTGAGAGTGGATTTTGGACGATATAGTGATATTTGAGTGATTTCCGATGATCTCACATGATTTGATTATATATGTGATTTTTGATGACGCTTCTAGCTATTTTGAAGAGCCGAGAAATTCATGTATTATGCCCGGATTATAGTGGTGGTATACATGTCAAATGCCGGGTTATATCGAGGATTGAATGAAGAAAAAAGAGAAGAAAATCAAAGGAAAAGCAAAGAAGAAAGAATTGAGAGTTTTAAAGTGCCGCTACTAGCGGATGACGAAGAGCAAAACTGCCGCTAGTAGAGGCTTCATCAGAATTCATGCAATTTGTGAAGCTTCCAGAGTGCCGCTAGTAGCGAAATGTGCCGCTACTAGCGAATAGCTACCCGTCAATGACTCTTGATCTTCCTCTATTCTATCCTACTTATATGTGATTACTATTATTATTAGAACATCCATATCATTTCTAGACTAGATACATAAAACTTATGCAATTTTATTAGATTTATGCAAATTTAGTTTGATTGTTCAAGACCTTGAAGAAACGATCGTTCATCATTTTGATCATCAATCAACAATAAGTTTTTCTAATTCTCTACTTTTTATTTTATTTGTTGATTGTTATTGTGATGATGAATTGTGAGTAGTTCTTTTATCTAGGGCTCGGTGAGCCGATAATATGGGTTATTGATGCTTTGATTTTAATTTAATCGCGCTTTGTTGAATTATCGAATTGGGTTTGTTTCGGTTGTGCTTAATAATTGATTGATTAGTTTGAATTGCTAGGTTTGAGTCTAGATTATCATTACAATGAAAGTTGGATGTTTTCATATGAATCATACCTAAAAGTTTGTATCTTTGTCGATTAATTTCTACTCAATTTCAATTACGACGAGAGTCAGGTTTTAATTTAGAGAACCGAAACAAGATTTGAACTTTCACATGAGAATAGTGAATTGGAATAATTGGGACATGTTAGTATCGATTCTTAATGCATCTAGCTTTGTTATTCATGCCATGAGAATAGGATTTGTAACATGCTAGATAGGCTTTTTATGTCTCGACGGAGAATTTAAAGTATTGACTAAAATTGGAATGCTAGTCTCACCCAAGACGCTAATTTGACAAAGTTGTGCTACTTTTTTATTGCATCGATAATCCATGTTAATGGTGAACCATTGCCCTAGGTCTTTTTATTATTGATTTCATCTCGATTTATCACATCTAGTTTGTTAAAATTAGTTATACAATCAACACCTTCTTTATTCGACGTAGATAACATATAGTCAGAATTAGCTAGTACTTAATCATTCACCTCCTTGAGATCGACCCGTATGCTACAATACCCGTACGCTTGCGGTACTACAAAATAAAACGTAACACTTCATTAATCTCTCGCTCATTCAATCATTCATTCTTTCTCCAAAACTATACAATCAAGACCACATTCAACAAGTAATCGTCTTCATCGCGCTGCATTTTTCGTTCGATCAATCCGGCTTCTACTTTTCATTCAATGGCTGATATGCAAATCGTAGCAAACACAAACGATGAGTATATACATTGTAGTTTATACTGGAATGTATATGGGAGTCATTGAGATGATACTAGATTATTAGGTTCTACTTTTCTACGCTGAACTGCATATTCATTTGCGCACACGAAAATATATTGTTTTATTTTAGTTCACATACTGTGTTACTTTAGTGTGCAGTGACTGTTATTTTAGTGACAAAGCTCTATTACTTTTATGGTCTGTTACTTTAATTCATCGATGATGTTACTTTGGTTTACAATGTCTGTTATTGTAATGCATTAGAGAGTCATGGAGATATATTAAAATGCCATATTAAAATAATAATAAAAAAAATCTTGTTTCCTATAATAGTGGGACGTGATTGCCAACAAAATAGGAAAAAGATATTGGTTTATTTTAGTTCACATACTCTGTTACTTTAGTGTTTAGTTCACATACTCTGTTACTTTAGTTTGGAGTGTCTGTTATTTTAGTGCGGAACCTTTATTACTTTTATGCTCCGTTACTTTAATTCATCGCAAATGTTACTTTGTTTCATAGCGTCTGTTATTGTAACGACATATTAAAATAATAATAATAAAATATCTTGTTTCCTATAATAGTGGGACGTGATTGCCTACAAAATAGGAAACAAATAAAAAAGAGTAACTGCCAATTTAAAGAAATATACTGCTTCACTATCGTCCACGACTTCAAATCAAAATAACCTACAAATCAAAGTACATGAGTCAACTTCATCCACAAATTATACTCTAGACACCATCTCCTTCAATCTTGTGCCATTGCGACATCTGTTTCTATGGCTGATATTCAACCTGTCAAAAAAACAAACTGTAAGTTTTTTGTTAGTAATTTATACTCTAGACACCATAGAAGCAATTTAAATGCTCCATATTATTGGATTTTACGCTCATTGTATGTAAACTGCATGTTATCACATACTTCTTAAATACGTGAATGAAATATACGTGGAGTTATTTTTGTGCACATTATTCGTTACTGTAATGCACACTAACCGTTACTGTAGAGACAGACATCTGTTACTTTATGTCTATTTTATACGCATCTTCTGTTAATTTCCTCAAGGCACTGGATTGTTTTTCAGTTGACGCGGACGCACATGAATGGTGCCGGGATGTAGGTCAGACTTTCACGCCATACGTAGGGCAGATATTCAAAGACCAGGAAGAAGCGGTAAACTTTTATAAAATCTACGCATTGGCCTGCGGGTTCGATGTGAGGAGGTACACAACGAAAAGGTGGCGGGGTGGTGAGATTAAATCAAAGCTGCTAGTATGTAACAGGCAGGGTTTTTACAAAAAAAAAGGTCAACGGAGATGCGGCATCCAAGGAGGCCACGTCGAAGGGGGAATCAGTGGAGGGGACGACAAAGGGAGTCGCTGTGGAGGAACCGAAAAGGAAAACAATGGTCCATCGTGTTGGCTGTATGGCAAGAATTAAGTTGTTCAGCAAAAGCGGTCCTTTAAAAATTGTTATTTTTAACACCGGGCACAACCACGAGCTAATTTCACCAAAAGAAAGAGAATTCCATAAGTTATCGAGAAACCTCACGAAGTACCACAAGCAAATGATCCTGAACAATTCACGGGTATGTGTTGAGTAGCTTCTTGCAGGTTCAATTATTTAACTTTTGATCACTGTGTGTTTAGTTCACTGCGGCATAGGTAATATTTGGTTATCTAATGCACATTCTATGTTACTGTGGTTCATAAACTCTGTTACTTTAATGAATGTCGTCTCTGAATTAGCAATTTCTGGTTACTCAATCAACATGTTACTTTAATGACGTCTTATTGTTACTTTAACATTTGTCATACGTTACTTTAATCAACGGATTGTTGCAGCTGAAGATCGGTGCAACGCAGACGTACAAGATGTGTAAAGAGCAGGTTGAAGGGTTCGCAAACGTAGGTGCCAGCCTGGTCGACTTCAAGAACTTTGGAAGAGATATAAAGTGCTTCATCCATGAGAGGGGCGGTCAGTTATTCATTGATCGTTTCAGGGGTATGGCGGACAATCGGAAGGGATTTTTTTTTTATTACGACCTGGATGAGGATGGTAGTTTGAGCAGGGTCTTTTGGGCTGACGTTGTTGCTAGGAGAAAATACAGGTTGTTTGGTGACGCAGTTTCGTTCGACCCAACATACAGGACGAATAAATATAAGATGATATTCACCCCATTTACCAGTGTCGATCACCACAAACGATCAGTGACTTTCGGTGGTGCTCTCATCGCACACGAGGATGAGAAATCGTTCAACTGGGTAGTGTTTGAACGGTTCCTGACGACCATGGGCGGCAAGGAGCCTGAGTACATCATCACCGATCAGGACCCTGGTATCATTGCATCGTTTGAGAAGATGTTTAAATCGGCGTGGCAACGATTTTGTATGTGGCATATAATGAATAAGGTACCCACTAAATACGGTGCCTCGCGGGCCGACTACCAGGAATTCCTGAAGAAATTGAATGCAATAGTGTGGGATGACGAGATCGATGCAACAGAATTCGACGAGCGGTGGATGGAAATAATGGAGGAACACGACGTGGGGGATGTTCAATGGTTCGAAACTACATTTTCGATTAGGAAGCAGTGGGTCATGGCGCACTGCAGGGATCTAAAGATGGGAGGCTTGCTGCGAACAACACAGAGATCGGAGCAAAAACAGTTTCTTCAAACGGTTTGAGAACCACCATGGAACGTTGGTTGAATTCTGGATGCGGTTCGAGAGCGCCATGGATCAGCAAAGGTATACCCAGAAAAAGCTTGACAGCGAGAATATACAATCTCTGCCAAAGACAACGACCCACCTCCTGATAGAACAGCACGCAGCGAGGGTGTACACCCACGTGGTGTTTGATGAATTTCAAGAGGAGGTAAAGTGTTCAGTGGGGACGTGCAGTGTGAGAGGATTTGCTGAAAGGGATGGGGTTGAAGTAACTACAGTGAGGGACGCCACAAGGGGTAAAGAATTTCTAGTCCACTACAAACAAGGTACGCAGTTGCATGCTTGCTGTCTTAATTTATACGGGATTCATGAGTTAAAGTAACGGAATGAATGTATTAGAGTAACATACCTTATAAGTTAAAGTAATGTTGTTTGTAGGTTGTTGATCCAGCACAGAATGCTTATGTCGTGAAGGATTTATGAGTTAAAGTAACAGAGTGAATGTATTAGAGTAACACACCTTATGAGTTAAAGTAATGTTGTTTGTAGGTTGTAGATCCAGCACAGAATGCTTGTGTCGTGAGGGATTTATTTATTAAAGTAACCGAATGCATGTGTTAAAGTAACAGATAGTATGTGTTAAAGTAACGCTGTTTGTGGGTTGTAGATCTGATAGTCTTAATGCTATAATAACCTCCTGCAGAAACGTCGGACGTCAAGTGCACGTGTAAATTGTTTGAGACAAGGGGAGTAATGTGTCGACACATAATTTGGATATATTCTTCGAAGGGCCTGACCAGTATACCCGATAACTACGTTGCGAGAAGGTGGTCGAGGGATGCACTGCGCAATTCTCGTGTTGTTGATGACGGTGTAGAAGGCGATGACATTGACATCATAGACGGAATAGAGATGTCTAAACTGTGTTCGGAAGTTCATGAGACAATGGGTATTCTACGGTCTGCTAATAAAGAAGATGTGGAGAACATGTGCGCTTTGATCCGCGAATTCAGAATGAAGCTTAAGCCAATTGGGGGTGGCAAGACACTGAATAAAACCCAGGAATTGGAAGAGATACTAGGATGTACGTCAACAGCAGAGATAACGATACTCCCACCGAAGATTTCCAAGACAAAAGGAAGCGGAAAGAGGTTGTTATCGAGCAAAGCGAAATCCGTTGCACTTGCAAAGAAGCCGAAGCGCATGTGCAACAATTGTAAGCAGATGGCGCACCACGACAAGAGGAATTGCCCCAATCTCTTTGCAGCACAACCGCCACCGACTGTCAAACCATCAGAATCAGAAGATGAGGACGAGGAGGATGCAGAAGATGAACCAGTATTCTGATTTGGGAAATGTGCTTCTTTAGAATAACGTAGCTTATTGTTTACAGTAACGGAATGAATGAATTACAGTAACATTTTTTAAAAGAGTTTATTAATTCAATACTTTTTAATATTCAATACAGATATTAATTCTTTGGTGAATATCATAACTAGAGTAAGTTTCGGTTACAGTAACACACATTATACATTAAAGTAATGTGCTTGATGAGTTAGAGTAACACGGAATACCATTTTTAAAGTGTTTATTGAATTGCAGATATTCATTCCTTGGATATAATGTTTTACTAGTGTACGATTCAGTTAAACTAACATACATTATTGATTAAAGTAACATGCTATATTAGTTAGAGTAACACGGAAATATCATTCTTTTAATGTTACTCTTTTTCTACTTGTTTGTGGAGTACTCAATAAAGACGGCATTACTATTTTGTTTAATTGGACATCATATGTTAAATTAAGAAACTATGATGCAGCGTGCAAGATATTAGAGTTATAGTAACACATGACATAAATTGAAGTAACAGATTACACGAGTTAGAGTAACAGAGTTTGAGGGATATAATAACACTGAAATATGACAGTGACAGCATAATTTTTCAACCTTGTACAAAACGATGTTTAGGTTATTTGTTGAACGAAAAATCCAATTAATCCAATGATTTACGGGTTACTGTTTCCGGCTCTTTCCTCGCTTATAAGTATTTAGTCCCTTAGTCTTCGCTTCTCCAATTAATTTTCGCCTAGCTGCCGCAAACTTTTTCACATCACCAATCAGCCGCTTTCGAACGTTATTCAAGTCTGCTAGGAGAAGAGTGGTTGCAAGCTGGACCACCAGGTATCTTCTGTTAACCTTCCTGCCGAGTTCTTCGTGACGGAAATCACGTCCCTCGTACAATAGCATGTGCATCAGAAGAAAAATCCCTTACTCATCCTTGCTGGTGACTTTGTCCTGCCAATCAAGCTTAATCGGGCGGAACCTGTACGACACAACTTCCCCCGCACTAGGAACTTTATAATGTTCAAGAAAATCACTCATATTCCCGACCTGAATATCATTGATGATAATAGTCAATGAAATCACTCGTTGGCGCACAAGACTGTGATTAAAAACTTATGAAATGAAGAATAAAGAGGCTCACAATTGTCTTGATGGCTGCAAAGAGAGTTGTATCTCTGATCGTTCTGTAGCGATGGTGGTCGAGGAGATCAACGGTCTTTTTCTTTCGGTTGACGACTACGCAGCAGAAGTACCCGTCAATGTTGATGGGCACAAATATCAATTCAGCGTCCAGCAGCAACGTACCACCACAATTACTCATGAAAATATGCCATTGCTCCATCAGGGCATCCGTATTCTGAGTGGACGGAGTGTCGGGATCTTCGGCAATAATCCTCATTATCGCATCCTGTAAAAAAGTTGGGATTGTGTGAAAATTTACAATCAATACAAAGTAATTAGTTTGGTGTCCTTGTGGTGCGGTGATCCTTCTGTTACATTAGCAGATAACTGACGTTACTTTAGTGAAGAAAATGTGTTACTTTAATTCATGCGATCCGTTACTTTAACCTGTATCATCTACATTATTGTTCCAACATATATGATGTTACTTTAATTCATACAATTTGTTACTTTAGTTGACATTATCTGTTACTTTAGTGTCCACTCTCTTTTCACTACACATTCTGTCAATTGATTTACATTCCATGTACTGTTACTTTAGTACATACCGTTTGTCGCAGACCAAAAAACGCCATCTTCGGAGAATTACCCGACCCGCTCCCGCTTGCGGCGAGGCTGTTCATAAGCATTGACCAGCAATCGACAACACATGACGACATGACAGTACCCGGGAGCATGGACATCACATCATCCCAGGTCATTACAGCCAACGCTGAATACTCCGCAACCATTTTGCTGTATTCAGAACACATCGGTAGGCATTGCGAACAACAGGTGAGTGCCAAGAATTAAAACAACAATATATTCACAATATGTGTAGTGTTCGTCTGATTACCTGCCGTTGTAGCTGCTGTGCTGAAATAAACAGTAGTCCACGACATTTTTTCGCAAGATGGGGAGATTGCCCAGCAGGGTCTTGTTATTTGCAAGGAACGGGCATGCCATCGCTACACTGACGTCTGCATCGCCACAGTCGATGGAGCAGCCTAAGCCGTCTCCGTTCCCCCTAGCTCGACTACCCAGAACAAATAATGGCTCTGTGGTGTCCGGTGATTTGAGCGCGGTTTCTGCAGCGGGTGTTTTTGGAGTGGATGGTGGCACGCGGCTCTTTTTAGAGGGTCTCACGTCGGGGATCAGCTCTCCTGACCTCTTTTCAGACTCACTGACGGACGCAGCAACATCTGACATGGTCTTACTGATGGCAAGGTTGTCTTTATTATTTACAAAGGAGGACACCCGCGATATCAACACGTCCCTCTCCTTGTTAATGTCACAGAGACACAAGGTCGCGGTTATTTCTGCCCTATACAGATTGTTAGCCTCGCTCGTGCCCAAGGGACAGGCGAACTCCTCCCCGGCGTACAACATCATGTGTATCATGAGGTATACGCCGCAATCATTAGCCGAGAACCCGCTGCCCTGCCATCTGAACGGGATGTTGACAAGAGGGAACGAAGAGACATCGGCCCCCTTGTTGATGCCTCGCTGAACCATATACTTACCCATTTCTTCAGCCTTCGTGATTTTAAATAAAATAAAATAAATACATATAAGAATGAGAAAATGACGAAAAAACATTTGTTTTTTGGTCGCCCTTTATAGGACGTTTTGAATATAAGAAATGTTAAAATGTATACCAAACTGAGCAGACTTACTGAGAGCCGTGCCATCCCAACGTAAGGAAGACTTTCAAACTCCCCCTCGTCGTAAGACCTATTATCAAGGTATTCAATCCGCTGTGACAAAAAATTGATACACGCGCAGCTGTAATGGTCATTGTTTTCCGACAGCACCGGAACGAATACCTGTAGGTAGGGAATGGGTATCGTGTTGGTGATTACAGTTGAGGAGGAAGCTTACAAAATATGGGATCTAAAAACAAAAAATACCATGTCAGAATCTAGATCGAGATTCCCATCATTTTCATCGAGCCATATGTTCCAGAAGTTGAACAATGCTTCGCTTAAGTCCACCAAGACACCACCCCTCCTGCTTCTCCAAATCTGGAGAGTTGTATCCTGCATGACATTTGTTGGAGTAACAGGTCGCTATCATTAGAGTAACGCATAAAGTGCATTACAGTAACACATTCATAGAATTACAGTAACACCCCATTCTGCATAAAAATGCATTATATATACTGATATGATGCCATTATATTAATATTACCAAGGTTTGTTGATGATGTTTACACTTACCATTTTGGACGAGCAAGGGAATAAATTAACTTACGTTGTGGCTGACACCGAAGAAGCAGCGTGATGTCCGCCGCGGTGCAGACTGAGCAGCTGCCAAGTGATTAATAAGTATACACCAGCTGTCGATTACAGTATTCGAGAGTTGCTCTCCAGGCGCCAGCGTGGTCAACTCACCACGTGGTATGTTGAAAAAGTCACTGAACCTCACAATCATCTCCCTCCAAATATACAAACTGATTATGTAACACTCAACGAAAATCGACATTAAAATGCACTGACAAAATTAGGTGATGTAGACCACTTACGATGTACTGTATTTTTCATTTTTATAGAAGACGTAGTCAATTACGTCTTTCCTCACAAACAAAACAGACTTGAAAAGCCTGCTATCCCTACACAAAAAGTCCGACAACGTAAGCTGGTCAGGCTCCGGGACTTCACAATCAAATGAGCATCCAAGCCTCTCATCGACGACTTGCATGCATCCCAACCGCTTGTCAGAATGAAAAAAGTATGGGTGGAAGACCTTCCTTCCGTCTACTACCACCAACAAACACTCACCGACCTCCTCATCTCTGCATCTATCCTTATCCCACAGAGACAGCACCAGCGGGCGGTCACTGTGTAACTGCAATCCCTCCTGAATAACCTAGTTAGTTGAATCTTTTAGCTTTAGTTGTTACACTTAGCTTGTCCTTAGTCTTAGTTTCTCCCCCTTTCATCGTTTTAACATAGTTTAGCTTTGTTGACCTAGCCTTGTATTTGGGTGACCTTAGTCTAGACACCTCCTTATCGTCCCCGTGGACTCGACCCGACTTGCCCTATCTACCCAGTTAGGATTAGTTGGTCATTATTGATCGGTGGGGACCCACGACAAATCCCTACCATCAATTTGGCGCCGTTGCCGGGGACGGTGCTTGTTTAGACTTCATTTTCCTATTTACTTGACTTTGTCTTCATTTTTTTTGTAGTTTTTTGTTTTCTTTTTCTTCTTGTGTGTGTGAAGTTTATTTCCTTCTTGTCTAGTGCCCAAAAAGCACTAGACTTCTCACGTTTGCTCCTAGTCCACAGTTTTGCCTAGAGGTGGTGACCATCCTCTTCCTTACGACTCAGAGCCGCATAAACGGACGGTTGCTAGATTGAGAGGTTTCCAACCGGGTACAAGCATAGTTTTCGAGCAAGACGTGAGGATTGATCTAAACCTCCCACCCATAGAAGCCACTATGAGCTACTCCTCTCCCTCTATGAATCAAGAACATGACATGATGTCTCCCTACTACTATCAAGCTTCATCGGGTAATCAAGAAACCCGTGGGTATGAGCTTCAAGGATATGGAAACGGCTTCCGTCAAGTGAGTGTTTATCAACCTTGTGATCGTGGTGGTTATTACTCAAATTACCATCATGAACCCACCATGCCTCATCATATTTCTCCTTATGGAAGCCAATTTCCCCAAAACCCACCATATTCCCAACCACCTCAACTTCACTACCAACAATATGATGCCCCACCCCTTGGACATCATCAAGATTTTCAAGGAGCTTTACAAGACCCCAATGACCAATTGCCCAACTTGGAGTTATTTCAATCGATTCTTCAATTGCAAAAGAGCCAACAAGAAATGGCCATCCAAATGCAAAAAGATCAAGATGAATTCATGGCCCAATATCGAAGGGAAAATGAGGCGATGGATGCTCGATTAAATGCGTTATTAAAACCGTAATTTTTTTAACCCGAACGTCACAACTCGACGAAGGGTGCTCACTTGAGCAAGGGGAGCAACCCAATCATGAAGTCGCCGATGAAGTCCCTTTGGGAAGCGAGACTTGCTATGAAGAACCTCAATTGTCTACCCAAGACGAGACGAATGAGGAAATGACCCTTGATGAAGGCATTGTTGGTGAAGAATAGTTGCCCTTGTGTGAAAATGTGGAAAATAGTTGCTCTTGCAAGTGAGCGAAGCAATGGTTTGGAAGAGATTGAAACCGCCGGTAGAAGTTTCAACTCTCCCCTCCAAGATGATGTGAGGCCAAATGATGTTTGGAGACTTGAAGATGGCTGGGGAACCACAACTTGAGGAAGATATGAGGATGTGCAACAAGGAAGTGGGGCCAAAACCGCTTTTTATGCCTCATGTTAAGTATATGAAGCTTGCTTGTGTTTGGAGGCGATGCTTAGGGAGGAAGAGGTCGATAAAGCTTGTTGGATGGAAAGACCCCAGAGACCACATGAAAGACCACATAAAATCTATCATATCATTATAATTTTTTTTATTTAAAAAAGGGTAAAAAAAAATTAGGCGTTCGAACTATTTATGACCCGTATTCTAACCATAACCCGACCCATGATCCGTATTTGACCTGACCTGCCCAACAGGTCTAATGCTTACATTAATTATCTAGGTGAAACAAATGATGTTCATCAAAATACCAGCACTTGTGTCCGCCAGCAATATTAATATGTCTTTGACTACTCACGTGACGAAACATTGAGTTTATCTATATCTTTTACTCTCTAACCATTTAATTTCTGCTTTGAATATATTGCATGTATGGTATCACCTCGCTCTAAATTCGACCTGACCCGCAAACCCGTCCCACCCCATTTGTTGTTTTTAGAGTCATGAACATGTTTTTCTTACCCGAATCTTAAGGGCGTGGTTGGATAATAAAATGAGAGAGAAAGCTAAGGGAGTGGAAAGAGAAAGAGAAAAGGGAAACGACCGAGAAGGGGAGGGAGAATGAAGATGATACATTTTCCCTCAAAATTTTGTCTATTTTGGATAGAGTAGATCATGCATGGGTCGTACCGTCCGATTGTGCCGTCTCGTTCGGCCCCTGAATACGTCCCAAACCCGCTTGTTCGTGGGTTAAAATTTTACATTTAGCCCGGTACATATCCAGCCCGAACCGACATATGATTACCTCTAATTTTGGAGGAGAAATATTTTGCTTTGAAGAAGAGAAATGGAGGAATCCATTTTACTTTCACCTACAAATCCCTACGTCCCATTTTGCTAACCAAACAAATTAACTTGTTTCGCTCACTTTTCCTCCCCTTTCTTTCCTTCCAAATACACCCTAAATGACCTCTTAATTTTGGACCATGACCAGGCCCGTCAGATGGCGAGTTAATATACAAGTATGTGACTCCTGAATTCTTGTGAGGGATACATAGTACGGAGTAGTTTTTTTACTATTTTTTTTGGTCCAACGAAGAGCGAACTTAGTCGCATTACAATAGCGGGAAGGGGGGGATTGAACCTGAGACCTATTGTCCAAGTTACCTCCATCTTAACCACAAGGCTAAGACATCTACTGTAATATTTTTTTTACTATGAGGGTCTCATTTTGAACATTAGAACCGGGCCACCAAACATCATTTGACGGGTTTGACCATGACATGGACCGATCTATTCAACCCGTGCGAAAAAAGAGATTGCAAAACCTTAGTCTAAAAGCCCAGCTCAAGCCAACATATTCATATGCCTAGATTTTGCTAAAACTCTAGTTATTCGATATAATTAATTATTATTATTATATATATATATATATATATATATTATCCTTTTATTTTAATATAAATTTGTGTCTAATCTTAACTTAAATTATCTAACAATTTTAGTACATTATTCTCTTGTAAAACTGTACATAGGTAGACTAACACAAATTCTTACTTTATATAGGGAGCAATTTTAGTACTTCCTCCTTCTATAAGTGTTCTACCCATTATATATTCATTTAGGTGGTATAAAATAATCAAATGGGTAGAACATTGATGGAAGGAGGAAGTACATTACTCTCTTAACTTGCGACGGATCAATTATTACCTACATGAGGTAGAAAAAACAAAAGCAAAATGGCTAGGAAATGACTACATGTTTTTGTCTTATCTACCCACATGGGTAGTGATTGCTGCGTCGCAAATTTGTGACAGATATGCCCGTCACAAGAAAGACTTGCTCGGAGACTAAAGTTATATTATCGTGTTAAATAGTAACGTTATTAGTAGACTTGACAAAACTTGACCTAACTTGTAAACCCGACTCGCCCAACACGTTTACTGGTAGGTCAAGATTGAAGACCTTTAAATCTTGATCTGTGACTCGATATTTTAAATTTTCATCACCTTATTATAATTTTTCGATGTAAGATTATTTTTTACTTAAATTTGTAGTCTTTAAAAGTCAAAAGACTTTTAAAGACTTAAAAGTTTTTTGATTGATATTTAAGAATGAATGATTAGTTAGTCTTATTAATAATATATCATCAACTTATCATAATTTTTCAATGTGAAATGATTTTAAGTTTGTAGTCTTATATATTAAAAGTTTTTTGTCGATATTTAAAATTGAATGATTACTATTATTTATAATACTCCAGAATTACATCACTCCATCATAATTTTTCGATGTGGGATAATTTAAATGTTTTTCTTGGTCGATATTTATTTAAAACCGAATAATTACTCTTCTTTATAATAAAAAATTTCACCACCTCATCATAATTTTTCGATATAGGATAATTATTTAAGATTTATAGTCTTATGAACCCTTTTTGAGATTCAAAAGACTTTTGGTAGATATTGAAGAACGAATTATTATTCTTTATTTATAATTTAGAATTTCATCGTCATATTATAATTTGTCGATGTGGGATAATTTTAAAACTGTTATATGTAATAAATTCATTACATAATGTGAAACAAATAATATGAAATTTATAATCTAATGAAAGCATTTTTTACCACAAATATAATTATTTTATTTTTATAATTTATTTTACGATGATGTTTTTAAAAAATGAACTATAAAGATTTTTAACTAAGAATGGTAAAACATCCCATTAATATGATAAATTAAATATATATTATAATAATTAAAAGATTCTCTAGTTGATTTTTTTATTATTATTTATGATACTTTCCTAATTTGAGGTTTGATGAAACGGACCAATGAGATCGCTCGAAAAAAGCCTAATATATATATATATATAAATTGCATCCGGTGAGTCGGTCTTCTTTAAATGAGACCGTCCCGCAAATCACAACCACATGATCAAATCAGATGAATGGCTGAGATTCAATCACAACGTCATGAGATTAACAGTAGCACTGTTACAGTAACAGAACACTATTACAGTAACACAAAAATCTTACTGTGACAGTATCACAGTAGTAAGAAATTACAATAATAATGTCACAGTAATATGAAATTAAAGAGTTATAAATATCTTACTGTGACACTGTCACAGTAATAAGGAATTACAGTAATAATGTCAAATTCATTTATCAATTGACACTACAAAGTAACATCAACATGAGATTAACAGTAGCACTGTTACAGTAACAGAGCACTATTACAATAACACAAATTAAAATCACAAGATGAAGATATCAAATTAAAGAGCGTAATGATTTGAAAATTTGTCATGAGATTGATACAAATCAGATAATAATTAATTACGTGAAAAACACAATACTCGGCTATTCGATTACGTTATATGTCTCCTCGATTCACAGATTTAATTAGCTAGAGAGTACTGAATCGAGGAGACATATAACGTAATCGAATAGCCGAGTATTGTGTTTTTCACGTAATTAATTATTATCTGATTTGTATTAATCTCATGACAAATTTTCAAATCATTACGCTCTTTAATTTGATATCTTCATCTTGTGAGCAATTCTAAGATGGATAAATTTCAATGATAATTCTTTATTCACTTTAATGAAGATCTTCTTAAGTGCATCTTACTTTATGCGAAACATTTTTTATTTAATTGAGGATGGATGGATGATACTTCATTAAAGTTTAAGCAAAATTAAATAAGTTCATGGCTGGAAAATATTAAAGTAAAGGAAAGAAACAGCGGTGGGAGAGAGGGATATGGAGACAATATGTATAATCAAGAAATTAGGGATCCGCGTTCTTGATTTCCCAATCAATCAGCACCGTAGATCTTGCCAAATCTAATGGTCCGAAATCACGGGACAGACTCATGTAAGAGGAGGGACTCACCGGATCCTCACTCCACATAGAAGCGGGATCAGGTGAGTCCCCTTATATATGTTGAGTCCGTGAGTCCCCATCTTAACCTTTGATTAATGTTAGATCAATGGACAATATTTGACCTCACAATTAAGGAAAATAACTAAAATATCTATTAAAATATATTTTATTTTATCTCTCCTCCTTTAATTTCTCCCGCCTATCTCACGTATCCTCACTTCTCTATCTCAAACTATTCAGTTTCCTCTATTGTCAAATTTCCACCGCTTCCTCTCACCTCTCCATTTCAATTTCTGAAACACTCCCGCCTTCACTACTATCACCTTCGTCTTCTCTTCGCTCATACAGACTTCAACTGTTCTCTACCTTCATCAACGTCGCAGCTACAACAAATTTGAACTTAAAAACTCAAGGTAAGTTAGGGTTTTGGATGTGCTTTTAATTACTTCTCCAGTAGATTAGGTTTTGATCGTGATGAAAACAATTAAAAGTAATTAGCATCACGATCAAAACCTAATCTACTGGAGAAGTAATTAAAAGCACATCCAAAACCCTAACTTACCTTGAGTTTTTAAGTTCAAATTTGTTGTAGCTGCGACGTTGATGAAGGTAGAGAACAGTTGAAGTCTGTATGAGCGAAGAGAAGACGAAGGTGATAGTAGTGAAGGCGGGAGTGTTTCAGAAATTGAAATGGAGAGGTGAGAGGAAGCGGTGGAAATTTGACAATAGAGGAAACTGAATAGTTTGAGATAGAGAAGTGAGGATACGTGAGATAGGCGGGAGAAATTAAAGGAGGAGAGATAAAATAAAATATATTTTAATAGATATTTTAGTTATTTTCCTTAATTGTGAGGTCAAATATTGTCCATTGATCTAACATTAATCAAAGGTTAAGATGGGGACTCACGGACTCAACATATATAAGGGGACTCACCTGATCCCGCTTCTATGTGGAGTGAGGATCCGGTGAGTCCCTCCTCTTACATGAGTCTGTCCCGTGATTTCGGACCATTAGATTTGGCAAGATCTACGGTGCTGATTGATTGGGAAATCAAGAACGCGGATCCCTAATTTCTTGATTATACATATTGTCTCCATATCCCTCTCTCCCACCGCTGTTTCTTTCCTTTACTTTAATATTTTCCAGCCATGAACTTATTTAATTTTGCTTAAACTTTAATGAAGTATCATCCATCCATCCTCAATTAAATAAAAAATGTTTCGCATAAAGTAAGATGCACTTAAGAAGATCTTCATTAAAGTGAATAAAGAATTATCATTGAAATTTATCCATCTTAGAATTGCTCACAAGATGAAGATATCAAATTAAAGAGCGTAATGATTTGAAAATTTGTCATGAGATTAATACAAATCAGATAATAATTAATTACGTGAAAAACACAATACTCGGCTATTCGATTACGTTATATGTCTCCTCGATTCAGTACTCTCTAGCTAATTAAATCTGTGAATCGAGGAGACATATAACGTAATCGAATAGCCGAGTATTGTGTTTTTCACGTAATTAATTATTATCTGATTTGTATCAATCTCATGACAAATTTTCAAATCATTACGCTCTTTAATTTGATATCTTCATCTTGTGATTTTAATTTGTGTTATTGTAATAGTGCTCTGTTACTGTAACAGTGCTACTGTTAATCTCATGTTGATGTTACTTTGTAGTGTCAATTGATAAATGAATTTGACATTATTACTGTAATTTCTTATTACTGTGACAGTGTCACAGTAAGATATTACTGTGACATTATTATTGTAATTTCTTACTACTGTGATACTGTCACAGTAAGATTTTTGTGTTACTGTAATAGTGTTCTGTTACTGTAACAGTGCTACTGTTAATCTCATGACGTTGTGATTGAATCTCAGCCATTCATCTGATTTGATCATGTGGTTGTGATTTGCGGGACGGTCTCATTTAAAGAAGACCGACTCACCGGATGCAATTTATATATATATATATTAGGCTTTTTTCGAGCGATCTCATTGGTCCGTTTCATCAAACCTCAAATTAGGAAAGTATCATAAATAATAATAAAAAAATCAACTAGAGAATCTTTTAATTATTATAATATATATTTAATTTATCATATTAATGGGATGTTTTACCATTCTTAGTTAAAAATCTTTATAGTTCATTTTTTAAAAACATCATCGTAAAATAAATTATAAAAATAAAATAATTATATTTGTGGTAAAAAATGCTTTCATTAGATTATAAATTTCATATTATTTGTTTCACATTATGTAATGAATTTATTACATATAACAGTTTTAAAATTATCCCACATCGACAAATTATAATATGACGATGAAATTCTAAATTATAAATAAAGAATAATAATTCGTTCTTCAATATCTACCAAAAGTCTTTTGAATCTCAAAAAGGGTTCATAAGACTATAAATCTTAAATAATTATCCTATATCGAAAAATTATGATGAGGTGGTGAAATTTTTTATTATAAAGAAGAGTAATTATTCGGTTTTAAATAAATATCGACCAAGAAAAACATTTAAATTATCCCACATCGAAAAATTATGATGGAGTGATGTAATTCTGGAGTATTATAAATAATAGTAATCATTCAATTTTAAATATCGACAAAAAACTTTTAATATATAAGACTACAAACTTAAAATCATTTCACATTGAAAAATTATGATAAGTTGATGATATATTATTAATAAGACTAACTAATCATTCATTCTTAAATATCAATCAAAAAACTTTTAAGTCTTTAAAAGTCTTTTGACTTTTAAAGACTACAAATTTAAGTAAAAAATAATCT
Source organism: Agrostemma githago (assembly GCA_958450325.1). NCBI lineage: Eukaryota > Viridiplantae > Streptophyta > Magnoliopsida > Caryophyllales > Caryophyllaceae > Agrostemma > Agrostemma githago. Next base: position 77,409,095 of record OY288240.1, on the reverse strand, counting down.
TACATCGAAAAATTATAATAAGGTGATGAAAATTTAAAATATCGAGTCACAGATCAAGATTTAAAGGTCTTCAATCTTGACCTACCAGTAAACGTGTTGGGCGAGTCGGGTTTACAAGTTAGGTCAAGTTTTGTCAAGTCTACTAATAACGTTACTATTTAACACGATAATATAACTTTAGTCTCCGAGCAAGTCTTTCTTGTGACGGGCATATCTGTCACAAATTTGCGACGCGGCAATCACTACCCATGTGGGTAGATAAGACAAAAACATGTAGTCATTTCCTAGCCATTTTGCTTTTGTTTTTTCTACCTCATGTAGGTAATAATTGATCCGTCGCAAGTTAAGAGAGTAATGTACTTCCTCCTTCCATCAATGTTCTACCCATTTGATTATTTTATACCACCTAAATGAATATATAATGGGTAGAACACTTATAGAAGGAGGAAGTACTAAAATTGCTCCCTATATAAAGTAAGAATTTGTGTTAGTCTACCTATGTACAGTTTTACAAGAGAATAATGTACTAAAATTGTTAGATAATTTAAGTTAAGATTAGACACAAATTTATATTAAAATAAAAGGATAATATATATATATATATATATATATATATATATATATATATATATAATAATTAATTATATCGAATAACTAGAGTTTTAGCAAAATCTAGGCATATGAATATGTTGGCTTGAGCTGGGCTTTTAGACTAAGGTTTGCAATCTCTTTTTTCGCACGGGTTGAATAGATCGGTCCATGTCATGGTCAAACCCGTCAAATGATGTTTGGTGGCCCGGTTCTAATGTTCAAAATGAGACCCTCATAGTAAAAAAAATATTACAGTAGATGTCTTAGCCTTGTGGTTAAGATGGAGGTAACTTGGACAATAGGTCTCAGGTTCAATCCCCCCCTTCCCGCTATTGTAATGCGACTAAGTTCGCTCTTCGTTGGACCAAAAAAAATAGTAAAAAAACTACTCCGTACTATGTATCCCTCACAAGAATTCAGGAGTCACATACTTGTATATTAACTCGCCATCTGACGGGCCTGGTCATGGTCCAAAATTAAGAGGTCATTTAGGGTGTATTTGGAAGGAAAGAAAGGGGAGGAAAAGTGAGCGAAACAAGTTAATTTGTTTGGTTAGCAAAATGGGACGTAGGGATTTGTAGGTGAAAGTAAAATGGATTCCTCCATTTCTCTTCTTCAAAGCAAAATATTTCTCCTCCAAAATTAGAGGTAATCATATGTCGGTTCGGGCTGGATATGTACCGGGCTAAATGTAAAATTTTAACCCACGAACAAGCGGGTTTGGGACGTATTCAGGGGCCGAACGAGACGGCACAATCGGACGGTACGACCCATGCATGATCTACTCTATCCAAAATAGACAAAATTTTGAGGGAAAATGTATCATCTTCATTCTCCCTCCCCTTCTCGGTCGTTTCCCTTTTCTCTTTCTCTTTCCACTCCCTTAGCTTTCTCTCTCATTTTATTATCCAACCACGCCCTTAAGATTCGGGTAAGAAAAACATGTTCATGACTCTAAAAACAACAAATGGGGTGGGACGGGTTTGCGGGTCAGGTCGAATTTAGAGCGAGGTGATACCATACATGCAATATATTCAAAGCAGAAATTAAATGGTTAGAGAGTAAAAGATATAGATAAACTCAATGTTTCGTCACGTGAGTAGTCAAAGACATATTAATATTGCTGGCGGACACAAGTGCTGGTATTTTGATGAACATCATTTGTTTCACCTAGATAATTAATGTAAGCATTAGACCTGTTGGGCAGGTCAGGTCAAATACGGATCATGGGTCGGGTTATGGTTAGAATACGGGTCATAAATAGTTCGAACGCCTAATTTTTTTTACCCTTTTTTAAATAAAAAAAATTATAATGATATGATAGATTTTATGTGGTCTTTCATGTGGTCTCTGGGGTCTTTCCATCCAACAAGCTTTATCGACCTCTTCCTCCCTAAGCATCGCCTCCAAACACAAGCAAGCTTCATATACTTAACATGAGGCATAAAAAGCGGTTTTGGCCCCACTTCCTTGTTGCACATCCTCATATCTTCCTCAAGTTGTGGTTCCCCAGCCATCTTCAAGTCTCCAAACATCATTTGGCCTCACATCATCTTGGAGGGGAGAGTTGAAACTTCTACCGGCGGTTTCAATCTCTTCCAAACCATTGCTTCGCTCACTTGCAAGAGCAACTATTTTCCACATTTTCACACAAGGGCAACTATTCTTCACCAACAATGCCTTCATCAAGGGTCATTTCCTCATTCGTCTCGTCTTGGGTAGACAATTGAGGTTCTTCATAGCAAGTCTCGCTTCCCAAAGGGACTTCATCGGCGGCTTCATGATTGGGTTGCTCCCCTTGCTCAAGTGAGCACCCTTCGTCGAGTTGTGACGTTCGGGTTAAAAAAATTACGGTTTTAATAACGCATTTAATCGAGCATCCATCGCCTCATTTTCCCTTCGATATTGGGCCATGAATTCATCTTGATCTTTTTGCATTTGGATGGCCATTTCTTGTTGGCTCTTTTGCAATTGAAGAATCGATTGAAATAACTCCAAGTTGGGCAATTGGTCATTGGGGTCTTGTAAAGCTCCTTGAAAATCTTGATGATGTCCAAGGGGTGGGGCATCATATTGTTGGTAGTGAAGTTGAGGTGGTTGGGAATATGGTGGGTTTTGGGGAAATTGGCTTCCATAAGGAGAAATATGATGAGGCATGGTGGGTTCATGATGGTAATTTGAGTAATAACCACCACGATCACAAGGTTGATAAACACTCACTTGACGGAAGCCGTTTCCATATCCTTGAAGCTCATACCCACGGGTTTCTTGATTACCCGATGAAGCTTGATAGTAGTAGGGAGACATCATGTCATGTTCTTGATTCATAGAGGGAGAGGAGTAGCTCATAGTGGCTTCTATGGGTGGGAGGTTTAGATCAATCCTCACGTCTTGCTCGAAAACTATGCTTGTACCCGGTTGGAAACCTCTCAATCTAGCAACCGTCCGTTTATGCGGCTCTGAGTCGTAAGGAAGAGGATGGTCACCACCTCTAGGCAAAACTGTGGACTAGGAGCAAACGTGAGAAGTCTAGTGCTTTTTGGGCACTAGACAAGAAGGAAATAAACTTCACACACACAAGAAGAAAAAGAAAACAAAAAACTACAAAAAAAATGAAGACAAAGTCAAGTAAATAGGAAAATGAAGTCTAAACAAGCACCGTCCCCGGCAACGGCGCCAAATTGATGGTAGGGATTTGTCGTGGGTCCCCACCGATCAATAATGACCAACTAATCCTAACTGGGTAGATAGGGCAAGTCGGGTCGAGTCCACGGGGACGATAAGGAGGTGTCTAGACTAAGGTCACCCAAATACAAGGCTAGGTCAACAAAGCTAAACTATGTTAAAACGATGAAAGGGGGAGAAACTAAGACTAAGGACAAGCTAAGTGTAACAACTAAAGCTAAAAGATTCAACTAACTAGAGAAATAATAGTTAAGAGGAAGAAGAAATCAAATAAGAAAAGAACTAGGATTAGGTCGGGTTCAAGGGTGATGAAATGATCAAGGGGATGCAAGAATGAAGGGGTAGTCAAGCTATCTAGGCATAGTCCGGGCTCTCGCTACTTAAACCGACCTAGAGGCTCCTAGCTCTCGCGCAAGAACCCATCCTAGCGACATACAAGACCGCAAGAAAAAGGCAAGAAAACATGCATTTGCAACTATAAGTCATTCAAGCATTTCATCAAACATGTTAACAAGAGAAACAATCACAAGAACAAAAGAAACATTCAATATGAAGATGAAACTAGCAAGAACAACAAACAAATGATAAAGATTGAAACTTGAATGATAAACAAAGATTAAAGGAAAAGAGTAGAGAAAGATTATACCAAACTAATAATGAGATGAAAAGATGAAAACTTGTATAGAAAAAACACCCAAAACCTCCACCAATGTTGTCAAGATTGAATGGATTCTTCAAGAGATCTCTTAATACAAGAGTAACTAACTAGATTAAGAAGTAATTAAGGACTAATCTACACTAAGTTAAGCTAATCTAACCTAAAGTAGTCTAGGGTTTAGTGGGTAATGAAAAGTAAAGCATATGTCCCTAAACAATACAAGAGGAGAGGTATATATAGGGTTTCACGGGTAAGGGAAACGAGGAAAGCGAAAACAGCCTGTTCTGGGCCCATCCAGGCCGGGAAGGGATGATCCCGGTCGGGAAGGGACCCATCCCGGTCGGGAAGCTCATCATCCCGGCCGGGAAGGCCCTCCAGAAGCGCAGCTTTCTTCGTCTCTTCATCCCGGTCGTGATGGATGTGTTCCCGATCGGGATGGGTCTTGTAGGCTTCAAATATGGTCTCATAGGCCCCCACTTTCTCTCCCTAGGCTTCTCATCGATTCTCGGTGCTCGGGAATGGGTCCCAAGGGCTCGGGATCGAGTCTAAGCTACCGGGTGATCGTCGCTTCTTCTCGTTGGCTCCAAATGTGTCTGAAACGAGTCGAAATCGTTTCATTTCTCCAATATTGGCCTTAGGAACCTAACAAAACCTAGAAGAAGCGTAAGTAGCCTCAAAAACCGCTCCAAGGAGCGATTCCACAAGAGGAACTGGGACCAAACACATCTAACAATGATACATGTACAAATGTACCTTAGGTATATGGAGTATATGAAAATATTTTTGACATTGCAAATCAAATCAAGATAATTGGATAATGTTTTGAAATGTCATTAATTGTGTATTTTAATGAAAATATTGCCTATATTTTTCATACACCGTATATGTCATCTTGCATTTACAGATATTCCTTCTCTCTTTTGAGTAACTATTTTGTAAAAAAAAATGTGTACTGATGAAAGCTTTTTAAGTTGTTATGGTGAAACAATATCACGTTATGAAACAATTTTTTTTGTATAAAAAAACTCTAATTTCTCAATACTAAATGAAGGTTTGTTTTACAAAATGAATTGTTCCATATGTCATATGAACTCACTCTATAATTTAATTTGTGGGAAAAAAAATCATGGAGAGTTTATTGGTATACTTCGTTTTGTGTATACCTTTGTAAAAATTAAAGTTAAAAAACTCATCTCAAAAATAAAAATACAATTCAGATAAATACGTTTTTTGTCGCAAAGTTAACGATATATTAAAATTTCCAAATTGATTTCATAAAAAAAAGTTGTCATTTTTGTATTGATGATAATTAATAGATTGTAAATTTATTTTAATGTATGTAATAATTTTGTCCTTTCTTATTTAAAGTAGTGGAGTTTGGAGGGAAATTTTTTATAAAGGGTTATTCTCTTAGTGGAAAGGGAATGAGATGGCGCCACCTGGTGGTATAATCGTAAATTAGTTGATGTTTTTATCTTCTCTTCAATGAAATTAAAATGTTAAATAAATTATTATTAGTGAAGGGAAATTTCGGATTTTTATCTTCTTTGTGACAATTAATATTGTTAACGGTGATGTTAAATACAGCCCCTAGGATTGTATTTAAGCATTAAATATTTCCTATACTAGATTAAAGCCCGCGCGTTGCACGGGTTAATGAGCTTAATTACATTGATGAGGTATATTCGTTAAATAAAAAACTTAATCAATCTATATCATTATAATAAATAAGATGATCACGTGATATTAGTAATCAAACTTAATTTCAGCTAAGTTTATAGTCTTAATAGCTTATTTTAAAACTTAAAATAATACATGACAACTCTTATTTATAATATAAAATTTCATCAACTTATTATAATTTTTCGATGTGAAAATAATTTTACGTTCGTTGTCTTATTAAGAGATTTTTTAAGACTCAAAAGTTTTTTTGATTGATATCTAAGAACGAATGAATTTTTTGATTGATATCTAAAGACGAAAGATTAATCTTATTTATAATATAAGATTTTATCGCCCCATCATAATTTTTCGATATAGGATAATTTACTCAAGGTTTATAGTTTTAAGATCCGCTTTTAAGACCCAGAAAAACGCACGATTACTCTTATTTATAATATAAAATCATTACCTTATTTTAATTTTTTCGATGTGAGATAATTTTAGGTTTGTAGTCTTTTTAAGGTTTGTAGTCTTTTTAAAAGTTTTTTAAACTCAAAAGATTGTTGGTTGATATTTAAAACCGAAAGATTACTCATTTATGATATAAAATTCCATCACCTCATCATAATTTTTTTAAGAGCTATTTTTAAGACTTAAAAGAATTTGTTTTTATATCTAAGTTAAAGGATAGACGATTAGTTTTTATTTATATACTCGAATTTGATCATCATATTGGAGTATATGTTTTTGATGAATGATTAGTCTTATTTATATAATAAAAAAATTCACCTTATTATAATTTTTCGATGTGGGATAATTTTACTTAAGTTTTTTTAAGTTTAGATATAGTCTAATTCAGAACTTTTATTTATAGAGGAATAATTACTCTTATTTATAATATATATAGAATTCCAACTTTAATTATATAATCTTAGTCTTAGTCTTAGGAACTGTTTTTTAAGTCTCAGAAGATTGTTGGCTACGTAGAATTCTATCACCTCATTATAATTTTTCGATATGTGATAATTGTTTATAATATAGAATTTCCTCATCTCATCATAATTTGGAGAAATTGTTACTTTTATTTATAATAGAATTCCATCGTTTTATTATAATCTCAAAAAAAAAAATTAAAACTCAAAAGAGAGGGAGTATAATTTTTCGATGTCGATACTTTACTTAAGTATATAGTCTAACAAATAATTAGTCTTATTTATAATGTAGAAATTCATCACCTTATTATAATTCGTCGATGTGGGACAATTTAACTAAAATTTGTAGTCTTATTTATAATATAGAATCATCACCGTGCCTTATTTTACTTGTTTCGATGTCGGATAATTTTAAGTTTATAGTCTTATTAAGACCTTTTTTAAACTCAAAATATTGTTGGTTGGTATTTAAAAACAATAATTATTCTTATTTAGTAGAAATTCATAATACTTAAAGTTGATTTGATGTCTAAGGAAGAATTATTATTAGTCTGATTTACAATATAAAAGTTCATCACCTTGTTATCATTTTTTAGTTAAGTGTATAGTCTTAAGAAATTTTTTAAAACTCAAAAGATATTTGTTTGATGAAACTTTATAATTTTTCGAATCTGGGATGATTTTACTTAAGTTTATGGTCTAATATATTTTTAAGACTCATTAGATTTTTGGTTAATATCTAAGAGCCCAGAATTATCTTATTTATTTATAATATAAAGTTTCATCACCCTATTATACTTTTTCGATGTGAGATTATTTTACTTAAGTTTGCAGTCTTATTAAGAGATTTTTTAAGACGTAAAAGTTTTTTTTGATTGATATTTAAGAACACATGATTAGTCATCACCTCGTAATAATTTTTTGATGTGAGATAATTACTTAACCTTATAGTCTTAAGAGCTCTTTTTAGAAAGAAAAAAAATACATGATACTCTGACATTACTCTTGATTATAATATAAAAGTTCATCACATCACTATAATTTTTCAATGTGGGATGATTTTAATTTTGTAGTCTTATATATTAAAAAAAAATTAATACTCAAAAGTTTTTTTGGCGATATTTAAAACCAAATGATTACTCTTTTTAAGACTTAAATGTTTTTTAATTGATATTTAAGAACGAATGATTAGTCTTATTTATTGAATTCATCAACTTATCATAACTTTTCGATGTGGGATAATTTATTTAAGTTTATAGTGTTAAGAGCTCTTTTTAAAATTTAAAAAAATACATCATACATTACTCTTGATTATAATACGAAGTATAGAATTTCATCACCTCACTATAATTTTTCAATGTTGGGTGATTTTAAGTTTAGAGTCTTATATATTAAAAGTTTTTTTAAGACTCAAAAGTTGTTTTGTCGATATTTAAAACTAAATGATTACTATTATTTATAATATAAAATTTCATCACCCCATCATAATTTTTCGATGTGGGATAATTTAAAAGTTTTTGTTGGTCGATATTTAACACGAATGATTACTCTTATTTATAATATAAAATTATAATTTTTCCATGTAAGATAATTACTAAGGTTTATAGTCTAAAAAACTCTTTTTGAGATTTAAAAGACTTTTGGTAGATATCAAAGAACAAATGATTACTCATATTTATAATATAGAATTTCATCATCATATTATAATTCATCGATGTGGGTTAGTTTTACAACTGTGATATTATTATATAATAGATTCATCACATAACGTGAAACAAATAATATGAAATTTATACTCTAATGAAAGCATTTTTTACCGCGAATCTAAATATTTTATTTTTATAATTTATTTTACGATAATGTTTTTAAAAAATGAAATCTAAAAGTTTTTACCTTAGAATTGTAAACATCATATTAATATAATAAATTAAATATATATTATAACAATTAAAAGATTCTCTAATTGATTTTTTATTTAAATACTTTCCTAATTTGAGATTTGATGGAACGGACCAATGAGATCGCTCGAAAAAAGCCTAATATATATATATATATTGATAAGTGTAGTTTGTAATGCCTAATTTGCTGTGTTTTGGTCCCATTTCCTTGCGGAATCGCTCCTTGGGAGCGGTTCATGGGCTACTTATGCTTCCTCTAGCTCGTTTCAGGTTCCCGAGACCATTCATGAAGAGTTGGAGCGATTCCGACTCAATACATACACTTTTCGGAGCCAAGGAAGCGGAGGAACGATCACTCGATGCCTTGGATTCAACCCCGAGACCTTGGGACCCGATCCCGAGCCCCTTAGACTTGATCCCGAGACCCGAGAGTCGATGAGAAGTCCATGTGAAGCAAGGAGGAACCTTAAAGATCATATTGGAGGCCTACAAGACTCATCCCCGACGGGAAGGAACTCATCCCGTCCGGGATGAGGTGCGCATTTAGCATAGGTTCTGTTTTGGCTCCGTCCCGGGCGGGACCAATCCATCCCGGGCGGGACCATTCTGTCCTGGGCGGGACGAGACCGCTGTAGCCGCACCTCTTCTTTTCTTCCTCCTTCATTCTTGTAACCCTATAAATACTCCTCCTTTGTAACGTTTTAAGCACCATACTTTACCATACTTTACCCTAGATTATTTTAGGCCTCCATTAAGCATTCAAACCCTAGATTAGTGTTCCTCACATTAGTTTTAATCTCTCTTTAATCCTTAGTTAATCTTTGTTAAACTAGTTTAGTTAATCTTGTATTAAGAGGATACTTGAAGATTCATCCGAGCTTGACAACCTTGGAGTTCATTTGGGTTTCTTATTTATGCAAGTTTACATCTTTTTCATCATCTTGTTGTTGGTATAATCCTCTCTACTCTTGTTCTTTGTTATTTATTCAAGTTTGAATCTTTACTTAGTGTTTATTGTTATTGTTCTTGTTCTTAATAATGGATGTTTGGTTTATGATGTTGTTTTCTCTTATTGTTGTTATGGTTAGTTTGATAATGAGTGAGTAGTCTCCTTGTGGGTTGGTAGGGGGATTATGGGTAGATTATGGGTGATTAGGGTTTGATTAGGGGTAAAGGGTGAATCTTTGTTGTTAGTCACATATTGGGCACTCTATGTGTTTGTTGATATGCTTGTGTGGGTAGTAGTGTCCATGCTTCTCATACTTGTGCTCATCTTCTCATTGTTTGCCTATTTTGTGGTTGTGTTGAGGTTAGTCTTAGACGCGAGAGCGCGAACTTACCTCGGTGTTGGTCTACGTAGCGAGAGCCCGGACCGACTCTAGCAATTAGGAGACACCTACACCCTTGACCACCCCAATTACCCTACTACACTTATGAACCCGACCTAACCCACCTCTTCTCCATTTTTGATTCAACTTCTTAGTTAGTCATCATTCCTCTAGTTTATTGTTTAGTTTGTATTTAGTTATTTCATTTAGCATTGTTTTAGCCTAGTTCATTGTTAGCCTAGTCTTACTTCTTCCACCACCATAGTTTACCAATTATCGCTTCCTTTGTGTTTGTTTGGTAGCATAGTCTCATTTTAGGTGGACATAGTCTAAACTTTGCAACACCGTCTCCGTGGATACGATCCCGACTTGCCCTAGCTACCCACTAGGAATAGCCGGTTAATTATTGACGGTTGGGACCCACGGCAAATCCTACCATCAATTTGGCGCCGTTGCCGGGGACGGTGCATTGTTTAGACTTAGTTTGCTTATAGCTAGACTTAGTTACCCTCCTTTGTGCTCTTCTATCATCTCTTGTGCATATTCTCCAGATTTTTCTTGTTTCATTAGTTTTATTTCTCCCTTTTTTCTCTTTGTCTTTCGATTGTGCTTGTTTATTGTCGTTACCTAGTGCCTATAAAGCACTAGGTGTTCTCACGTTTGTTCTAGTGTGTAGTGTATGCCTAGGGGGAGGCGACTTCTTTCTCTTTAATCCAGAGCCGGAAAGGCTTTTTCGAGCCTTTTGCCAACGGACGATTAACCGGGTTAGGATCTCTCAACCAAGCGCTAGCAATACCCATCAAGAGCAAGCTCAAGGAACCAACTTTGACGAAGCATCTCGAGAGACGGCCGAAGGGAGTTTAATTTCACCAATCCCTTTGGAAATTCTAGTCCTAGTTCCCCATCTACATCTACTTCAACTCCGTCTACACCACCATCTCCCTTACATCCAATTATGCCGAAGTTTTCATCTCACTCCACATTTACGGAAGATGTCTTGCCGGGACCGAATGCTCTACCCAGGCCGCGGATCAGATTTTAGCTTATTAGAATTATGGGCCTGTTTTGTAGGTCCAACTGATTTAGCTTATTAGACATCAATTGGAGGAGGATGGGGGACACTTTTTTTACTTTGGATTTTTTCATCACTCAAACATTACGTTAGTTTTGGCTAGAATAGAAGACTACGTTCGTTTCCGTTTTCTTTCGCAAAGTTCATCGAATTCCGTTGTTCTTTTAGATCTCATTTGTTTGGTATTGATAATCTTTAATTCTAATTTCAATTTCTGTCTCAACTCTCTAGTTTAATTCTTGTCTTTATTCTCTAGTTTAATTCTTGTCTTAGTTCGTTCTTAGTTTTCTTAGTTATCTGATTTCAGTCTTGTAGTTTAATCTAATTCGTTTTCATCATGTTTAATTGCAATTCATATTTTGTTAGTTTTATTACAATCATCATGAGTAGCTAATTTTTATCTAGGGTTTAAGGGGATCGATGGGTGTTAATTGGGTTATAGAAAATTGACTTGTCTCTGATCATATGAACTGTCGCCTGAATGTTGTTTTAATTCTAATTGATTAATTACTGGCCAAGATTAATTAGTTAGTATCACAATTAGGACTTTTCGCCGACCGGATTAAGGACTAATTAGGTCACGACATTTTGGGTAGACTAGCTTAATTCTAGCGACCGCAGGTTAAGTTTAGTTCTAAAGTTTGTAGTAGTACCGACCAGACCTACACCTTAGACAGTTCGATTATTAACATGTTAGTTGACTCCCTGACCCGATTGATATTCATTGTGAACCTGAGACCCTAGACCTTTTTATTATTGATTTACTTTATAGCAGTTAGTTGTCAGTCCACTTAATAACAGAAAAACAGTGACCCGTAATCTTTAGTCTAGACCTTAGAACAAGTAATTGAGTCCCGTCTCCTGGTGGTTCGACCCCTACTTCACTATCTACATTAGTTAGTGGGCCTTAGGGTATCTTTGATTAGGGATACGACTACCCCTGTCAAATTTTGGCGCCGTTGTCGGGGAGACGGTGTTATTTATTTACTTGTTTTGTGTTTTAGCCTTTTGATTGCTTGTCTCGAGGAACTTCAGTTCCTTGAGACCGTTTCTCACATTTCTCCTGTAGTTTCCTCGTATGCCCAGGTCCTCTCGAATTTTAGGCTACGTACCACCATTCGATTCTGAACCAGAGAGAACTCTCCACAGGTCTAGGAAATTCTACAAGGAGATTGCTGAGACAGAAAGATCAGAATCAGTGGAACATTCGGACGACGAGCACATATCCGAAGCACTGTCCTTTGAAGAGGATAATTCCACTACTGCCCCCGAGACACCGCTAGTCAAGATGCCTCCCAAACTTGCTAGCCATTCCGAGCCGGAGCAAAGTGCCCTACCGAAACCGTTGAAGAGGCCCACCGCCACTACGGGTACGTTCGAGATTCGCCCCGCCTTTATTACATTGGTGGAGCGAAATCAATTCGGTGGAGGCCCCGATGAAGACCCGGCGAAGCACATGAAGCTCTTCACCGATTATTGCTCAACTATACCACTCCCCGCGGGAGTGACTCAAGAAGAGGTGATGGATATGCTATTCATGTTCTCCCTACGCGATAACGCAAGAGACTGGATCACGGATTTAGACCGCGTTTCTGAGGGAATCACAGATTAGAACTCCCTAGCCTTAGCTTTTTATAAGCACTACTACACGCCGCAGAAGACCAACATGTTGAGGAGTCAGATTACTAACTTCCGACAGACATCTCACGAGAATATCCACGAGGCGTGGGTAAGGTTTAAAAAGCTAGTCAAGGAGTGTCCACATCACGGATTCGAGGTATGGTTTTTGTGCAATCAATTCTATAATGGTTTATATGACGATTGCCGAGCTACGCTCGATTCTGCAGCTAATGGCAGGTTCCAAAACAACGTTGATGATGATAAAGCATGGAAATTGATTGAAGATATGGCTACTCATTACTCACGTTGGGGAAATCCACGAGGTAACACCCGAGGAAATAGTGGTGACTCCGAGTCATCAAATGCCATAGTTAGCCACCTAGCCGCTTTAACTAAACGGCTTGATTCCATGGAGCTTGCTAGAACCCAAAATCAACAACAACAAGGCGGTATGTACCAAGTTAATGCAATGTCCGAGGTTGTTTGTGAGAATTGTGGGAATACGGGTCATTATGCCCAAGAGTGTGTGAGTTTGGAAACGGCGAACGCATTCCAATCCATGAGACCACACCTCCCTTACATGAACCAACCGGGCTATGACAAGTCGTTGTTGTCTTATAGGAGTTAAAACGTGCTTAATCAACCACCACCCGGCGGTAACAAAACCGTCCCATATGTAGCACCCCATAACCGGCCCTCCCAAAGCCATAGCAATAACCGACAACAATTCCAAGGAGGGCAAGAAAATTAGGGTAACCAACAAAATTGGGGGAACCAACAATGGGGCAATAACCAACCTTGGGGTAACCAACAAGGGTGGGGGAACCAACAACAATTTCTGCCGGTCCCACAAAACCAAAACCAAGCCCAAGCTCAAGCTCCAACCAACACCGAGTATGCGGAGATCAAAGCTTTATTGATGCAAGGTATTCAAAGTCATAATAAGCTAGAAACCCAAGTCAACCAGCTACTTGCACATAACAAGATCCTAGACACCCAAGTAGCACAACTTGCCACCCAAAAGCAAGTTAGGCCACCGGGTAGTCTACCTCCTCAAGGCGAGCAATCACATGAGCAAGCCAATGCGATCACATTGAGAAGCAGAACCCATTACGACGGTCCGAAAATGCCCGAGGAGTATGTTGTGGTTGATGAGACGGAGTTGGAGAAGCAAGAGCTAAAAGAAGAAGCACGTGGCAGGCCACGGATGGAGGTCACTCGATCGAGTAACACCACCTCACTCGATCGAGTAGACCCCCAAAAACCAACCAGAGAGCAGTCACGTAGTCAACTCGACCGAGTCACACTTGACTCGATCGAATTGGGAGTCACTCGACCGAGTGGTGTCATCCCACTCGATCGAGTAGACCCTCAAGAATCGATCAGTAGCCTCCCAGTGATACCACTCGATCGAGTGCTGTCAGGTGACTCGGCCGAGTATAATGAAACTCGATCGAGTCAGCCTGAACTCGATCGAGTGAAAACCGTAACACCTGACTCTTCTACTTTTCATCCCCAGGTCTCAATTAAGGATGCTAATTCTTCTCAAGCATCCTCGTCTCAAGTCAAGGAGCCTGCAATCCCGATCATACTTCCATTTCCCCACCGACAGCGTAAGACAAAGCTTGATCAACAGTTCGGTAAGTTTATGGAAGTCGTCAAGAATCTGCAGGTAAGTGTTCCTTTTACTGATTTGATCACTCAAGTTCCTGCTTACGCGAAATTTATGAAAGAAATACTAACTCGTAAGCGGTCTTTTAGTGAAACTGAGACAGTTGCTTTCACAGAGGAATTCAGCGCGCTACTACAGTGTCATACTCCGCCCAAGCTCAAGGATCCAGGGAGTTTTTCTATCCCTTGTACTATAGGAACATTAGCTATCGTTAAGGTCCTGTGTGACTTAGGAGCTAGCGTCAGTGTCATGCCGTATTCTATTTGTCAGAAATTGAATATGGGTGTTTTAAAATGTACTAATATGACTCTGCAGATGGCTGATCGATCGGTCAAATATCCTTTAGGTGTTTTAGAGGATGTTCCGGTCCAAGTGGGGAAATTCTTTATTCCCGTAGACTTTGTCATCTTAGACATGGCTGAGGACGCCATAATACCTATTATCCTCGGTCGCCCTTTCCTACACACGGCGGGGGCGATCATCGATGTCAAAAATGGGAAGCTCACACTCTCCGTAGGAGATGACACCGTGACTTTTAGTCTCGATCATGCTCTTAGGAAGCCCATGATAGAGGAGTCCTGTTATAGTATAGATGTCATTGATTTGGAAATAGAAAGCTATATTGACGATTATCTTGACAGGGACCCTTTGGAGAAATTGCTGACATCCGGCGATGCTGATGCCGAGAAGAGATCATGGAGCACGGAAGTGGACGAGCTAGAATGCATGTTGAACGGAAAGGAGGGCACTATCGAGAAGGTATACAGTCTCGGCACCCCTAAAAAGGAAGTCGAGGTAAGTAAACCTGAACTAAAACCCCTTCCCCCGAATCTGAAATATGCATTCTTAGATGATAAGGGTCTAAACCCCGTAATTGTCAACGCTGCACTCACAGATAGCCAACTTTCGGAGTTGTTAGTCATCTTACGACGACATAAGAAGGCTATTGGGTATAGTATTGATGACCTATGTGGTATTATTAGTCCCGAGTTTTGCATGCATCGCATTCACTTAGAGGGGGACCATAGACCATCCATTCAGGGACAACGTAGGTTGAACCCGAACATGCAGGATGTGGTTAGGAAGGAGGTTATGAAACTCCTAGATGCTGGCATTATCTATCCCATTTCCGACTCTAAATGGGTTAGTCCAGTCCAAGTGGTCCCTAAGAAGGGTGGGACCACGGTTATCACGAACGAGAGGAATGAACTTATTTCTACTCGATTAGTGACTGGATGGAGAATGTGTATTGACTATCGTAAGCTAAACGTAGCTACTAGGAAAGACCATTTCCCACTCCCCTTCATTGACCAGATGCTAGAGCGTCTTGCTTGCCATAAGTACTTTTGTTACTTAGATGGCTACTCGGGATTTTTCCAAATCCCAATTCACCCGGACGACCAGGAGAAAACAACATTCACCTGTCCCTACGGCACCTTCGCATACCGAAGGATGCCTTTTGGCCTTTGTAATGCCCCGGCCACTTTCCAACGTTGTATGATGTCCATATTTTCGGACCTTATCGAGTCTGTCATGGAAGTCTTCATGGATGACTTCAGTGTATACGGCACTGATTATAATGCATGTTTACTTAATCTTTTACGGGTCTTGCAACGTTGCGAGGAGACCAATTTGGTCTTAAACTGGGAGAAGTGTCACTTCATGGTGACCGAGGGAGTCGTTTTGGGTCATTTAGTGTCCGAACGTGGCATCCAAGTGGATAAAGCGAAGGTCGAGGTGATTGAGCAATTACCATACCCCGTTAATGTTAAGGGTGTGCGGAGTTTTCTTGGTCACGCGGGTTTTTACCGCCGTTTCATCCAAGATTTCTCCAAGATTGCCAAGCCTCTGACTCAGCTGCTCCTCAAAGATGCCCCGTTCGTCTTTACTGACGAGTGTGCTCGAGCTTTTGACAAGATTAAGCAGGCTCTTGTTTCCGTACCTATTATCCGAGCTCCCGATTGGGAGCTGCCTTTCGAGGTTATGTGCGATGCTAGCGATTACGCTGTAGGAGCCGTGCTCGGGCAAAGGAAAGACAAGGCTTTACATGCGATCTACTATGCTAGTCGGACGTTAGATATGGCGCAGATCAATTATGCTACCACGGAGAAAGAGTTATTGGCCATCATCTATGCTCTAGACAAGTTTCGGGCCTATCTCATTGGCTCGAAGGTGATAGTGTATACAGATCATGCAGCCTTGAAGTACCTTCTAGCGAAGAAGGAGGCCAAACCGAGAATTATTAGATGGATCCTATTACTGCAGGAGTTTGATTTGGAGATCCGTGATAAGTCCGGGGCCGAGAATGTCGTAGCCGATCACCTATCCCGGTTAAGATATGATGGTGGGGATCTTGCCCCAATTGACGATTCATTCCCCGATGACCATTTGCTCGCTATTACCAAAGACACTCCATGGTTTGCTGATTATGCCAACTTTCTAGTTGGAGGTGCTCTACCTCCCGACCTTCAGTATCAGCAGAAGAAGCGGTTTCTACATGATGTGAAGAGGTATTTTTGGGGCGACCCGTATCTTTTCCGATAATGTGTAGATGGCCTATTTAGGAGGTGTATTCCTGAGAGTAAGGTACATGCTATCCTCACTAGCTGCCACTCCTCCCCTTATGGTGGACATCACGGTCCTTCAAAGACCTTTGCGAAGGTAATGCAATCGGGCTTTTATTGGCCCACTATTCTCAAGGATGCCACCACCTTTAGCCGTTCTTACGACGCATGCCAACGAACGGGAAATATTTCTCGGTGACACGAAATGCCTCAAACCGGGATTCTTGAGGTAGAATTATTTGATGTTTGGGGTATAGATTATCAAGGACCGTTCCCTTATTCTTATGGGAATCGGTATATTTTGGTCGTCGTAGACTATGTTTCGAAGTGGGTGGAAGCCATCGCTTCACCTACTAACGATGCGAACGTGGTGATCCGGCTCTTTAAGAAGACAATATTCCCGCGTTTTGGGGTCCCACGGGCTGTTATTAGTGATGGCGGTTCACATTTTCATGAACGTCAACTAACTAAGCTATTGAAGAAATATGGTGTTCACCACCGTACCGGGCTAGCCTATCATCCACAAACTAGTGGACAAGTCGAGATCTCGAACCGTGAGATCAAGTCTATTCTCGAGAAGGTTGTCCATACCTCGAGAAAATATTGGAGTTCGAAACTCGATGACTCTCTTTGGGCTTACCGGACCGCATTCAAGACTCCTATCGGGACATCCCTGTATAGGCTTGTTTACGGCAAGGCTTGCCATCTACCCGTAGAGCTCGAGTTCAAGGCTATGTGGGCCTTAAAGGAGCTCAATCTCGATCCGAAACTAGCCGGAGAGAAGCGCCTCATGCAATTGAACGAACTAGATGAATTCCGTCTCCATGCTTATTATAGCGCGAGAATTTATAAGAAGCGGACCAAAAGATGGCATGATAAGCGCATCATCCCCCGAGAGTTCCATGTCGGCGATAAGGTACTTTTATTTAATTCCCGACTTAGACTCTTTCCCGGGAAACTTAAATCCCGATGGTCTGGACCGTTCACGGTAACTGAAGTGAACAAATTCGGGTCGGTTACACTCACTACCGACAAGGGCGAAATATTCAAGGTGAACGGTCAGCGCCTCAAGCTCTATCACGAAGGTGCATATGTCGGTGTCATAGAGGCCATGGACCTCAACGACACTCTCGATTCCACCTAATCCAATTGAGGTAAACCGGTCGAGCGGGACCGTAAAAATCAGCGCTAACCGGGAGGCAACCCGGCACCACTTGTATAAATGTGTAATTTCCCTTTCCGCATTTATTTTATTTTATTTTATTTTTTTTAGCTTGGTAGCTCTAATTAGGAGTTAGTATTAATTATCGAGTGAGGACGAGGGAATTTTACGGTTTAATTGATTTAATTTCAGGATTTTGAAGCAATTTAAAGAATAAAAAGGCGAGGAGTAGCAGGTGCAGTGGTCACTCGACCGAGTGACCGAGTGGCCTATGCACTCGGTCGAGTGCCCTGACGAAGGTGCTTCTGTTCAATTTTCATGGGATCACTCGACCGAGTGGCCTATGCACTCGGTCGAGTGCCCTGACGGAGTGGTTCTGCCCAGTTCTCAAGGGATCACTCGATCGAGTGGGTCATTCACTCGGTCGAGTGCCCCTGAACCGGGTCCATAACCGGTTTTTTCGAACTCTTTTATTTGCTTCTCACTCCTTTTCTCAAATCAGTTTCCAAATTAAAACTCCTCCCCCTTACTAGTCTTAAGAACCCTAAACCCCCAAATCACTCAATTCACTCCTATTTCATCAATTCTTGACCAAATTTCACAATTTTTGCTTCTAAATTGCAATTGGGAGCGGTTATTTGTGTTTCTTGGTGTTGATTTCTGAAATTTTCGTCCCTTTCTCCCCTATTCTCGTCACTTTCGTCCCTTCTTAAGGTATATTTCGGGTTTTTGATTTTCTTGCTTCTTTTCTTAGTTTTATGGTATAATTTCATCCTTAGTTATATATTAATCTCATTGCATGCTTGATTTTGTGTTAATTTCACCACTTTGTGCTCAAAATCGATTTTTGTGTATGGGCTCTGATTTTGGCCAAAATTTTGGTATTCTTGTGGGATTTTTGTATGATTGTGTTTTGTTATTATGCTATAGTCATGGCAGGAAGAAGGAATCCACCCCGAAACAACAGCAGGAACAGGAACGCAAGGCAGCCGACTGTTCAGCCTGTGCCAGGCTACGAAGAAATTGTGTGCAGGGACGAGGCCCAGAGAGCTCGTTTGGTTGAATTGATACCTAGGTCGATGGAAGCTACCCGGTGCTGCTCGTCACAATTTACAATCGAGCTCGGTTTGAACGAGCAATTATTGCACCTCTTGTCCATGACCGGATTCGGTGGCTTATGGACACTACGTGAGTTATCTTACCCAGTACTCACTTTAGAATTCTTAAGTTCATTTGAGTTTGATAGACGAGATAACACGATATCCTTTCGGTTGAACAATGAGGAGCAATCCATCCCCCTTAGTGCCTTATCCGAGTGTCTCAGGCTTACCTCTAACCAGAATGAAGACATCCTAGACATACCCGAGAGTTCGAAAGCACCTCCTTACTTCCACTTATTTTCGGACCGTCGTGCAAGTGTCACCGCTATGGCACTCAATGCCATCCCACACCCTACTATCCGCCTCTTCTTGCGGATTTTGAGTCATGTGGTTTTTCCACGCTCCGACATGAGTAAACTTCACTCATTGGAGGTGTTGATTCTAGGACACTACCTGAACCCCTTTAGGAAATCCCTAAAGGCATTCAGTGCACCCGGTATGATTTGTGTCGGTATCGAGCGCCAGATTAGTGGATCTGGACCGCTCAGTTGTGGAGCCATTGTCACCGCGCTAGCAAAGCGCTATATTATGGGTTTTGGGGAAACAGTCACTTTTGAGAGTCTCACCGACCGAGTCCCCTTGCTAGACCGTAGCTACCTCTTCTCCACTTTGAAGTGGATTCGGGGCAATCCCCCGGACTTTAAGTGGCGCGTCCGTGACAAAATTTGGATGAAACTCTCCTCGCCTTGCAACCCACTCCCGCAGGCGAGGACACACCCGACCCGCCGAGCTACCTCATTCCCGAGGAGCTCTTCATTTTTGACGAGGGCGTTCAACCCCCTCGACGTAGGGTTCGTGTAGAGACCGAACCCGATGAGACCGAGCCCCCCAGGGCCACACACACACACCCCCCGACTTTCCCGTTCCAGACTCCGGGTTCCGAGTTTCCGCACCCGTATTCGTTTATGTATGATCCAGTTTACGAGCACCAGCGACGGGTACACGAGGGGATTAACCAGAGCATCGTCAACCGGGAGATCCACGAGTTCATGCTTACTCAAGGAATCTCGACGCCTCAGCACCCGTCTTACTGGAGAGGTCCGGGAGATACTAGTGGTATTTTCCACGATTATGGGGTTGATCCAGCTGCTTGGGGTCCAGACTACGGCCACACCTACGGCGGCCTAGGAGCACAGTGGTTGAGGGACTTGCGACAGTCGGGTCAACAGGGTGGTACTGGCGGCTCAGGCCAGGGCGATACTGGAGCCGGTCCATCTGGGACCGGTGGAGATGATGAGATGGCTGATTAGCCGGTTTGGGGGAGCTACCATTGTATATACGGTACTTTCTTTCCTTTTTATTTCTGTTTTTATTGCTTTCCTAGATTTTTTTTACTTCCCCTTAGGTCGAGTTGTCCTTAGGATTGGCTGTGGATTTGTTTGTCATATATGTTGTAGAGTCACATTGAGGACACTGTGACATTTAGGTTTGGGGGAGAATTTGTGTGTTTTTGTGTGCTTTTATTTTCTTTTATGTGCTTTCAAAAATTCTAAAAATCCAAAAAAAAATTAAAAATCAAAAAAATTCAAAAAGATTTTATTTTTGTGTGCCTTGTGTCTGTCTTGTGTCCGGTGTGAAACATGCAAAACGGCGATGATGACAATGCGTTTTACTTGATTTTTTCTAATTGACAGCTGACTCCGTACCTGAATGCATGTAATACTTGAGATGAGATGATTTTAATATGATTGCCTATTAAACTATTAATTGCCAAATGAGTAAATTTGACCATTTTGTCGGCAAACCACAAAAATTCTGAGAATTTAGAGCTTCCTAGGCCAGTAACATCTATAACTGGTCTCATTTATAATTAGGAATTGATTGGTTTCTCCTTATGGAATGTGTAACGTTAATTTGCATAAATATGACATCCGTCTCTTGATATTGAATACGTGTTTGGTTTGAGGAGGAGGTACATGAGGAAAGGCATTTCTGTTTTTGATGAGCTCCACATAGCCAAACGACCCATTTTTACTACCCTGTAGATTTAGGTCAGTTTTCCTTTGTTCAGCCCGTTTCAGCTGTTGTAAGCCTGTTTTCATGATTTTTATATCAATTAGCTACAACCCAGAATAGCCTACCTTACCAGGACAGTCGCAGTGAACGTAATTGGAATCACCCTGATCATATTTTGGGATTTTTACATCTTTTGGATCGTAGTGTGTAATATTATTGTGCGACCTTGTATTCGCCTTCCCCTTGTCTGAATTGAAAAAAAATATAGAAGCATGAAAAAGAAAGAAAAAGAAAAAAAATGGAATTAGAAAAAGAAGAAAAATTCCAAGAAAAGAAAAACATATATGCTTCTTATAATATTTTGGGGAACGGTCGAGATTTTGAAACTAGAATTGAATTATAATTAGGAGGATGGCAAAATTCCCTCTTATGCTCTTTTGAGTCTTATTTCTAGTTAGTAGCCAGAATTCATAGTTGAGATTTTTGGATGGATAGTTTTTATTGTGTAGCTGCGACTACTGGTCTTAGCCCCACATTTCCATACGTGCTTTAAGCACAATCCATTTTATTCCCTCACATATAGGCCACCCCTTGTAAGTCCTTGGCATGTACTATGGTCCTGATTGGTGGAACACGTATTTGATTGGGGAGATTGATTTCATATTCAACTGCATGCATATTTCATAAGTCGAGTGAGTGTCTTTATTCTTTCCTATCTTCACATATATACTTACCCGTACTTATGAGTGTCGAGCGACAACCGTAAGGAAGTCCGACATTATTGGTCTTGCAAGATTGAAAGTTTGGCAGGCAATTGTTTGATTATGGCATGATTATTGATCTCGTTGCATTCTTGAGCATTACGTGTTTTCTCGTCGGTTTTAGTCGATTTTAGGAGAATGATTGTAATTCAGCTCTGAGTCGTGTTTCACATCACTTGTCCTCGTTTGTATATATTAGTTGTTTGCTTGAGGACAAGCAAAGGTTTGGTTTGGGGGAGTTTGATCAACGTATTTTATATCATATTTTATTGTCCCCCGACAACCGTTTTTAAGCTTTTCTTCTTCCATAATTATATGTTTAATGTCGATTTCTATTAGAAAGTCGATACTGTCGGTTCTCGTGCTATTTTGCAGGTTAAGTGCAATTTCGAACATATTTAGGAGTGATAGCCCAGATAACCGAGACGAGGACGAAGGACAAGGAAGAAAATGAAAAAACCGAGAAGCAAATGAATACCTCAATCACGAGCTCAGCAGCACCCACTCGATCGAGTGGTGCTAGGCACTCGATCGAGTGCCTCATATCCAAACTCAAGCTGAAGCATTCACGCATCCACTCGATCGAGTGGCATTGCGTGCACTCGATCGAGTGCGTTATACCCAGGCCGCGGATCAGATTTTAGCTTATTAGAATTATGGGCCTGTTTTGTAGGTCCAACTGATTTAGCTTATTAGAAATCAGTTGGAGGAGGATGGGGGACACTTTTTTTACTTTGGATTTTTTCATCACTCAAACATTACGTTAGTTTTGGCTAGAATAGA
This sequence comes from Agrostemma githago, assembly GCA_958450325.1. NCBI lineage: Eukaryota > Viridiplantae > Streptophyta > Magnoliopsida > Caryophyllales > Caryophyllaceae > Agrostemma > Agrostemma githago. The sequence goes on along the minus strand of OY288240.1, from coordinate 77,386,591 downwards.
AGACTACGTTCGTTTCCGTTTTCTTTCGCAAGGTTCATCGAATTCCGTTGTTCTTTTAGATCTCAATTGTTTGGTATTGATAATCTTTAATTCTAATTTCAATTTCTGTCTCAACTCTCTAGTTTAATTCTTGTCTTTATTCTCTAGTTTAATTCTTGTCTTAGTTCGTTCTTAGTTTTCTTAGTTATCTGATTTCAGTCTTGTAGTTTAATCTAATTCGTTTTCATCATGTTTAATTGCAATTCATATTTTGTTAGTTTTATTACAATCATCATGAGTAGCTATTTTTTATCTAGGGTTTAAGGGGATTGATGGGTGTTAATTGGGTTATAGAAAATTGACTTGTCTCTGATCATATGAACTGTCGCCTGAATGTTGTTTTAATTCTAATTGATTAATTACTGGTCAGGATTAATTAGTTAGTATCACAATTAGGACTTTTCGCCGACCGGGTTAAGGACTAATTAGGTCACGACATTTTGGGTAGACTAGCTTAATTCTAGCGACTGCAGGTTAAGTTTAGTTCTAAAGTTTGTAGTAGTACCGACCGGACCTACACCTTAGACAGTTCGATTATTGACCTGTTAGTTGACTCCCTGACCCGATTGATATTCATTGTGAACCTGAGACCCTAGACCTTTTTATTATTGATTTACTTTATAGCAGTTAGTTGTCAGTCCACTTAACAACAGAAAAACAGTGACCCGTAATCTTTAGTCTAGACCTTAGAACAAGTAATTGAGTCCCGTCTCCTGGTGGTTCGACCCCTACTTCACTATCTACATTAGTTAGTGGACCTTAGGGTATCTTTGATTAGGGATACGACTACCCCTGTCACTAAGGTGGATGTCCAATTTGACAAATTCCTAGACATTGTGAAGAAATTGGATGTTAATGTCCCATTCACCGAGTTACTTACCCAAATCCCGGCATATGGAAGATTCATGCGAGAAATCCTAGCTAGGAAGAGATCCATCGACAAGGAAGAGACTATTGCGTTCACAAGGGTGGTGAGCGAGCTTATTCAAGATTCTACGCTTCCAAAGTTGAAGGATCCGGGTAGTTTCTCGATCCCTTGCACCATAGGCAACTACAAGATCGAGAGGGCATTATGTGACTTGGGTGCGAGTGTGAGCATCATTCCTTATTCTATCTGTGAGCGATTAGGGATGAAGGAGCTGAAATGTACGTCCATTACACTCCAAATGGCCGATAAATCTCTTAACCGACCATTGGAGATGTTAGAGGACGTGCCGGTACGGATCGGGAAGTTCTTCATTCCGGTCGATTTCATCGTGCTCGATATGCCGGAAGATGTCATCACTCCCATTATCCTTGGGCGCCCATTTCTACACACCGCCGGTGCTATGATTGATGTGAAGAACGGTAGGATCACATTCGAGTTAGGCGAAGAAAAGATCGTGTTCGACCTCCAAGGAAACACTTCGCCCACTAACGATGAGTCATGCAATATGATCCACGACACGGAAGACATCGATCTAGGGGTTGAGTTGGGACAAAGCTTGAAGAACAATTCATATGAGCTTGAGGAGGATGACTCCGAGATTGGAGAGGATGAGTGCCCATATCATGGGTTTGATGACAAGTTGAAAGGCAAGAAGGAAGATGAGCCTCCCTTGGAGCCACGTGAGGATAGATGGACGTTTAGGTATATCCCGAAGGATCGTAAGTATAAGTTCAAACCATTGAACTTGGTAGATCGGGATGCCCCGGGGACGTCGAGACAAGGTCATGGAGAACCTTGGGATGTGGACGGTTATATCTCGAGCTTGATTGAAGACTTTGCTAGAGCCTTCGACTTGTTTCTTCGTGCCCTTGATGGAGATGGAACTAATCGTTGTTGTTGAAGAAAAAGATTGAAGGATGCACCACCTTGGTTTGACGGAGTTCCACAAGAACCGTCCCTTTGTATATGTTTCTTTCTCTTATAGTTTGTTTGGTTTAACATAAATGTATTCTCTCTCTAAGAAAGCTCTTCTAGTCCCAAATCAATTTTCCCCAAACAAACCCTAATTTTCTACCCAGAAATTCATTATCCTTTTCAATTTTTAAGTCAAATCCAACTATTTTAACATATTCTGATCAAACCCAAATCTTATTTAAAATCAAATCTTAATCAAATCATTTAATTACAACAATTTGTCTTCGTCTCTCTGTCTTATCAAATCAATCCTTTCAATTGAATCATTTTGGCTACTTGCCTTTTCACTGCCGGATTTGGTCCCAGCACCTTAATCTTCTATCCAGCTACTTCATTGAGCCAACAAACTTCTAACCGCCAGTCAGTTAATGCCAGTCTCACTCATTTCTACCTACCTCGTTTTGTCCTCTTTGGATTAAGCCTACCGCACGCCTATATTTACTGTCTTTTCCTACTTTCTCCTCCTTCCCGAGACTAAAATCTTTTCTCAGAATCCAGGTATCTCCTAGACTACTATCCCCTGCAACTACTTCTACTCCCTCCTAAATCATCGTTACTTCTCTCCTTACAATGGCCACCGCTCCTATGCCCAATCCCTTGCATTGATAGGGACTTTTATTTGAATGGCTATTCATCTGCCTTCCACTAAGATGAATTCCTTAAATACCTGGCTCAAGACTCAACTCCCCACACCACAAACAACTCTTCTTCTCTATCACCTAAGCAACTGCTACATATTTCCTCTTTTCACCACCAAAAATGGGCTCAAACCCCACACCTTGCAATTCACCTGCTTCTATTAGCTTCACTAATAACCACTTTGCTGAAGCCGGCCCCAGTATCCCACGTGTTGCTAATATTCCAGCAGGGGAACATATTGGCTTCAAAATTGACCCCGAGGCAACCTGGAGATACCCGCGTACGGGTCCTATCATCAACATGAATCTTGATTTTCTTGGTGATTCATTCGCTTTCTGGAATCGCTGTCTCCTTGGTTATATGGTGGACTACAGAAGTTTCAGTGCTGATCTTGTTAACGTTGTTATTGAGGATCACTGGACTACTCGAGGCCCCATTCAAGTCCACAAGATGGGTGATCTTTTTGTTTTCCACTGTGCGGATTTCCTCGATAGAGAAGATCTTCTTGAACGTTCTTTTGTCTCTATCCATGGTGTTATCATTGTGCTGGCGAAATGGAATCCTGAATCTGTTCCACGTACTGTCAGATTCCCTTCTGCTTATTTATGGGTCAGGGTTTGTGGTCTACCCTTTGAGTACCTCAATATGGGGACCGCCAATACCATTGGTCCGCTCATCAGCAACGATTTTAAGGTGGAGCCTTTCAATGTCATTCCTCCTAATGACTATCTCCGTATCAGAGCTCGTGTCTCGCTCGGGGAATCACTAAGGCCGGGTTTCTTCTTGGTATGTAATAACGAATACCTCATTTGGGTTCAGTTTCAATATGAGGAAGTATACAAGTATTGTACCAAATGTGGTAGGGTTGGGCATAAATCTCTTCACTGCGAGGAACTCGCCTCTAGTGTCTCTGATGGGATTGATCAGGCTATGAAGTCTCTGCACGATAAAGGCTATACTATCCTAGAAACGTGCGGAAGACACACTATGTTCAATCTTGATCTCAGGGCTTTTCCATCTTCATCCAAATGTCTTACCTCCAAGTTTCGAGTAGGGTGTTTTGCCAATCGTCCTGTGCCTGCGGACAAGTTCGTGGATTATTATGTTGACTACAACTTGGGTCTCTCCCCTGGTGGTAAGGTATATCCTGGTATGAAATTTTTAGTTACCTCACAACCGTTAAAAAGCCATGTTATAAGGAACAACCATCTCAGAGTTAACGCATCCTCCGCTCACGGGCGCACTTTTGAGTTAGAGCACGACGACCAAACAGCAGACCCTCTTTCGATTAGAAATGGTAGCAGAGAGTGGTGAGGAGTTCCCTACCAAACTCCTTACAATAATAGATACCAGTTGCCCGCTAGCTACCCGGAAGACCCCCTTACCGCCCCTTTTGTTAACGAGATGGATTGGTGCTACTCTAGGGATAAGGATGTTATGAAGCATGAAGCTATGAATTACAGGCTTGAGGGCGACTATAAAATTGCTTTTGCCATTGATGATGCTAGAGGATGGGCACAGACGTTCGATCTGCCACAAAAGCTCAACCTTCAGTACAATGAACCCCCTCTCAATGGCGATGTAGGGGATGCTGATCATGGGGGGCCTCATGGGCCTCACGGGACTCAAAGGGTTGATACTACTAATCCCAATTATGAAGACAGCTGGAGCGAGGATAATTCCTCGGAAAGGTCGTCCCCTGAATGGCCTCTCTATAGCTCGGAGGAACACAATAATTATGGAGGGGTTATTCAAATTTCTTCAGACTCTGACTCCTCTGATCAAGTCTTTGTTGATGCTTGGAGCGATTCCCCCAACCAGCAGATTCTTGTCCCTGACGTTCCAATAACCCACGCTAACCCAAGTAATAAATTACCTGTTGCTCGTAGCATCCCGAATTTGCCTGCTCCAGTTGCAAATCCCGATGGGGTTGGTTCTTCTATGAACACACACCCAAATGCTAGTCTTACCTCCCCGGCTGTTCTTGCACTCTTTCAAGATCTAGATGATAAATTGAAGGGCTATTCTACTGATCTGTTTGGTCCACTTGAAGCGGACCTTCTTCAACGCACTCAAGAGAAGCCTCCAAAGAAGCCATATCCTGCTCGGGCTTTTGGACCACATGCTGAGAAACCTCTATTTTACAGTGCCCAAAAGAAATCAAGTGCCAAAAGGAAGACTAACTCTGATCCTGACCTTTTGCTTCTTGAAGAAAATGCTTTTGCTGACAAAAACTCTGCTAAGTCGTATCTCCTTACTCTAGGTAAGAAACTCAAGTTTGATGAACCTGCTACTAAGGTCTTCAGAATGACTGTGACGGATGCCGACTTTGAAGACCTTAACACCGATACTATTAGCTTTCCATGGGTTGTGGAGACTGTCCCACAACAGTCTCCAGAGCAGCCATGAGAGGCCTCCTTTGGAACTGCAGGGGTCTCAATGACCCGCTCGCTCCTGCAGTTCCTAAATTGAGAGCGATGGTCAAGAATAAGAATTAAGACGTCCTTTTCCTTAGTGAAACAAAATGCTATGTTACCAATGTTAGTCGACTAGGGTGTTCGCTAGGTTTTGATCACTCTGTTGGCGTAGATGCTTCGGGCTCTAGTGGTGGGCTGTGGGTTGGTTTGAAAATCTCTATCTCGATGCATCTAATTTTCAGCTGTAACAACTTTATCCTTATGAAGGCACTAATAAAAGGACACTTTTACTACCTTGTCTTTGTCTATGGTAGCCCATATCTTGCTGATAGAAACCTGGTTTGGAATAAGTTGAGGGAGTTGATTATCCCCTTAGATCTACCCATCATCCTAATGGGTGACTTCGATCAAGTAGAATTTCCTGAAGATAAGCTTAGTCACAATAATAAAAATCTTCGGGGTGCTGATATGTTCACTAGATGGAAACTTGACTGTAACTTGATCGATATACCTTTTAAAGGCCCCCGCTTTACTTGGTGCAATAATAGAGTTGGTAATGATAGAATCTACGAACGTCTTGACAAGGCCCTAGCTTCACCGTCCTGGTTGACTATCTTCCCTAATACGGCAGTCAAGCATTACCCGATTCAGGTTAGTGATCATGCTATTATTGAGGTTGATTTTCATTTGTGTTTGAATAAAAAGACTCGACCCTATAAAATTGAAGCTTGGAATCTTGATTATGAGGATTGTAAATCAAAAAATTCTGAAGCTTGGAATAATCTCTCCACTGCCCGGGGTATTAGTGGATCTCCCTCCTACACTCTTGCACGTAAGCTGGCGGTTTCCAGAATTGCTATGAAGAAGTGGTCTCTCGATAAGCGTCTGGAATGGGGGAAAAATGGTCTGATTTTGACGAACTCCTGGAATCAGACCTGGATGCAATTTTCAGAGGAATTGAAGGAGGGGTGGACTCTTTTAATAATCATCATAATAAACTTGTGGAGTTTAGCACTGCTGCAGCGAAATACTGGAAGCAGAGATCCAAAATCAATTGGGACTGTAACGGGGATTCCTGTACTAAATTCTATTTCAACTGGGTTAAAGGGAGAGCAAGCAGGAATTTTATCGCTGGAATTAAAATTGACGGTGAGAACTGGAGTTACTGTCAAGATCAAATTAGCAGTGCTTTCTTTGATCACTTCTCCAAACATTATGGGGCTGATCCTAATCTTGAGACTATCTGCCCATTGGTCGCGGCCTCGACTTACATACCATCGCCATCTCCTAGCTATATTGATGAACATCAACATCTTTTTGACAACCTCACAAACAAACTTTCAGAAAGCAACATCTCTTATCTCAGTACTCCTTTCACTCCTAAAGAGGTTAGAACTGCTGTATTTCAACTAGGGGCCTTAAAATCCCCGGGTCCTGACGGAATACCGGCTATTTTCTTCCATCGAATGTGGTATCTTATCAAGGAAGATGTTATCTCTGCTGTTTGTCATTGTCTTAATGGAGGTAATATACTGAAAGAACTGAACCGTACCTTCATCACCCTAGTACCGAAGGTCGACCATCCTGAAGGTGTTGAAAATTATAGACCTATCAGTCTATGCAATACTATCATGAAGATCATTACTAAATGTATTGCTAACAGGCTTAGACGTGTCATCACAAGTGTTATTGGCTCTTACCAAAGTGGATTTATGCCAGGCAGATCCTGCAGTGATAATATTTTGATCGCTCATGAGATAATCCACTACATTAATAGTAATAAGAGGCACAACTCTGGTTTTATGGCCTTCAAAGTGGATATGAGTAAAGCCTTTGATAGGGTCGACTGGCTATTTCTCAAACGGGCTTTGTCTGCTCTTCTCTTCCTGGAAAGCTTCATTAATCTAGTAATGAATTGCATTACTACTGTTTCCTATGAAGTCTTGGTGAATGGCTCCCCCACGAGAAGGTTTCTCCCTAAGAAGGGGCTCAGACAAGGTGACCCTATGTCACCATACCTCTTTATTATTACTATGGAGGTCCTCTCATCTAATCTTCTCAAGGCTCAACTTGAAGGGCAACTCAAGGGTATTAAAATAAGCCGTAATGCTCCCAGTATCAGTCATCTCTTCTTCGCTGATGATGCTATTTTTTTCACACATTGCGATCATCAATCTATTACTACTCTTAACGGCATCATAAAGGAATATTGCAAAATTTGAGGCCAACTTATAAATTACAATAAATCTGCGTTCCACTTCAGCAACTCTACCTCTCTGGCTAATGCTAATAATTGTTTACGAGTCTTCAATGTGAGGAACTGCAACCCGATGGGTAACTATTTGGGTATTCCTATCTTAATTAAGGACAATAAAAAAAGTCTTCTACAATGATCTTATTGGAAGAATTGAAAAACGCATCTGCTCCTGGAGTGGGTCTCTGCTTTCTCCTGGGGGCCGACTCACGCTGATTGCTTCTGTTCTCTCCTCACTATCAATTTATTCCCTATCGGTATTTCGCATACCGATAAGTGTGACTAAGAGAATTAATTCTCTCTTATCACATTTCTAGTGGGCTGGAATCAGAAGTGGGCGTACGGTGCACTGGAGAAGCTTTGACTTCATAAGTCTTCCAAAATCTGAGGGTGGAATTGAAGTTAGAAATACTATGTGTCTGAATCAGGCTCTACTAACGAAGACTGCATTGAAAATTCTTTCTGACCCTAACTCACTTATTAGCAAAACCTTCTCAGCTAAATATAAATTGAATAGCAGCTCCTTGCAGGACTATCTAAAGACAGCTACTCAAGGTTGTTCTTGGGGTTGGAGAAGTATTCGATGGGGTCTCCAGTTATTATACAAGCAAATTGCATGGACTCCTTGTTCGAACAGCAAGATTAGAATTTGGGATACTAATTGGATTCATGGTAAAATCCCTGTGGCCAAAATTGGAGTCAACTTAGTTAATGGTGACAATTACCCTTTGTATGTCTCAGATCTTCTCACGGCTTCCGGCATGTGGGACATTGAGAAGTTAAACTACTACTTCGCCCCTTACTGGGTAAAGAGCATACTAAGCATATACATCCCACATAATATAAACCGGGATGGCCTTTATTGGTGTGGTACCTCTAGTGGTAACTATACTGTGAAATCTGGTTATAAACGGTCCCTTAACCTTCATCTCGAAGAACGATTCAAGTATAGTAATTTTAAGATTACACAAAACCTGAAGAACTTTTGTAAGACCACTTTATGGAAGATTAAATGTCCACACAAATGGAAGATCCTCTTCAACACCCTTCCTATTGGTGAGGCCTTTCTTAAGCGAAATTTAAATCTGCAATTCCATTGCTTTCATTGTAATGCCAATGGGTTGATGGTTGAAGAGACCAGAGAACATATCTTTAGAGACTGCCCGCTTGCAGCGAGAATTTGGCTTGGCGGACCTTTGGGGATCAATTGTGAGCCTGCCAAGTTCATTGAATTAGAATCATGGATCATTAACTGGTTCTCCTACTTCAAAACTCGATCTGATGGTGACTGGCTACAATGTAAATTTTTGGGTACTCTTTGGTCTTTATGGGTATGCAGGAACAATCTTGTCTTTAATGGCTCTCTCATCCCGCCTAATATTGTCTTGAATGATATCAACACCTATCATCCAGTTTCTATTACTCAAAAGGGCTCCAATGACGGTTTGAAATCGCATTCCTGTGACTCACAACTCAATCTTCAAGCTGGTGATCTCCTCAATATAATAGGTACTAACCCCTGCCACGAGGCTCTCTCCTTATGTGTTGACGCTTCTTGGACCTCTGATCTTAAAGCTGCTGGGGGTTGGGTGCTATCTGATACTATTAATGGTGTCATTGATGAAGAGCACTGTATCTTTACCTCATCCAATCCCCTGATGGCTAAAGCAATAGCGGTCCTTTCTGCGTGCATCTGGGCTAAAGAACGTAAAATCCTACATCTTATCATCGCCAGCGACTGTCTTGTTCTGGTCGAGGCTCTGAGTGACCACCTGGACTTCAGGAATGAACTACAGGGAATCCTTGAAGACATTCTACAAACTACTACTTATTTTCATTGTATCTCCTTTAAGTATATTCCTAGATCTCTAAATAAACGTGCACATGGACTAGCCATTTCTGCACGGAAAAATTGTTGAGACTCGTTTTCTATGCTGGCAAAAAAAAAAGATTGTTTGGTTTTGTGAATTTCTTAATTATTTGGATTATTGATGAGCGATGTGAGGAAGGGACTTTGATGATTGTGTTTGAGCTTGTTTGGTAGGTGCATAGTGGAGATGAATGCTAGAGAGGAGTGGTCATTGTTAGAGCTTGGATTGGGTGAAGGAGAGTCGGTTTTTGAAGCTTGGAACGAGCTTTTGGGAGCTATAGAGGGTTAGGAGACTCTTCTCGGCCGAGAAGAGGTCATCCTGACCGGGAAGGATGAGCCATCCCGACCGGGAAGGGTGTCATCCCGTCCGGGATGAGTGTGACAAAAGTTGATTTGGCATAAAGTTAAAATTTTAAGAATAAATTACACATACATCGATACAATTAATATAAGCATTAACATTTTGTTTCCTTATCATTTTCTTATTGCTAAATCTTACTCCCTCCTAATTTTTTTTATCTTCCCTCCTTTCTTTTTTGCACTGGTTGGTCCCTCTTTCCATTTTTGGGTTGTACTTTAATTATTTCTTTATTTTTCCTTCAATTCTTTATTATTTCCTTTACTCACAAACTCCACCATATTTTTACTTTATACCCCACATTTTCTTACTTTAATCAATTCTTTAATACTTTCTTAATTTTTGTGTCTAAAAAAAAAGAGAGATAAAAAACTAGAAAGGAGTACTAAATTTTCTCCAACAAATTATTAACAACCTCAAAATAAATATATTAATGCATGCATATTGTAACAAATTATTAGGGAGTATTAACATTGAGTACTCCGCAATTATATATTACTCGTTGGTCGAAATTGTTAGGGTTTTGACCCTAGAAAACGAGTCGGGTATGTAGTGTTGATTCAAAATTTGAGCGACCGGGTATCGATCATATTGAGAAAATATGAATCTCTGTTAACTGATCATTAGATCATATGTATATGTAATATGTATGTATCGACATTGTTTGAGTTATAATTATTCCACGTGAAATGATACATCACTAGTTTATATTATCACCCCCACCATTGCACACTTCTGACTTCTGGCATCAAATACGAGTGATGGATGAATCTATAAATAGCAGCCATGAATAATAGTGAAATGAATAAGCTAAGCAAGCAAATTATTACGAGTATTATTAATTATTATTATTATTATGGCTCCACTCTTCATATTAGGTTGTTGCTTGGCAACTATCCTCTTTACTTTCTCCATACTCATTATCTCTCAAACAACATTATTCTTTTTCAAACGCAATAATAATAATAATCTTCCTCCTGGAAGTATGGGGTGGCCGATCATCGGGGAGTCGGTGTCGTTTCACGCTAGTGCGAGAGACTTCATCCGCCATAGAATGACCAAATACTCGACCTCCATCTTCAAAACGTCCTTCCTTGGCCTCAACGTCATTTTCCTAGAGGGTCCTGAGGCGAACAAGTTCATCTTCGCTAACGAAGGTAAATTGTTCAAGTGGTGGTTACCCGCCCCTTGGTACGACCTCCTTAGCCTACCAAATTACCCTGAAAACTCCGACTCACACTCCTCCTGGCTGCTACTCGACCAACCCATCCATAAATTCTTCAAGCTCGACTCCCTTCGGAATTATGTTAGCGTGATCGATTCCATGACACGTGAGAACATGGATCATTACTGGGGTCCTAATAATAATAATAATCACAACCATGAGGTTGACAATTTTGCAAAAGAGTATACGTTGAACTTGGCTTGTAGGGTGATGCTGGATTACTCAAACTCTAACCCTGAGCAAATAAGGGTGTTGGCGAAGCAGTTCCTTGTCCTGGCTGATGGGATATTCACCAGTGTGGCGGTGCCAGTCAATTTGCCAGGGTTGCCTTATTACAGGGCGAAGAGACGTGCAGATAAAATCCGAGAGATGGTGATGGATATGGTGAAACAAAGGAGGAGGAAGGCGGACGACGACGGAAGCTTAAGTAGTACGTCATCAGAAGACTTGCTGGGTATTCTAGTGCAGGCCACCCACCCCGACGGCCAGGTTTTTAGTGACAAAGACATTGTTAGCAAGATAATTGGCTACGTGTTTGCAGGGTTTTACACTTCTGGGTCTATCATTCCTCGTCTCGTAACCCATCTTGCCCAACACCCTCTTATCTTTCAGAAGCTCAAACAAGGTATGTATGCTATGCATTACTCGTAGTTATTACGTACCATATATAGAAAGAAATCCCAATTTTCTTTAATTAGTTTTTTATTAACGTTCGTTCGTTCGTTCTAATCTTTACGGTGATCTACAATAACATACCTACAGAGCAATTGGAGATAATTGGAGAGCAAGGAGGAGGAGGAGGAAAGGGAAAGGTGAGGTTGTGTTGGGAGGATGTCCAGAAAATGAAGTATTCATGGAATTTTATCCGTGAAGCCTTGAGACTACTTCCACCTGAATCTGTAATGTTTAGGGAGGCTATTACTGACTTCACCTATCAAGGCTACACTATCCCCAAAGGCTGGAAGGTACCTACCTACAAATTTAATTAATTAATTAATTAATTAATTAGCCTCCATTATCTCGTGCGTGCGATAATTAAGTTTAGTTTGATGAATAACCCGGCCCCGGCCCCGGCCCCGGCCCCTTATATCGTTTGGATTATTGAATTGGTTGCATCGGAATTTGTCTAGCTACTCTTATATCGTTTGGGTTTTGAATGACGACTAATTATAAAATTTTATTTGAATTGTGGGATGAACTTATTAACTACTACTACTACTCGTACGATACAGATGGCTTGGACTCCAAATTCGACCCATACAAACCCGAAATATTTTAAAGATCCAGAAAAATTTGATCCTTCGAGATTTGAAGAAGAAGTGGCAGCGCCATATACGTATGTACCTTTTAGTGGAGGTCTTCGAATGTGCAAGGGAAACGAACTTGCTAGAATATCACTGCTCGTCTTTTTACATAATGTGGTCACTAAGTTCAAATTAGAGGAGATTCATCCCCAACACAACACACCATGCATATAACCATAGTCTCACATTATTCCAACTTATATAAGCTAATAAGCTGCATTATATTGCTTGCTCCGAGTTTAATGCGCCTTCGTTCGTGACGCATGAATCTTCTCTGCCAGTTATTTATTTATTACTCCCTACTTTTTCTTAATATTATTTTCTACGGTGAATATTTTAATCAAATGTATACTATATAATAGTTGATACCGTAATCGTGTGTTTGTGTATTTTATTACGGGTCAATAACGCAAGTCATGGGACAAGTAATGTCTTGGCTTGCTAGTTACTCCTTTGTAAATGGTAAAGTGCGTGGTTTTATGTCAATGTAAACTAACTTATAAACTCCATTACTCCTTTTAGTTACTTGTAATCAGTGGCGGATCTAGGATTTTTCAGCTAAGGGGCACTATTTTTTTTCCGACATTTTTGCATTTTAAAACTATTTTTATGATATTTTTTTGGAAAATGAGATGGCGTCACCCGGTGGCGCTCTATTTGTGCGCCACCGGAATATAATAATGATTTAATTAGTTATTTTTATTTTATTTTTTAAAAACTTAATATTAAATCAATTAGTAGTAAAAGAGTATTTCAGTAATTTTAATTATACTAATAGTAAAAAAAACCTTAGATTCTCCCTTAATATTAGTCATATTTGTAGGGGATCGTGATTAATTTGTTACTCCCTAGCATAACACACAATAAAATGCAACGAAGAGAAATTTAGTACTATTACTTTGTTATATGATATGATGTCTAACCGAACGATTGATAAGGTGAATGCCGGTATTTCATCTCAAGATTTGTGTATGTTTTTACTTTCGTTGCACAGTATGGTCGTACATAAGAAAATAACGACGAATATTATGCTCCAAGAATAGAATTATAAATAAAAATGTACAGTATAAAATATGATAAAGATACATAATCATTGTAACAATTAAAATAACAATAAAGAAACATAATCGTTGTTAAAATTTGTTAAAGATTAAAAGATACGATTAATTTTCATTTAGATGTATATAAAATTACTTATCTGCCCTTAAGTGGTTGGTGTAAAAATAAAAGTCTCATTTTTTATTTTCTTATTTTTTAATTATAGTGGCGCCGAGATTCAGCGCCACTGGGTGGCGCCCTATCGCTATCCTATTTTTTTCTATATAATAATGAACAATGAGACTTGTCAAAAAATGTTTATATATGTTTTAAATCATATTTTTATCACACGGTTATTAAAATCATTACCAAATTATTAAATACACTAATTACATTTGTGGACATGACATAGGTCCACCCCGACGCGGCCACGCACGGGTTTCGGGAGGCGAATGAATCTCCATATGAGATGGGTCGAATTGAATTTTAAATCGAAGTAGGAGTCGCCACCGAATTTTGTGGTTATTCGGAACCATTCGAACCCACTCTATGTCCTAGTGGGCCATATTTAAAACATGGCCCATTTTCGATGTCAGAACTTATCGGGTTCGTCCCTTTGCATTACGATACCGATACCGACATTATCGGATACCGTGTATTGAATGACTCTCGTTGCCAATGGATTCGGACATCCGGAAACCATGGTTCTGAGTAAGGGGTGAGGGTACGTGTTGGGAAGTTCATTGAGAACATCCAACCCCGCCCGCACTTAGCGGCCTTTACTAAGATATCGTTCGTTTTACGTACACGCGTTAGTTCGACGGTTGAATGATATGCAAACATTATTTTCCTAAGACATGTGAGAAAAATAAATAAATGGGTTGCTAAGTCGTTTAATGCATATTAAACTAATAACGTCAAAGTTATTTTAGCATCTGAAGTTCGTTTTAGTCTAATAAAACAAAGAAATAAATAAATCGCTACAAACAAGGAGCAAACGAGTTAGTAACGATGAATAAAGACGCAAATAAATAATATGCATGATTTTTGGAAAAGATTTATGACCGTGATTGATTAGCACGTGTTGACCGAGGTCAAAGAAAAAGTATTTATTGAAATATGTTGCGAAAGGTCTCTTTTTATGTAAGACTCGAGAAGAATAAAAAATAGAAAAGCGAGGAAACGAAAAAAAGAAACTCGGCGGAACAGGCCACCGCGCGAGTCGCCTGACCGGCGCGCGACCCGCGTGGCGGCCTGTTTGGGTTTTTTATTTTGTCGAAAATTGTTTGTAAATTGCGTACAAATATGGATTAATTTATACCCGATTCGATCATATTTTCGATATTCGTCGTATTCTATATTCGATTATGAAATCGGTATCGAATAGTCGGAATGGATAAAAAAGTTTTAGGAAAAATCGTTTTGTAGAAAAGAACGATGTCTAAGAAAAAGTCGAGAAAACGATGAAAAAAGGCCTCGGATTCAGGCCGCCATGCGAGTCGCCTGGGGGTGGCGCGGCTCGCATGGTCTGCTGTCCCGGTTCTGTTTTTCGAGAAATTGTTAATTTCGATAGATCGCGTATATATGTGAATTAATTTATACTCGATCTATGCTTTCGATATTCGTCGTATCCGATATTCGATTATGAAATCGATATCGAACACTCGGAATGATTTTTAGAAAAGTTTTGTAAAAAAGCTTGTTTTGAACGAAAAGGATGAAAAAAAAGGAATTTTGAACGAAAAAAGATGTTAATTCTCTCCGTGTATAAAATCGTCGAATTTTGCTTAAAAAGATGTAACTATTTTATTTAGCATCAACGAGAATGAATTAATTTTGTTCTTGTTAGATACGATATTCGATTAGAGAATCGATATCGTATTTTAAGAACGTTGTATAGAAAATAGTTTTTCGTAGTATCGATATTAGGAATAATAAATATGCGACGAACGACCCGTATTAAAAAAACGGACTAAAGACACGACCGAAAAAAGACGAGAGAAAGGAAGAGAGAAAAGAGAAGAATCGGGTTTGATTTACACCCTCAACCTACATGCTTTGTTTTCTCGGAATAAGGCTCGTCGGAAAGCGGTTTAAACTTGGGAGCGTCGAGATGGTGCGGGATGAGTTAAGGTGTGTGTTTGGTCGTGTAATGGGACGTGTGGTTGGACGGTTTCTCGGGGCTTCGAGGCTTCTTCGGGAATGTGTCGGGATTTGCCTTGAATTATTTCTACTAGATATCGAGGATGTATGTGTATTATGGCTGTAAAAACAGTGTCAAATCGTGTCCTCTTGTGTTGGACAAGAGGTCCTATTTATAGGAGTCGAGGTAGTCTTGCTTGTGTGACAAGAAATACCGGTTTGGATAGGAAATACGAGAGTTCGAGAGGAAACCAAAGTCTCGTTTCTTGGTGAAGAAGCCAAGTATCTCGGCTGGTGGGGGAGTGTTTCGGCTGTTTTGGATGTCTTGGTCGAGTATTTGGAGCTCGGTCGGTGTCTGATTCGGTTTCTGGATAGAATTCCTACTTGAGGTCGAATTCTACCTTTAACGGAATCGTTTAATGTTTATTGAAGCTGATATTTTGTAGAGTTTGAGTCCAAACCGGACGTGTAGTGTCACGGTTGGCTCGCGGGTTTCGGAAAAAATATCTTTGACCGGGTTTTGACTCGATCGCTAAAAGACGGTTTTACCCCTGGTGTCGGAATCGACCCAAATTAGTCTTATTTGACTCGAAACGACCCACTGGGCCTGGATTTGAGGTTGGTTTTGTAAGATTTGTACTCCGTAATAAGTCTAAACCAAATATCCATGATTACAAGCCCATATCCGAGTCTATCAAAGCACGTTTACGTCCAACCATCATCGGGTATTTGGCGGGAACTATTATAGACACCTGGCGGTCAAAATGTGGGTGTCTACAGAGCCCCCACCCTGACTGAGGCTTGGACAAGGCAAAAGTCAGAGTAGCTACCAGGTTAATCAAGGATTAAAACCTGGCAGACTTCCGATCGGGTCGTTTAAAGTCCATTAGACCTGCGTGAAGGGCTCGCCAGCCATAGGATAGAAATCATACCTGGGTTGATGCTGATAATGTCGCGGGAGCTGTCTTGGAAGCTATGGGTTTACCTGTTTACAGGTACATCCTGTCTTAGAATTGCGTGGGAGCTTGCCTTGGAAGCTATGGGCATATCTGTTTACAGATATATCCTTATTCTTCAGTAGAAAATGTCGCCTGAGCTTTCCACTGGGGAACTTTTCTTAGAATTTCTCGGGAGTCTTGTGTGTACCTGTATGCTGACATAATTTGTATGTAACATTTAAGTGAAACACCGACTCATGCTGGGGAAGAAATGACGATTTTTTCGAAAATTTGGAAAAGAAAGATGCTGAATTTTTTTTTTGAAAAGTTCGGAAATGAGAATGCTTGGGATGACTTTGATTCCTAATCGGATTCCGACACGGATTCCTAAAATTTCCTGGTTAGGCCTCTATGCCTAGGTGAAGTAGGGGAAGTGATATAAAGCCTATTCCTGTGATGACTAGGAAAAGGGATATTCTCTATTATAAATAGAGGGTTTTGGCTTCTTATTTTTCATATTCTAACCCAAATCTTTTCTTTCACCTTAAAATCCCTTAGACTTTTTAGGATAAATAAAAGAAACTATTCTCGCAATGGGTATTGATCATTTGACTGCGATGCTTCAGACGTGGGCTCAAGACTTTCGAGACGAGGATAAAGTTCAGCTAACTCAAATGGGAATTGTGGCTTTATTCCCACTTCAGCGACTCAGGGTAGATTCGCACTTTCTTGATGCTTGATTATCCTTTTGGGATACTACCCACCATGTTTTTGCACTTTCTCGAGGAGAAATATGTCCTCTTCCTGAAGAAATTGCAGCTATAGGCGGTTGGTGCCCTAATGCTCGTCCTGTTATTCCCCCATTTTATCCTGACCCAAGGAGGAGGTTAAGGGATTTTCTAGGTCTGACGCATGCTGAGACAGCCCGTATAGTAAAGGGAGATTCGGTTTCCCTATTTGACCTGGCTGACAAATTTATGAATCCAGTTGGCGCAAGAATTACTTCTACCCATAGGCGTAGGGCTTTTGCCTTTTGTATGCTGCATCGATATGCCTTTGAAGGTCGGATGGATGTTGACTCGTGTTTGGGTGAGATCAGGCTGATTAGCATAGTTGACCAAATGGAGACAGGTCACAGCCCGGCTTAGCTGATAACTGGGGAGATTATTATGGGTCTTGACGCTAGAAGACTTGACCTGGATCGGCCACTGACAGGAGGTATCCGTCTTTTGCAGGTATTTAACTGTTTTTTTTCTTTTTTTCGAAAAATTGCCCTATTTTTCGAATTTTTCGGCAATTTCGAATTTTTCGGAATTTCCAATTTTTCCGAAAATTTTTGATTTTTCCGAAATTTCCAATTTTCGAAAATTTTGATTTTTTCGAAATTTTTTTTTTAATTTCTCTTTTTTTTTAATTTTCGATTTTTTTTATTTTTCGAAAGTTTTTTACTTTTCGAAAATTTTGCAGATCTGGTTATCCGAGCGTCTGTCAATCATAGAGCCCCCAGTGAACATATCCAGATATCGCAGCTGTCAGATTGGCTCAAGGTCCCGACGAATAAGCTCAAGTCATTATATAAATCGGAAATATTGGGATGAAGAGCTAACATTCCATGATGGGCCTTTGATTAGATGGAACGTCATCTGGTGGTTCCTTTCAAGGCTGACGAGATTAGCTAGGAGGGACAAGGCCCGTTATCTGGTGATCTTGTCTTTGGACTGGACTGTCCATATCTATCCGGACCGTATTCTGAGACAGTTTGGTTCGTTTCAGCAGATCCCCGAGACTGAAGCAATCATTAGCGTTTCGCTCCAATTGACGGACGCTATGTGTGACACGTGGCTACAACGATGGTTTACCCGTGTCATGTGGACTATACCTCGCCCTTGTCAAACCACTTGGGTTTCTGAATCATATCGAAAATGGACCTCTGAAGAATCCCAGGAGACCCGTAAAACTTTGAAGACTGAAGAGGCTTTTGATTTGGCCCGTCGAGAATCGGCAAAAGATAATAGGCGGTTCTTTGATAAAGAGGAGAATCCAACTACCTTTGCTGAGCCGGGGTCGAGTTCTAAGTCAAAAACTAAGACTCGGGCTAATGAGACCGGTGCTAGTGACTTGGAGAGGAGGCTCAGATCGAAACTAGCGGTCCGAGATAGGCTAGGTCCGTGTGAGGTGACCGGGGAATCGAGTTTGAAGAAACGAGCCCGGGTTAAGGAGATTCCCTTGGTGATTAGGGAGCGTTCACCTCCACGTCGACGCCGGTGGGTGGAAAAGGAAATTAAGGACAAGGGAAAGGGAAAAATGCCTTAGTTTTTTTTATTATTATTTAAGTATTAGTATTATTTATTTTTTCGATTTTTTGTAATTTTTCCGAATTTGTCGGATTTTTTTTTTCGAAATTAATAAAAGAAACTTATTAGAGAACCGCTCCTGTTTTCTTTTCTCGATTGCAGTGGTTGTGCCCTTTTGAGGGGCTGCCTACGTATCCATAATAAATGGAATCAAACCAAACGTAGTTCAGACTTAATTTGCAACTTCGAAATACATCAAGACTATTGGTTCAAGATGTTTGTAACAGTAGAATAAATAATTCTAGCTTTTGACTTGTCTTTAAAAGTTTTGAAAAGATTTTTTTTTAAAAAAATAAACTTTTGCAAATGACATTGAGATAGGTGGGTTAAGGGTAGTAGCGCTTCAGCTGGTCCAGGTTAGTTGGGTTGACAAACTCGTTCCTGTCCAGATCCGTTAGCATTACGGCTTCACCTTGTGGACATGACATAGGTCCACCCCGACGCGGCCACGCGCGGGTTTGGGGAGGCGAATGAATCTCCATATGAGATGGGTCGAATTGAATTTTAAATCGAAGTAGGAGTCGCCACCGAATTTTGTGGTTATTCGGAACCATTCGAACCCACTCTATGTCGTAGTGGGCCATATTTAAAACATGGCCCATTTCCGATGTCAGAGCTTATCGGGTTCGTCCCTTAGCATTTGATACCAATACCGACATTATCGGATATCGTGTATTGAATGACTCTCGTTGCCAATGGATTCGGACATCCGGAAACCATGGTTCTGAGTAAGGGGTGAGGGTACGTGTTGGGAAGTTCACTAAGAACACCCAACCCCGCCCGCACTTAGCGGCCTTTACTAAGATATCGTTCGTTTTTGGTGTACACGCGTTAGTTCGACGGTTGAATGATATGCAAAGATTATTTTCCCTAGACATGTGAGAGAAAAATAAATGGGTTGCTAAGTCGTTTAATGCATGTTAAACTAATAACGTCAAAATTATTTTAGCATGTGAAGTTCGTTTTAGTCTAATAAAACAAACGATAAAAAATAAATCGCTACAAACAAGGGGCAAACGAGTTAGTAACGATGAATAAATTGAATAAAGAAGTAAATAAATAATACGCATGATTTTTGAAAAGATTTATGACACGAGATGGATTAGCACGCGTTGACCGAGGTCAAAGAAAAAAGTATTTATCGAAATATGTCGCGAAAGTCGCTTTTTATGTAAGACTCGAAGAGAATAAAAAATAGAAAAGCGAGGAAACGAGAAAAAAAGGGACCCGGCCAACCAGGCCACCGCGCGAGTCGCCTGACAGGCGCGCGACTCGCGTGGCGGTCTGTTCGGTTTTTTTTTTATTTTGTCGAAAATCGTTAATTTATATAAATCGCGTACAAATATGGATTAATTTATACCCGATTCATATTTTCGATATTCGTCGTATTCGATATTCGATTATGGAATGATTTTAGAAAAGGTTTTGAAAAAAGTTTATTTTGAACGAAAAGTAAAAAAAAGTATTTTGGACGAAAAAGATGTTAATTCTCTCCGCGTATAAAATCGTCGAATTTTGTTTAATAAAAGGATGTAACGATTTTATTAGCATCAACGAGAATTAATTAATTTAGTTCTTGTTAGATACGATATTCGATTAGAGAATCGATATCGTATTTTAAGAACGTTATAAAAAATAGTTTTTTTTGTAGTATCGATATTAGAAATAATAAATATGCGACGAACTGCCCATATTAAAAATACGACTGACACGACCCAAAAAAAAACGTGAGAAAAGAAAGAGAAGAAGGAGAAGAATCGGGTTTGATTTACACCCTCAACCTACATGCTTCGTTTTCTCGGGATAAGGCTCGTCGAAAAGTGGTTTAAACTTGGGAGCGTCGAGATGATGCGGGATGAGTTAAGGTGTGTGTTTGGATGTGTGATGGGACGTATGGTTGAACGGTTTCTCGGGGTTTCGAGGCTTCGTCGGGAATACGTCGGGATTTGCTTTGAATTATTTCTACCAAATATCGAGGATGTATGATATGTGTATATTTTCTGTGTAAAAACCGTGTATCATGGTTGTTCAATCGTTTCCGTGTTGTGACTTGTATTGGACGGGAGGTCCTATTTATAGGAGTCGAGGTAGTCTTGCTTGTGTGACAAGAAATACCGGTTTGGATAGGAAATACGAGAGTTCGAGAGGAAACCAAAGTCTCGTTTCTTGGTGGGGAAGCCAAATATCTCGGCTGTCAAGGGGAGTGTTTCGGCTGTTTTGGATGTCTTGGCCGAGTATTTGGAGCTCGGTCGGTGTCTGATTCGGTTTCCGAATAGAACTCCTACTTGAGATCGAATTCTACCCTCAACGGAAGTGTTTAGTGTTCTCAAAGACGGTTTTACCTCTGTGATGGTGGGATTTGTCGTGGATCCCGGCCAACAAATAAAAACCAACTGATCCTAGTGGGTAGCTAGGGCAAGTCGGGTCGAATGCACGGGGACGGTAAGAGGCGTCTAGACTAAGGTCACCCAAATACAAGACTTGATCAACGAACTAGGCTAAACTAGAATGATAAGAAGAGGAGAAGGCTAAGGCTATGACTACGGTAACGGAGAGAACAACTAAGGAAAACGGGCTAGGATTAGGTCGGGTTCAAAGGGGCAACGGAATGGTCAAGGAAGAGCTAGGGTGAAGGGGTACTCGGGTTATCTAGGTGTAGTCCGGGCTCTCGCTACTTAGACCAACCTAGAGGTTCCACCTAAAACCCATCTCGGCGACACACATGACAAACGGGGCTACTAGCGTGATATCGTGGCCTAGGTCGCATCCGGGCTCTCGCTACTTAGACCGACCTAGGGGTCGTCCTCACTGGGCTCTCGCTACTTAGTGAGGGAACCAAACCCACAAGCAAATTATTACCCACAAGAGAAAAGCAAGAAAAACAAGTATTTGCAACTACAAGTCACTCAAGCATTTCAACAAACATGTAATATGCATCAAACCAAGAGGAAACCCAAATCTTCCACCAACATCTCCAACAAACCCTTAATCATCCAATTAACACCCTAATCATCCTACTAACCCTAGCAAGAATCTACTCAAACATAATCAAACTACAACTAACAAGAACAAGAGGAATCAACATAAGAATCCAAACATACATAATGGAAAACAAGGATAAACAACAAACAATGAATAAAGATGAGAACTTAATAAACAATAAAGGATTAAGAGTAAAAGGAGAAGAAGATTGTACCAAACTACAAAGGAAATGGAAAAGAAGAACACTTGCATAGAAGAAAACCCAAATAATTCTACCAAGGTTGTCAATCTTGGATAGATTCTTCAAGAAATCCCTTAATACAAGTACTAAACTAAGATTAAGGACTAATTACCGACTAATCTACTCTAATCTAAGCTAATCTAACCTAAAATAGTCTAGGGTTTAGTGGAAAGTCCAGAACATAACACAAAATTACAAGAGGGGGTATATATATAGGGTTCCAAGAATGAAAGGAGAAGAAAGAAAGTGGAGTCACGCTGCAGCACCCCCGTCCCGACCGAGACGGCCCCATCTCGGCCGGGAAGGGCTGGTCCCGACCGAGACAAGGTTGGTCTCGGCCGAGACGGCTCAAAACAGCAACCTCTCGCTTTGTACACCCCTTCCCGGTCGGGAAAGCCACTATCCCGCCCGGGAAGGGTCTTGTAGGCCTCCAATAAGAACTTTTCGGTCTCTCCTTGCTTCTTATGGGCTTCTAATCAATTCTCGGGGATCGGGATCGAGTCTAAGGGGCTCGGGAATGGGTCCCAAGGTCTCGGGATCGAATCCAAGGCACCAAGTGATCGTTCCTTCTCTTCGTTGGCTCCAAAAGTGTATGAAACGAGTCGGAATCGTTCCAATTCTTCATGTATGGTCTCGGGAACCTAAAACGAACTAGAAGAAGCATAAGTAGCCCATAAATCGCTCCCAAGGAGCGATTCCACAAGGAAAATGGGACCAAAACATAGCAAAATAGGCACTACAAACTACACTTATCACCCTGGTGTCGGAATCGACCCAAATTAGTCTTATTTGACTCGAAACGACCCACTGGGTTTGGATTTGAGGTTGGTTTTGTAATATTTGTACTCCTTAATAAGTCTAAACCAAATTTCCATGATTACAAGCCCATATCCGAGTCTATCAAAGCACGTTTACGTCCAATCATCATCGGGTGTTTGGCGGGAACTACTATAGACACCTGGCGGTCAAAATGTGGGTGTCTTCAGAGCCCCCACTCTGACTGAGGCTTGGACAAGGCAAAAGTCAGAGTTGCTACCAGGTCAATCAAGGATTAAAACCTGGCAGACTTCCGATCGGGTCGTTTATAGTCCATTAGACCTGCGTGAAGGGTGATGCGCGTATTTTATATACACTTTTTATGCTCTTATTACGCGCATTCTCGTGTTTATTGAATAGTGAAAACTATTATTTTGCCCCGAATTGGCTACTTTGTGGTGTGTATTGTCCTTTTGCAGGAACGGAAGACAAAGGAGCTAAAACGAACCAAAACCACGCCAAAACGAAGCTGGAAAGATTTGCTGTTCGCTGAAACGGGCAATAGTCGACCGACTATCAGAATAGTCGGCCGACCATGATGATAGTCGACCGACTATTACAATAGTCGGCCGACTATTCTGGAATTGCAGAGATCAAGTTGATGAGTGATTAGTCGACCGACTATTACAATAGTCGGCCGACTATTTCCTGGACTGCGGGCAGGTTTCGTGATCAGCAAGGAATTTCCTAGACGCAAGAGTTTCCTAAACAGTTTTTAACCCATCCAATTTGTATAAATAGGGCTTTGGGAGCCACATTAGAAATGACTTCTTAACATCTCTCAACTTCTCTCTTATTCTCTTTTACTTCTCTTTAGATTTCTTTTAGACTTCTTCTCTACTTTATTTTCTCTAGTTTAATTTCTTCTCAAAACTCGGTTATTGTAAGAACTTTTGGATTCGAATCGCCTTCATTCCTTCGGTAATTTTATTAATCTTCCTTCCTTCTTCCTCGTTCTTGATTGTTCTTCTTCATATTTACTTATTCTTAATCTTTGTTTTATGCTTGTCGTAATTTTATTATTATTCGTGACGTTTAATCTATTAAATTCTTTTATTAATCTTGTTGTTCTTAAATTAATTATGAGTAGCTAATTTCCCTCGCTAGGATTTAGGGGATCTGCGAATTGAATGTGGTCGCTAAATAATTTATAGATCTGTCAATGATATTGTGTCTGAGTTGTCACTTGTAGCATATAATCGCGATTAGTCAGTTAATGCGCATGATTGATTAATTGAATCTGGTAAACTTGAACCTAAGATCGGAAGCCTGGTAAAAGTTAGACCTGCTACAACACATTAGTTTGCCCTAATAAGATCGGAAGCCTTTAGACGCATGCTAGGGTGAATAGCGGACCGGAAGGACCTTTTCAATACCCCTTAAACCAATATCTGCGACAGACCTGTGACTTAGACCGTGACCATATGAGATTCGTAGTGAACCGACAATCCTAGTTTTCTCTCCATATATTAATTCATCTTAATTCATTCTATTTAGTTTAGTTATTCTTCTCCTTTAATTCTCTTTCCTTCACTACTTTTAGATTAGTTAAAACAACAACAAAACCCCCAATTTATCTTCTTAGATAGACTTCAATTGCAAGTAGAATTTATTTGTCTCCTTGTGGATTCGACCTGACTACCCTAGCTATATTTTTAGTTAGACCTAAGTTGGTTATCTTTGATAGGTATACGACTAGCTTATCAAATTTTGGCGCCGTTGCCGGGGAGACGGTTAATTTTACTTGTCTTTTTAGTTTATCTTTTGTCTCAGGGAACTTACGTTCCTTGAGACGGTTCTCATATTTTCCTTCTTAGTTCTGTGTATGCCCAGGTCTAACAGGTCCGAGATTCATCCTTTTGATCTCGAACCTGAGAAGACTTTACGAGCTAGACGGAGTTTTTGGAGGGAAATTCGTCAAGCGGAAAAATCTAATCCGCTTGACCCAGTTTTCGCTAATCTGGAAGCGGAATATTCGTCCCACGAAGAGGACAACTCAAGCACCAAGTCAGACGCCGAGTCAGATATCTCAGTTCCGATCATGCCGCCGAAGCTTTCCACTCACTCTGAGCCGACTCAGGCTAACATCCCAAAAGGATGGAAGCTACCGACTCCTACCACCGGCTCTTTCGAAATTCGTCCCGCTTATATCAATTTAGTGGAGCGAAACACCTTCTCGGGCAATAAAAACGAAGACCCCGGGCAGCATATGGAAATATTCACTGATTATTGTTGTTCAATTCCAGTTGCTCCCGGGGTAACGCAAGAACAAGTAATGGAGGCCTTATTTCCATTTTCTCTTGCAGGTCCAGCCCGTAGATGGTATCGAGATTTGGACAAAGATGCAGCCAACATCAATGACTGGAATTCATTGGCGCTCGCTTTTTATAAGCATTACTACCCTCCTCAGCGCACTAATCAGATACGGAGTCAAATAACCAGTTTTAAGCAAGGACCATTGGAAGATCTACATGAAACATGGACTAGATTTAAGGATCTAGTCCGCTCTATTCCTCACCACGGATTTGAACCATGGTTTTTATGTAATCAATTTTATAACGGTTTATTTGATGATAATCGTGCTATTCTTGATGGTGCAGCTAACGGACGTTTCCAAAACAACGTTGATGACGACAAGGGTTGGAAATTGATCGAGGAGATGGCCACGCATCGAGCCGAATATGGAAATCCGAGGGGTAGTGTTCGGGTAGCCGCGGCGGAAACTAGTGAGATTATGGCTCAATTTGATCATCTTCATGCCCGTCTCGACAAAATTCAGAATCCGCCTCATAAAAACGAGTCGAATCAGCAAACTGTCCATGCCATGATCAAACAGGAGGCAATGTGTGAGCGATGTGGTATAGAAGGCCATAGCGCGGGGGAATGTATGACCGGGATGGAACAAGTTCTAGCTTTTCAACACTTCAAGCAAGGTAATCCCTATTCTAATTACTACAATGAGAGGACTAGGGAGCATCCAAACTTCAGTTGGACGAGTCAGAATGTGTTGAACCCAGTTCCTCAGCCGAAGCAACAAGCTTATGTTCCACCTCATCGCGGACAACAACAAGGCTTCCAAAAGCCTCTAGCTCTTCCACCGCCAACTCAACCTCTTGCTATTCTTCCTCCACCACCTGTGACTCCGGCTCCAGTTCCTAGTGAATATCAGGAATTGAAGAGTATGATGCAATCTCTCATGATCCAGATGCAGAAAAGTGACCAATCTAAAGTTGCACAGATCAAGATGTTGGAGACACAGGTGGCGCAACTTGCCACAAATCAGTCTGCTAGGCAACCAGGCACACTACCGTCACAGCCGGAAAAACAGCATGATACGGCCAACGCGATTCAGCTTCGAAGCGGCCTTACTTATGACGAGCCCAAGATGCCTAGTTATGATAATTCTGTTAATGTGGAGGATGTAATAGTTGATGATGTATCATTAAAAACTGCTGAAACTGCTGTGAATGACGTACTGGTCAATAATAGTTGACCGACTATCATTGACAGATTAACAGAAACTGCAGGTGAGGAGGAAAATAGTCGACCGACTATCCCTGATAGTCGACCGACTATTGTTAATAGTCGACCGACTATCCCTGATAGTCGGCCGACTATTCCAGAGACATGATCCAGATCCGAGACGGTCGCTGCTGATAAGCCGTCTGATGCTGAAGTGGAAAAGGGTATTCTACAAGATAAAGCTACTGAACAGATCAACATTCAAGTTCCTTTTCCTAGCCGTTTGAAGAACAAGAAGATCGAGAATCAGTTCAGTAAGTTTATGGAGGTCGTCAAAAATCTCCAGGTAACCGTTCCCTTCACGGAATTAATTACCCAGGTACCCTCTTACGCAAAATTTATGAAAGATATTCTGACCCGTAAGAGGAACTTTAATGAACATGAGACTATTGCTTTTACTGCTGAGTGTAGTGCTCTAATTCAGAGTAAATCTCCACCCAAACTGAAAGACCCGGGTAGTTTTTCCATACCATGCACCATAGGCACCCATGTAATCGATAAAGCTTTATGTGATTTGGGTGCAAGTGTCAGTGTCATGCCCTATTCAGTTTGCGAGAAACTGAATATGGGCCAGCTTAAAGTCACGAGTGTGACTCTTCAGATGGCTGATAGGTCAGTTAAACGTCCCCTAGGAGTCTTAGAGGATGTCCCTGTGAGGATAGGTAAATTCTTTATACCTGTCGATTTCATTGTTTTAGATATGGCTGAGGATACTCAAATTCCTATAATTTTGGGTAGGTCGTTTCTACATACTGCAGGGGCTATTATAGATGTCAAGCACGGACGCTTGACTTTAGAGGTGGGGGACGATAAAGTGACCTTTAATTTGGCCAACACATTAGCTAAGCCTATGATCGAGGATACTTGTTATTCATTAGATATTATCGATGAAGTTATTCTTGATGTTTGTACGGGTTCCCTGAGTAGGGACCCGCTCGAGGCTTTGACATGTTTAGACACTTGTGCAGGTGATAAGACTAACGATGATGCTGTGTGGGATATTTTAGGAGATACACAGAAATTGACGAGCATCGACGGAGAAGTGGTAAATAGGTTGGTAGATACTTCTTATGCTGTAGAGGTAACCAAACCCGACCTGAAACCTCTTCCGTCTCATCTTAAGTATGTATTTCTAGACGATTCTGAGTCTTATCCCGTCATCGTAAGTAATAAATTAGATGAGAACCAACTTTCTGCTTTGTTGGTCGTTCTTAAAAAGAACAAGAATGCATTAGGTTACAGTCTAGATGACCTTAAGGGAATTAGTCCCGATATTTGCATGCATCGAATTGAACTAGAAGAGGATCGCCGACCTGTTAGACAGGGTCAACGTAAGTTGAACCCGAAAATGCAGGAAGTAGTAATGAAAGAAGTGATGAAGCTATTAGACGCAGGTATAATTTATTTTGTCGGTCACTCTAAATGGGTGAGTCCTGTTCAGGTCGTCCCGAAGAAAGGCGGGACGACCGTGGTAAAAAACGATAAAAATGAATTAATACCTACTAGAATTGTAACGGGATGGCGGATGTGTATTGATTATAGACAATTAAATGCCGCCACAAAAAAAGATCACTTCCCTCTTCCGTTTATCGATCAAATGGTAGAAAGGTTAGCCTCACATAAGTTTTTCTGTTATTTAGATGGCTATTCAGGGTTCTTTCAGATCCCGATCCATCCTGATGATCAGGAAAAGACTACCTTTACTTGTCCCCATGGTGTTTTTGCTTATCGCAGAATGCCCTTCGGGTTGTGTAATGCCCCTGCCACCTTTCAAAGGTGTATGATGGGGATATTTTCCGAGTATATCGAGTCTATTATGGAGGTATTTATGGATGATTTCAGTGTCTACGGTAGTAGTTTCACTGATTGTTTAACTAACCTTGATAAAGTGATGCAGCGATGTATTGAGGTCAATCTAGTGCTGAATTGGGAGAAGTGCCATTTTATGGTCAACGAGGGAGTTGTCCTTGGGCACTTAGTTTCAGACCAAGGCATCCAAGTATACAAAGCAAAGGTGCAAGTGGTCGAGCAATTACCTCCTCCCGTTAACGTGAAGGGGGTTAGGAGTTTTCTTGGACACGCCGGATTTTATCGCCGGTTTATAAAAGATTTCTCTAAAATTGCTAAACCACTTACACAATTGCTTCTTAAGGATGCCCCATTCATTTTTTCTGATGAATGTTTATCTGCTTTTAACAGGTTGAAGCAGGCTTTGGTCACAGCACCTATTATTCAGGCCCCGGATTGGGAGTTACCGTTTGAAGTTATGTGCGATGCTAGTGATTATGCGGTCGGAGCGGTGCTGGGTCAAAGGAAGGAAAAGGCAGTAAATGCCATCTATTATGCGAGCCGAACTCTGGATGAGGCTCAGGTGAAGTATACTACGACGGAGAAGGAGCTTCTAGCTGTGGTTTATGCACTGGAAAAGTTTCGATCTTATTTAATAGGATCGAAAGTCACAATTTATACGGACCATGCGGCTTTGAAGTACCTCATCGCGAAGCAGGAAGCCAAACCGAGATTACTACGATGGATCCTTCTACTTCAGGAATTCGACCTGGAGATTAAGGACAAGAAGAGCGCTGAAAATTCTGTGGCGGATCACCTTTCTAGATTTCCATTGCAGGACGGAGGCGATACTTTACCGATAGATGATTCTTTTCCTGATGATATTTTGATGGCTATTGGTATAATGGATACTCCATGGTACGCTGACTATGCTAATTTTCTTGTAGGTAAAATAATGCCGCCTGATTTGTCATATCAACAAAAGAAGCGGTTCCTACATGATGTTCGGCAATATTTTTGGGACGATCCATATCTTTTCAAGGAGTGTGCCGATGGACTTTTTAGGCGATGCATACCGCAATGGGAAACCAATGCCATCTTGGAAGCCTGTCATTCCTCGTCTTATGGTGGTCACCACGGTCCCGCTAGGACCGTGGCTAAGGTACTTCAGCCAGGTTTTTATTGGCCATCTTTGTTTTCTGATGCCAAGTCATTTGTTTCAGGATGTGATGCTTGTCAAAGGACGGGAAATATCTCTCGGAGGCATGAGATGCCTCAGGTTGGTATTTTGGAGGTAGAAATTTTCGATGTTTGGGGCATCGACTATCAAGGTCCCTTCTCGACAAGTCGAGGTAATAGGTACATTTTAGTAGCTGTGGACTACGTATCTAAGTGGGTAGAAGCCGTTGCCTCGGTCCATTGTGACGCTAAGACCGTCATCCAACTTTTCAAGAAGATTATATTTCCACGTTTTGGCGTTCCCCGAGTCGTCATTAGTGATGGAGGTATGCACTTTAAGGAAAAATAACTTATTGCCTTATTATCTAAATATGGTGTTATGCATCGTAGAGGTTTGGGGTATCACCCCCAAACTAGTGGACAGGTTGAAGTTTCCAACCGGGAGCTTAAGGATATTTTGGCAAAAGTTGTCTCGAAGTCAAGAAAAGATTGGAGCCTGAAACTAGATGACACTCTATGGGCGTATAGGACCGCCTATAAGACACCGATTGGTACATCACCTTATCGGTTGGTTTATGGGAAGTCCTGTCACTTACCCGTAGAATTGGAGCATAAAGCTTGGTGGGCCGTTAAAGAGCTGAATTTTGACCCAAAATTGTGTGGCGAAAATCGACTTTTACAACTCGACGAGCTCGAGGAGTTCAGGATGAATGCCTACAATAGTGCCCGTATCTACAAAGAAAAGACAAAAAGGTGGCACGATAAGCGTATCATTCCGAGAGAGTTTAAAGCAGGCGAAAAGGTATTATTGTTTAATTCTCGTCTTCGTCTTTTTCCTGGAAAATTAAAATCCAGATGGTCCGGCCCCTATACGGTAATTTAAGTTTCTAAGTTTGGGTCGGTCAAGCTTGAAAACTCTTCCACGGGAAATCGCTTTAAGGTCAATGGTCACCAAATAAAGCACTACCACGAGAAAGGTGAGACAGGAGGAGAAGTCGAGGTTTTGTACCTCGAAACAGTCACTAACTGAGCAAGGTGACTACGGTCGTGCGGGACCTTAAACCAGCGCTAACCGGGAGGCAACCCGGGTTGTAAAACATTTGTACCTGCATTTAGTTAGTTAGAGCATATTTAATTTTCTGCATTATAGATTTTGTGAGGGTGAGAACGAGGGTCTAAAGGTTTGAATTGAGTTTTGCAGAGAACAGGTTGCTGACGGAAAACTGGAATGAGTCAACAATAGTCGACCGACTATTTTCATAGTCGGCCGACTATTCCTATTGTCGGTCGACTATTCCAATAGTCGGTCGACAATTCCGACATCGCGCACCTTGGCTGACAATTTTCGTCAAATAAGTTTTTCTTTCCTTACTCTACTTCAGTTACTTTTATAAACTCCTAAACCCTATTTTCTCTTTTACTTTTCCCACCTACCTCCATCCTTACCTTCATCTTCTTCATTTCAAATCTTCATCTTCAACCCCTACCCATCTTCTTCTCCCCATCACTATCTCCTTTAATCTCTTCATCCTTGCTATTTTCTTGTCTCTATTGAAATTGTAACTACTTTCCAGCCATTCAAGTAAGTTTCTTGGGTTAATTTTCTTCCTTTTTCTTCTTCCCGTCTAACTGCTGCGCTGTGCGTTTTCTGCTGTTCGCCGAAGTCGCCGACTATCGGAATAGTCGGGCGACTGTTCTCATTGTCGGACGACTATTCCGATAGTCGGACGACTATCGTGTCTGTCGGGCGATTATTGTCCGCGATTACTGGGTTTCTGCCGCGATTACTGTTCATCCACATATTGTTTTGAATCTATTCAGAATCTGTTTTCAGGCTTGAATTTCAGATTTCGACCTGGTTTTTCTGGGATTTATGTTATTACTCATATTGTTTACCCAAATTTGTTGGTTTCATCCACATTATAGTGTTTTTACCCAAATTTCAATTATGAAATTAGGGTTTTGATTTCAATTGATTTGGGGTTTTTTGTGTGAGTAATACACAAGTCTGATTTTAGCTATTTCAGGTCAATATGGATGCAAGAAAAAGACAACGCCAGGGAAGCACAAGACGTCGAGTCGACATTAGCCGGGAGTCAATGCCAAGTCAAGACCTCGTTCCATTTCCCGAGGAGAGCATACCGGAATATCCAAACGTTCAGTTTGCCTCAGCTGATCAGAGGGAGCGTTTTGTCCAGTTGGCAGCTCTTAAGGTAACACCGACACGGTTTCTAGACCGTGAGCTCTTGGGCAGGTTAGGCATTTATCAGCCTGTTGTTGACTTACTTAATGGTACCGGTATGAGTGGGCTAATTTATATGCTAGAATTCACATATAAGGGTCTTACTCTTGAGTTTTTTAGTAGTTTCAATTTTTTTAGTGACTTGAACTGGGACACACCTTGCATTTTTTTTAGACTCTTTAACACGAGTTTTTCTAGGACCGTTCGCGAGTTCGGTCAGCTTTTGGGTGTTACTAGCGAAGGGGATTCAATTCATCCCCCTCGCCGTCTAGCCAATGAAATCTGGTCTTGCATTACTGATCGTAACACGGGTCGTAAGCGGGGCAACGAAGTCCACCACCCGGCCATCCGATACTGGCTTCGTCTGATAGGGTGCACTATTTATGGACGTACCGAGCCGAATAATATTAATGCGGATGAGTTAGAGAGTCTAGCGGGCTATCTAAACATCGATAGCGAGCGGCCATATGTCATGAATGTGGCCGCCCTTGTTGCCCACCATTTCCAACATATCGGGAATGGGCTTATTTCTGTCATTCATTGTGGAGGCCTCGTTTCCCACATCGGTCGTAGGCTATTTCCGGACTTCCCGTACGGGGAGGAACCTATAGGACACGAGCTTCCATCTGCCGAGCGACTCAATAGTCGCCTTTTGAACTTTTCTGTCCTTAGGGGTCTTCATTGGCTAGGTCCCGATTTGCGTTGGCGCATAGCAAAGGATGAGTCGGTTATCCTCCCTTACAATCTACCACCTCTTACCCCCTTCCCATATCTCCCCTTTGGTCCTGAACGGGACCCACCACCGTATCCCTCCTATTTGCTACCACTTAGGAGGGATCTTCAGACCCCCAGACACTTCGCACCCGAGACGGGTGAACCATCTCGACCTTCTCGACAATCTCGAGGAGGCGGTAGCCGATCGACCAGCCGTGCTTCACATACACCATCTTTTGCGGCTGGACCTTCGGGCCCACCACGGCCTCCTTATGCATTTCCACATACTGATTATTCTAATGTACCTGCTTTTCCTGCTCACTTTGTTCCTCCTCCACCGTATGTTACACCGGCGGTGCTCGACCAAGCGGCGGTCCCGGGAATGCTTAATGAGTTATGCCACCGGATGGCCACGGTGCAACTAAATCAGGCACTTTCCGATTTTCATTGTTACAACAATGGAGTGCAGGTCGGCCTAATCTCTCCTAAAGCTTGGCACCCGACTTACTACACCTATCCCGAGGGAGGCTATGGTAACAATGCCGGGAATGCGGAGAGAAATGATGGAGAGGGAGATGACGAGGAGGGAGATGACGACGATGGAGCTAACAATGGTGGCAGTCAGGAGGAGAGCGGTGACGAGAGCTCCGATTAGGACGGTTTGGGGAGGTCTCCATTTGTATATACATCTTGTAAGTAGTTCTTCTTTTTCTTTTTGCACTTCCATCGTTTTGCATTCCTTCCCTGTTTTTATTGTTGCCTCTTATTGTTTGCTGTACACAATGAGGGCATTGTGTGATTTGGTTTGGGGAGGGTATGCTTCTGTCTGTTTTCATCCATTTGCATATTTCTTGCATTTCCGCATGCATAAAAAATCAAAAAAACCCAAAAATATGTTTTTGCATATAGTCGAGTCGGAATGCTATGTAGCGATGATGATATTGCTTTTATGTCTTCATTTAGTTTCTTATCCTAGTGCGCCGTTAGAATTTTTGTATATAATTACATGCGGTATTCTTGCATCTTTGGTTAACGGTACTGAACGAATAAACTTGACTCATTGTTGGCAAACTACTCAGATTTGTAAGGAATTAGAGCCTTAAACTGATGACATTCATGATCAGTTTCTTTTAGGATTGAGAGTAGTACTCCTTATGAGACATGTAACATCAAACTGCATAAGCATGACATTCGTCTCTTGATACCTGTACGTTTTTGACTCGTGGTTTTGACATGTGCGAAAAAGGCAAATCCTTTCTTTTAATTAATTCCCATAAGCCTCACATAGCCAAATTGACCTGTTTGACCCGTTTATTAACTACAAGCCATAATTTGCCTACCCTAGTCAAGCTAGTAGATTAGTTGAACGGAATTGTTTTTTTCGGGTTAACTTTGGTACCTTGATGATTGGAAAAGAAAAAAGGGAATTGAGAAAAAAAAATGAAAAGAAAAAAAAAATCAATGAATGGAAAAAATTGAATGAAAAAAGAAAAGAAAGGAAAAAAAGAAAGAAAAGAAAAAATGAAGTGAAACTAGAAAAAGAACGTGTTGTTGCTATGAGAAAAGAATTGATCTCTCTAATTTCATAGTTAATAGTGGGAAGCGGTTTTGATAAGGCGCTTGTTGCTATGCCTAATTTCTTCGACTGGAGTTTGGTGAGAACGGAATGTTTACTATTGATGGGTGTAAGGAATACTAGCTTGGCTTTTACCTCCTCATATCCATATCGTTTTGCCCCTTCTTACCCGACTAGCCTCACTTTATACCATATGTAAGTCCTTGGCACGTGTCTTTCCCGATAGAATGCGTATGTACGGTTATTAGAGATTGATTTCATGTTAGATTGCATGCATGTTCTTGTAGGTCGCAGTTTAGGTGAGTGCTTTGTCTTTCCGTTTTTACATAAACTCACAATATCACCCCTTTTGTGTGATGAGCGATCCGTGAGAGTCCGACATAGACGAGTCTTGCAAGGTTGAAGGTTCAGTATTGTTGTCATTGGTCAAGCTTGTTGTATGTGGTTGTTTACATTGATTTTAATCGTTGCACGTTGGTTTGGGTAACTTTGAAGCATTTTCCGCTATGAGTTATATACATTCCATTAGGATTGGGTTAAAGTTTTGTGCTTGCTTGGGGACAAGCAAGGGTTTGGTTTGGGGAGATTTGATGCGCGTATTTTATATACACTTTTTATGCTCTTATTACGCGCATTCTCGTGTTTATTGAATAGTGAAAACTATTATTTTGCCCCGAATTGGCTACTTTGTGGTGTGTATTGTCCTTTTGCAGGAACGGAAGACAAAGGAGCTAAAACGAACCAAAACCGCGCCAAAACGAAGCTGGAAAGATTTGTTGTTCGCTGAAACGGGCAATAGTCGACCGACTATCAGAATAGTCGGCCGACCATGATGATAGTCGACCGACTATTACAATAGTCGGCCGACTATTCTGGAGTTGCAGAGATCAAGTTGATGAGTGATTAGTCGACCGACTATTACAATAGTCGACCGACTATTTCCTGGACTGCGGGCAGGTTTCGTGATCAGCAAGGAATTTCCTAAACGCAAGAGTTTCCTAAACAGTTTTTAACCCATCCAATTTGTATAAATAGGGCTTTGGGAGCCACATTAGAAATGACTTCTTAACATCTCTCAACTTCTCTCTTATTCTCTTTTACTTCTCTTTAGATTTCTTTTAAACTTCTTCTCTACTTTTATTTTCTCTAGTTTAATTTCTTCTCAAAACTCGGTTATTGTAAGAACTTTTGGATTCGAATCGCCTTCATTCCTTCGGTAATTTTATTAATCTTCCTTCCTTCTTCCTCGTTCTTGATTGTTCTTCTTCATATTTACTTATTCTTAATCTTTGTTTTATGCTTGTCGTAATTTTATTATTATTCGTGACGTTTAATCTAGTAAATTCTTTTATTAATCTTGTTGTTCTTAAATTAATTATGAGTAGCTAATTTCCCTCGCTAGGATTTAGGGGATCTGCGAATTGAATGTGGTCGCTAAATAATTTATAGATCTGTCAATGATATTGTGTCTGAGTTGTCACTTGTAGCATATAATCGCGATTAGTCAGTTAATGCGCATGATTGATTAATTGAATCTGGTAAACTTGAACCTAAGATCGGAAGCCTGGTAAAAGTTAGACCTGCTACAACACATTAGTTTGCCCTAATAAGATCGGAAGCCTTTAGACGCATGCTAGGGTGAATAGCGGACCGGAAGGACCTTTTCAATACCCCTTAAACCAATATCTGCGACAGACCTGTGACTTAGACCGTGACCATATGAGATTCGTAGTGAACCGACAATCCTAGTTTTCTCTCCATATATTAATTCATCTTAATTCATTCTATTTAGTTTAGTTATTCTTCTCCTTTAATTCTCTTTCCTTCACTACTTTTAGATTAGTTAAAACAACAACAAAACCCCCAATTTATCTTCTTAGATAGACTTCAATTGCAAGTAGAATTTATTTGTCTCCTTGTGGATTCGACCTGACTTCCCTAGCTATATTTTTAGTTAGACCTAAGTTGGTTATCTTTGATAGGTATACGACTAGCTTATCAAAGGGCTCACCAGCCATAGAATAGAAATCATACCTGGGTTGATGTTGATAATGTCGCGGGGACTTTTCCTAAAAAGTCTTGGGTGTGTCTGTTTACAGACACATCCCATCTTGGAATAGCGCGGGGACTTCTCATAAAAAGTCTTGGGTGTGTCTGTTTACAGACACATCCCATCTTGGAATAGCGCGGGGACTTTCTCCTAAAAAGTCTTGGGTGTGTCTGTTTACAGACACATCCCATCTTGGAATTGCGTGGGAGCTTGCCTTGGAAGCTCTGGGTGAATCTGCTTACAGATATATCCCGATTCCTTAATAGAAATGTTGCATGATCCTTCCACTGGGGAGTCTTTGAGAATTCTTCGGAGAGTCTTGGGGTACCTGTCTGTTGATACATAACAAATTGCATGTAATATTTAGGCGAAACACTGACTCATGCTGGGGAAGAAATGATTTTTGATTGATTTTTTGGAAAGAAAATGATTTTTTTTTTTGGAAATTAGAATGCTTGGGATGACTTGATTCCTAATCCGATTCTGACACGGACTCCTAAAGTCTCTGGTTAGGCCTGTATGCCTAGATGAAGTGTGATAAAAATTCGTATTCCCGTGGTGACTAAGAAAGGGATTTTCTCAAATGGCTAAGTTTTGCAAATTTTAAAATGAGAATTTGAAGAGAGAGATATACCGACAGACTCGACTCTGGACGCGAGAGGACGAGTTGACAGACACGACTTTGACTCTCTAAGGGTTAGACCGTGACTCGGTAGGGGGTAGGCCACCTAAGATGACAAGACACTTAAGTTGCGCTATTCCATAGCCTAGGCGAGTGGCAACACAGTCGAACATCGAAATGGGAACGATCTGCCATAGGGGAATTGCAGTAGTCTGTAATGAGACTGTTTTAGCAGTAACAATGCTGTAGTCTAGTGCTCCTTTTGAATTTTTGATTTTTGGGACATTTCCAAAGTGGGTATTGCTCCGAGTCCTGACAGATTCTCGTCTTTGACTAAGCCGAGTACTAGGACACACTATAGAAAGGAGGCTAGCTTTTTTGAATTTATCTGGATTTTGCGAGTAGATGGAGGTTTTCTGCCTAAGAGAAGCCCCCAGGACGACAAAGCTAGTTGTTGAGAACATGATGGTGTTGTGACCGGAATGATGGCGCTTTTTGAATGTGTGTCAATGTGGGTGGTTGTGCCCTTGTTGAAAGGCTGCCTACGTATTCACGTGTTAGTGAAATCAAACCAAGCCGTAGTTCAGTGGATTGAAAGATATATAATGGTGCCTAGTTTACTAGGGCTTTGTGTGTAACTAGCCACAACGATGGTGTAGGCTGGCTAGGTGCATTCCCAGTGATGTCTTGATCAAAGGGCTAGAATAGTTAGAATGTTGATCCTGTAACTGTGAGCGTTCTCCGGGATAGCCCCCAGAGGTGGTGTGAACTATTTGGGCATGTTCTATGCCGACTGCAAGTTGAGTTCCCGTGTTTGGGGCTGGTAACTGGTTTAGATGTTTTTGGAAATGTGGAGCTAGGTCGCAAGTGGCTTTGATGTTTCGAAATCTGGAGCTCGATTTTGTGGAGCTAAGGCTTCGAGGGTAAAGTATTGTAATGTGGTAGGAAAGGGTGAAGTCGAGTAAAAATGACTCGGACTTCGATCGGGAAGGTTGATAATGCGGAATCTGGTTTCCATGTCTGGCCCTAAAGGTTAGGGTGTATCCTATGGAGCTTGGATCCTCAAAATTCTGGGCTGTCTCTAGCCTAGGTCTTGAGAAGGTCTTGAGGGTTGTAATGTGGGAAGGCTAGATGTGGTGTTAGCTGACCAGCTTGACTGTCTCTCCCCTATTGGATGGTATGGGTATTGATAATTTTTGAATTGACCGTTTCATGGTCATGGGTTTTTGAATTCTTTGGGTTGACCTCTTAGCCCCGGTCATGGGATTCTTCATTTGAGTTGACCGTGTCCGGTCGAGAGATGTTGATAGTTCTTTTTTTATCATGGCCAGCTTTTTTGTTTTGGCCTTTTGCTTTTTTCTCTTGGACTTTTGACTTTTTTGTCCATTTCTTTTTTGTCGGTCAGACTAACACCTAAGGTAGGGACTGGCTAATCTTATTGGATGGGTGTTTATTGTGGGAAGTGGGCTTGCCTCCCGTCTTGAACCCAAACTAGAAGACTACCCACATTTGTCATAGGATTCGATATGCTCCTGCTACGGGTAGTTATGTGGCTTTCTATACCAGACATGGAATAGGTAAAAGGAAAACACGGGCTCGGTTTCCTGCAGTCATTATAGATGTGCCTATAATAGTCACGTGCGTGTGCTCACAGTGTATGATGGTGTTCATCATGTTCTCGGAAACACATAAGGAAAGTATGTATGAGAAATAGAAAAGCTGATTTTATTGAATTTTGAAAAAAGAGGACAGAATACAACTGACTTTGACTCTGACTTTGATTTGGAAATGAGGATGTAGGGTATCCTAGACTCGAACTCAGACTTAGACTCGAATCAAATCCGGACTCGGACGCTCGGTTGGTTGTTTTTTTTTTTTTGGTAAGGTCTTTGATTGGAGAGAAAGACGGGTGCCACGACTCGCCTAAACTCGGCTTTGCGCAAGTGCAAGAGAGGGAGTCAAACTAGACGCGGCCCGGGGTGACAGGTCGACAAAGACTCTTGAACCGGGATACTCGAACGTTGATCTAGACGAGGTAAGGACTGCGAATTGGACTCGAGCTGCATAAGGGTGAATCCGAAAATGGGGGCGACCGTGTTTGACTGTATCACGTGCTCGGACCAACCGTGGTGACCTAAACCTAGGTGACTCGAGTATTCGTAGCATAGGTACGACACGAAG
The DNA here is from genome assembly GCA_958450325.1 of Agrostemma githago. NCBI lineage: Eukaryota > Viridiplantae > Streptophyta > Magnoliopsida > Caryophyllales > Caryophyllaceae > Agrostemma > Agrostemma githago. Next base: position 77,348,197 of record OY288240.1, on the reverse strand, counting down.
AAGGCATCATAAGGACGCCGGTGCAGGATGAACGTAGGGTACCCCTTAAGGTGACCGTGGTTGACCGCTCGGGTGGAGGACAGCCCCCGAGTGAGACTAAAGACTTTGATAGGACTCAAATGGTGCGACATCTAAGTGACTCGAAAGTGGGGTACGTGAGCCAACACGTGTAAGACCTGATCCTTAGAGCAAACGCGGTTGATCGCCCCGCTAAAGGGTAGCCCCCGAGTGGGACTGAAGACCGACTCCTAGACGGGTGACTCAGTGGATGGTGGACTCTTCCTGGGTTTTGGCAAATTGGGCCTAGTCCCGTTCGAAGAATGATCCGTGTGTGAAATCCCCAGACTTTGGACTCGATTGTGTAAATGGGCTTCCCTTTGTAGGAGTTTGTCCTACGTAGGTGGACCGTGCCTTGACAAATAAGGCGGACTTGGGATGGGGTAGAAACTCGTGATGTAAGATCGACGGAGTTTCGACGCTATAGATTCTAACAACTTATGACAAGACCCGACACTGCTAAATACGGGAAGTCCTAAGAAGAAGAAAGTTTTGAAAAGAGAATTTGGATTTGAAAACCGAGCAAGGTCGGATTGGAAGGCCCAATTTTTTTGAAAAATCGAAAAAAAGGTTACCGGGCCGAGATTTTGAATTTTTTTGGAAAGTTTGGACAGCACACCGGCTAAAAATAGGCTATTTTGAGTTAAAATCATAAGTCCTAAATTTGGTAGCTTTCCGGGTTTTGAAAAATAGATGGGTTTGAAAAGATGCGAATTTTTGAAATAACGGTTTTTGAAAAAAGACCGAAGAAGATCAAGTAGCATGTAGTCACGGAAACAGTATAATGACGCCATGTATGCTCTTAGTCTAAGTCTCGGTCGGTCGAATAGGGTCTATACCAACAACGATCGCATTCTCGCAAATCAGGACGGACCTCCTAAGCCGAGTTGGTCTTAGAATCTGCCGTAAAACCCATGCAAGTTCCACCATCGAAGTCTTTAGTGCACCCAAGTGGGAATGCACCGTGGTATAGTGGGACGTCGGTCACAAGTAACCGGCCCGGGAAAGAATTGGGTTATGCATGAACCATTGAACTAAAACGTGTACATTACTATTCGAACGATTTCTTTTCGAGTCTCACCCTGAGGATGCCGATGGTAAGTGACACATCAGTTGATCCCCAGCGGAGTCGCCAAATTGTGGACATGACATAGGTCCACCTCGACGCGGCCACGCGCGGGTTTGGGGAGGCGAATGAATCTCCATATGAGATGGGTCAAATTGAATTTTAAATCGAAGTAGGAGTCGCCACCGAATTTTGTGGTTATTCGGAACCATTCGAACCCACTCTATGTCGTAGTGGGCCATATTTAAAACATGGCCCATTTTCGATGTCAGAGCTTATCGGGTTCGTCCCTTAGCATTTGATACCGATACCGACATTATCGGATATCGTGTATTGAATGACTCTCGTTGCCAATGGATTCGGACATCCGGAAACCATGGTTTTGAGTAAGGGGTGAGGGTACGTGTTGGGAAGTTCACTAAGAACACCCAACCCCGCCCGCACTTAGCGGCCTTTACTAAGATATCGTTCGTTTTTGGTGTACACGCGTTAGTTCGACGGTTGAATGATATGCAAAGATTATTTTCCCTAGACATGTGAGAGAAAAATAAATGGGTTGCTAAGTCCTTTAATGCATGTTAAACTAATAACGTCAAAGTTATTTTAGCATGTGAAGTTCGTTTTAGTCTAATAAAAAAAACGATAAAAAATAAATCGCTACAAACAAGGAGCAAACGAGTTAGTAACGATGAATAAATTGAATAAAGAAGTAAATAAATAATACGCATGATTTTTGAAAAGATTTATGACACGTGATGGATTAGCACGCGTTGACCGAGGTCAAAGAAAAAAGTATTTATCGAAATATGTCGCGAAAGTCGCTTTCTATGTAAGTAAGACTCGAAGAGAATAAAAAATAGAAAAGCGAGGAAACGAGAAAAAAAGGGACCCGGCCAACCAGGCCACCGCGCGAGTCGCCTGATAGGCGCGCGACTCGCGTGGCGGTCTGTTCGGTTTTTTTATTTTGTCGAAAATCGTTAATTTATATAAATCGCGTACAAATATGGATTAATTTATACCCGATTCATATTTTCGATATTCGTCGTATTCGATATTCGATTATGGAATCGATATCGAATAGTCGGAATGATTTTAGAAAAGGTTTTGAAAAAAGTTTGTTTTGAACGAAAAGTAAAAAAAAAAAAAGAATTTTGGACGAAAAAGATGTTAATTCTCTCCGCGTATAAAATCGTCGAATTTTGTTTAAAAAAAGGATGTAACGATTTTATTAGCATCAACGAGAATTAATTAATTTAGTTCTTGTTAGATACGATATTCGATTAGAGAATCAATATCGTATTTTAAGAACGTTATAAAAAATAGTTTTTTTTGTAGTATCGATATTAGAAATAATAAATATGCGACGAACGACCCATATTAAAAATACGACTGACACGACCCAAAAAAAAACGTGAGAAAAGAAAGAGAAGAAGGAGAAGAATTGGGGTTGATTTACACCCTCAACCTACATGCTTCGTTTTCTCGGGATAAGGCTCGTCGAAAAGTGGTTTAAACTTGGGAGCGTCGAGATGATGCGGGATGAGTTAAGGTGTGTGGTTGGATGTGTGATGGGACGTATGGTTGAACGGTTTCTCGGGGTTTCGAGGCTTCGTCGGGAATACGTCGGGATTTGCTTCGAATTATTTCTACCAAATATCGAGGATGTATGATATGTGTATATTTTCTGTGTAAAAACCGTGTATCATGGCTGTTCAATCGTTTCCGTGTTGTGACTTGTATTGGACAGGAGGTCCTATTTATAGGAGTCGAGGTAGTCTTGCTTGTGTCACAAGAAATACCGATTTGGATAGGAAATACGAGAGTTCGAGAGGAAACCAAAGTCTCGTTTCTTGGTGGGGAAGCCAAATATCTCGGCTGTCAAGGGGAGTGTTTCGGCTGTTTTGGATGTCTTGGCCGAGTATTTGGAGCTCGGTCGGTGTCTGATTCGGTTTCCGAATAGAACTCCTACTTGAGATCGAATTCTACCCTCAACGGAATTGTTTAATGTTCTCAAAGCTGATTTTTTGGTAGTGTTGGAGTCCAAACCGGACACTTGTGGTGTCACGGTTTGTCCGTGGGTCTCGGGAAATATTTTTGACCGGGTTTTGACTCGGTCGCTAAAAGACGGTTTTACCCCTGGTGTCGGAATCGACCCAAATTAGTCTTATTTGACTCGAAACGACCCACTGGGCCTGGATTTGAGGTTGGTTTTGTAAGATTTGTACTCCGTAATAAGTCTAAACCAAATGTCCATGATTACAAGCCCATATCTGAGTCTATCAAAGCACGTTTACGTCCAATCATCATCGGGTGTTTGGCGAGAACTACTATAGACACCTGGCGGTCAAAATGTGGGTGTCTACACACCTGATAGAATCTTCTTTACCAGATAAGGCCCGGCCCAGTTAGGTTTGAATTTTCCCCTTGTGTCTACTGGTAATAAAGCTCGAACAGACTTGAGAACCAAATCTCCTTCTTTGATGTTTCTGGGCCTCACCCTTTTGTTGAAAGCCCGCTGGATTCTCTTCTGATAGATTTGTATATTATTGAGGGCACGAGATCGTCGTTCGTCTAAAAGGACTAGCGAGTCATATCGTGCTCGAACCCAATCAGCTTCGGGTACTTGACTTTCGAGTAGGATTCTGAGAGAGGGTACCTCTAACTCAACAGGTTGGACTGCTGCCATGCCGTATGTAAGGTAATACGGTGTTGCCCCGGTCGCAGTACGAATCGAGGTTCGATATCCCCAAAGTGCAAATGGTATTTTGTCGGGCCAGTCTCGGTAATTATTAGCCATCTTTTTTAGTATGGTGACAATTGTTTTATTAGCCGCTTCTACCGCTCCATTGGTTTGGGGTCGGTAGGGTGAAGATGTATGCCTTTGAATTTTGTACTTGGTCAGCAAGGCTGCTGTTTCGGCTTGAAAATGGGTCCCGTGGTCACTGATGAACTCGTGAGGGATCCCATACCGGCATATTATCTTATTTTGAATGAATTTGGCAACATGGCTGGCGTTGAGAATACGATAGGATTCAGCTTCGACCCATTTGGTGAAATAGTCGATTGCTACCAAAATGAAGCAGTGTCCTCCGGTTCCCGAGGGGTTTATCTTCCCAATTATATCAATTCCCCATGTTGAAAATGGCCATGGTGATGTCATGGTGTATAGCAGGGATGGTGGCATATGTTGTACATTGGCAAAAATTTGACAATTATGGCAATGTTTTAACATACAGCTGACAGTCGGTTTCCATGCTATTCCAGTAGTATCCGAGCCTCATGATTTTCCGGACTAACATCTGGGCATCCATGTGTGGGCCGCATTCGCCATCATGTACCTCAGCCATAACTTTTTCGGCGTTGGTTTTATCAACACATCGAAGGAGAGCCCCCTGTGTTGTCTTTTTGTAAAGCTGCCCATCGTCGGTGCGGATGAACTGGGTTGCCAGTCTTCGCAGGGCCTTTCTGGCTCGGTTGTCAGCTCCGGGTGGATATTCCCCGGTTGCTAGGTATGTCAACACAGCTTGATACCATGGCTCGGGATCAGGTATCCCGATTTCTTCGATGTCATGGATATATGCTGGCTCGGATCGTCTTTCGACACAGATTGGCATACTGGTCATATGATCGGGAATATTTAGCAAAGATGCCAGTTTTGAGAGTGCATTTGCGAATTGATTTTCTTCCCGAGGTAGGTATATATATTCTACCTTCTGGAACTGTTTCTCGAGATCCCTTACTCGTGCCTGGTAGGCCACGAGATTAGCATTTCGAGTTTTCCATTTTTGGAGTGCTTGATTAATGATCAGGGATGAATCACCGTGTACTCGGAGGTTTGTGACCCCTAAGTCGGCGGCGGCTTGTAGCCCGTGGATACATGCTTCATACTCAGCAGCGTTATTAGTGACGTCGAAGTCTAACTTGATGGATACGATGCTCTCCTCTTGGTGAGATTAGGAGAATCCCGACTCCAAATCCTCGGAAATTGGATGCCCCGTCAAAGTATAAGTCCCACGCTTCGGTGTCAGTGTGGAAAATGTCTTCATCCGGGAAGGACCAAGTGTCGGTGTGTCCTTCTTCGGTTATGGGACTGTCAGCGAGAAATTCGGCTACTATTCGTCCTTTGATGGCTTTCAATGGTACGAACTTCAGATCGAACTCTGCCAACATTAGATTCCATCTCGATATCCTGCCGTTGAGGATGGGCTTCTCGAAGAGGTATTTAATTGGATCCATTCTGGATAGTACTTGTACCTCGTAACTGAGCATGTAATGTTGGAGCTTTTTAGTGGCCCAGACCAGAGCTAAACATGTTTTCTCGAGCATGGTGTATTTACACTCGTACTCTAAAAATTTCTTGCTGATGTAATATATAGCCCGTTCCTCGGAGTTGACCGTCTGAGCTAGCATAGCCCCCATGGCTGTCTCTGTCGTGGCTAGGTATAGTGACAAAGGCAAACCGTGCTGAGGTGGCATGAGGACCGGTGGTGAAGACAAAATTTCTTTGATTCTATCAAAGGCTGCTTGACATTTGTCGTCCCATAATAATCGTTCCCCTATTTTCAGTTTCTTGAAGATCGGTTCACACACCATGGTTAGCTTTGAAATGAACCTGCTAATGTATTGGACTTTTCCGAGAAACCCTCTTATCTCCTTTTCGGTTTTAGGGGGCTGCATCTCGGTGATGGCCTTGATTTTGGCTGGATCGACCTCGATACCTCGTTGGCTAACGATATGACCCAGTAATTTGCCAGATGTTACCCCAAAACTGCATTTCTGAGGGTTTAGCCTCATGTTGTATTTGCGTAATCGGGTGAAGAATTTTCTCAGGGCGGTGACGTGACCGTCCCTGTCTTTGGATTTGACGATCATGTCGTCCACGTAAACTTCCACTTCTTTATGCATCATGTCATGTAATAAAGTTGTGGCGGTTCGCTGATAGGTAGCCCCGACATTGATGAGACCAAATGGCATAACAGTATAGCAATAAGTACCCCAAGGTGTAATGAAGGTGGTCTTATCCATATCTTCTTCTGCCATTTTTATCTGGTTATACCCCGCATACCCGTCCATAAATGATAGAAGGGCATGATCTGCTGTGTTGTCCACCAGTATATCGATGTGTGGTAACGGGAAATCGTCTTTCGGGCTCGCCTTGTTAAGATCCCGAAAGTCTACACAGACACGAACCTTACCATCCTTTTTAGGGACTGGTACTATGTTTGCAACCCAATCTGGATACTCGGAGACTCGTATGAACCCAGCTTTGAATTGTTTATCGACTTCCTCCTTGACTTTGAGGGACCATTCGGGCCTCATGCGTCGGAGTTTTTGTTTAACTGGCTTGAACCCTTCCTTGATCGGTATATGGTGCTCGGCTATTTCGCGATCAATCCCCGGCATGTCCTTGTAGGACCATGCGAAGACGTCTTTGAATTCTTAAAGGAGAACTATGAATTGTTGTTTCTCCTCGGGGTCTAAGGATAATCCTATCTTAAGCATCCGAGGTTCTAAGGTTGTTCCCACGTTGATGGATTCGGTTTCTTCGATTACCGGATTGCGGGATTCCCTTTGCTCTAGTTGCTCGATCAGATGTGGAGGCAAGGATACCTGTTCGTCGGGTTTCTCAATGTCATTGCACATAATATTTTTGGAATTGAGAAATTTTTGAAAATGAGACAAGTCGTAAGCAGAACGGTTGTTATTATTGATCATGAATTGGGAAAATAGCTCGAAGAGAGCTGTCATCTGATCACTAGTCAGTGGCGGGATAGGTAGGGTGCCCGGGACAGACCCCGAGGCATCGGGAGTAGCTAAAGGGAGAGGGGGAGTTACAGGACTGACCCTAGCATCGGACTCACTAGACTCAATCTTAGACTCTGATTCGGACTCCGACTCAGACTCAGACTCAGATTATGGCATTTCTGATTCTGGCATTTCTCCTTCCCCTGTGATCAGCTTGTAAGTTCTCCCTTGACTGTCAGTCCACTTGACAGTCTTCCTCCAGGCTCTGCTTCCGGTCCCGGATCCGACCTCTGAGATCAGCTTAGATGGATCAAAGGTGCGGCTACGGAGAATGAGGCTGACCAACTCTTCCTTTGGTGTTGGGATCGCAAGTTCTTCTCCGAAAAGTAGTCCTAGCGCGGGCTCGGCATTCCTAACATTTTCGGACTGGATAAGGGCGAAGATGTCATCCGGTATGTAGTTGCAGTCCTGAGCCAAGTGGGTCCCAGGGCGCGTGGTGATGGGCCGATATAGGCCTGTTTGGACAGTCTCGAACACTGGAGTGACAAAGATGATCTTGCCGGCTCCGGTTTGGCCCATGTTTTCCGGAGTTAGGGTGTAGCCCAGGCCTGTTTGAGTCCTCCCATTGTCCAGAACTTCGAGGATTTTTCCTGCAGGGAGATCGGGCCTTGATGCAACCCCCGATAGAAAGCCCAGATTTTGCAACATTCGGTCAAGGCGAACCGTGAAGTAAGGACGGAAGAGATGATCTTCTTCGATGGCCCCTACGAAATCGAACCCCCAGAGATCGGTGCGGCCCGAGGTGTTGCAGTTAGCCACAGTCATAGGTGTGGCTGGTGTCATGCAAAGGTAACTTGATTTTCCGATGCAAGGTGGATGACACAGCCCTGGTCGCGTGGATCCAAGGTCTTCCTAAAAGAAGGTTGAAGGAGGAAGTGACGTCGATCACTTGAAATTCCAGCTCCTTCTCTATTGGGCCTGTTATGATAGTAAGTTTTGTGGCTCCGGCTACTGACTTTGGGCTTCCGTCAAAAGCCTGAATGGTTTGAGCTGTAGGAATGTAGTCGGCCTCGGTGATGCCGAGGGCTTTGGCGGTCCTCAAGGGAAGGACATTGACTGCTGATCCGTCGTCAATTAGGGTCATGGGTAGGTACTTTCCACGACAGATGACCGTGATGTAGAGGGCCATGTTGTGGGCTGGCTCAAATGGTGGGAGATCAGCATTGGAGAAGGTAATAAGTGGGCCTTCTTCTATGGATTTCCCCTTTAGGTGGGGCAGAATCGTGGCTACCATTTCAGCTGGAGTAGCCATATAGTCGATTTTGACCTGATCGAGGGCCTTAGTGAGTGCCTCTCGATGTTCCTGGGAGCTAACTAGGAGTTGCCATATAGAGAGGTCAACTCGAGTTTTGCTCAGCTGCTTTACAAGAGCCTTTTCAGCAATTGGCTCTTCTGGAACGGGCTCCACCCTAAGTGGCTCGGCAATGATGAGGGCTTGACTAGTGGCTAAGACCTTGGACTTAACCTTCTGAATCTCCTCAGGCGTGATGGGGACAACTTCCCCTTTGGTGAGATAGACGTCGTCTTCGTCGTCGCACCAGATCCCGTTTATTTGCGGGACAAATGGAGAAATGGGGTGTGAGCAATCCATTATTTCCCCGGAGAAGATGGCGTGAGTTGCCAACGGGTTATCCTTGTTGTTGGGTTTACCCCCGGGCAAAGGGATCTTCCCGTTCTCGATGAGATCTTGGATAAGATGCTTTAGCTTCCAACATTTCTCAGTATCGTGTCCCTTACCCCGATGGTAGTGACAGTAGGCCTGGAGGTTGTAGGCCTTGGAGCGTCGTTCGACCGGGAGATCTGGTGTTGGGCCTATCGGGGTGATCAGGCCTTTTGATGATAGCCTTTGCAGGGCATTTTCATAGGTGGTGCCTATGTCTGTGAATACCCGGGGGGTGGTATTCTTTTGGGACGAGGTATCAAGTGTGTTTACCTCGTCAAAAATGCTACGAGTGGCAGCAGTATTTGTGGGCTTACTTGTTGATGAGCTGGCCCCTTAGTATCCCTTGGTGGAGGCCTTAGTAAGGCTTTCCAACCTTAAATCATCTTCGATTCTTGTTCCCATTTCAGTTAGGACCGCGAAGCCAGGTATGATGGCATACCGGAGATGGACCCGGTAAGCAGGAAGGAGGTTCTTGACGAAAGCTTCAACCAGCACTTTCTCACTGGGCTTATCGACTAGTTTGACGCTTTCAGCCCTCCAGCGTTGGAGATATTTCGTAAATCCTTCCTTAGGTTCCTGGGCCATTACTTCCAGGGTGCGCATAGAGGTTTGGATTTCCGTGTTGTCGACGTAGTTCCGAGCGAACTCCGTTGCCATGTCATCCCAAGTTTTGTATTTCTTGGAATCGAGCCGGTAGTACCAGGCTCTCGGGTGCTTCTCGAGAGAAGAAGCGAACAGGTGTTTGAACATGTTGGACTTAACTCCCTTAAGGGCCATGAACTCCTTGAAAGCCCGGATATGGTGAACCGGGTCTTCAGTACCCTCGAACATTGGCAGACCCGTCAGATTGAGATTGGCGGGTAGTTCATCGGTCAACGGTGTGTAGGTCCGAGCATTCTCCGTGTGGATGGAGTTTTGGGTTGACAGATGAACCTGTTCCTGCAGTTTGTGGACTGCGCTGGCTAATTCAGCTAAAGGCCCGGTAGTGTCGATGCTGCCACTGGGAGTTCCCTGCTCCATGGCACTTACCCGAGTAAGGATGGCGATCTGGTCCCCTCTCATCGACGTGATCATGTTTTCCAGCTTGGTCAAAGAGGTCCTCAATTCGTCTATAGCTTGTTGCGTCATTGCTTGGGTGTGGGGTGGCCTGTCTGTAAGGGCACCGCGTAATCAGTAACTGACCCAGATCTTAGAATCAAAGAGTACATCCCGAGCAAGGAAAAGACTAGACTAGAAAAAGACCGGAAACTGACTTCTAGACGGATGACCCGTGGACGGTGGGCCTTCCTTAGGATTCGGCAAAGTGGGCCTAATCCCGTTCGAAGGAAGGTCCAAGTGTGAAATCCCCAGACTTTGGACTCGAGTGTGTAAACGGGCTTCCCTTTGCAGGAGTTTGTCCTACGAAGGTGGGCCGCGCCTCGACAAATAAGGCGGACTGGGATGGGGTGGAAATCCGTGATGTAAGATCGACGGAGTTTCGACGCTATAGACTCTTACAACCTATGACAAGACCCGACACTGCTAAATACGGGAAGTCCTAAGAAGAAGAGGGTTTTGAAAAAGGGAATTTGGATTTGAAAACCGAACAAAGTCGGGTAGGATGGTCCGATTTTTTTGAAAACCGAGAAAAAGGCTATCGGGCCGAGATTTCGGGCTTTTTTTTTTGAAAAGGTTTGGACAGCATACCGGTTAAAAATAGGCTATTTTGAGTCAAAATCATAAGTCCTAAATTTGGTAGCTTTCCGGGTTTTGAAAAATAGATGGGTTTGAAACGATGCAAATTTTTTAAAATGACGGTTTTTGAAAAAGACCAAAGAAGATCAAGTAGCATGTAGTCACGGGAACAATATAACGACGCCATGTATGCTCTTAGTCTAAGTCTCGGTCGGTCGAATAGGGTCTATACCAACAACGATCGCATTCTCGCAAATCAGGACGGACCTTCTAAGCCTAGTTGGTCTTAGAATCTGCCGTAAAACCCATGCGAGTTCCGCCATCGAAGTCTTTAGTGCACCCAAGTGGGAATGCACCGCGGTATAGTGGGACGTCGGTCACAAGTAACCGGCCCGGGAAAGAACGGGGTTATGCATGAACCATTGAACTAAAACGTGTACATTACTAACCGAACGATTTCTTTTCGAGTCTCACCCTGAGGATGCCGATGGTAAGTGACACATCAGTTGATCCCCAGCGGAGTCGCCAAATTGTGGACATGACATAGGTCCACCCCGACGCGGCCACGCGCGGGTTTGGGGAGGCGAATGAATCTCCATATGAGATGGGTCGAATTGAATTTTAAATCGAAGTAGGAGTCGCCACCGAATTTTGTGGTTATTCGGAACCATTCGAACCCACTCTATGTCGTAGTGGGCCATATTTAAAACATGGCCCATTTCCGATGTCAGAGCTTATCGGGTTCGTCCCTTAGCATTTGATACCGATACCGACATTATCGGATATCGTATATTGAATGACTCTCGTTGCCAATGGATTCGGACATCCGGAAACCATGGTTCTGAGTAAGGGGTGAGGGTACGTGTTGGGAAGTTCATTGAGAACACCCAACCCCGCCCGCACTTAGCGGCCTTTACTAAGATATCGTTCGTTTTACGTACACGCGTTAGTTCGACGGTTGAATGATATGCAAACATTATTTTCCTAAGACATGTGAGAAAAATAAATAAATGGGTTGCTAAGTCGTTTAATGCATATTAAACTAATAACGTCAAAGTTATTTTAGCATGTGAAGTTCGTTTTAGTCTAATAAAACAAAGAAATAAATAAATCGCTACAAACAAGGAGCAAACGAGTTAGTAACGATGAATAAAGACGCAAATAAATAATATGCATGAGTTTTGGAAAAGATTTGTAACACGTGATTGATTAGCACGTGTTGACCGAGGTCAAAGAAAAAGTATTTATTGAAATATGTTGCGAAAGGTCGCTTTTTATGTAAGACTCGAGAAGAATAAAAAATAGAAAAGCGAGGAAACGAAAAAAAGAAACTCGGCGGAACAGGCCACCGCGCGAGTCGCCTGACAGGCGCGCGACCCGCTTGGCGGCCTGTTCGGGTTTTTTATTTTGTCGAAAATCGTTTGTAAATCGCGTACAAATATGGATTAATTTATACCCGATTCATATTTTCGATATTCGTCGTATTCGATATTCGATTATGAAATCGGTATCGAATAGTCGGAATGGATAAAAAAGTTTTAGGAAAAATCGTTTTGTAGAAAAGAACGATGTCTAAGAAAAAGTCGAGAAAACGAAGAAAAAAGGCCTCGGATTCAGGCCGCCATGCGAGTCGCCTGGGGGTGGCGCGGCTCGCATGGTCTGCTGTCCCGGTTCTGTTTTTCGAGAAATTGTTAATTTCGATAGATCGCGTATAAATATGAATTAATTTATATTCGATCTATGCTTTCGATATTCGTCGTATCCGATATTCGATTATGAAATCGATATCGAACACTCGGAATGATTTTTAGAAAAGTTTTGTAAAAAAGCTTGTTTTGAACGAAAAGGATGAAAAAAAGGAATTTTGAACGAAAAAAGATGTTAATTCTCTCCGCGTATAAAATCGTCGAATTTTGCTTAAAAAGATGTAACTATTTTATTTAGCATCAACGAGAATGAATTAATTTTGTTCTTGTTAGATACGATATTCGATTAGAGAATCGATATCGTATTTTAAGAACGTTGTATAGAAAATAGTTTTTGTTAGTATCGATATTAGGAATAATAAATATGCGACGAACGACCCGTATTAAAAAAACGGACTAAAGACACGACCGAAAAAAGACGAGAGAAAGGAAGAGAGAAAAGAGAAGAATCGGGTTTGATTTACACCCTCAACCTACATGCTTTGTTTTCTCGGAATAAGGCTCGTCTGAAAGCGGTTTAAACTTGGGAGCGTCGAGATGGTGCGGGATGAGTTAAGGTGTGTGTTTGGTCGTGTAATGGGACGTGTGGTTGGACGGTTTCTCGGGGCTTCGAGGCTTCTTCGGGAATGTGTCGGGATTTGCCTTGAATTATTTCTACTAGATATCGAGGATGTATGTGTATTATGGCTGTAAAAACCGTGTCAAATCGTGTCCTCTTGTGTTGGACAAGAGGTCCTATTTATAGGAGTCGAGGTAGTCTTGCTTGTGTGACAAGAAATACCGATTTGGATATGAAATACGAGAGTTCGAGAGGAAACCAAAGTCTCGTTTCTTGGTGAAGAAGCCAAGTATCTCGGCTGGTGGGGGAGTGTTTCGGCTGTTTTGGATGTCTTGGCCGAGTATTTGGAGCTCGGTCGGTGTCTGATTCGGTTTCTGGATAGAATTCCTACTTGAGGTCGAATTCTACCTTTAACGGAATTGTTTAATGTTTATTGAAGCTGATATTTTGTAGAGTTTGAGTCCAAACCGGACGTGTAGTGTCACGGTTGGCTCGCGGGTTTCGGAAAAAATATCTTTGACCGGGTTTCGACTCGGTCGCTAAAAGACGGTTTTACCCCTGGTGTCGGAATCGACCCAAATTAGTCTTATTTGACTCGAAACGACCCACTGGGCCTGGATTTGAGGTTGGTTTTGTAAGATTTGTACTCCGTAATAAGTCTAAACCAAATGTCCATGATTACAAGCCCATATCCGAGTCTATCAAAGCACGTTTACGTCCAACCATCATCGGGTATTTGGCGGGAACTATTATAGACACCTGGCGGTCAAAATGTGGGTGTCTACAACATTATATATGAAAAAATTGAGACAAATATTTGTAACGTGTCGTGAATAATCTATAAGTAAAAGAGTTAAAGTTTTGAGAAATAGTTTAATAATAATATATAGAAATTTTTATTAAGTTATGACATAACTATGAGGTGGTAAAGTTTGTTACATGATTGACCTCATGTTCAACGGACCTAGGTTCAAATCCTTATCCAACGTCATCTTTTGAATAGTTACAAAGCTTAATTATTTAAATTAATCAAAATTACTGTGGTTAGACCATGGTTACTCCTTTTCGTGACTTTTAAATTAGCAATTTGTAGTTGTTTCTTTTTGCTCATTTTGTTTCTAGGTTTTCCCTCTTCGTAGCACCAAAAAAAATACTCGTATATGCTTTCATCCATGGATTCAATTTTCTATCCTTACTAGTTTTAATCCCGCGCAAATTGCGCGGTTGTTCATTCAAAGATTATATAAATTCTAATGTGGGACGATTATTGTGAAATCGTCTCAAGTGAGATTTTTTTTTAAAAAAATTTGTGCTACTCTTCAAAGTAAAAAATGTCTATATGTATTATTATTATTTTTATCAAGAATTCAAGGAAATGTGAAATGGATTTTTTTCCTTTGAACTTAAAATTCATTTTAATACTCTTATAATTAAACACATTACTCATATAGAAAAATAGTAATCGATTAATAGTTGATATTTCAAATAATTTATAAAGTTAGTCCAATAATAGGTTATTTATCTTCTTAAAGATTTGGCTCCTCAAATTAGATTAACTGAAACCCGTGAATTTCATGGGTATATTCTAATATGTGGTTATAATGTAGAAATTATGACAAAATATATAATTTGAATCATATAAATGCATTTACAATTCATAGCATAATTTTAATGTAATTAAATAAGCTCCTCGACATAAACTTCTTGTATTCCTCTGCACATTTTCGCTCACATTCAAAAAAGAGAGAGAATTCAATTAGCTACCATTGTTAACGGATTAAATTAGTCAAATTCGCCAAATTAAGGAGGGGTGGAAGATTAAGCGGTAGAGTGATTACTAATTGAGGCCGAGGTTAAGGTGATTTCTCCATGTTTTTATAAATATTAGTGAAATAGTGAAAACAATATTTATAACTAAAAAATCACACAACAATTTAATAAACCTTTGAATCACAATTTCTAATTGAAATATTGAATCAATTCAATATTTTAGGGTGCCTCGAAGAATAACTGCACAAAGATTCATCAAACAAAAGTAAACATATTAATTAGTTAGAAAAATATAATATCATTTATTTCTACCATTTATCCATGTAATCATAATCATATACAGTAATATTTATCAATTATATCAAAATCAGTAGGGACATACGGTGGTAGGAGAGGGACGATGGTTGGGGGCGTAGGGACGGCAATCCTGCGAACAAAAGAAAAATCAATATCAAATCAAAGCTTAATCAATCAATAATCGACAATCAATCAAAAATCAATATGCAGTGACATCATCATCATCATCTAAAACAAAGAAGAAAGGGAGAGAGCATAATAAGGAGGCAATCGTAAACTCAATAGGGGAAATTAATTTATTTATTTTTATTAATTGGAAGGATTTGAAAAATTGGCAGAAGATAAATAAGTCTCTCTTTAAAAAAAGTGATTAATTGTTGTAAACTGAGATGGATTTTTTTTTTGTGTTTATAAGTCAATGAGTTTCTAACTGCTTGACAGTTTCTTAAAAAAAACTGCTCATGAGTTTTAAACTGCTGGACGGTTTCTTTAAAAAAAAACTGCCCATCAGTTATAATTTAGGGTGACATCGTGCTAAATACTCAACACGTAGTACTTGCCACATCAGCGACAAATCAGCGCCACGTGAGACGATGATGTGGGTGAATGTGGTGCGAGTATTTTCTTCAGCTTTAATATATAAAAAATAAAAGATAGGGTGTCACCCATTCAATCTTATTTATGATACCCTATCCATTAATTTTCATTAATTTCATTTCATTTTGAGTAAATTAGAAATTACTCCCTTCAAATATGTGTCATTAAAATTTATTCCCTTATGAAATTTTTTTAATATTTAACACCCAAAAAGATGCAAAACTTCAAAATTTACTTGCAAATCACTATTCCGATGAGTTTATGATTTTACTGACCGAAATGCCCTTCATTAATAGTACGCCTCTCCCCCCACCTCATCCTCATTTCGACTTTCCCAACTCTTTCAATCCCAATTCCAGGAGAACCCTAAATTCCCAAATTGAAAATCACCAAACCCAAAACTCGAGCATCCATTCATCAATCAATTGTGGGAACTTTTTTTGTTTTTTTTACAAGTTTGCAGACTAAATTAGAGCATAAGGAAAGGGGGAATGAAGGGTAGGAAGAAGAAAGGAGCACTTTCGGTATAAAAAATAGGAAACAAGCAAAATAATTCAAACTCACCGGATTAACTCGTCGGAGTAGTGATTTGCAAGTAAATTTTGAAGTTTTGCATCTTTTTGGGTGTAAAATATTAAAAAAAATTCATAAGAGAGTAAATTTTAATAAACGCATCTTTGAAGGGAGTAATTTTTAATTTACTCTTTCATTTTATAAATTACCGTAGTATTATATTTCATAAAGTTTTAACATGTTTTCTTTTAATAAAAGCGACGAATTACAAATCAATTTTTGACTTGATATTTTTTAATTAAATTTTTTTCGTATTGGGTATGTTAAATTATTTTGGAGAAATCGAAGAATTTGTGATATCTCAAATCATTATAATTGATATTATACAAAGTAATTATTATTATCCTTTTCTTTTTCCCGAAAAATATTTAGAATATGTTAATTAAGATTGATATGAATAAGTAATTTAGATGAAGATTAGTTTAGATTGAAATGAACTAATGGCTAATAGAGTTACGATGGTGAAAGGAAGGGAGTAAATGATTATTTAATTTATGTGAAAAACCAACAAAGAATAACACTCTGTATATGTGTGAGACAATAGTGAAATGAAGATGTTAATAAAGGTAGGAAAGTCAATGTGTATTTGATAAAGTAAGTTGTGAATAAAGAATTGTATGTGTATATGGACTCGTTTGGTTCACCATGAAAAGATGGAGTTACCGAGAACTTAAAATCACGTGAATTTGTATTTCATGGGAATTACAAAAATATTGTTTGGTTGCCACGTGGAAAATAACTTCATGCGGGAAGTTCTACACACCAAGGGGCTTGGTGAGTAATTTTTTCCATTATGGAGGAGGTGGTAATTTCTGGGAAGTGACAATTCCTGGGAGGTGGCAATTCCCGAGAAATGGACAACCAAACAGCATCCCAATTTATCAATTCATGGAAAGTTCTACTTCCCATTATTTGAGAGGACAATCAAACGACCCCTATGTTGGACCTTACTAATATATGTTGGACCCATAGATAAACATAACATGGTCTAATTCGTCGTACTATAGGCTCTTTCTGCATTTTTATACTCTACTTGCGAAAACATGACGGAGCCCTGGCCAAAAAGAGGGTTGCAGGAATGAAACAATCAGTGGAGTTTTGAGTTACGATGAACAAGCCCGTTGAGCATTAGGTTTAACTTATTTAATGGAGTAAATACTCCGTAGTAAGTACCTTCATATTACAAGTTCAACTTTCACCTGAGGAAACAGCTCCAAATGATACAAGAGGATGTTTCAAACGGTTAGCTTGGCCTCATCAATAATCGGTACACTGCCTCTGGTGCTCATCACATAGGCAACATACTCCCCATAATGCATTGTGATTGCTGAGCTCTGGTACCGAGTCAACCGGATGCACTTCCGAAGAGCTTCTGTAATCGCACCACTATAACCTGCTTTGCGCATTAGTGAGTCAATGGCTTCAAGTTGCGTCCAACCTGGAATAACAAATGGTACGAAATCAGACGATGCCAGTGAAGAGCTCACCGTCCAGTCCTATACTCCTATGGGTTACGTCACAACCACATATAGTTTGCAAAAAATATGATGACCTCAAAAAAGGGTCATCTGTTAAACTCTCCAATAATGCAGAATAGCATCAACCATACACGACATGTCTACACGTTAGGGCATATACAGAAGTAGAACCTTGCACATGTTAGCAGATAAACCTCAAAGTAGGAAACAACAGGATGGAGAAGTTAATCTTTGGCATAGACAAGTGAATTGACCACATAAAGGCAAATTGGTCATCATGTTTCAAACTAGCTCGGTAAGCAAAAAGGAAAAGCTCGGGAAGGGAGATTCGGGGAATGATGGAAAAAGAACCTGGTGGAGAGTAATAATATGGAAACAATTTTGTGGATAGAAACATGAGTTACATAACTATCAAACTAGGCAGGGAACCCACAGTGCCACACCATGAAATGACACAATGCAGCAAAAGTTAAGCTTCCAAAGACATTCTGTAGGGACATTTTTCATGGTGTTAAAGGGCGACTCTCAAAGCTGTAAAAAATGCTCAGGTGAAGTAACTGGCAGAAACCAGACTTATTAAGCAGAGTCCACACAACACTTCTGAATTAAGTGAATACATCTGAAGGCAAACTAAAAAGTGCCAGCCACTGCTCACGGAAACGTCAAAAACCAACAAAATTAATTAAGAAACATTCGAGTATCCCCTGAAACACAGCACATGCATTTTTCAAAACCAGTAAGCAAAGTAACGCACCTTCATGTTCAGCAACTTCAGGTAAGTAAGTGGCATTTCGCCTGGTATTGTAGTCAGGATCTGTAAATTCAATTATGATGCCATGCTTTCCTACCTGCCACAGGAAATAACACATACAGCACCAGCTATATAATTACTACTTCATACATCAGAGGCTAAATAATTTAAGAGAAGATAGGTATTTGAAAGATTACAGGAGCCTCGTTTCATAATTATACTCTGTAACACAATAGTACTACCATCCCATTATTAACCCAGGGCCATTGCAATATTATGCTTAAAACACAATTATTGTCCCTCTTCAGCACCATTGACATCCTCTACTGAAAAGGCAAAAGGCAACTATGATCCTCAACTCGGGACAAAAAAGAAGGCATCAATGCTGATGATCATTAACTTAAAAATCTATCGCCGCAGAAGACGTGCCAAAGGCCATGACTTAATTAGTTATGGGTTCCTTGACATATGAATCCAATCATCACAATGACTGTAGATTAAACTATCAAATGGGTAAAACAAGCAATCCAACTGAAAATCCAAAAAGTCTTTTGCACCACAAACATTTAGATTAGATACGATGTCCAAAAAAAACTAGAACATGCTCTGAAAACATACTCTGAAGTCAAAAAACTACGGAGTAATAAATACTGAGGCCACAACAAGCTACTGTGGCAAATATCATCACTTGGTCAAGAGTTAAGAGTATTCTAGAAGCTACAGTAGCAGATATCAACAGTGAGGAATGTGTTTGGAGTAAAAATCAAAAATGCAAAGCGAGAAGTAAGAAGATATAGAGCCCAAAAACAACTCTGATGACTTTCATTTGTCCTATAATTGGAAAGCATCAAAGTTACATCTACAGAGGCAGGATGAAGAGAACAAACCTCCCAGTCAAGGTAGTCAGCAGCGGTCTCATAGTCAGTTAGAATAGAAACTGTACATTGCAATTGTGGTAACTCTTTAGCTTGAATTGGGGAAAACCGGCGATCTCTAAGTGCACTGCAACAGAAGGTAAGCACAAAAAGTAAGCTCACAGCTTTAGTAATTAGTAGTGAAGATAACAAAATATAGAACACAAAAATGATGTGTGTGTGGGATTGGAGGGAACATTGTGGAAGACGTGTGTAGCACCAACCACGTTACATTATTGGTGACAAGCGGAGATTGTGAGAGGAAATGCCAAAACACGGAAGCAAAGTAATAAGATGAGCAAACACAAAACCTCGTGAGAGCATAGTCCTTAAAACCACTGATCAAAGCACGGGCTTCAAGAGTTCCAATACAGCCACGAAGACGAGGCTCCCCTCCATTGACCACCTTCTTCCAGGTTACAAACAATGGGCTGCACCAGTTAAACCCAACACTAATAAATCACAGGTCAAACACTCCTAAACATCCTGGCCAACCCTTACGAAAACTAATAAAACCGAGCTGAACAAGGTATATATACTCACTCACTGCATTCCCCTAGTAGCACATTTATATACTCAAAAAATTCTCCAGTCGTAACTCAGTTTTTCTCTTCATACAATAACAACAATCAACAGCCAACACAAGAGAATAACTTAAATACTGATCTGAATGATTAACAACACTCCAAATTAATCACAACAATCGGAAGCACGAACGAACATCAAAGCTACAGCAGATAAAAGTAAGAATGGAACAACAATCATATAGGAGTAATTAATAGAGTAAAAAATTGAGATTAGGTTTACTGTTGTCCGTCATCAAAAGCAGGAGGAGGAACTTGATCGGCGCGATTGTAGTGAGCGACAAGTGTATCAAAGCAGTACACCACCATCTCTTTCTTCGCCGACACCATTTTTATTCTCAGATTTCGCTATTTTTCTGGAGTTATAGCATACTCTAATAGAATCGGATTGAGGTGAAATAATAATAATAATAATAATAATAATAATAAAAAATTGGGGGAATTTGGAATTTAAAATTAGGAAATAATTGAAGGGAGGTAGATGGATAGGGAAGAACAAATGCCGTGTAGTGTAAGTGTAAGCTAACCTCCCTTGTTCCTCTTCTTCTTGTTGTAATAATACGTAGGGTAACACGTATAACGACGTATCGAATCCTCTGCGTTTTTTCTTTATCCTGCCGAAGCAGCGACAGGTAAGTTCCAACTTTTGGTTAATGGTCATGGTCTAATGGACTCCGCCATAGACCGAACAGATTTTGACTGGCAAGCTACGCGATAGGTATTATGCATTAGCACGGTTGGATGCGAGTTAGGTGTGAGGTTGGCATAGGTCATTAAACTGGCAAGTCTAACCTGACCCGACGACCATACTCCTTAAAATGTTGTTACCTGAACCTAACCCCACTGAAACCAAAGTCCATTTAAACATGCCATAATGAGTCTGGAACGTGGTCTGGGCCGGCCGGATCAGAGCTGGCAGCAGTAAACAACGCCTGTGCCTATGTTTCCACCCACAAAAGCTGAATCCCACGAATCAGGGCAAGCAAAGACAGCATGACAAACAAGCAGGCACAAAAATGAGAATCTCAACCGCTGAAGCCTATCTATAATCTATATCTAAGGCAAATATTGCATTATCGGCATTACATGCAGAGAGTAAGCATTGTACTATATCTAGCATCTTCATTCTTCAACATAATATATTTGCGTTCAGTTCCTAATCCTCAGTTCCCATCTAGGTATAATGATAGTCACTACTGACCACTGACCACTGACCGCTATATCGTCTTAAACCCCTTTTCCTTATATTTACTCCACTTCACCAACCCCGCCTGAATACATAAGATTCTGTGTATTTACAAAGTAAACCCATAGGCACTACATTTACATGGGAGGGTAACCAAAATTCTGATGATATCCATATGAGCCTCCTTGGGTAGGAGCTCCATACTGAGGCGACCCGCCCATTTGATGCAATGTCGGATGTGGATGTGGATGTTGAGGTTGAGCCATTGGGTTTCCACCAGGTGCTGGAATCCAGTTCTGTTCTACTGCTGGCCGTACACCGGATTTGTCATCCACGGTGGTGATGTCATGGATGCTTGATCTCTTCCTCTCTTTCTTCCCTGAGTTTTGGCGAAGGTAGTACTTCTGTGCATGGCTAGCTACCTGGGTCGGAGTTCTTGTTACCACCACGTTTCGAGAGATACTCCTCCAATCACCCTTGCCGTATTTCTCCAGTCCAATAAGGAAAAGTCTGTCAAACGTCAACTTTCATTAGGACAGAAATCAAAAGAATGTGGGCGATACAAAACCCTAGCAGCATCAATGAAGCATGTCTATCAAACAATACGCAACTCTAATATGAAACTGGTACTAATGGATTGACCAACATTATGGGATACTGATACTCCTACAACTACTACTACATCACCCCCAACACTTCAAGACCTCCCACCGCACACTGTGTAAGGCAAGGCAAGGCAAGGCAAAGAGTTGTTTATGAATAAACCAAGATGAAAATTGCACGGCTTCTTCACACAAAAGGAAACAAGTTTTTTGAACAATTTTGGTTTATTCAAGAACCAAAGAATAGTACTCCCCCCCAACCCACTATGATTTACCCACTTATTATTTTAATCCCTCACATTTGAATAAAAGTGGGTAAATCATTGTGGAGCGGGGAGTACTGTGTGTGTATGAGTAACTCCTTGGCTCTGCTGAATAGAAAAACATTATGGAAAATTTAATTGTAGTGGAGTATATCTTAATTTTGATAACTAAATTGAGTTAACCTCATATAATATTACTTCTATACTCGCAACGTCTCGTTCATTTGTTTGTCTTTGATTAAAATACTCTTCATGACGAATATATAAAAAGCAAACAAATGAAGAAAACGGAGGGAGTATAACTAAATGCCAAAAAAGACAAGTACTATATTGAAGATATTATTATCCCTCAAACCAAACAGAGCACAAGCATCTAACCATCTCCACATATAGAGAATAAATAGAGACAGCATATTTTTCATACCAGCCAACATAATACCAACAGAAATTAGGTATACACATCCCAATTCCCAAATGAAGCCAGATAATAATGGCATTAGGTTGGTCAGATTCTCAGCTTTAAAACTGTGTTGCCAGATAAGATAACCCATACATACATACAATATGCCCAATCACATAAAATCAGGTCATTTCTAGCCTATGTTACACTTACACCCAATAGTTCCAACACCAATCATTTCCAGCCAAACTTCTGCCAAATTGTTATCGTATCCAACAAAACATCCAGCCATCGTCACCAACTCATCTACCGTATCCAACAAAAAACATCCAGCAGTCGTCGCCAGCTCAAATACATTACTTGTACAGTTGTATAATGTATATTCATTACTATCGGTTTCAGAAGGGCTAACCCAAATTCGACGACCCATCAACGTTACATATTCAACATCACGGATTCACGGGTCATACCATGTACACCCAACACTTAAAGACAATGTGTTTGAGCTAATTTTATACTCCCTCCTCCATCCCCATCATTTGTTTATCTATTCCATTTCGGCGTAAGCACACGCAGCTCCTTCAAGGAAGGCGCATTTGACACTCTGATTAAATCTCTACTTCCTCAATGACTAAAGCAAATTCTCGTTTAAGACGGACTAAAATCACTCATGACTAAATTAGGGTTCATACTTTTCTAGAGAAAACGGGTATGGTGGGACGTGATGTATAATGTATTCGTAGCGTTTCGGGTTCAAATTTTACCGGAAAACCTCAAAACAACGCTATTATTATTGTCTCACCTACCCCACATAACCCGAAATCTAACCACATCAATTCATTAATTTCAACAAGAGTCCAATTAAAGGGCAAATTTAATTACTACTACCCAGTATTTATGCATCATTTCCAGCACAATTCAACCCCTAATATTTCAGGTATACCCTACGAGTCTACGACCAACACACCCAAAGATTGAGATACCCGTAGAATATTTGACCCGTTATAATCTTAATATGGATACGGAAAACTAATGGATAGTATACCTGTGTTCTTCTTCAGTCCAAGGGGTACCCTTTTTACGCTCGGCATCAGAAGTATGTTTATTACCACCACCCGCAGAAGCAGGGCTGCCACTCTTATTATTATTACTACTGCTATTGTTTCCTCCGAAAGAAATCTGAGTGGAGCGAGTGAGGGACTCGTCAACCCAGAAGGAGAAATCGTCGGTGTAACTCGGCGGTTCAACTCGGCCGGAATCGATCTGGTCAACGTCGTGAATTAAGTCAAGGTAGTGAGCACGGACATCCTGAGGCGACCTGCCAGGCACGTGACCAGCGATTTTCTTCCATTTTAGATCATCGTCGTCAGCTTCGGAAGATGAGAAGATGACTAGAGCTTCCTCGAACAACTTGTCCTCCGCTCTTGTCCACTTTTGCGATTCTCCGCCTATCATCCACCAAACACCCAATCGATTCGATTTCAATTTCGATTTTGACGGGAGATTAGTGAATTTTGATGGGGGGAAGGGGAGTTTGGATAAAAGTAAGGGAAGGGTTTAATTGGGGTATTTATAGAGAGAGAGATGGGGAAATGAGAAATGAGTTGGGGTTTGGGTAAATTTGGGATTTTTATTGCTGTTTTGCTTGTCACGGTTTCGGTGATATTCAATTCAACACGTTGTTTTGGCTTTTTGCTTTGCTTTTCTAGGGGAGATATTGAGGACCCTATATTTATTCTCACGGAGTATATTTCTAAGTACTCTGGGGACTTGGGAGTGTAGAGACTAGAGACGTGCGACTCGTATGATTCGTCCAATCAATCAATGATGTGCCGACCTTGTCTATGCTTGTTAAAGAGTCAAGACCGATAGAGATGGAAGTCGGCTCTGTCGAGTATTATGTTAAGATCATTTTAGTGAATGAAAATGGCGGCCTAGACACAGCTCATGCCCCATGTCCGGTTAACAATTCTTGTACTTCAAGTTAATTTTTTTTTTGTATTTTGAGTGAATTGTGTTAGTTGTATCTCAGTATGTGTGATGGTGTAACGTGGCGTGTTGGATTGTGTCAGAGTGAACTTATATCTTATTGGATCGTGGACTATATTAGATCGTGTTATTGTTTAGGCATGGCGACTGTGCCACTTCCATCTCCGACAACGAGTTGGCTCTCTTGTAAGAGTATTGTTATTAATAAAATATAAATTGGTCTCAACCATTGTCTTCCCTCTCACTCTAATGTCCATCAGACTTGAAGAGGGATTAGTGTGCACAGCTACTCCTTATGACCTCTAACTCTAATACCAAGTTATGAAACCAATTCAACCAAAACGTTGAGACTCGTTTGTATTCTATATTAGTTATTACGCTTTCGTTGTTAAAATCAATCCTTATGATATTTGATCGTGAAATAATTATTACTATTATTTCAAAATTACTCTGTAGAAATCTACTTGTAACATGACATGAAATAATTGAGATGATACGTCGACCACTACGAGAAACCCTTAATGCATTTGTGCGTCGCATGGTGAGTCCACTAACTACACCTAAATCAAGATTTTACATATATCATTTAACGATATTAATTAAGAGACCGTTTTTACAAGTTTTTATGATTGTTGTAGCTAGCATACAACATAATACTTCAATATATACAACTTGACCCATAAATTACAAGTACGATCATAAAAATTTGAAAATGAAGAATATTGGGATAATAATCTTGTACTAATATTAGGCTAAAAATTAAATAAAAAATGTGATCTGTGTCATATATTCATGTGGTGTAATTAGAAATTTTTAGAATGACAATAAACACATATAGAGTATATGGATCATTTTTCGAGTTGAATCTAATGTAAAACCTAAAGTAAATTATATACTCCCTATATATATTGCATGATGTTTTGAATTCTTAGAAGTTTTCGTATTTAGAAAAGAGTGACATCCTACCACTTCGTATTACTGCCTGTCTGCCTTTACACTACAACATCCACCTGATTGAATAGGAAAGTGGAGTCATAAAAAGTCTCCCAAAACACTTATGAAATGAACCTGAGGTGGTGTCCATGTCCATGATGAATATGGAAACGAAAATGATGCCAACGAACTATATACACTCTCTGGAGATATATACTCTATTTGGTTGACATTTAACCTAGATTTTCACAATAATGTATTCGTTTCTATAGTGGATTACTCGTAATATTTTATCACAAATTCTTATTTGTAATGGATAAGGTTATATAGATAAATAAAGATGAGGAGTATTTTATTAATTAGTCTCTAAGTATAATCTCTCCGTCCTTTTTTAATATTTCATCATTTTTCATTTTTTAGTTTTTAATGTTGTAACCAATGAAAAGTTGACACATGGAAGGTCATGCATTGGGTCAATTTGCTTCAAGTAAAGTCACAAACTGACCCTCTTTATTACTCCAAGGTCATCCTAATCTTTCTCTTAGTATGTACTACTCTTATGTAATTAACTTGACCTTATAAGGTCATGAGTCATGATCCATCAATTGACCTTCCTTGGACATGGTCTTAGACCATCCCCTTGCAGAAAGTCGTACTAATTAGGTCACCAACTTTAACCAATAATTTATGTCTTTAATCCACATTCACCACCTACACCAGTTTTCCAAAAAATGTCACCACCTAAATCAACCTTAATCACTTTCCACTTTTTTTACTCTACTTTATTCTTTTTACTACTTTATTAATTGTCTAACCAATAATATTGTGCCACATATTGGGTAGATGAATGAGTCAAGAAAGGGATATTGGGTCGTGACCTTATTCCTCAAGAGGTCACACTTATTTTTTGTTGAGTAAGTCTCTGTCCCAAGGTAGACAATTCGAATAATACCATTAGATTAGAAAAGACAAGGCTAGTGGCCTAGTGGGTAGTACATGACTTTGTCTTATTTATCCAAGTGAGTATTATTTAACCCGTCACATGTTTATGACGAATAGTTCCGTCACAAACAAGAATTTGCTTTTTTTGTTTAATGATAGGATTAGGATGACCTTTGCCTCATGACCTCCCCATCCACCTTACTTGGGGATGTTGGTCTTAGGGTTAAGTGGAATAAATTGAGATAGAAAATATTTTTTTTTGTTTTGTTTTGAGTGAGTTAAATTAGTTATTTTGATGTTAACGGGATACGTATCCAAGCTAGTTGGTTGTGAGAGGTTGGATGGTTGGTTGGTAATAAGCTTAAAGTTAAGCAAACTCAATGATATAATTAGACGGGTGTGTAGAATGGGCACACTCCGGCTCACATTAATTCACTTATTGTAACCGAGGTTAATCGAGTTATGATTTCAGAGGTTGGGTATTAAATAATTGTTAATGGTCACATCGTGTCATATGTTAAATATTCATAAGAGGACTTGAACCCACACCATTGTACCGACAAATTAAGCACTCAGCCATCAAACCATTACCATTTGATGATAAAATTATTACTCCGTAATGAGGATTATATTGTGTAATCTTTAGAAAAGATCGAGTAAATGTTGTTAGATTGTGCTAATAAAGATGACATAAAATCATTAAACCTAATTCCGAACAATCGGTGCATCCCAAAAAAAGTCTGAAAGGATCGAGTTTGGACATTTCAAATCGGCCCGACCCATAAGATGGACCCAAATTTGATGCGAAAGATTGGTCCAAATCCGATCTGACCCGATCCGACCATAATCACATCTAGGTGAGAGTATTCTTTTAAGCGTATTACAATAGGTACTCCCTCCATTCCACTATGATGTTTCCACTTTTAATCAAATGTGAGGAATAAAATAATGAAATGAGAACATGTATTTGGGATGGAGGAAGTATTTGGTAAGAGGAAGAGGAAGCGAGGCGAGTGATAATGCTAGTAGCACGGCAAAGTTGACCAAAGTAAAAACAGTTAAAAGGCTTACAATGTCGGCAAAAACAGCCTGTACCAACTTGACGTCTAGCCTATACTATTACAGTATGACTTTATTTATTCAAAACGACGTCACCGGGCGCGCCGCCTTTAAAACCTCCGTTAATTGGGCCCCACCCCCCACACCACACCCACTCGTTTTCACATTCGATCAAGTGTCGTACGGGTTTTGGATTCTCCTACGTGTCATAGTGTCAGACTGCCACGTGGGCACCCACTAAATCTAGGTAGTGCCGTTGCTGTTCTACTCTCTCATCCATCAATTTGCATATGTTTTGTTTTGGATAAGATTGACCGTGTCATCCTTATGTTGGAAGATGGCTTTTACTCATCATTTCTGCATAAACATTACATACACTGATACACTGAATAATTCGTAACTAAATATTTTAATACTCCGTATTATGTTTGGTCATCAGGAGTAAAAGTGGTGACTGGTGGTTGTGCATTTGTGCATGCTTTGGACCAACTCCACCTGCCGAATTATATCATTTTTAGATTTCGCTTGGGATGAGGTAATTATTTCGGGGATAATAAAACTAAAATAAACTGGAGTTAGAGAAGAATGGTGTTTGATTGTAGCACTTTTATGGTGTAAAAGAGATAGCAGGGGGAAACAATTACCCCATCGGAGAGTAATGCATTATTTGGAGGGAAATGGGAGTAATATTTCCCCTCCAAATAAGCTAGAATGCTAGATCATCTTCATTTTTTTCATTTCCGCTTTAGCATCATCACTAACCTCCCTCATTTTTTAGTTCATTTTAGTTCTATTACCCCGAAATAATTACTAACATCCCAAGCGAGCCCTTAAACTTAATTAGAGGTTTGGAGCGTGAATGAAACAGAAAATGTTTTAGTTAGTACTTGAGACTAGATACCCTGGATAATACGTTTCAGTTTTGAATCTCTCTCATATATTTTCCTGGAGATTTTTTAATGTGATTGAGTGCGTTATTTGTTGGAAAAAAAATAACAAATGAATGAAACATCGTTTTGCGAAATCAGCGAAGACACCATATCAAAAATGGAAATCAAATAATTCTCTTCTTTGAGAGTTCACTCGAGAACAATCGTCTTTATATCATTTTAGGTAAACTTGATACAAATTTTGAAGTGAACGAAATTCTGAAGTGAACGGTTTTACAATGAGTACTTGTGGACATGACATAGGTCCACCCCGACGCGGCCACGCGCGGATTTTGGGGAGGCGAATGAATCTCCATGAGATGGTCAAATGGAAATTTAAATCGAAGTCGGAGTCGCCACCGAATTTTATGGTTATTCGGAACCGTTCGAGCCCACTCTATGTCGTAGTGGGCCGTGTACAAAATACGGCCCATTTCCGATGTCAGAGTTTATTGGGCTCGTCTCTTTTGCATATCGATATAGATGCCGACTGAAGCGGTTAATCGTACATTGAATGACTCTCGTTGCCAATGGTTTCGGACATCCGGAAACCACGGTTCTGAGTAAGGGGTGAGGGTACGTGTTGGGAAGTTCAAGAACACCCAACCCCGCCCGCACATTAGCGGCCTCTACTAGGATATCGAATGACGTTTTAATGCGAGCGTTAGTAATACGATGAATGATTATGCAAACATTGTTTTCTAAGCATGTGAAAAATTGAATGGGTTGCTAAGTCAATTTAATGCATGAGAATTGATCGATGTCAAAGTCAAATTTAACATGTGAGATTCGTTTTAGTATAATAAAACAAATGAAATAAAAAATGAATTTGCTACAAAACAAACAAACGAGTTAGTATCGATTTGCAAATAATATAGCAAAAAATAAATACATGAAATCGAAAAAATAAATATTAATCGAAATCTGAAAAATATCGTTGAAAAGAACGTTGTTTTGTATAAAAAAACGAAGCTCGAAAAGAAATAAAAAAAGACGAAGAGGGCGCGGCATGACAGCCAACCGCGCGACTCGCCCGGGATGCCGGCGGGTCGCGTGGTAGCCTGTCTCGGTGCCGGTTTTCGAAAAAGTCGATGTTCGTATTAAATCGCGTATGAATATTGCATGATTCATACTCGACTTAATATTTTCGATATCCTTTATATTCGACAGTTAACTACGAAATTAATATCGAATATTTGGAATAGTTTTAGAAAAGATGTAAATTTTAAAAATCGATCGAAGAATAAATAATAAAACGAACGAAAAAGTTGAAAAAAGAAGTCCCGGATTCCAGGCCTGCGCGCGAGTCGCCTGGGCATGGCGCGACTCGCGTGCGGGTCTGTCCGTCTTTATATTTTTGTTCGAAAATTGTTATTTTGAATGAAAAGTAAAAGAAAAGAATTTTGACGAAAAAGATGTAATGATTTCTGAAATCGTCGAAATCTTAATATAATTCTTTTTGATACGATATTCGATTATAGAAAAATCGATATCGCATGTTTAAGAATATTCGTTATGAAAATAGTTTTTCGTTAATAACGATATTAGGAAAAAATAGAAAAAAATGACTCTAGACCCATAATATATAAAAAACGGACGAAGAGAAGAGAAGAAGGGAGAAATCGGGTTTGGTACACCCTCAACCTACATGCTTTTGTTGCCTCGGATCGGGACTCGTCGGAATGTGGCTAGGCACGGGAGCGTCGAGGCAACGTTGGTTGGGTTAGGGTGGTACGGTTAAGACGGGTGAAGGGTGTCGGGTATCGGGACCGGTTTCCATCGGGTTTTGGATGTATTATCGGTTTCTCGATGCTAAGGGAATTATATGTGTGTGTGTCGGAGTGTGTATGTGTGTATTCCTAGTAATTGGCGTCGATAATTGATGTCAATCAATGTTCTTATTATGTTGGATGCAAGGGGCTATTTATAGGGAGTTCCCGACCTTGGTTTAGGAGAGTTTGACTACCGCTTAGGATAGGAAATGTAGGAATTTGAGGGAAATAAGAATTCCGCTTTCTTGTGGAGGAAGAAAGGCAAACCGGTGGATTTGCTCTTGTTTCGGGCTGTTTCGGCCGAGTGTTTTACACTCGGTCGGGTACTTGAATCGGCTTTTGAATAGGATTCCTGTTTGAGCTAGAATTACCGCTTGGGTAAGAAGCTGAGGAGAACGAGAATTCCATTTTCTTGTGTAGGAAGAAAAGAGGAAAAAAACCGGCTGACTTGTGTACTTGGCCGAGTGGTTGCACTCGGTTGAGTGTCTGAGTCGGTTCTCGGATAGGATTCCTACTTGGGATCGAATTCTATCTTAAACGGAATTGTTTATTATTTTGTGAATGGCTGATTTTTGTAGAGTTGGAGTGTGGACCAACCGTGTGAGATGTCACGGTGGACTCACGGGTTTCGAGAAATATCTTTGACCGGGTTTTGACTCAGTCGCTAAAAGACGGTTTTACCCCTGGTGACGGATTCGACCCAAATTAGTGTTATTTGACTTGAAACGACCCACTGGGCCTGAATTTGAGGTTGGTTATGTGAGATTTGTACTCCTTAAAACGCCTAGGCCAAATGTCCATCATTTCGAGCCCATTTCCGAGTATGTTTAAAGCACGTTAGCGTCCGATCATCATCGGGTGTTTGTCGGAAACTACTATAGACACCTGGCGGTCAAATGTGGGTGTCTACAGAGCCCCCACTCTGACTGAGGCTTGGACAGGGCGAAAGTCAGAGTAGCCACCAGGTCAATCAAGGATTAAAACCTGGCAGCATCCGGTCGGGTCGTTTAAGGTCCATTAGACCTGCGTGGAGGGCCCGCCGGCCATGGACTAGAAATGTACCTGAATTGATGATAACTCCGTGGGGGAATTCGTCGCATGAGACTTAAAATGGGCCTGTATGTCGGCTCATTTTGTTAAATGCCGCTGGGGAGTTATGCAAATTGCATGGTCCTGCTTGAATCGTCCTGTACATATTTATGCAAAGCTGCAAAATTTTGCATGTAACATTTGTAGGAAAAGTGACTCGTGCTGGGGAATAAAAATTTTGAGAAAAGGTTTGAGTTTTGAGTTTGCAAAAGTCTTTGAAAAATTAGGGAATTTTTGTTTTGACTTTGAAAAGGAATAGGAATGCTCGGGATGACTTAGCTAAGCCTTAGGACAATGGCTTGTATGCTAAATGCTCTAGGATTGGGAATCTAAGGTGAGGAGGAGAACTCATTTTCATGCTATAAATACCCCTTCTTGCTTCATTAATTCCCATAATTCCATACTTCCTTAATTACCAAAGAAAGGAATAAGCCCTGAAAAATTTATTCTTTCTTAAAATAAATATGGGAATCGACCGATTAATCGGAATGTTGCACGAGTGGTCCAAATATTTTAGGGATGCCGATAGGGCTATCCTAAATCAAAATGGCATTACCCAATTGTCCGTGATCCGTCAGATGCAAGTAGACTGCCACTTCTTGGATGCTTG
Organism: Agrostemma githago; assembly: GCA_958450325.1. Lineage (NCBI taxonomy): Eukaryota > Viridiplantae > Streptophyta > Magnoliopsida > Caryophyllales > Caryophyllaceae > Agrostemma > Agrostemma githago. Next base: position 77,316,929 of record OY288240.1, on the reverse strand, counting down.
CTTATCCTATTGGGATGATACCTATCATGTATTTAGTTTTCCTCGAGGAGAGATTTGCCCTATTCCTGAGGAAATTGCTGCTGCAGGAGGATGGAATCCTATACTTCGTCCTGCTATCCCTTTTTCAGTTTCTGACCCAAGGAGGAAGTTAAGGGAATTTTTAGGGCTTTCCCATATGGAGGTATCCCGTATGCTAGAAGGAGATACCGTTTCCCTGATCGACCTGGCTGAAAAATTCATGAACCCAGATGATGTCCGGGTCAGGCCGGTTCATAGCCGTAGGGCTTTCACTTTCTGTATGCTCCATGTTTATGCCTTTGAAGGACATATGGACTTATTATCTTGCATGGGCCACGTTAGACTTTTCACCGTGGCTGACCTAATGGAGACGGAGCACAGCCCGGCTTGGCTGATTACAGGGGAGATTATCCAGGCTTTGGATAATCGTAAAAGGGATCCGTCAGTCCGGCTAACTGGGAGTACTCGGCTTCTACAGGTATGCCATTTTTCGACTTTTCTGATTTTCCGGTTTTTCCCGTTTTCCCGATTTTGCGCGGCTTTTTGCCGATTTCCCGGCTTCTGCGGTTTTCTCAGTTTTCACGCCTTTTCACGTTTTTTTTTTTTCGTGATTTTGACGATTTTGATTTTTCCGGATTTTTTTAGCTGTGGCTATTCGAGAGATTATCGATCTTGGATCCTCCCTTAAATGTGAGCCGATATCAACCCAGGCAAGTTATGTCGAGGAGACGAGCCATTGCCTTTTCTCGCTTCAATACCCAACAATATTGGGATGAGGTGCTATCCTTCCATGGGGGCCTGTTGATCCGTTGGGCCGTACCATGGTGGCCAATTTACCTCTGGACTGGTCTAGAATCTCGGGATAGGGCTAGATATCAGGTAATCCTATCTTTTAGGCAGACAATTCACCTCTTTCCCGATCGCATACTTAGACAATATGGACGGGCACAAAGAATCCCAGAAATTGAGGCCGTTGTGAGTGAATCTACTCAGCTAACGGATGTGATGTGTGACACCTGGATGCAAAGGTGGTATACACGAGCTACCTGGCCTGTTCTTAAAAATTCTCATTCGATCTGGGTAACCGATTCTTATGTAAGGTGGACCCGAGCTGATTCAGCTAAAACTCGAGCTGCCCTGAAAATTGACGAGGCCTGTGACCTATTACGCCGGGAGCATGCTAAGGACAATAGGAGCTTCTTTACTGAGGGAGCTACTTTGACAGGTCAGAAATGAAGATCTAAGACTCAGACTGAAGGGTCCAGTAATAAGGGTGCACGGGGGAAGGTGAGCCCCCAGAATGACTTAGAAAAGAGACTAGGGCCAAGACTGGCTGCTAAGGAACGACTTGGTCCTCGAGACAGGCTTCCCGAGCCAGTTAGGGCCCGGCTTGGACCGGTGCAAAGGATGGAAAACCCAAAATCGAAGAAGCGGGTTCGAGCAAAGGAAGTTCCCCTTGTGATTAGGGAACGTTCGCCCTCGCCCCGTCGGCCTCGGGCTCCACGTGACCCGAAAGATAAGGGGAAGGGCAAAATGTACGAGTAGTCTCCTAAATTTATTATTTAAGTATTACTACTATTTTTTGTGGTGTGATTTTGTTGCTTTTTTTTTTTATGTATTTTTTTGAAATAATAAAAAGACATATTAGTGAATACCGTTCCCGTCTTTTCGTTATTGCAATGGTTGTACCCTTTTGAGGGGTTGCCTACGTATCCAAAATCAATGGAATCAAACCTTCCGTAGTTCAGAAGTATTTTTGCAATTTTTCGAATACATCAAGATTATTAATTCAAGATGTGCAACGGGTAGGATAAATGATCCTAACTTACTGACTTGCTTAAAATTTTGAAAATTCATAAAAAAGACATTTTTTATAAACTTTTGCAAATGACATTGAAATAGGGTTTATGGGTAGTAACGCTTCAGTTGGTCCAAGTTTGTTGGATTGACGAACTCGTTCCCGTCCAAGTCAGTTAGCATTACCGCCCCTCCTGAAAGAATCTTCTTCAATAAATATGGCCCAGCCCAATTAGGTTTGAATTTTCCCCTTGGGTCAACTGGTAGTAAAGCTCGAACAGATTTTAGGACTAAATCGCCCTCCTTGATGTTTCTGGGCCTAACCCTTTTGTTAAAAGCCCGTTGGATCCTTTTCTGATATATCTGAATATTATTCAGAGCCCGGGACCGTCGTTCGTCTAAGAGGATTAGTGAATCATATCGGGCTTGGACCCAGTCTGCTTCAGGTACCTGACTTTCGAGCAGAATCCTAAGGGAGGGTACTTCTAGCTCGACCGGTTGGACTGCTTCCATTCCATATGTCAGATAGTATGGAGTTGCTCCGGTTGCAGTTCGAATCGATGTCCGATATCCCCATAAGGCAAAGGGTATCTTGTCAGGCCAATCCCGGTAATTCTCAGCCATCTTTTTAAGAATGGTGACAATTGTCTTATTGGCTGCCTCCACCGCTCCATTTGTTTGAGGACGGTAAGGTGATGATGTATGCCTTTGGATCTTGTACTTTTCCAGCAAAGTGGCGGTTTCAGCTTCGAAATGGGTCCCATGATCGCTGATGAACTCGTGTGGAATCCCGTATCGGCATATAATTTTGTTTTGGATGAACTTGGCCACATGCTTGGCGTTCAAGATCCGGTATGACTCGGCTTCGACCCATTTAGTAAAATAGTCGATAGCCACTAGGATGAAACAGTGACCTCCTGTCCCGGAAGGATTCACTTTCCCAATTATATCAATTCCCCATGTCGAGAATGGCCATGGTGATGTCATTGTATATAGCAGGGACGAAGGCATGTGCTGAACGTTAGCGAAAATCTGACAGTTGTGACAGTGTTTAACATACAGCTGACAGTCAGTTTCCATGTTATTCCAATAGTAACCGAGTCTTGCGATTTTTCGGGCCAACATATGGGCATTCATGTGTGGTCCGTTTTCGCCATCGTGCACCTCGGCCATAACTCTTTCGGCTCGAGTTTTGTCAATGCATAGAAGTAAAGCCCCATGTGCTGTCTTTTTGTATAACTGTCCATCGTCTGTGCGGATGAACTGGGTTGCCCATCTTCGTAGAGCTTTCTTGGCCCGGTTTTCAGCTCCCGGAGGATATTCCCCTGACGTCAAGTAGGTTAGAACAGCCTGGTACCAAGGTTCTGGATCAGTTATCTCAATATCTTGGATAATGTTGATATATGCCGGCTCTGACCGTCTTTCGACACAAATGGGCATGCTAGTTAGATGCGCTGGGATATTCAGCAAAGATGCTAACTTTGACAGAGCATCTGCAAACTGGTTTTCTTCCCGAGGCAGATAAATGTACTCCACCTTTTGGAATTGTTTCTCGAGAACCCTTACTCGTGCTTGGTAAGCCACGAGATTTGCGTTCCGAGTCTTCCATTTTTGTAGGGTTTGGTTTATGACTAATGATGAGTCACCGTGGACCCGGAGGTTTGTTACTCCTAAATCGGCGGCGGCTTGCAACCCGTGAATGCACGCTTCGTATTCGGCTGCGTTATTAGTCACGTCAAAATCTAGCTTGATGGATAACGGGGTGTGTTCACCTTGTGGTGAGATTAGCAAAATCCCGACACCAAATCCTCGAAAGTTGGACGCTCCGTCGAAGTACAAATCCCATGTGTCGGTGTCGGTATGGAATATGTCTTCATCTGGGAAGGCCCAAGTATCGGTATGTTCTTCCTCAGATACCGGGCTGTCGGCGAGGAATTCTGCTACTACCCGGCCCTTGATGGCTTTTAAAGGTACGAACTTGAGGTCAAACTCAGCTAGCATTAAAGTCCACCTGGATATACGACCGTTAAGGATGGGCTTCTCGAAAAGATACTTGATCGGATCCATCTTGGATAGCACATGTACTTCGTGACTAAGCATGTAGTGTCGGAGCTTTTTAGTGGCCCATACTAATGCTAGACACGTCTTCTCGAGCATAGTGTATTTGCATTCGTATTCTAAGAACTTCTTACTGATGTAGTAAATGGCCCGTTCTTCAGAATCGACCGTCTGGGCTAGCATAGCGCCCATGGCGGTCTCGGTTGTTGTTAAGTATAGTGATAAAGGCAAACCATGCTGAGGTGGCATTAACACCGGTGGAGAGGATAAAATCTCCTTGATCTTGTCGAAAGCCATTTGACATTTGTCGTCCCATAGTGTTCGTTCTCCTATCTTCAGTTTCTTGAAAATGGGTTCACATACCATGGTTAGCTTTGAAATGAATCGGCTTATATATTGGACTTTCCCGAGAAACCCCCTTATCTCCTTTTCGGTTTTAGGCGGTTGCATCTCGGTAATGGCCTTGATCTTTGCTGGGTCAACTTCGATGCCACGTTGGCTGACAATGTGGCCCAGTAACTTGCCCGATGTTACCCCGAAACTGCATTTTTGAGGGTTTAACCTCATGCTGTACTTGCGTAGTCGGGTGAAGAACTTCCTTAGGGCTGCAATGTGCCCGTTTCGGTCCTTGGACTTGACAATCATATCGTCGACGTAGACCTCTACCTCCTTATGCATCATGTCATGTAATAAAGTAGTAGCGGTCCGTTGATAAGTGGCACCAGCGTTAATAAGTCCAAATGGCATCACGGTATAACAGTAAGTCCCCCAAGTGTGATGAAGGTGGTCTTACTCATGTCTTCTTCCGCCATTTTGATCTGATTGTATCCGGCATACCCGTCCATAAATGATAGAAGGGCATGATCGGCCGTGTTATCCACCAGTATGTCGATATGTGGCAACGGAAAATCGTCTTTTGGGCTGGCCTTATTAAGGTCCCGGAAATCTACACATACTCGGACTTTGCCATCCTTTTTGGGTACCGGTACTATGTTTGCAACCCAGTCTGGATATTCAGACACTTGAATAAAGCCCGCTTTGAATTGTTTATCAACTTCTTCTTTGACTTTGAGAGACCATTCGGGCCTCATTCTTTGGAGTTTCTGTTTTACCGGCTTGTACCCGTCTTTGATGGGTATTCAGTGTTCAGCTATTTCCCGGTCTATTCCTGGCATGTCCTTGTAGGACCATGCAAAGACATCTTTGAATTCCTGGAGGAGGTCCGTGAATTGTTGTTTCTCCTCGGGATCTAAAGATAGGCCCAACCTAAGTATCTGAGGCTCTAAAGGGGTTCCTACGTTGATGGAATCGGTTTCTTCGATTACCGGATTTCGGGACTCTCTTTGTTCAAGTTGCTCGATTAGATGCGGAGGCAGTGGTACCTGTTCGTCGGGTTTCTCAATGTCATTGCAAGTAAGATTTTTGAAAACATTTTGAAAATAAGCCAAGTCGTAAGCAGAACGGTTATCGTTATTATTGATAGTAAATTTTGAAAAGAGCTCGAAGAGAGCTGCCATCTGATCGTTGGTCAGAGACGGGATAGGGAGAGCCCTCGGGACAGACTCCGGGGCTCCTGATGGTGAGGCTAAAGAAGGGAGAGGGGTTACAGACTCGATCCTAGTACTGGACCCTCTAGACTTTGACTCAGACTCCGACTCTGACTCTGACTCTGACTCTGACTCGGACTCGGACTCAGATTCAGACTCGATAACATGCATATCTCCTTCGCCAGTGGTTAGCTTGTAGACCCGGCCTTGACTGTCGGTCCACTTAGTTGTCTTCCTCCAAGCTCTCTTCCCAGTGTTGGCACCAACTTCAGAGATCAGCTTAGTTGGATCGAACCTGCTGCTACGAAGGATCAAGCTGACTAGCTCTTGCTTAGGGGTCGGGATAACCTTGTCTTCCCCAAAGAGTAGTCCTAGAATGGGCTCAGTATTGCTTGGGCCCTCCATTGATTCGGCTTGGATAAGGGCGAATATGTCATCCGGGATGAAGCTGCATTCCCGAGCCAGTTTGGTCCCGGGATATGAGATGGTGGGCCGATAGAGGCCCGTTTGCACAGTTTCGAATACCGGGGTGACGAACGTGACCGCCTTGGTTTGGTTCGTGTAGCCGGATGCCATAGTATAGCCTAGACCGAGGTGAGATTGCCCATTGTTCAGGGTTTCGATGATCTTTCCCGGTGGAAGATATGGCCTTGATGTGACTCCCGGTAGGCAACCCAGGTTCTGTAGCATCGTATAGATGCTAACGGTGAAGTATGGCTGAAAAAGGTACCCTTCTTCGATCATTCCCACAAAGTTGAATCCTCGTGGGTCGGCTGAGCCTGCCGTGTTGCAGCTTGACACGGTTATGGGAGTGGCTTCGAGAGTGATGATCCCGTCTTGTAAAGGTAGTTTGACCTTCCTGTGAAGAGTGGAGGACACTGCTTTGACTGCGTGAATCCATGGTCTCCCAAGTAGCAGATTGAAAGATGAAGTAACATCGATCACTTGGAATTCTAACTCCTTCTCGATCGGGCCCATTATAATGGTTAGTTTAACGGCCCCAGCCACTGATTTTGGGCTTCCATCAAAAGCCTGGATAGTCTTTGCGGTCGGAAGGTAGTCAGCCTCGGTAATGCCGAGGGCCTTGGCTGTCCTTAAAGGAAGGACGTTAACTGCAGACCCGTCATCAATCAGGGTCATAGGGAGATATTTGTTTCGACAAATCACCGTAATATATAGGGCCAAGTTATGAGTGGTCCCGAATGGTGGAAGGTCGGATTTAGAGAAGGTGATAAGTGGGCCTTCTCCTTTGGGCTTGTCCTTGAGATATGGCATGATCGTGGCTACCATTTCGGTGGGGGTAACCGATGAGTCGACCTTGATTTCATCGAGGGCCTTAGTAAGTGCCGCTCGATGCTCCTGTGAACTAACCAAAAGTTGCCATATAGTGATATCAGTTCGGACCCTCTTCAATTGTCTGACTAGGGCTGTGTCGGCGTTTGGCTCTTCAGGAGTGAGTTCCGTCCTGGAAGGTTCAGTGACGGTTTCCGGGGTGGCTGTGATGGTGTGTGTACCGGCCAGAGCCTTGGCTTTAGCCCTCCGGACTTCCTCGATAGTGACGGGGACGGCCTCCCCTTTAGCCAGGTAAATATCGTCTTCATCGTCGTTCCATATTCCGTTGATTTGGGAAATGAAGGGTGAAATGAGATGAGTGCAGTCAACTACCTCTCCAGTAAAAATGGCATGAGTAGCAAGAGGATTGTTTTTGTTACTTGGCTTGTCACTAGGCAGCGGTATCTTCCCATTTTCGATCAGATCTTGGATAAGATGCTTCAACTTCCAGCATTTCTCCGTGTCATGCCCATTGCCTTGGTGATAGTGGCAATAGGCCTGAATGTTGTAGCTTTTGGACCGTTTTCTACGGGAACTTCCGGAGTTGGGCCTATCGGTTGGATTAGGCCCTTCGAAGATAGCCTTTGTAAGGCATTAGCATAGGTTGTTCCTATGTCAGTGAATACCCGATTTGGAGTATTCTTCTTGGTTGAGGTGTCAAGTGAGTTTACCTCGTCGAAAATGCTTCGGGCCGCCGTTGTGGTGGCGGGCTTGCTGGAGGAGGAACTGGATCCTTGATACCCTTTGGTAGAGGCCTTAGTAAGGTTCTCTAGCCTTAGATCGTCTTCAATTCTGGTACCCATTTCGGTCAGAGTGGCGAAGTCGGGTATGATGGCGTATCTGAGATGGACTCGGTAAGCAGGGAGGAGGTTTTTGACAAAGGCCTCCACTAGAACTTTTTCGCCGGGCTTGTCAACCAGCTTAACACTTTCGGTCCGCCACCTTTGGAGGTATTTGGTGAAACCCTCCTTTGGTTCTTGGGCCATAACTTCCAGAGTACGCATGGTAGTCTGAATTTCAGCATTATCCGCGTAGTTCCGTGCGAATTCCATGGCAACATCGTCCCAAGTTTTGAATTTCTTGGGGTCAAGCCGGTAGTACCAGGCTTTTGGGTGTTTCTCCAGGGAGGAAGCAAAGAGATGCTTGAACATGGTCGATTTGACCCCCTTGACAGCCATAAAGTCCTTGAAAGCCCGAATATGAAGTACCGGGTCTTCAGTCCCATCGAACTTTGGTAAGCCCGTTAAGTTAAGGTTAGCGGGCAATTCATCAGTTAGGGTCGAATAGGTACGGGCATTTTCCGTGAGAATGGTGTTTCTGGTGGTCGAGTGGACCTGTTCCTGCAATTTTTGGACCGCGCCGGCCAGTGCGGCTAGAGGTCCGTTATCTTCGATCGAGGCGTTAGGGGTTCCCTGTTCTACGGCACTAATCCGAGTGACAATGGCGATCTGGTCTTCCCGCATTTGCCTCAATTGGGTCTGGATTTGGGCCAACGTGGTGGTCAACTCGTCGATGGCTTTTTGCGTCATGGTTCGAGTGAAGGGTAGCCTGTCTGTAAGAGCACCGCGTAATTAGCAACTTAACCCGAATCCTAAGGAAAGTACATCCCGAGCGAGGGAAAAAGAAAGAAGAAGACTAAAAAGACGGTAAATGACTCGGAAAAGACACCTAGACGGGTGACTTGTGAAGAGGTGGGCCTTCCTCAGGATCCAACGCTGTGGGTTGGGCCCTGTCCGAAGGAAGGTTCACGTGAGACATTCTCAGACTTTTAGACTCGATTGTGTAAACGGGCCGACCTTTGTAGAAGTATGTCCTACGTAGGTGGGCCTTGCCTTAGTTAGGTAAGGCGGACTAGGATGGGGGGAAACCCGTGATGTAGGATCGACGGAGTTTCGACGCTAGAGACTTCAACGACTTATGACACGACCCGACACTGCTAAATACGGGAAGTCCTAAGAAGAGAAAGTTTTGAAATATGAATTTTTGAAAAGCCCGAAATGAATCGGGTGGAGAAATTCGGCCCTTTTTCGAAAAAGAAAAAGAAGTCGGCCGAATGACGGGTTTTGAAAGTTTCGAAAATATTTTCGAGTTTTGAATTGGGCATAATACCGGCTAAAAAAAGGCTATTTTGAGTAAAATCATAAGTCCTAAGTTCGGTATATGACCCGGGTTTTGAAAATTGGATACTTTGAAAAGGGATGCAAATTTTGAAAAGATGACGGTTTTGAAAAAGATGTGGATCAAGTAGCACGTAGTCATGGAAACAGTATAACGACGCCATGTATGCTCTTAATCTAAGTCTCGGTCAGTCTGTAAGGGTCTATACCAGTGTACACAGCCTATCAAGAATCGGGGCGGACTCCCTAACTCGAGTTGAGATTAGGACATGCCGTAAAACCCATATGAATCGGCTAATGGACACCTTTGACATAACCAGTTTGGACTATATCAACGGTATAGTGGGACGTCGGTCGCGAGTACCGGCCCGGGAAAGTGGGGTTTATGCATGAACCGTAAAACTAAAACGCGCATTGTACTAGTCAAACGATTTCTATTCGAGTCTCACCCTGAGGACACTGAAGGTTATTAACTCATCAGAAAATCCCCAACGGAGTCGCCAAATTGTGGACATGACATAGGTCCACCCCGACGCGGCCACGCGCGGGTTTTGGGGAGGCGAATGAATCTCCATGAGATGGTCAAATGGAAATTTAAATCGAAGTCGGAGTCGCCATCGAATTTTATGGTTATTCGGAACCGTTCGAGCCCACTCTATGTCGTAGTGGGCCGTGTACAAAATACGGCCCATTTCCGATGTCAGAGTTTATTGGGCTCGTCCCTTTTGCATATCGATATAGATGCCGACTGAAGCGGTTAATCGTACATTGAATGACTCTCGTTGCCAATGGTTTCGGACATCCGGAAACCACGGTTCTGAGTAAGGGGTGAGGGTACGTGTTGGGAAGTTCAAGAACACCCAACCCCGCCCGCACATTAGCGGCCTCTACTAGGATATCGAATGACGTTTTAATGCGAGCGTTAGTAATACGATGAATGATTATGCAAACATTGTTTTCTAAGCATGTGAAAAATTGAATGGGTTGCTAAGTCAATTTAATGCATGAGAATTGATCGATGTCAAAGTCAAATTTAACATGTGAGATTCGTTTTAGTATAATAAAACAAATGAAATAAAAAATGAATTTGCTACAAAACAAACAAACGAGTTAGTATCGATTTGCAAATAATATAGCAAAAAATAAATACATGAAATCGAAAAAATAAATATTAATCGAAATCTGAAAAATATCGTTGAAAAGAACGTTGTTTTGTATAAAAAAACGAAGCTCGAAAAGAAATAAAAAAGACGAAGAGGGCGCGGCATGACAGCCAACCGCGCGACTCGCCCGGGATGCCGGCGGGTCGCGTGGTAGCCTGTCTCGGTGCCGGTTTTCGAAAAAGTCGATGTTCGTATTAAATCGCGTATGAATATTGCATGATTCATACTCGACTTAATATTTTCGATATCCTTTATATTCGACAGTTAACTACGAAATTAATATCGAATATTTGGAATAGTTTTAGAAAAGATGTAAATTTTAAAAATCGATCGAAGAATAAATAATAAAACGAACGAAAAAGTTGAAAAAAGAAGTCCCGGATTCCAGGCCTGCGCGCGAGTCGCCTGGGCATGGCGCGACTCGCGTGCGGGTCTGTCCGTCTTTATATTTTTGTTCGAAAATTGTTATTTTGAATGAAAAGTAAAAGAAAAGAATTTTGACGAAAAAGATGTAATGATTTCTGAAATCGTCGAAATCTTAATATAATTCTTTTTGATACGATATTCGATTATAGAAAAATCGATATCGCATGTTTAAGAATATTCGTTATGAAAATAGTTTTTCGTTAATAACGATATTAGGAAAAAATAGAAAAAAATGACTCTAGACCCATAATATATAAAAAACGGACGAAGAGAAGAGAAGAGAAGAAGGGAGAAATCGGGTTTGGTACACCCTCAACCTACATGCTTTTGTTGACTCGGATCGGGACTCGTCGGAATGTGGCTAGGCACGGGAGCGTTGAGGCAACGTTGGTTGGGTTAGGGTGGTACGGTTAAGACGGGTGAAGGGTGTCGGGTATCGGGACCGGTTTCCTTCGGGTTTTGGATGTATTATCGGTTTCTCGATGCTAAGGGAATTATATGTGTGTGTGTCGGAGTGTGTATGTGTGTATTCCTAGTAATTGGCGTCGATAATTGATGTCAATCAATGTTCTTATTATGTTGGATGCAAGGGGCTATTTATAGGGAGTTCCCGACCTTGGTTTAGGAGAGTTTGACTACCGCTTAGGATAGGAAATGTAGGAATTTGAGGGAAATAAGAATTCCGCTTTCTTGTGGAGGAAGAAAGGCAAACCGGTGGATTTGCTCTTGTTTCGGGCTGTTTCGGCCGAGTGTTTTACACTCGGTCGGGTACTTGAATCGGCTTTTGAATAGGATTTCTGTTTGAGCTAGAATTACCGCTTGGGTAAGAAGCTGAGGAGAACGAGAATTCCGTTTTCTTGTGTAGGAAGAAAAGAGGAAAAAAACCGGCTGACTTGTGTACTTGGCCGAGTGGTTGCACTCGGTTGAGTGTCTGAGTCGGTTCTCGGATAGGATTCCTACTTGGGATCGAATTCTATCTTAAACGGAATTGTTTATTATTTTGTGAATGGCTGATTTTTGTAGAGTTGGAGTGTGGACCAACCGTGTGAGATGTCACGGTGGACTCACGGGTTTCGAGAAATATCTTTGATCGGGTTTTGACTCGGTCGCTAAAAGACGGTTTTACCCCTGGTGACGGATTCGACCCAAATTAGTGTTATTTGACTCGAAACGACCCACTGGGCCTGAATTTGAGGTTGGTTTTGTGAGATTTGTACTCCTTAAAACGCCTAGGCCAAATGTCCATCATTTCGAGCCCATTTCCGAGTATGTTTAAAGCACGTTAGCGTCCGATCATCATCGGGTGTTTGTCGGAAACTACTATAGACATCTGGCGGTCAAATGTGGGTGTCTACAGTAGTCCGTATAAGATATCATGTCTTCATCAAGCCCCCAAATGTTTTTGGGTTAAACTTAACACAAATTATTGTAATATAAGACAGTATCGCAACAAATTTATTAGTCCGTAGAAAGTAGTTACTTTTATCACTCATATTATTTTATTTGTAATAGGAATATAATTCATGGGGTAGTCTGTTGTGAACGCAGTTAATTGATGAATACTGAATAGGTCTACTGAGAGACGGTCTTTTATTAAGTTTAATGAGAGACCAATTACAAATAAAGATAACAATGGTACCAAACCTAATAAAAATAGGTACGCTTAACTTCAAAGAGTATACAAATATAAATGAGCTACGATTGTTATAAAAAACGGTACAGACAAAGTTATCATTTAAAAGTACATCTATTAATAAAATAGGTACGAATAAGAGATAAAGTGGTACTAACAATTAATCTCTCGATAACTACCGTCTCGCCCTAGACTTTGTGTTAATTAATAGGGTCGTATCACGCACGTGATTATTATGAAATTAGTAGGCAATTTGCCAATTTGTATTGTATACGAGTGAGTACATGTATGATGTATTATGACGACCTTGTATCACTTGTTATTATACGTATGTCACGAGGTTCATGCATGTACAAATGTACGGAGTAGAATTCATGTGATAAAAGTTGGTGTGAATCTTTGTCATCCTGCCCAAAACATGCACTTTTTCTTCTCAACTGTGAACTCCGATGATAATCGGATAATCCATGTATTTGACGACGTCAAATAATACGGACCTTAAATTATAAATACACCAATCATTCTATGATTACTCTATGTGATTGCAGTAGTTATGATGAAATATACTCTCTCCGTTCAAATTCAAAGAATACGATTCTCTTTTGGACATTAACAGTATTATCTCGTGCAAAATTTGCACGGACCTGTTTCATTCCTATTTTAATTACTCCCTCCGTTCCAATGCAATTTGATCATTCTCATGAGTTTTGCTCTACATGTCACTCACTCATTGGTTCCCTTAACCTTGGTGCCAAAAGGAAAGACAAACAATTCATTGGAACGGAGGGAGTATAATTTTCTATTTTATACGTACGTCCCTACTTTTCTATTTTTGTAAATTATTCCCTCGGTTCAAGTCAAACCTAACCCTTTATCTTTTCGACATTATTCGCAATCAAGGATAACTTTCGATATTCACGACAATTTATCAGAGAAAATATATTCATGTGGGATCTTGTTTATTCGTCTTTAAAATACATTATTAATATCTAATTTCCATAATTTTTACTAATATGTTACGAAAGATATTAACGACGCAAAATACGTGTTGGCAAACGTGAAAAAGGAAAAGAGAATATTCAACTTGAACGGAGAGAGTATTTCATTTGAACTACAATTTTCTATTTTTTTTGTTAAGAAATTTGAAATTCCAAATTTATTGTATTTATTGCTCGTATTATTTTTCTAAAAGTATTTTTTTGGTTTTTTATCAGTTGAATATTACGATCTAATTTGAAACGGAGATGATAGATCTTTTTTATACAGTGGTTGTTTATCTAATTTGAAGCGGAGATGGAAATGGTAGATTTTTTTTTGGTTTTTTATGTTATATACGGTAGTTTTTTATGTTTATGTTATACAGTAGTTGTTTATGTAAATATTAAACTTTTCGTCTTATCTTCCCATTTTTTCGAGATTTTAGAGATAAGTAATCGAATATCATTTTTTTTATTTTTGTTTTGTTAATCATTAAAAGCTTTACATTTTAGTTAATTTTGTAAAGATCCATGTAAGATTCGACTAACGTCTATTTAGTATATTCTGTTGAAAATCTAGTCAATTCAGATTAAAATATTCATTTTTTACTTACATTTTTTTTCCGCTTATTTAGTTTATATTGGTCACTTTATTTTTAAAAATTTTATGTTTTAAATTAATCAAGTACAATAAAATTAAGTACTTCCTCCATTTTTATTTTATCTTCCCATTCACTTTTGGCAAAAAAAATTTTGTAATGAATATAAAATGATAAATTTAATAAATATTGAGGGTATAAGGGTAAAGTGTGTATAAATAGGAAAGAAAAAATGTATAAAGTGTTGTAAATAGTAATTGTAGTATGGTAAAAATTATGGACTAAAATGGAAAGAAATGAAATGGGGAGATAAAAAAAAGTTGACCAAAAAGAAAATTAGGAAGATACAAAAAAAATGGAGGAAGTATAATTATCAAAACATTATTTAAGCATTAGATACAATAAAGGCGTAATTAATATTTTATGTAGAAAGTGAAGACTAATAAGCCATAATAAAAGTTTAACTAAAATAAATTGTAACTTACTATTGTATGATTAAGTGAGTTAAGTCATAATTATTAATTTCAACTTCACCGTGATAGTTATTTTTATACAAACTTCATTTAGGTAGTTAATGGAATGAGAAGTGATCCAAATATTTGTGGTATTGCCACATATGCATTTTATTTGATTCGTCTTTATGAGTAGATTAAGAATATCGGATTTTTATAATTTTAAAATGAAAAATATTGACGTGTAAAACGTGTCTCGGCAAGTGTGAAAAAACAAACGTACTTTTGGATTCGAACGGAGGGAGTATAACTTACTCCATATAAGAGATCCAATATTATACCTTTGGATTGCATCTTTCTACTCCCTCCGTTCAAGTCAAATCTTCATCTTTCTCTTTTCGACACTATTCACAGTGAAACAGAACTTTCGATATTAACGACAATCTATTAGAGAAAATATATTCATGTGTGATCTTGTTTAATTCGTTTTTAAAATTACATTATTAATATCGAATTTTTAAAATTTTTACTAATATATTACGAAATATATTAACGATGCAAAATACGTGTTGTCAAACGTGAAAAACATAAGGGAAGGTTGAACTTGAGGGCTCGCTTGGAATGGGGTAATTATTTCGGGAGTAATAGGGCAAAAATGAACTACAAAATGACGGAAAGTATTGATGATACTAAGCGAAAATGGAAAAAATTAAGGAAATCTAGTTTATTTGGGAAAAATTATTACTCCCCTCTCTCCAAAGTAATGCATTACCCCCAATGGGGTAATTATTTCCCCCTTATATCCATTTTACACTATAAAATGTCACAACCAAGCAACAAGCTCATTCATTTTTAGCTCATTCTTGCTCTATTATCTCCGTAATAATTATCCTCATTCCAAGCGAGCTCTTAGGGTTATTAGTTCCAGTCTCATCTTATTGTTATTTGCGACAGTCCTGTCACATAAGAAGGTATTGTAGAAACAATTGTGTGGATTGATGAAGTATACGCCAAAAAAGAGCCAAGAGACCGATCCAAAATGAGCTACACAGCCCAACACTTATACGGAGTATTGGGTAGCTACACAGCCCAACACCAAAAGTTGGATTCCTAGTCCCTGTGAAAAAAATAAACAAATTGAATGACAACACCCAATTTTTTTTAGGGTTATTTCATGGAAATGATACTAAATGCACGGTAAATTTAGTATTTTATAGTATTTAGATATTATTTATAAATATCTAATCGATAAGTTATTAATTTTTCACAATTTTAATCTTTACATTTTGATCTAAGAAAATTATTTAAAATTTCAAAGATGATAAATATAATCGAGTGATCTTACCCAATGTATTTTTTTTATGAACATTTTTTTTTCTCACAAACTACGGACTTCTCGTATAATGACGGTGGGCTTTTTTTAGTTTTTGACATATTATAGTTGTGTCTCGGACCAAGCTCAGGTAAGACGGTCTCAACACTTGGTTTCGATACTTGTGAGATTTATATTTTGTTACATTATCATAAATATCTACGTATTTTTTTTAATAGCCTTTCACAATTATTTTCTTTGATTACATAAATATTTACCTTGAATTGAATTTGGATATTATAATTATATGATGAGATTTTATTTACTTTGAATAAAAAGTTAATATTGTAATTATTATAAGATGAGATTTTAATACTAATTTGTTTCGTTTGGAGGAAAAACATCTCTTGAAAGATTGATACCTCATCTTATTTCCTAGTATTGTTATATGGCATATAATTATATATATGGCATATATATATTATATATAAAATTAGATATAATATTTTAGAGAACTCCAATCTCCAAGGGTTAGTACTTACATATACTCCCTCCGTCCCTAAATGATTGTCCCATTTGGCTATTATTTGTGAGGAGTATTTTAATGAAATGTGACAATCTTAGTTGATGGCAAAAACGTAAACCCCAAAATATATTACTCTAACCTCACGCTTGTCTTTATTCCATAACTCCAAAACAAACACATTATCGATATTGAAAAGATATAATCATTAAAATAATAAAAGAACAAAAGGAGTAACCATTATATTCAAAAAGAGGAAACTTTCTATTTTAGGAAACTTCTATTTTTATAAACTTTACTAAAAATAGCATCATATCAAAATATCAAAAATATTAGTTTATACTAATACAACTTTTTTAGTAAACAATATAGATTTATAAAACTAATACTTTCGGCCTTAACGATATTAATTATCAAAGTGAGAGCATTTAGGTTTATGAAATTTATAAAATATCTTCCAAGTGTTTATAAAATGAATAAAAATGTCTTAAACATTTTAATACTACTAATCAGGGTGTTTTCAAAGTTTATAAAATTAAAATTCCCTAATTATTAATAGTTTCGACAAAACGAACATAAATAGGATTTTACGGCAAATGCCAAATTAAATACTTTAACATCTTTTATTTAATTAAACCAATGAACATATTTAGAGTATGTTAAGAGATGATTTAATTCTTAAAGTTTCAGATTTAAATATTTTCAAAATTGCTGGAAAAATAATTCTTTTAGGTAAGCCGAAGCATTTTAACGACAAATCGTAATTTTGTCCAAAAACCATTACTGTTAATTAAAGACTTTAATAAATAGTACAAAAATTACGTAAAATAACAAAAATATATTTTTGGACATTCTGTCCAGAAAAGAAAATTTTCCAGAATTCTTAAACTCGGTTTTTAAAGGGGTTTTCTCGTTAATCGTCTAATCTCGACAATAACGATTAATAAAAATAGTAATTACAAAACTATTTAAGTATTGATATCCAAAAATTATTATTAAACTTAAAAATCATGATTTTACAGAATCTACCATTTTTTCCATATTTCCAAAAACTCCAGATTTAATAAATCCCGTTAAAACCGTCTTTAAAACCCGTTTTTACAATTAACGATTTCATTAATAAAACTTATCGTTCCTAACATTTTATTAAAGCACTAAAAATCATAAAATTACATTTTTATTATGAAATCATCAGAATCAATTTTTTTTCCAGATTTAAACAGCAGACCAGAAATCGAGAATTTAAACGACAAACACGGTTTTAACGATAAACGATGATTTAAAGTGATTAATTAATTAATCAACTTAACAATTCCGAAATATTATGAAAAAATTCAGAAAATTCTATTTCATCAGAAAGTTTCTTCACCATGTCAAAAATCAAATTAAAATAAAATGTTTAAGTGCTAGAACTAAAAATCGGCTTTTAATCATTTTTGTCCGTAAATGGTAATAATTCAATAATCGATAACTAAAATATCAGAAAAATACTAAATTATTAAAAATCATCAAAAACATCATTTTTACAGAATATAAACATATATTACATGTTTAGGCCGAATATTACGATTTTACAAATTAATATGACGATTTAATCGTTAATCTCGTAAAAGCGATAAAAATACCGAAACATACAAATTTTTAACTTTTAAAAATTTTCCAGATTATATGACATATATATCATCAAAAACAAAAATATAAAAATATACATCCAATTACACAAATAAAATAATGCAATACCGAGTAACATCGACGTTACCTCTAACCCAAATCCGAGTTGATTATAAATTCGTCGGCTTCGGGATCAACCAAGAATCCTAATTCACATGACATACATGGTACAAAAATACCATGAGAAAACTAAAAGAATCAAGGTAAATAACGATTGAAAATAACATCGATTATTACCTTAACGAAGGGAAAAGAAAATCGATAATTTAGAAGATGAAAATACGATGATCAAAGCTTGATTATGGATGAAAATGGCTGCTGAAAATGGGCAGGAACACCAGCCAAAAAGAGGGAAAAAGAAGAGGTTTTTGTTAAAATAAAATTGATGTAAAAATGAATAAGAAAAATATGAAAGGATGGTGGATGAATGAGGCATTAAAATTGATAAAAACAATGTAAATGTAGTCTTAAAATTTCAGCCAAAATGAATGTGATGGTAGCATGAAAAGTTTGTAATTTAAGCATGTAAATCAATTAAAGAGAAAAATATCTTTTTACTTAAAGTTTAAACATAAAGTGTTATGTAAATAAAAGTTGTAATCAAATGTTTTACTACATGGTGTCACGGTTAAAAAAGGTCTCTTTTTAGTTGTAGGTTGATAAAAATAAGGATCATAAAATTATTAAAAGCATTTCAAATCAATTTGAGTAAACCGCGCGTTCGAAAATAATTATTTACGAAACTTCGTAATAGAATTATTAAAGGCTAAATTTTCGTAAATAAAATATTTCTTAGTTGAAAATATTATATAAATATATCTAGACATTTGTAGGAAAAAGAATAGCTTAAATCAGAGTTTAAAAACGTTAATTCGTAGAGAAGTAGAATTCCTCGCAGAAAAATAATTAGTTTACGAAGAAAATCAAATAAATAGATTTAAAAGAATTAAAATCTTTCAAAATAAAAATAAATACCATTAGACTCAAAAATGAAAATAGAGTTTGGAATAATGATGAAACATAAGCATAAACGTGACAGAGTTATGACGAAGTCCTAACGGAAATGATAAAAATGCAAGAAAAATAGCGGGTGTTACATTTTTATTATGCCACATCATATTTTTTCAACCCCAAGATTTTAAGAACTTTTATCTGCAATGAACTTTTTTTGTTTGGAAAATGAACAAAATTTAAAGACACCTCACATTATTCTATGTCATGAACAATGATTATTGGTCATCTTACAAACTAAGTTTTTATTTTAGAACTTAATCTAGTTCTTAAAATTAAGGACAAACTTTTATGCTTTAGTGGAAGAACTTCATTAATAAAATTCTGGTTAACAATCCCGAGAATAAAAACCATTATTGCACTTCTAGATCAAAGAAAGAGAACATGGGGTCAATTATAAGATGACAAATGGATCAAATTGAGTCTGAAAGATCAAGTTGCTTTTCAAATGTAATCCTTAAATAGAAAGAACAATAATTGACTGAGACACCCAAAAATACTACTACGGGGGCTTTTGGTAATTGGCGCATCCGTAAAAAAAACAGCATATTCGTAACTTTTGACATGTTTGACCAAAAAATAAGTTGATTATGGGAGGTAAATGAAATTTTGTAATGACATATTGGGTCCAATATACCGTTTTACAATATGCTGCTAGGAGCAACATATTAAATTATCGGAATTACTATAGGACAACAAATTATCGGGATGGATAAAGTATCAGTGAGATAAAGTTGGAAATTTGGAATGAGACAAATAATTTGGCGTTGGAAATAGAAAACAAAAACAAAAACAAATAGAGTAATAAATAAATATTTAAAATACAAGTAGTTGCAAGCATTTACGTAAAAAAATGAAAAGATGCGAAGTGTGGCGATAGAGCAAGGAGAGAAGGGAGTGTAACCAGAACCACGACTACCCGGAACTAGTACTCGTAGTCTAATCCTTTGTTTTATCCCACGATTTAGGGTTCATGAAGAGACATTTTCCGATTGTCATTTCCACTAGAACGTTTACATTTTATACATGATTTACGGGTCCGTGGATTGTCTAACCCAATGTTGTAATGTCATGGACATCCGTGAGAAATAGAAAAAAATCACTGAATTAAATATAACGTGAGTAGGTGATAAGGATACACAAAAATAATGAAAAACTAATTTTATGTGAAAAATTGTGATAATTTGGACGATAAATAATTCATTTACGAAGCATTTCTCGAATAAAAATAGTTTTATTGTACATTTTTTTTCACTTAAAAATTTGATAGATTGTAATTCACAAAAAAAATGTTCCAAAAATGAAAATATATTATTTTGATAAAAAAAAAAAATAATTTAAACGATATAAAAAAAATTGTGGTAAAAAAACTGTGAATGTTTGTAAAAAGAAAAGTTAATTAATTTTTTCGAACAATCTAAAGAGACAATCTCTCAATAAATTTAATGAGAGACCGTCTCTCAATACACCGATCAGATATGGTGTTTTAATTTCAAAGTGGCTAGATTCGAGCTTATTATCCTTTCAATCGGACCAGTTAATTTTTTTTTGTTAACGATGTATTAGTTGCTAGTTTGCTACACCATTACCTATAGCACACTCAAAAATATTACTATAGGACAACAATAAATGATGGAGGCGGATAAAGCTCGAATGAGTCAAATAATTTGGGGGTGAAAAGAGAGAAAAAAAAAAAAAAAAAAGTGATAAATAAATATTTAAAATACAAGTAGTCGAAGTATTTCGTAAAAAAAATGAAAAGATGCTGAGTGTGGCTATAGAGCAAAGAGAGAAGGGAGTGTAACAAGAACCACGACTACCCGGAACTAAGTACTTGCAGTATCCTATACCTACCTAACTACCTTCCCTCAGTTCCCCTAATAATCCTTTGTTTTATCCCCACGATTTAGGGTTCATGAAGAGACATTTTCCGATCATCATTTCCTCGCCTCTCCATTCCTTATTCCCGCCCTTTTCATCTCTGACCTCACCAGGTTTATTTTTTTACTGATTTAATTACTCTCTGATCTTATACTTTCATCTGATTGATGGCTGTTTATTGGAGTATTGATTTGTGATCGTATTTGTCTGAGTAGTGTTTGATTATGAGGTGTGATTAGAATTTCGTGGTGATTGTTTATTGAATTATGGTTAGTGTGAATTGGAATCACAAAAATGGGGATACTGTTGATTATAAGATGTGATGCGATGTGATGTGATGGATTATTGTATGCTTGATCTTGGGAGGTTTACTGTGTGAGTAATGATTTTCTGATGAAGTCAAGAAAGAATGGGTAAGAGTAGTTTGTGGGTTTACCTTCTGATGCATATCAATTTCCGAACACGTGAATTCGGAAATAATTGTTACTTAACTTCAATGGATTGAATCTCGAATGTTTTGAGAAATGGAGTAGAGGAAGTAGGAAAGATTGTTAGTAGAGGTGAGTGGAAGAGAAGAGAAAGACAATTAATGAAGGAGATAGACTTAGATATGTAAATGGGGAGAGGGACCGAATGAAATGTTACTTGAGAGAATCAAGTTGTTGTTACACAATCCACATACATCTTACATGGCTCGATATGCTTTTATAGCTATTAAGGGAGAGGTAAATGCATTGGATTAATTTGTATCCTTCACTTTATGGATGTTTTCAGCTTACATTACTTATTAATCGGTATCATTGGACTAGGACTCTTGTTTGAATCGGAAATTCTCTCTTTATGAGTCAAAGAACTTGTCTGTTTGTGGCAGTGTTGTCATCTTGCTGTTTTGTGGTTAAGACACTGTAGGTCGGTTTAAATTTTGTTGGTCATGTTGCTAATGATCGAGTTGTAATGGTTAAGTGGAAGTGAGGCGTGAGGGAGGGGGGTTTTACGGGGTCTAGTTGGTGTCAGTCAACTAATCTTTTCTTGGTCTTAGAATACTTTATAGTTTAGACTGCACACTTGTCGGTGACTTTGATTCTGTTTCTATTTGATTGCTAAATTTGGAAGCCCATACATATACATATATATATGAGCTACTTCTTTTTCCAGGGTGCGAGTATTTCTGATAATGTCAGACCTGAAAGAACCTCTCATCCTAAGGAAACCAGCCTCATCTGCAAACCTTCGAGAGCTACCTTACAATGCATCTGGGTCTGGGCGCCCACCGTTACAAGGGATGGATGTTGTAGGGTTAAAGAAGCGAGGGCAGAGCATTCGATCATGGATCCGTGTTGATACATCTGGAAACTCAGGGGTTATAGAAGTTGACAAATTCACTATGATGCGTCGCTGCGACCTCCCTGCTCGAGATTTACGATTGCTTGATCCTCTGTTTGTGTATCCCTCAACTATACTCGGTAGAGAGAAGGCCATTGTTGTTAATCTAGAGCAGATTCGGTGTATTATCACAGCCGACGAGGTTCTGCTTTTGAATTCCCTCGATAGCTATGTGTTGCACTATGTGGTTGAACTTCAGAGACGGCTGAAATCCTCTGTTTCCGATGCATGGCATTCAGAAGATCCCATGAGCCAAAGGAGAGGCTTTAGGAATTATGACAACGCATCGCCTGATTATTTGCCTTTTGAGTTCAAAGCATTGGAAATTGCGTTGGAGGCTGCCTGTTCATATCTTGACTCACAGGTTTGTCCACCCGGTCTCATCAATTAGCTCAAATTAGATACTGGAGTTGAGCATATTAGCAGTCTCTCTGCACTGGCAGTCTTCCTCATCCTTTAGTTGCACGTTTGTATATTGTCTGATGCAAATATTCTAACCATATGTTACTAGTTTACTATCCAGAAAAATAACTGCACAATCTCCTCCACGGTGCTTTGCTAGTTGATGGTTCCGTAAGACGTTTGAATAACGCCTTTTTGTTTTGCCTGCCTTCCTCATGTTAATTCCAAAAGCGAAACAACAGATACCCATGCTTCAAAATATTAGGTTTTTACTGTGTCGGTATGAGATATGGCTCGAAAAATCACGGAGCATCACCACGATCCATCTGTAGCCAATTTAGAACCGTTTATACTGCCACCTCGACTATGACCTATACCGAGATTTTGAACCATGATCACGACTGAGATTTGTCATTCCTATTCTTTTTTTTTAGTAAAGTAAGAGTATCTAGCAATTACAAAGCTGCGCGCTCTGCTGTGATTCATCATTCATGTGTAAAAAGCACCATTTTAATATTCAATCAAGTAGGCATGAAGTGTTTGCTTGGTTTTTGGGTCCGTCAGGGGTGACATAGACCTGATCATTGGCAACTTGTAGAATGATTATACCTTAACCAATCTGTGAGGTTTTTTTTTTGTAGAAGCCAGGGATTTCAGTTGCCAGTAAACTAATTGGTAAACTTATACACCTATAAGATTGGTTTGTTAGTGCACTCCGTTGTTCGCCAGGGTTTTGTTGATTCGTTTTATGAGATCATAGTAGATCATACACAAGCCATTGTCGAACACTGTAATTGAGATAAGACACCTTGTGACTGCTTTGTTTTTCATTCAAGCTTCCCACCGATTAGGGAATTTACAAGCTTTTACGGATGCATGATTATGTGCTTAGTGTCAATATATGAATTCTTTTGAATACTTGTTATACATCACTTATGTTGTGTTGGAACCTTGTTTCACCTAGTGCACTTCAAGAAGTCTTAATGTGAATGAATATTTAGTTGGGCTAGAAGAGCCTTATTTCTGAGTTAACTGCTGCTCGGGAATCCGGGTGGTCTTACCTTGAGCTTTTGATTTGGCTAGGCATCTGAATTAGAGATCGAAGCATACCCATTGCTCGATGAACTCACATCGAAGATCAGTACCTTAAACTTAGAACGGGTGCGCCGATTGAAAAGCAGACTTGTTGCACTGACTCGAAGGGTGCAGAAGGTACTGCTGATTATTTCCAAATACATTTTATACTGGATACTATGTACTATATTAGTTATGTGCTAAATATACTTGCACTATAAGAATGTGATCCAACGTTCTTTGTTTATGCTCTTATTGTAAATCAATAAATTAGTGACTTCTCATGTATTTACTTCAGTCACCGTGATATCTTATCACAGAACAAATCATCATAATCTTTCCTCAGATTAACTTCTTCCCCCTTTTTTATAGGTTAGAGATGAGATAGAACAGTTAATGGATGATGATGGAGATATGGCTGAGATGTATCTGACAGAGAAGAAACGGCGAATGGAAATATCATTCTATGGAGAACAATCTGGCTTTGGATTAAGATCAAATGATGGTGCCGTTTCCCTTTCTGCCCCCGTTTCTCCTGTTGCGTCTCCACCAGATGCTAGAAGATTAGAGAAATGCTTCAGTACCTCGAGAAGTCGGCATGAAAGCATGAGAAGCTCAGAAAGTGAAACTGAGAGTATAGAAGAGCTGGAGATGTTGCTGGAAGCATACTTTGTCGTCATTGATAGCACACTAAATAAACTTACATCTGTATGTTGGATCCGCTACTATTTTGCAATGTAGGTTTGAATATGAGATAGCTATTCTGATGACTTTTTTTTTCTTGTTTGTTGCAGTTGAAGGAGTATATTGAGGACACGGAAGATTTCATTAATATTCAGCTGGTATGTATCTTTCTCATTAATGATATGTGAAACTTGAAACTTTTCATTGCTCCTGACGAAATGTGAAATTCAGAGGCCTCTGTGTCTGTGTTCCCCTTTAAAATTCTTTCGATTCCTGACCTAGTCATGAAGTGAAAATTTCCGCTCATATTAAAGCTGCATTGGTTATGCTTAAAAGCTTGGCCAATAAGTTTAGGCCTTGGCTTATCGCTGAAAAAATAACAGCATTTAGGTTAGTACTATATCACGTTGGCTAGTAATACCAACTTCCTTTTACTACATCTATCTCATTTGTATCGTCCACTTTGACTTTGATGGCTAACTTTGACCATTAATCACTCAAAATATGTTTGTTGAAGATACAAGATTAAGTTAGTCACATTTGATTTATCGCAACGACTATTTTTATATTATGGTCGACAAAAGTGGAGAATATTTTAGATCGTGAGATAAATGGAACTTTGGAAAGAGAAGTTTTTTAAATCCAATACGAATTACGGTCAAAGTTGATTATCAAAGTCAAAAAGGGATAATCTTGTGTATGATGGTGATGGAGTACTCTTTTAGTTTTTGCACCTTCTTTTCAAATATGGAGGTAGTCATTTAATGTCATAACATCATTCAGATTTTACTATAATACTATGTACTAGTCCCTTCCCCTCCGTTTCATTGATTTCTAATAGATAAAAGTAGAGAGAAAATAAAGTAAGTGGGTCACCAAGGTAAGAGAGAAGTTTGGTAGCAAAAAAAAAAAGTTGAAATCAAAGAAATGGTTGAAAAAAGAAATGTGGAAGATATCAATGAAATAGAGGGAGTAGTAGATTGACTAATTTCCCGACTACCCTGTATTTTTTCAAGATGTCAAACATTGATTTGATTTTCATAAAGGCTCTTGAACTTGTAATGGTTTGAGATGTTTGTTGAACATTAAGTTTAATTTCTTCATCCGTGTTTTGAAATGCTTCAATTCTTGTTAGAGCACTATAGATTGAGTGGGCGGCGAACTGAAAGTTGTGGAGGCTCAGTAATTGTGAGCCAAAGTAGTCCAGTGTCATTTGAATTGTGTGTGTATGTATGCAGGATAATGTTCGAAACCAGCTTATTCAGTTTGAGCTTCTCCTGACTACAGCAACATTTGTTGTTGCCATATTCGGGGTGATAGCTGGTATCTTTGGTATGAACTTCGAAATAGCATTATTTGATGATCCAAACGCATTTAAGTGGGTACTTTGGACTACAGGATTAACGGGTCTCGTTATATTTGGCGCCTTTGTATGGTTTTTTAGATATAAAAGGCTAATGCCATTGTAAATTCCCTTGCAAGTAAGGATATCAGGTGATCATCATTATTACTGGAGTATAATTTTCTGCAAAGGAGTCTCTTTGTATTGATGCATTTCTTCTTTGTGTCTTTGTATTGTTCAATTTTGGTTGTAGCCTTGTAGGGTTACACTGCTATTCCAATTCATTCTATTCTATAAATAAATGTGTATTCTCCCCATATTTCTGCCCGTTTTCACGAGTTATCTTTCGTGTATCATATGTCCATGTTTGAGACATGGTTTCGATACAGTGATACCCATACTCATTGCATTAATATTCAAATCATGTCTGATCTCATCCACAAATCACTGGAACATAACATAACCAATTGAAAAAAAAAAAAAAATCCAAAACTCGACTCATTAATCCATTTCAAAATCACCGTCACGTGTATCAATGCGTTGAGACGTGTTAATACTCGGCCATCAACAAATCCACAATTGATAGATACGAGCTGGGTATTAAAAACTGAGCATACATTTTGTGAGGCAAACAAGGCTAGCAGTTAGCTAGCCAACCAAGGAGTCACTGAAAAACTAGTTAACGTTACTTCGTCTATCCCTTGGAGTAACTGCTAAGGGAAGACATTTTGGGTATCGCTACACTCGTCTCATTGCTGAGTAATCTATTTTGTCGAGATTTATCTTCTCTTTTGCAAAAAAAAAATAAGATTATTCAATCAAGATATATTTCTGGTCGAAATATTGAGGTTAGGGGTGTTAATGAGACGAGACAGCTCGCGAGCAGCTCGAACTCGACTCGATCAAAGCTCGGCTCGTGCGAGCTCGACTCGACAACTTAACGAGTCGAGCTGAGCAAAGCGTGGCTTGGCTCGAAAAGCTCGCGAGCAGCTCGATTTGATGTGATTAGTTAATATTTTGTTCTTGTTTATTAAAAAAAAATACTAATAATAGTTACATAGTTTTTTCACCATATAAAATCTTCTTATTGATTTGCCTAATACGTTTGTATATGATTTTTAATCCCAATTTATTAAAACACATCGGTGCAAAAAGTATAAATTTTAATAATTATATATAGGCTCGAGTTAGACTTGAACTCGACTCGAACTCGCATTTTAGCTCGCGAGCTTGGTTCCGAGCTTAATTTTTTCAAGCTCGGGTAAGTTCGAGATCGACTCGAGTTCGAATTTCGCTTAACGAGCACGAGTCGAGCAAGGCCAAGCTAGTGCTCGACTCGGCTCGTTTACACCCCTAATTAAGGTTCACCTGCTGCAGGCTGCAGGCCGCAGTCAATGAATACGAGTCGCAGGGTGACGAGAATGAATGAGGTAAGGCCGCAAGGGTGTATCTAAAGCTGATTCACTTAAATTCACATT
Organism: Agrostemma githago; assembly: GCA_958450325.1. Lineage (NCBI taxonomy): Eukaryota > Viridiplantae > Streptophyta > Magnoliopsida > Caryophyllales > Caryophyllaceae > Agrostemma > Agrostemma githago. Next base: position 77,290,049 of record OY288240.1, on the reverse strand, counting down.
TCACAGCGTACAAGGTACAACCAACCATCTGAGAAAGTGAAAGTGAAAGTGAAAGTGAGTGAATGGCATTATGCCGGTTCCCCTTGTGTAACATTCCACTCCTTCCTCAACTCCACCTTTCTTCCTCCTTCTCCACCAGCCATTGTCCAACTCCATCCACCATCCTTCGATCTTCTTCTTCCTCATCATCCTCCATGGATTCTTCTCTTCCTCCTCAAGGTTACAGACAAAATGTCGGCATCTGTCTCGTCAATCCTTCCAATAAGGTATGTTCACCATCTCCTTATGCGTTTCATATTTCTTCACTTTCGCCCAACCCTAATTCACGCATTTCATTCTTTTTGCAGGTTTTTGCTGCTTCAAGGCTTGATATTCCCGACTCCTGGCAAATGCCTCAGGTATAGTTGAATTTCGGCGCATTATCATTATCATTATGATTAATTTAATTGCTAGTATGAATTTGTGTTGTTTTGTTACTCTCTTAGAGCTTACTGGTAGGATCATATCCATCTGTTGTGAAATCGATTGCTGAGATTACCGAATTCAATTGACGCCTCCATGAACCAGGATTTATTGTTACTAATGGAATGAGGTACTCTAAATGAGAAACAACAAGTTCCGAAAATTTCATGCTGGCCTAGTTCTGCCACTGCACCCGTTACAAGGGAAATATCTCTTCTTGAATACTGTGACAAGAATCCTCCTCGGAACTCATAGTATTCATCAAGGTTTTTACAAAATGCTGTGTACTCTACCTTAATTTTATTGCCTGACTTCTTATATCAACAAGAGATTACAGGGTGAGTTATTAACAATGCAACTCTTGAACTCACTTGTCTGCGTATTAGTCTATTGAGTGACTTGTTGGAGTGTTTCTGCTTACTTCCTTCCTTGTGAGATTCCTATTGCTGAATTTGTCCGCATTGTTCTTTATTCTATTTTGTTACGGGTATTGAATGTGAGAATAATCAGTGGAACCCCTTTAGGTGCTTACAGTTCACATGGCTGCTTTTTTTGTTATTACGGTTGCGTGATTGCTTAGTAATCACCTTTCTTGATACTTTCGTTTCTAAACACATAACTAGAACTTATGATGCAGGTTAAGTAAGAAAATTTCACTCTGTTACTTTTGGATTTCAAAAGTTCCCCATTCAGTAATACAGGTTGTACCTGTATGACTGTACTTGCTTGTTGCTTCGTTCTTCCAGTTGTTACCTCACCGTAACCAACTTGATAGCACAGACCAATAAAAGACTAACTGAATGCGTTCATTTTTCGTTTGGATGATAGAAAGCAGAGACCAATGAAAGACTTCGATTTGTTGTTAGTGTGAAAGATAAGTCATGAAAAGTTAAAAGACTAAAATTTAATAGGCTCTATACTGTGACATCATCTCATGCACTGCCTTGCGTAGTTCTCTGCTATCAGCTCTGTTCAAGGTCACCATTAAAACATATTATCTGTTATTTATGAGATAAGAAGGAACTGACGTGATTGTGTTTTGTGTTCACAGGGTGGTATAGATGAAGGAGAAGATGCCCGAATTGCAGCCATTAGGGAGCTCAGAGAAGAAACCGGAGTTACATCAGCTGAAGTCCTTGCTGAGGTGTGTATGCCTTTTCATTTCGAAAGTCTATGTTGTAGATGCATCTTGGATGTAGGAACTTGAAGTTAAAGGATGTTAGTGATTTTCCTTGTTTGTACACGTGTTGGGCGTCAAAGCATAATGGAGAGAAGAGAACTTGAGGGATCTATTTATCTTCTGTGAGTCAAATAGTTCCAACATTTAAAGGACTACTCCTCTGCCTCTCATTCCCTTACCTTCTCTCCCCTTATTTCCTCACCTCACTTTCCCACCTCAATTTGTATCCAAATAAAGGCAGTCAAGGTTGGGTTCGAAAGCCTTCTGAAACGTGAAAGGAGGATGTTAATTCCGCAGCTGCACAGTGATAATTCTATAATTAATGTGACATGTGATGATCAGAAATGAAAATACAGTTTTGTCATCGTATTTCAGCCGATCTATTCGTCTAACAATCACGCTTTTACTAAAATGTAGTGTCCGTGAGATTTTTCTTTTTTAGTTTCATTTTATTTATCTTTTCCTGACATCTTTATGATGAAACAGGTACCATATTGGTTGACTTATGATTTCCCACCAGCTGTTCGGGAAAAATTAAAACGTCAATGGGGATCAGACTGGAAAGGGCAAGCTCAAAAGTGGTGAGCACCTGCTGTCCTGCTGATCTTGATTCTTAAGTTTGAGAGCAGCTCCACATCAAATATTAAACCGCGTATATAGACGCAGTAGTTAGCTCACCTATACGAAGTGCTTTTGTGGTCAGTGGAGCTCATTGTTGTGTCTATCATATACGGGAGTATTGATTTGATGGGCTTTTATTGTCTTTTTTCCCGTGTTTTTTTTACACAATTCCTCCTTTCAAAGTCCGTGTTGCCGACATGATTGTGTAGGCTGTCTAGTTCACCCTTGGCGAGTAAGATCACAAAGGCATATTTCGCCTCAAATCCCAGATAGTTGAACTATACAAGGAATGGGAAACTTGTGTTGATGAGTAGGATAGGCTTTTGAATTGTCATAAATCTGGTCAGATTTTAAAGATGACTTTCTATTCAGAAAAGAATTGAGTGTTGAATCTATTGTCGGCACGCAGGTTTCTTCTGAAGTTCTTGGGAAACGACGATGAGATTAATTTGTTGGGTGACGGCAAAGAGAAACCTGAGTTCGGGAAATGGTCATGGATGTCGCCTGAGCAAGTAATGGAGCTTGTGAGTCTCCCATCACTTTGCGGCAGTGCATTTGTGTAATACACATTGTGTCACTTTTAATCTTAAGGTTTCTGGATTTATGATGCAGGCAGTAGACTTTAAAAAGCCCGTTTATGAAAAGGTTTTCAAAGCCTTCGCTCCACATCTTCAGTAAGGTCCCTCATTAGCGTATTTTTGACAGTATCGGCTCTATTGCCTGGCTTGGATCGGATATCTCATGAGTCATAACTCATAACCGCCTGTTTAGCTGTGTTCCTTGGGGATGATCAAAACATCGGAATATCAAGTTATGTATAAGACCGTTTCATCGCCATACTAACACAAATAAGCATAAATGAATGTCTGGGTGAAAACTCATTTGAGCTATTTGTGTACACATATTTGAGACTGAGACGACCTCTCTCGGTGATGTTACTAATCGATTTGTCCTATGTTACAACCTAAGAATTGGTTGTTTTGGACTCCGTACAAGGAAAGTAGGAAGTACTCCCTAATACTCTTGCTTTAACTTGACATTATTTAAAAGTCATACATACATATATATATATATATATATATATTTATATATATATGTATATATATAAGAGTTTTTAAGATTATAAACTTAAATGGGGTGAAAAGAGTTTTTAAAATTATAAATTTAAGTAGAATTATCTCACATCGAAAAATTATGATAAGCGGATGAAATTTTATATTATATTATAACAAGAGGAATCATTCGTTTTAGATATTAAAAAGAAATATCTTTTGAGTTTTCTAACAACTAAGACTATAAATTGAAGTAAAATTCACACATCGAGAAAATATAATAAGACGATGAAATTTTATTATATAAATGAAAGTCTGTCAACCAATAATTTCATCAATTTATGCAATTTGTCATTATTATTGTCACTGCATGAGTTTTCCAACTAGTAGAACTATAGAAGGAGCAACTAGTAGAACTATAGAAGGAGATTAAGTTTGGTTTAGGGTTTAGCTTAACCGTAGTATTGATTTGGGTGAGAAACGAATCGAGCCAAATATTTAACTTGATTTGGATCGAATATCAAAACAACGTTTGACCCTGTATTTGAAACCTTCAAATCGAGCAGAAATCTACTTTATTTCAGTCAAAAAGAACATGAGCGTGGTGAACGAAATTAGGCATGAATGCATGATGTAGAGCTTAGGGGTCGTTTGGTTACTCATCCAATCACCGGAAAGTGCATTTTCAGGGAGTTGTTTGGTTGTCCACTTCCCGGGAATTGCCACTTCCCGGGAATTGTCACTTCCTCCACAATGGGGGAAGTTACTCACTAAGCCCCCTTGGTGTGTAGAAATTCCCGCATGAAGTCATTTCCCACTTGGCAACCAAACAATATTTTCTAATTCCCATGAAATACAAATTCACATGAATTTAAAGTTCCCGGTAACTTCATCTTCCCATGGTGAACCAAACGAGCCCTTAGTGTGACGTCCCAATTTCAGGAGTCATGAGCCACGCGACCCTTGGGCCTTAATTTTGTGCAAGTTGCGATTACTTAAATAAAGTATATTTATTTATTTATTTATATTCTAATGCTACCGTACCTACTAAGAATCTAGTTTTAGCAAATTTGGCGATAAATAATCACCTCCCAAAGCCATTAACCTAATTTAACTCCGCCATTTCTCATCCAACCAACACTTGCTTTGACGCTCCACAACTCACATCAGGTACTCAACCATTTACCCCTCCCCCACTAATACTAATACTAATACTAATACTAATACTTCTCCCTTTCATATGATGATTTTGAACTGATTTGGTTTTTGCAGCACAAAGATAAAGATGGGAAGCACAGATAAGGCGTCATGGAAATTAGCAGATCATCCAAAACTCCCCAAAGATAAGATTATTGCCATGATTGTTCTGGATGGATGGGGTGAAGCTAACCCTAATCAATACAACTGTATTCATGTTGCCGACACCCCCACCATGGATTCCCTTAAGCAGGTCTCTTTTTTTTATTTTGATTTTGATTTTGATTTGTATTTTTCCCATCTTAAAATTTGTATTTTCATCATCCATATCCGATCTGAACCACTTCCACATCCCATTTTTCATCTGGATCCAATATCCGTTATCCCAAATTTTATTTTCTTTAAAACCTGGAAAAAGAAGCCATGGCGATGGCGACAGATTTCAAATAGAGCAGAATAATGTTTCAAGTGGAATTAGAAAAACGAGACCACCCCTGATGATGTTTCAAGTGAAAGTAGCAAGAAAAATGAAGATATGGATGACTGGAACAACGCACGCACGCTCTGCATCTGCCTTACCGCCACTACAATGGTTATTGTAAGGGTTGGCTACTCCCATAAAAAGGCGACAATGGGATCTGTTATGAGATGTGATATGTGATATGGAGGGGATGACCTTGGTGGCTGGGGGGGAGGGGGGGATTAGCTGGTGATTAATGCAACAACCGAACCAAGAATTTAGTTTACGGAGGCTAAATTTTTAAGCTACACAAATTGATAATTTTTATACTGTATGTCAATATAAAGCAAATATGGCGAATAGTGTCACACGTGCCTTATTAGCTTTCGATGGAAAAGGCAACATAAAGTCACAATAAGACACGTATGACACCGTTCACTTGCCGGCTCGCCGAATTTGCTTTCATTTACGTGAATCCAGCAACAAAGTTGTGGTCACATAATTATTTTTTTATAAAAGGTTAGCGTTTCACAAACTTTTTATTTATTAAGGACGGTGTTTTGTAAAAGCTTTTTTTATGGTTGTGTTTGACAAAAAAATCTTAAATAAATGGCACTCATTGGGATGAACTTAAAGACAAAAGAACAACTTGCATGGCTGCCTATGTTACTCCGTAGTGTACTATTCTATTTGCCATTTTTTGATGAGCTTATAATAACATTCATCGATTGATGTTGTGTGATAAATCATGTTGATACTGAAATGCCGTTTAATTCGAATTGAGCTAAATTATTGAATTTCAAAATTGTGTGGTTTCTAAGCTTCTAATTGACCACCATGTCCTACTTTACGATGGTCTTACCTAAAAGTCTAACACTTCTATTGATAATGGAATTGTATACTGTAGATACTTAGGGGGCGTTTGGTTGGTGAGGGGGAAAGGGAATGGAATCAACAAAGGGTATGGAAAGGAAAGGAAAAGGTTACCCTTTGATGTCACTGGTTGTTTGTTTACAAAAGTAAGGAAATCATAACCAACTACATGTCGGATATGGATACGAGTTAGGTCAAAATTTGGTCGAGTTATATGGGTCATGTTTCGGGTTGTGGTTAAGAAATAATTTCCGACGCCTTTCTTTTTACCAATTAAAAAGTTGGAATTTGTTTTCCTATTGAGTATGCTGCTATTATATTAATTACACCGTATTTAAATTTTAAAAATTGTAAAAAAAAATTATAATATTTTATAATTATTTTATTGCTAAATGATAACAAAAGTAATATAAATTTTATTTTTTAATTATTTTTATAATTTATCAAGTTATTGTTAATAACTTTTTAATCATTATTTTAAATAGAATAAATTAACGGGTCAAGTCTCAAATGAGTCATCTCAAGATCGGGTCAAATGGGCAATGGGTAAAAAAATATGAGTCTTCACCCTAAAATAAATGGTCAAGTGGGTCGAGTAAAAAATTAACGGGTTTGGTGGTGATGATGGTGAGGGTAGGTAATGGGTAATCAAAATTCAAACCCTAGGGGGTGAGGGTAATGGAGATAGAAGGGTTAGGGGTAATGGGGAGGAATGAAATAGGGAAAGGAAATGGAAAAAGTGATGAAACAAACAAGAACAAAGGGAATGGTAAAGATTGTTTCCCTTTCCGTTTCTTGTAGACCCCAAACCAAACGGCCCTTAAGTTATATATGGAGTAATTAAGTGATAATAGGATGACTGCAAAGGGAAACTTTGGACGTCCTCATATAGTAAGGGTTTGTTAATGAATATTTTGTTGTCAATTATGTAGGGTGCTCCTGATAAATGGAGGTTGATTAGGGCTCATGGAAAGGCTGTGGGGCTCCCAACAGAGGACGACATGGGTAACAGTGAAGTTGGCCACAATGCTCTTGGTGCGGGGCGAATCTTTGCTCAAGGGTGAATCTCTTTTTCTGGGTATCTTTTGTTTGTAGTTGTTGATGTTGCTGCTTACTTGATTGTTCCACATGTTCGATGACATTGGCTGTTGGTAAGAGAGGCTGAGACAAGCATAATGTACCAGCAGTGGGTATTTGATCTTGATTTCAAAGCACAATATATACCCATAAGAGGGCTGACACAAACTCAATATTCCACTAGTTTTATATTGGGAAGCCATTCCACTGGCAAATTAGTGGGTAATTTGATCTCAAGTATTCTTTATTTCAAAGCACTTAAAACATTGAGTTGTTCAGCTATTTTTTTCTTGCTCTTAATTAGATTGTAATAAGCAGCTTTAGAGCTAGCAGCCCAGTAGACTAATTTCTTTGTTTTCATATCTGACTTTATTTTTCCTTGTCCCTTGGTGCAGAGCAAAGTTGGTGGATCTTGCTCTTGAGTCTGGTAAACTTTATGATGGTGAAGGTTTTAATTATATTAAGGAGTCCTTTGCAACCAACACTTTGCACCTGATTGGGCTCTTAAGTGATGGTGGTGTGCATTCTCGTATTGATCAGTTGCAGGTATTTTTCTTGCAGTCTTTTTTTGTGTTGCGTGTATCTTCTTTTAAACAATTTCATTTGGTATATTTGGTTCTACAACTTGTCAGCAATCAGCATGTTATTCCCTTTAAATCAGCACTTGCTTTATTTTGCAGTTATTGTTGAAAGGAGCTTCTGAACGTGGTGCCAAGAAGATCCGAGTCCATATACTTACTGACGGTCGTGATGTATTGGATGGCTCAAGTGTTGGGTTTGTGGAAACCCTTGAGAATGATCTCTCAGAGCTACGCGGGAAAGGTATTGATGCGCAGATTGCATCTGGTGGTGGTCGCATGTACGTCACAATGGATCGCTATGAGGTTGGTATTTCTTTTTCGGTGATAAACTTTTATTTCTTCTCAGGAATAATAAGTTAAATAATATTTCGACTTCGCAAATGATCTCATTTTGTTGTATGGGAGGATTTAAAGCCGCGGTTTTGGTTAAAATTTATTCATAACTTTTATTTTTTGGGTTTAACCCCACCCTTGTTCTTGAGGTTACTGTGTTACCCCACCTGATTGTACTTGCTGAATACTTCATATTTATGAATTTTTGATGACATTCCTTGGGTTAATTACTGCTTTCTATTTGATATGGTGATGCTGTATTTGATTAATTTGCCTGATATATTGAAACTTGACATGTGTTGTTTGTGCAATCTCATATGTCCATTTGATGACCAATTAACATTTCACCCTTCTCTATGCATTGAGTTGAATATTCAGAAGGGGCTTTTTTTCCTAGACAACTCATTAATTTGTATACTGGTATTATGGTTATTGTATTCTACTATGATAATGAAATTTCTTTAATGCTGATATGCTCCCCACTCCCAACTCCCCAGTCGCCAGTTTACTTTGCAAATGTTATGAACTATTTTCTCCAATCATCTGATATCTGATAGTTCGATTGAATCGTGCTTCAACATGAACTATAGTAATTTTGCTTGCACGTCCCATTATCTTCTTTGTTTGCGGGTTTTTTTTTTTGCCAATAAATCATTTTCTTGTCTCCAGTACTCCAGTTATCTAATATTCTGATTTGCATCTTGATTTAAGTTTCCAACAGTCTTAGCTATCAGATTGAATTCATATGTACTTTTCAATCAATTGCTCATGAATTTGGTTTCCTTGCTTTGCAGAATGATTGGGAAGTTGTGAAACGAGGCTGGGATGCCCAGGTACTTGGTGAAGCCCCATACAAGTTCAAGAGTGCACTTGAGGCTGTGAAGACATTGAGAGCGGAACCAAAAGCTAATGATCAATACTTGCCTCCTTTTGTCATTGTTGATGACAATGGCAAGGCTGTTGGTCAAATTGTTGATGGTGATGCTGTTGTAACACTTAACTTCCGTGCTGATCGTATGGTTATGATTGCGAAGGCCCTCGAATATGAGAATTTTGACAAGTTTGACAGAGTTCGTTTTCCAAAAATTCGTTATGCCGGCATGCTTCAATATGATGGCGAGTTGAAGCTTCCGAGTCATTATCTTGTTTCCCCTCCAGAAATTGATAGAACGTCTGGGGAATATTTAACGTACAATGGTGTACACACTTTTGCCTGCAGGTGTGTGTTAATGACTTATTATACTCCCTCCATTTCTCTGTGTCTTTCCCACATTCCGTATAAGGAAATTTCACCATTTAATTCCCATTTTGCTAACTTTCTATATTGGTGTAAAACTTGCGTCTTGCTTGTCATCCATATTACTCCCTCCGTACCACTAAGATCTTCCCACTTTTATTCATTTGTGAGGGATATAATATTGAAGTGGGAAGATCTTAGTGGTACGGAGGGAGTACCTATTTTACAACTTCTTACATTGTTACACTGAACTTATACTCTAATTTCTTACTGGTATTGTACTATGTTAACTTTATTCTCCTTTTCCACTTACATTTTACTATATGCATACAGAGTACTATACTTCATTTCTTGAGAGTAGTGCCAAACCCAAATGGGAAGAACATGAAGAAATGGAGGGAGTATTGATTTGTGATCATAACCTATCAAAATTTGTTGTCTGATTAGTGAAACCATCAAGTTAGGCTTTAATCTTGGTGTGGATAATCGATTGCATCGTAATGGGTGACGGTCTTTGTTGTTGTGGTTTCAATTTGCTTACCATGAATGTCTTATATTTCTTACATTGCAGTGAAACTGTAAAGTTTGGTCATGTTACCTTTTTCTGGAATGGGAATCGCTCTGGGTACTTCAACTCTGAAATGGAAGAGTATGTGGAAATTCCTAGTGATAGTGGCATTACTTTCAATGTCCAACCTAAGATGAAGGCTGTGGAGATTGCCGAAAAGGCTAGGGATGCTATCTTGAGCCGCAAGTTCCAACAGGTGATTTTTGAATTCCTTACCAATAGCTTTCTTGATCCGATCCACTTTTTTCCAACAAAAGTCTTGCTAACCAATAGCTGTAACAACTATTCAGGTTCGAGTCAACCTGCCTAATAGTGACATGGTGGGCCATACTGGTGACATAGAAGCTACAGTTGTGGCTTGCAAAGCTGCTGATGAAGCTGTAAAGGTATGACCATTTGCACTATTTTATGTTATGAACTGTTGCAAGGAGACAATTTGGGATTAGAGTTTGGAGTGAAAACCTGCCAGAACCTGTTGAAGTCTGCTTGTCTTTTCCTTTTTCGTCTCCTCAACTGTCATTGAAGATGATTCTTTTTTTTTCACGATGCAATTGTCATTATAGGTCATCTTAAAACATCATTTTCATGTCTTCTTACAAGGGTAAGACTGTTCATACTACCTTCTTATAAGCGCTGCTGCTGACGCCCTTGAGACATTGGGTGATGTAATGAGCTTAAATGATCTGGACTCTTTTTTTGTTTCCTTATAGATGGAGTCTCAGCACCACAATACTCTAGCATGAGTTGTACCTCATGTTAGTTAGGGAGATTAAAGTGATGAATTAAGTCAAATAGTCAATGCTGTCTGTTTGTAAGAGTCAACCTTGTTTGAAAGGCTTCAGATCACGAAGAGATTCAATCAAGGGACAAAGCTGTACCTAGAATTGTTGCTGTCTTTCTTAAATAAGAAGAAATGATCAACTTAATTATGTTTCTTTCTCATGAGTCAGGATTTATGCTTTAAAATTTACAGTCATACCACTATTTCCGATTCATATAGTAAACTATCAAGTGCAGATCATCCTTGATGCAATTGAGCAAGTTGGTGGAATATATGTCGTAACTGCTGATCATGGAAATGCGGAAGACATGGTGAAGAGGGACAAGAAAGGGGAGCCACAGCTTGACAAGGCTGGAAACATTCAGATTCTTACCTCTCACACACTAGAACCTGTAAGTAATATAGTACTCCGTACTCCATTCTACAAGCCTGCTATGCAGTTTATATTTCCTATGAGTATATCCCTTAATTTGGAATATCTCACTGGTGTTTGACAGGTGCCTATCGCAATTGGAGGACCTGGGCTGACTCCAGGAGTAAGATTCCGCAGTGATGTTCCTACTGGCGGCCTGGCTAATGTTGCGGCAACAGTCATGAATCTTCATGGATTCGAGGCTCCCAGTGATTACGAGCCAACACTCATTGAAGTTGTGGACAACTAGATGAACATATATTATTTGATGTTTAATTTTTGCTGTAATAAAGGATTATGCCATATGAGTGTGGTGGGTTGTCTCTTTCTTAACGGAGGTGAATAAGGTCCATTTTGTCTGCGGATAGGTTAAGATACTCTTTGTGGTTCCTTCTATTGTTTTTTTTGAGAGAAAAACGTGGGACTTATATTAAATCAATTTCCGTTAATGCCATAATTGCATCAGGGAATAACGAAGAGTACTAACTTTCCTCCCCATTCCTCGTACATAAACGAGCTACATGATGAGCTACGGTATTACCATCACACTTTACATGAGACCAGGAACATTGAACAAAGCGATGTCTATGGGCTACCAAATTGTCCACTATGAGACCATGTGGTTCCCTCGATCCTCGACCTTTCCTCATAGTCGTGATTACCAACAAGGAATCACTCTCCATCACCACCTAACCCATCTCCCCTGTCAACTCCAGCCCAAAAGCCATCGCTTTTGCCTCGGTGATTGTCGGATCCCACCCCGCCTCAACCCTTTGACAGGCCACAAGCACTGCATTGCTGTACTCGTCTCGCCCCACTGCTCCTAACCCGACCTCCCCATTAGTGTAAACTGTTGCATCAATATTTACTTTAATCAGACCTGCCCCCGGAGCTACCCACGTTCCCCAACTTGGTTGGTGATCGGTCCTATGGTTCAGCCGCATTTGCATACCATACCTGGTATATTCCTCCACCGTTGTGATCATGTCGGTCATCACCGTGCTAGGCAAAGGCGGGTTCTTCTCAAAAATCTTGAGGTTTCGGCAATACCACATCGCCCATAGCATAGCAAGGAATCGATTTCGGGGTTCACCTGACACACGGGAGAGGAGCCACACCAGTTTTCGGGTGCACGAGTAGAGCGGAGCTGCATCAATAATATCGTGAAATTCACTTGTCACCTATATGTCGCGAGCCAGGCACATTCAAACAAAGCATGCCCCTCCGTTTCTATCCCTGCGTTACACAGGCCACATGTCGCGTCTGGGACACAATGGCGTTTCAGTAAGTTCGATTTAACCCCAGAGAAAATGAGCTATCTTGGGTACCGTTTTCAAGCCCCAAATCATCTTCCATACCCCTTCCACCTCCGGATCTTCGACATTCAATTGCACCTGTGGGACAGTTCTCAGACCAATCCAATACCCAGACTTGACCGAATATTCCTCAGTTTTCGCCGGCCACCAGTACATTTTGTCCTCGGGAAATCTATTACTGATCGGGATTCGCAAAATAGCACTCGCTTCCCGACTCCTGGCAAATGCCTCAGGTATAGTTGAATTTTGGTGCATTATCATTATGATTAATTTAATTAATTGCTATGAATTTGTGTTGTTTTGTTACTCTCTTAGAGCTTACTGGTAGGATCATATGTTGTGAAATCTACCGAATTCAATTGACGCCTCGATGAACCAGGATTTATTGTTAGTGTGGTGAATTACCGAGGTACTCTAAATGAGAAACAACAAGTTCCGAAAATTTCAGTTTTTTAGACGTCGGCCACTCATGCTAGCCCCCCTAGTTCTGCCACTGCACCCGTTAGAGCATCCCCATCCATCATCCATTCTCCATTCTTGGAGGAGAATGTGGTTCCTCCATCTATGGAGAAACCATTTTTCATGCAGAATAGAAGATATTCATTCTTTCAAACGAATGAAGTGGAGAACGAAAATCGTGGGTCCCCATAATAAAAATATTAATATTAAAATAAATTAAAGTGACGTGTAAATGAATGAATGAAGTAATGAAATGTGTTGGGATCCACGGGAGAATAAAAACTTCATTATTGGATGAAGCAATTCTTTTATGATGAAAAAAAGTAGGATAAAAGTAACAAGGTGGATGAGGTAGGTCCCATCCAAGAATGAAAAAATCATTGGGAGATTTGTCTTCTTGAATACTGTGACAGGAATCCTCCTCGAAACTGATAATATTCATCAAGGTTTTTACAAAATGCTTCGAATTTGTCTACTCTACCTTAATTTTATTGCTTGACTTCTTATATCAACTAGAGATTACAGGGTGAGTTATTAACAATGCAACTCTTGAACTCACTTGTCTGTGTATTAGGACTCGCTTGGGATGAGAGTAATGTATTAAGGGATAATGGAGCTAAAATAAACTAGAAAATGGAGAAGATGAGTGGTTAGTGTTTCTATTTTATGGTGTAAAGGGGGAGAAGGAGTAACAATTACCGCATATGGGAGTAATGCATTACTTATGGGGGAGGGGAGTAATGTATTACCCTCAAAAGTGGTCATATTAGTTTCATTTTGATCTTTTTTTTTTCCATTTCCGCTTAGCACCATCACTAGCCTCCTCCATTTTCTAGTTCATTTTAGCTTCATTACCCTTTAATACATTACCTCCATTCCAAGCGAACCCTTAGTCTATTGAGTGAGGTTGGAGTGTTTCTGCTTACTTCTTTCCTTGTGAGATTCCTATCGTTGAACTCACTTGTCTGCGTGTTCCTTGGGGAGGATCAAAACATCGGAATATCAAGTTATGTATAAGACCGTTTCATCACCAGACTTCTAACACAAATAAGCATGAATGAATGAATGTTTGGGTGAAAACTCATTTGAGCTATTTATTTGTGTACACATATCTGAGACTGAGAAGACCTCTCTCGGCAATGTTACTAATCGATTTGTCCTACGTTACAACGGTCTCACCTTCACACAAAACCTAAGAGTTGGTTGTTTTGGACTCCGTACAAGGAAAGAAGGAACTACTCCCTAATACACTTGCTTTAACTTGATAGTCATACGAGATCTTTTTTGAATGGTCTTAATAAATACATTATGATTTTCAAATTTTTAGAATTTTTAATAACACGTAAATAAAGATATGAACGAAATGAAATGTACCTCGACAAGTGTGAAAAAACAAACGTAAAGAATTCGTTGGAACGGAGGGAGTACTTAACCATTATGACATGATACTGTATCGGATAATGTAATCTTGTGATCGGATCAGAATATTATTGATACATTATTTTTTAATTAAAAAAAACTCAAAATTTACATAATAATCATAAATTGATTTGGCATCCATGCATCACGTGAGTCACCATTCTAATGAATTCTTTGGGATATTCTACATGGTACCATGTATTTTTTTTATATTCTATGCGGTACCCCTTATTTTGGTCGAAATATCTAACTTACAATAACTCATGAATTTCGAAAGACTTGATTTTAATTTCAAACCGAAGATCTTTTACAAATGATCGGTTTGGAAAAACAATCATCACTTTCGGAACTCGGGACAAAGAGTTATTGTCGGTCAAACTTTATTCGGTTAAAAAACGTTTGACCGAGCATAACTCTTTAGTCTGAGTTTCGAAATCGCAAAAAAAATTCCGTTTTGAAGAGCTTGTAAAGACAATAAATTCAAAAATATTATCATTTCGAAACTCATATCCATAAGTTATCACGAGTCAAAATTACCTTGACTCAAAGAAAAGGTAAAGGAAGAAAGGAAGTAAATTTGTGTTAAGTGGTTATGTTCTTTTAGACTGAAAGTGATTTAACTTAAGACAAAATATGTCCTGAACTGAACTGAAACTGATTGAATATAAATCTAAAAGAATAGGGTCTAAATGAGCGTTACACCCTTGGTTTTATCGATTGATTGGAGATGGATATTAGTTGTTGAGTGGCGTCAGATAATTTAGCCCAGGTCTTACAAAAAACGGGGAACGCGACTTAATTACTCTAACCTCCGTTAGAAGAACCAATTCCTGCGTTTCACGCCGCCATTGATACACCTGTAACTTGCTCGTTTTTGCTTTCTCAGGTAATTTCGTCCATACCTTTTAATTCCCTCTTCTTTCATTTCAATGCTGGATCTGATTTCTTTTGATAAATCGATCACAAAGTTTTCATCTTTCATCCGATTGACCCCCGATTTCTTATTTTTTTTAAATAAGATTGCTTTTAAATCATGAGATTCATATCAATTTGGCTCAGATTCAATGTTAATTGCCTTTTTTTGTTTTGTTTCTATGGTGAATCTGTGCGATTTTCCCCCTTTTTTGATTTGTTTGATTGAGTGTTGTTTCATTCCAATTCAAAAGTTGAGATCTTTCATCATGAATGAAAAAGTTTACATCATTCATCAGTTGAGTAATGATGAACTCTCTCGTCTCTCTCTTATTTCCAGTTAATCTGCCTTTGAATCATAACATTCTTCAAGTTTTATTTTTGCTTCAGAAAGCTGGCTACTTTGTTCCAATTTCGAAAGGCGTAGCTTTTATTTTGGTGTTGAGTGATTTATTCAAGTAGTTTCCATGAACTCATAGATTCCGTCATGTGTCTCAAACACCATCTCTAATGTTTGCAGAGTACATGATTTGCCAACACGTCGTCGTAAGTCAATTTTGTTAAAAACCCATGTCGTCTTGATTCATTTAGAAGTTCTTCGATATGGGAATAGAGAATTTTTCATTGGATCATCTAACAGCAAGTTATTATCTTTGACATTTGTTAAAAAATTATTTCCAGCACGTGTTGTTTGACCCTATGTTACCCCGATACTTCTCTTTCTTAGCTGATGTACGATCCGCCACGACATTTGATATAACTCATTTGACCTTAAGCTTGCAATTGTGCCTGGAAACCATATGTTCTTTGTTGTGCTCCCCGTTAACTTTTATATAACGTTGTTCGAATGTTTTATTTTATTCTTGCTTTAGATTTTCAATCATCATCGTATGCAAGTAAGGTTTCTCGAAGGATTACAAGTAAAGCTTAGTAATCACTTCTTATATTTGTGCTGTGCTAGTTTTTCTTGCACTTTATTTCAATATTGATTGTGTTTGTTTTTCCCCTTATTGAAATTGCCAGCGTTTGTTTTCAGGGATGATGGGCCCGAACAATTCACATTTTACCATTTCAAAGGTGCTTGCAAGGAACATTAGGTTGGAATTGTAAGTTGCTATTTTTGGTACTCTGCCCTTGTGTCCGCTTACCCTTTAATAATATCAAAGAAATGTGTGTCTGATTCTACTTATTAAGTTTTCGAACTATGGTAATTTTGTTTTATGGTACCAAACAATTATACGAAAGAATGAATAGAGTTGGATACATATGCCTCTTTGATTTCTTATTTTAATCCATTCCATTCCAATATGTTAATCAAACGATCCCTTAGAGGTGACAATCATATTAGTTGGGTTTGGGTTGGGTTGCTTACGGGTTGTGTTCATCGTGTCAATCCATAGCCTCGGGTCAAGTTGTGTCGGGTTGTGAGGTGCTGTCGGGTCGAGTGGGACTCACTTGGGCTAATTTGTCAAGGTCAGGCCTGGTCGGGCCACTTGGTTCATTCAGATATGGGTATGATACCCAGACTCCACCTTTTAAACCAAAATATGCGGAATTTTCGCAAAAGCCTTGTCAGATACACACCTGTGTGACTGTGTCCAATATTTCTAAACGATTTAAAGCAAGTGTTATAGTCTCACTAAAGCATCATATATCCGTGTAAACTCAAGTATTCCATGCTCTACGACATGTCTTGAGTAAACTAAAAGTAATACGTAGTAAACTAAAAGTATTGCAGTCTCAAGGAAACTAAGAGTAATGTATGATCATGCTCAAGTAAACTAAAAGTAATGCATGATTATGTCCATATCAAATCTCTGCTGTCCAAGTCCACTCGCCCAGTAATCCAGTCTGTCCAGTCCGCCATCCCGTCAAGTCTAACGAGTCTACCTCCTGTTTGAATATCAAAAAATTTGTGTCAATAAAGAAGAAACAATTACGCGGTAGTTGCTGGTAACGAGATAGTCATCAAATGTGTCAATAAAGAAGAAAATAATTGGTTTTCAACTAGCTCAACAAATCTCAACTCCATGACACCAACATTTTTTTTTTGGATTTCTAACTAAGTTTTATTCCGGTGTAGAAGCCAAACAGAGTCAAACATAGACCAGCAAAGTCGGCATCGAAATCATCACAGTCGATACAAGACGGGATTGAAATTTAAGTTGCCGAGGTTCTATACGGTCTAATGTGAAAAACCCAAGCTCCAACACCAACACCGGCTCCCACTTACTCCTGTAACATTCGTTGGTAAGTCTCATTCTACCTCATTTCTCATAGGTTTTAGGGATGTTTAACATACATAATCCGAATTATAGTTGGTCTTCTCGTAATAATCCACACTACATTTTAACTCAAAATGAACTTAAGTTTCGACCCCCTCTTCTCAAAGCAGAATCACTTGTTTGATTACATTTTATACCCGGTCATAATAGATATTAGTAATATTAACGAATGATAAGGATAATTAACCCCTAACCCCTCCCCCTTACAGACAACTTCTCAGGCCTGTTTCCTAGTCCATATCCGAGCTAAGCTGTCTCACCAATCTAACATTGTCCCACACTTGGTATCCAACCCCATATCAGACTCGCTCAAGGAACTTTACCTTGACAACAACGCGATTATGGGACCCCTACCCGAGAGGTTTTGTGGGTCGGTGAGATTGAATTGTTGGAAGTCCAGGGGAATAGAATCAGTGGCGAGTTGCCTGACCTGAGTAGACTTGGTAGCTTGTACTTCAACTATTTAAGAGATAACTTGTTTTCGGCGAGCCAAGCTTTGCGGGGTTTTACGGAGTTGGTGCCAGTGGTGAGGAACTCAGATCGGTGCTGAAATGTGTCGTGGTGATTAAATGATTATTAATATTTGTTCATATTAGTAATTAGTATTGGGCTTATTGGGAAAAAAATGGGATTTATGAATGTAACAACCCCTTTATCCGGTAACCAGTCAATTGAGTCTATTTTAAGAATAGGAAATTTGTCTATTTATAGCTCAATTGTAGGTTGGATTATTGGATGAGGATCCTTCATTAATTCTCTCCATTACTTATTAGGAATATTTAACATGGACCATCCAAACTATTAACCGTCTTCTCATATTACTCCGGACTACATTTTAACTCAAGCTAAACCGCAGTATAGCATTTCTCTTCTCATACTACAAGTTACTGACTACCTGCTGAATAGGTTATAAACTCATAACTCCACATCATTTGTCCCCTTTCACTATCTGACCTCTCACCACTTCACTCACCTTATTTACCACCATCACTGCCTCCTGTTACTCACCGGCAAAATGCCTCCCACTTTCTCACTTTCTTTTCTTCCATTTTCCCAATTACTCCTCTTACTTCCCCTTCACTGCCCTAGTAATTCCTTCACCCCACCCACCCCCCTCTCTTTGTTCATTTTACTGCTGAGTTTCTGCACTTTGTTGCTAGTGTTATGGGTTCATATTGTTGGGGGTAGCATGTAGAATTGAGGTTGATTAAAAAGGAATTTCAAACCTTTTATTTAATGCTACAGTTTCCCACAAGATTACCAGTGATTCCGGCTACATCAGTACTCACCTTGGGGGTGTTTATGTTGTGCTAACTAATCAGCCTCTGTAGTCTTGAAAATTGAAATGCTCTTTCTATTCCGTATGCGCCCATATGCTAACTAATCTTCTGTTTGTTTTGATGTGCTGCTCCAATCTTTTGATTGCACTTTAGGGTAATGGAAATCAAACTGGTATGCTAGTTTGATTTTGATTTGAGTGGGAAAAGTGTGTGTAGGGGAGTTTGACTGTCCTTATTGATGTAGTGCTTTTTTAATAGAACCATGGCTTGCATTGTTGATGTTGGATTAGTGTGGAAGGAAGAGAGAGTAGGTAGTGATACATCGATGAATGTGATGGATCCCGACTTTGCTCAATCAATAGTCATTTCCATCTCTAGGCAAATGCCGCCAGTGCTTGAATATATCATATTTTGAGTTCGTATTTTCAATGGTGGATTCAACAGTTGTTCCAACCAACAATATTGGCAGCTGGTTTTGTCAATTGGGGGTAGATTGAAGGTCTGAAATACTTTGAAGACACAAAGTGACACTGCGATAGGAGGCAGCAAAGTCGATGTAGCAGGTCAAGAAACACACAAGTGTGTGGTGAGAAGATGACATCCATACTTAGGGTTTATTGTAGGTTAAAATGTGAATTATTTTGAGAAGAAGACTGACTAATGGTGTGGATTATTTCAATCAATTAACCCTAATCATCAAGATTCAAGAGGAGGAAGAAATCAAATTAATTACTACGAGTATAAATTAGGTCAAATCAAGATAGTTACTCCTACAGTAGAAATCGATGAGTAAAAATTAGGAGCTGTCAAATCAATCAAGAAATCAACAACATTCATCAAAATTGGCACAGATGAATTGAAAATCAAGTCAGTGAAATCAGCATTCATCATCAATTAAACATGTACTTCAACTGTCAAATCTGACAGATGGAAGAAATGATACTCAGTACAGGTACATACCCCTTCCTGTTCCAAGCGTGGATGATCAAATGTGCTGCAAGCGCTGCGTAGCTGGCAAAAGGATCTTTACATGTGCTGCACTCATAGGGCTTCTCTTTAGTTGTTTTTGTCTTGGATGAATCTGATTTTGGTTTTGTCTTCAATTTTCGTTTACCCGGCATTGTTGATTGCTGCTGCTGTAAGGAGTATAATGATGATGATGATGATGATGATGATGATGATGATGATGATGACGATGACCTTTTTTCTTTTCTTTCTAACGACTTTTATTTACAGAGTAACCAAATAATCCGTATTATTTGTGCAATTGGTAACTAGAATAGTACTCGTAGTGTTTTGGGTCGGTTTAGAATTTTTTTACGGAGTATGTAAATATTGGCGCATTGGTTTGTGTTTACGTTTCTTAGGATACAGGGTAACAATTATTACCTACTCCATGATTCTAACTAGCTACCTGAAAAATGGGTCAACCGAGTTAAGTTCGGGTCAGCTTTGGATTGGATCACTTTTATGTCAGAAAAATCGTGTTGATTTTGGGTTGGACCTGATCATTTTTGTAAAATGTTTCTAAACTAGCTCAAAAAATGAGTTAATTTATTTTACGAGCATTAGTTTCTAAATTATTTTTGCACCGATTATTGAATTTGCACAAATTATATTCGGATTTTTTTTACCAATTCGCCACTAAAGTGTAACAATTATGTTTTTTTTTACCATTTACTGTATTTTTTTAAGCAATTTGTTGGTAGAGATATTTTTTTACAAAATCATCCCTAATGTGTAACTTTTTTTTACCAAACTAGTATTAACCCCGTGCATAGCATGCACGGACGATCGCTAAAAAATATTTTGCGATTGATGTTTTAAATATCATAGTTGTGCATGTATTGTCAATAAACACCCGTACATAAAAAATGACGCATTGATCATCGTCGAAAGAATTTGAAAAGAAATAGCATGCATACTAACATACATGTTTAAGTCCGAAAAGAACTAATATATCAGAAGTTTTCAAATTTTCCTTGTACACTACGTTTGTCGTCACGTTCGATGCACCTCTTTCATCTCCGCAAATAAGAACGTTTTAAGGTAAATATTTAAGATAATCAATTACATTAATCTATGATTATGATATATAGTAAAATGAATAACTTGTACTTAAAAAAGTTTTTTGTTGTTAATTCATGTAATTACCACTTCATCAACCAACAATAACTCTAGAGATACATAGCTAGGCTTCTAGTCCCTTGTGGCTTAAGTTCTTCTTAGTTCATTTTCGAACAATTCTTTCTTTCAAATGGACAACAAAATACTCCTATTTAGTTAATTTGTTTTTTTTTGGTGTTTCTAACATTTTGATAGTAATTTTTCTGATATGAATAATGTTTTGAATGAAATTTTTTCCGTTAAATGTGGGTATTTAACCTTTGAGAAATGTGGGTTTTTTTTGTTGGTTAAATTTGGGAAAGATGTTCGTTTTTTGGTTGGTTAAAATTGAGAAGTTAAGTTTAGTGGGGGATCATGGGTAGTTTTTTTTTTTATCCAACTTAGTAGTGGTTTCATAATGGGAAAATAATGATATTATTTTTATGTTATTTTTATTTAATGTTAGATTAATAACAGCTGAGTATACCAAATCGTGCAAAAGAACTAAAACCTAATTTGTGAAAACAACAGGTATATTGTCAATTATAAGAACTGATAATCTATTTAATATCACAATCTCATCTTTAGGTTAATAAAAGTTGAGTATGTTTATCTTAACAATATTATCTAAGATTTAACAATAATTTTTTTATATATCTTGTTTTGGCAAAGGTTCAATTCAATTCAACTCAACACAACACACATTAGAAAAATCGTAGTAATAATAACAACCCCCTTGATATCTTCTTTGCAAAAAAAATATGGGGGTTTGTTCATGCAGATTGGGATTAAGGATGATGGATATCATTTATACAATTTGACAAAAAATCACTTTGTAGTTACGTTTTGTCACCCCGACGTTATTGGTTTGACAGTATTTAGTATAATCGTCTATAGATGTGTTACCTTTATGTCACCCTAATAAAATTGGAAAGATCGTAAACGGAAAAAAAATGTTAATTTCAAACGTCTGGTAGCTTACGTCTTGCCACCCTAATAAAGGTCGAAAACGTGGCAGCCGTAATTGTTGTCGAGTTATAGTTTAGCAATTTTAAACTCTCGGTGTTGGTCAATTTCTTTACTGAGAGAATTAATTTATAGTCCGTCCGATTTTAAATGATAGCCCCATTTGGACAATATATGTGAGGAGTATTATAATGAAACGGGACAATAATTTAAAATCGGAGGGAATATTACATTGTACATTTTAATTTTAATATTTATTGTCATATTTAAATTTGCCTTTGAAAGTTTTAATGTATTAAAAATTGTGCTACATTATTTTAACTATGAACTTATTTATTTAGTTTAATAATGTATAAATTGGGTAATCTATTAATTAAATTACTTAAACTAGTTCGATTTAAGTTGAAAGAATATTGGGATAGAAATACGGTGTGAGTTGGAGAATTTATGATAATGTGTAATTTGTTATTTTGGAAAGTGTAATTTTTTATTTTATTTTTTGGTGCTAAGAAGATGTAATTTTTTATTTTGGAGGATAAGTAATTTGTTATTTTGAAGGGTATTTGGTACAGAGTATTATTAAATATAAAAATCAAAATATATGATGGTAAATCACAAAATACGTTAAACATATGGTTGTAATTTGTAAGTTTTTCTTAAATTTTCATCGAATTATGATAAGTGTCCTTCATTAAATTAAATGACATGAAGTACATATTTCACGTACGTCAATGAAAAATGAAGTAATAAATTAATTTAAGTTTAAGCGCATAACAGTAGTTAAAATTGGTTTAATTTTAATTTTAAATTGAATTTATTGTAGTTAATTGGTGGTGGTTAAGTTTTGAAAAGTTAAGCCAAGTAGTGTGGTTAATTGGTGGTGTTTAAGTTTGGGAATAAAATATTTCCCAAAAATTTGAGAGTTTGACACGTAAGCGAAATTGGTTGAGAGTGAACGTGGACGCTTAAAAAAACCTTAATTTAATAAAATAGGGATTGGTGTCAATTTTTTTACCCATTTGGTCAAACCGAATAGTATACGTTTACAAATTGGTTGAATAGTTTGGAATAGAAAGGTGATTTTGGAATGGTTTTATGTCTTAACATAATTATGATTAATATCACTTTGCCCCAGCCCTTCTATGTTATACACTTATATTCCATATGAAATATTATTAAGCTAATTTGTGGTATATATACTCCACCTATCTCAATCATTTGTTTATTTTTGATTAAATATTTCTCACAAATAACGTAAAAGGTAAACAAATAATCAAGACGGAAGAGACGGGATACCATTTATTAAGGTCGCAACTACTCATCTTCGGCAAATTTTACCTTCTTTCCCTCCCTTCTCTGCCTTAACTTGGAAAAAAGCTAATTAATCGTAATTACTACTCCATACATCAAACTCGGTAAGCGATGACGTTGTCAAAGTACGTTCACGACTTAGCATTTATACCGTCACGTAAATTAATTATTGGCAAATATTAATGACAATTAATTGGAAAAGTAAAATAAATGAACAAACAAATTCTCTTTTTTTTGGTCACGAGAAGAGCGTAATACATCAGTGAGAATCGAACCCCAAATCTCACGTTCAGAGTAAGAGAGCTTTTACTGGTGAGAAACTGCAACTGATTTTGGAAGGCTTGAAACATCATAATGAAGGAGGGCGTACATAAATTATACTAAAAGCCAACAACAAAATGGGTGTGACCTCATCCCATAGAAATTTTTGCAAGGGTGTTTGTTGCTTGAAGTGTTATACATGCCACTGCTGAGTGAATAGTAGACCATTTCATTACCGATGCGTTTGTGCAGATAAATTCTATTCCTCATCTTCGTATCTTTGGTCGATACGGGAAAAGATGATCCCGGACTTACAAATAACATATTGTCCCCTAAATCATGCAGTGCAACCCAAGTCTTCTCTAACTTGTCGAACCTGAACACTTGAACCCCCCTTCCAAGCTCCTCGAAGTAAACAGATATAAGTTGAGCATCGAGTTCAACTAGATAACACGAATTTAGTGGTGTTTCTTCTGCTGTTGGACCCTTGTGAACCATCCAACTCCATTCTCCGTCCACCATCTTAAGAACTCCGAGGTCACCATACACGCCTAGAAAATAGAATGAACCCTCGTGATACTTGGGGCTAGAATTGTAGTTACTTAGAAATTCAATGCCCTCATCATCTGGGTCATACTCAATACGATTATACTCCCATTCTTCATCCCCGGCTCGAAAGTAGAGAACATCAATAAAACTACTCGTATAAGCTCGAATTCCAACGGTCAGACAATCGGGCGAAGTAGGACATGTCGAAAATGCTATACTCCAAAGAGCGGAAATACATTCATCAGAAGGGTATTTATAGCTCTTCACTTCATATGGGTTAAAGCATTGCAAGGATTCCCCATCAGTTCGCAAAAGGCACCAACCATCCTTGCAATACTCGATTGTGGATACCGTATAGGAGGAAGGATAGGGTGTCATGATGGTGTGACTGTGACATGTGTTTTGACACGGATCCCACAACTCACAAATGCCGCCTTTGTGGGTTTTCCGGGACATGAATAGGGGATATGAACGATTGGATTTCCACTTAGGCAAAGGAATTTGGGAGCGCAATCTCTTGCAAGTGGCGCGAAGACTCATGTTCTCAAACAAATGCAAGTACTCCGTTATTGATATCAGCATATCCGAAGGAAGCTGGCAAATCGATGACGATGCAGGTATATCCATTTTCATATCTCCCGACGACTCTTCGACATGATTAACCTTTTCAGTATCCTCCGATTCTTCAGTGGTAAGCATGTCCGGCCTCGTTACCCTTGTAGGATTGTGGGGCATAAACCAGGTAGTATCATCACTTGTTTCGTGGAGATCAGGACACGGGAACAAGAAAGTGTAAGAATCATCTTGTAAACGGTATTGATGCATGGTTCCAGCGGCGGAGCTCATAATATAGATACAGTTACTTTCAACGCCTGAGTTCGGGTCGTCTGCCCAACACCAAGCGCTGCAATCACAACCTAACAAAAGAGCACGATCTCCCAACGATTCCACCTGAATCCACTTCATTTGGGACAAATCCAACCTCCAAATATACATCTTCACGATGTCATAGTCATCCATTTCGTGCAATTGTCGTATCACTTCACGTACAGCATACAATACACCCCGATCTTCAATTAAATAATCATCTCCCCGTTGATAAGTCCTGCAGTTATCGATACTTTTATATGGAGGTTCTATCTCCAATGGTTCAAAAAGAACCAATATGGAGCTGCTATCAGTAACGGTAACCCTGACACGAGCCAAGATTATAGGCGAAGAAGCATACGCGAACACGTATGTGTCCCCATTCAGAGAGGCAGCTCCGACAACTTTAAAACCATGACCATTATCATGCTCGAGACTTTGTTTGACCCACCTACACTCATCCCTATTATCCCTATTACTCATGATAGGCATACACGAAAACATTAGGCCTTCAAAAAACAACAAAAGGACACACGGATGATGATGATGATGATTAGGGTCGTCGGGGGGTGACATGAGAATGCTGCAAGAGTAGGGGTGTTGTTCTTCGTCCGGTGGGTTGGATAACTCGGGTAGAAGTAGACATTGTCGAGTGATGGGATTCCAAAGAGAGTAAATCAAAAGGTCGGCTCGATCCACGAGGATTAGCCAACCAAGGCTTGAGGCAAGAATGTTCTTACCTTGTAACTCGGGAATCATCTTGGTGTAGGATTTATTATCATCATCAATCGTGCAGAACGTATGATTGTCGAGACTCGGGTCGTCATCATCATTCTGATGAGTAAGAATTAACCATGGTGATGGTAGGTTGAGTATATCACCGTAGTCTTCCGTCATCTTCTTGTTTCTATGGGATTTTATTCAATGAGCTAGGCAGGTATATATGCATGTATATATATAGTCCATACATTATCCTATGGAGTTTTGCCTAAGCCTGATCGTAGTAGGACTTTTAATTTTATGGTAACTTTCTTAATTAGATTAGCCGTAGGAAGTTGGCCTGGAGGAATCCAATTAGCTAAATTACTCAACATAATTAAGGTAATATTTCCATAATTAAGAACATGTATACGAGTATATTATTATGGAATTACAAATTATTCAGCCAAAATCAAATACGGATACCTATCATTGATATTTTCGTAATTAAGGTATTAACGTGTGTTCAGTGGGTATATGTTATTATTCGTAATCCCCTTCTTATTAATATTGCTGTGATATTTTATTATTTTGATTACTTGCATTTTTTTTAGAAAAATAAAATAAAATAAAATCTTACTATCTTGTTATATATAAGTACAGTATGCAAAAACAAAAATAATTAAAAAGGATGAGAAAAGTGATACAACCTCATCGAAAAAATTCCTCCTAAAATCAAACTCTTTGTGAATTATATTTGGGTTACAATTTTTTTTATAAAAGAAATCCACCATACAAAAGTCGTTAGTATAATATATTTAATGAGCTTTTAAAAAGAAAAACATTATTAACGATTGAGATAGATAATAATTTGAAAACTGGATAAAAATCATAGTGTAGTATTTGAGAATTGAGATTCGGACCTGGGTGGGTCAGGTTGCAACAAATCAAACAGATTCCCTCCAACTGTCCAAGGTGATGAATCTCATGCCATTTGAATATCAATCTTCAACCTATAAAATCTGCCTCTCCCTCTCCCTCTCCCTCTCCCACATCACCACTATCATTCTACAACCACTCTCTTCAAATACTTCGTTGGACGCCGAAAAAAATATCTACAATCTCAACAATGGTGACTACAATTCCTTTTGCTTTACTAATTAAATAACCAGATTTATTGATAAATTATTTTACTTCAAATTATGCTGTCACACTCTGTTCTTGTGATGATCATCGTAATTTCGATTTTGATTTTCCTGATGTATTGTGAGCTTCTCGTTCTTGATATGATATAGCTATAGTGTGTTGCATTGGCGTTTGCAGGAAATGGAAGGAGCGAAGAAGACGCTACTGAAAGTAACGGCGGTGGTATTAATAATGGCGGCAAGGATGTTTGTCAGTGTTTCGGCGGGAAATATTACCGTTGGAGGTTCAACTTGCTGGGATCTCTCCACTAATCTTACTCACTGGTCTTACTCCACTCCCATTTTCGTCAATGACTCTCTTCGTAAGCATCTTTCTCTCGCACTTTCGATTTTTCGCTTTCAGATTATCGTAATGATTGAGTTGAATTTCAATTCCGATTAGTGCTTCGAACCTCATTTACGCCTACTGTAGTCGATTTTCAGTCGATAATCATGTTGCTTGATGTTACTTTTCTAAATTATAGATGATTGAGCTGTTGATTATCGTGATTCTCATTCTTACTTTCAAATTCACCGTTAATTCATGAGTTCTTGTTTTTATTTGCTGCGGATTCGATTCATTCCATCACTTACTTTGAAAAGCGCCGATTCTGTTTGTTTTAGTTCATGATCTGATGTATAATTCAATTAATCGAGTTGAATGTTACGATTTTCTTGGAGGCTCATTGTATGCTATGTAGCACTGTAGTTGCATGATTCCGGCTCTAATCAACACTGACATTAATGTGATCATCACTGACTGTTGGCGAATTCTCAAAAAAATATTTTGCAGGAAATTTTGATATGGTAACAAGCATGTAGTGCAATTTTTGGATGATTCCGAAACAGCTTCTTTGTTAACTGATTCATGAAGTAGATTTAACAAGCATAACGTTTGGCCTTTTTGACTCAATGTCATCGAGTATGGATGATCGAAATTCAGTTAATGATTGATTTAGTTGCAGATTATGAATTAGGTGAATGATTTCTCAATAGTCATGAACTTTGAATTCGGTTACTGGTGTATGATTTCTACTCAGATTTGTTGAATTATCAAAAACACAAAACAGCTTCATTAGATTATAATGAGGGAGGGTCAGGGAGCATGTTTTCCTGACATTCAAACCAAATGCCTCAACCTCCATAACAGAATAATTTGTTTTTGCAGTGTTCATCTACACACCAGCACATGATGTGATCGAAGTCAGTGAATCGGATTTCACCAGCGGCAACCCGACCAGCCCGATTGGGGCCTACAACAACGCCAATGGAGAGACACTGATCACGCTATCTTTCCATATATACACGAGTATTCTTTTTAATTTGAATAGTATCAAGTATTTCCATTTACATAAGTAATAAATCGAGTAATATTTGCTAAAATTATATATAAACCGTCGAAAGTTAGGCCAGGTAAGAAGATTGTAATGAAAAGATTAATTATTTATTCACCTTCAGCGAGCATGAGCATGATCATGATTATAATCAGATCATGCTTTTATTTACATACAGTTCACAACCAATGCAACCCTGCAAACTTATGCAGCAGAAATAACAATGAGTTAAGCAGATCCAATAGAATATGTGATTGAAGCCCCAAGTGCCATAATCACTAATATTGCAGCACCCATGTTCATCAGTAGCTGCCTGTCTTCATTCAAACCCCCTGCTGCTATTCCCTTTCTCAGATTCTTCAAATTTGAAAATCCATGATTGTGGTGACGACTTTCTTCATCAACTTGTGATTTTTCTGCAGAATGATTCGATGCTAAATTATCCTCCTGTCGCAGTAATTCCTGATGAGGTTTTGGGTGCTGAAGAGGGTCATTGTTACTAGGCAATGCAGAATGATTCGATGCTAAATTATTATCCTGTCGTAATTCCTGAGGCTTTTGGCGCATGGAAGGTGGTGGTGGTGGTGCTACACTCGATGATGAGGGATGATGATCACGGATTTTGTCCGCTTCTTTCCCAGTGCTGGTTTGTTGATTATTCTTCTTAGTTTCAGCAGCTAATTCCATGTTATTGTCGTGTTTTATGGGCATGATGATTCTCAAGGTTCCATCCTCAAACTTAGCTCGGATTTCACTTAGATTGCAACCTTGAGGAACGCTGACCTCCTCTTGAAATCGACTCCATCTGTTACCTTCAACAAGACGCTCCCCGTGAACTCTCAGGATTCCTTTGCTCTCCGCAATTATCCTAATTTGTTCCTTCACAAATCCTGTTGTATCATACATACATACATTATTGAATTGGTCAGTCAGATCAATACAAATACAGTCGTCGTTTTAGCTTGTTTAAAATGAAAACCAGTAGAGTAATAGTTTACCAGGAAGGTGATAAAGTAAGACATGGGCTCCCTTTTCATGATGATTCCATTCGGAGGCAGGCTTAAAATCCTCATAAACAGGACGAAGACCACCCATCCGAGAACGCCTGGCACCTGCAGCGGCACCTCGAGACCTCATACTAGCCATATATATGGTTTATCTTGAAATGGAGTATGTAGTAGTAGTAGTAGTAATTGAGTTAAATGGAGATGGAATGTATATACAAGGATGGGAGTTAGAATGTGTATTTATACGCATATATTGAAAGGGTAACGTAAACGTATGTGGTTTGTGAATTGTGAGTGAAACAATTCCATTTTCTACAAACTGGTTTATTGGGTGTTTTTATTTGGAGGGTACGTATGGTATGCATTATTCTTAGTTGATTAATCCTACTGCAAGGCACCATGTTCTTTTCAAAATGTCCTATACTATACCAAGTCATTCCATATCCAACTCCTAATCATTCCATCGATTTTAAAATTAGAACGAGTCAAACAACAATTCTTAATTTTAATACAAATATACAGTACAACGGAGAAATATAGTCATCTTAAACAAGAATTTGAGATCATTTATACCGTGCTCTTTTTGTATGCCTTTATTACGCTTAAGTATAACATACTCCGTATAAATTATGAAGAGTTCGTTATGCTATACACCCATGGTATTGGTGTGATTGACGGTACATTATAACTCAGATATCTTTCGACCATACTTGAATGAAGTTCTAACAGTTTAGCGGAAGAAATTATTTTTCAAATATGGTTTAAACTCAAACTATTTACAAAATTAAGATTCATGTAATCAATACCAACCTATGATCGTATCAACTAGGTTAACGTCTTCTTTTGGACACTTAGAGACAAGACTAATATAGTTTACTGGTCCAGACTATCATCTTTATCTAGTCACATAACCCAGAGCAAATTGATGCATCGCAACAAAAAAATTACCATTTGATTAAAACTTTGGTGGTTTGTCATTGAACTTGCTTTGTGTTACTACGGAGTACATAAGTACATAATCCGTATGTATCAAGATTGGACCGGGAAAAAACCGATTAATCCTTGTAGTACCAAACAAAAATAATCGATTAATCCCACAATCCCAGTTCTTTCCGCATTTCCAGCACTCGAACTAGAACTAGGGTTCATCCTTAAACCCCCCTCCCCTCCCCTCCCACCAGACCAACCACCGCAGCCACCATGTTTCTCCGTCACCTCCTCCGCCGTCACAACCACCCCTTCCTCACCCGTCTCACCACCACCGCTACCGTCGCCGTCACCGCCAATTCCAATCACACCTTTTCTCTTCCCAATCTCACTCTAAACCCTAAATCCTATCACTCCACCCCTCCTCTCTCCTTCTCCTTCCCTTCCACCGCCGTCAACGTCGTCTCCGAATCCTCCGACGAGGATGACCCCGCCATGAACGAGTTCCTCTCCCGCTTCGTCCACTCAATGCGCTCGAAACTCACCGACGCCTATCCTACCTGCGACAAGCACACCATCAACTCAATGCTTGTCCTCGTCGTCGATAAGCTAGTCGATCACATGGACAACAATGACGGAAGCATCGAGAACATAGCCGACGGTGACGATTTTGACAACGAGGATCTCGTCAAAACTATGTCGGAGGTCGCCACCACTGTTTACCTCGAGATGGAGAAGGAGAAGAAGAAGGAGAAGCTGAGAAAGTATTTGCAGTGTGAAGAAGTTAAGACGCTGACGAGGTTCGCGACCGAGATCGGCGTTCGCGGCGATATGCTGAGGGAAATGCGATTCAAGTGGGCCAAGGAGGAGATGGAGAATGCCGAATTCTACGAGGGATTGCAGAAGCTCAAGGAAGAAGCCGAGGCCGAAGACGAAGACGAAGGAATCGATGATGATGATGATGAGAAGGCGGAAATCGAAGGTGGTGTGGATGTTGAAGGTGAAGGTGAAGGTGAAGGTGAGAATGATCGAAGGGAGGGATTGCCGAAGCGGCGAGGGAAGATCAATTATAAGCTGTATGGATTGGATTTGTCAGGGCAGAAGTGGAGGGAGGTGGCGGGGAGGCTGAAGGCGGTGGAGGAGGTGGTGTGGCCGAGTGAGGCGAAGGCGATTACAGGAAAGTGTAAGCTGTTAACGGAGAAGATTATAGGGTTAGGGATGGAGTCGGAGGAGAGTCATGTATCAGCCTTGATTAAGGAGTGGATGGAGTTGTTGCAGCCTACCAGGGTTGATTGGATTGCATTGCTTGATAATATCAAGGCACGCGATCATCATGCTTTTTTGAAGGTATAATTTTGTTTGCTTATCTGCATTTGATTAAATTCGGTTTTTTTTTTATAATTGTATCTATTTGAAGGTATAATTCTGGTTGATTTAAGTGCATTGATTGAACTCGGGTATATTGGATTTATGTGCATTTGATTGAATTTGGTTTGTATATTGGATTATGATGTCTAGTTGAAGGTATAATTCTGTTTGATTTATGTGCATTTGGTTAAATTTGCTTTCATATGATCATATATTTGATTGCGATGTCTATTTGAAGGTATAATTTTGGTTGATTTATGTGCATATGATTGAATTTGTTTTTTTAATATCATTTATTGGAGTATTTCTTAATTAGACTAGACCCCGTTGAATTAAGTAAATTCCACAATTCAAACAATCCCTTGCCCCTTGGTGCATTGAGATTTGAGACATCAGACATGTCATGTTTCTTACTCGGTTATGAGTTATGGCAGAATGGATTTCTACTTCCTGCTTTTGTTCGAGAGAGCTTCTTCTTTTTGCTGTTGAGTTGTTGGTGCTGAGGCCTAATTATAATTGACAATTACGTGTTGCTTGCAGTGAAATTGTTTGTCACAGAATTATACTTTCTTCCTGAATATCACTTCCCCTTTTACAGTGGAAGTCATTTGTTAGTTGAAACGGAACACGTTTTCAGCAACTGAGTAACCTCTTGAGAAAGAGGACACTTTTAAAGGCAAATGCATTGAACTAAATTGAGCTGAAGCATTTACAAATTACAATGGCGGCAGTCTGATGATTGTAATGCACGGTTGGATGGTTTTTGTTAAAACGTGTTGTCCTTCTGTCTTTAATTATGTTTCCGACTTTCTAAGTCTTTGACCGTGTCCAATCTTTGATTCCAATTGATTCTGAATTTATAGTTCTGGCCCTTCTGAGAATGCAATATATTTTAGTGAAATGTGAAAATGTCTTAACATTCCCTGCTGTTTCTGCTACTGAGTACTCGTAATTGTTATGTTTTGCTCAAATCCATCATAACATGGTTTTTGGCTCGTTGATGTTAAATTGTTAATATGTTCCAATTTCCATACATGTGTTTCTTAACAGAGGTTATGTCAATCTTGTAATTTTTGTAGATGGCAGAGCGTTTACTGGATGAACCAACTTTCCAACCAGATATCCGGGACTATGCGGTACTCATTGACTCTCATGCTAATGAGAGCCGAGTAGAGGATGTAGAAAGATTCCTCAAGAAGATGAGTGAAAACGGACTGACCCCGGATGTTTTAATCTTGACAACTCTACTCCACTTATATAGCAAGGCCAATAAACTTGATAAGGCTAAAGAAGCCTATGAAGCATTAAAGACTCAAGGGTTCAAACCTGATTCAGAAATATACAACTCCATGATGATGGCTTATGTCAAAGCGGGTCAACCCGACTCGGCTGAGATGCTTTTGAAAGAAGTGGAACTTAGAGACGCGAAAGTCTCGGAAGAGATCTATATGTCCTTGTTACAAGCATTTGCCGACCGAGGCGATGTTAAGGCAGCCCAGCGAATTGCGGGCCTTCTGACGTTTGCCGGATACCAACCAACTGCACTGTCTTGCACTTTGCTCATTCAGGCAAGTGCCAAGGTTGGTAACGCCGTTGAGACAGAGAAAATTTTCAATTCCATGCGGACTCTCGGGTACAAACCAGATGACAAAAGCACTTCAATGTTAATTTCTGCTTATGAGAAGAACTACAATCTAGACAAGGCGTTGAGTCTTCTTTTGGAATTGGAAAAGGACGGTTTTGAGCCCGGAATCTCTACCTATTGTGTTTTAGTTGATTGGTTTGGGAAGATGCAGTTAATCGATGAAGTCGAGCAAATGGTGACAAAAATTTCTCAGTTGGGTGAAGCCCCACCGCTGAAGTTACAAGTAAGCCTCTGCGACATGTATGCAAAGGCTGGGATGGAGAAGAAAGCACTTCAGGCCTTGGGAGTTTTAGAGCGTAAAAAGGACCTCTTAGAGCATGCAGACTTTGAGAGAGTTATACTCGGTCTTCTGCATGGCGGCTTTCAGAATGATGCCCGTAGAATACAAAAGCTGATGGAAGCCCGAGGGTTTTCTGCGTCTGATTCTATCAACATACGGTTAATGGCAGACGAACAGATGAAAGGAAGTAGTGTCAATTATAGACGAGGAATGAGATAACTATGTATGTCTGAACTCACACTGTTTTCGGTGGCACAACTCATGAAGAGTGCTGCTGTATTACTGCCTTACATGATTTTATATGTGCTCTCGCTTCTCGCCCTAGTACGTTGGGGTCTCGAGAATTTTATTTTGGGTAGTTTAGAGAAATTTTGCTGCTGAGCTGGTTTTTTATGCATTTGTTCTTATAGCTGAAAATCTCTTCTAGTCTTGGAATTCATTCATCTGTTTTACTTTTTTGAAATTGGTACTTCTGTTTATGAATAAATTTTTCGTTGAATCTTGTATGAGACAGTCTCCCGTTAGTCTCAGATACACGAATGCACTCTTAAGTTTTTTTGGTAAAATTGTAATTGTAGATCTCTCTCCCTGTCAGCTTTCAGTCCCTTTAGCTGAGGGTTGAGTTTTGTGCATGGTCGCAACTAGTCGCAACTGCTGTAAATAAGAGAAGCATCAATGATGCTGTAATTTTTACTTATGTTTCCCATTTTCCTGAACCAACGCATTCAGTAAACATGTTCTATAACTTAGAAACCAGTAGATCAATTAGCCTGGTCTGCCGCGTTTATCAAATGTTGACGGTTGTGAAATGTTAATTTTAAGTTACCCTTTGGACAGTTTGAATTACTTATGAACACAAGCAACAGTAATTTCCTGAATCGCATCCCGGATAACAAAACTGTCGAGTGTCCACAGTTCTTGGGTATGTGTCCCGTAAATTCAACTCATAATGCATTAATGCCTACCAAAGAGTTACTTTAACTTTGGTCTCAAAAACAATTTTTCCGAACCTACATCATTTTTCTGTAAAATCCAGAGGGTAATGCGAAATTAGCTAGAGTAGCAGCTAGCAGGGAAGATGGAGTTTAAGAAAGCACGGCCATAACATCTGATACTCTCAGGGTGATGTAGTCGGAACCGTCAGCACCTTTCAAGTCGTTTCCAGCATACTTGGAATACATCACTGTGTCTCCTATCGAAACTGGTAATGCCTGTCGGTTTCCTTCCTCGTCTAGCAGACCAGGCCCAGCTGCTATAACCTGTGCAATCGATACACACCAGACATGAACAAA
Organism: Agrostemma githago; assembly: GCA_958450325.1. Taxonomy (NCBI): domain Eukaryota; kingdom Viridiplantae; phylum Streptophyta; class Magnoliopsida; order Caryophyllales; family Caryophyllaceae; genus Agrostemma; species Agrostemma githago. Next base: position 77,255,748 of record OY288240.1, on the reverse strand, counting down.
TCAGTTACTGTTCCATATATTATCCCCCCACTCAATGTAATATGTGGATCCACCTTTTTTCTGTTATTTACCTAAGTCTACCGCATTAGACTTATCATAGGAATAGTGGAGCAGGAAGTGTCGCATGAAATTTTACTTGCGAGAAGGCAGCTGGTCTATCATAAGTGTATACAAATAAGGCACAATGTTTGCAGATGAGTCGTTTATATTACCTTTCCAATTGAAGGTCTCTCCTTAGCCGACTCAGACAGTAACAATCCCCCAGCGGTTTTTTGCTCAGCCTCAGCAACCTGTAGACATAAAATGCAATATGTAAAGTGATGAAAGTGTAGCTTAAACAAATTAAAGTGGATTATTATAACAAGGCTAAGGGACTTGTTTGTATTGAAATCGAAATCTACAATTTCAGTACTTACGCTACAAATAAAGTCATAGAAGGCATATATATAAAATTTATCGAGGTGTCACCAACCTTTATTACGAGTCTATCGTTTAAAGGTTTAAGGTCTTTGATATCATCGGTTTCTAGGACTCCAATTATATCGTCCTCCTTCAATATAAGATGACTCAACCCATCTACTTCTACTTCAGTTCCTACGTATTTGGAATACACAACTTCCTTCCCGATCTGCAGAGTAAAACACGTTGAATCAGTCAGAACGATAAAAGCAGCTAGCCTCATAATGTGATAATGAATCTCAAATAAGTGTAAACCTACCTCGACAGCAATTGGGAGTCTGTCATCACCAACTTTCCTCCCTGAACCTACAGCGACCACTTCACCTGCTTGTTGCTTTTTCTGTGCTGATGATGGAAGAAAAATACCGCTGCTAGTTTTCTCCTCAACCGTCTTTGTCTTTATCAGAACTCTATCCCCCAGTGGTTTAATAGATGTATACTGTCCCACATAAAAGATAGTAAAAGATTAGCTACATTTCAAATACTCCATTTTCCGTCTAAAGTTAGCCTCTTGTAAGACCGTGTTACACATAGAAATTATGAAACATGCAAATATACAATCTCAAAAGTAAATGTAATGAATTCACATGGAATGCAAGCGAGTAGGGTTGAACAGACCGACCTTGGCTGCAGGTACTGAGACAGCAGCGCAAGTACTCAAACCATGGAAGGACCTTCGAGCGGAAGTAGGGTACACAAAAGAAACATCAACAGTTGGGGAAGGTTTAGAGAATGAGAGCGATGGTGAGGTTTTGAAAGCTAAAGCCGAAGCACTTGTAAGCTGAGTGGTTGTCATTCCTGCAACAGAAATAGTCAACGCTTCAGCAGTTCAGAAAGCTAGGAGTAATAAGTAGGGAGTAGTAAAAAAACTCATACGTATTAGTACTACGAAGTAGAATATTTGTTGGCATCTCCAAGAAGTGTGCTAAACATGTTATAGATTCAGGAACACATCAACTCAACCAAAACCTTAAGGGTACGATTGATGCCCAACTATTATAATTATATGTCTGTCTGTTAACTCGAGAGCTGATTGGAGTTGAAGAGTGGTTAGTGCTGAAGCGGACTCAACAGAAACAGGCTTAATTGGAGTGATACGACTGAGACAAACTAAACTTAAAGAATTTAAGTAAACCAAAGTGAGAGTTAGAGTGAGCTGGGAAAAAATGGTTAACATTCCCAAATTGCAGGGACGGAGCCACATGCCTGATTGTAACCCCTAGCGCACTTAATCGCATTACAAGCTAATATAATTATAATTATAAATTATTACTTCTACTTGTTAAGAATAACTTCAGACGGTCTCGCAATAAGAAATTGAGTAATTAAACACCAAAGGAAAGAATGAAGTAAAATAGGGTAATTAAAGGCAGTGAGAATAAGGTGGTTAAAATATACCTCAGAAATGACAGCAAATGAGAAAACCCAAGTTGAAGTTGAAGAAGAAGATGATGAAATTGTTGGAAGTCACTCTAAGATGGTGATGATAGTTGTTGAACCGGGGGGGGGGGGGGGGGGGGGTTTATCCTTAACGCCTTCGGAAGTTTCTGCGGAGTACTCCTACTTCTTTGCTTTAGCACAATTAATAATATATGATGAAGGTTGACAACAAAGTCGTTGTAGTATAGTGGTAAGTATTCCCGCCTGTCACGCGGGTGACCCGGGTTCGATCCCCGGCAACGGCGATACATAATTGTTTTTCATTCTATAATTTTAACAATCTGAACTTGGAAGGAACTTCTCAATGTATTTACCAATTTTACCCCCTTTACCACTCAAGCATTGCTTACCGTTTAACAACTCTGTACATACATTACTTTTACTATTAAGTATTTTTTGTACTCTAAAATTTATCTTTTGAGCTCGGTATACCTTATTTTCACTTTTCAAGACAACCAAGTATATATTCTACCAACTTGCAAAAAAAAAAAAGTATATATTCCACGTGATAAAAACAAATTGTGTATTCGATATTTCTCTAAATATACGAGTACCTATTGTAAAATGTACACTCATTTAAAAGCTCTTTTCATAGAAAATTTAGTGGCATATTTACAATTTTTGTACCAATACTATATCTTTTTGAAAAAAATTAGTCTGTGTTTGTTTGAATCCCTGGCCAATTTATTACTGTATCATATAGAGTATGTAAAGTGAGTAAAAAAAGATTACTCCATGTTATTCTGAACAACACCGATTGAGTAGCAAAAAGAGCAACCATCAAGAGGTTTGGAGCTACATATCCGTAGTTCAAACTACAGATTTCGAGTTTCACAATTATTGTACTCTGCATAATCACCCTTATAATGTAAAGAATGGTGTCGCTAGAGCTGCAGGGCAAGTCTTAGAAGAGCAAGGTTTCTGGACTACCGTCACTATCTCCAGCATAGCCGCTCATCCATGTCTGATGTATATGCATCCATGTATATCCCTCTGCCTGTAATTAATTTGAGTATGTGAGCAACATCGCCATGCTATTCAAACCCGGGACATAATAGCAGGTTTGCTAAGAGAGATTGAAACTTTACCTTGGAGTTCAGTAGAACTGTGGTTAAACAGCAATGTTGCTTCTCACCTACATGAACGGTGAACCTCATATATTTATCAGAACCGGGCATTTATCCTAGTTATAGAAAAAAAAAAAATTACATTCCAGTTTACCTAGCAGTTCCCATTTGTCGAATTTCACTAGCCATGTATCAGAACCAATCTGAGCAGAACTAATTCGATCTAACCACACCCAATATTTGGAGCCTTGCTTATCGCCATAGGAATTCTCTAGTGCAGTTAAGCATTCGTTGAAATATTTCTGAACTCCAGACGGATGAACAAAGATACCTGATGGATGCTGAATTGATAAATAAAAAGCAGTGTAAGCAGCGCACCTCACGTCACCTCGCCTCTATTGGAGATAAAGATACTGAAGATACTGATATAAGATAATACTGTTATATTTTCTATATTTGTAGATACTGCAATCCTCTGTATTTAGGTAACAGTATAACTGTATAGATTCTAGGTTACGGCTTGTTCATAGCTAGCTAATAGATTCACAAGATGTATATATACTTTCTCGTGATTAATCTAATTATTTTATTCAAGCATATACTTCTACATGGTATCAGAGCTATAAACGCTCCAACCCTAAAATAATAAAAACCCTAATTACTCGTGTGCCACCATGACCGGATCGGCCATCATCTTCACCAACCCTCACGACACCACAACACCCTTCATCGCCGTCGATCTTGCCGGCATTGACAAGCTCACCCCCATGACCTATCGAGGATGGGCTCGTCAACTTTCGGATCTTCTCTTTGGGTTTGATCTCATCAAGTATCTAGATGGGACGTATCCATGTCCTGCCAAGACTGTTACTAGCACCGACAAGGATGAAAAACCCACCACCGTGGCCAACCCAGCCTACTCCACCTGGGTTCGCCAAGACGCACTCCTTAGTGCAGCCCTTCGCAGCTCCGTCTCCGCCACCATCGTTCCGTTTCTCAACTCCTGCTCCAACTCCGCTGAAATTTGGACCGCCCTCCAAACTACCTATGCAAATCCGTCCAGAGGACACATAATGCAAATTAAGGATCGCCTCAATTCAATCTCTAAAGGAAACCTCACTGCCTCTGAATACATGCAGGAAATTCGGTCATGTGTTGACGACTTGGCCAACCTTGGGAAGCCCATGGACAACGAGGATGTCATCGCCAAGGTTCTCCGTGGGTTGGATTATGCTAAATACTCCACGCTTATTGAGGCTGTAAAGCATCGGGACACTGTGATAACCTTCGACGCTCTTCACGAACGTCTCATCCAGTTTGACCTATCTCTCAAACATACCAACAATTCCCACAACATCCATACCCCTGCTTCCGCTCATGCTGCCTACACCCGTCAATCCCGCCCCTCTCCTCGTCCCTCCACCGAGCCCGGCCTTCTTCCCATCCCCACCGACACTACCAACCTGCCTCCCTTTAAGGGTAAGTGTCAATGGTGTCACAACCAGGGACACTACCTCAGAAACTGCACACCCTTCAAAACCCTTCACCCCCACATCGTTGTTCCGCCCCGTCCTGCCCCTGCTCACTCCGTCGGCAGAACTCAGCCTCGCGCTAATCTGGTCTCCGGTGCCCCCTCTACTGCTCCATGGATCATTGACAGTGGAGCAACACACCATATCACCAATGACTTACACAACCTCGCTCTTCACGCCCCCTACGACGGGTCCGATGACTTATTAGTGGGTGACGGGTCTCCCCTTCACATCACAAACATTGGTTCCTTTTCTATATCTCTTCCTAATCATTCTCCTATTCAATTTAATAACATTTTACACGCCCCACTTATTTCTAAAAATATAATTTCCGTGTCTCAGTTTTGTCGTGACAATAATGCTGTCGCTAACTTTACTCTTGACTCTTGTTCCCTTCAGGACCGGTCGACGGGACAGGAGCTTCTTCGAGGTCAACTTAACAAAGGCTTGTACGAATGATGCAACCAAGTTCCCCCCCTGCGGCTCACGTGATCACCACGGCTTCTTCCCCTATTTGGCATCATAAACTTGGTCATCCCTCGTCTCCTATTATTAATATAATATCTAAGTTAGCTAATCTAAGAATTTCTAATAAAACGTCGCATTGTAACGCATGCTCGACTCATAAAAGTCACAAACTACCATTTGCTATCAATACTCTAAATACTACCAAACCGCTTGAATTAATATACTCTGATGTCTGGACCTCACCTTTATTTTCTGTTGATGGCTTTAAATATTTTATTGTCTTTGTTGATCACTTTACACGATACACGTGGATTTATCCTTTAAAGCAAAAGTCTGACACCTCACCTATTTTTAATCGCTTCCGCGCACTTGTCGAAAAATATTTTCAATTACCGATTGTTCAAATTTTCTCTGATAATGGAGGAGAATATCTAAAATTAACTCCGTCTATTACCTCTGAGGGTATCACTCATCTCACCTCACCTCCTCACACACCTGAACACAACGGTCTAGCTGAACGACGTCATCGTCACATAGTTGAGACCGGCCTTGCGCTTCTCACACATGCTCATATGCCCACTACGTATTGGTCCTATGCGTTTACCACTGCGGTCTACTTAATTAACCGCATGCCCACTAAAAATCTTCACAACACCTCTCCCTTTGCTAAATTATTTGGACAAAATCCAAATTACACTAAACTTAGGAGCTTCGGTTGTCTTTGCTACCCATGGCTCCGCCCTTACACTAAACACAAATTAGAACCCAAATCTAAACCGTGTATATTTATAGGTTACTCTCCCACCCAAAGTGCTTACCATTGTCTAGACTTAGTCACAAACCGAATCTACACTTCTCGTCATGTTCAATTTGTTGAAGACTCATTCCCGTTTGCCCCAAAACAACCTGACGAACCAACCGTAACTCCCCCTCCTGTCTCGGCGTGGCGCACGGGCACACTAACCGTGTTGCCCCCTGCTGAAAACCCCCCTGAACCGGACCCCCCTCGCTCGGAACCACCACTCCGCGTCTACACCAGGCGTCCTCGTCCCGCGCCCACTGCCCCTACCTCGGTCTCGGCTGAACCCGATACCCCACCTGATGACCAGCCCCTAGAGCAACCTGGTCCAACTCCCTCCTCGGCTGACCAAACCTCGACTCCTCTCACGGAGTCACAAGTCATTAGTCAGCCCTCGATCCCTGCCACTGAGTCCACTATCCTCTCTCCCACGGCTCAACCTCCTACAACCCGCCCCACCACGCGCCTTATGAATAAAATACGCGTCCCTAATCCTAAATACGCGGCTCTTGCTCACACCTCCTCCACCGCTCCTGTTACACTTAAAGCAGCCTTGTCGGACCCACAATGGCGTTCCGCCATGGACGCAGAATACTCTGCCCTTCTTGCTAACAACACCTGGTCTCTTGTCCCTGCCGATTCATCCTATAATGTCATCGGATGTAGGTGGGTGTTCCGGGTCAAATATAATCCGGATAATACTATTAATAAATATAAAGCCCGTCTTGTTGCCAAAGGTTTTCATCAACGCCCAGGGGTGGACTACTCGGAGACTTTCAGTCCGGTCGTCAAGCCAGTTACAGTTCGGTTGATTCTTGCTCTAGCTCTTACCCGTGGCTGGTCCCTTCGACAACTTGACATAAATAATGCATTCCTACAAGGTACGTTAACTGAAACTGTCTACATGTCACAACCACCTGGTTATATTAACCCGTCCTCCCCAAATCACGTGTGTCGACTTACTCGGGCTATATATGGTCTTAAACAGGCTCCGCGAGCCTGGTATACTGAACTAAAGAACTATCTCGTGTCTTATGGTTTCTCTCAGTCTCAGTCCGATCCTTCCCTCTTTCTCTTTAGTCATAGCTCACATCCAATGTATCTTCTTGTCTATGTTGATGACATTATAGTCACTGGTCCACCCTCTACCACTCTAACATCCTTTCTTGCAGCTTTTGCTCGTCGATTCTCACTAAAAGATCTCGGATTCCCGTCGTATTTTTTGGGCATTGAGGTTCGCCCCACACCCACCGGCCTTCTCCTCACTCAAACCAAATACATACATGATATCCTCACAAAGTCCGCGATGCTAGATTGCAAGCCCGCGGCATCTCCCATCGTTGCATACCCACCACTTCTCCCCTCGTCCGGCTCCCCAATTTCTCAGCCGACTAATTATCGTGCCTTAATTGGTAGCTTACAATACTTATCCCTGACTCGTCCCGACATTGCTTTCAGCGTCAATAGGCTTGCACAATTTATGCAGGATCCTCAAGAAACTCACTGGACTGCCTTGAAACGACTCCTTCGTTATCTAAAAGGGACTCTCCAGGTTGGTATTAACTTATTTCGCTCCTCTCCTCTTTCTCTTCACGGGTTTTGTGATGCAGATTGGGCAGGTGACAAATCGTGTTATGTCTCAACCACCGGCTTCATTGTGTATCTCGGACGAAATCCGATATCATGGACCTCGCGCAAACAACAGGCCGTTGCTCTCTCAACAACGGAAGCTGAGTTTCGTGCGGTTGCAACTGCCACCATGGAAATTTATTGGCTACGTGATCTCCTCTCTGAACTTCGGTTCGAGATTACTTCTCCTCCCACTATTTACTGTGACAATTTAGGTGCTACCCACTATGCCGCCAATCCTGTTTTCCACTCTAAAATGAAGCATGTCGCACTTGCTTTCTATTTCGTTAGGGAGCATGTTCATAATAACCGACTTAGAGTCCAACACATTGCTGCTGAAGACCAACTCGCGGATGTCTTGACAAAACCGCTGCCCAGGCCCAAGCTTATTCCGCTTCTTTCCAAGATCGGCGTTTCCTATGAAACGTCCTCCTTGAGGGAGCATATTGGAGATAAAGATACTGAAGATACTGATATAAGATAATACTGTTATATTTTCTATATTTGTAGATACTGCAATCCTCTGTATTTAGGTAACAGTATAACTGTATAGATTCTAGGTTACGGCTTGTTCATAGCTAGCTAATAGATTCACAAGATGTATATATACTTTCTCGTGATTAATCTAATTATTTTATTCAAGCATATACTTCTACAGCCTCAACTAAAGTCAGCTGAAATCAACTTTTTATCATATGAAATGTTGCTCTCTACCGCGTTATATTGGGTAGGGAGTGTGACCATTTTCTGCGAAAGGAAAATATTCTAATTAAGCTGGAAAAGAATGAAAAGGATTATAGCGGGCATACAAAGAGTGACTTCATGTCGTGGAAGAATTCATCAGACTTTTTTACGTCCCCACGTCTCCATCTCTCACAAGACAAGTAAAATTTCACAACTTCAAACCCTGGATTCATATGTTCGGCCAAGCACTGAGATAAGTCGACTACGTCTCTTGGTGATGAGCTAGGGCCAAGATCAAAATGACCAATGGCTTCCATGATACCAGCGGAACATCTTTCAGAGGCATGGATAATGTTTTCATTGTTCTTTGCGTTTTGCGCATGCCATTCCAGCAACTCTTCTTGTGCATTACTGACCTGCAAATTGGAACAGACTGCGATAATATATACTCGTGCTGGGAAAAGAGTCAAAGAGTCATCGTGAAGTGAATTTCCAGAAAGCTTTGATACTAACCATGACACCATATACTCCAGGAACGGTAAACAATTCAGCATCATTTCCAGAATCACCGCAGACAAGAGTGTTTATGGGACACTTATCATCAGCTTGGAATTTCTTCAACAGGTAAGCAAGAGCCTCCCCTTTGCCTGCTCCTCGAGGTAATACGTCCAGAGCAACCCCACCACTATAAATGATTTTGATATCTAACTGATCAATAAGATTATTCAGAGGAATATCATTGACTGTGTAAGGTAATAAAGACTCCACAATGTTTAAGATCGAATCAGACATTAGGAGATGCTCCCTCTGGCTCTCGCATTCAAAGCAGCCTTTTCAGTTTTCAGAATCTTACCCCACGTGCCACGAGGCGTGCCTGAAGAAGATCGATGACTTGCATTGCATCAGCTTTTTCAAGCCAGAAGCTGACCTTGTGAGGGCGCTGCTCTTTTTCCGACTGAGTTCAACATTTTAAGAAAATCAGTGAAGCGTGTGTTAGATAGACGGTCACTGAAACCATTGCTTTCGTTCAGGAAAACAAACGTTTGGAGACCTGAAAAACGAGGTCAGGAAACTTGGCGGTTTCCTCCATGACAATCTCCCTGTCCCACTTGTGGTTCAAAGATTTTTGCCAGTCATAATCAGGCAGCATTGAATCACCATAAGCAATTTCAGTTCCGACAGACATAACAGTTACATCAGGAGTTAGCAAGGGTTTCTTATTCCTCAAATTTCTGTATGTAATCGGAGATCTTCCAGTCGAGAAAACTAGCAAGGAATCATGGCGATAGTATGCTTCCCACAATGAGTTGAATCTGAGGAGAGCGGCGTTATCAGAATCATCATGATCAACCTGTGGAGTATTACCAATAGCAATATACCATACCAAAGCCAAAAAAAAACATTAAGATGAGAGTTATTTGGTCCTGAAAGAATTTATGAGTTGAATTGAGAAAGATAAGGTTAAAGATGGGGGACCATTGTACAGTCAAGATCTGAAACCAGCATGAGACGTGCCGCAGAGTTGAGCCGGTTCATAGTGTCTGCCAAATTTGTAGATGCTAGATTCAGAAGATGATACTACTAACTGTGCAACAGCTCATATCAACACAATCAGATTCAGGTCTCGTCAAAATAAAATCAAAGGTTCCCAATTCACGCACATTAAAGGTTTCCAATTCACACACACGCACAAAAACTGAAGGGCACTTAGTCGCATTACAATTTACAAAGGTGAGGGAATTTAAAGCTGACACCTATTATCCAGGATACTTATTAACGACTGGACAAAGACATAATTGTATTAGTGGAACATGACACTAACAATATTATGACCATAATTGTATCATTATCATTTACTGAATCAAACAAATGTAAAATACATGCTTCTTCTTCTTGTTCAGCTGAGAAAAAGTCAACATAAGAGTAGAAAAAAAGAGCAGCAGTAGAAAGTAGAAAGACAACGACACCAAATGAATTGTCAAGGAAACAAGTTTGATGATTAAGTATATTTACCGTTTACCAGATGTGCGATGAGATGGGTAGTACAGCTGTTAGTTAACTCTAGAAAAAGAAAAAGAAGAAGAAGAAGATTGAAATTACGAGTATTACTATTACTATTAGTCTATTACTCGTACATAGGATAGGACCACACTCCCACTCCCACTCCCACTCCCAGTCTGATTACAAATTTATGCCACCAACCTTAACATTTGGTATCCTAAATTGATTTGGTTGATGCCATACTTTACTTTCATACTCCGCCTATATCTCTATTATTTATTAAGATTATAATTACTCAACTACTCCGTAATATTTCATATGATTAAAAGGAACAAGTTTTTTTTGTATTCGTCATACATGTTGTTTTTGTGTTATTTAACCGCTCATTATAATAAGATAAATATAATCCGGCATTAAATAAAAGTGTGTAGTAGACTCTCCACTGTTTGATATTTTGATCAATCTTACTCGTATTATTCTTGTTAGTTGGTTTGATTGCCCGGAAGTGATTTACTTGCTGTAATAGACAGTGACACCGAATAACGATGTCATTTCATGAGGAAAACGAATTTATCCAAACATGTCATTTCAACGAATGATAAACGAATTTGGCAGTATCCCAAGCATGATGTAGTTTTACAAACCAATTATTACTAAGACACCAGAAGTACACTGGATTCACAGTATTGTTCACTAACGAATAACGATTATACTCCATATTCATCACTGTAGAACACTGCTGTACCTTCTTATGTATTTTGGACTCAGCTGCGACTATCGAACGTGAATTGGTGTCCAGAGTCAGGCACGGCTTATTGCGAAAAAAGATCATTATGGACATGAATGAAGCATCCGAGGGTAGCAGATGACACAACCCAACTGAAGTTTTTTTGGACAACATTTTGCACACTACAGTTTATACAGCAAGACTAGAAAGACACGACATTAATTGATTTGCAGTATAGAAACCCATCAGATATAAATAGGATGGAACTGGCGCAACTGCAAGAGACATGGCACTACGAATCTGACAATATTCCAACATTGAACGTCAGCCTACAAAATTTGGTAGAGCCCTCTTCTGTACAGCACAACTGAAGATCGCCGCCAACACGTAACTCATCTGAACCAAAAAAAACAAGTCAAAATAGGCTTTTAGGTGAGAAAGATGTAGATGATACGGAGTACTACAATTAAAAGGGGAGGGGGATTCGAGGTTCGAGCTACAATTTGTAAATAAATTACAAGCCCTCAGTTTCACCAATAGGAGAGGGCATCATTGGTTACTAATCAAAGAAACTGGGTGCCTGTTAGTTAAATTTCCTCAAAAAGTCAAACGTGTTTCAGTGATAACTATGATGCTCAATTCATGCTACATATCCATGTAACCACAAAAACTAATACTCCGTGTAAGATAGTTTCACACCTAGCAATTAAGAATGCAATTAATTGAGAAATACATAAGGATTGGGTTGCTCTCACAAGTATCGTCATAGACTTATAGAGTCACAGTCAAGAGAGAAACAAAGCAGTGCACATGGATAAGCACATTTGAACACCACTATATAACCCGTAAAAGAAATAAGTTTTTCTCTTTTCGTATTTGCATATACTGCAGAAAAAAGAGTGGTTATCATATTCCTATACTAACTTCAGGTACATGGAGTCATGTTATAGTGTCAGACCAGTGCCCAAATTTGGTTTGATTAGACGTTTAGAAGGAAATATAAGAGACAGTGATTCACAGAAACAAGAGGAGGAAAGAATGTAATACCATCAGAAATAAGTTCATGGAGCTGATAATGCTTTGTAGCCTTCCTTCTCAAGGAGTAAAGCAAGAGAACTATCTCCCGTCTTCACTATTCTTCCATTTTCCTGAAAGCAAAGGTTAATGAGTGAGCATTATCAGTGACCTGCCTAGAACAGAGGACTTCCAGGGTCAAGGGGTGAAAATACAATTTGGTATTGGAGGGGGTAAATAGTACACAGTATAGTCTATTTGCAGCGCTGGCCGTGCCTGCTAGCCCTCCCCTCTTGATCCACCATCATGGTGGTGTGGTCTATGGTGACTTAATCTTCATTGGTCATAGCAGCATTGTGATCTAGTATTAGTTGTATCCATTATATTTTGTCCACGGATCTGCCGTAGCGGTTAAATGTGGACCAAATACCGGCCATAACCGTCACTACACCTATTTTTTAAAGGTCCTTACTCCTTAACATATCCAAATATATCAACCAAGTATAGGCCGTATTAATCATAATAGCTTTATAAAGTGTGACTATGCAATTGCAGCCTCAAACCAAATAACACGATATGTCAACATCCATGCAATCTTCCTCCAATGGGCTACAACTTAATTCCGTGAACAACACTATTATATACTCCGTAGTTCCCCATACCAAGTCCTTATCCACCCCTACGAAGTGAATTGAAAGGCAAAGGGTGACTTTGGTAATTTGTTGTTTTAGGAACTCACAATCTGTGTTACTCCGACTCTCGGACAGCGATGTCGGGTCTGATACGTGTCGGAGTGTCCAATACGTCTATTTTGTGCAAGTTTTCAGTTGCTTGGTCTAAAGTAAAATGTCGAAGTGTCATGTTGTTTTGGACATGATAGGTGTCGAACACACGACATGGCAACTAAGTGAAGTGCCAAGGTAAGATAGCTCACTATATACAAAAATAACCTTTATCCTAGATAGCTATCATAACTTTTTTACGTACCATGATATGAATACTCGATGGCTTTATGTAGTCTAAAAGACGCTGATAATGAGTGATCATCAACACGGCGTTATTTGGAGTCAAAAGTCCGTTGACCGCTTTCGCTACATCCTGGAGCGCATCCACGTCTAGCCCAGAGTCGATTTCATCTAGTATGGCCAAGTCAGCTCCCAAAACCTGGATCATAGGGATGTCAATATTAGACTCAGAAATAAAATTTGACTTGTATCCCAAATAGTACTATAAGTCTATAACTCAGAAGTTCATAGCAGGTGAAATAAGATTTAACCTCTGGCCTACTAAGAGAGATGAATATCCATGTCATGGAAATATGGGAAAAATGTAAATTGCGTTTTGAAGGAAATAACAGACCAGGTAGTAATTAAAATGCTTTGCTTGCCATGCTTCATTATAAACCTTGGTTATTCTTTCAAGTCTAGGTATCTACTAATCCCTAGTCCCTTCATACCAAAATGTTCTTTCCATTTGAGGGAGTACACATTACCCTCAGCAAGTGGTAGAATCTACAAAGAAACATATACCAGAGCACCCCTCCAGCCCCGGGCCGTCATATGTGTTGCTTTAGAATTGTAACATACCGCTAATTGCAAAATCTCATTGCGCTTCTTTTCTCCACCACTAAAACCTTCATTGACGTTTCTGTTTAGAAAATCTTCCTTCATGTTCACCATCTTAAGCTTGCTGTATACATGGTGAAAGAACTGCGAAATAAAAACAATATATCCCAAAACTAAAATTAACATTTATTATGGAATGCAAGCCAACTCAATTAGTAAAGGGGGAAAAAGCATAGACAAATTACACGTATGAGACATCATCCTCTATTTACTATACCAATGTCATTTAGAGCCTCATTAATCCTCAACAAAAATTGCTTAGGTGTAACAGTGAGAGCAGCAGCCAGTAATAAAGAATCTTAAGATGAAAAAACACATTAAACAAACTCAGACCATATCAGTTCAAAATGTAACGTGTACCTCTATTCCCCCTAATTCAGGAAGGCCAAGTTTTCTTTGTCGTGCATTATATGCCATATTCAGGAATTCTGAGTTGCTCACTCCCGGAATCTCCACTGGTGACTGGAAACTCATAAAAATCCCTGATAGAGATCTTTCCTCTGGCTCCATCTCAAGTAAGTTTTGACCTTTGAAAGTCACCGTACCTCCTGTAACTTCATAATCTGGATGACCAACAAGAACCTGCATAATACAGCAGGCTGCTTAATCAAACACTGAAAACATTGCAAAATTTGGCATCATTGCAGAATAACCAAACGCAGCTGACTGATTACAAATCCTTAGCGACATCATAAAAGCCAATGAGGGAAAAAGAAAAAAAGCAAGACAATTTCTCAAACGAACCCATTCTGAATAATGAGCAGTACATAATGGACAAAATTTTACATGATAAGAAAATAAGGGTGAAAGGATTTGTAGGGGAGTGAGAATAGATCACTCCAATCCCCTCCTTCAAGTAAAATTAAAATCCCTCCAACATATTTTGGAGGGATCACTCTTCCCCTCCATTGCTCTACCCCTTCTCTTAATTCTCTTCCCCTCCCCACTTCCCCTCCTCTCCCTTTCCCTCCTTTGGTATCCAAACAATCAAAAAGGTTGAAGAAAATAACTGCTAGCATGTTCGAACGTTCGTATAGCAACTAACTCCTGAAATTCCCTCTGCATCCAACGGGGAAAGGTAATATCCAGCAAGAAGCACGTTAGACTTAAACTTCACAGAAAAAGGTGTTTTAGCTTCCTCTTTTAGCACCTTTTTCATACCATTTTTACCAAAATTACCATTAAATACGTAGGTAGGTGAGAATTAGAGAGGGGTGAGATAGTCTTTATAACCAATTTCTCAAACAATGTGCAAAGCAAATTGGAAGATCAATAACAATGGAGGAAGTATGTGCAAGACTAGTAGACTACAACTCAGAAAATACAAACCTTGGAAAACGTACTTTTCCCAGAACCATTTTTCCCCATTATGGCATGCACCTACATCAATAAGAAAATCACTCAGTGATACAGATGAATATAGAAGTTGCTGCACAACAAGTTTTGCCGAAAAACCAACCCTGAAATGATAAACAAGAAGAGGACACTGATGACTAAACTACACAACCAAATAACCCAAATGAGTATTACTATGGAAGATTATAAAACTAATTTTCAGCGCATACAACATCCAAACATGTTAATCCAACAATAACCAAAGCTCAAAACTAAGTAGAGAGAAACCCATCCGACATAATCACATTCCATCAAACTCTGAGTGGAAGGGCAGATCAATTGTTTATTTAGGCACACAGAGGATCTATATTACCCAGACTACTTCGGAGGTATTCAATATGAATGTGCCCAAGTGAACATCTTTATGAAAACACCCACTTATTTTTGCCTTAATATGAAAGCGTTCAAGTGTCACACCATATCCGATAGTCGAATGCGACACACGGATACAAGATGTATTACGAATAATCAGGGTAACATAAGTTTGCCAACACGAAATAACGAGTTACTCTGTACGAAATAGCCAGAACCAAAAAAGAATCATGATTGTAGAGAAAATGATACAAAAAGTGGAACACCGACATTCTATCAGTAATGAGCAGAAGTAGCAGCAAGCTGAGGCTATAACCAGGAGGCATTACAGTTAACATCTAAGTGATAATCTGTTCGTAGTAACCACAGGGTGTGTTTCCCAGATGTGTGATGCTCTCTATGATGACATCTATTTGTCAGGATTATCAGCCATTACCTGATGTTATCGTTAACTCGATTTATAAAGATGATTTCGTAGTTTCATATTCTAAGCTCCGAGATTTCCATTGAGTTTGATAGAGAACTGACTGAGTTCTGAGTTTGCTCAATTTCACTCGATTAAGTTCCTCCGATTCAACTAACTTAACAAACACTCTTCAATCGAGCATATAAACAATCTATACATGAATCTCTAATCAAGTCTGCTTTCTGCATCTAAAATCTAATCAACTCTCATAAACAATGTCGAATTCGACGAAATCGAATTGCTCAGCTGTTATTCACACAGTCTCATCCAACACTAATCATTTCCAATCAAACACAGTTACACAACAAAACTTCAAGAACTTCAAAGAAAAAATCTATCGAATCAAAAAAAACAGGCACAGACCTCGCCTTCATAGACAGTGAGATTAACGCCGTTAAGTATTTTCTGCTGAGACTCAACGATGACAGCAGTAAGATCCTTGACTTCTAACAGAAGTTTCTTGTCGCCGTGTTTTTCGCCGGATATCGACGACGACGGCGATTCTACGGTGGCGGCAGCCGCGAAGAACGGACGGCGACGGCGGGAGTTTGGCGAGGAGACGCAGAAGGAGGGGAAGGTTCTGGAGACAGTGGTAGGAATCGTAAACAAATTGGAAATTCGAGGGGTGTTTAGCGGGGGAGTGTGAGAGAAGAGGGTGAGTGGATTAGGGTTAGCGCATTTCGCCATTGTTGTTGCTGGTGCTGAGCTTCACGTCCACAGAACAAAGGACTTTGCTTTCTTGTTGCTGACTGCTGTGGCGGACCGATATGTTATTTGGAAAGTAGGAACAAAAGGTTCGACTCTACGCTTATGCAAACTCGCTTATTTTTACTCCCTTTTTTTTGTGCTGTGCTGTCATTCAACCTTCATACACCTCTCCAATCCTAATCCCCTAGTTTACGTATCATTCACTAATACCTCCTAACATTACCCTCAATTGACACTTAACCTTACCTAGTAAATAGGCTATCATTGCACCGTTTTAACCCCCTCCTTTTAATCCCCATCCTACTCTTTTCATCCTCCACCGTTTCCTAAAAACCAAACTCAAAACCCATATAACTTCAAATGGAAAACCCAACCGATGAGCATGACCCTTACCAAGCAGGCGCCCTCATTTCCTTACCCTTAAACCTTAGGATAAATCTCATGGGTATAAATTTTAGTCTCTCTTTGGTCGGTCGTTCTATTGATCAACGCCACTTTAAACTAGAACGACTCCAAAGTGCTATTAATATCTTTTGGGATCTTCGAGCTCCAATCAAAATCCATCCCTTGAAGCCTTATTTTGTGTTTGAATTTTCGCATCCAGACGATTTTTCGCAGCTCCTCAACTTACAAGTGCTTAATATTGAAGGAAGCCTTCTTTTTCTTCACAAGCTAGCGTGGAACACGGTTGTGGATGATCTAAATTTTAATCGAGTTCCTCTCTGGATTCGTGTTCATGGTCTTCCACTCCAATACCTCCATCCAACAGTGGCGTCTTTTCTTTTGGAGCATGTTGGAGACGTCATGGAATTCGAAGATATTGGAGGAAGTCTTCCTCCTAAACCTTTCGTACGTGTTCGGGTTTGGGTTGACATTTCGTCCCCTCTTATCCCGAGATGTTATATCCCATTGGACAACGGTCAAGTATCTTGGATTTCGTTCGGGTACGAAAATATTTTCCGCTTTTGTCGTAGGTGTGGCCTGGTAGGTCACCGGATTACGTTCTGCAATCTTAGCCACCATCGTGCTACGGCCCAATTGGATCGCCGTCTTCAGGGGTTACATCTTCGAGGAATGCAAGTCGTTTATGGACCTACATCAGCCCCTTTTTACTCCAAACACATTATTGGACTCCCCTCGACCTTCTCAAATATAAACACACATGTGAAAGCTCCCCCGACGAAAGGTACTGTTCAACACTCTTCAACCTCCTCTTCAACTGCGGCGTACTTCTCCTCATCATCATCTACTTCTAGTACGGGACATCCGCACCCACCTCCTGGCTTTGGTGCAACCTTTGTTGGGGAACCTCATCACACGGTTCATGCTGACCCATATCCAGAGGATGACACCATAAGAGTCCCGATGCTTTATATGAATCAAACGGCTCCTGTACAGCAAACACCACATCCAACCCCACCTCCACCTCTCCCAAATGGTGACATATATAATGCTGCGAGGGTTTCTAGAGGCTTCCGTATTTCGGCTCCGGATCCGGCGTCCGAACCTTCATTGGGTTTCCTCGGTTTTTCTGAACTCGATGATGATATAGAACAGAACTCCGCTTTGATGCCCACAACTGATCAGGTTGTCCCTCAATCTTCTTCTGTTTTCTCATCTCAATTAAATATTGGATTGGATTCGCTTTCTCCTTCCACCCTGCAGTTATTTACAGATTACAGCAGTCCAATAGCAAATTCCTCGTCGGGTTCTGATTCAGCTGTGAAGATGCCGGTTTATGAACCTGTGGACGGTTTGTTTACAAACCATGTTTCTACTCCATCAATGACTTATTCAGCATCAGCAGACAGCAACCGTTCTGATTCCCCTGATTCTATCGGAGGACTTAATTATTATTTTGGTTATTACTCTAATACCAGCTCTCGTGCAACATCTGTTACTACTTCCGAGCTTGGTTTTTCTTCTCGTGGAATTACTTCAAATATCACGAAGCAGCAGGCTTTTCCAGTTATTAGGAAAAAAAGATCTTTTCCAGACTCTGACAACGACAATTGCTTCAAAGGTTTTATCTCCCACTTCCCTAACAAGAGACTGAAGCTTTCTACCTCTTTTGCAGATGAAGGGGTTCAGGGGTCAAATCACTTATCTCTACTGGATACTAATTCACAAGCTTGGGTTGTGGCAGGCCCGCCTCTGCCACCGATAATCCCATGAATGCCCTCTCGTGGAATTGTAGGGGTCTTGGTAGTGCGGACTCCCCTATAATTCCATACTTAGAATGGTCCGTACGTATGTATGATATTTCTATAGTTTTCCTTAGTGAGACTAAGTGTCAAGTCTCAGATAGTTTCAGGAAGGTGTCTTCCCTAGCCTTACCTCACTTTTGTGGAGTTGACTCTGACGGTAATAACGGCGGGTTAATCCTGCTATGGAATGATCGATCCACTGTTTTCCCCCTTGTGATGGATCCACATTTCATCCTCTGTAAATTTGTAAATAAGGTTCTAAAGTATGAATGGTATGTAGTGTTTGTGTACGGTGAGTCGTGTACTGATCTAAGACCTGATTTCTGGCTCCGCCTAAAGGACCTTTGCTTGTCCCATTCTCCCTTATGTATAATGGGTGATTTTAATCAAGTCGAACAACATGATGATAAACTTGGAGGTTCTTCCACAATCACTGGATGGAAAACGTTCATGGACTGGCGGCTGAGCACGAGCTTGCTCGAGCTTCCTTTCACAGGCCCTCGGTTCACATGGACTAACAAACGGGACCCTTCTGGCCTGATAATGGAAAGACTCGATCGTGCATATGCTTCAATAGATTGGTTCTCGAAATTCCCAGCTGCGCACATAAAAAACCTGAATATTTTCCTCTCCAACCACGCTCCTATTATTCTCTCGACGGACGCCAGTATAAAAAAACCAAAGAGGCCTTACCGAGTTGACAATTGGTGCTTACACCACCCGGATGTCCAGAAACTCATTGGTTCTATCTGGCTTTCTCCTTGGTACGGGTCACCGATGTCCTCTGTATATAATAAGCTCACTAGCATCCGCTTTCAGATTCTCAAATGGACCCTTCAAAATCGTCGTCATTTTATGATTGACTGGAGTTCCATTTCAAATGAACTTACAAGTGCTGCTTCAAATATTAGGAATCCTGCCGCGGGACAATCTTATTTATCCAGCCTCCGTTCTCTGGAAAAAGAAGTACACATTCAGTACTCATACTGGAAACAACGTGCGAAATCCGAGTTCTCCATCAATGATGGTCTCCCGACCTCTTTCTTCTTCACCAGATCAAAAGCACGTCAGTCACGTCTTCGTATTATCTCTTTGATAGATAATGAAGGTACCTGGTGTAATACCGAGTCGGAACTCTCTAAATTGATTACTTCTCATTTCAAAAATTTATATACGTCCAGCGGTAACCCAAGATCATTTGAAGAATTACAAGATCTCAACATTCCAGAAATGACAGAAGAAAACAAAAATTTTCTAGCTCAACCTTACTTGGCAAGCGAGGTTCAACATGCTTTCTTCTCCATGAAAGCAGACAAGTCACCTGGTCCAGACGGTTTCCCACCGCACTTTTACCAGTTTTTCTGGGATTTGATCCACGAACAAGTTTCGACGGCTGTCCTTTCTTTTCTGAATTCTGGTAGTCTTCTACCCTCTTGGAATAAGACTCTTATTGTTCTTATACCAAAGGTTGAGAGACCTGATTCTATCTCTCAATTCCGTCCCATTAGTCTTTGCAATGTCATTTACAGAGCGGCCTCCAAGTGTATTGCTGCCAGATTAAAGAAAGTTGTGGAGGGTATTATAAGTCAGAATCAAAATGCTTTCCTTCCAGGTCGTCTTATTGGAGATAATTGTTTTCTAGCTCATGAGCTTCTCACCTATATCAACCATCGAAAAAAAGGAAACCGTTGTCTTGGAGCTATCAAGCTTGATATGAATAAAGCCTTCGATCGTGTTTCCTGGCCTTTTCTTTTTCGTGTTCTCAAACTTTTTGGTTTCCCGCAGCAGGTTCGTAGACTTATTAAATCCTGTGTGAGATCTGTTTCATTCCAAGTGCTTATTAATGGTACACCATCTAATTGCATTAATCCACAATGTGGCCTTCGTCAGGGCGACCCAATCTCGCCTTATCTTTTTATTTTATGTATGGAAATATTGTCCCTCATGCTAAAGAAATCAGAAAGAGAAGGCCTGATGGAGGGTATTAAGCTTACTCGACACAGCCCGCCGATTTCTCACCTACTATATGCGGATGACTCTCTTCTCTGTCTTCAAGTAACACCTTCCAGTTGCTCACATCTGAAACGGGTTTTGGAGGAGTTCAGCTCCCTCTCAGGACAAATGATTAATCATCAAAAGTCCTATATAAAGTTCAGTCCAAACACGCCGCAAGATTTCCAGGAGTACCTGCTGAATATTCTACAAGTTCAGTCAAAAACTAATTTCGGGCTATACCTTGGTATTCCTATCGACCTAGGGAGAAGAAAATTTGTAGATTTTCACTTCCTTCTGGACAAAATATCGAATAAAATTCTATCCTGGGGACCGACTAAATTTTCCCAAGCAGCCAAATTACTTATTATCAACACAGTTCTTATGTCCACCATCAATCACGTTGCATCGGTTCTTCCTATCCCTCTTCAAATTTGCACAAAAATCAACTACTTGATCGGAATGTTTTGGTGGAAAAAGTCACACAAAAGAGCACAACACTGGCTCTCAACTGAGATTCTGCAGCAGCCCAAGATAAATGGAGGGGTTGGCTTAAAAAACACAACTCTTATTAGTCAAGCCCTGCTGTCCAAAGTTTTTTGGAGAGTACATCACCAACCAAGTTCTTTACTCTCCCGTACTCTTAAGCTAAAATACCCTAAGGATTTCCCTATTCCTGGTAAACTATCTAAATATCCGGCAGCATCGTTCGCTTGGAAAGGTGTACTGAAATACTTATCTCCCCTCCATAATGGAATTGCGTGGAAATTTGGAAACGGAGAAAACATTGATATTCGAAATGATAATTGGGTTCATGGGTCGGTACCACGGTTCCGGCCTGAAATGAATAACAGGCAGGTTAATTTTAATGAATTTATCACATCCGAAAGGCAATGGGATACTCAGTCTATGGCTCGTGTTTTTGACTCAGCTTCCACGAAAGCAATTTGCAGTGTCGAAATTCCCAAAGAGTCGATAGACGACTTTATCTATTGGAAATTCACAAGAGATGGACACTATTCGATAAAGACAGGCTATTATTGCCTCTTGGAGCAACAAGTTTCATCCTATACAAAGGAAGTAGAATCCAACTTCAATTGGAGTCTTATTTGGGATCTTCCATGTCAACCCAACATAAAGATTTTCCTTTGGCGATTAGCTCACCAGATTCTGCCAACATCGGAGGTTCTTCTTAGGAGAGGGGTATCAGTTGACCCCTCTTGCTGTTTCTGTTTACAACATAATGAAAATATAGTGCATCTCTTTAGAGATTGTGTTATCACACAACATATATGGCTAGCCGGTCATCTGGGGATCAATATAAACATACAGACAAGTTTTCCTTTTGGTCACTGGTTTCAAAACTTCCTGTATTATTTTTATACCTCATCCTCAGCAGACCCATGGAGGACTTTACAATTCCCACTCACTTTGTTTGCAATTTGGAAGCATAGGAATGAAGTCCTTTTCAATAAACATAAAGTTGATCCATTTCGTATCCTGCAACTGGTCCAATCGCTTAGTCTAAATCAGCTAGAGTTCTACTTCAAATTCTCCGAAAAGACAAGTTGCCCCAGTTCGTCAGCTCATCCTCCAAGCAGAATGAATAGCATTACCTCCTCGTCCGACCACATTTACAGCATATCAGCGCACCTCTGCAAAAAGACAGGCACATACTCTTCTACAATCGCTTGGAATGGTCAACATATACAGCATACTAAAGATGAAGTCTCTTCTTCTCTTCTTCATACCTATACTACTGCTTTACAGCAAAGCATGGGACATGCTCAGAGACTCCATCATCCATCAACAATCTTCCTTATAAAGCATAAAGAACTGATGAAGTTAATTCACGGAGATAGTACTCTCAAGCCACCTATTTCGGTCTATCATAGCATAGTTAATATTAGAAAGCTTCTTTTAGATAATGTATCTTGGTTTATTAGCTATATGCATGATCCATGTAATAGTTCACACTAATATATATGTATACCGCTATTTTTGTCAAAAAAAAAAATAAAAAAAATACTCCCTTTTTTTTTTTTACGAGAATCGTCTTCGTCTTGGTATAAAACCGGACCATGTGGTTGAAATTGAGTGAAATAAATTATGGAATACTACTGTACTATATTAGCCAAGTACTTCGTATATGTAAAACGTTGTGATAGTGCTCCGTCTTTGATAAAAAGACGGAAAAATATTTTAGTGAAAAATGGAAAGGAGGGGAGGACAACGGAGCAGTTCCTGTGGTTTAAGGTGAAGTTTTCGTCCTAAACCTTAAAACGGATTGAATATTAACCATGTACTCCATATACGGAGTATGCAATATGTTGTGCTAGTGCTCTGTAACAAAAGGTAAAGAGGAAGATCTTTGATAAAAAGACGGAGGAAGATTTTAGTGAAAACTGGAGAGGAATCTTGAAACGGGTTAAATATTAACCCATAACACTAGTACTCCCTCCGTTCCAATGAATTGTTTGTCTTTCCTTTTGGCACCAAGGTTAAGGAAACCAATGAGGGAGTGACATGTAGAGCAAAACTCATGAGAATGATCAAATTGTATATAAAAAACATTCCTAAAATAGAAAGACAAACAATTCATTGAGACGCCCCAATATGGAATAGACAAACAATTCATTGAGACGGAGGGAGTAATAAAGACAAAACATTTGTCATTTCCTACCATACAACTTAACCTGTGATTTGGTATGCGTTTCACCCGTCTTAAGGTTTACGGTTGATACTTTCATCACAAATAAAAATTTATCATAGCCGGGATACTCGGTACTTCTCTCTCCATTTTTATGTCCACCGAGTACAACATATATATTTTTATTCGAAAGTGTTTTTTTCGTAGAATGAGATGAAATGTATCGATAGGCTTTGTAATCTTATGTTTTCCTAGATTTTCTAAAACAATTACTGTAGTACCTTGAGGGCTCGATTGGTCCAACCAATAGAAATTGGCGCATGGAATCATGGGCGGATCTAGGCCTAGGCATGTTGGGCTATAGCCCAACATGATTTCAAGACATATAAAAATTAGTGTAAGAAAGTTGTATCTATCTACTCTTGCCTCAGTGGCTTGGTAGACTTTGGCTTGGTAGACTTACTTCCATGGAGGAACCCTGGGTTTGAAACTTGATGGCTCCTATTTTTTTCATTTCCCTACTTTCTCTCATTTTCTAAAGATCAAAACTATCCAAATATTATTCAATTAATCAATTTAGGTCAAATTTTTTTACTAATTCCTTCTCGTAAATATTTTCATCTATCCAATTTGACTCATTTTAATTAAGGTTAACACGAATATATCATTTATTAGGTAAAATACGGAGTATATCTTTGGATGCTTTCATGTATATCATACATATGTCGAGTTTGTATATTTTTGTTCACAAAATTGATGAATCTGAGTCGTATTGTATACTGTAATA
Source organism: Agrostemma githago (assembly GCA_958450325.1). Taxonomy (NCBI): domain Eukaryota; kingdom Viridiplantae; phylum Streptophyta; class Magnoliopsida; order Caryophyllales; family Caryophyllaceae; genus Agrostemma; species Agrostemma githago. Next base: position 77,231,786 of record OY288240.1, on the reverse strand, counting down.
AGTTACTCCATATATGTTTGAATTTTAACTTTCTAACTCATTTTAATGTATATTATTTCACGTCAAACAAGCGATGATATTACAAAACATGTTAGGTATTCCGTACATCACAACTAACAACCTTCAATGAATTTTTATCCAAGTTCAATTTAAGTGATTCTTTGCCAAATCTAGAATAATTCAAAATTTTCATATAGCTAGTATACGACTATACGAGTACTAATATTTTAATGCTACAATCTCAAAACAAGTTGTTTAATTAATCATGTTTAGCTAAAATATTATGATAGTGACACGTAAAATATATATTGTGAATAATAATACAATGTAAAAAATTAGCCCCATATACATCAATTTTCTGAATTGGGATAGATTGTAAAATTAAGGTAGGAAGTTGGAACTATAAACACGGTTGAAAATTAAGTGTGCCTGGACTACACCATGCCTAAACAGTCGAGCGTGAATGTTAATTGCATCCATGTACAACACACAAGATAGGAATTCTGCAAAAACCTTTTGACTAACTTGAATTCTTTAAGTACGGATTTCAATAACCATGTCCTTTTCCACAACGAATATCTCCAAAAAACGTTATCTACTAAGAGACGATAAATATGGGGAGAGAGAATTCGAATCTAAAACCAATCCCAAAATAAATAATTTTAAAATAATTTTAATCACTAAATGAAGACATCTCCACACTTAAACAGACAAGTACACAAAATTAAATTAATTGTTTTTTTTATCTGTAAAAACAATAAAAGAGGGTTTAAGAATGTGAGCAGGTGATCAGCAATATACCTCAAGAGCAAGGGTTTTACTTCGACTATTCAGCACCAGTCGCCATTGTCACCATCATCAACCTCGTGACAATGTCTCGCTCATCCAAAACCCTAGCAACTCGCCTCCTATACACCCTATCCACCTCCCGCCACGCGCCGCCTTGCACGGCGCTCTTTGGCCACCAGCTCCGGTTCCTCTCCGCCGGAGCTGCGGCGGCCACGCGGCTGAAGGAGAAGGCCGCGGTGTGGGAGGAGTCGATGGCGAAGGTGCGGAACATCGGGATTTCGGCGCATATTGACTCAGGGAAGACTACGCTTACTGAGCGGGTCCTCTTTTACACCGGTAAGATCCACGAGATCCACGAGGTTCGAGGCCGAGACGGTGTCGGGGCGAAGATGGATTCCATGGATTTGGAGAGGGAGAAAGGGATTACCATTCAGTCTGCTGCTACTTACTGCACTTGGAAAGATTATCAGGTTCGTTTTTCCGGATTTTTCTTCTTTCTTTCTTTTGTTGATGTATTGTAAATTGTAATACACCTGATTTGAATTCGGAATTCGCTCTATTTAGCTTATCCGACTGACTGAGCGGATTACAAATATCCTAATTCGCTAATACGTATTGATTTACGATTGAAGTTAAAGCTCATAGTCATTCCAGAAATCAAGATGAAGTTAAAGCTAAATCTCTTAGGTAGCGTTTGGGAACTCATGTTTGAAATGAGTATTTTAGTACGAAGGGTGGTATATGGAAATGAGGCTTTTTACTAAGTGTTAAAAGATTTAGTTGAATTTGACAAAAATCCAAGTTCACCCAAAAAAAAGAGTTGAATTTGACAAAAAAACCAAATCCAAATTCACCTTGTCTCCCATATTTGGGTCAAATCCAAATTTCAAAATGAAATCTTGGTTCCCAAACGGACCATAACCTCATGTCAAAATGAGTACTTCTTGACCAAAACGTCTAAGTATTGTGTTTGCTTTGTTTCAAATTATTGCATATACTTCGCTCACTCATGTCAGAATCGATTGCGAATTGATATGTTCGTAATGATTCAGGATTCATAGGGTAATGGAGTGAAGCTGGTAACCCTGGTTATGAAAGAGATCATGTCCGAGGGAAATTATATGATTATCCCCACCTTTCCATCCCTGTTGTATTTGTATCCAGTTCAAGCTTACAGTAGGGAGAATGGCTTGGTATGACATTAACAGGTTATCGGAATGAGGATTGTGGAAAGACGGGGTGGGATGTGAGGAATGAGGATTCTGTAAATCTCATTTTTTTTTTCAATTAGCAGTCCCCTTATCTATCATCCCAGTCTCCACTTCGTATATTCTGCTCTCTTTAATCAGGAACCTAAATAATGAAATTTTCACCCTTCACCTTCCTTATTTACTTACATTCTGCGGTTTAGCCCTGCTCTTCTCTTACCTCGTATTTGTTTATCCGGATAAGCTGTAATATACTTTTATGTTCGCCAGACACCTCTACTCTCCCCATTTGTGTTTTCTCTCAGGTTTTAGTCTCGCCAGTACAATTATGCTAGTAGTGAAGCAATTAGTTACGGAGTATACTGAATTTATAGAGTCAAGAGTTCAGTTACCTTTTCTTATTGAAACATGGCTGAGTTGTTACTTGTTAAAGTTCCATCTTATTACAGTAGAAACCACTTGAAATATGCTGTTTTCTCAGCTCATTTCTTTCTCTCTTTGCTTTGCAAACTTCATATTACAGGTCAATATAATCGACACTCCAGGTCACGTCGATTTTACCATTGAAGTAGAGAGAGCCTTACGTGTGCTCGATGGTGCTATACTTGTCCTTTGTAGTGTTGGTGGTGTTCAAAGTCAGTCAATTACGGTTGATCGGCAAATGAGAAGGTATGAGGTTCCCAGGGTTGCATTCATCAATAAGTTGGATAGAATGGGAGCAGATCCATGGAGAGTTCTCAACCAGGTACACACTAACTATCCAACCTATATTATTGAGCTGCGTGTAAGTGTTGATTTTTCTTTGTGGGAGTATCTGTTGTTTTCCCGGCCATTCGCTTCTTCAAGCTGCACGTACTGGAAGACATGGGAATCAATTGGTTAATAATTTAGTTGGGGGATCTTGGGGGTGCTTTTCAAATATATTTTAGGGGCCAATATTTTGGATGCCCAAGTCCAAATTTATCACTGTGCCAATTGGTTAAAAAGTCTTTTTGATATATTAGTAGACCGATCAAAACTTGACGCAACATGTTGGCCTGTTGCGAGTACTGAATTGCTACTATAATTTTCCCATTTTTAGGCTAGGACAAAGCTCAGGCATCATAGTGCTGCGGTCCAAGTACCAATTGGCCTTGAAGAAGATTTTCAGGGTCTTGTGGATCTTGTGAAACAAAAAGCTTACTACTTCCATGGTTCAAGTGGGTATGTATCCTGTCTGTTTCATCAATGATACTAGTTAACTCTCAATATAAGGGTTCTTCGTCATCATCAAATTGTTTATTTTTCAGCGAAAACATTGTTACGGAAGAAATTCCAGCGAACATGGAAGCTTTAGTGGCAGAAAAGCGGCACGAGTTAGTAGAAACAGTCTCTGAGGTTGATGATAAATTGGCTGAGTTGTTTCTTGCAGATGAACCTATTTCGTCTTCTGATCTTGAGGCAAGTTGAAGTTATTTTTATCATTTTGATGAATATGTTGAATTGATGTTGGCTAGGCCTTGTAAATTTTTCGTCTCTTCACGTGATTTGATTAGCATGATATTTGTAGTATAAACCAGCTTCTATATATGATTTCCTATAATGCTTACGTGTGAAGATTTTATCAAATAATCACCTAGACCCTGAGCACTAGCACATATCATTTGCTATAATGATATACTTTCCTGAAACATCTCTTAATCAGTGAGGTCATGATTCTACTATGGAGGCAGATATTTTTTGAATTGAACACATCCGATTAATATTCAGCTCTTTGATATGGAAAAAGCCTCCTAGCTAGCTAAAGAGCCATTTATGGTGACAGTTGTACTCAAATTATCTCATGAGTTATTGATAATTATATTTTCTTGAGCAGGATGCTATCCGAAGAGTGACTGTATCACGAAAATTTGTTCCTGTGTTCATGGGTAGTGCATTTAAGAACAAGGTATAATGATTTTTTTTCTTTTATTGTATGTTAATCTTGTTGACTTTTTATCTATGCTCCGTCCCTTTGTTTTGTTAGCTTCATTGATTTCTTCATCAAACCTTCACTGGCTAAAAGTTGCTCTTGGTCTTTGCTTATTTTCTTAGAACTAAGGTTGGTATAGGTGTAGCCTTCAGACTTTCTCTGAATAAGCAAAACCGAAAACCAAAATTTAATGTTGCTTAAAGTAGATTCAGCCAATGGAGGCTCCGCTACCTTCCACATTGCAAGGAACATGAACCCTCGATCATTCCAAGCACCAGGCCGACAAAGTGGTTTATACCAAAACCACTTTAGTGAAAGTCTTCCTAATATTCTGTTTCTGTTTGTATGCTGAATATCAAGCAAATTCCATATTTTGTTTCCCTTTGTTTTTTTAAAGTCTGATAATTGTCCATTTTATAATTGACTCATATATTGCATATATTGAATAATAGGGGGTACAAACGCTTCTTGACGGAGTCCTTGATTACTTGCCATGCCCAACTGAAGTCAGCAATTATGCTCTTGATCAGAACAATAATGAAGAAAAGGTAAATTGTCCAGCTCATGTCAACTCTAGTCCGTTATAAGTGATTGAATTACTTTGACTCTCTTTTGCTGTTTAGGTATTGCTATCTGGGTCTCCAACTGGACCTCTTGTAGCACTGGCCTTTAAATTGGAAGAAGGAAGATTCGGACAATTAACATATTTGAGGTATTAACAAGGCAGCTTTTGTTGCAAAATCATGTTTATGGTAGTTTCTCTTCATAACGACGAAGCAGTAAGCCATGTGTGATATATCTATTACGGAGTATTTAGTTGATTAGAGTGGTTGAAATTTGTGCAGAATATATGAAGGTGTTATCAAGAAAGGTGACTTCATTCATAATATCAATACAAACAAGAAAGTTAAGGTATATCATCTTTCCTAATTTTATCATTGTGTATATATCACCCTTATATATCACCCTTGGGGAATATTAGGTGGAATGCCAAGGACTCTTGTGGCATTCAAGTTACTTGTTTTTTTGGTCCCTTGTGGATGGTATATTTATTTGGCACTTGAATGCATCTGGTCACCCTGTTGACTTGTTTAATGCTCCCTCCATCTCTATGAATCAGCTTGATTTGGCTTTTTTTAGTGAGGAGAAGAAAAGTCACATAAGGGAGTATTCATTAAAGTAGAGGTTGATTTTTTACTGTATATCACATAAGGACTCTTGTGATGTATGCTGTATATCATATTTATTTACATCGTTGTGTTAATGTGAGGTTGATTTTTTACTTTTAACCTAATGTGTTATTTCAGTGCGATCACATTATTGGCTGTGTTTATTCCTTTGTTTACTCTTTTGCTTCTTAGTTTTTTGATATTGTAAATTGGCTCACCATAATGTGTGCACTTCTTATATTGAAGTTAGTGATGGTTAATGTGACTCTTGACTCTAGATGCAATTTTATCTTAGGGAATATATTATTTTCCACACAAAAGTAAGCCTGTCCATATTCGATCTCTTCCTCCTCCACTAGCGGTTAGAGGAACTATGACACTGTAGTTGCTGTTGCTGTTAGTTTATTTCGTACTTCCTACATTTCACTGTGATTTTTTTGTTGCTTTTGCGCACAAAAGTTTAAGCAAGGGAATATGTGGTTGAGGTTGAGTGTGTTAAAAGATGGGATAATATTAGCCATGTATTTTGTGTCAAAAAGGAAAGAAAAAATTTCCAAAATGGAAAGAAGGAAGAGGATGGTAAAATGGAGGGAGTACATCTTTTGTCACTTATTTATTACTTGTCATTATAAAGAATTCGTACACGCATCGTCATTCTAGTAATTTTTTTATTATTTACTGGGTTCAAGAGAAAAGTTATTCTCATTTGGTGTTCACAAAAACTATTTATCAATCTAGGGCCTGTCTCAAATTGCATTTTAGTCCTTTATTTCACATATAGTAAATCTTTCTTTGTTTTTACACTCTTCTAAAAGGTCAAGGTGTTATGTCAGACATGGTGTTGGAGTGTCGTACGGCTATTCTGAGCAAAATTTTCAATTTTTTTGGTTCAGACCGAAGCATCGAAGTGTCGTGTCGGGGTAACATAGGTTTTTAATGTTTTGTGGGACAATACGTTAATAAAATTGATAACTAACATGTGATTAGTAAAATGAAGACTAAATAACATAAATGAAAGAACAATTAGTATTTACCCAACTATTTATAAGTCCTTTTATACAAACAAAGGAAAAAGAAAGAGTTTAGAACTATTACTAACCACCTCCTAACATCCATGTCCTCACTAATTACTGCCGCCTAACATCCACGCCACCAACAAGCTCGCTTCCAGCCCCTTTACATGAATATGCAACTGTGCGAGCAATCCCCGACCAACGTCACCTGCAGGGCCGACACGAGCATCCACACTGACCACCAGTTTGTTTACTTTTCATTTTTGAGGCTCATGATTAGTGATGTAGCTAAATGTCTGCGAAAGTCAAACTATCTAACCTACTCATCCGACAAACTGCTTGGAATCCTCTTTGCTTTGATTCTTGGTTGAAAAGAAGAACCAAATTTTACGAACTTCTAGAAAAGCTCGATATTGGAATTTGGAAATTGGTGGAGTTTAGCGAAGGATCAGCACTTCACAATGGTAGATATTTGTGACATTAGTTATGTTTTATCTTAAGCTACATACATTCTACAGTAGATTCATCACTGCCATACGCAAACTCTAATGCAATAGTCTTGTCAGGCAAAACAAGAGATCAGTCTTATCCTCAACCACGTCCGCTCCCTCTGCCAGCCTCTCGTCCCCTGCCACGACTGCCTCCTAGCCCCCTTATTCGAACCTTGCCCCCCCCCCTCCTCTCCCTCCTTCGACGACTCTTCCGCTGCCCTCGTTGCTGCTTCTGGTGCCAGCGGCCCAGCAGAAAGCTCTTCGGGTATGCTGTTTTTGGAGGAAGTTTCAGAAGAAGGAAGGCGGAATTCGTCCAAGGGAAGCCGCCCTTCGATAGAGAGGTTGTTGTAGGAGTTGACAGTGAAGGGTGGCTGTGGTGTGTGTTGGGCTGGAAGAGTGATACACAGGTGGTTTAAGCGGGTCTAATTAGTTAGGTCTTTATTAAGAAAAATGGTTGTTAATTATCATCCCTCAAAATCCAAAAAATAATCAAAAACTGTGGCTGGTGAATGAAAGGACTAAAATGCAATTTTAGAGATTTTTGGATGAGGTGGACCGAGATTGACAAATATTTTTACTACAACACCAAAATGAGAAAAAAATTTGTCTTTTGAACACTAGTTTAGGAAAATATTCAGCTCAAATAGAACAAGTATTGCCAATGTTTTTGATTTTTTTTGGTAAATTTACTGTGTTTTTGTCATATTCATTCCCATCTAGCATTGAAACAGTAGTGGGCAAGCTACCTTCCTTTTGAGTGTGGTCGCGTATTGTTGGTATTACTGTATCACGATCGTTTTATCTTTGTCGTCTTATCTTATGTTGCCGTTTTATTTTATAACTGCAGGTTCCTCGTCTTGTTCGGATGCATTCTAATGAGATGGAGGTTAGTTATTACTTCAATGAAATCTTGGCAAGTAAATCTGGTTCAATGTTTACTTGTAGAATGCTTCTTGTGGGGGCAGAGAATGTTTATCACCCATGCATCTCCCTTGCTATTTGGGCATCCAGTCTATTTTCCAAATTGTTAGAAATACTATGATAAGAGCGACTGTGCAAGGATTGCTTCACTTATCAGTTCACTTGGAAATAAAATGCTATAGGACATTCAAGAAGCACATGCTGGGCAAATTGTTGCTGTATTTGGAATTGATTGTTCCTCAGGTTTGTGTTCCTTGCCTTTCCGATCCAAGTATCATCATTATTATTACATGAGTGCCTCTAGCGTGCCTTTCAAGTGAAGCAGTGGGCAGGGTTGACTTCCACTGCCTTCCTAATTCTAAATAATATAGCTCACTTCAATTGAAATCAAGTTTTTTAAGAGCCATTTTAATTTAGGTCACTATATTCCAAAGCCAAAAGAACAAATCCTTGGCTTTTCATAAATTGACAGGAGATTCAAATTGGTTTAATTAACTCTATATTAATAGAACCTTTTTATCCATCTTAATACTCAATTTGTCGTGTGATGCTTGTGCACACTATGATGAAGGCAACTTTTAAATAAGAAAAAAAGAGAGAAATCTTCAAGTTTGGTAATTAAAACAAGCGGATATGGGAATTCCAGCTTCTCGTTTTTCTTTACTTTTCATGTCAGATACCTCACACAAATTTGCGCTTGATACCAGGAGACACTTTTACCGACGGTACAGTGAAGTACACTATGACATCCATGAATGTTCCTGAGCCTGTGATGTCTTTGGCTGTTTCACCTGTTTCTAAGGACTCTGGAGGGCAAGTGAGTATCGAGTCATTTTATATTCTGGGCTCAGTTGTCAGTACTCTGATTTCTATTCTTGCTGAAGTATCTGCTTTTGACAGTTTTCAAAAGCTCTCAATCGTTTCCAGAGGGAGGATCCAACCTTCCGTGTCGGATTAGATCCAGAGAGCGGGCAGACTATTATTTCTGGGATGGGAGAGTTGCATTTAGCCATTTATGTTGAGCGCATCAAAAGAGAGTATAAGGTTCTAATTAATAATTATTTTGCCACTTCTAATAAATTATTTGTTTGATCAGTCTATGCAGAAATGTACCTACAAATGTTACATATCAGATATATCATCTTTCTTTTGCTGTAGGTCGATGCCCAAACAGGAAAGCCCCGTGTTAATTTCAGAGAAGCTATTACTCAACGCGTTGAATTTGATTATCTGCATAAGAAGCAAAGTGGGGGTCAGGGGCAGTATGGAAGAGTGTGCGGGTAAAGAAGCTGTTACTCTGTCGTTTTTATATATGCACTATATGAAATTTTGACTACAATGCCAACTAAGTTACTGGACTAGGAGACAGAATGCACACACACACACACTGCATGTTTATGAGAATAAAAAACTGGCGGTGAGCCCTTGTTTTCTGAAGTAATTAACGGTGGTGGAGTCAGAGAAAGCAAGTAAATTTCATATTTTAACTTACCCTGGGATCAACACTAACAAACTTTGGCTTCTCTGTGATTTCCTTGTAAGTTGAATGTTGAATAACAAATCGCACAGTATTTCAGCCTTACTGCCTATTAAGGGCTAGTACTATGAGGACCTATAAGTAAAGACAAAAGTGTGCAAATGGGTGTAATAAGATTCTGGCCGCTCATGCGTGCTGATGCTGGCCATTCTGAGCTTTTCTTGGCTGCAATCATTTCGTCATCGCTAGTAGCCTTTTTGTGCGCGAGACATACTATCAAATGGGAGACAATGTGTGTGAGGAGTCTGAGGACAGCCATAAATGGGAAAGTTCGTTTCCTTTCCGAGGGATGGGAGGGTAAAGGGGGATGTTGTTAGCTGATAGGAATGAAGGAAAAGAAGCCGAAATTACCTTGATACCAAATTATGCGTATCAATTGGTTAGAAGTCCCTCAAACATTCATATACATGTATATTTGTATCAGTTTATACGGTATATATTTAGGGACAGAAACCGCGTGCTTATGTGGGCCATCGTCATATCAATGTAAGTTAACTTATTAAAAAACTATCTCAAGAGCTATGACTACCAAAGCTCCAATAGGTTCCAGATACACTTAACTTTTCTGTCTGTTAAGGAGTGGGTTTTTAAGCTATTGTTAGCTATCATAAAATTTCTGTCTTTGTCAGAAGTTTGTCGACTAACCATTGTTTAGTTGTCTTCTAGCTAATTTGGCAGATTTATTTCTCATTAAGCGGCTTTTGTGGCAGATTCATTGAACCACTTCCTCTTGGATCGGCAATTAAGTTTGAATTTGAGAATAACATAATAGGACAAGCTATCCCATCAAATTTCATACCAGCAATTGAGAAAGGGTTCAAAGAAGCAGCAAATTCGTGAGTATCAGTATTTTATTCTGTCTTCTTAAATCTAAATTCCGAAGAAGAGTTTCTGTTTTCGAGGTCATTGTTGGCTTTCCTGTTTCTATGCTATGATTCTTCTGGCGGTGGGTTCTGTTTTCTGAATAGTATTGTTTTAAGTGATATTCTGATGAGTGTGAATTTGAACTCGATGTAGGGGTTCACTTATTGGTCATCCAGTGGAGTACATTCGTGTTTGCTTAACTGATGGCGCAGCTCATGCTGTAGACTCCAGTGAGCTTGCATTCAAACTGGCATCTATATATGCATTTAGACAGGTCCGACCAATGCCTATATGCTTTTAATTTTGTCTTGTGTCTCATTATTTCGTCTTCCTGAATTAACCTAGTTTTGGCGACCAAGACACTTGAAGGAGAAGGACTAAGTGGGCGTTTGGTTAGAATAAGGGAAAGGGAATAAGGAAGGGAAACGAGGCTTAAGAAATGGGATTAGCTTTCTTTTCCTTATCCTTCTTTGTTTGGTTTATTGTAGGTAAGGAAATGAAAAATATTAAAACCCACATTCTATCAACCACCCAACCACCACCTCCACCCCTACTACCGGGGCTCTTGCAACTAATGATCGGCAACCCCTTAGATGATGCCCAACTTCGCCGGTGACGCATGTGACTTGCACCCAGTCGAAATCTACCACAACCAATCACTTAACACCACTGAAAACCCCTCCCCCACCCCGATAAACACCAGACCACCGGATGGTCAACTCCCGGGGGGGGGGGGGGGGGGGGGGGGGGGGGGATCAATTGGAAGGACTCACAAAGTGAATGCGAGGATTTCATTCCCTTTCCTTAAGACCCCCAACCAAATGCCCCCAAGTATAAATGGATTTTGATTATTATGTGAAGGATGTTTATTTTTTCAAGTAATTTACTCTTTTTTCCTGTCTTTTTTTACTCTACTTACAGTGCTATACAAAAGCAAAGCCTGTGGTATTAGAACCAATAATGTTGGTGGATGTGAAAGCACCGATGGAGTTTCAGGGTTCTGTCACTGGTGACATTAACAAGTGAGTTTTTCTGTGTTCAACCTCCAAGTAATGCTTCAATGCAAGATTATTATGTAACCGTCTCTTCTGAAGATTCAATTTGTCAGTTACTTTTAAGTGTTAGAAATATTATTGTGATGCTATAATGTACTACCTCCGTCCCACTAAGATTGTCACGTTTCATTAAAATACTCCTCACATATAATAGGGAAATGGGACAATCTTTTAGGGACGGAGGGAGTATGATTCAACCATGTTATTGGAGGATTCAATTTGACGTTCATAACTGGTTATTACATTTATAAAGTGGTTGTAATACTCGTGTGTTTTTTTCCACAAAACTAATCTGTTCATGTATTAATATGTTTTCCCTCCTTTTGGTACTAAGGCTCTGATGTTGTTGCTGTTATTAATAAGTTTTCCCCATGTAAAAAGCTGTGTTTTAAGCCACATGCCCACATTAATGTTTGAAAAACCAAGCTTTATGGTTTTCACTTTTCACAAATGTCTTATATCATGACTACTTCTGAAAGTGTGAAAGTTTTGTAGTACGTGGGTTTGTCAAAATCTCCGTAGCCTAATATATTGTTTTGCTTGGTATATAGGAGAAAAGGTTTGATCATTAACAATGACCAGGAGGGTGATGATACTATAATAACTGCGCATGTAAGCAACTCTTCCACTTTTTTGCTCGATTTATTGCACATTGTTTTCTAATGTAATTATGGTGAAAAATTAAAACTCTTAACTGTTGAGCTGTTACAGTGCTATAATCTGGGGCTGGTTGATATCTTGAACACATAACATTATAGTGTTATTTTTCTGCAGCCTGACCCACCAATAAGGAAATAAGTTCCGTAGTTGAAAATGCGTTCCTTAGTTGTTAAGTGCATGGGACAAATTGTTTTAAGCTTTTTCCCCATTTGACAGGTTCCTCTTAACAAGATGTTTGGATATTCCACAGACCTACGGTCGATGACACAGGCGAGTATTTTCAATCCAGGGATACATCTCTCTATTTTCAACGCTTCAGTCGGTGGATGCGATCTGATTGTTTTATATTATTTCAGGGAAAAGGTGAATTCACAATGGAATACAAGGAACATTCTTCTGTTCCCCAAGATGTGCAAATTCAATTGATGAACGAGTACAAGGTCGCCAGGGGAATTGTCGAATGAGCAACACTGTAACGCCTTCAACAATCACTTTAAATCAGTTTAGGTATCAATTTTGATAAGTAGGATCATATTTATGTTATTCTAAATAATTTAACATCTTTCCCTATATCTGAAACCACACTTCACATACCTGCCTGTCTACATGCATGATTAGTTTGGCTTTCCTCAACAGCTCCTTAAATCGGCGTTGCATGCCAGAAGGAGAACTCTGACTCTTGTAATATGTACACAATCTCCTGGGAGTGTTTTGAATCTTAATTGTGAAAGCTCATATTTGTAGCTATGTTTTTTTTGTAAGGGTTACCTCATGTACATATTGTATTCTTCTCATTTTGTTTATTGTTGTTAGAGGTGGCAATCGGACCGACTCACAAACTATTGCCCCATGGAGGGGGAGTAGTTGACATACATTCACCTCTCCGTCGCATCATTCATAACGGGGATAATACTTCTTGTGTCGTCCGATAGTTTATATTTGCATTTAGCTTTATGATTTTCGCAAGCACAATGTGTAAATGAGTAAGTCCAATTTCAATTTTGATGTGACAGATCAAGTGGAGTATATTACTCCTACCATCAGTCACATTCAGCTGTTTACATTTTATTTTAGTCAAAGATAAACAAATGATGGAAAACAAAGACAAGACAAAGCTAGTATGGATGAACCCAAAAGCTGATCGTAGTGCACAAATTGTGTTTTTTTTTTCCTTTTAACAAAGCAAGCCGCTGACTAGCAAGTAGTAGTAAGTTGTGCCTATAAATGAAACATCGTTCCCATCAATGCGATGCATCCATGTCCTCCAATGCTTGAAAATGGTACTCCGAGCATCGTATGGGACATTAATGGCAGTGTTTGATAAAGGCTCGCAAAGGTAGCCGGTACACAAAAGTCCGTACTCCAAATTCTTAACACTAGCTAGATCCCTCTGCAACAAACGGCATATTATAGGCCAAAGCGGGACAAGATATTTTCTCGTAGTGTGAAACAATCCCCGATGATGCTCATCAGCTCATGGCTCTTCCGAATCTCCCGTCTACAAGAGGGAAAGAAAGTGGAATTTTTTTTTGTTCAGGATGATAAAATTGAGATCTGAAGATGAATGGATGGAAATAAAAGGAAGGTGTTAGTTAGGCTTTACTTACCACCATCTCATGATCTCCCATAACCTCATCTAGTACCTCCTGCAATGGTTTGTTGGAGTTGTTCGGAAGGTGCGCAGCGAATACAGCTTCCTCTAGATCTGATAGGAACATCATAATACAGTGCAAACTTGTGTCAAGAATCACAATGACCGACTACTGCTTTGCTTTGCTGCACTTGCCACTGTGCTACTTCACCGACATGCATACTGAAGTTCTAATTTTGTTTTGCCTTACCTGTTTCTTCAAAGCCGTCAATGAACATCATCATCTCTTCTCCAGTTAGCCCAGAGAGAAAGCATAATCGAGGCATTGATTCCGCAATCTGCACAACAAAATCATACTTGTGAGGTTGCTTGGTGCTACTGCTAATAGCTCGACCAGGACTTTGATATTAAGATGAGTATTGTGTAAAAGTTCATACTTTTTTATCAGTCAAATGATTAACTTCGAGATTGGTTGGTAATTCAAAATCCGTCTCTGTGTGCTACTAAGACACAAGTAAGACTGCAAACATCCGACTTTCTACCTTGTTTCTGATGCTGTATTTTTTTTTTTTGCCAGCTTCTGAATGCTGTATTACTATATGACAAGAAAGTGTAATTAAGGAATAAGTTTACTGTCTAACCTTCAACTTATCCAAGCTCTCTTGCTTGCTGTTCAATGCATCCGATAGGGGACGTGTGATCATGTCTTCTGTGCAGTATATAACCTGTTTCAATGACGAGACACATATATTTTCTTTGGAGTAAAAATAAACAAAGATTACTCTTATCACTTGATACAAAAAGAGTTGAATTATTTTTCCCACAAATGACAGCAAATAAAAAAGGTTTGTTCATTTCTGAGACACAAAACAGAAGGGCTGAAGGGTACAGACGACAGATGCTTGAAGCCTCGAACCATACCTGTAAGAATTCCCCCTCCAACTCCTTGAGGAATTGCTTTATCTACAGAAAGCAGAATCATCTTGTTCTTAGAATCATGAAACACGAGTATCATTAAAAATGCTTCTAAATGGTGATTAACAGGCCTTTCTTTATGTGTGTTCATGAAAAGCCATTCTCTAGACCTTTACCGAAGTTCAATGCTTCTATTAGTACATCACAGTTGCGGTTAGGTTCTATACTAAGGATTAGACAATCGGACCATGAGATAAATGAGTAATCCCATGAAAAGGAATATCATAGGAAATGTGGAATAACTGTGAGTATATATATGAACAAGTAATTAAACTCAAAGGAAATGTGTACATGTAGCTGCAAATCAGAAACTGTGCTCCTCCTAAAAGGTCAATTAGGGCTATTCCAACTCTTCAATTAGGGCTACAAATGTGTACATGTAGCCAAATCTTATCGTAAGACTGTCGTTCATGAGACTGGCTTTGGTGTAGACAGTGTAGAGGTTATTGAGGAAAAGAAATACAAATGTAAAGCTGGTGCTACATGCACAATTTTGACTGTCAAATTAGTGAAGGTGATTGATTACCTTATCTGCCTCTTCCACTCCGAATCCTAGAAGCAATATGGCCTGTCAAAGCATGATACATATTTGTCATGTCTAATTCTAATAGAAGACATCCACTACAACATGTCAACAACTCCGACACCATTATCCATGTGCTGTTCCTGCTCATGACGACAAATTTGTCTAAATTTGATGAGCCAAGTATAAGAAGCTCGCATCGGACTGTTATGTTCTAAGAGTCATTTCTGGTATTACATTCTAAATTACAGCAAATTCCATTCCAAAAACCTTTTAATCGTAAGATGCTGCTTTAGATAGACCAATTTGAGGAATGACAGTCACCTAATAATATTCACAAATTCTCTAAGAGGTGCATCTCTGTGAAAAGGATAGACGAGACAAAAACAGAAAGAATGCACAGGGATCTCAATTAGTCTTATTGTGTATCCAAGTTGGGTAGTCAGTAGTGTTATTTGAGCGTTTTAATCCTAAATTAGATAGATAGATATATGTGTCCTAAGAGAGACCAACTGCCTAACAATTTTAGAATCATCACACATTCACACCTCTTTCATCTGCAGGTAGTAGCTATAGGTATGTAGTAGTAAAATGAGAGTCACTCACCGGAGGCCCGTAACCAGGATCATCATCATTTATGGGGACAAACTTTGATTCTTCGTCGACATCACTAGGAGTAGGCAGTCCTGCATGTTTGATGCAGCAGCAGCAGGCATTCACATTTCACATTTCACATTTCACACCTTCAATTTCCACTACTACTACTATTACTACTACAACAACAACTAACATTCTTTATTTCTTCAACCATACAGTATACTCAACATTCTTATAGTATATATGATGTCTACATACTTGAATTTCTTCAAAGTTTATACTTGTAGTATTATTGTGGCAGTTTTCTACACTTGGACTTTAAACCATACTCACTGTACTTGCTTTTTTTATATAGCAAACCATGCTGGAATTTGTTGAAACCAAGATGGAGAAGCATATTGAATGATAAATGCTATTGTAAAAGAGGATAGATAGATAGATAGACAGAGATACCTTGAGGAGAAGAAGAAACTCTGAGTTTATGGGTGAGTTTGGTGAAGGCAGAGGAGGAGGAGGAGGAGGACAAGGTTGAAGGAGTAGAAGTAGGAGGAGGAAAGAGTGATGAGAATTTGGGAGGGTGAAGTAGAAATGGAGGAGTTATTTGATTTATGCAAACTCTTCCTCCATTAATACTGGCACTACTATGTGTGGCCATGCCTCCTCTTACTACTTTCTACTTGCTACTGCCCTCTATCTCCTCCCTACTAGTACTTCCTATTTCATCCTAAAATAGATAGATTGTAAATGTCATTAATTGCAGTGTATCTCCAAGGATGAGTTGAAATTATGGATAGGGACTATCTATAATATTACGGTATCAAATAATATGAAAGAAATCAAAGATAATTCACTCGTAAGAGGGAAACTTAATCTTAAATTGATGGGTGGGTCTCTTTTGTGGTTGATATATTTGTGTTAAAGTTATAACGACTCAAGTATCATTGAAAAGACAAAAGTAGATTGGTTTGGTGATAAACAAAACATTTGCCTCATTTACGCTCCTATGTAATGTAAGTGGCCACGTGGTATGGTACTCGATCCGTTATAAGTCAATCCAAGATATGTCCAAGTCCAATTTCTGTTTGCTTAAGAAGAGTCATGAAGGCGATTATGATACTGATGAGATACGAATCCATACCATGAGTACCATACTCCATTTCATAACCTTATCAATACACCTGATAAAACTTACCCAACAAGGTGTCCGAACTGATGATCCTAAGTCTGATCGTAACTTGAATTGATTTGATCCAACCCCAACAACCCACGTGTTTCAGATATTAAATGCTAAATATTCTTAAAAAAATTGAAAATAACGAACAAAAAAATGATGGAATCCAACGCGATTCAAAAATGATAAACAACCCGTTTACCAAATCTACTTACGAAAGTACAGAGTAAAGTATTTGACACGTGGATGACTTGAGGTCAAGTCCAAGTTAAACGAGAATTAGTGAATAGATGACGTGGCTTGAAGTGATTGGAAACGAGCACGACTGTTGACGTGGTAATAATCACACTACCATTTAACAACCTTTCCCCCTTCCTCACACCACCCTCCCAATCTCCGACAACAAAATCCCCAACTCCTCCGCCACGCCAACCACCACAATGCGGCGGCTACACCACCTCACGCCCATCCTTCTCCTCCTCCTCCTCCCCCTCCACACCCTCGCCAAGCGCCCTTACGTCCTCGTCCTCACCCAAGACGACCTCCGCGACTCCTCCTCCTCCTCCGCCGCCGTCGAATCGACCACCTCCGATTCCGACTCCTCCGAGTGGGACGATTTCGCCGACCCGGACTCGTCCTCCTCCGCCGACCTCGACCCTGGCTCCTGGCGCCCTATCCTCGAACCCCAATCCGAACCCGCACCCGAACTCTCACCGAACCGGGAGCTGTACTACTCCGGCCTCTCCAAGCTTGTCGACGCGTCGTCCTCCGGCGACGTCGTTCTGATGGAGGAGGCGTCGCAAGAGATCGAGGCGGCCGCGAAATCGGGCGACGCGCATGCGCGATCGGTGTTAGGGTTTATGTATCAGATGGGGATCGGAAGGGAGAGGGATCAGGCGAAGGCGTTTTTGTATCATCATTTCGCTGCTGAAGCTGGCAATTTGCATTCTAAGATGGCCGTTGCTCATACTTATGCAAGACAACATGTACGTCGTTACCTAATTTCTATACTTTTTGTCAGTTTTGGTTTAATTTGATATTCTGATGATCCAATTGGTATGATGAACGTATGTTTGGCTTAGGTAATATGAATGTAGTTTTTGTATCGTCATTTCGCTACAGATGCTGCCAATTTGCAGATGATTGATCATATTTAGGCAGTGGAAATAGCATTAGCCTTTATGTAATTTGAGTTTGTTGAGACAATCGGTTTTAGGAAGCGAAATGGAGTGATTTAATGTGGTAATGCATTAAAATGGCAGTAATTTGTGGGATAAACTTCTTTGATGTAAGTGGTTTGTTTGATTTGAGTTAGTGGATCATGTTGAGGTGATTTAGCTTGGTGTTGTTGAGAACTTAAGATGATTGGTTTTAGGAAGCGAAATGGACCATATTCGTGGTAATTCAATCGGTTTGGAATTTTATAGGATAGAGGCGGTTGATGTTAGCGCTTTGTTTACTTTGAGTATGTTGTAAATTTAGGTAATTAAGCTCGGTGTTAAGATGAGCGGTCTTAGGAAATGATTGGACTTTGTTTCAATTAACTTGGAATGTTGTGGAATAAACATACTTGATGTAAGCTGTTTGTTTGGTTTGAGTTCACGTTGGTTAAGTTGAGATTATTTAGTTTGGTTTTAAGAGGATTGATTTTAGGAAACAAAATGGAGTTTTGTGTGGTGCTACTGCAAATTTGCAATCAAATTGGAAATCTTGTTGGATAAACATGCTATATGTTAGTTTAATTTGAGTATGTTTGGTAAGGTATGTGTGCTTGATGAGGGATAAACAATAGGTTAAAAAAATTCAACACTTTAGGAAGCAAATTTAGTCGATATGACGTTTTAGGGATGTTGAATTGGTAGAATGAAGTTACTAGATGTATTGCGAATTTCATATTCTTTGTTTGATTGCACTTCGTAAAATCAATGTAGCTTTTGTTATAAGTGGATACTGGCTAGTAAATGGACATGTTTAGATTAACAATGTGCTTTGTAGTTTCTGTTACTTGCGATAAAAGAATCGTTTCGTTGCAAGGAGATGTGCATTTGATGTTAACAGTAATATGGGTGAAGGTAGGGAATTTATTTTGTAGTTTGTTATAATATATTGAACGTGGTGCAGATGCATGAAAAAGCAGCGAAACTATATTGTGAATTAGCAGAAGTTGCAGTGAAAAACTTCTTGATTTCGAAAGATTCACCTGTGATGGAGCCGGTGAGGATCCATGTTGGTACAGAGGAAAATAAGGATGCTTTAAGGAAGTCGCGAGGGGAGGACGATGAGGATTTTCAAATACTGGAGTACCAAGCACAAAAGGGCAATGCTGGGGCTATGTATAAAATGGGTTTATTTTATTATTTTGGCCTTAGAGGGTTGCGCCGTGATCCTGCCAAAGCTTTATCTTGGTTTTTGAAAGCTGTTGAAAAAGGAGAACCAAGGTCAATGGAGTACCTTGGTGAGATCTATGTTAGGGGAGTTGGGGTTGAACGGAATTACACCAAAGCTTTGGAATGGCTTACTCTTGCTGCCAAACAGCAACTTCACTCTGCTTATAATGGCATTGGATATTTGTATGTCAAAGGCTACGGAATAGAGAAAAGGAACTACACCAAGGTAAGAGAAAGTAATGGTTTGCTGCCAAGTTGTTTGATTGTTAGAGTAGTTGTATTTTTTGGTTTCAAATTAATCTCCTTTATTCATCGCTGCAATTTCCATTTATACTATTCTTGTAGCAAATGACACTTCTTATAGGTTAAAGCTATTCACATTGATATTTTACACCAGCGTGCTACTTTCTTCTACAGTTCAGGGTATTCTTGTATTTTGGCCTATGGATTAAGGTCATGCTCTGAATTGACAATTTGTTAGACAAGAGGTTATAAATAGTAGTGGTAATGGTTTCCACTAGAATAAAGTGTAATTAGTTACCACAATATCAGAATCCCCCTATGAGGATAAAAGTTCACAACTCTCCTTGTTCACACCCCAATCCTCCGATTGCCTCCTCAATTTTTGATTACAGCCTGTGTATCCCTTTGTTATAACGTCTAACATTACTACTCTTGTCGCAGATGTTCTAAGGTTGCAATTTTGGAAGCAGTCTGAAATGTTTGAACATTTGTTTTCTTGTATTGTCATTTTTTAATACATAGGGTGATGTTGCGAAATCAGTCATCCTGAGTTCATTGAAACTTAAATTGTGGGGATTGTATTATTGGATATCAGCTGGCCTTGTAAGTATCCACTGGTCAGTATATTATAAATATCGCGATCGACGCAAGGATATATATGAATCTTATCTGTCACCATGGTCATCATGAGAGTGTTTGACAGGTTATGTATCTTCTAGTACAAGTTGTTGCTCATAATTCCATTTCCTTGGTAATTAATTAGAAGGAACTATCTGAGTTAGTTAGCATTGTAGTTTATTTACTGATTACGTATGAATGGCTGAGCTACTTGTTCTACCTCCATTACTAAGTAGGCTTTGTGGAATCTCCCTGGCACCTAAATGGTTTTTCTAAATGTCCTGGTTTTGACAAAGCTGCGCGTAGCTGCTGTATTCCAAAATTTTGATCTTGTTCTTAACATATGTTCGTATTCAATGTTTTAATCTCATTCACTTTATTTGTTGTCTAATGTTAATTAGGCAAGAGAGTTTTTTGAGAAGGCTGCTCAATATGAGGACTCTGGTGGCTTCTATAATCTTGGGGTGTTGTACCTCAAAGGGATTGGAATGAAAAAGGATGTGATGCTGGCTCGCAAGTATTTCTTGTTGGCTGCAAATGCTGGTCAACCAAAGGCTTTCTACCAGTTGGCAAAGATGTTTCACACTGGTGTGGGTTTGAATAAGAATCTTGAGACGGTATGTTGATTTTGTTCTCCTCTATGTTGGATTTCCTTGATATTCCAGATCAACTTTTCTGCCTTCCTTTTGTTGGCTTGTCTATGCAGTATACTTCTCTGGACTGTTTGTTTTGAAGTTAAAAGGGCTGGAATTAATTTTATCAAACTTAAGGATATGAACCGGTGCAATGTCACACCTTCTATGTGACATTTTAATCCGTAATTCCGTATATATTACTATTGATATTGATATTAATATTAGACATACAGAGGCCAGAATGCCATTACTGCTCTTCTCTCTACATGGGAAATGAAAAGTAAACAGTAGCATGTTATAAGGTCAACCTAACAACTATGCAATAGTGTGTACTTCTCATACTACTCACATCAGTATGCCACTAGGGTCCCACCTTATCAGATTTAAAATGTTGTGAAATGCAGTGAAGCTTGAGGTATATATTGTGGTTTAGTCTTGTAGACTGGTACAAGTACTGTATTTTTTAAGGGTGCAAAGATAATGTAGAAGATGGTAATTGAGTATGCTTTATAGGAATTCACATTCTTTTATATCCAATATTATGCGTATCACTACCTCTGTTTCGTGCATATTGTTTGTTGCTCGATATTTGGTCATTTTTGAGTATTTTCAAATAATCTGAACTTAATTCCCGTTTAATGGTCCATAGGCTACTGCATTGTACAAGTTAGTTGCAGAGCGGGGACCATGGAATTCCTTATCTAGATGGGCTTTAGAGGCTTACTTGAAGGGCGATGTTGGCAAAGCGGTACTACTATACTCAAGAATGGCAGAAATGGGTTATGAAGTAGCACAAAGTAATGCTGCGTGGATTCTTGACAAATTTGGTGAACAAAGTCTGTGTCTGGGTTCTTCTGGATTATGCACCGATACTGAGCGACATCAACGAGCACATTCTTTATGGTGGCAGGCTTCTGAGCAGGGTAATGAACATGCTGCCTTGCTGATAGGAGATGCATATTACTATGGCAGGGTACGTATCTTTCAGTGTACTTGTCTGTTGATATGCTTATCAATTACGATACCTATTTACGTTGTTATCACACGAATTTGGTGGTTATACAATCTCAACCCTAACAACTGCTTTCTCAAAATGTACAACAAGAGTCATCCAAGTGGTAAGAACGCTCGTACTCCATCCATGAGGCTGGGGGTTCGATTCTTATCTGCGACATAGCGCACTCTTTTAAACCAAAAAACAATGTAGTACAATAGTTATGACTTTTGGTTGAATGATAAAGTGAAGTTTTTTGTATAAAACTATAAACTAAGCATGGAAAATTTTACGCTATATCCTCAACATATATGTAAACAAAAATGGTCAAAATTAACATATGTTAATCACTAAAGTCAAATGGAGAAAATAAATTTGTAATGGTGGCGATATAATTTTTGAGAGTTCTCTTGCTATTTAGAGCGTCACTTATCTTGAGTAATATCCATCTTCAGGGAACGGATAAAGACTATGAACGGGCTGCTGAGGCATATAAGCATGCAAAATCGCAGTCTAATGCACAAGCTCTATTTAATCTCGGTTACATGCATGAGCATGGCCAAGGACTTCCCTACGATCTTCATCTTGCTAAGCGCTACTATGATGAAGCTTTGGAAACTGATCCTTCGGCAAAATTGCCTGTCACACTTGCACTTACAAGCCTATGGATTAGAACGAATTATGCCGACAGTTTTCTGGTGAGTTTCTAAATCAAGCTTTGCTTAAATTAATCATAAACGTCTGATTATCAGTCTTAAACTCTTAATAGTCCAGTGATGACGCTATTTGCACAATTTATGCGGTTATGTGAAGAAAAATGAAGAGGTGAACACCATATTTTCAGACAATCAAAATGTTTTGGTCACATTCACTCGTCCTGAAAAACTACTGTGAGTAGGTCATGATATAAACAAATGGATCCATTTCTAACATAGGAATCATTTCGTCATGTTGTGAACACATTTATATCTCGGACAGGAATCACAGTTGATTTTGATGTTTATAGTACTGATTATAATGTTGGTGTTGTTTATACTTAATGATAGCTAAGATAAAGAGAGGGAGGGTTTCTTTGTGTGAGCTTGAGTGGAAGGCTGATGAATTTTAATTACCCTGGTGAATTTTAATTACTCTGGCTCATAGTAGGAATTTTCCAACTTAGGTATATTAACTAGATTGAAGTATGGATGAGTTTAGTAGGAATTCCCATATGAGATGACCTCACTACAACATTATCATTATCAGGAGACTTATGCATTTGAATTAGTGAGTAAATGGGAATATGAAATTGTACTGAAGTGTGGATGTGGTGAACTTGTGTCGTTGCAGCTACACACAATTGATAGTTTGCCAGAATTGTATCCGAAAATAGAAGCATGGGTGGAAGACACATTGATGGAAGAAGGGAATGCTACAATTCTGACGCTGTTTGCATGTCTGTTGGCCGTTCTTTACCTTCGCGAGTGGCAACATCGTCGTGCTCCTGCTCCAGCGCCAGCTCCAGCTCCGGAAGCCCCTCCAGTTCAACATCTCAATGAGCAACTCATCCAACCACCTCTCTTGTGATTTGTGAATCACCCTCACGGTCACGGCCCCTTTTTACAAAATCTTATTTTTTGTATAGGTTTTTATACTATCCGTTGCCATTCGAAACCCACTCCCCCTAGAATGTATGTATGTATTGTAGATTAACGGTACTCGGTAACCTGTTGAGGTTGAATTAATGTCAGCATTTCCCTTTAGTTTTTTTAATCCATTGTTTTAGCTTTCATAATACAGGTAGTTTGTTTTTCTGTATAAGTTGAGTTTGAATAAAGGTTATAACTTGGCTTGTCAGATCCTGAGCTAAATGTAATTGTTACTCCTGGCGAAAAAACCATACTAGTTGAGGGTTGCGCTACGTGTGCATACTTGTCTAAAATGGTTGTTTATAGGTTATTGATACATATTTAGTTGATTTTGGAATATATCGTTAACTTTTTCAATAATTTTTCGTGCTTATAGAGTACAATTGTATGTAAAATAAGACGGGAAAAAAACAGATCACCTGTTCTTGTCGATAATGCAATTCAATACTCTGTATCAGTATAGCAAAATAAGACGGAAGTGTAAATGTTGTCAATAATGCAATTCAATATCAATATAGCAAAATAAGACAGAAGTTTAAATCTTGTCGATAATGCAATCCAAAATCAGTAACGTAATGACATTTCACTATTTCAGGCCTAAACTTCTGTACTTGAATGAAATAGTCAAAGCGTCGAAGTGAAACCATATACAATGAGGAGCAGGTATCCCTCATGTCTTAGATAATCTGAATTCCGATTCTAGCAAACCAAGGCAACCCAGTCACCACCCTAAACATCGTTGCATCAACATAAATTTTTCAACAATCTGGTGGCAGCATACCATAAATTTAAACCAATAAACTATCAGGATAAGTCTTTCGCAAATAACTCAACATTTTTAAAGTTAGACAATAATACTAGTAATAATAATTCATTGTTTGCGTTTGTCATAGAAAATTATGCACAGCAGATGTACAAAGATTGCAAGCATTCTTATTTTTCTTGGACCAACTTGAACCGCCTTAGCCGCGAAGAGATGCGCGTGGTACGGTAGGCAAACCCAATTCATCCTCAGACTGTCAAATACAAGTATACAAAACGTCAAAACACGATATTATTAGACAAAGCACTTCAAAAATTACAAAGCAATATTAAAACAAATTTTACAGCTGAAAAAAATACTAGTACAATCTTGTACTCAGTTCAAGTTGTTATTAAGAATAAAAAGTGATGTGACAACGCATACACATTTCTTATTTATGCTACAAAGTACTCTCCCTCCATTGTCCCCTTTTGACCTTAATAATCAAACAGTGTCAACATTGACGATCAATTTTCACAGTACACAACCATTTAAAATGATACGAGTACTAATATAAAGACCATTTGTGTAGGTAAATCAATCTTGACTACCTTGCATCTCTATTCGCAGGATTGTATGGTTGATCACAGAATTTCAGTTCCATAGGAAAATTGAATTCATAAGATTAATGTTTCTGAACGGTATGAATTTAAAGAAACAACATAGTTGGATAGTAGGACATTTCTAGGAGTTAAATCACAAGAAAGTGCCAATTACCTAGGGGGTTAAGGAAACCAATTCCTTCATTATTATCAAATTGAAAATCGAGAAAAAATTATACCCCTACATCCTACCAAAATAGTGAAAATCGTGAAACTAAGGGTCAGCATTTACATTGGTTGACCGCCAAAGTTAAATAAGGACAAACAATTTTAGGATGGAAGTAGTAGACTACGATGAAAGTTATACACCAATCCAGTCTTAGAAGATAGTCATACCAATAGCACATGCATCTTTTCCATTCAAAGACTCAAATTTTCATACATTTCAGCGAGCAAAAAGAATTGACAAGCAGTAACAATTCATTTGTAAACAATAGACAAACCGCGAGGCCCAAGTGGGAGGAGGAAAGAAAGCAAGAAGCAAGAAAGATTACCTGCACACTGGCTCTTCCAGCCGGCACTGCTGTGTTCCCAGTAGGTGCTGATGGCAAATTGAGATCTTCCAGTGTATCGGGTTCAGACTGAAGATAAGAAGGAACTCCTTGACTCTCTGATTCCATTTCAAATTCTAGAGCGTCAAGCTCTGTGTAAAACAGAAAATTCAGAAAAAGATGATTAGATTAGCAATATAATGTCCTTTTGATAACATAAGTAGATGAATATCAATGCAATACATTGGAGCTTACCACCCATAAGATCGTCTTCGTCAATGTCATCTGGTACATTGTAGCTTCTTCCAAGAGTCTCTTGAATCTCATTACTCATATCCATCAAGTCCATCATGTCATCTTGCAGGTTCTACAGGTGAGAAAATACACGCACATATAAATAATCACATCAGTGGAATCAAAGATCTGTAAAAGTACACAATGAAAATTAAAAGGGATAGAAATCAACTAACATCGATCTCTTGAAGTTTCACTGTCTTCATCATTCCTTTCAAATCCTTGTTTGCAGCTTTCATCGCCGTCATCTGGGAAAACAAAAAAAGGACATCACAATTCAAAGAAACAATTCTCAGCAAGATCAAACAAATGTAAGAGCAGTCAAAGGATTTACAGCACAATCGTCACAGGTCACCCACATACAAACAACATAAACATACAAAAAAAAAAACAATTCTTGTTTTATTAGTATAACGACCTCCTACCTCTTACGGGGTAGGCAGAGCTTTCCAATTAAAGTATACAAAAAGCTGTCCCCTTTCGACTGACTTGAACCACGATCCATGTGACGCTACCAAGACAGATAAAAGATTTCGTAATAGATAGGGCCACGAGTTTATTAACCTAAAATATAAACACCCTTGACGAGAACGAGATGCATTCTTAAATTACCTATTGAATAAATATTTTATACATCCACCCAAAAGAAACTTAAATTATCAAGAAAGACAAACCATAGCGCTATAAGCCTCGAAGATTATTCATAACAAGCAAGCTCCATGCCCAATGGAGACACACAAAATAATGATTAGACCACAGGAATAAGACTAAGACGACAACGCATGTAGAGGCAGCCTGCCGTATCACAACCTTTATACACACTTCTATAAATGCAATCATATCAGCAAACAAACATAAATCCAACAACCATTGAAAAATTAACATTGATGAGTTAGGTTGACTCACAGTTTGTTGAGCATCCTTGATGCCCTCGGCAGCAAATGCAACTTGATCAAGATTGAAGGTTTGGTTGTAGAGCATATCACGTTGCCCCTCATACCTGCACAAAATAAAGTACAGCAATCAAACAGCTGATATAACAAAAGACAGTAAATAAAGACATAAAATGTCAAGCTAGTTACATTCAGACCATGGTACTGAAATTTGGTTGTTACACACGCATTGACTATACATAAATGGGATACATACAAGATCATCAAACACAGCTGATATGTGGATGAATAAGACCGATACATCTAAATTTCACCGAACAAGGACTGATAAAATGACCCTAATAAAACCACAATAAGGAGCACACCCCAATGTCATAATGTATGTAATCGAAATTCGAGGCTGTTACAGTGAATAAAACCGCGATTTATAACATAATTCACATAACCAAATAACTAACTAAAAAGTCCCCAACTTAAAACTCAGAAGCAAGTGTACTCCGAGTAGTATTTTCTAAGATTCAGCTTAGGAATGACAAAACATAGGAATAAGAATAAACCGCCAAACATGGTATACAGAGCAGAAAAAATATATTTCATAGACTAAACATGTTTCAGTACTAGAATCAAACGACAACACTTTCCAAGAAGATTCTTCAAAGGTCCTGAATGAAGAAAAGATCAGCAGCAAAAACAACACTCACCTCCAGCCATACCACTTAAAACAAAGAAACCAAATTGTGCTCATACTTGCTAGCAACTAGTACATGTACTTACCTAGCCAGCATGTAGCAACTGATTGCTAACCTACACATTATGGCACCTCACATAAGTTGTGTTCAACTACGAATTTGGCTGAGGTGAGCTTTGCCTAAACGAAGAAATTCTTAAAAAGAATACTCCGTATTTGATTTCAAATTATATACTCGAATTTTTTTACTGTACGCATCTCTAGTCCAAGATCAGATATCCTAAATGGGGTAGTTGTTCACTCCACATAGAAGAAACTCTTAAAAAGAATTAGAATGCCCAGATTGTATGTTTTCATATATCCCCAACCGAAAATCACTCTGATGTTTGAAGAGATGGAAGATTGCAAACAGCAAGTCATTCAGATTATACATTGTGAAGCACCAAACAGACATGTTGATATGCCATCAAAAATGATATGGGTGTATCAACCATAAAAGTTTCGAATGCAAATGTAGCCAAACTGGAAGAAGCTTTTCTGAATAGCTAGTGAAACAAAAAGGAAATGGCGTCGAATACATAGTATTAACCAAAAGAAGAGAAACATACATTCTCTTTTGTTTAAGAACCCTCATTGCTCGAGCCTTTACAGCTTCCTGAGCTGGACCAGGCCGTGTCTTTTTAATCTGTTCTTTGTATCTAGCTAATTCAGCATCGAGCTTTTTGACCTTGTCTTCCACACTATCTCCCCTTTTGGTGATCTGTGCACAATGCCACAAAAAAAGTTACGGCACAACAAATACATATGCAACAAGGGATTGTCATCATCCTGATACATATTCATACAGAGGGAAGTAACATCTAAATGGGCCACTTCAGCCCATGATACAAGGAGCCACAGGCCAGGCATGAAATTAAAGTTTTGGCAAAATTTGGTGTTTAGCACAACAAGGCATGGCCCATTGAGTGACCTAGTAGCACAGACTGCCATTCGGCGGCACAATAAAATAAAGCAAACATGTCGTATGTACCCATTAGCCAATCCAAGAGTAGCCCATAAACAATGGGAGAAGAGGTGAGCGTAAGAAGAATGTACAAACCCCTACATTTCATAAGGACGTACAACAATTACGTCTAAGCTTAAGGCCAACTAAGGCACTAACCAAAGCAGGTCAGAGAACTTTAGATGCACCTCGTGCAAAAGGCAAGACAAGCAATGCACACAACTTAAGAATATACAATTTTTTTTGCTTTCTAATTCTTACTATTCTCCTCTTTGATTTGTCTAGTTATCCTATCTTACATGTGAGCTCTCTTCAAAATCCAAAAAGAGCATTGTAGCACAATATTTCACAACGATCATAAATTTGTTTGCAAAACCATGCGCCTCATTGAGGCACTTGCCCCTTTGCTGCTAAAGGAGCTAGTAAATTCCACAGTTTTAGGGTTTATCAGTCGTCAGTACATATCAATCAAACATCCAGATTGACGACTGAGATAAGTTTTCACCTCAAAAATCAGTCTTTATTTAACACGAGGCCTTCCCCATTCTGGTACTACTTAGCCCACGCACGCTTGACTGCGGAGTTCTAATGGGATTCGACACAGACAGTTTTCCATGTCTCGCCACAAAAGAAAAATACAGTAATAATATTGAAGATTACCGCATCGCTGATCAAGCATCAGTTAATTGCGCATCATTATCCTAAAATTCGTCATCGCGCATTGCATCAACGAGTAAATCTTGATTGAAAATCAATCAATCAATAAATCAATAGAAGAAGATATGAAAAAGAGAGAAATACCCGTTCAGCGGCATCTTGTACAGAAGGAGGGGGATCTGTTTGCTTCTTAGCACCGAAAATTCTATGCATTTTTGGACGCAAACAAAAAACAATAACCCAGAAGAAAATGGTAGTACTAAAAATAAAGTGAGAATAATGTTTTGATATAGTGATTGATGAAACCCTAATTGAGAATTGATAAGGGATGAAGCGCAAGAAATAGTTGAGTAATTGGAGTAGGAATTGCAATTAGAGTAGATTTGCAGAAAGAGAAAAGGAAAAAGGAGATAGGTTAGTAGGAAAGGGAAGATGAAAAGGAAGAGGAAGAGGAAGAGGAAGAGGATATTCAACGAAATTTGGATTTCATCATCTCCTATCTCCCAATTACACGAAATTTCTGACTCCTTTCCTTCAAATTTGGATCCCGCTTTCTGGACCGGTCAAATGCGCAACTGGGTTCGGTTTAGGTTACGTCATTTTCGGGTCTGTAACAATGGATCGGAAGTCATTGCATAACCCATGATTCATTTAGTATGCACCAATAAAAATTAGTAAATCATATCCTCTTTTACTGCTTCATATCCAAATTTTTATTATTTTTTCATTCGGTGCCCTTTTCACTTAGAAAATTCTCTCTTTTTCAATTTCCCTTAACCCTAACAAATTACTCAATACTAGTATACAACCCGTGATAAATCACGGGGTTGTTCCAAGAGCCGTGTAATTTTAGCTACTTCAAATATGAATTACACAGTATAAAACCCATGATAAAATCACGGGGTTGACTAATAATACTTTGAAAAAAATCGGCATATCTTTTAGATTAAGTAAGTTTATTAGTTCGAAAATGATGTATAAATTCAACGTATTATACGTTAGAAATTTCTTAAGTCGAATAGTACATTCAAAATCAACTCTATGCATGTAAAACTAAGATGTGTTCGAGCGTTAAAATCGAAAATTTAAGATTACAGCGAATCCTTTAAATTTAAAACAATTGAATAAAGGTTATAAATGTCTTATTTTTGTAATGATGAATCTTTCTAGATTTGCAGAAGTAAATTCACCACCACCATCAAAAAATCGAAGTTACTCTTTTTACCATATGCATTTTACTCGACGCAGTACTTTTTACACATATTTCCATTACATATCCTTTTCAGAAAACAAACCTAATTTCATTTCTCTTCCACCCTTTCTACATACCCTCGCCCTAAAAACCATCTTTTTTTCAATTATCATTGATTACCTCCAAATATTATTATACATTCATTCAATTTATCAAATTTAATAGATTATGGATATGATTTTGATTGAAGAATAGGTATTAACCATTAATTTGTGATTATTGAAATTAGTGTTTTTTTTTTGTTTCTAAGTTCAAAATATATATTGTTATTTTAGGGTTTGATACTTCCTTTTTTGTCTTCTCCCTTTTTTACGTGTTGCATCAAAGTTGAAAAAAAAAATGTGTCGCATCAGAATTGAAAAAGAAAAATATGTGTATTTCGTGATAAAAGAAATGTAATTGTGTTAATAAAGTTTAAAAAGTACTTTATGCGTTGAGTAAAGTAGATACGGAGAAGAGAAAAAGAAAAGAGAAGAAAAATAAAAGGATGAATTTGATAGAGGAGGAAATGAGAGGACAAAATCGAAAAAACGGTACTGCGTTGAGTAAAATGCGTACTGCGAAGAGCACCACCTAAAAAATAATCAATAACAATTAAGTCAATATATTACGGCTAGTGTGATGCGTATTAATACTGTACAGTTTTGAAATTATCCATTCAAAAATATTTACCATAAATATTTCTATACCAATTCAATAAAAATTGTACTCTCCACAACGATCTTCCCACTTCATAATGACACATGGATTAAGAAATGAGTAATAAAAGCTGGTAAATTGTTGGGTGAGGTTCAAGATGTCAAATCACAAAAAGTAACCAATAGAAAGAGAATATAATGGATGAATAATGAAAAAAAATTAGTGGGATTTCCTCTTAAAGAAAGTGGTTAGTGGAGGGAAGGGAGTATATCAATTCAAAAAAAACTATCTTAAAATAATTGATGACTAAAAAATGAGCGACCGTAAATAAGTGTAGATCTTAATAAATACTCTGTATATTGTTTAATTTATAAAAATATGATACAGACCAAAATATTATGAAGGGTAGTCTCGTAATTATCTTTTATATCTAGCTTATTCCCCAAGACATTTAGCATATATATAAGAGGCTTAGGTAAGTTATTAGGGATCTATCAAGAAATTTATGAATGAACTTGTGACATTTGTGTCATTTGTGTGTAATAGAATCTAGGTGATTATTCACCACAATTCTGTTAATTGGGTAGCCTATCAATCATTTTGATTGAACAGCTGCATTTTCTATCTATCTCATTTCATTTTATTTTCGATCGTATCAATTGGTATCAGAGCAATCGTTCCTTTCGACCTGTGATAATCAAAATCCAAAAAAATAAAAAAAAGATACATCCCTTTCTTAAACCCTCGTCTAATTACTATCCCTTCCCAAATTTCCTCTTGATTTGTTTGGCTGTGTCCAGACTCTAGATACAATATTCATATCCAAAAAAAAAAAAAAAAAAAAAGCGTTCAGCAGCTATGTCACTTTTCGACGATATCGCATCTCTCAAACTGGGTATTCATAAATTGGCGGTAACTATTGAAGAACTTGCTCTAAACAGATGTGCACAAGGGAAAATCAATGTCAGTAAGTTACCATGGTTCACTCCTCATTACACTCCTGGTGACTCGATTAAATTTCGTGGGAACCCCATCTCTACTGCTATGCCTCTAGTCGGTAACAAGGAGGTGACGGAGTCACAAACCGATATTTTTCGTCTGGAGGCCGATACTACACTTGGTGCACACCAGGTGTTCGATAAAAATCCTGACCTAATTTCATGCTCAAATCAACTCAAGGGGATTGTAACAGATTTTACTGATGTCCAACGGTATGATAATGGTAGTGTGAAAGCTGACTCCCAATATTTGCTACAAAATTCTGGAGTGGTTAATAAGTTACATGATGTCGTTGAACCCATATCTGAGTGCAACTTAATACCAAAAGCTCAATTACAACCTGCATACAAGGTGTTCGATGAATTGCCAATTCCAATTTTTATGATAGAAATGGCTCAAGCTGCCAAAGAAGTTAATGTTAACTCCATTGGAAGTGATTATGAGCTTGGGTTTGATGATGAAACTCATGATCCGTCTTTAGAGAACAAGCATAAGATATTCTCTAAATCGGGGGAACTAGAAGGCCCAAATTTCCGGGACTTGGTCTTCACAAGTGCTATCCAAGAGTGCAAGTCTACACTTCAACTTGTAGTCGCTCATGGTTTTTCGTCTTTAGACCAAACACATAACGGGTATGGTGAATTCTGTGATAAAAATTCTTACCCAGACTATCATTACTATCAGGTGAGAAATCCTCCTTTTAGTTTTTGCAACAAATTACAACCATTGCACTTTACGAAAATATATTTGTGGCCCTTGGTGGTGTATGATACTGGTTGGTTTTTGGGTTCAAACTATAGACATAATGTTCATCAAGTTGCTTCAAACAGATTAAGACAAGACCTTCGAGCGACTAGTGCTATTGACTATGATAGGATGGAGAAAACCTTGTTGCTTCATAAATTGTTTCCCTTACATTATAAGTATTTTGTAAGACTCGTGAGTGCTGAATTGTGTTGTGGGTTATTATCAGTAACAATGAGATTTTTTTGGCAATCACTTATAACTTATAAGGAGCTACACAGTTGGGGCATATTAGACATGGGATTGTCCGTTCTTAATGGAATAGTTGTCGCATTTGAGCTCCCTTCATTCCAATACGATCTTACTCTTTCTTGTTTCGATGGTATAATCACATATGGTATGCTGATAAGTCATCACCTTGGTTTCATTGATTCTTTGCTTAAGTTCGAACTCCACTATAGCATCTTCATTTGCAGGTTGATGAACATTGGTGCTTGTTGTGTCATGAGCACAGTAAGGTCAAATCCTGTTTCTAGTCTCACCCTCGAGGACAAGGGTGATTTTAGGGGTGAGGAAGAAAGGGTAGGATCGATATATACATGGGAATTACTTCATTTTGTAGTCCCATGGTATAATGTGTCTTTCGGTACTAATTCTGAGAAGGTTGATTTTAGGGAAGATGAAGGGAAAGGTCAAACGACAAGTACGTGGGTATGTCAAGAAATGGAGATGGAATTCTTTTATCTTAGGCTAGTTAGTGAAAAATGGACCTTATTTTGTTTCAATGGGGATAATGGAGTGAAAATTGATTGGAAGCACAAGTATCAAAGGTTGAAAATACGTTGGTTGGAGGATACTTATTTACCAATTGCTCTTGCTCCTATGTGCCATGTTTTTGGTATAATATTTTTCAATAACACCACTATTGATATCTTAGTTTTTGAGCATCAGATTGCATTGGTTTGGAGTGGGCGTGTTACATTCTATGGAAGAACTATATTGTTGGAGCGGGTTGTGTTTGATCCCGGTGGAGATTGGCATAGTTTACTGATCTTGACAGTCACAGCATCTTGTGCCTTTCTACTAACTCACATACTTTGTCTCACCCTTGAGGACAAGGATTATTTTGAGGAGGTTGGAAATGGTTATGTGCATCGGGTACACTACGAGAGTGTCACAATCTTGATTTTTGACCCGTATGGTTTTAAAAGTTGGCCGAAGATGATGAACGGACATAAACCATATCTGTCCAGCTGCAATTATGAAGACTGTCAGAGTTATGTGTTTGATCCAGGAGGAGTATGAATAAGACTCGTAATGAATGCTACCGTGACAAACCCAAAGCGTGCAGTCTGCTGTGCTATTTCTTGGTTCGATTTACTCGTTCTAGATCCTTGAGGACAAGGATTGTTTCGAGAGGCCGGTATTGATACAGACCAAAATATTATGAAGGGTAGTCTCGTAATTATCTTTTATATCTAGCTTATTCCCCAAGACATTTAGCATATATATAAGAGGCTTAGGTAAGTTATTAGGGATCTATCAAGAAATTTATGAATGAACTTGTGACATTTGTGTCATTTGTGTGTAATAGAATCTAGGTGATTATTCACCACAATTCTGTTAATTGGGTAGCCTATCAATCATTTTGATTGAACAGCTGCATTTTCTATCTATCTCATTTCATTTTATTTTCGATCGTATCAAAATATTCGTTATATTGTTTTAAAAAATTGTATCAATTAAAAAACCTACCTTAAATACTTGTACACAAAAAATAAATCAACGAAAAATAATGTTAAAATACTCCGTGAGTTAATTATATTTCGTGAGTTAAACAAATCTTTATATCGTGAGAGAAGAAATTGTGGGAGAAGGAGAGATGTATTGGAAACAGAAATGTGTTGGGAAGAGAAATTTGGAAGAAATAAAAAATTGTGGGGAAGTTGGAAATTTAATTCGATTAGAAATTAAGTCAGAATTTTTTTGGAAAGAGAGAATATCATTTTCTCAAGAAATACCACTAATTTACCACCTCCAATTACTCATTTTATTGTCACAGTGTTGTCCCTCTTTTTTTTTTATATAGCTGATTATTATTATAGAATTTAAATACTCCTAAGTTCGTGTGTCTCCAATTAAAAGTTTTTTTTAAAATAAATAAATTACATTAGTTATTTTCGTCATATAAGAATGGTCTAACACAATGTCCTCCAACCATTTGTATAACTTTCATCGGTATGTGTAACGTCTCAAATCATATTATATTGCTCAATGCATTTAAAATTGATATTGTATTAAACTGTACGATATTTCAATTTTATAAAGAGCAAGATCTATAAACCACTGTGATATATCACATGAGTTATTGTGTTACACTTGTTTATAATGTATGATGAATATCTATAGATAAGATATTAATCATTTATACCGGCAAAAACTTGTAACTTAATCTGTCCAAAACAATTGTGTTAGAGGGTATG
Source organism: Agrostemma githago (assembly GCA_958450325.1). Taxonomy (NCBI): domain Eukaryota; kingdom Viridiplantae; phylum Streptophyta; class Magnoliopsida; order Caryophyllales; family Caryophyllaceae; genus Agrostemma; species Agrostemma githago. Next base: position 77,197,219 of record OY288240.1, on the reverse strand, counting down.
TGCACAATATAGCAGAATATTCCGTACCGTGTTTATCCAACTTGATAATTTTATACCCACCTAAATGAATATTTAACGGAAAGATGTTAGAAAGTTAGAAGAAATACTAAAAATTAACATATGTGATAGAGGAATATAAGTAGAGCAATACACTAATTAAGGGAAGGAATACACTAATTTAAGAGATGTATAAATAACATTCCAGCAAGATCAAACAACCCTAGACTTGCTACAATTTTGAGAAATCAAAGAGTTGACATTGATAGAAAAAAATTGAAACCTTATAAGGATAAAAAAAGCATACAGAATACAAATGTGACCGTCATTATTTCAATGTATAATACGTACAAAACATACAAATGTTAATCCTTATTACAAATTTGTTCATACATAACTTTGATGAAAAACTTATACGAAGTACAACAATAATTCTAGACTTGGGCCATAAACCAAACTCAATGACCCTTATATCGGTTCGTAACGTCTTAAAACCTAAGAAAGAATAAAAAAGAGTTAGATAATTAAATTTTTAATCAAATTAAAATTCAAAGAATTCCAATAATTATAGATATTTGAAGTGAATCGGAAGCATTTGGACCCAACCAAAACAATGACTCAACCTGGCCTTATCAATGCAACCTCCTGTAGCCATGCACCACAAAAGAGTAAACGAAATTTGGTTATCGTCTTTGAACATTAAATCTCGCTTCATGGTTATTAGGCTTGCCGTCAAAATATGGATGCTTTTTTTTGTTTTTTTCGGATTGCCAAAAAGAATAGAATGAGAGGAAGAGGAATGATTTGAAAGTTTGGAAAGAGGAATGAGCTGCAAGTTTGGTTGATGTTTCACATAAAGATACATGACTAAGAAGGATTGACTCATAAAAAATGCATTGACCGAGGTGAAGGAATCAAGTGGAATGTAGAGACGATAACAAACTATCAATCCCTTCTTCTTTTGCCTCCTTATCTTCACACCGTCTTCTTACACCTCTTCCTCCGACTGTTATGTATCATCAAAACCACACTTCATTAGATCACGGTTTTAGGCATCGCAAGTAAATGAGATGCATTTACATAAAGTAAAATGGTGCTTGCTTGCCGAGCTCAATTACATAAAGTAACAACTCAATTACATAGTATAATCAAACCCATTAATTTAAAATACAATTAAAGTGAAAACCAACAAAATTAAACTGAAAAAAAAACAGCTAAAATAGTTAAAATTATTACCTCTGCAGTAAGAAACTCCAAACAATGACAAAATCAGAAGCGTAATTAACCATCTACTACTTCCCTCCATGATCTGCTCTTAGCATCAACTACCAAACTATCAAATCAAACAAAAAAAAAACAATCCGATGAAAAATTGAAAGAATTGTGATCAGCGATTGAAAATTTAATTGAATAGGAGAGTTGAATTAATTGAGGGGTTTGAGGTTTGTGGGGTGTATGTGAGTTTATAAAAGATGATGAGGGGAAATTATGAGTAGGTGATGAGGATTTACGATCTTAATGCTGATTTGAGGGGGATCGAAGAGTCCTTCAACCATTTTCAAGGATTGTCGAGATGTGGGTTGGGAGGAGTAAATAAGGGTTTTGGGAATTGGGGAGTAATTAAATAATTAACCCCTTCCTGGAAATTGGGTATTGTTGGTGGGGATGAGAAGGATTAATACTCATGGGAATTGGGAAAGTAATTACTCTTGCTGGGATTTGGGATTTGATGCAACCTGAACAAGTGAAGGATAATTTTAATGAAAGCAATAAAGTAAAAATATGACAGGATGACGGAACAAAGACTGTATGAATGATAAAAGGCTGTTCAATTGTGTATTGATAGGCCTGCAACACTTACAGAAATGCAGCAGCTGAGTTAAAGAAAGCTACCTGATTTCTATAATGGAAATAGCAATGGATAAATCAGAGATAAGCAGAGATTTGATTAATTCATTCGTAATTTGTAGAGTACATAAGATTAGCTATTTATAGCAATGTTTACTTGGGGATCAAGGTCATAAAATAGCTGTTACATTGATATTATCTCTAAGGTAATTGCATTAGGGTCACTATAGTTTGCTGGCATCTTGTACTGGCAACGGTTTGATTCTCTGCCTCTTGTCTCTTGTGACGCTCCTTCCTCAGGTCCACCTTGCTGACTCACTACTCCCATGTGCACTTCAATTCCCATCTCTTCTTTTGTTTTAGCACACAGCCTTCCCTCCAATTTATCAATTTCTGGAGTGATCATAGAGAGGATTGCATCATTACCCACCCCTTCTAAGGATCCTTGACCCCAAGGATCAAATCCCGGATAGGCTTGTTGTATATCGAGCAAGAACTCCCACGTAGCGTCTTCCAATTCAGAATCAGACCACTTAACAAGGACTTTTGTAGCAGATATTCTCCCTCGCTTAACAGTCTTCCTAGCTAGCACCAATTCAGGTTTTTTGGGGTTGTCCTGCTCCTCAGGGATTGAACTGACAATGGGTGGAACCTCATAGCATTTTTTTAGTAAGGACACATGGAAGGTATGGTGGATTTTAGCAGTAGGGGGAAGCTCCAATTTATAGGCAACAGGACCTATTTTGCTTAGGATTTTGTAGGGGCCATAATATTTCTTAGCCAATTTTTGGTTGCCTCTATGAGCCATGGAAGTCTGCCTATATGGCTGGAGTTTGAGGAACACAAATTCTCCTGGTTCAAATACTCTCTCGCTCCTTTTCTTATCGGCTTGTTGTCTCATTCGATTCTTAGCTCTAGCAAGGTTGAGTTTTATGGCTTGCAAAGCTTCTTCTCTATCAATTAAGCACCTGTCCACTGCGTCTACCTTGCTCTCGCCAGTCAAATATGGAATGTGTATGGGAGGAGGCCGTCCATACAGTACTTCATAAGGGGAAACCTTCAAGGCAGTATGGTATGATGTATTGTACCAATATTCAGCCGCCGGAAGCCATTTGCACCATTCACTTGGAGATTCGTGACAGAAGCACCTGAGATACGTTTCTAAACACCTGTTAAGAACTTCGGTCTGTCCATCTGATTGAGAATGGTACGCTGTAGACAAATTGAGGTCCACGCCTTGTACAGAAAACAATTCCTGCCAAAAATTGCTCAAGAAGATGGCATCTCGGTCGGATACAATGCTCTTTGGCATGCCATGTAGCTTATAAATATGGTCGAAATATGCTTGAGCCACTTCTGCCGCAGAATAAGGGTGCTTTAGGGGAATAAAATGCCCTGATTTAGACAACCTATCCACTACTACCATGATTGAGTCGTTTCCCATGGACTTAGGTAGCCTGTCTATAAAGTCCATGCTGATTTCTGTCCAAATAGAATCAGGCGTGGGTAAGGGTTGTATTTTTCCGGGGTAGGCTGCAACATCGTATTTGCATTGTTGACAGGTAACACATTTGTGGATGTAATCCTGCACATCCTTCTTCATTCCCTTCCAGTAGAACCTTTGCCTAATTCTTTGAGTTGTGGCCTCAATTCCAGAATGACCGCCTTGCAGATTATCGTGCATAAGGGAGATGATTAAGGCCTGTATCCCTTCATAATCACCAACCACTAACTTCCCCTTTCTCTTTAAATGCCCTTCCTTCCACATAAATGATTTGTGAGATTTTGGGTCCTCTTTTAGCTCTTTAATGATGGTAACTAGAGCCTGATCTTCCTCCCACGATTTCTGTATCAAGGAGTACAGATTAGTGCTGATGGTACTGACATACAGTTCACATAATTCCGAGCTTTTTACCCTGGATAAGGCATCTGCCACGATGTTTTCCTTCCCCTTTTTGTACATAATTTCGTAGTCATAGCCCAATAACTTTGCGAGCCATTTCTGTTGTAGTGGATTAGATATCCTCTGATCAAGAAGGTATTTGAGACTTTGGTGGTCTGTTTTTATGATAAACCTTTTCTCCATCAGGTATTGACTCCATTTGGTAACCGCGTGAATTATAGCCAACAATTCTTTTTCATAGGTTGACATAGCTTGATGTTTAGGAGTCAAAGCCTTACTTATGAACGCTATTGGGTGGTTCTCTTGCATTAAGACCGCCCCGATGCCTTCCCCTGAAGCATCCGTCTCAATTGTAAAGGGTTTTGAGAAGTCCGGCATGGCCAGTACAGGTGCTGAAGTCATAGCTTTTTTAAGCTTCTCAAAGGCTTCTTGGGTTGCTTCATTCCAGTAGAACCCATGTTTCCTTAACAAGCAGGTTAATAGTTTACTTATGAGGCCATATCCTTTAATAAATCTTCTGTAGTAACCTGTTAGTCCTAGGAAACCTCTTAGTTGTTTTACAGTCTTTGGAGTCGGCCACTCTACTACAGCTGCGATTTTTGCAGGATCTGTTAATACTCCTTCCCTAGATATTATATGCCCCAAGTATTCCAGTTGTGTGGCTCCAAAACAACATTTGCTGGACTTGGCATATAGGATATTCTCTTTCATAAGTTGCAGTACTAAATCGAGGTGTTGCAGGTGTTTAGACCAATTAGGACTGTAGATTAAAATATCATCGAAAAACACCAAGACAAATTTCCTCAAATAGGGCTGAAAAACCTTGTTCATTAAGCTTTGAAAGGTTGAAGGGGCGTTGGTCAAGCCAAATGGCATGACTAGATATTCATAATGTCCATTGTGAGTTCTAAATGCGGTTTTGTGGACATCTTCGGGTGCAACCCTTATTTGATGAAACCCAGACCTCAAATCTATCTTAGTGAAATACATAGACCCATGTAGTTCATCTAAAAGCTCTTCAATCAAGGGGATGGGGAATTTATCCTTGATTGTTTGCTTGTTCAGGGCCCGGTAATCCACACACATCCTCCAGCTACCATCTTTCTTTTTCACCAAAACAACTGGAGAGGCGTAAGGACTAGTGCTCTCCTTAACTACCCCATTCTCCATTAACTCTTTAGTCAAGGATTCAATGACATCCTTTTGCACCATAGGGAACCTGTATGGCTTTATATTCACTGGTTCTGAGCCTGCCTTCAGAGTAATTATATGGTCATGTCCTTCCCTCCAAGGTGGTAAGCCTTTAGGCTCCTCAAAAACCATGGGATATTGTTGCAGCACTGCTTGAATCTCCTCCCGCCTTTCTTTATCTTTTCTGAGTTATAGGGCAAAGAATTCTTCATTGGTATCTATCAGTTGGATGATGGCCAATTGAGCCCCATTTTCAATGTCCTTTCCCATTTGCTTCTGCACTTTGAGTTTGTTTGTTTGAGCTCCCTTGAGGAGGTGATTTCTGCCCTCAAAGCAAAATTGCATAGTGAGCTGTTTGAAGTCCCAAGTAATAGGACCAAGTGTCTCTAACCATTGGATCCCTAATACCGCATCACAGCTACCCAAGGAGATTACATAAAAGTCTGCTGTAAATTCTGTATTTCTGAATTTCCATTTAAGACCATGGATGGCATGACAACACATCAACTTCCCTCCATTTGCCACTGAGATATTGAAACTCGGTATGGACTCTGTCCTCAACCCTATTCTTCTTGCTACCCCTTCATCCAGGAAATTATGAGAACTGCATGTATCAACTAAAATACTTAGTGTCTTCTTCCCAATTTGACCTGGTATCCTCATGGTTTGACATTGAGATCTTCCTGCCAGTGCCTGAATAGAGATTTGAGCGATGTGAGACACATCTTCCTCCTCTTCTTGCTCTTCCTCCTCCTCCTTCTCATCTTCCTCTACCTCATCTAAGACAAAGAGCTGTCTCTTATTTTTGCAAACATGTTGTGGGGTAAATTTTTCATCACAATAAAAACAAAGGCCTTTAGATTTCTTTTCTTCCATTTCAGCATTATATGGTCTAAATTTTGGAGGTGGTTTGGAATTTGTGGGTGGAAATTGGAAAGGCTTCTTTTGGGATGAATATGGAGTTTTTGTGGTTGTGAAATTTTTTGTGAAGGGTTTTGGAGGTGTAGGTAGTACAACAGGTTTAGAAGAATTGAAGTGAGACAAGTTATTTTTGTAGTTAGGCTTGGCTTGAAGGGAGAGGGCTGTTTCTTGCAATTTAGCTAGACCATATGCCTCCGCAATAGACTTTGGCTTCAACATCCTCACCATCACCGAGATGTTGTCATTCAGTCCAGTTAGGAAGCAGCTTAGAGCATAATCTGACTGTAGATCTAACTTGCTAATGAGTAGATCAAAAGCATCATGGTAAGCTTGCACCGAGGTTTGCTGTTTCAACACCAAGAGTTCAGACATGGGATCCTCTTGGACATCCCCAAATTTGGCTCTAATGGAGGTTGTATATTCTTCCCATCCCAAGAGTCCCTTTTTTTTCTGGTTTTTGTAAAAGCCTGATGCCATGCTAGAGCCTTAGCCTCTAGATGCATAGCGGCATAGGTAACCTTAGTGGTCTCATCTACCTCAGCCACAGAGAAGAACTGGGTACATTTAAATAGCCAGTCATCCACATCTTCCCCATTAAAAGTCAGAAATTTAATGGTTGGTGACCTCACCATTGTGTTTGTACCTCCTGCAGGTTTTCCAGAATTTAATGACAGAGTTGACAAAGTCTCTATCAATGTACCCACTTGCTCCTTGAGTGTTTTAACTTCTTCTGCTAAAGTTGGTGTTGCCATTGCTTTTCTTTTGGTTTTTTTGAATGTTTTTGTATTTTTTGTAAAAGTAAGAAAAGAAGGGTTAAATATTCTAGTAGTTTTCTTGGGATTTCTGCGTAAGTTTTCTCGAATTTTGGTTTGTATGGGGTGTGCACAGGTCAGAGAAAAGAAGGGCTCTGATACCAAATGATGCAACCTGAACAAGTGAAGGATAATTTTAATGAAAGCAATAAAGTAAAAATATGACAGGATGACGGAACAAAGACTGTATGAATGATAGAAGGCTGTTCAATTGTGTATTGATAGGCCTGCAACACTTACAGAAATGCAGCAACTGAGTTAAAGAAAGCTACCTGATTTCTATAATGGAAATAACAATGGATAAATCAGAGATAAGCAGAGATTTGATTAATTCATTCGTAATTTGTAGAGTACATAAGATTAGCTATTTATAGCAATGTTTACTTGGGGATCAAGGTCATAAAATAGCTGTTACATTGATATTATCTCTAAGGTAATTGCATTAGGGTCACTATAGTTTGCTGGCATCTTGTACTGGCAACGGTTTGATTCTCTGCCTCTTGTCTCTTGTGACGCTCCTTCCTCAGGTCCACCTTGCTGACTCACTACTCCCATGTGCACTTCAATTCTCATCTCTTCTTTTGTTTTAGCACACAGCCTTCCCTCCAATTTATCAATTTCTGGAGTGAATTAATTGAGGGGTTTGAGGTTTGTGGGGGTGTATGTGAGTTTATAAAAGATGATGAGGGGAAATTATGAGTAGGTGATGAGGATTTACGATCTTAATGCTGATTTGAGGGGGATCGAAGAGTCCTTCAACCATTTTCAAGGATTGTCGAGATGTGGGTTGGGAGGAGTAAATAAGGGTTTCGGGAATTGGGGAGTAATTAAATAATTAACCCCTTCCTGGGAATTGGGTATTGTTGGTGGGGATGAGGAGGATTAATACTCATGAGAATTGGGAAAGTAATTACTCTTGCTGGGATTTGGGATTGTTGGTGAAGATTGGGGGTCCATTGGAAATAATAAGATTTGTTAGGGACTATAATGCAATATTGAGGCAACTTTTGCTGGATTGATGAGAGGACACAGTTGGTAGTGATGGAGAGCCAAGAGCTGTGCCACGTAGGACTGCTTGGTTTCTTCTTTTATAATATAAAGATTCTTTCTTAATCGCTCATAATCATACCAAATTCTTTGATAATTACTCCCTCCGTCCCACTAAGATTGGGACGGAGGTAGTATATCATTATGGATCATAATTCGTACATGAACAAGTAATTTTGTGGTCTTTATAATTATACTTTTACTTTTTAATATGATTCTTGAAAATTATCGTAATCGATTACTTTTTTATTTAACTTCTAATTAAACCCTAATTAGATTATTTTAACTTTAATTTCACTTTTCACTTTTTAATATACTTATGAAATGTTATCATATTGATTAATTTTTTTTGTTTAATTTCTAATTAAACCCTAATTGCATTTGAGATAACCGGGTTCGTTGTTTTTATTAATAATTTTTATTTTTAATATAATCATTTATTGATTTTTTCTATCTAATTAGACACTAAGGTGGTTGTCGGAGGAAAGATGGCGGATAATAGGTGGTGCACATGATGGTTAGGGTTACAGAGAATACGATAAAGAAAGGTGAAATAGGGATGTGGAGTTGAATTGATGGAGGAAAAAAATGAGGAGGATAATTTGGGAAATGCGGGTATGAATCAGTAAAAACTTGGGTATGATTTAGCATGCCCCTAAAAATTTCAGGTTAGATAAGGTCTGAGCAATTCAAGTTACGAGTTAAGCTCGAATCTTTATTTAGGTATTGGATCGGGGTATTCATGTAGGAACGGTTTTGCTATATGTACTTTTTTTTCGCTAATCTCATAAAGGTAGACATGGAAGTGGGTTGACACGGTCAAGCACACCGTATAAGACACAAGCACAATTAGACATGAGAAAACATGACAACCCATGGGTCGTGCACTCGTGCTTGGACCAACGTTCAAGAAGGATTGTGCCTATGCCTAGCCTAACCCAAAATGCAAAAAATAACGAGATGAATTGCTTATACACGCTCAAGTACGACACGACACATCACGCTGTGGTTTTCACCGGCATGAAGTCGTGTTTGGTTTGGGTTAGACAACACTGAAAATTATGCATCTGAATTGTGGACATAAATTCCTGAAATGTGAGGAGGTTACACTACAGGTAATTAAGGCTTAAGCCCATATGTCTTCCTTGTCCTACCCACAAACAAATCCCCCGACTTGATTAAACCAGGAAGCCACCCATGCAATGTGAAACAGTTCAGCTGTGCCACCGCGTCTTTCTTCCCAAGCGAAACAAATGCAATTGGTCGTCCAGGCTTGTACATCGCCAGCTTCTTCTCGTTGCCTCCTTCCACCAGCAACGTCACGTTCTTTGCAACTATCTCCGCGTGTCTCATTGCTAAATATCCCTGTTTCAGCTCCTGGTATAAAATAAATATAGGGGAAACAAAAGCAGCATGAATGCCATATCTTTTGGAATTGTTAAGTTATGTTCGGAAAATTCAGGATTTTTTTTCCTCAGAAACACCTTGAGTTTGGATAAATTTAGAAAACACAAAAACTTCAAAACTTTGCATAAAACATGTTCAGCAAAACTAAGTTGTCAAGAATAGAGTCGTAGACTATAAGACTCTGTTTCCAACTTATTTTCAGTTCACTTAACAAGTCTCATTCACCGGTTAAGCAGACTTCCAGCCGCAAAGAAGAGGGTCTGAGCATGCTGCATAAATGAAGCTCTAGTTTCACACTTACACATCAAGCATATAGGCTGAATCATGTAACAGGCAAATAATGCAAATCACCACTAGTTATTTAGTCTGGACTATTCAAACTGAGTAAAGCAACAAAATTGTAATCAGGATGCTTACCGAAACATTAGTGATATCTCCAATGGCGAAAATGTTACTGAAATCTTTGACCCTCAAGTGCTCATCGACAGCTAGTCTCCTATGAACGTCCAAACTTCCTCTCAATATTGTGTCTGTAAGCCAAGAGGACCCTAATAGCTTCCCCGTGCAGTCAAAAAAGCAATCGGCGACAATTGTTTCACCATCTGAAGTTTGATAAACACCTTCTGTAGTTGTTAAACTGACAGACTGACCTAGAATCACTTCAACTTTCTTTGAGGCCAGCCACTCTGAAGCCTTATTAGATGCCTTGGAGCCGATAAACTCAAGCAGTCTTGGTCCGCGGTGTACTAGAGTGATTTTCTTTCCGGGAAACTGGTCGGTTATTTCAGCAGCAAGTTCCACACCAGAAGGCCCACCTCCAATTATTAAGATTGCCTTGGAAGATTTTATCATTTCAAATGCTGTCAGAGCAAAGTATATATTAGTCTAGATAAACACTGTTTTCAGCTCATTTCTTATACTGAAACTTTCATTCAATAGTGATGCACCGCAAGATATATTTTCCTTATGACTGAATGCCATTGATTACACGAGTAAGTTTGGGTCATATTCTTTCCAGCTTATTTTAAGCTCACCTCCGTCAGTTATGTTCAACCCACTAGAGTTCAATTCAGTTGAGTTCAACCCCATTAAGTTCATTTTGTCCCAGTCAATTCAACCCACTTTAAACCTACTTCATTTCAGTTCGGTTAAGCTCACTTCAGCCGCAAAGAGTGGGGCCTTAGTGTGCTAAAGCTTCATCACATTACATGAAATAAGAGTTTGCAGGAAAAGCAGACAAAAACCTAAGTGAAGTGCAGCGCAGAGACACGGCATGACACTTAAGTGAAGTGTTAGATTAACATAGGTCAAAACGTCAAAGCGAAGCATTAAAATCAAAGACATTGAAAGACGGATCCCATATGTTCAGATTACTCGACCGATGCTTTCAAAGAGAGCAATTAACTAAAAGAAAACCATATGAAGCGGAAATAGACTAACCTGTTTGATACTTGAGAAGAGACTCTTTTCGCGTAACAGGATCAACATGCACATGACCCGTGGCGATTATAAGATAATCATAAGGAACATGATCACCATCTGAAGTAACGACTTCATTCTCATTTAAACTTGTGGCCCATGAAGTAATTAGCTTTACACTTGGTAGAAATTCAGCGTAGTTAATTAATGTTCTTTCAGCCATTGATAAATCCACCATCGATCTCAGGGCAGCCCATGTGATCTCAAAGTACTCCTTTCTGTTATAAAATTAGAAGATTTGAATTTTTTGAGCACACAATTCTAAAGAGAAATATTCAAGTAGATGCATATTTCATACAAGCTACGGAAATGTAGCACTAGCACCTGCAGTCCTGCACAGCCACAAATCTTTAATTTACGGGGTCACATTTAGTTTTCCTTCATTTTCTCCTTTTACCAATCACGGTATAAATTTTCAACATCAAGTAAATTTAGCATGCTAAAATATCAACTGTCTAAGGGTTTTTTGGGTCTTAAAGTCCCATGGTATACTGCAGCTTTGTCACTGCTATCTATCTCATTTTCCATTGACCCACGTACGGCGTACGGAGTCTACGGACAACCCAAACTTGACACTTAAACAGTTATATAGCCTATGTTACTGAGACTCTTTCTATTCCCTCGTGTTCTCATGTCTGACACTCGGCATACATGGACACCACAGTTTAAGCCAAAATATGTAGTTTTTTCAAAAAAAAAAAAACAGTCGAGTCAGACTCTTGGATTCGCACCCTTGTCAGATATTTTTAAGTTATGATATATGATGAATAGACATCTCATTTCAAGCATAAAAATACACCAGGTATTAATTTCAGAAAATAATCGAATCAAGAACTATGTCGAATACGTCTAGGAGCAGTTCTAACTGAAGTCATGAGCAGAAACACTGACACACATGGCAGTCAGGTGTATGTACAAAGTCAGTTACTAATCCGATCCATTTCCCAAAAAGCAGGCATCACTAAACAAATAAACAAACAAATAACTTAACTCGAGGTTATTAACATCTAAACCCAACAAACATCTTCAAAGTTGCATTGACACAGTGGCATTCTGGAAATAATAGGATTTCGAAAACAGGGGGAAATATTAATTCGGTTTTCTAGCGTGTGCCCTCAGGTTAATTTAAAGGCAGTGAGGGCAATTCGAACACAGTTTCATCTCTCACACCTTCCAACCATCTAATTAGTTGAGACCCAACTATTATTATTATATCGAGTTTTTTTTTTTTTGGAAATTGCCAGGATTGGAGCAATACCATCATGTAATGTTACATATTGGAGCAGATGAAGCATCTCAATCCAAACCGATACTATAAAATTCATAAATTTGATTATCCTAACAGTTACTAAAAATCAGAGGTTGAATGGTAGATAGAAGGGTGAAGGGTAAAAACATACGGGTCGATAAGGGTGACATGGACATGGGCATGATCCTGAAGACGTTTAGCAGCAAGAGCACCAGAAATTCCACCGCCAACTATCACCACATCTTTCCTACCACTACTTCCTGATTCCATTTTTACATTTACGTTTCTCAAAACCCTGCAATTAAAATTAACCAACAGTATCAAACAATTGCACAATTATTTATGTATATACTATATGCAATTGTTTGGAATTTGGTTAATTTTAACTGCTACTGGAAGATTAAATAATTATGGGGTTTTGCTGCAGCATGCAGGAGGAGGAGGATTTAAATGGGGAGTAATAAAAACAGTAATCGGGTAAAAAACGAAATGGGGGCTGGGGCTGGCTGTCTTTCAGTTTTGAGCCAGGGGAAATGGGCAAGTAACCAAGAATCATGCGCCATATCTTGTCTTTTTGGTTGGGCGCTTTGCTGGATTTACAACTACTCTTCCTCCTAGTCCTCATCGGTATATGGACGATGGACTTATGGAGTCATCCTTTTGACATGGAAAATAAAATACTTCTTCACTCGGTTCAAGTCCAACCTACCCATATGATTTATGCACAAGCGTTAGCAAATGTTTGTTTATTATTAAAGGTATAAATAAGTACGGTTTATTTAACATTAAATGTACTAGTGTAAAACCTGTGCCTACTCACAATTTTTTGATTAATGTTTGTGTATACATAGAGTTTGACATGACAAATTATAATCTTTCTTTCTAATTCAACATTTTACACTTTTCTTCTATAGTATTTCCGTTAGTTAATAGTTTTCTTGTTTTGGTTAACTTTACTACTTCGTATTTAGATTTTATATTTAAGCATAAAATCAATTTTCTTCTCACTACTATTATGACGAAGAGAGTATAAAATTAGTAATATGTTCATTCATATAATAAATAGAATATAGATATATTGTTCCCGCTTTTGTTTTGTTCTTATATATTATATCTTTAAAATAATACGGAGTATTGTAGAAGAAGTATAACTGACAGATGGATCACATCGTGTCCAATTTATGACATATAAGAATATAAGTAATAAATAAATGGATATATTAGGTTTTACTCATTTTAGGTCGAATTATTTATTTATATCATATACGACGGTACTGCTCTTATCATATTTAATCATTATCGAACCTATATTTGAAAAGATTACACAAAATTTTCTAGATTTAGCTTTTAAGAGAATATTTTTCATAAATTAATTTATTTCTAAGTTTTAGTGGATTAAGATTAAATAGAGAATTTTAAAATTAGAAAATAGTTCAAGTAAATTTCGGCTTGACTCGTGAATCTGGCTCATTGATCTAAATTTTTGACCCGTGTCCATTTTGCGCAAACTCAAAATGATTCATTAATTTAGTATCAAAATTCGGGTTGACCCGTTTCGATAACGTGTCATTAAAAAATTATTAACTTTAATACTTTAAGTTACAAAAAAAATTAAAAAATAATTGTTATATCATTGGGCCCATTTTGTTTAAATAAATATTGTAACATATGATTATGAATGTATAATGTCTATCTTGTAGTAATTTATTAAATTGGGTCTTAAAAGCTGAAATAAAATTGTTTGATTAGAGATCACAATTTTCATAATTGTGAAAATCATTTAGGCGGGAAAGTTGAAAAGTCATTTTTGCCCATTAATTTTGTTTTAGTGAATAGGGGATAGGAGATAGGGGATGGTAGATAGTGGCTAAACATGTAAAGTTTAAAGTATTTTTTAATATTAAACAATGACTAAAATGGAAATGAGTAGATTGGATTTGAACGATCGAAAAAGGAATATGGGTAGGTTCGACTTGAACGAAGGGAGTATCAGTAATACATACGTTGAATCAACAATACATACGTTGATGTTGCGCAAAATGAAATTTCCAATAATTCATTTTGTCAAATACTCCGCAATACTATGTGTTCTATTCCGTAATTAATTTAAAGTAATAAGGTGAATGTTTTACCGATATGTACGAACTCATCGCCATAAATAGTAAAATGGCAGATGAATAGTAATCTGGTCAGGCACGACCTATGCCCACGGGTAGGCCCAATCAGGAGCCCATGCGTAGGCAGTGCCACGCACGGCTCAAGGATTGATTCCGGACTAGGGTCATGCCCGGCATGACAGGCTTGGTAGTCGTGCCTGGGCTGTGCTTGGTGATGAGTCGGGCACGATCGAGTCGACATGAAACACAAAACCCAACACGTCGAAATGTTTGCGCTAATATACACATCAAAATACACCACTTCCTGATCAACTTGGGACAACTGGGAAAAGACTTTGTCCCTGTTTCCAACAAAAATACATGTATACATACATCTCCTCTAACCATTTAGCTACAAAATCACCTTGATTTACCAAGATCATTACCTTAAATATTTCCTCACGACATTACCTACCTTTTAAATGCAACCCGTTTGGATTTTGTAAAATTATATTTCATTTGTTATTCCTACTATTGTTTGTAATAGTGTTGTTAATTATGAAATATACTTCATCTATTTCATTGATTTCTTTCATTTTAAAAGTGACATATATTACGGAGTATTTCTTTAGAAAAATAATAAAATATACTGTATAAAAGTATAGAGAGAGATCTACTGGAGTAACTTAAATTAGTCACCTAGGTAAAAGAGAGGCGTGTGATAAAAAATAAAATCAAAGAAATCATTGAAAAGAGAAATAAGAAAGATATCAATAAAACGGAGAAATTGTATAATCAATGCCAGAGATAGTATTACCGATGCTCGACAAAAACAGTGAGTTTGGCTAGTTATGTGACAGATTATGGTAATAAACTGCATGATATACACACCAATCCATATACGAGTAATCCATACAAGTTTTAATGGTAAGTCACATCTACATAATCATCCTTGAAAAGAATAATTTCTACACTTAGACAATAATCATCACTACCTTCTATTCATGCATTCGCCGTATCATATCATGTATGTAATCTTCATCTTCTTCACATACTCTCCGTATATATATATATATAAACGTATCTCTAGGCATGGAACAAAACCAAATCAAGTGTACAAACAACGTAGTACAATAATACAATAATAATACCATGGAAGCCTTGTTTACAATCTCAATTTTGTTAACTACTCTACTTGTTAGTAATACATTTCATGGTATTAACGTGGTCGTGGTAGCTCAAAAGCCGTGGTCGTTCGACGCTATATACCAATTTGGAGACTCGATTAATGATGCCGGAAATGACGTGAGTTTGAGTGGTCGCGTTGGTTGTGGTGGCGCTCCATACGGACAAACCTTCTTTAAACACCCTACTGGTCGATGTTCTGATGGTCGTCTTATCGTTGATTTCTTTGGTCAGTAGTCTAGTCTAGTCTATCTTTCGAAACATAATATAATAACCTAAACATGTAATGTATTGCATACCTACCTCTGTTCCATTCACTTTTATACATACGTTTATTTTTTCACATTTATGATCGGTTTTCTAACCTTGGTTATTCCCATGAAACGTACAGCTGAAGCACTTAAGCTACCTTTCCTGAGTCCATATTTGGATAAATCAGGATCATTCAAGCATGGAGCAAATTTTGCTGTATCTGGAGCAACCGCCATCACTACTTCCAAAACAGGGACATCCCTACTTAATCAACTCTCTTGGTTCAAATCCCTCCTTCCTAAAATCTGCCCTAACCAAGCAGGTACGTACATACGTCTCCGTCTCTCCCAAAAGATTATGTACTTGTTAATTAATTAATTTGATTAGAAGTATTCTCGGAACGAATTGTTTTTTTGATTTAATTGCAACCTTTAATATGTCAATGCTGATGAATATATAGAGTGTAAGCAAAAGCTGGGAAAAGCTCTATTTCTAGTGGGAGAAATCGGAGGTAACGATTATAATGGTCCAGCATTTGGAGGACACCAAAATCCCGAACAACTCAAAAGTTTAGTGCCTAGAGTTATTCAAACTATAATGGAAGCTGTCACGGTACGTACATACATAATAACCTTACTTTTAATCTACTTCGACTTGAAAGGCCGCCTATATATAATCCAATCGAGAATGACTTATATGTATATGTATACACGTGCGTGCAGCAATTGATCGATCTTGGGGCTACTCGACTTGTGGTGCCGGGGAACTTTCCGGTGGGTTGCATGACCATTTATCTAGCGGCATATAAGACTAATGATCCATCCAAGTATGACGAACTTGGTTGCCTCAAAAATTGGAACGAATTCGCAGAATATCACAATTCTGCACTTGAAGGTGCAATAAAAGCCCTCCAACAACGACATCGTAACGTTAAGATTGTCTATGGTGATTATTTCAATACATTGAAATCGGTCTTTCAAAATGCTACTGCTCTAGGTCAGTCTCGTCTCGTCTCACATATATATATATATATATATATATATATATGTTTACACGAATGGATTGTTAATTAATAATATTAAGATACTAATTAGTTGTATTTTTGGCAGGATTTGACAAAGCTAATATACACAAGGCATGTTGTGGGTCGGGTAACAATGAATATAATTTTGGTGGTCCGTATTGTGGATCTTCTGGTGCGACGGTGTGTCCCAACCCAGAGCTTCGAGTAAGTTGGGATGGCATTCATTTGACGCAGCACGCTTATCAAGTCATTGCCGGTGAACTTATAAAACAAGTTCTTCCCGCCCTTAGCTAGATAGCTAGGTGTTCGGTCCGTCGTGATAATCCACAATATAATTCCACATTCAACTCATCTTTGTTTCAATGTATACTTTAATTGACGAGTCATTTGTATTCGAATACACAATGAAATTGTATGAATACTACTCCGTGTAAGGTGCATGTAATAATATTGATTCAATAATATTCAATATCGTGGATGTCTTGGGGCAATAGCAATGGTGCATGACAAGGAGTTACTTAAAGATCGAAACTGGTTTCATGTAGGAAAAAGAAAGGACAAGAGGGGATCCCATAAAAAATAAGGAACTTTTACAATTAAGGAGAACTAAGAAATTTCATAATTAATAATTTGGGTTGATGCGTCGGTGAAAAAGTTTAGTAGTATGGAACTTTAACCATTGTTATTGCCTTAGCCTAGTGATTAAAGCGAAGGTAACCTACTGGACAATAAGTCTCAGGTTCGATCTCCTCTCCGCTATTGTAATGCGACTAAGTGCATGCGTTTCTTCGTTGAAAAAAAAATAATGATTCAATCCAACTTAAATGCTCTATTGATTCTCTAATATATACAATAACCTTCCTAGCTATATATATACCGAAAAAGATGTATGTCTTAGCGTAGACTAATCTCCTAATTTTGTTCTTAGAATTCACAACCCTAAGTACTCATCAACCATATTCAAACTCCCTTGATCGATCATCCATAACTATCCTTCAATAAAGTAGACTCATTAATCCATGAATTTCCCAATGTTTTTCCGGTGCAATTGAAACATGCATAGCTTCTCCATTATTCGATGTTCTATAAATGCCTTCAGTCGACGATGATGAGTTTGACTTAACTTTAGTTTGATTAAGAGCATTTCCAATAGAGGAAAATAGGGAAGCTACAATTATACTATGAGTATCAGAGATAAAATTTTGGATATGCTTGAAAGTAACACTTTGTTCTACAAAGCTACTATTGTGAGACCATACAATTTACAAAACCTTGTTCTTCACCATTGGAGACCGGAGAGATGTGTTTAGCTATCAAGTTTTGTAGCTCTAAAACTGTGACATAACAACTTAAGCTACATATATCGTAGGCTTGTAGCTTACTATTGTACTTGCTCTATGTAACACTTTCAACTTGACTCAAAAAAAAAGATAACACTCCAACTTTCGAGTAATAACCCGTCCAATGCCTTAAGTTTGTGAAATTGAGCTTTTTGTTTAACGTTTATCAATACAGATTAACTTTTTTTCAAGTTAATTATCAAAACTGCAAACTTTTACACGTGCTAAATTATTATGGAATAACAAAATTAGAGAACTCAATTATAATATTAGGAAAATTTGTTAAACACTTCCTTTAATAAATGATACGGAGCAAACTACTCATTTTTATTTACGGAGTATTTATTTTGTCAAACACTACCTTATGTATTGAGTTTTTTTGTTTAACTCTTACAAATAACTTTCTCAAGTAAATTACCAAAATTTGGAAGTTTTTACACGTCCTAAATTATTTTAAAAAATAAATACTCTCAAATTAGCCTACAATTTTACTCGTAACACTCTCTACCAAAGTATTAACTAATCACATTATATCGAGCTGCTCACAAACTTTTTGAGTCGAGTCATGCATTACTTAGCTTCACTCATTAAATTTTGAGTCGGAGCCCGAGCCAAACTTTGATGGAGCCAAAATCGAGTTACTCGCGAGCAGCCCCTGGACCCTAAGCACAAGGGAACAACACGGTGATAAACCCTAAACCCCAATTTTATCCATCTTGTAACAAAACCTCTGTGTTCTAAGTTAAGATTACAACTTCAATTCCATAGTAAACACTGCTACAAAGCTTACAACATCCTATTCATGGGGGCATGGAGTTGAACCCATGTGCGATTCATTAGAATGCATTCTAAGCTCGGATTCTTCTTACAATGCGGAAAATCAATCCACTCTCTTTCCAAAACTCATCGATTTTCGATTTCAAGCAATGCCCTTTTCAATTTCCTGACATCTCCTCTAGTTTATCGACCTAATTATAGTTCTAGTTTTGGAATTTTGTCGAATTGCTGTCACTTCCTTTCGCAACATCGTCATTTTTCTGGGTATGCTGTCGAGCAGTTCTCTGATGATGAATACGATTGTGATTTCGATTCCCACGCGGTAATTTTACTCAATTTGCATCGTAAATTTTTGGGGTTTGCTATTTTTTTGGCTTATGATTTTTTTTGGGTGCATTTGGATGCTTAATTTGATATTATTAATGGTAGTTTAGTGTAGTGATGAAATGCGGGCACTGAGCTAGTGATCGTCATAATCTAAGACAGTGTCTTTCGATACTAGGGATGATAGCTATAATGATTAATGTCTTAAGCTAAAGATGGTCTGAAGCAAGACCGACTCTTACAGTTGAGTGTATGATGCGACAGAGTAAAAAGTCACCAATTTACGATGAAAAGTGATAATTTTACGATAAGAAAGACCATCTTATGGTAAAAAGTGACGACTTTTTTTATATTGAAAAGTGATTACTTTTGTATAGAGAAGTAAAAACAGTCACTGCTTCCTTTGTTGCATTAACTACTAATTTGGATTTTTATGCTTCCTTATCCGTGAGTTGGATATGCATTTGGGTCTATTAACTACGATAGGCTATAGTAATGAGGCAATTGAGCGTGTTGGAGTACTCTGTCGGTGCTTTACATTCATCTTTTAGCACTAGCTGAATTACTCGGGGTGCATTATCAAAGACAAGTGCTTGAGATATACGAGGACAAGAGAATATGACTGAATTACCGTCCTGGAGGAATGTACTGCTATGCTGATATCAAATTGAAATTTTGATGGGTGCCGTGGCTGTTTATTTGTTATTACGAAGTACTCGTACAATGTAATTCTATAACTTAAGAAGGTTTGGCTGAATTACCATATATGAAAGGGGCAAGCTATTGCCACGTTCTTAATGTACTAAGTCATAGGTAGTTTATGACATGGTTATGAGGTGTAGTAAGACCTCTTTTGCTGTGGCAGCTTCTGCATGGCTCGTGGCAATAGTATTGTCCCTGCCTAGGAAAAGTCATTTCTTCAGACCTAAAATGAAATATGGAGCTCCATTGTTGATGCGTATCTTATTTCATTGGCAGGCATCATCTTCAGTTGCCAATGTTGATGAGTGGAAATGGAAACTTAGCATGCTCCAACGAAATGAACAAGAACAGGAGGTCGTGTCAAGGGATAAAAGAGATAGAAGAGATTTTGAGCAGATATCTAATCTTGCTAGAAGAATGGGGCTTTATTGGTACGCCAAAATGTTATTATCCTCACGTGTGTACACTTTTGTATGTTGTCTTTATTAATAGTCCTTTTGCTATGTTCTTCAGTGAGATATATGGGAAAGCGGTGGTTGCTAGCAAGGCCCCCCTTCCAAATTATCGACCAGATCTTGATGATAAGCGGCCTCAGAGAGAGGTGACTACCATTGATAGCTGTCATTTTTTTTCCGGTTGAAAGTATACTTCAAAATTCCTTTTCTATTTTTAATTTTCGGGGTGTAGCAAGGATTTTGGCTGACTGGCTGTTCAGGCGAATGTTTTCATTAGGCAACTCCCTCTTTCCCATTTATGTTGTCCAACTTTGACTTTAATGGTCAATCGATGTTAATGATCAGTATTAAATCACAGTAAACAATAGTTGCGCATTTTTAAAAAATGGTAATACAAAAATATTAGTTTAAAGTAGTTAAACAGCATAGTTTCCATTATATGTCTGCGTAATTTACGCAGACAGTAATGGTCAAAGTTGACCATCAAAGTTAAAGTGGGATAATAAATTTAGGATCCTCTACTATACAGGTGGCTATTCCGCTAAGTGTGCATAGGAGAGTGGACGGTTTACTTCAGGAACATCTTGATAGAATTAATCAAAGTTCTCATAGAGGAAGTGATGGTTCTCTTGAATGTAAAGCTTCTGAAGCAGATAAGAATATAAGTTTGGCAGAGAATTCAGAATCTATGCTAGATGATTCGGTCATGGAAAAGGTTCTTCAGAGAAGAAGCCTGAGATTGCGTAATATGCAGAGAACTTGGCAGGTATCGTCGACACTTTTGTAGTGCAATTATTGTGCGTAGCGTTCAGGAGGATTATTTATTGTTTTTGCATGTAAAGAATATTAGCATAATCGACCACTAATAAGTCTGTATATCACGACTCCGTCGAAACTGGGAGGATAAGTTAAATAGATAGTACTCCGTATATAAGTTGAATACTCCGTATTAGAAAAAAAACCATCGTTCTAAAAATAATACGGAGTATGTCTGACTATTTTCCACATGTAATTTGAAGTATAGAATACAGTTGAGGTCCAACATTTGTTTGTGCTTGTCTTGGATATTTATGGCTATTAGTGGTCCTCTATGCTTGGTTTGGGGTATGGGATACCATAAAGGTATCACGATTGTTTTGGCAAAGCTGTCAAGTAATTCAGTTTTTCTTGATTTTCTGACTAGTGTTCTCCCCCGTTATATTTCAACGTGTAGGAATCACCTGAAGGTAGGAAAATGCTCGAATTCAGGAAATCGCTGCCTGCATACAATGAGAAAGAGAGGCTGCTTCAAGCGATAGCAAAAAATCAGGTGCTCGCTGGAATATCATAAAATTGAAATGAAGAATTAACCAAATCCTAGAATTTTTAAAACATTTTCTTCTTCACTCTCTTCAAAACCCCTATAATTTCAGTCCTTTCTCAAGCGATAGCCTGGACAAGGGCATTTCTCTCCGGCATAGAATTTTCTAAGAATCCATATCTCATATAGTTAAGGTACGACGTTAGGTTGTTACTTATATATTTACTTTCTATGTCTAATTGTTAGGTTATTGTGATTTCTGGTGAAACTGGGTGTGGTAAAACCACTCAACTTCCTCAATATATATTAGAGTCAGAGATAGAATCTGGACGTGGAGCATTCTGTAATATAATTTGCACACAACCACGGAGAATCTCTGCCATGTCCGTTGCAGAAAGAGTGTCAGCAGAAAGAGGTGAACCTCTTGGGGAATCAGTAAGTCCTATCAACTAGCATTGTTCTTACTACGGCATGACGTTCAGCATCTTCTTACTAGCTTCCTCCATTTTACTTTCTGTATTTATAAGCACATGGTAACCAATGGTCTCCAATAAATATACATTAGGTCTTCTTTCAGAAATTCATCCAATGGTCAGTTGTCTTACATTGTACTTACTTTTTTTTTAGATTGGGTACAAAGTTCGATTAGAAGGAATGAAAGGGAAAAATACCCATCTGCTTTTTTGTACCAGTGGTATTTTGTTAAGGCGACTGCTGAGTGACCGCAACTTAAACGGGGTCACCCATGTATTTGTGGATGAAATCCATGAGCGTGGCATGAATGAAGGTGTGGAATATTTGACTTGATCAATCTTCTATATCTCAGAAGCTTGTGCTCTGTAACCTTTATCCTGATGTGAGTTGCTGCTATTGTTTCTACAGACTTTCTGTTGATTGTGTTAAAGGATCTTCTCCCACGTCGTCGAGATTTGAGATTAATTTTAATGAGTGCTACACTGAATGCTGAGTTGTTTTCCAGTTACTACGGTGGTTCTCCAATGATTCACATTCCAGTAAGTACGAAGCAATTTATTTCATTATAACCTGTCTCTGTGTAATAAATTTCAGTTTAGTAATTTTGAAAGAAGATTTTAGCAGCCCATTTTTCTTTTCTTTTTTTTTTTACTTGAACTCTTAAATAATTTTGTTTTAGTATCGATCTGCTAATGATTCCATTTTGACAGGGATTCACGCATCCTGTTAGGCCACATTTTCTGGAAGATGTACTAGAAATTACCGGGTATAAGTTGACATCATTCAACCAGATTGATGATTATGGCCAAGAAAAAGTCTGGAAGACACAGAAACAATTGGCGCCAAGGAAAAAAAAGAATCAGATTACTACACTGGTTGAGGTGTGTTATTTACCAGAACAAGTTTTATCTAGTTGTTTTTCTATTTTTCTTTATAACATGACCCACCTGTTCCATTAGATATTTAGTTGTTTCCTCCTAGCTATGGCAAATGGGCCATACAGGTTACAAATAGTTTTCGGGTCAGGTAACTTTTTTGTGCTTTATTACCGAGTCATTTCAGGCACTGGTCAGTTTTTGGGTTGGCTCATTTAGGGTATGAGTCATTTTTGGGATTGGGCCATTCATGCCATTTTTGGGGAGGCTGTATCATCCAATTGTAATTCCACAAGTAAGACTTGCAAATAATTTAGGGAGAAATGTTCTCTATAATCTGAAATTTTTGCTCTTGCATTCAGTTCCCGCTGTTTAGGTCCTGTAATAATACCTTATTACCTGTGTCTCCATCATAGAAGCATAAATGGTTCTGCTGCCAAGTTTTGGTGGAATGTTGTAGCATTCAATCTTTCTGGTGAATGTTTTAGTTCCTTACGGAGTTTATTGTTTCTCCAGGATGCGTTAAAAAACTCAACCTTTGAGAGCTATAGTCCTCGTGCTCGTGATTCTCTTTCATCTTGGTCCCCCGATTCCATTGGATTTAATCTCATCGAAGCTGTTCTATGTCACATATGTCGAAAGGAACGTGCAGGTGCTGTTCTGGTTTTCATGACTGGATGGGAGGATATAAGTTGTTTAAAGGAACAACTTAGAGCTCACCCTTTGCTAGGAGACCCTAACAGGGTTTTGGTGCTTACCTGCCATGGTTCGATGGCCACAGCTGAACAGGTAGTATATCTTAACTGGCTGTCTGCTCCTTTTCTTGCGTATCATATTTATCGTTGTTTCTTGCTTTAGTTGACTTTGAACCAAAATCCATGCACCTCTGTGGTTTAATTTCTTCTCTCTTGTTTTTTCTGAAAGAATCCCCCCTCCCTTTGAAATGAAGCCATGTCATCCATTGTTACTTTTTGCAGAGATTGATTTTTGAGAGGCCACCGCTGAATGTTCGTAAAATAGTGCTAGCTACTAACATGGCAGAAGCTAGCATTACAATAAATGATGTAGTGTTTGTTGTTGATTGTGGGAAAGCCAAAGAGACGACATATGATGCGTTGAATAACACGCCCTGTTTGCTCCCTTCCTGGATTTCTAAGGCTTCTGCTCGGCAAGTGAGTCCACATTTACTCTGTTCATGATTAGACGTCTAAATATTTGGTCATTGCCATAATATTCACCTTTGTGTCGATCTACCTTTTAATGTGCTTTACCACTACATTAGCCAGTGAGATATCAGTTTCTTTTTGTTTATTTTTCTCTGGGTGGTGCTTCATATTAGTCTAGGATAAATTAATCTCCTTTTAGCTGTTTGTTCTGAGTGGACCTTCATTCGCACATCTTTCAGTGGCTTTTGTAAGTACGCTAATGCCGGGATGAGCTAAAACTTGGCAAATGGGACATTTTTGTTTCTGACAAATTGTTTTATGCTTATAGCTATCTTGTACCGATATTATTCCGACTCGCCTACTTCATTGAAAAATTCTTTACTTTGGCTTATAATGAACTATCAAACTGTGGTGCCTGAAGTCCTGAGCATTCGACATATGACACGAATACACGATGCCAATGTGAAGTATCAAGTAACACAGCCTTTTACTAGTTGTTTAACATGTTCAATTTCAATTGAATTGCAGAGGAGGGGTCGTGCTGGCCGTGTCCAGCCAGGAGAATGCTACCATTTATACCCCAGATGTGTTTATGAAGCTTTTGCTGACTATCAACTCCCCGAGCTATTGAGAACACCATTAAACTCTCTTTGCTTACAAATAAAGAGTTTGCAAATCGGAAGTATTGCAGAATTCTTGTCGTCGGCTTTGCAGCCTCCAGAACCATTGACAGTTGAGTAAATTTAACACGTGATAGTTTCATCCTATGCTTTCTCCTAATATCGGCCCAATAGGTTTTCCAAACCACTGATATTGAAGTGGTTGTAGCCTCTTGGTTGCACGTATACTTGTCATGTTTTGTTGATTTATTACCTTCCTTTTTTGTTGTATAATTTCAACGGTACAGATTGAATCGTGCTCAGGACTACTCTGTCCATAGAAAGACGACTAATATTCATAAATTTGAAACTACTGAATTTTTTCTTTTTGAAATAGTAGCAGTGTGTGCCTGTATAATAAATCATTCTATATTTTTATATTTATTAATGTGCATATATAATTACTTACTGGAATCTTGTCCTTGATTGTAAAGGTAGATAGCAAGAATACATGGATATGGTGTCTTTTTACAAGCCCAATTATCTTTAATCACAACAATTTATTTTTCAGGTCCAAAATGCTATCGCCTTTCTGAAGATGATTGGTGCTCTCAATGAGGACGAGCATTTGACAAATCTTGGTTAGTCATAACTCTGAATTACATCCTAAGGTTTATTAGGCTGAGATGATATGCTCTTATAGTTTCTACATTGCTTCGTCAGGCAAGTATTTGGCAATGCTGCCAGTGGACCCAAAACTTGGAAAAATGCTGATTATGGGAGCGATCTTCCGCTGTTTTGATCCAGTCCTTACAATAGTCGCAGGTCTTAGTGTTAAGGATCCTTTTCTTTTGCCTCAAGATAAAAAAGATGTAAGTTCTATGGTCTGCTTTTTCATTGCCTTCTTGTTTTTGTGCTCGACGTTTATGCACTTTGAATCTTGAGTTTATAGGTAAGCAATTGGAAGTAGGACAAATGGTTACAATTAATTTGTCTACATTTTCCATTTAAGTTCATTTTTACCAGGTGGTTTAAGTATGAGTGGTAAGGACCAAACCTAATTTAGATTTTCAGGAATTTTAACTAATCATGTAACCAACATTATCACAATGCCTCAAAGGAGATTTGGGCGCAGAGACTGAAAATTTGAACTGCAAATAATTTTGTGCGCAAAGAAAACTGTGCTCAGATCAACGATAACATTTGCTGTTGGGCGGGACATTTCTATAATAACCTTATAGCTCATTTGTAACCAGAAGCCAGAACCACGAATATTACGTCAATTCTTGTCCTCCCCCTTGTATTGATTTTCCTCTTATTCAATCAAACTTTTAGTGCCGTGAACTTTTGATAATCCTACAATCTCAGTTTGACACTGTCCTTTATCTTTGATTCAGTTAGCTGGGATAGCAAAGGCCAGGTTCTCGGCTAAGGATTACAGTGACCATATGGCCCTCGTTCGTGCATATGAAGGATGGAAAGATGCTGAGCGTGAAGGATCAGCTTATGAATACTGCTGGAGAAATTTTCTTTCTTCCCAAACTCTTCAAGCTATCCATTCCATTAGGAAGCAATTTAATTTCATTTTAAAAGATGCGGGTATAATTGATGATGATGTGAGCTCAAATAATACACTTAGTCATAATCAGTCATTGGTTCGCGCAGTTATATGTTCTGGCCTGTTTCCTGGGATAGCATCTGTTGTGGTGAGTTATCTCTACTATCAGTAGCAGCTACTTTCTGTTACTACTGGAGTACTATTTAGCTAATTGACACATACCGTCTTGGATGCATGCAGCACAGGGAGACATCAATGTCATTCAAAACAAAGGATGATGGCCAAGTTATGATCTATGCGGTATGTTAGCAGAACAAACTTTTTGTTGAATTTTTTGTGCCTTTGTTTTCATTGGCATACAAGGTGTAACGTGCCTTGAATTGGAAGTATAACTGTGTAAGTGAGAATCATCACATATTTTACTTATGTTAGTGTTGGAATACGAAATGGGCCTGGCCATGCCCGAAGGGAGGAGAGAGCCCACTTCACAAGCCCAAGGAAATTCCACATTTCCTAAAATCAATTAGAAATACTCGACCACCAATTTGGGACTTCACATGTGCGTTCTATATTCCGACATAACTCTGTTTATTACTCCTCTTTCCACTGCAAATTATGATCTTTTCATGTTAATTTATAAATTAACTACGCATGTGTTTTCTTACATTTTATTCCGATGAAAAGTACTCCTGTCTGGCTTGTGAAATCGTCTGTGTACAAGTACTGTGGGCTGTGAATGAGAATTTAATGTTTTAAAAGAAGCTATAGTCTCTGTTAAATATTGCAAATATTGCAGTACTCCAAGAAATTTTGTTGTTACTACCTCAATCCCATTCATATTAACCTCATTTGGCTTAAGTGGTCAAAGAACATGATCTTTAACCATTATATTTTCCGCATATATAGGCAGTGAATGATTACTCACAATATAAAGAAATCACTTTTTTTTTTTTATCGAAATAAATACTGAAATATTTTTTTTTTTGAAAAGTTGAAACCATTGTGTACTGTAAGAAAGATTTGTCAAACTTGACATCGTTTGAACATTGGAATCAAATGGGACCAATATAAAATTGGATGGAGGGGAGGGAGTGTATTCATCTATCTACCTGATCAAAGGACTAAGATGTCAATGTTTATTTTGTTCCAGAATTCAGTGAATGCACGATACCAGACGATTCCTTATCCTTGGCTGGTTTTCGGAGAGAAGGTAAAAGTGAACACGGTTTTCATACGTGATTCTACTGGTGTATCAGATTCTACATTGATCCTCTTTGGTGGTGCGCTTAGCTGTGGGGGACAGGTAATTATCTCACCTGTGTCTCCCCCTTTACTTTTTTACTTTTTCTTTTTTTAGTGTTTCCTAAAAGTTATACTCCGTAGTAGGCAGATAGTGAATGAACTCTTTGGTTTTGTAGCCTGGTCATCTGAAGATGCTTGATGGTTATGTTGAATTTTTCATGGACCCTAATATGGCTGAGTGCTACCTCAAGCTCAAGGAGGAACTTGATAAGCTCTTACAAACAAAGGTATATATATATCTTCCTCTCTTTTTCCACGATGATCAAGTTCAAAATTTGGTAGTCTTTGACCCTCCTGAGTGTTTTCAACCTGTCGTCTGCAATCGGGATCTCTATTTGTAACTGCTTGAAAGTGTAATTACTTCATCACCCAACTCTGGTAATCTAAAATACTCTTTTTATTGCTGTTACTAGATCTTATCTATAAACTCCAACCCTTTGGTTTGGTTCTCATTCACCACTATGTTGCATCCTATTACATTGTTTTTCTCTGACTAGTTTCAGGGACGGCAGTATTGGTGTTGGGCCGTTGGCCATTGCTTTGACATTTAATTATAATAAATACTCGTATCTATTTTCACTATTTAACTGATATACGATAATGATCTCATAATGCAGCTTGAAGATCCAACCATAGACATCCTCAAGCAAGGTAAGTTCCTCATGTTTGCAGTCCAGGAGCTAATATCGGGAGATCAATGTGAAGGAAGATTCGTTTTTGGCCGGGAAAGCAGGAAACCTAAGGATCTTTCAGACAACAACAATAAATTCTCTCGAGACGGAACAAACCCAAAAAGCTTATTGCAGACACTATTGATGAGGGCGGGCCATTCTCCTCCGAAATACAAGCTAAAACACCTTAAAACCAATGAGTTTAGGGCATTAGTGGAATTCAAGGGGATGCAATTTGTAGGAAAGCCTCAAAGAAACAAGCAACTTGCTGAAAGAGATGCTGCTATAGAAGCTTTGGCATGGTTGACTCACACTGACAACAAAACCCAAGATGAAGATGACAGCTCCCCAACAGATGTGACTGATAATATGCTGAAACTACTTGGAAAGCGTCGGAAATCCAAACGTCGGTAGCTTGATAGTTAGAAAATGTTAGAATGATTTTTCAAGGTAGGGCTGTTTTCTTCAGTCTCCAGCTGCTATTAGGGATTATGAGGCCGAGATTAGCAGTGGTGTAAATATCTGAGGGATCGAACGTGGCGCAACATTCATGAGGTTGGAGGAAGTTGAAGAGCTGTACAGGCCTACAGGTGCAATAACTGTTGGACAATCACTCCACTACTTGAGGACGCCATAGCGATGCAATTCGGGATCGTTCCTGTTTAATACAGTAGGAATTAATTTAATGCTGTATTGTACTCTGTACTACTTAAGGTTTTGTATAAACTCACGTCCATTGCTGCTATACACAAAGTTATACGGAGTAGTTTCATAAATCATACTCTACCGTTTACAAGCTGTAGATGCAGTTTTCTTTGATATGTAAAATACTATTCTGGTTCCAGGGAATACCGGGTTAAGTCCGAACATCGAATCCTAATTTGTCTCCTCCATATAGTTGTCTGTCTATCACAAGCCAACTTCAGCATTTCATAGTTCATACAATCAAATCATAAATGCCACACTAAGGTTAATACCACGTATTTGCTACTACCCTACTTTAGCCTCCTCTTTTAAGCCAACCGATCACAGCAGTAAGTCGCAACTCACATCTCGTCATTCTCTAAGGTTGATGAGATTGTCCTAGCCTCAAAATGGCAGAATCCGAAGCGGATGATTCGCAAGGAAAACAGCATAAAGACATACGGTAAGGATAAACCGCCCACCTCCCCAAACTAATACTACTCCTACATCTCTAAGACCAGCTGATGAACTTTGAGCTTGGTCATGCCCACGCTCGTACTCGTAGTCATCAGAGTTGGTGCGGTTAGCAGGGTAGTTTGGAGTCGATGCATTGGGTTGATCATGAGCTTGTGGACGGTCAAGAACTTGAACACGGACCTTAAGGCCCAGGGAACAGTGATCATCTCTGCCACATACAAAGTATCTTGGCCCTGGTTGGGATAGCGTGATCAGTGTCTCTCCATTGGCGTTGTTGTAGGCCCCAATCGGGCTGGTCGGGTTGCAACTGGTGAAATCCGATTCACTGACTTCGATCACGTCATGTGCTGGTGTGTAGATGAACACTGCAAAAACCAATTATTCTGTTATGGAAGTTGAGTCATTTGGTTTGAATGTCAGGAAAACATGCTCCCTCCCTCATTATAATCTAATGAAGCTGTTTTGTGTTTTTGATAATTCAACAAATCTGAGTAGAAATCATACACCAGTAACCGAATTCAAAGTTCATGACTATTGAGAAATCATTCACCTAATTCATAATCATGACCAATGCAATCGAATTCGAAATTGTGGTCATTAAAGGCCAAACATTATCTTCATGAATCAGTTAACAAAGAAGCTGTTTCGGAATCATCCAAAAACTATAGTTCACGGCGGAATTGCACTAAATGCTTGTTACTATATCAAATTTCCTGCAAAGTATTTTTTCAAGAATTCGCGAAATAATCAGTGATGATCGCATTAATGTCAGTGTTGATTAGAGCCGGAATCATGCTACTACATAACATATAATGAGCCTCCAAGAAAATCGTAACATTCAAGTCGATTAATTGAATTATACATCAGATCATGGACTAAAACAAACAGAATCGGCGCTTTTCAAAGTAAGTGATGGAATGAATCGAATCCGCAGCAAAAAAAACAAGAACTCATGAATTAGCGGTGAATTTGAAAGTAAGAATGAGAATCAGGATAATCAACAGCTCAATCATCAATAATTTAGAAAAGAAGCATCAATCAACATGATTTTAAATTGAAAATCGAAATCAGTAGGTGTAAATGAAGTTGGAAGTAGCACTAATCAGAATTGAAATTCAACTCAATCATGACGATAATCCGAAAGCGAAAAATCGTAAGTGCGAGAGAAAGAAGCTTACGAAGAGAGTCATTGACGAAAATGGGAGTGGAGTAAGACCAGTGAGTAAGATTAGTAGAAAGATCCCAGCAAGTTGAACCTCCAACGGTAATATTTCCCGCCGAAACACTGACAAACATCATTGCCGCCATTATTAATACCACCGCCATTACTTTCAGTAGCGTCTTCTTCGCTCCTTCCATTTCCTGCAAACGCAATGCAACACACTATAGCTATATCATATCAAGAACGAGAAGCTCACAATACATCTAGAAAATCGAAATTGAAATTACAATCGATGATGATCACAAGAACAGAGTGTGACAGCATAATATGAAGTAAAAATAATTTATCAGTAAAAGGAATTGTAGTCACCATTGTTGAGATTGTAGATATTTTTTTTGGCGTCCAAGGAAGTATTTGAAGAGAGTGGTTGTAGAATGATAGTGGTGATGTGGGAGAGGGAGAGGGAGATTTTATAGGTTGAAGATTGATATTCAAACGGCATGAGATTCATCACCTTGGACGGTAGGAGGGAATCTGTTTGATTTGTTGCAACCTGACCCACCCGGGTCCGAATCTCAATTCTCAAATACTACAGTACGATTTTTATCCAGTTTTCAAATTATTATCTATCTCAATCATTAATAATGTTTTTCTTTTTAAAAGCTCGTTAAATATATTATACTACCGACTTTTGTATGGTGGACTTCTTTTATAAAAGAAAATTGTAACCCAAATATAATTCACAGAGTTTGATTTTAGGAGGATTTTTTTTGATGAGGTTGTAACACGTTTCTCATCATTTTTAATTATTTTTGTTTTTGCATACCGTACTTGTATATAACAAGATAGTAAGATTTTATTTTATTTTATTTTTCTAAAAAAATGCAAGTAATCAATGCAATATTAATAAGGAGGGGATTAGGA
This sequence comes from Agrostemma githago, assembly GCA_958450325.1. Classification (NCBI taxonomy): domain Eukaryota; kingdom Viridiplantae; phylum Streptophyta; class Magnoliopsida; order Caryophyllales; family Caryophyllaceae; genus Agrostemma; species Agrostemma githago. Next base: position 77,166,018 of record OY288240.1, on the reverse strand, counting down.
ATAATAAGTAGAGTGGTTTTTTTTTGCATGTGTCCACGTTAATACATTAATTATGGAAATATCAATGATAGCCTGATACACGGGATTATGGAAATATTAAGTGATGTACATTGAGTAATTTACCTAATTGGATTCCTCCAACTTCCTACTGCTAATCTAATTAGGAAAGTTACCATAAAATTAGAAGTCCTACTATGATAAGGCTTAAGCAAAACTCCATAAGATAACGTACTACATATACATGCATGTATACCTGCGTAGTATGTAGCTCGTTGAATGAAAGAGCATCGAAACAAGAAGATGACAGAAGACTACGGTGATATACTCAACCTACCATCACCATGCTTGATTTTTACTCATCAGAATGATGACGATCCAAGTCTCGACAATCATACCTTCTGCAACTTGATGGATGATCATAAATCCTACACCAAGACGACGATTTCCGAGCTACAAGGCAAGTACATTCTTGCCTCCAGCCTTGGTTGGCTAATCCTCGTGGATCGAGCCGACCCTTTGATTTACTCTCTTTGGAATCCCATCACTCGACAATGTCTACTTCTACCCGAGTTATCCGACCCACCGGACGAAGAACAACACCCCTACTCCTGCAGCATTCTCATGTCACCCCCTGACGACCCTAATCATCCGTGTGTCCTTTTGTTGTTTTTTGAAGGCCTAATGTTTTCGTGTATGCCTATCATGAGTAATAGGGATAGTAGGGATGAGTGTAGGTGGGTCAAACAAAGTCTCCAGCATGCTAATGGTCATGATTTTAAAGTTGTCGGAGCTGCCTCTGTGAATGGGGACACATACGTGCTCGCGTATGCTTCTGCGCCTATGATCTTGGCTCGTGTCAAGGTTACTGTTAGTGATAGCGGCTCCATATCGGTTCTTTTTGAACCATTGGAGATAGAACCTCCATATAAAAGTATCGATAATTGCTCGACTTATCCACACAGGGAGATGATTATTTAGTTGAAGATGGTGGTGTATTGTATGCTGTACATGAAGTAATACGACAAGTGCACATGATGAATGACTATGACATCGTGAAGATGTATATTTGGAGGTTGGATTTGTCCCAAATGAAGTGGATTCAGGTGGAATCGTTAGGAGATCGTGCTCTTTTGTTAGGTTGTGATTGCAGCGCTTGGTGTTGGGCAGACGACCCGTACTCGGGCGTTGAAGGTAACTGTATCTATATTCTTAGCTCCGCCGCTGGAACCATGCATCAATACCGTTTACAAGATGATTCTTACACTTTCTTGTTCCCGTGTCCTGATCTCCACGAAACAAGTGATGATACTACCTGGTTTATGCCCCACAATTCTACAAGGGTAACGAGGCCATACATGCTTACCACTGAAGAATCGGAGGATACTGAAAAGGTTAATCATGTCGAAGAGGAGTCGGGGGATATGAAAATGGATATGCCAGCATTGTCATCGATATGTCACCTTCCTTCAGACATGCTGATATCAATAACGGAGTACTTGCATTTGTTTGAGAACATGAGTCTTCGCGCCACTTGCAAGACATTGCGCTCCAAAATTCCTTTGCCCCAATGGAAATCCAATCGTTCATATCCCCTATTCATGTCCAGGAAAAACAACAAAGGCGGCATCTGTGAGTTGTGGGATCCATGTCAAAACACATGTCACAGTCACACCATCATGACACCTTATCCTTCCTCCTATACAATATCCACAATCGAGTATTGTAAGGATGGTTGGTGCCTTTTGCGAACTGATGGAGAATCTTTGCAATGCTTTAACCCATATGAAGTGAAGAGCTATAAATACCCTTCTGATGAATGTATTTCCGCTCCTACGAGTATAGCATTTTCGACATGTCCTACCTCGCCCGATTGTCTTACCGTTGGAATTCAAGCTTATACGAGTAGTTTTATTGAAGTTTTCTACTTTCGAGCCGGGGGTGAGAAATGGGAGTATAACCGTATCGAGTTTGACCCTGATGATGAGGGCATTATTGAATTTCTAAGCAACTGCAATTCTAGCCCCAAGTATCACGAGGGTTCATTCTATTTTCTAGGCGCGAATGGTGAACTTGGAGTTCTTAAGATGGTGGACGGAGAATGGAGTTGGACGGTTCGCAAGGGTCCAACAGCAGAAGAAACGCCGCTAAATTCATGTTATCTAGTTGAACTCGATACTCAACTTGTATCTGTTTTCATTGAGGAGCTTGGAAGGAGGGTTCAAGTGTTCAGGTTCGACACGATTGAGAACATTTGGGTTGCAGTGCATGATTTAGGGGACAATATGTTATTTGTAAGTCCGGGATCATCGTTCTCAGTATCGACCAAAGATATGAAGATGAAGAATAGAATCTATCTAAACAAGCGTATTGGTAATGAAATGGTCTACTATTCACTCAGCAATGGCATGTATAACACTTCAAGCAACAAACACCCTTGCAAAAATTTCTATGGGATGAGGTCACACCCATTTTGTTGTTGGCTGTAGTATAATTTATGTACGCACTGCTTCATTATGATGTTTCAAGCCTTCTAAAATCAGTTGCATTTTCTCACCAGTTAAAGAATAGGTAAATTCGGGTGCTAAAAACTCTCTTATTCTGAACGTGAGATTTGGGGTTCGATTCTCAACGATGTATTACGCTCTTCTCGTGATCAAAAAAAGAGAATTTGTTTATTCATTTATTTTACTTTTCCAATTAATTATCATTTATATTTGCCAGTAATTACTTCTCGTGACGGTATAAATGCTAAGTTGTGAACGTACTTTGACAACGTCATCGTTTACCGAGTTTTATTCCTACGTAGACAGTCAGGTTTCGAGCATGATCAAAGATTCGGGAGGGATGAATTTGATGTATGGAGTAGTAATTACGATTAATTACCTTTTTTCCGAGTTAAGTCAGAGAAGGGAGGGAAAGAAGCTAAAATTAGCCGAAGACGAGTAGTTGGCTAGTTGCGACTTGCGAGTCTTGCGACCTTAATAAAATGGTATTCCGTCTTGATCATTTGTTTAGCGTTTATATTATTTGTGAAAATTATTTTAATAAAAAATAAACAAATGTTCGAGACTGGTGAAGTATATATCACAAATTAGCTTAATAATATTACATTCGGTTTTGGTGTGATAAAAATAAAGAGATGTATATTATATTAACAAATAATGGTGTATTGAAAAAGTAATATAGATGAATATTATATTAATTAAATGAGAAAAAGGTGAATTGAAAAAGTAGGAGAAATGAATATTATATTAATTAATGTTGATGTAATACTCCCTCCGTCCCAATCAATTGTTTGCCTATTTCATATTGGGACGTTTCAATGAATTGTTTGGCTTTCCATTTTAGGAATGTTTTTTATATGTAATTTGAACATTCTCATGAGCTTGGCTCCATGTAACAACCCAGATTTTCTTAACTCGAGTGACGTCCAAAATAAGGTAGCGGAAGCTATAATACATAAACATAAGTTCTCTTATTACATTTATTCCTAATACTTAAAAAGGTAACTATTATATCCGTCTTCGATTATCTCCAACTTTGTCCGCCCGAGGTGTGGTCAGTCTCCGAGAAATCTGACGATTTAAATATTTTGAAAAATATCAAAGAAAACAAATCGTCAGGTGGGTAGATTATAAGTAATGAATAACAAACAATAAATAATATTGACGCTTAATCATAACATCACAACATCTAGCATACATCGTGTCTTGAAAGATTAAACAAAATATTTTATGGTCGTATTGTTTTGGAAAGTTTTATCACGATATACCAGCCGATTATTGTACGGGTTCCAAATAGGTTCTTATTTGATACTCGTACGATAAAATATACCGCCAATCACACCGATACCAGGGGGCTTACATTATTACCCCTGTTTATCGTGGTGACATAAACACGTTTAAAACAAAATTCGTCCTCTCATCTCCAGGGTCGAATCACTACAAAAAACGAGCCCGAATTGCGTCGGAAAAATCCGACGCAAATGAACAAAATCCGACGCAAATCGTAGTTTGCGTGGAATTAACCGACGCAATGGACCGCCGTTATAATTTGACGCAAATTTTTTAATTTGCATCGGCTAATCCGACGCAGGCATTTTGCGTCGGCTATTACGACACGAAGGAATGGAGGTCAACATCCTGTCAATGGACTTTGCGTGGGATTAGCCGACGCAAAGTCAAACATTCTGTTGAATTTGCGTCGGCTAATCCCACGCAGAGCCTCTTAGTCAGCTCTCAGTCAACGGTTTTGCGTGGGATTAGCCGACGCAACGTCAGCAGATTGTTTGACTTTGCGTCGGCTAATCCCACGCAGAGCCTCTTAGTCAGCTCTCAGTCAACGGTTTTGCGTGGGATTAGCCGACGCAACGTCAACAGATTGTTTGACTTTGCGTCGGCTAATCCCACGCAAAGTCCGTTGACTGAGAGCTGACTAAGAGGCTCTGCGTGGGATTAGCCGACGCAAAGTCAACAGAATGTTTGACTTTGCGTCGGCTAATCCCACGCAAAGCTTATTAACAAAAAAACCGTTCCTTTGTTTTCAGCTCCCCGTATGCGCGAAATATAACAAGCTGCAATTAACCAACCCACTCCTACAACATACAACAACAGCACCACATCCCAAACAAAAGTCCATCAATAACTCCAATCAAAGCTCTCGTACATGTCTTCTTCACAAAACGAAACAAACATAAACTAGTATACTGTTATAGAAAATGAAAATATTACAAAGACAACCAGTGCTAGGTTCAGAATTCTACCTAGGAGTTGGTAAAATATATACACACAATGCAACCAGAATCCAAACAAGTAACATTGAGGGAATTGACACCAAATTTTCCTCTTACCAACACAACACAATTTCATGTTTACCACCTAAGTGACATGGAAGGCACAAGAACAGTCCCAAAACGGGGACTGTCCAAGAGTTACTCCTAATGAGTAACTCTTGAACGGGCACTAGGTAGGTCTGAGTAGATTTCAAACAATGCTCATGCACGGTACACAATGACAACAAATAACAACCACAATTAGTAGTAGTAGTAGTAGAAAATTAGTAGTAGTAGTAGCAGAAAATTAGTAGTAGTAGTAGTAGAAAATTAGTAGCCGTAGTAGTAGTAGTAGTACAAGTAGTAAATTAGTACTAGTAGTAGTAGTAGTAGAAAATTAGTAGTAGTGGTAGTATTAAAAGTAGAAGTAGAAAATTAGTAGTAGTATTAGTAGAAAATTAGTAGTAGTAGTAGTAGAAGAAAATTAGTAGTAGTAGTAGTAGAAAATTAGTAGTAGTAGTAGTAGAAGAAAATTAGTAGTAGTAGTAGTAGAAAATTAGTATTAGTAATAGATTAGTAGTAGTAGTAGTAAAAGTACAAGTAGTAAATTAGTAGTAGTAGTAGTAGAAAATTAGTAGTAGTAATAGATTAGTAGTAGTAGTAAAAGTACAAGTAGTAAATTAGTAGTAGTAGTAGTAGTAGAAAATTAATAGTAGTATAAAAATTGGTAGTAGTATTAGTGGAAATTTAGTAGTAGTAGAAAATTAGTAGTAGTAGTACAAGTAGTAAATTAGTAGTAGTAGAAAAATTGGTAGTAGTATTAGTGGAAAATTAGTAGTAGTAGTAGAAAATTAGTAGTAGTAGTAGTAGAAAATTAGTAGTAGTGGTAGTATTAAAAGTAGAAGTAGAAAATTAGTAGTAGTATTAGTAGAAAATTAGTAGTAGTAGTAGTAGAAGAAAATTAGTAGTAGTAGTAGTAGTAGTAGTAGAAAATTAGTATTAGTAATAGATTAGTAGTAGTAGTAGTAAAAGTACAAGTAGTAAATTAGTAGTAGTAGTAGTAGAAAATTAGTAGTAGTAGTATAGTAGTAGTGCAAAATTAGTAGTAGAAGTAAAAGTACAAGTAGTAAGTTAGTCGTAGTAGTAGAAAATTAGTAGTAGTAGTGGAAAATTAGTACTAGTAGTAGTAAAAGTAGAAGTAGGAAATTCGTAGTAGTGGTAGTAGAATATTAGTAGTAGTAGTAAAAGTACAAGTAGTAAATTAGTAAATTAGTAAAGTATTAGCTAGATTAGTAGTAGTAGTGTTAGTAGATTTGTTGTACTAGATTAGTAGAAGTATTAGTATTACATAGTATTAGTAGTAGGTTATTAGTATTAGTAATATTAGTAATAGCATTAGTAGTAGTAATGAAGTATTTTAATGTAATACTAGTAGTAGATTAGTAATTCTACTACTAGCACTACTAATTAATCCACTACTAATACTACTACCCATCTACTAATCACTAATACCTAATTAACATACTAAGTAACCTAATTCACAAACTACAATTACCGTCTAACAATAAAACGAAATCTAGCCTAATTCACATACTAATTAACCTTATTCACATACTAATTAACCTAATTAATATACTAATTAACCTAATTAACCTAATTAGTAAACTAACTAACCTAATTAACATAATCACCCTACAATCAAAATTAAACTAATTGAGCAAAAAATTAAACAGTAAACAGTAATAATCACCCTAACTAACCTAATTAACATAATCACCCTAAACTAATTGAGTAAAAATTAAACTAATTAAGTAAAAATTAACAAAATCACCCTAAACTAATTGAGTAAAAATTGAAATGAAACAGTAAACTAACATTTAACAGTAAACTAATTGAACTAATTAAGTAAAAATTAAACTAATCAAAACACATAAACAGTAATCACCATACCTGAGATTTGGGGGTCGGGTTAGGGTTTTCGGGTTTCGGGTCGCCGGGGGTTTCGGGTCGCCGGGGGTTTCGGGTCGCCGGGGGTTTCGGGTCGCCGGGTTTTTTAGGGGCCGGGTTTGGGTGTGCCGGAAAGGGTAGGGTTAGTGGGGTTTCTGGAGTTGCCGGAAGAGGAGGAGGTCGCCGGAAAACGGTAGGGCGGAGGAGGTCGCCGGAAATGGGTAGGAGGGAGACCTAGGGTTTGGTTGTTGGGGTCGATTTAACCTTCGTGGTCGCCGGATCTTGGTGTTGTGTTGGTCGCCGGGGTTAGGTCGCCGGAGTAACGTCGCCGGAGTAAGGTCGCCGGAGGTGGGTAAAGGGTCGCCGGAGTACGGGTTCGGGGTTGGGGATTGGGTATTTTTAGAGAGATAGGAGGGTTTGGTTATTGTTGTGTCTGTTTGTCGCGTTTTTTTTTTATTTTAACATACATTGCGTGGGATTAGCCGACGCAAGTAGACGCAATATTCCGATTTGCGTCGGCTAATCCGATGCAACGCACCTAATTATCGGGTTTTTTTTTTATTTTAACACATACTGCATCGGATTAGCCGACGCAATCAGACGCAATTTTCAACTTTGCGTCGGCTAATCCGATGCAACACACCTAATTATGGTTTTTTTTTTATTTTAACACATACTGCATCGGATTAGCCGACGCAATCAGACGCAATTTTCAACTTTGCGTCGGCTAATCCGATGCAACACACCTAATTATGGTTTTTTTTTATTTTAACACATACTGCATCGGATTAGGCGACGCAATCAGACGCAATTTTCAACTTTGCGTCGGCTAATCCGATGCAACGCAATTAATTCTGTTGACTTAAATTTTAAAATTTTTACACACTCTGCATCGGATTAGCCGACGCAATCAGACGCAATATTAAATGTTGCGTCGGCTAATCCGATGCAAAGCTATTAATTCCGTTGACTAAATTTTTTTATTTTGACGCAGGCTGCATCGGAATAGCCGACGCAATCAGACGCAATTTTAAAAATTGCGTCAGCTAATCCGATGCAACGCAATTAATTCTGTTGACTAAATTTTTAAAATTTTGACACACTCTGCATCGGAGTAGCCGACGCAATCAGACGCAATATTAAATGTTGCGTCGGCTAATCCGATGCAACGCTATTAATTCTGTTGACTAAATTTTTTTATTTTGACGCAGGCTGCATCGGAATAGCCTACGCAAATTGTAATATTGCGTCTGATAGCGTCGGCAAATCCCACGCAAAACCTTCAACATAGTGGCGCCAACCCAAAATCATTGGCGCCTGTATTATGGAGTCGGATAGCGTCGGCTAGTCCCACGCAATGTTATTGCATCGGATTAGCCGACGCAATACGACACGTTGCGCCAGTTGCGTCGGATTGTAAATCCGACGCAACCTATCCGACGCTATTTCCGCTGTTTTTAGTAGTGAATGCCGGTACGTGGGGTTGTTACCCGCACCACGGACTACTCACCACCCGGCTGGTTATCCCCGCAGCCACGCTCCAATCGTCGACTCACGGAAACCCGGGTGCGATCCACCTAACACGTACGGGACTGATCAGGTCCCCACCTAAAGTATGGCCACACTCCCGCCTACTCTCGGGTCAATGTCAGCACAGCCAAAGACCCTTCGTACGCTACGGACGGTTTTATACGGTTAAGCTAAACGCTATTCTTCCATGCTATTTCGTACACAATAGAAATAACATGCTTTCCCGCTCAATGAGATTTCAAATAAAGTCCTAAAAATGCCCAATAAAAGATAAAATCATTTTTAATATTATTTTTAAAACGTTAGGTTTTATCTATCCCAATTTCTGTGTAAACGAATTTCATTCTTGGAATTGGTTAGATCCGTAAGCACATAACACGTATTTAACTATTGGTCCGCTTAATGGGGTGTCCCTATTTGTAAGCCGGGATTTGGCTAACGAACTTGGCCCAATATGTCAAATGATTAATACGATCATTTACGGAGTTTGGCCAAGTTTAATCGATTTAACTAAGGGACGGTTTTTATTCCCCTGAGTAGCTTAATCGATGTAGATCGTCTTAGTTTAATTTGGTTAATTCCGATTTAAAAATACTGATTTGAAATAGTTTTAAGAAAAATTATTTATTAAAAAGGTTTCCGATTACGTAGTGAAATGTAAGCGGATGCTTTTTGGTTTGAAACTCATATTTATTAAGAAGTTTGTTTATTTAAACACTTTGATTTTAAAAGGATTGTTTGTGGATTTAAGTCCATGTTGGAATGTTTTGACAAGATTCAAAACGATTGATGTATATTTGTTTATGCTAGCTAAAAACCCTAATTTCATTTTATAAGAAATTTTCTTTTGAAAGCGTCCAAGTATACCGAAAAGTTTGTTTAAATATCTATTTTTAGGAAAATGTCGAGGTTTATTTAGGCGAATTTTAGTGATATCGTGAGTCAGGCCTAAACGCTTGCCAAGGTCCTAGAAATCTAACCTATTCGTAAGAATAACTAGGTCTTTTTTTATATTACATATTTTGGGGTATCGTTTGGTCAAGTCTCGCCCTAATCTATTAAATTACATCGATTTTTGAAGTCTTTAAATAAAACAATAACAACAATAAAAATAAAAATAAAAATACAAATTTACAACATTATTTTAAAGATAACAATTAAAGAAATCATTTAGCACGTAAATGGGTCCACGAAATTATTTCGGAAAAGTCCCGATGCCGTATTTTATATTATCATACCTAAAGTGATTATCTTATTTGTTCTTAACTATACGATTACTCTAAAATTCTCTAAAATTTTATTAGAACTCTAAAATTTTATGAGACCCTAAATTTTATTATTATTTCCATTTCAACTCAAACTGTCACTTTAACTAATTAATTTCCCTTTTCATTATTTATGAGTTTAGACCAAAGTTTTATTTATACTATAAGTTATTATACTAATATTTCCCATAATTTAGTAGTAGTCTTACATGCAACCCCTTATTAACATAAAACTACGATTAAAATTAACATGCAAACAGTTATATGAAAAATTCATCTTGTAAAAATGAATTTTTCATCAGTTAATATAATTTACCCACCCTTGGTCCGATTTTTGGTCTAAAAAAAACGAGATATGCAACTATGCTTCTTCGATCTCGGCTCCAAGGTCTTCTTCGGCCTCCTCGGCTTCTTCTTCTTCTTTGCCACCAAAACCCATAGAATAAATTAAGTAATTAATCCCACCAAAATCTCAGAAATTCATAAAAATAAAAATGAAAATAAAATTAAAGAATTTATAAGTGAATATACTAGATCTACCGTTTTTAAAGACATGCAATGTCAAAACTTAAAATTTTAAAAATAAGATAGTAATTATATAACTCAAACATAGTAGATCTGTCGATTTTAAGCACATGCAAGATGAAAAATGATTAAATTTCCAAAAGTTTAAAATAAACTGAAAAAAAAATAAAATAAAAATAAAAATGATGGATTATAAGTTTTTAAAAAGGACATGCAAGATTTTACTTATATAAATTTTGGTTTTATTATTATTATTATTACTCATAAGAATATTATTACATAAAAATATGAAGAAACATACCTTTTTACAGGAAAAGATAAGTTAATCTTAGAAAATCAAGTTTGACTAAGTGCCTTCATTTTGGTATACACATCTTGATTTCTCTGATTTGGTTGAAATATTGTTGTTGTTTTTATTATTATTATTATTATTATTATTATTATTATTATTATTATGGTGTATGTTTTATTATAGTAGTTAAAAGTAGTGGTTGGTGGTGAAAAGTGGGATGGAGGAAAATGAATCAGAAAAGGGAGAGGAAGGAGGAAGGAAGGTAATAAATTAAATGAGGAAGGAGGGAGGAAGGTTCATATGTGACAAAGAGAGAGTGAGAGAGACAGAGTGAGAAAAAGAGGGGAGAGGGAGAACAGTAGAGAGAGAAAAAAAAAAGTAGGTCATAGTAATAACAACCAGTTTTGGGACTCGTAACTGAGTCAGTTTCAAAATTAAATCGGTCTTTGTTTACGCTTGTTTTAAAACACGACATTATTTGAAACAGTTCAAAATAATTTATTGGCGGAGTAATTAAATCTCTTAATTTTTACCTATAATAGTTAAATCAATATACGAGTTTTATTATACACATATCCTAGCATATCGTGTATTATTACGTCTAGGAAATTTACGGGGTGTTACATTGAGTAGTCCGTGGTGCGGGTAACAACCCCACGTACCGGCATTCGACCCTGGAGATGAGAGGACGAATTTTGTTTTAAACGTGTTTATGTCACCACGATAAACAGGGGTAATAATGTAAGCCCCCTGGTATCGGTGTGATTGGCGGTATATTTTATCGTACGAGTATCAAATAAGAACCTATTTGGAACCCGTACAATAATCGGCTGGTATATCGTGATAAAACTTTCCAAAACAATACGGCCATAAAATATTTTGTTTAATCTTTCAAGACACGATGTATGCTAGATGTTGTGATGTTATGATTAAGCGTCAATATTATTTATTGTTTGTTATTCATTACTTATAATCTACCCACCTGACGATTTGTTTTCTTTGATATTTTTCAAAATATTTAAATCGTCAGATTTCTCGGAGACTGACCACACCTCGGGCGGACAAAGTTGGAGATAATCGAAGACGGATATAATAGTTACCTTTTTAAGTATTAGGAATAAATGTAATAAGAGAACTTATGTTTATGTATTATAGCTTCCGCTACCTTATTTTGGACGTCACTCGAGTTAAGAAAATCTGGGTTGTTACAGTTGGTATCAGAGCGGTACAATCCCGGAACGTGTTGAAATCACCAAATTTTGACACTTAGCTTGAACATCTCGAGCTTCCGAGATCCCAACTCGTTAATAGAGGAGATTATATTGTTCTCCTAACACCCAGTCTAAGGAAATCACGAGTAGGAAGTAAGGGGAGGGTAAGAACCACTAGGAACGACCTAGAATAGGAACCCGATTAAAATAAGCATTTCGATCTAAGACTTCTTATATGCTAATTGTTTCCTACGAATTTGTGCATAGAATGTCTTATTTGCAAGATATTGGTAATCGCCCTCGACTTATCGGCCCACCAGTTTCCCCACGTTTTCCAATCATGCATGAAGGTGATTGTATGGAGCGTCATATAGAAGTTATGAGAGAATGGACCTTGACCTACGTATCCGGATGTTCACATGATTGTCATAATGATGAAATTGCTAGAGGAATGGAATTTGTGCACAGCTTACCATTGGATGGATTTTGGGGATCCCTAAGACTAGAAATGCTCCGACTTTATCATGGACACATGTTGAGACTCGGTCGACCCTCGTCAGGAAGGATTGAGTTAGAACCCCCTTATTGGATGGAGTTCGATCGTGTTACCGAGGTGTTTAGGGAGATTGAGGTAATCCGAAGCTTGGGAACTAGGATGCTCGGAGTTAATGGGAATGTTTCCCCTTTTGGAACATCAGTATATAGGAATCCTTATATGGATTACATCCCATGAAATGTTTATGGATATATAAGGCATGTAACCCTAGCATAAATTTTTCTTTAATATCGGATGTATTAGAAGACTTGATAGTAGCAGGTTAACTTCGTAGGATTTAGGAGATTTCCAACTTCTATGTGTTTATCTCCATCCTTTTCTTTTAGTTAACTCTTCGAAATTAAGAACAAAAAGTAATGCGTAAGACATCTTTTCTAAAAATAACCAAATAATCTTCCTCTAACTTTTGTCCTATCCTTTCTTGTAAATAAATTTTCAGATGAGTCTCAAAAGGTTTATTAGCGATGGCGTACGTATAAGTGACCTAACCGGGCCTCAGAAGCATAAGAGGTTTCGCCAGTATGAGGAATATCAGCGGCGGGCAAGGGAATTTAGGAATATTGACTGGACATATAAAGCAACACATCCCCCACTTCGCGTACATCGCTCCAGGGTCCGGAGTAGCAAAAAGAACCTTAAGAAATTCCAGTCATTTGACATAATCCCTTTTAACGGAACAAGGGCAGACAGACTACCATTCTTAGATAGGATGAAAGAACTTTTCCGTCGTCAAGGTGTACCTAGGTCCCTATGGGTAAAGACGGCCGCAAGCTACTTAGGTTATCTAAACTCGGATGTGACTAATTGGTGGAATCAAGTTAGCCCTAAATTAGATCGCTATGAATTTATCGAGTGGGCCGACTTTTCACAAGCCTTATATTTCTACGTTAGGGCTTACCCCTAGGACATCACTAAGAATGCATGTATTTTGGAATAATCGCTAGATAAACTACTACCGTAGAACACTCTACTTCCTCTATTTTGAACAATGACGGGTGTACCCTAGGATGCATAAGTGTTTTACTACCCATCTAACCCATCTAAATGTATATTTGTAAATGTCTCTTATGCTATGTGTTGTATATGATGTAAATATGTGGATTATGTAATGAACATATATTATGGGGTATATTAACTACTTTATGTTACATAAGACCTTCTAATCTAAACGCGATCTTACACGAGTGTTCGATGTCAGATGTCTGAAAATACTCGATCTAGTAGCGCGACATCAAGAAGATCGTCCGGTGGTGCCAGAACCGGTGGAAGCAGCTCCCGTGGGTCCAACCGAAACAGTTCCTCGAGAACCAGCGGCTCGAGATCTAATCAAAGCGCCCCAGGGAGTGGTTCGAATTTTCAAGGCTCACCTGGCAGCACGAAGTCATCAACAGCTTTGGAGCGTGAGAGAAAATTTCAGCAGGCTGTGATCGATTTAGCCAAGAAAGCTGCAGATAATGCTGAGACAGTTAACAGACAAATGCAAGTTCAACCATTCCAGCAAACAGCATTCGAGAGATTTTCTAAGCACCGACCAATGACATATTCCGGATCTACCGATCCAGTGGTACTAAACAATTGGTTGGATGAAATGGAGAAATTGATGGAGCTGACACATATACCCAAGGAGGAAAGGGTCAATTGTGTTACTTACTACCTGAAAGGAGAGGCTAATCACTGGTGGAAGTTGATCAAACCTACGGTAATGGTGGAGTCCAGTTACGGTTGGGAGGAGTTTAAGTTAGATATTGAAGGGCAATACTACCCTCAGGAATTAAAATGGCAAATGGAAGAGCAGTTCATGAGCATATCAATGGAAGGAATGTCATTTCAGGACTATCATGACAAATTCGTAAGGCTATCTCGATTTGCGAAGAATCGAGTTTCTTCTGAGAATGATTTGGTTCAATTATATGTTCGTCGAATGACGGGTAAGCTTCGTACAGCAATGCTCCAGCAACCTATCACCAATATCACGAAGGCCTATCAAATCGCCTTGAGCTTAAATGCCTCAATTATGATAGAAGAGTCCGAGTTAAAGAAGTCAGTTCAGAAGAATTATACACCACCTATATCAAGACCCAGCTTCATACAAAAGCCACAATTCTCCAGACCAAACTTCCGAGGAGCATTAGCACAAAAGACAAACCCTCCGAGATCATTTGGACAACCACAACAGAGTAGTAGGGTTGGGAATAATCCTAAGGGTAAGGCACCGATGCATGGTGGTAATGCTAGACCTGGAACAAATTTCAATTCGGGAGGCGATTATAACAAGTGTTTGGGATGCCAGAAGCCTCGCCACCCTGGCTTTAGGTGTGACGGGTCTCAGATAGAATGTTGGCATTGTAAGGAAAAAGGACATCGCGCGAACATGTGCCCAAAGAAACCGCCAGCTACTCCAGTCCGAGTACAAGGAAGGGTATACATGATGACAGAGGTGGATCCCGAGGATCACCCGGACGTGATTTCTGGTACGTTCCTAGTCCATTCGATTGAAGCTTTGGTTTTATTTGATACAGGAGCATCCTTGTCTCATATAGCCACGAAATTTGTAGAACGCAACCAATTGATCACTAACCATAAATCACACACTTCAATCTCATTACCTAATGGTCAAACTATTAATTGCTCATCATTATTTAAAAACGTACCCATCGTCATAACCAATACCACGTTTTATGCCAACCTTATACAGTTTAACTTGGCCGAATTTGATGTTATTCTTGGAATGGATTGGTTGTCAAAACACCATGCGAGATTCGAATGTCGTAATCAGAAAATTATTTTGAGGGATTCCACTGGTGCTCGAATATCATATAAAGGTATTCAGACATCGGAAGGAGTGAAGGTTGTTTCGGCAATAAAAATGATGAAAATGCACCGTAAGGGATATGAAGTTTTCCTGTGCAGTATTACGAAGGTTGAAAAGGAGGATAAACTAGATAACATACCAATCGTTAGAGAATATCCTGATGTTTTTCCTGACGAATTACCCGGGTTACCCCCTAATCGAGATGTGGAGTTTTCCATTGATTTAATGCCTGGTACCTCTCCTATATCTAAAGCCCCTTATCGCATGGCCCCTTCTGAACTACAAGAGTTAAAGAAGCAACTGGAGGAACTGATTGAAAAAGGATTTATTCGACCTAGTGCGTCGCCGTGGGGGGCACCAGTCTTGTTTGTGAAAAAGAAGGATGGAAGCATGCGACTTTGTATTGATTATCGAGAACTCAACAAAGTAACTATCAAAAACAGATATCCCTTACCTAGAATCGATGATTTATTTGATCAATTAAGTGGGGCAGGAGTGTTCTCGAAAATTGACTTACGATCTGGATACCATCAAGTCAGAGTTAAAAAGGAGGACATTCCTAAAACTGCCTTCAGAACTCGTTATGGTCATTACGAATTCACGGTGGTACCATTTGGATTAACCAACGCACCCGCAGTCTTCATGGACCAGATGAATAGAACATTTCGTGAATACTTAGATAAGTGTGTGGTAGTTTTTATTGATAATATTTTAATATATTCCAAGACTCGGGAAGATCATGTTGAGCACCTCCACACCATACTTGGTATTCTTAGGAAGCATAAGTGGTACGCGAAATTATCTAAATGCGAATTCTGGTTAGAGCAGGTCACTTTTCTGGGGCATGTCATCTCTAAGGACGGAATTATGGTAGACCCCGTCAAAATTAAAGCCATTATGGAATGGGAACCCCCTACTAATGTAACTGAAGTTCGTAGTTTCTTAGGTTTAGCAGGTTACTATCGTCGATTTATTAAGGATTTCTCCAAAATCGCTAAACCTATGACTAAGCTGCTACAAAAAGAGTCTAGATATGTCTGGAGTGAGGAATGCAAAAGGGCATTTGAGGAGCTAAAGAAACGACTTACCACTGCTCCAGTTTTAGCCTTACCCGTTAGCGGCGAAGGATTTGAGGTCTTTAGCGATGCATCACTTAATGGATTAGGGTGTGTTCTTATGCAAAGTAATAGGGTAATTGCTTATGCGTCGCGACAATTGAGAACCCATGAGCGTAACTATCCCACCCATGACCTAGAATTAGCAGTTGTTGTCTTCGCCTTAAAAATCTGGCGACATTACCTTTATGGAGTACCATGTCGATTCTATACCGATCATAAGAGTCTTAAGTACATTTTCACTCAAAAGGAATTGAATATGAGACAACGAAGGTGGCTAGAGCTGATCAAAGACTATGATTTGGAGCTATTGTATCATGAAGGGAAGGCAAACACTGTAGCCGACGCCTTAAGTAGAAAATCATCGCATGGGCTAAATGTCTTAAGAACTCTACCTATTGAAATCGAGCAGGACTTAAGGAAATTGGAAATTGAGCTTGTCAACCATGATGTAGCAAAACTATATTCCTTAACTGTAGAACCTGATTTGTTCCATGAATTACGGACAGCCCAATGGGAGGATGATCAATTCATACATCTTAGAGACTTGGCTCAAAAGAAGGAAACACCAAACTTTGAGATTCACCCAGATGGTAGCTTACGCTTCCATGGAAGGTGGTGTGTACCTAATAAGACTGAATTAAAGCAGAAGATTTTAGACGAAGCCCATTATTCGAGGTATTCCATCCATCCTGGAGCATACAAAATGTATAAGGATCTAAAACTACAATTTTGGTGGCCTAACATGAAACGAGAAATAGCTGAATATGTGTCTAGATGTCTTATCTGTCAGAAGGTAAAAATAGAACATCAAAGACCTGGTGGATTACTACAGCCCTTGCCAATACCAGAAGGAAAATGGGATTCTATCGCAATGGACTTTGTAATGGGGTTGCCCCGAAGTCAAAGTGGGAAAAATGCTATTTGGGTCATTGTTGATCGTTTTACTAAGGTTGCACATTTCTTACCTATTAAAGAGAATTGGGGACTTGAGGAATTAGCAAGTACATATCAGAAAGAGATTATACGTCTTCACGGAGTGCCGTTAGAGATTGTTTCCGATCGTGATCCGAGATTTATATCTAATTTTTGGAGGAAATTACAACAACTTTTGGGTAGCCAATTATTGATAAGTACCGCATTCCATCCCGCGACAGATGGGCAAACTGAGAGGACTATACAAACCCTTGAAGACATGTTACGGGCCTGTGCCTTGGAAATTCACGCCAGTTGGGAGAAAAACTTGCCTCTAGCCGAATTTTCTTATAACAACAGTTATCACTCCAGTTTAAGACAGGCACCTTTTGAGGCCTTATATGGACGAAAATGTAGGAGTCCAATTTGTTGGGATGACGCAAGCGATAGGATTCGAGTCGGACCAACCACCATTGAGGAGCATATTGAGAATATTAAAACAATACGCGAGAAACTCCGGGCCGCCCAAGATCGACAGAAACGGTACGCTGATCCGCGTCGCAGACCAATCACATTTGAAGTTGGAGATAAGGCATTTTTAAAGATATCCCCAATGAAAGGCATTAGGCGATTTGGAGTCAAAGGGAAACTTAGCCCTAAGTATATTGGTCCATTTGAAGTTTTGGAGAAAATAGGACAAGTGGCTTACCGTTTAGCCTTGCCACCTAATTTGTCAAACACCCACGATGTCTTCCATGTATCACAACTGCGGAGATATCGTAGTGATCCATCCCATGTTTTAGAGTCTGATCAAATTGCGATCGAGCCTAACTTACGATATTCAGAGAGACCCATTAAAATCGTGGATCACAAGGAAAAGAGGTTGCGTAACAAAGTGGTACCCTTGGTTCGGGTACTATGGAGAAGCCAGAACTCCGAATCCGAGACGTGGGAGACAGAGGAGTCCATGCGAATGAAATACCCCGAACTTTTTTCTTAAGGTAAACCTAGATTTCTTTTAGTTTCGAGGACGAAACTTTTTGTTAGAGGGTAGGAATGTAACACCCCGTAAATTTCCTAGACGTAATAATACACGATATGCTAGGATATGTGTATAATAAAACTCGTATATTGATTTAACTATTATAGGTAAAAATTAAGAGATTTAATTACTCCGCCAATAAATTATTTTGAACTGTTTCAAATAATGTCGTGTTTTAAAACAAGCGTAAACAAAGACCGATTTAATTTTGAAACTGACTCAATTACGAGTCTCAAAACTGATTGTTATTACTATGACCTACTTTTTTTTCTCTCTCTCTCTACTGTTCTCCCTCTCCCCTCTTTTTCTCACTCTTTCACGTGTCTCTCTCACTCTCTCTTTGTCACATATGAACCTTCCTCCCTCCTTCCTCATTTAATTTATTACCTTCCTTCCTCCTTCCTCTCCCTTTTCTGATTCATTTTCCTCCATCCCACTTTTCACCACCAACCACTACTTTTAACTACTATAATAAAACATACACCATAATAATAATAACACAAAAACTTAAATGAGACGGTCTCACAATAACGTTATTGTGAGACCTCTCACATAAGGGTGGTTACATTTTATTTTTATTTTTATTTTAATTTTGTTAAATGTTGGTTATTAGTGTATTTTGTTATGTCTCACACTATTTTAGTGTGAGACGGTCTCACGAGAGACTAGTTGTAATAATAATAATAATAATAATAACAACAACAATATTTCAACCAAATCAGAGAAATCAAGATGTGTATACCAAAATGAAGGCACTTAGTCAAACTTGATTTTCTAAGATTAACTTATCTTTTCCTGTAAAAAGGTATGTTTCTTCATATTTTTATGTAATAATATTCTTATGAGTAATAATAATAATAATAAAACCAAAATTTATATAAGTAAAATCTTGCATGTCCTTTTTAAAAACTTATAATCCATCATTTTTATTTTTATTTTATTTTTTTTTCAGTTTATTTTAAACTTTTGGAAATTTAATCATTTTTCATCTTGCATGTGCTTAAAATCGACAGATCTACTATGTTTGAGTTATATAATTACTATCTTATTTTTAAAATTTTAAGTTTTGACATTGCATGTCTTTAAAAACGGTAGATCTAGTATATTCACTTATAAATTCTTTAATTTTATTTTCATTTTTATTTTTATGAATTTCTGAGATTTTGGTGGGATTAATTACTTAATTTATTCTATGGGTTTTGGTGGCAAAGAAGAAGAAGAAGCCGAGGAGGCCGAAGAAGACCTTGGAGCCGAGATCGAAGAAGCATAGTTGCATATCTCGTTTTTTTTAGACCAAAAATCGGACCAAGGGTGGGTAAATTATATTAACTGATGAAAAATTCATTTTTACAAGATGAATTTTTCATATAACTGTTTGCATGTTAATTTTAATCGTAGTTTTATGTTAATAAGGGGTTGCAGGTAAGACTACTACTAAATTATGGGAAATATTAGTATAATAACTTATAGTATAAATAAAACTTTGGTCTAAACTCATAAATAATGAAAAGGGAAATTAATTAGTTAAAGTGACCGTTTGAGTTGAAATGGAAATAATAATAAAATTTAGGGTCTCATAAAATTTTAGAGTTCTAATAAAATTTTAGAGAATTTTAGAGTAATCGTATAGTTAAGAACAAATAAGATAATCACTTTAGGTATGATAATATAAAATACGGCATCGGGACTTTTCCGAAATAATTTCGTGGACCCATTTACGTGCTAAATGATTTCTTTAATTGTTATCTTTAAAATAATGTTGTAAATTTGTATTTTTATTTTTATTTTTATTGTTGTTATTGTTTTATTTAAAGACTTCAAAAATCGATGTAATTTAATAGATTAGGGCGAGACTTGACCAAACGATACCCCAAAATATGTAATATAAAAAAAGACCTAGTTATTCTTACGAATAGGTTAGATTTCTAGGACCTTGGCAAGCGTTTAGGCCTGACTCACGATATCACTAAAATTCGCCTAAATAAACCTCGACATTTTCCTAAAAATAGATATTTAAACAAACTTTTCGGTATACTTGGACGCTTTCAAAAGAAAATTTCTTATAAAATGAAATTAGGGTTTTTAGCTAGCATAAACAAATATACATCAATCGTTTTGAATCTTGTCAAAACATTCCAACATGGACTTAAATCCACAAACAATCCTTTTAAAATCAAAGTGTTTAAATAAACAAACTTCTTAATAAATATGAGTTTCAAACCAAAAAGCATCCGCTTACATTTCACTACGTAATCGGAAACCTTTTTAATAAATAATTTTTCTTAAAACTATTTCAAATCAGTATTTTTAAATCGGAATTAACCAAATTAAACTAAGACGATCTACATCGATTAAGCTACTCAGGGGAATAAAAACCGTCCCTTAGTTAAATCGATTAAACTTGGCCAAACTCCGTAAATGATCGTACTAATCATTTGACATATTGGGCCAAGTTCGTTAGCCAAATCCCGACTTACAAATAGGGACACCCCATTAAGCGGACCAATAGTTAAATACGTGTTATGTGCTTACGGATCTAACCAATTCCAAGAATGAAATTCGTTTACACAGAAATTGGGATAGATAAAACCTAACGTTTTAAAAATAATATTAAAAATGATTTTATCTTTTATTGGGCATTTTTAGGACTTTATTTGAAATCTCATTGAGCGGGAAAGCATGTTATTTCTATTGTGTACGAAATAGCATGGAAGAATAGCGTTTAGCTTAACCGTATAAAACCGTCCGTAGCGTACGAAGGGTCTTTGGCTGTGCTGACATTGACCCGAGAGTAGGCGGGAGTGTGGCCATACTTTAGGTGGGGACCTGATCAGTCCCGTACGTGTTAGGTGGATCGCACCCGGGTTTCCGTGAGTCGACGATTGGAGCGTGGCTGCGGGGATAACCAGCCGGGTGGTGAGTAGTCCGTGGTGCGGGTAACAACCCCACGTACCGGCATTCGACCCTGGAGATGAGAGGACGAATTTTGTTTTAAACGTGTTTATGTCACCACGATAAACAGGGGTAATAATGTAAGCCCCCTGGTATCGGTGTGATTGGCGGTATATTTTATCGTACGAGTATCAAATAAGAACCTATTTGGAACCCGTACAATAATCGGCTGGTATATCGTGATAAAACTTTCCAAAACAATACGGCCATAAAATATTTTGTTTAATCTTTCAAGACACGATTGATAATGATATTATCCTAAGAAATTAGGATATCTACACATATTTACCGTACTTAGACGAGATTATTGTGAATTTTGCTATATTAAACAATGTTAACATGTGTCCAGTGGATACATGTTAAAAAATCCGTAATCATAATTATATTAAGATATAAAAACCATTCCAAAATCACCTTTCTATTATAGCGGAGATGTGGGAGACAAATTTTATAGGTTGAAACGGCGTAACACACACATCATGGAGTGAATTTGTTTGATTTATTTGTTGCAACCTCACCCACCCGGGTCCGAATCTCCAATACGCTCATTTTTACCCACTTTTCAAATTATTATCGCTCTCAATCGTAAGGAGGGGTTCTTAAAACAAAAAAACAGTCATCTAACCCGATCCGTCATATTAAGGTAACGGTCAAATAATATTCATTTAGAAGGAAAAAAATACATAAACAAATCACATGTTTGTCCTTATTTGTCTAAATGATCATTATTTGACAATACAACAAACTGTAAAAGACTACACATACACGACGTGTATGACAATTTCATACACGACCAATCATATCACTCCATGTGTCAAGGTTTTGTTAATCTAGAGTGAGTAGTTTAGGGTTAGTTTAGTCATTTTACACCTTTGATTAATTTTTAACCTTAATCTAGTTAAGTGAAATTTATAAACTTTTTTTGTTTTTTCTTTGAAATAATCATATAATATTGTTAAGTTTTTTTATCCATTTAAAATGTAAAATTAATTAATATGATTATGGTACTTTATTATTATTATTATTATTATTATTATTATTATTATTATTATTATTATTATTATTATTATTATTATTATTATTATATATAAAGTGAATATATCAATATATATATATATATATATATATATATATATATATATATATATATATATATATATATATATATTAACAAACTAAAAAAAGTAGAATGTGAAATATTTCTCAACTAATATTTCATTCCATTCTATATTTCTTATATATCTTCTAAATATTTCCGTTTTCCATATAATCTCTTTACAATGTGAACGCATATATATAATAAATATTTTTATACAATAATTTTTTTATAATTATAAAAAACGAGAATATATTCTGGAAGCTTAATTATTTTATTTTTTTGAAAATTATAAAGTAAATTCATGGATATTTACATTTTTTTTTAAAATTTTTATGATATATACAGTATATATATAGGAAATATATCAATTATTAATATACTAAAAAAACGTACGGAGTATTAAATTTAAATTATTTGTTATTTATTATTTATATTTTGAATTGAAAAATGTGATCTTAAACCCAAATTTTTAATTTAAGTAATTTTTCGTTTTAAATTTAATTTATTAATAGAAAAAATAAGATATTACGGAGTATTAATTTATTAATTATCTAAATTTACTTTAAAATTTTCGAAAGTAATAATTATTTTAATACATTATTTTCGAAAAATATAATATTTTTTAAATTGATTTTTTTTAATATAAAAATATATAACAATGATTTGAAAAAAATATAAATTATAATTATATTAATAATTTTTCTTTTTAAATAAATCTAAAATATATTAATAATATTATCTAATTAATTCATAAAACAGAATATGTAAAAAAAATCAAAAGATTTTTTTTTCTAATTTGACTTAACTAAACTAAGATTAAGAACTAACTAATCATGTAAAATTAATAATCTAACTCTACACTAACCACCTTAGGTTAAACAAAATTAAATACGTGGCGCAATATGATTGGTCGTGTATGAGAAATCTCATACACGCCTTGTAAGTGTAAGACTATTTGGCTTCTTAATAATCCGTTACTCATGTTTTTTTTAAAAGTTTGTTAAATACAGTACAGTATATTATAGTAACGACTTTTGTATGGTGGATTGGTGGGGTTCTTTAATAAATAAAAAAATCACAAATTCTCATGTGAGACGGTCTCACAATACTATGTAAGAGTCTCACAATACGATTATTGTGAGACAGTCTTATAAGAGATTAACCGAAAAAAAAATTGTAACCCAAATAGAATTCACCAAGAGTTTGTTTTTAAGCGATTTTTTTTTTCCTGAGGTTGTAAGTTGGGAGTAAAATATGTACTCCCTCCATCCGAAAGAGATGTTCCCATTTGATATGGGCACAAGGATAAATATATAATATTATTGCTAGTGGGTCTCATTTTTAGGGAAAATATTATAAATAAATGCAAGTGGACTCAATTCAACTAATATGAATGGCAAAATGGGTAAATAGGTAGTATGGAGAAGGATAATATGGTAAAGTAAATTAACCAAATAAGGAAATAAAGTAAATGAGAAGATGTTAGTGGGATTTCCTTTTTAGGAAAGTGGGAAGAAGATAGTGAGATGGAGGGAGTAACACGTTTCTAATCCTTTTTAATTATTTCTGTGTTTGCACATATAACAAGATAGTACTCCCTCCCCCCACAATGATTTACCCACTTTTATTCACACAATGATTTACCCACTTTTATTCAAATATGAGAGATTTATCCACTTTTATTCACATAATGATTTACCCACTTTTATTCAAATATGAGAGATTAAAATAATAAGTGGGTAAATCATAGTGGGTTGGAGTGAGTAAGATTTTATTTTATTTTAGCTACTAATAAGAAGTAAGATTAGGTATTTGCAACATTAGGTGACAGACTGACAGTTATGGTTCTTTTAGTTAGCCCAAATATCCCTACTACATTTGGTCGTCGGTATTTTAGTCAGATTATTGGCGCTTTATACGTGAATTTACTCTTTTACGTACCCTTCCACAATTATGATTAATGATATTAGTTAAGTTTCTTAATTAATATAATTATTATTTCCCGACTAATTTAAGATTACGGTGTTTATAATTTTTCACAGCGTTTGAGACACGTGTCTCAATGTAACCCGGAAATCTTTTTGGAAAATTTCTAACATTTTGTTACCATTTTCGTATCATAATAATTCCAAACATTGAAAATAACAACACCCGAGTCACGATATAAATATTTATCGAAGAACGAAAACAAATTAAACGGATATCGTAACGTATAACTTCATACGAAAAAAAATAAAAAATAAAAAATAAAAAAGGAAAAATTGGGCCGGGCGCAAGTTTTTGAAGTCCATGGGATCCCCTGGGCGCCAATTTTTAATTATGGAAAAATTATACGGAGTATACTCGTACACATGTTCTTAATTATGGAAATATTAAGTGATGTTGTAATTTACCTAATTGGATTCCTCCAACAACTTCCTACTTACACTCCTAATCTAATTAAGAAAGTTACCATAAAATCACAAGTCCTACTACCATCAGGCTTAGCCAAAACTCCATGGACTATATATATACACACACAGTGCATACATACCGACCTCGTTGAATGAAAGAGCATAGAAACAAGAAGATGACACAAGACTACGGGGACATGCACAACCACCTGCCATCCTTAGATGATCATGGGCCTTGGTTGATTCTTACTCGCCAGAATGATGACGACCCCAAACTCGACAATCATACATTCTGTACCACGTACGATAAATCCTACACCAAGACGACGATTTCCGAGCTACAAGGCAAGTACATTCTTGCCTCCACCCTTGGTTGGCTTATCCTCCAAGATCGAGCTCACCCTTTGAATTACTCTCTTTGGAATCCGCTCACACAACAATGTCTACTTCTACCCGAGTTATCCGACCCACCGGACGAAGAACAACACCCCTACTCTTGCAGCATTCTCATGTCACCCCCCGACGACCCTAATCATCATCATCATCATCCGTGTGTCCTTTTGTTGTTTTTTGAAGGCCTAATGTTTTCGTGTATGCCTATCATGAGTAATAGGGATAGTAGGGATGAGTGTAGGTGGGTCAAACAAAGTCTCCAGCATGCTACTAATGGTCATGGTTTGAAAGTTGTCAGAGCTGCCTCTCTGAATGGGGACACATACGTGTTCGCGTATGGTCATTCGCCTATGATCTTGGCTCGTGTCAAGGTTACTACTGTTAGTGATAGCAGCTCCATATTGGTTCTTTTTGAACCATTGGAGATAGAACCTCCGTATCATGGTATCGATAACTGCAGGACTTATCCACACGGAGGTAATTATTTAGTTGAAGCACGTGGTGCATTGTACGCTATACGTGAAGTAATACGACAAGCACACGAAATGAATGACTATGACATCGTGAAGATCTATATTTGGAGGTTAGATTTGTCCCAAATGAGGTGGATTCAGGTGGAATCGTTGGGAGATCTTGCTCTTTTGTTAGGTCCTGATTGTTGCACTTGGTGTTCGGCAGACGACCTGTACTCGGGCATTCAAGGGAACTGTATCTATATTGTTAGCTCCGCCACTGGAACCATGCATCAATACCGTTTACAAGATGATACTTACTCTTTCTTGTTCCCGTGTCCTGATCTCCACAAAACAAGTGATGATACTACCTGGTTTATGCCCCACAATCCTACAAGGGTAACGAGGCCAGACATGCTTAGCACTGCAAAATCGGAGGATACAGAAAAGGTTAATCATGTCGAAGAGTCGGGAGATATGAAAATGGATATACCTGCATCATCATCGATTTGCCAGCTTCCTTCGGATATGCTGATATCAATAATGGAGTACTTGCATTTGTTTGACAGCACGAATCTTCGCGCCGCTTGCAAGACATTGCGCTCCAAAACTCCTTTGCCCCAGCGGAGATCTAATCGTTCATATCCCCTATTCATGTCCAGGAAAAACAACAAAGGCGGCATCTGTGAGTTGTGGGATCCGTGTCAAAACACATGTCACAGTCACACCATCATGACACCTTATCCTTCCTCCTATACGGTATCCACAATTGAGTATTGCAAGGATGGTTGGTGCCTTTTGCGAACTGATGGGGAGTCCTTGCATTGCTTTAACCCTATTGAAGGGAAGAGCTATAAATACCCTTCTGATAAGTTGACTTTCCTTCCTTCGAGTATAGCATTTTCCACATGTCCTACTTCACCCGATTGTCTGACCGTTGGAATTCAAGCTTATGAAAATTCGGTTCATGTTCTCTTCTTTCGAGCTGGGAATGAGCGATGGAATTACAAACATATAGAGTTTGAACATGATGAGGGCATTAAATTTCAAAGTAACTACAATTCTAGCCCCAAGTACCATAAGGGTTCATTCTATTTTCTAGGCGTGTATGGTGACCTCGGAGTTCTTAAGATGGTGGACGGAGAATGGAGTTGGATGGTTCACAAGGGTCCAACAGCAGAAGAAACGCCACTAAATTCATGTTATCTAGTTGAAGTCGATACTCAACTTCTATCTGTTTTCATTGAGGAGCTAGGAAGGAGGGTTCAAGTGTTCAGGTTTGACACGATTGAGAAGACTTGGGTTGCAGTGCATGATTTAGGGGACAATATGTTATTTGTAAGTCTGGGATCATCTTTCTCCGTATCCACCACCAAAGACAGCAGCACGAGGAACACAATTTATCTACCCAAACGCATCGGGAATGAAATGGTCTACTATTCACTCAACAGTGACACGTATAACACTTCAAGCAACCAACACCTTTGCAAAAATTTCTATGACATGAGATCACACTCATTTTGTTGTTGGCTATAACTTGTTGATTATGACATTATGTATGAGATCCTACTCCATTTTCCTTACGAATATAGGAGTATAATTTTATGTTTCATTGTCTGCAAACCAAAATTGGTTGAATTTTAACGCATTTATTCATTTATTTTACTTTTCCAAATGCTTGGCATCTATATATTTTTCGATAACTAACTCAAAATATAAACGTTAATTCGTGAAGGTAACTCGATAGAGTATCATTTATCTATATGGACATGTTTCGAGCCTGATTGAAGATTTAGATGATTAAGAGTAGAGAAGAAAGTGAAATAAGGATGAAATGGTCAAGTACTCCGTATGTTATTATCACAGACCTTGAAACTAGGAATTTATGATAAAAAAAGTTACCGCTTTAGGTTATTTAGTGACCACTTTGAGTTAAATAGTGACCAGTTTTTGATACATAAAAGTGGTCACTATTTATATGAAAGTGATAATTAACTATTTTGTCACTTTTTACCATGAATTGTAAATTGTTACTATTGTCACATGGTACCACGGTTGTACACAATAATTACTCTATAACACTTGTTGATGCGAAGTAAATTAGCCAAAGGCGAATTGTAGGCTAGTAACGACCTTGATAAATGGTACTCCCGTCATATCACAACGTTCTTCGCTTTCCTTTTTGGCACATTAAGGCCATGTTCTTTCTTGGACCAATAATGTTCTATCTTTATTTAACATTTTTAAGTTAAGTATAACCTCAATAATTCTAATTAATCACAGTCAATTCAACACTTAGTTCATTTCAATTTAACTCAACCTCATTAATAGAAGTTAAGTTAGATTAAGCTCATCTCATTTAAATTTAGTTCAGCCCTTTTCAGCCGAAAATAACTGAGGTAGGTCATAAAAATAACATAAGAAATCGATAGACAGGCGAATTAGCTTAATAATGTCTCATATAAGGACAATTAAGACCATAAAACTAAAATAAATACAATAATAAATTTACCACTCGAATGACCCCCTAAAAAACCCGACACAACTCATATCCGACACCGACTCGAACCAAATTTACCACTAATCCACTGCGAGTATTATATATACACGACAAGAAAGAAATTAGGAAATCATAATCAAAAATGAGTAAACCTAAGGATAAGAGCGAGGGCAAGGACTGGGTTTGCAGTTGGTGTAAGCACGGATGTGCTACTCAAACTCTACTTACAATCCACGTCACAAAAGAACATTCTGTGAGGTGAAATTACTACGTACTATTCTGCAATTGAATATTGATTTGATAATAACAATTGATTTGACACATTCAACTTTGATTTTGATTGGCGTGTGATAACAATTCATTTGATTCGATTGTGTTTCTGGCAAAACGATTTGTCATACTCTATTTTATTATGATTTGATTTGTGTCCTACTGCATTAACATGGATATCGATTTGATTAGGTTTAGAGGAATTTGATTTGTAATGATTTGATTTGTGTCCTACTGCATTAACATGGATATCGATTTGATTAGGTTTAGAGGAATTTGATTTGTAATGATTTGATTTGATTTGTGTCCTACTGCATTAACATGGATATCGATTTGATTAGGTTTAGAGTACGAGTAATGATTTGTGTATCTGTGAAAATCAAATCAATAGCAAACTCAAATTCAGATTATAGAGTAGGGGGTGAAGAAGCCACCCGTATTGTATTATCGACCTTTGACCTCGAAATCTTTACCAGAAGTCACTCCTACTCCTTGGTGAGGCAATTTGATATTGACACTATCTCCGATCATTATCATGAATATTAGAGTCGTATCAGATCTCACAATGTGCTGTGCTGTGCTGTGCTGTATTTCTTTCTGAAGAATCAAACAGCAAGATGGGCCGCTAGACTCTTCAGGACTCAGGACAACTCTCGGACTACACAACAACTCTCAGACTACTACTACACTACTCTTCGTTTCCCCATGGATGCCATCTTTAGCTCATACATCACTTTTTGCACTTTTTGTTTACTTTCCACTCTACAGGAACAGGACTACTCTCACACTACTCTTAGACTACTGGACTACTCTCCCCAGCTCATACATCACTTTTTCCACTTTTTGTTTACTTTCGACTCAGGGCTTCTCTCGGTCTACAGGACTACTCTCGGACTACTCTCCCCTTGAAGATGGATGCCATCTTAGCTCATACATCACTTTTTGCACTTTTTGTTTACTTTCGACTCAGGGCTTCTCTCAGTCTACAGGACTACTCTCGGACTACTCTCCCCTTGAAGATGGATGTCATCTTAACTCATACATCACTTTTTGTTTACTTTGGACTCAGGGCTTCTCTCGATCTACAGGACTACTGGAGTACTCTTCCTTTGACGATGGATGACATCTTTGTCAGATCACTTTTTGTTTTTGGTTACATGGACTCGGCTACTCTGGGACTACTGGAGAACTCTTCCTGTGACTATGGATGCCATCTTAGCTCATAGATCACTTTTTGTTTACTTGGACAGGATGTTGTAGTTTCCTTAGACATTTGGCACGGATTGCTTGTAGTTTACGTATTTTCCTGGATCTACAGATATCACACAGATATATGATGATTTTGTGAGATTATAGCACTCGTGTTGGCTCGTTTACAAGTGTCGGATACGAGGCGTGTCCGACACGGCTAATTTTGGATGATTTCTGCACTTTTCTTGGCTTAAAATGAAGAGTCTAGGTGGCCCATATCCGAGTGTCAAGTGGAAGCAATGTAAGTAGAGAGTCGGAGAAACAACTTGAAAAAATTGACTGGAAAACGACTTGGACCAACCCAACGATGCGTAAGGTGGACTTAAAACCGAACTCAAAACCAGATTCCACCCGATAACTATTTGACCCTATCAGATCGGACGAGATAGACGAAAAAGATAGCTTGTAACGAATAAAGTTGGAAAAGCACTCAACCTAAGTTACCCAAAATCCATGTAAACCAACACCACCCAAAAATATTGCAACATCAAACCAACCCAAAATATTGCAACATCAAACCGACCCAAACCCAAACCCAAACCCAACTCAACCACACAAATTATCATCACACATGGCCCAACATAAAAAAAACTGAACCAAGTGGCCTGACCCAACCCCGACAAATTGCCCTGAGTTGACCCTACCCCACACAAATTGTCCCGACAACACCTCGAACCCGACACGACTTGACCCGAGGCTATGAATTGACAAGATGAAGAAAAACCGTGAGCAACCCTACCCGAAACCAACTAATACGATTGTCACCTCTAAGGGATCGTTTGATTAACATATTGGGATAAGAAATCAAAGAGGTATATGTATTTAACTCTATTCCCTCTTTCTTATAATTGTTTGGTTTATTCTAAGTTTGTAAGGTAAAGGAATAGAGTTTGAATTCTATGGTGGAGGATTGGAGGTGAGTCAGAGATTCCAAAGGGTTGGAATTAGAATCCATTGGGGAGAGTTTGGTTCACAAAAAGGTCAAGAATAAAACAATGGTAGGGTATATATCAAACTTTGATGTCAAGGGGTATGAATCTCATGCCCACATTACTAAGTGAACCAAACGTCCCCTTAAGGTATCTAACTTCATTCCAATCTATTTCATGCCCAACCAAACAACAACTTAGTGAGACAATAATTGCCGACCATATTGCGAACAAAAGTTTAATCTAGTCTTTAATGGAGTCCAGAGCAAAACTCGATCATTAACCATCCCACCAGGCAATCACACATCCCAAAAAACACACCTCTACACTTCAAAGATTTCTAGCATGACATTGTTTCAAGTCTGTGGTATAACTCCATAAAAATCACCTTAATTACTACAGTAATTGATACTAGTATAAAAGTAAACTTAACAAATCATTTTGAATATATGATCCATATAGGTAGTCAATAGCAATAGATAGACCTTTATCATTATGTGTCCAAAAACTTTTTGTTAAATAAATTACCATTGTTCGAAAGCTTAATAAGCAGAATCACGCACAGTTTTTTTTTGACATTATCAATGGGCAAGCGGTCATAAAAGCAGAGTACAAAAAATAGCAACTTACAATTCCAACCTAATGTTCCTTGCAAGCGCACCTTTGAAATGGTGAAATGCGACTTGTTCATGCTCATCATACCTATCAACAAATGTTGGCAATTTAAATAAAATAGTGGCACTGAGGAGCGGCAATAAGGAAAAGCAAACACAATCAATATTGAAACAAAGCGCAAGAAAAACTAGCATAGCATAAATATCAGAAGTGATTACTAAGCTTCACTTGCAATCCTTTGAGAAAGAGAGATATAAATTGGTTACTCCACGGGTGCAGAGATAGGATCCATCACTGATTTGATTACTCAGAGTTTGGTTTAAACCCTTCGCAATCTTAGGGTTATATTTTGCCACCATTAATACTAGTTTTACTCTATTCTAACCGAATAATAAACTTTCAAGTTACACGCTCGGATGGATGCGAGGATGACTGAAGATCTAAAGCAAGAATAAAATAAAACATTACATAAAAAGATAACGGCAAGCACAACAAAGATCATATGAATTCCAGTCAAAATTGCAAGCTTAAGGTCAAGAACTAGCTAATCAAATGCTCGCGCAGAGAAAATGAATTATATCAAATGTCTTATCAGATTGTACAGAAGCTGAGAGAAGTATCGGAATAACATAGGGTCAAACAACACTTTCTGGAAACAAGTTTTTCACAAATATCAAAGCTAATAACTTGTTAGATGATCGGAGGAAAAATTCTCTATTCCCATATTGAAGAACTTCTAAATGAATCAAGAAGACATGGGTTTTTAACAAAATTGACTTACGAGAACGTGTGGCAAATCATGTACTCTGCAAACATATTAGAGATGGTGTTTGAGACACATGACGGAATATATGTTTGACACTCGGATATTAACATATTTTTAGAGAGACTTGGGGGTAAACTAATGATTTACCTACCATACCACAAACAAAGAATGTATTCATTTACGATATGTTTGATCATGTTAAACGGACTCTTATTCAGTTTGTTTAACATATACGGAGAAATGGTTACAGAGCATGTAATCAAGACAAGTTTATTTCATCATCAAAATGTCACAATCAGCTTACTGAGTCCATCTGTCTGTCTAATATTCTGGACTCTGGAGGTACCCGGTTAAGGCTAAAGTAATGTCAACTTTCTCAAAATTGTGTCTTAAATCTTGTTTAAGCGATCCAAACACCATTCATAATCATGTCCATGTCACAATCAAGCTCTCAGAATCTGAGAAGAATACTAAAAATATATCCAAACTATCATAACAAAGACCCAAACTTTCATTTTGTTATTTTAAGGACCTCGTATCAAATCGTTTTTTACCAAAATATGCTTGTGTCAGGCAGATGTTGGGCATAGTGTAGTTTGATCCAAAACATTTACGTGCGTCAGCTGGTCAAATACGAGATTCAATGTCTGATCAAATCAAACAAATAGGCAGCAATTTTTTCTCGATAAACATTTTTTCGATAAATAAGTTAAATATATTTCATTTAAAACATAACGATTTTATCATGTGTTAAAAAGTTAAATACACGTTTAATATAAAACATGATTATCAACCCTAACTAGTAACTATAATCTATCTTATAAAAATAACCCAACTACAGTACATCTAATCCTGAAAAAAACTAATTATACTCTCCCAAAATAAACTAAATGACCCACAATCTGTCTATCAACACCATTCATCAATTATCAATCACCATCCCAAGTTGCCCAACATCACTCCTCCACCGTTCCCACCCCTGTATTACACGTCAACCTACAAACACTACTACACTAAACCAAACGGACAACAACAACATACGACGATAATATCTGCCGCCATACCTCCAGCAATTTTTCCAACGTACGGATACTGTTTTGATGGCTTCCCCGGCGTCAACAGGGTTTCCGATGCGGTTTTTTGAACAATTTGTAGCATTGCAGGTCAAATATAACATTTCATCCGAAAAATTGCGATGATTAGTTGTGATTGTGGATTGTAGAAATGATTTTTGAGACATTGTACATTATGAAGTAAGGAGGAGGTTACGTGATTAATTAAAATGAAATTTTGCACTAAGTTATATTTATGATTAGTGACGCCCGGCAGGTACTTATCTGTTAATTCTGTGTTTTCAGTTAAATGATGATGATCGAGTAGCATTGATTGGTAATTTGGTGTGGAAGGGGTTCCCTGTATCGTGGAAATGGCAGAAGATGCAGGAAGGTTCTGCGAAAGCTTTTGATATAAAAGTTACGGGAAAAGTGATGGTAATCACATTAATTTGAATTTGGGTGACGTGGTAGGGCTTGTTGTCAGTCGGCGTGACCATGTGTCCGTGTGATGATGGTGGTTGAGAGGAGGGATATGGATAGTGGTTGGTGGGCACAAAGTCTAACCTGATATTACAGTTCATTCACTGGGCAAGTCAAAACATCTAAAGTTGGGTTTGTTTCGAGTTAAAACATAGTCTAGATAATTATGAGAATAGGCTTAACGGTTTGGATTATTTATGTTATATAATCCTTAACTATATTATTTGACAAAACAAAAAATAAAATGCACAAATAAGTCCTACAACAACAAAAATTAGTCAAAAAATCATTGTTTAGAATTCCGTTTGATATATTTTGGGTTTAAAACCGGACCATATGCACAGAAAATTTAGCGATCAAGGATAGAACAATGTGTTCACTCGACTTTATCCAAATTACTTGATCCAATTATCTGACACGGTTTCCTGTGTACGAATTAAAATATGTATGTTCATCTCTGTAAAAGTAGAGTACGTAGTATGTGAGAAGGTTATTTTCATCAAGAAAAATGTTTGGGGTCCTTAACACCACAAAATAATAATTTGGGTCTGTAAGGTTACATTTTGTGATAGCTCGGATATCCTAGTACTTTATTCATCGTTTCAACCTCGAAAGTCCTACCAAGCACATCACATCATAGTCAACACTCTAAAAATACCTAATTCGCACATTGAGGTCAACTCTAACATCTTCTCATCATTCACAGGTTTCACTGACCGCCACTCTTATATACCACAAATAAGCAAAGTAGCAAACTTAACCAAGATCTTAAATTTGAGTCAATATTACTCAAACACACATGAGTTAAACATCATGTCAATATCAATATAGGGGATAACTTTTCCAACATATGCACACACACACACACATGTATTTGAATGACGACCTTACAAGTGAAAAACTTAATTAATACTCCCTCCGTTCCAATGAATTGTCTGTCTTTGTTTTTGGCACTAAGGTTAAGGCATCCAATGAGGAAGTGACATGTGGAGCAAAACTCATGAAAATGGTAAAATTACATATAAAAAGCATTCCTAAAATAGAAAGGCAAACAATTCATTGAGACGTCCCAATATGGAATAAGCAAACAATTCATTGAGACGGAGGGAGTATAAAGCAGAAAGGTAGAAATAAGAATCAAGTAAAATAGAAAGCTTGCGATGTTAGTCGCTATAAGAATAAATGCATTTCAGAATGAAAAACAAAAACTGTTGGAAGTTCAAACGTGAAAAAAAAATATTTTCTCACCTTGTTCTCCGGTGGATGCATCAGAAACCCCGATTCACCTGAAGGCTCCATGAGATTTCCCAAACATACATACATACATACATAAATCTATATTAACACTTTCAAGGCCGAACTGCACCAGCTTCCAAGTCCCAACCTAGTTACAATAGCAGATTATCTCTGTTATTTTGTTCTCAATCAAAGGTTAATAAACAAACATACAATATCAAGTAGTTTCAGACTTTCAGTGAATTACCAACAGCAGTGTTCAACCGAGGGCCATAATACTGACGGGGTCAGATATTAAGTCTGTTGACATGTTAACATTTGAAACAAGAAGAATGGCCTTGGGTCATTTACTTCCGACTGCTTCATCACCTGAAAACCGTGAAAGCAAAGCTAAGAGATTCTTCAACCTTTTTTGTTTTGAAAAGAGAGAGCAAAAGGTGAATGCTTTCATATTTTAAGCAATAAATAAACCATTTAATCTTACGAAACACTAATGACAATTTGTTAATTCCACAAATTTCAAGACTGAACAAAAACGATACAATACTCAATAGCAAAGAGATCAACCGGCAATCAAATAAATCAATACTTAGAATAAATCATTCAACACCAAAATAAAAGCTACGCCTTTCGAAATCAGAACAAAGCACCCAACTTTCTGAAGCACAATAAAACTTAAGAATGTTATGATTCAAAGGCAGATTAACTGGAAATAAGACAAAGACGAGAGAGAGAGAGAGTTCATCATTACTCATCTGATGAAAGATGTAAACTTTTTCATTCATAGTTTCATTCAGGATGAAAGATCTCAACTTTTGAATTGGAATGAAACAACACCGAATCAAACAAATCAAAAAAGGGGGGAAATCGTGCAGATTTACCATAGAAATAGAAATTAAACAAAAACGCAATTAACATTGAATCTGAACAAAATTTATGGACAAATTGATATGAATCTCATGATTTAAAAGCAATCTTATTTAAAAAAAAATAAGAAATCGGGGGTCAATCAGATGAAAGATGAAAACTTTGTGATCGATTTATCAAAATAATCCATCAAACTCATCTAATCATCAAAAGAAATCAGATCCAGCATGAAATGAAAGAAGAGGCAATTAAAAGGTATGGATGAAATTACCTGGGAAAGCATATACGACCAAGTTACAGGTCTATCCATGGCGGCATGAAACAAAGGAATTGGATCTTCTGACTGACTTTAGAGTTTAGGGTAATTAAGTCGCGTTCCCTGTTTTTCGTGAGACCTGGGCTAAATTATCTGACGCCACTTAACGACTACTTGCAATCTCCGATCAATACTAAATCAATAAAGAAAATAAAACAAGGGTGTAACGGTCATTCACGTAACTTTTGTTGTTTGGCCTTATTTTAAAGAATTTATTCACAAGTTGCATTTTGGACAAATTTTACCCATTTGATTATCGTTTTTCAAAAGTGTATTAAAAAAAAATTAAAAATCGAGCAAGATGGGTTTCTATTTGTAGAGAATTATCGAGTAAAAAAATATGAACGAACAAATATTTTATTTAAATGTTTACAAATTACTAGTACAATTTTTGTCATTTGAGCATAAATATCTCAAAGACAAGTAAAAACCATAAGCATCAAATTGATGTTTTTGCTTTTGACTGATAAAAGTTGATCTTGAGCATTAGAAAACCGTTTTTTTACTTGCAAAAAAATTATCTGACCAAATGGAAAGTTTTAAAAATGACTTAGCTTCTAAAAACAATTCAATAAGGTAGGCCAGATGACGCCAAAATTACTACATACTAGTTTTAACTCGTGCAAATTGCACGGGTGATGTTACATATTGTAAATAAATTGTTAGTTAATAATTCACTGCAAATAATGAGAGTACAGAATGTTATAAACACTGAAACACTTCTTGGTAAACAACATTAGTAGTAGTATTTGGAGTGCGTTTCTCCGTATCATAAATAAGAATTTTTAAACCGCGCTTGCTAGTGACCCTTGATAGTGCGACATACAGCTGTCCATGCGTGAAAACAGGCTTAGGGAGGTATAGACCAACATGAGACAACGACTGTCCTTGACTCTTGTTAATGGTCATGGCGAAGCACACCGAAATAGGAAACTGACGTCTTGTAAACCGTATCGAAAATTTACTTGAGTCAGATGGAAACAAAGAGAAGCGAAGAATAAATACTGTGTCACCCCTGTGGCTACCTGTCAGCACCTTACAACGAATAACTCTTTTTGCTAGAGCAGTAATAATTAACCGCGTTCCATTACATAATCCATGGAATTGGTTTATGTTTCTAATGAGCATAACCATAGCACCAACCTTCAATCGTAATTCATGGTTAGGCACACCGGAGCATTTAACACTGTTTAGAAATTCAGTTGAGTTAAGATCCGGTTGACATGCAGGTGATTCAACTGCAGGAGTATTGGGTGTGTTTGCAGGTGCTTCATCCATACAGGGCTCATCAGAGCTCAAATATACTACTTCTGGTTCGTCAATAAGAGACAACACATATTCGTTAATTAACTCAACAAATTCATGAGTAGGAGCTAGAATCGCTCTATCTAGTAGGTGGCCATCTTCCCACAATCGATCCAGTAGGTTAGGATATGTCAACGACACTATTGCCGCAATTGGGTCATCGACATTATGAATTAATACTTCCTCTGGGAAAGATACAACAACTTCTCCATCGTTTGGCCCACCTTCTTTGCCATCACCAACTCGTAACATCCAGTTAGAGAATTCAATGATGTCATGTGCATTGGCAGAGGAGTTACCAACACATAATCGCATATTTTGAGTCAACTCAAGGACCTACAATATTTGTTTTGAAAAAGTAGTTCATCAACGAATAAGATTGAGACTGTGCATGTTTATTACGATATTAATGTTGAAACTTCACTTAATTTAAAAGAATAAAGATTTAGAAACAGGAGAAAACAAACCTTGCATGACGACCATAAATGTGATGAACATAGGGCAGCATGCACAATATATGACCTACTACCTCTAGGGACAACCGGAAGAATTTGTCTAAAGTCTCCTCCAAAGACAACAACTTTTCCACCAAAAGCGAGGTCAACATTACTTGGGGAAACAACACGCATGACATCTCTTAGGCTACGATCAAGCGCTTCAAAGCTGTGTCTATGTGTCATTGGTGCCTCATTCCAAATAATGAGGCTTGCTTTCACTATTAACTCGGTCAAGAATGTCCCTGGCTTGATATCAAAGCAGGTGGACGTCTCAACAACGTTTATGGGAATACCAAACCTGGAATGAGTTGTCCTACCACCAGGGATTAACGTTGCTGCAATTCCGCTGGAAGCAACAGCAAGAACAATCTTGCCCCTACTGCGCAAATCAGCACATAAAGTGCGCCATAAGAATGTCTTTCCAGTACCCCCATACCCATATACAAAGAAGACAGCAGCACGATTTGCTGCAACTGCTGCACTTATTTCATCATATATCGAGCGTTGTTCAGCAGTGAGCATGGGCAGAGCAGTTTTGTACTCTCGACGCAATGCGGCCCTGTCATACGCTAGCTCATCTCGCATCAATGTATTCCCAAGATATTCAATAATCGATTCGTCAGGAACAGGCATGCCTGGAAATCTAGATAAACTACTACCATTGCTTCGTAGAGCCTCCTCAATCTCAAGGAGAGCTAAATTTTGTAGCTCCTCGTCAGACAGCTCTAGATCTGGCATGAAAAACAACGCAGTGGTTATACATAACTAACTGCTCAAATGATGTAATGCCAAATTCAATTGAGCCGCATACAAAAGTTAACAGGAATTACATGATGATCAAAATGGTGTAAATTAATAATTGAGGAGGAATATCAAGTGAAAGTAATAGTAACGAAACTAACCTGGATTATGTAAAAATCTGCGGTGCTTGTAAAGAATATCATCAGATAAAAGAGTCCAAGTCTTCTCCCAGACAATATGAGGCATTGACATCGAATCAGATAGAAGCAACGATATGAATAAATGCCTTAAGTACACACCCGATATGAATATGATGGCGTCAATGTACTCTGTGTCATCTCCAACCAAGCCAAGTGCATAACATGCTTCACGGAAAGTTGAATGTGAAAGGTTCATAACCCTCTAATTAGACTCCTCTAATTAGTTACTAAATTACTTGTTAATTTAGTATATAAAGATCTAGTTACATGCATGACATAAAATGACAAAAACTAGATACAAGAAGAGATTTCCTTACATAAACAAAGAGGAAATAATGGGCACAATAAGAAAACTCCTTTTCTTATTGTTCTTGAGCTTATATTAGTATGGATGATCCTCCAAAATCTTGAATCTCCAAAGTAGAAGATCTTCTTCTAATTGCATCAAGATTCAACCCAAATAATCACTATTATTATTAACTAGATAATAGTAGTGATGAACCTATACTAATATTATGAATATTACTACTTTAGTAATAAAGATGAATATTAGTATGAGAGAGTTTTGGAGAAGAGGTAAAACAAAAACTAACTAACGAATGGGTGGATGGATGGAGTTAAAAAAGAGAACAAAAAGTTCCCTTAAAACATCCCCAAAACCGGCCACCCTTAAATTAGGGAAGACCAATTGCTTTATTTTATTTGCATGCATAAAGTCAAGGGTCTAGTGTAATAATTACTATTATTCATGCATGCACATAAATAAGAACAACCATTATTGCCCTTATTTTACTAGTGTGCCATATACATGTACATAAAATGGGTCCATTTTATTTTTGTCATTTGTCATACAAATGCTTATGTGTGACATGATCAATTATCTCATATAATTGATCACATCAAATAAATAATATACTCTTAACTCTTTAAGTAGTACATTACTATTATATCTATATATAATAGGTCCCATAATAATAATAATTACTTAGCTAAATTTACAACTTCTTGTAAATATTAATGACTAATTATCACTACCCATAAAAGCATACAAAACCTCAACTAATTTAGTAATTAACGTTTAAATACTAAACTAGGTCTTATTTAATCGTATTAATAAGACGTGAAATTCAGTCAATTATCGTATAATAGACTAATAAACTTAATCTGACTGAGTTCTAAACTCTATCTCCAATAAATAACTCTCATTACAAAGCATATATCAAATATATACGCAAGGAACTGATTAACTGTATCAAATACAAATAATTAGTTTTCTATTTGGGTCTCATTCTATAGGTGTGACCGAAAGGGATCAGTTGATCACCGACGTCTTACGACAATAACGTCTAACTCTAGTCAGCTGAGCGTTATCGATTTACGTTAATCAACTGACGTGGAGTATCGATGTACAAATTATCCCAAGTATATTCCGTCCATGAGATTTAATATATCAATGCACTATTGTGGAGGACACATGCTCCAACAGAATGAACAACATCACCAACTGTTCGAATATCCTCATAACACCTGGGGCCTCTAACGTGGTTCAACATTACTTTCATGTAGAATAATTCACCACATTTTGGAGGCACATGATGTAGCCTTCCAACCGCAAACCCTCTTTGCCTACGCTTCCACATCTTCTTGCTCCTATCCCAAACAAATTGTTGAGGGATTTCACATAGCAACAATTCACGTGCACCATGGTCTCTTTCATTTAGTTGTAGCCAATCATTAAATTTTGACATGGCGACACTGGGGTCTTCAAGCACCTCATCAATTGGCTCCTCATCATCAAAGATCACAGATTGTTCTCCAGGAAGGTGGAATTGCAATCTCTCAACAACAGGTGTTCTATAATGGATATCAAAAGCAAATATCCTCCAGACAGCTTCACACGCAGAGATGTATCTACAATCATACAATTTTTTTATCTCGTCAAGCTGATTTTTGCTATTACGCCGTGAATATGATGATTCCATTGTTGCACGATCGGACCCCTTATTGATGTACTTGAAGAGGTACTTGATTGACCTAGCTTGATTGCACCATTCCACATTAATGTGTGCATGAAATTTGCTAATTAGGTCAGCATTATAAGGGACGACATAGCGATTATCAATGGGCACACCATTCTTGTAAATTACACGACCGTTGTCTCTCCTTTGATAAATAGGAAAGCCATGTTTATCAACAGTTGTCCTTTCATTGAAAGGCTTTGGGAATTTGCGAATACATATACCATCTGACATGCATGGTAAGCTTGGGTTCACGACGCCACAGGGACCGTGAATCATTAATTCAGATACAGCAGCATGGAGTATCGGGTGTTGGAATTCCGATAAGCTCAGAGATGATCCTCTGCAGAGACCGTGAATCATGTCAGGAATCTCTGCAGAGATGATCCTGTCAACATTTGATACCTCTGGGAACTTATCATCCCGATGTAAGAACAGTAGAATATGAGCATGAGGGAGTCCACACTTTTGGAATTCGACTGTGTACGCAACTGCAAGTCATTTCAAGGAAAAGATTATGCGTGTAAGAATGAATATCGTAAGACAATCAATTTACTATAAATGGTAGTAATCAT
Source organism: Agrostemma githago (assembly GCA_958450325.1). Classification (NCBI taxonomy): domain Eukaryota; kingdom Viridiplantae; phylum Streptophyta; class Magnoliopsida; order Caryophyllales; family Caryophyllaceae; genus Agrostemma; species Agrostemma githago. Next base: position 77,125,127 of record OY288240.1, on the reverse strand, counting down.
AATGGAGGTTCCTAACCTGCTCTAGGTCTACCAAAGATTTGGCGAACTTTTAGGTCCTGAATCAATTCATACAGCTTCACATGAAAGACACGGGACAAAATATCTGGGCGGTCCTCAACACGAAGACCCCGCTTAGACACGAATCGTACAATTTATGGCCATTTTGGGTTACATGTGAAGGTTATGAATAGGTCTGGGTAACCACACCACCTACAAATAGCAAGTGTGTCTAGATACTTGGCCCTCATGAAAGCATCTCCAGATGTGAAAGAAGCTGAGACTACATAACGGCCACCGGTTGAAGATGGTTCAACATTACCTTCTTCAGTTGCGGCAACAATATTATCCAGCTTGTCAACTCTGAGCTTATCTTGGTTGAAGCGCTGGAAAGATAAGTTACCACCATCATATACCCGTCAACGCAGATCTGTAAGTTACCGGCTTGCGACCAAGTTGGGAACTCGAGTTCCCGAGGCCTATCTTGTAAGTGAAAGGCGAAAAACTCACGTAGCGTTACTTCTTCACGTGGCTTCAAACTCTTGCTAATACCAAGAGACGCCTCACTATGGGGAATGTGCGGCCGGAAACCATCCTCGCCATATGGAAGCAACATCGGGTATTGTAGGGCAAGATATGATGGATGCAACTCTGAAATACGTTGTAATGAGCCACAAGATTTTTGAACGATAATATCACGTTGTTCAATCTCTGGGCCTATATCACCTTCAATTAAAGCAGCAACTTCCGAAGCAATCGGACGATTATAAGTTCTACCGTCAATGCATCTCCGTGAAATGAGTCTGATACTTACATCACCATGTATATCTGATGACAACGTATCCCTAGCTCTACAAAACGTTTTTGCAAGTGGGTTGTGCTCATCTATCATCTCTTTCAACAAGTACATAAGTTCTTGATTGAATCCACTGCCAGTGCCAGAACTATGAAAAAAAAATGAATGTGGCAATATGCATAGGTTAAATAGGTGACTATGACCTTAACATAACAGGGGAGTAACCAAAGAATCAATTAATAAAAAAATGTATGTGGCAATATGCATAGGTTAAATAAGTGACTATGACCTTAACATAACAGCGAAGCAACAAAAGAATCAGGTAATAAAAAAAATGAAAGTGGGACTGTAAGAAAAGTTGAAGTCAATACCTTAAAGCATTGATTCGATTGTTCACCTCATCATCGGTGTCGTAAATGTATAATTGACAGAACTTAGGTATTGATTCGTCAGGAGGCAACAAACTACCAATGCGATGAACATTTTGGCCACCCATTCTAAAAGTGTAGGGTCCGCGTCCGCAGTTCACCGTTTTATCGATAATGCCACCAAGAGATGACTATGCCCAACCACAGTTGTATTTTCGAATATTTGTAATGAACGTGGCGCTAAGTCGATGCTCACGAAGTAGAAGTGACTTCAACAATTGAGGAGGCTCACTTAAATACGGTAGTGTTACCTTTCCATCCGAGCAGCACAAAGAAATTCTTGGTTTAGTCGTGCCACGATCTTTACCAATTCTTTCTTCATATCACATGAGAGCTCCACACATTCTACATTGATATTCTGGATCGCCAATATCCCAATATTTTGTAGATGCTATGAATTGTAAAGTTATAAAGTAGATCAGTCCTTACTTCGAAGCCAATATACGTACCATGAAAGCACCGAGCACATGAGTGACAATATTTAAATAGAGAAATTAGCACATGAGTGGCAATACCAATTTTCATCCTCTCTTCTAGACAGCTTTGATCGGCACCCTCCGCAAGAATAGTAGAACCATTCACTTGATGTGTCCATTTCATATATAACTGCAAGAGTGACAAACATGTCAGCCTACGTAGTAGACCAATATTGTTGGTGTAAACCATGTTGTACTTGTTGCCTTCATAATTATTGTAAATATTATGCGTGCTTCTAATTAACTAACCAATATTTGTGGTGGTGTTTGGTGACACAGGCACTCCAACTTTCCACCGATCTGGACCGTCGACTTTCGGGAAGCTAAAAAAATTGGTAAGGAAAAAGTAGAGAAAGTGAAGGTTGGAATATGGAAGAGTAGAGACATGCATGGTACGTAATCAATTTAAACTTACTTCTTCAAGAAAGTTCTGACCTCCTCAATCTTTGGATTAGCTGCAATCCTCGTAGCATCTCTTATTGTAAGCCCAACTTGGTCTGCACATTTTGTAGAAGTCAATATTATTGTCATGCCCAAAAAAAGTGACATTTGCCTATCATCGCTGCATCTCAGAAACTGCATTTTAGTCCCTTCTAAAATAAATTTTCACTAATATTCTGGGTTTACTTTTTCACCTATTTAGCGTGGACGAATTGTAAGCACTTCATTGGAACGAAATATACTAATATGTCACTTCAGTTTGCTTGTTGACAGGCAACATTTCGCTATTATTACCGGATGAAGACATTTAATCGGTGATATCCTGGGTTCACTGTTAGACTTATTTACCGGGGCTGAATCTCATTTGAAATATGTTAACGTTGGTTTGCTTTATGTTGTCGACAGGTAAGCTGGACCAACACTTCTGGACTAAAATTTGGAACATTTGAAAGCATGTCATTGGTACGTTTCTGGACTAAACTTTGGTCTTATTTACTGCCACTAAGTCGCAAGCACTACATTGGTGAGAAATATGTTAATGTGTTCCTCACTTTTCCTGGTCAACACTCAACAGGTAAGGTAAATAAACGGTGCAGCCTACAACATCGTCAATACTGGATTACTGGGTATCACCCTTCTACTCATCGTAGTTTATGTGGTGGGTCAGCCATAATAATAGCCTCCTAGGAAGACAGACTTTAAGGACGGTAAGTTGAACGTTTCTCAATGATGAGCATTGTCGACCAAAAACACATGACGACATTAATTAGGGCGTTTGCCATCCAGTGGAATGACCAAAGTCCAATGTATGATGCTCTTAGAGTCACGAAAATCTAAATTTTCCAAAATCTAATCGAAGCGACTGCTTGTGACTTTGAGTTTCTTTCATAGGATGTGCAGCCCCTAAATGTTAGTGAGTATGATTATTGCCTGAGAGAAACGCAGGGGTTCTTTTTGCCCATAAGTGACGATGGGCTGACACTGGTTCTAACAAACTGTGACACAAACTCCTTAAAACCAAAATAAATTGTGTTGCACACTTAGATTAGGAGAGGAAACGTACCATTCCATTCATTGTGTTTGACATGACGGAGAACCATTATAGGTCTGTCCAACTCCATATAATCAGTGACAATCGCGATGATGTCAGAGACACAATGCCCAAAGATCGAACAGGAAATTTGATTCCCCCTGTAAAATAATGCACATTAGATTATGGACCAAAAATGAAAGGGTGTCGTGAGTTTCCTGGGAAGGTAATGGGTATACCTTGAATTTTCGAGCACAATTTTAGTCCAATTAAACCCTTTTGCTGATGTTAGGACGGGATTGTAGGCCACAAATTTCCCGATGACATCTGAAAAGTATATGGTTACTCAGTAACAGTGATAGTAATGTCTTAATATATAGACACAATTGACGTAATAGAAGCACAGAACATTACCTATATATTCATTATTAGAAATGTTTTCGGCCACAATATCTTCGTACTCTACAAAATTGTAGACACACTTTGGTATGTTGGGGTCGGGATGCATTGACATTATTTTCGTACTGAATTCAATCCAAATACGGCATTTGTGTGCTGTTGCTCGCTCATTTCCCATGTTAGATGAAACTGAAAATTTGTATATGTTGTACATGTTTCCCTCCTTAAAACCATTGTTGAATTGTTTAACCAATCTCTGTTTGACACTTGCTTGTATTGTAGAACCCTACACAATAAATAGGAATCAAATTACTGCACATACACGGACTACTATAAGTCAAAGTAGTGGGTAATGTAACTGAAATTAATGCACTTACACTGCTGTCAACCAAAATTAGTTCAACACCATGGATGAAAGGTTTTTTCCCAATTTGTGAGGCGTCATTGTCGGTTTTTCTGCTTGTCCGTAACCATTTACGCATCACTCTGGCCGTTATCTGCACGAACTGCGATGATTCCGTGATATTGGATATTAAAATAGGCTCGTATTGGAAAGACATTGAAAACTGATGATGATTTCAGACGTAAACTGAGAAATTATAAAATTATAAAATTTGTGGTAAATTAGGAGTTAGCGGAATAATTAGCCGGCAGAAGAGTAAAAATCAAAGATGGAAATAGAAATGAGGGCAAAAGATTGACAGAGGAGTTGGAGTTAGAATTGGTAACTACCCCTTAACATTGGGAAGTTACATGCAGTTACCTACATTATGCAGTTACCAAAAACAATCTGTACATCTGTACATTAACACATTAATGAATTAATGAATTTCCCTTGCCAGATATGCCTTTTTTCACTGCCAAATCAGCCGCCATGTAGGATCCACGTAAGCCATCCTACTCATCCGTCCACGTGGCTTAATATAAAAGCAGAAAATGCTCCTGCTTTATATAATAAGGGATTTTTAACTTACGGAGTATTTGTTTCTCTTTACAATTTTCAAATATGTTAGTGTTTTCATATCTTATACTCGTAACCCATTAACAGTTTTAAAGACAAGGGATATTATATATGGTGATTCTCTATTTTTTCATCTTGTATGGCATACGGATACGCCTCCTTTTAGTAAAAAAATAACTTTGACTTGCGATTTCTTATGAACATGAACTCCAAAAAATGTCGATATATTCCTTGAACTCATTTTTACAAGATCTCCACTTTTTTTTTTTTTTTTGCGATTTTACTTGTATCTCAAGAGTTAGGCTCTGTTCTTTTCAGCTTATTTTCAGCCCGTTTCAGACCAGCTCAGCTTCTATCAGCTTAGCCCAGCTCTTATCAGCTCAACCCGGCTCTTATAAGCTCAGCTCTAATATTTTCAGCCAAACTCCAATATTTTCAGCTCCTAAAATAATACTTCAATTATTATTATTATTATTATTATTATTATTATTATTATTATTATTATTATTATTATTATTATTATTATTATTATTATTATTATTATTATTATTATTATTATTATTATTATTATTATTATTATTATTATTATTTATTTATTTATATGAAACGAGAGTTGCATTAAGATCGAAACAAATTACAATAAAGTCTTATTATTGTTGTTGTTCTTGTTCTTGTTGTTATGGCATTTTGATATAAATGCAAGTTTCTTTTCATAAAAAATAAATAATAATGATAATATTATTGTTGTTGTTATTTTTATTACTCATATCTCTTAGTAATAATAATAACAAATTATTATTATAATCGTCAACGTCGTTGTCGTCATCATCATCGTCATTGTTATCATTATCGTTATTATTATTATTTTATATTTTTTTTGTCATCATTATTATTATAACAATTATTAATTAATATTATTATGCACTCTATAATATTTTTAGGACTTGAAATAGATATTACATTCAAATATTTACAACTCTGTCTCAATGCCATTACAATTAATTTACGTTCTTTTTACACTATTTTTTAGTGACTAGAACACACACCATACAATATAGCATATGAGTACTATTTGTATTGTATTAAAATTAAGAATATAAAAATATAAAAATTCGTATATTACGTAATCAATGATATATATACACATAATAAATTTTATTATGTCAAGTATGAAAAAACAAAGGTAGAAATCAAAGTAATTGGAGAGATTATTGTTATGTTGTTGTTGTTGTTGTTGTTGTTGTTGTTGTTGTTACTATTATTATTATTGTTGTTGTTGTTGTTATTACTATTATTATTATTATTATTATTATTATTATTATTATTATTATTATTATTATTATTATTATTATTATTATTATTATTATTATTATTATTATTATTATTATTATTATTATTATTATTATTATTATTATTATTATTATTATTATTATTATTATTATTATTATTATTATTATTATTATTATTATTATTATTATTATTATTATTATTATTATTATTATTATTATTATTATTATTATTATTATTATTATTATTATTATTATTATTATTATTATTATTATTATTATTATTATCATCATCATCATTATCATTATCATTATTATTATTAATAATTGGTGTTATATTTTTTTTTTTCATTTTTTTCATTTTTTAAAATATTATTAGATAATTTATATGAGTAGTTATTAGTTTCAGCTTATTTTAGTTCAGCTCAGCTCAACTCATCTTTTATCAGTCCAACTCAGCTTCTATCAGACCAGCTCAGCTCTTATCAGACCAGCTCAGCTCAGCCCTGTTTCAGCCGAAAAGAACAGGGCCTTATACCCACTCAAATGTTTTTAACCGAATAAACTTCTACCAATCATAACTCTTTGTCCCGAGTTCCGAAAGTAATAATCCTTGTCTGAACTGGTCGTTTGTATGAGATATTTAGTTTGAAATTAAAATCATCTGTTTCGAAATTCATAGGTGTTCCGGTCACGGAAACAATTCACCCGGTCTCGGATCCGGGTTGTATGATTGGGTTAATGACGAACAATTGACCGTTTGATTTCCTTCAGGCTCCCTTTCTTCTCACTCCCTTGATCGGACCTTCCCGGCGGAGTTGGCCTGCTCCCTGCACAATGAACGCACAGGACCTCGGAGGTTGTCCGAGGAAACCCTCTCCGATGCCTAAGTCAGTCCGTGAAATGCCTTGACGAACCTAGCTCGTGAGGAACTAGGTGGCGTTTTTAGGAGTAAGAGTCTAGAGAGAGAAAATCCAACCCCCTTCATGTGGGAAATGGGTAAGTATTTATACCTTCCCACATGAGAGAGGGAAAGAGAAAAAAAGAGGAGGGGAATGAGTGGATGCTGATGTGACACGTGGACTCACCTTGTCCACTCTTTTCCCCTTTACCTTAGGCAAAATGACGGATGGGTCCCCGGCTTTCCTTCGGTCCTGCTTAAGCGGGAGCGCCTGGGAAGCAGGCGGGGGGCTTGGTTCGCCCTGCCTGGCAGGCGGCCAGGCTGCGCCAGGCGGCTAAGGGATTAAGGCCATATACTTGGACGTTTCAATGAGTTTTGACGGACAGTCTGCTGGGCAGACCTTTTCCTCTTTCCGGGGTTGGTCGCCTTGGGGCCTAATGGGCAGGCGGCCCGAGGTAGGCAACCGACCCCCATCAATTGGCCCTCGCCGGCTGAGGGGGAGCGGGGCTCCTGCTCGGCAGGTGACGTCTTGTTTTGGGACGGTGGGAGGTTGACTCCCTGGATACTCTTGCATTAAATGTGCCGCGTATTCCCGAGGGAACATGCTTTAAATTCTCTGGGTATGCAGAGAGTTCAAGCGTCTTCTGTTATGATTACTCTCCTGTGCATAGCGAATTTTCGAGCAGTGTGCCAGTTTGATGATTGGTTCTCTTCTTTGCAGAAGTGGTTGGGGCGCCATTAATGCCCTGCTTCTGCTTCGTGTATAAATTGCATCCTTCACTATTTTCACAACCCATTTCCAACCTTCCTTTCTTTACCTTCAATCATGGCTTGGACCAAGAAAAGCGTAACTTGTCGTGGAGTTAGACGTGTTACTTTCATCTTCAGAGGGTTTTGGAGGCTCCGATATGCTCGTGCTGCTTATCTAGCTGTTCGCCGCAGCCGCCGTTTACGGCTTCGTTCCCGCCGGTCGGGTCAGAGAACTTCTGCTAGGAGGGGCAAACGCCTCAAGAGGTCCTCACCTCCGGCTGCGCCTAGGTTTAGGCGCTGCCCCCAGGGAGGGGGCTGTTTTGACAGGGGATGCCACGAGTGCTTTCCGTGGCTACACCCCGAGCAATTTTACCCCAACCTTTCGGACACTGATTCCTCCTTGGCGTCAGGTCCCTCTTCACCTGTGAAGAAGACAGGCTGTCGTACCTGCGACGAATCCCAGGCCGCTTCCTTTGGCAGGGACTGGGAGGACAGCAACCATGACTCTGAGGACAGTGAGGGCCTTGGTTGCCTGAGCGACAAGGATGAAGACGGAGCTTCGGATGATCCTTTCCAGGGCTCCCCAAGCTGTGACTAGGGCTCGGCTCTCGGGAGTCCAGGCAGCCCTGGGGATTATTCCCCAGATTTGGGCGACGATTAGGCCTGATAGGCAGGGTGTTTGCTTGTTGGGCCGGAATTCCTGGGCCCTTGTATATTTTCTTTCTTTGTTGGGTACTGAATGTAACTTTCCCCTTTTTAAGGCTTTATGAAATGAAATTCAGACGATGTGTTTGTTATTGTATTCTTAATATGTGTTTATTACTTTTTATTTGAAGTGGAGTGGAGGCGTCATAGGATGATTAATCCCCTGACATCTTTTGGTCCTTTCGAGGTCATTCTTGGGAAGCTACTCAGAGCAAACCTCTGCAGGGGCGACACGTGGACTGCAATCTTTGGGCGAATTCCTGAGGGTTGGGCGACTCTTGGCATGCCCTTTTTCTTTCTATAAAAGCGACTAGTCATCCGCTCTTTCCCTTTTTCCATCTTTCTTTTCCTTCGAAATTCCCTATTCTCTTTATCCGTTAAAACCCTCGAGTGTTAACGAATCGCACCCTACTTTGCACCCCCCTTTCCCTGGGAGATTCTTTCTTCGGGCTTGCACCGTGCTGTCAGGCGATCCTAGGTCAGATTTTTGTCCTCCATTTTCTGTTTTTTTTTTCCTTTTGATTTCCTGTTTTCCGTTTTCGCTAGAGTAAGATGTCTAGACCTCGCTAGAGTAAGGGACGAATCTTGCCTCCTCCTCTAGGGAGGTGGGTTTTGAGGAAGAACACTCGGCGGGCAGCGGGGGTGGTAACTCTCCTGACCCCCCCTCGTTTGACGCTATTGACTCGGACGATGAGGCGCTGGAAATTGACCCTTCCAGGACCTCTGGTCCTCTTGTTCGGCGGGAAAAGGGTAGGGTATATTACTTAGATAAAGTTAAATATCGTATCCCTTTGAGTACTTTCCCTGACCCGAAAAATCGGGATTTGATCCTCGCAAAGAACGTCACTGGTGTGATTGAACGGCTCTACAACTTCGGGGAGGGGTACACAGTAGTTGTCCCCGGCGAAAAGGATACCGTGTGCAACCCCCCTGATGGGTGCATAGCGGTTTACCATAAATGCCTGGAGTTCGGCCTTCGCTTTCCCCTCCATCACTCCTTGGAGGAGATCTTCAGGCGCATGAACGTTGCCATCGCCCAGCTGACAGCGACGGCTGTCAGGGCGCTGATCTCGTATGTCTGGACCTGTCTGTTCCACCACTCTGAGCCTTCCATTGACGCCCTGCGGTTTATGGTGGGTTTGCAAATGGTGTCTTCTGGGAGTGCGGGCTCCCCTGGTTATTGGTCCCTTTTGAGGCAGAAGGGACATTGTTTGGTGTGGCCTGGCATGAACAGTTTAAGGGATTGAAAGAACAACTTCCTCTATGTACACAGCACCCATGGGTGGAAGATTCCCCGCCATTTCAGGAATCATGTCCATACCAGGCTTGAGACCTCTGAGGAGTATCACCCTGGCGTGGGTGGAAAAGCCTTGGAGGTGAAACTGGGCGAGAAAGACAAGGAGTTGACGGCCTTTTTTGCTGGCCATACTGATAAGTATGGGGTGTACGGCCCTACATTCTGGCTCCCCCATGCGGAGGTTATTGCATCTGATAAATACTTGACCCGGTTGGGCATGAACCCGGGTCTAGATAAAGGTAGTTCAGGAGTGTTGATGGTTTCCTCTTACTCCTTTCCTTTTAAAGTGCCCTGACAACTTGTATGTTTGCCTTGCAGATCTTGCTACCCTTATTTGGAAGAAAGGGGAGGTGAGACGCCTGGGCTTGGACGAGAATCTCATTGTTGTCCAGCGTCGCCCTTCTCTTCCTCCTGATTTTAAGAGAGGCGAGAAAAATCTGATGAAGCACTTAAAGGGTCTGTCGTTCAGCAGGCCAAGGCTCCCCCCTCCTCCTAGGGCAACGCCTGCAAAGACGGCGATTTCTGAGGCCACCCCCTCTCCAGTGGCGAAGGCGATCGCTTTCGAGGCCACCCCTTCGCCTGTTGGCAGGCAGGAGGGCCTTTCAGCAGGGGTCCAGATTCCCCCGGGGTCGCGAGCTGCAGGCTCTGAAGAGACTGGGGAGAGTACTCCCCGAGCGCTGCTTAGAAAGAGGAGTAGGGAGGCTCCAAATGCTGACCGGGTGGTGGACCTGGAGACTTCCACGCCTGAGCCCAAACGTTTTGCTCGAGAGATTCCTGCCACCCTCTTTTCCGAGGAGAATGCCGAATTCCACTATACCGCCGGAGACAGCCAAGATGTTTCCGCCCTACTTTCCGACTCAGGGGCGGTTCTAGCGGATCACCTCCTAAAAACTGTCAAATCTGCCACAGACCAAGTGACCCAGTACATCCAGCGCACTGCCCGGATTATGCAAGCTTCTGCCGAGCTGGCGGCCCTCAACCGCCTGAGTGATGAGGAACTGTCCAACTCTGACCGCCTTTCTGCCGTCGAGAGGGACGTTGCTCTCATTGCCAGCCTGAAGGATCAGTTGGCCAAAAGGGAGACCGAGCTGGAAGAGGCCAAAGGTCAGGCGATCCACTGGAAGTCTGAAAATGAGAAAGCTATCAGGGAGGTGTCCCGCCTGGGGGAGGAGTCAAAGAGGGCTCAGCAGGCCTTTGCGGAATTGGAGCAGGTCAGGAAATCTTTGGCTGAGCTGGATCATGCTAAGAAGAGCATAATCGACCTCGGGGAGCGCCTTTCCAAGGCGAATTCTGATCTGCAGGCGGCTCTTGGCGATCTGGCGGCGAAGACCAAGGATTGGGAGAAGAAGAGGGAGGAAATACTCCAGGAGGTGGAGACGGCTGTGTCGGCGGGCTTCGTTAATGGTGCTAACTCTTGCCTTGGGGTCGTGATGGAAACTGTCAGGGAGATGTTCCCTGGTTTTGATGAGGACGCTTTCCGATCCCTCTACACTGCTAAGGACGAGGCTTTGATGCGCAGACTGTCTGAGGGAGCTGCTACCTCCGGCCCAGATGATCCCCCTGCTTAACATGGAGGGCAGTCTTCCTCAGAGGGCTCTTGCTCGTCTCCTGTTGCGCCTGTGCCAACGTTTTAATCTTCCTTACTTCTTTGCGCGCCGAGCCCTTCGATGGCCGGCTGCCGTGTTTGATTGTAATTATTTGTCTTAAAAACTTACTTATCCTGTGTTCCTTTGACACTATTTCTTTTTATGTAGACTCTCTGTTTGCTTTTGTCTATTTTCGGTTTTTCACGGTTTTTGATGCGTAGCTTGTCCCTGTCCTCCTGTAAGCCTTATCGTTTTTTTTTTTATACAAGGTTGGAGGCCTGCCCCCAGCCCTTGTTGGTCCGGCCTGTCCCTGACTTTTGTTCAAAGTCCAGGGGGCCTGCCCCCTGCCTGCCCAGAGGCTAGCAGGGGGGCTTTCGCGTTTTTTATACAAGGTTGGGGGGCCTGCCCTCAGTCCTTGTTGGTCCGGCCTGTCCCTGGCTTTTGTTCAAAGTCTAGGGGGCCTGCCCCCTGCCTGCCCAGAGGCTAGCAGAGGGGCTCCTGCGTTTTTTATACAAGGTTGGGGGGCCTGCCCTCAGTCCTTGTTGGTCCGGCCTGTCCCTGGCTTTTGTTCAAAGTCTAGGGGGCCTGCCCCCTGCCTGCCCAGAGGCTAGCAGAGGGGCTCCTGCGTTTTTTATACAAGGTTGGGGGGCCTGCCCTCAGTCCTTGTTGATCCGGCCTGTCCCTGGCTTTTGTTCAAAGTCCAGGGGGCCTGCCCCCTGCCTGCCCAGAGGCTAGCAGGGTGGCTTTCGCGTTTTTTATACAAGGTTGGGGGGCCTGCCCCCAGTCCTTGTTAGTCTGGCCTGTCCCCTGCTTGCCTAAAGGTAAGCAGGGTGGCGCTCGGATTTTTTGCTGGGGGGGTCATTTTTCCCGATTTTGGCAACAGGGGGGCCTCCCCCTATTGCCCTCTGCTCGTTTGTGTGTGAAGAACGCGAGTGTGAACAGGCAACGAGTATAGATCTGAATATTCTTCATTTCTTTGTAAAACTGTAACATTTTCGGATGGTCGGAGCCGTCGACATTCTTTTGACCGTCCTCCGCCATTTGTTTTTAGCAAAAAAGTAAAAACTACCCTTAGATTCTGTTCAGACGTAGTATTTTTTCAAAGTATCTGCATTCCAGTGAGCATGCAGCTCTTGCCCTTCTAGGTTGGCGATTTTGTATGTGCCTGGTCCCAGGACTCGAGTCACCTGGTATGGACCCTCCCAGTTGGCACTCAGCTTTCCATGTTCTCTTGACTTTCCAATCGCCCGTGTCTTTCTCAGAACCAGCTCGTCCATCTGGAAATTCCTCTGTCGTACTTTGGTGTTGAAGGCTTTCCTCATTCGTTGCTGGTAGGCAACGATGTTGGTACTGGCCTCTTCCCTTAACTCATTTACCAGGTCCAAAGCTTCGACCATTGCAGCTTCGTTTTCAGCCCGGTCGTACTGCAGGGAGCGTAGAGAGGGGATTCTGGCCTCGATTGGTAATAATGCCTCTGCTCCATATACCAGTCCAAACGGGGTCTGGCCTGTAGACTCTTTTCTGGTAGTTCGAATTGACCAGAGTATACTGGGGAGTTCGTCGGCCCACCTACCCTTGCAGTCATCCACCATCTTTTTCAGGCCGTTCAAGATTTGTTTGTTGGCTGCTTCTGCCTGTCCGTTGGTTTGAGGATGACAGACGGCTGAATAGGCGACTGAGATGTTGTGGCTTTCTAGCCAGATTCTCAGCGGATCATTATCAAATTGCCTGCCGTGGTCAAATACCAACATCTTTGGTAGACCGAACCTGGTGATGATATTTCGCCAGACCACTTTCCTGACCGCCGGCTCAGTGATGTTGGGCACTGCTTCGGCTTCCACCCATTTAGTGAAGTAGTCTATGACGACAATCAAGAATTTTCTGCCCCCTGTGGCCACTGTGAAGGGTCCTAGAATGTCCATCCCCCATTGAGCGAAGGGGATGGGGGACAAGATTGGCCTGAGTTCTTGGGCCGGAGCGTGGATCGATGGGGCGAAAAGTTGGCATTTTCTGCACTTCTGAGTCAGGCCCTTGGCGTCTGCCAGCATGGTAGGCCAGTAGTAGCCTGCTCTTAGGGCCTTGTGGGCCAGTGATCTCCCACCAATGTGATGCCCACAAATCCCTGAGTGGATGTCCTCCAATACCTCAGCGGCCTGATCCGCCCGCAGGCATTTGAGCAGGGGGTAGGTGAAAGACTTCTTGTAAAGCTCTTCATTAATGAGTATGAACCAGGCTGCTTTAGCCTGTATCTTCCTTTTTTGTAACGAGTCTGATGGTAAGATACCATGCTTCTTGTACTGGATGAAGGGAGTCATCCAGCTTTCCAGCTCTTTCTCCACAGTATTAACCGCCTGACAGGGGTTAGTGGACTTCTCGTGTAAAACGTCGACCCACACTGATCTCCGGATGTCCTGTAGACTGGAGCTTGCCAGTTTTGACAGGGCGTCTGCTCTGTTGTTCTGGGATCGGGGGATCTGTTTGACCTCATATGATTTTAGGCCGGATAACTCTTCCTTTACCATCTCTAGGTATGTGGCCATTGCTTGGTCTCTTGCTTCGTATTCTCCATTGATTTGGTTGGCGATGAGCTGGGAGTCTGTCGCTAGGACAATTCGTTCTGCTCCTGCGGCTTTAGCTAGCCTGATGCCTGCAAGCACTGCCTCGTACTCTGCTTCGTTGTTTGATGCTGGGAAAACAAATCTGAGGGCATGCTCAAAGTCAGCCCCTCCTGGGCTGGTTAGTACGACGCCTGCGCCTGCGCCATTGGCTGTTGAGGATCCGTCAGTATGCACGATCCATTCCTCGGCAGGGGTCTCTTCCTCCCCTGAATGGGAGCACTCAGCCAGAAAATCTGCTAAGGCTTGGGCCTTGATGGCTGTTCTTGGCTGGTAAGATATACCTAGCCCACTCAGCTCAATCGCCCACTTCAATAGTCTCCCTGATTTTTCAAATTTTTCCAACACCTTCTCCAGCGGTTGGTCGGTGAGGACCACGACTGGATGCGCGTCAAAGTAAGGTCTGAGTTTCCTGGCAGCAATTATGACTGCGTAGGCGGCTTTCTCGACCATCGGATAATTCCTCTCGGCTGCCCCCAGCGCATGACTTACAAAGTATATAGGCTGCTGGGCGCCTGCTTCTTCTCGTAAGATGACCGCGCTGACAGTTATATTGGTTACTGCGATGTAGAGGAAAATTTTTTCCCCTGCTACTGGTCTTGCCAGGGTGGGGAGCCTCTTAAGATGGTCCTTTAACTGCTCAAAGGCCTCTTTCTGCTCGTTTTCCCACTTGAACTGTTTGTTTCCTTTCAGTATCTTGAAGAAAGGAGTGGCCTTGTCTGCTGATCGGGCGACGAACCGTGCTAAGGCGGCCATGCGGCCTGTCAGGCGCTGGATGTCTCTAATGGTCTTAGGCTCAGGAAGGTCTAGAACTGCCTGAATTTTTTCAGGGTTGGCGTCTATCCCCCGAGAGCTGACCAAGAACCCCAGGAATTTTCCGGAGCGGACCCCAAATGTACACTTTTTTGGATTAAGTTTCATTTTGTAGGCGCGCAGGGAGCAGAAGGTCTCCTACAGGTCTATCAGGTGCTCTCTGTCCTCTCTGCTTTTCACGATGGCGTCATCAACGTAAGCCTCGATGTTTCTGCCCTTTTGTTTTTCAAACACTTTATCGACTAATCGCTGGTATGTAGCCCCTGCATTTTTGAGCCCGAAGGGCATCATCTTGTACATGTAGGTGCCTGAACTGGTGATGAACGCGCACTTCACCCTGTCCGGCTGCCACAAGTATACTTGATGATACCCCGAAAAGGCATCTAGGAAGCTCAGCATGGAGTAACCACTGGTGGAGTCTACCAGTTGGTCGATTCTGGGGAGCGGGTAGCAGTCTTTTGGGCAGGCCTTATTGAGGTTTGTAAAATCCACGCACATTCTCCATGCGCCTGACGATTTTTTGACCATGACTACATTCGCCAACCATTCTGGGTAGTCACAGACCTCAATAAAATCTGCTTTCAAGAGTTTGTCAATTTCTTCCTTGATTGCTGCGTCTTTTTCTTCAGACATATTTTGCTTCTTTTGTTTCACAGGGCGGGCGTCTATGCTTACGTTCAGCTTGTGAACGATGCATGACGGATCAACGCCAGGCATCTCGTCTGCCGAGTAGGCGAATACGTCTTTGTTTTCTTTTAGCAGCTTGACTAGTTCAGCCTGGTAGGATTTTTCCAGGTCAGCTCCTACCAGGACCTGCCTCCCTGGTTCCAAGTCTACTAGCATGCTTTCACCTCCTGGCTCCAGGTGGTCGGACGCTGGGCGCTCGGCTGGTATTTCGCCTTCCCTGCTGGGGGAACTGTCAGCCTTTCTTTTTCCTTTTCTTTCTTTCTCGTGCTCTTGCAGGGCCACGGAGTAGCATTGTCTGGCTGACTCCTGGTCCCCACGCACTTTTCCCTCTAGCCCAAAGTCAGTGACATACGCGACGGTGAGGGCCCTGATGGAGATGACCGCCTCGATTTCATCCAGGGTGGCCCTGCCGATTAGGGCGTTGTAGGCAGATCGTGCGTCCACAACGACAAAGGTTGCCCTGACGTTTCTGGCAGTAGAGCCTTCCCCAAAGGTTACAGGCAGGTCTATGACTCCCATAGGCAGCACGCCTGCCCCGCTGAATCCGTACAGCGATCCGGGAGCAGGTCGTAGGTGCCTTTTTTCCAGGCCCATTTTTTCGAAGGCGTCCTTGTACAGCAGATTTGTGTACGCGCCTGTGTCTATCATACATCTCCGCACAATGTGGTTGCTGATCTCTAGGGACAGCACCAAAGGGTCACTGTGCGGGTATACTACGCGCCCTGCATCATCGGGGGTGATGCTTAATGTCACTCCCCTTGGACTCCCTGCTTTTTCGGCGTAGCAGATCTGGTTCCTTAGCTCACGCATTTGCCTTTTCTGGCCTCTTCGACTGAGCTGGCCTTCAGTGCCCCCTGAAATTACATGGATCACCATGCGATTCTGTACTGACCCTTCGGGTTTTTCAGACACTTCTTTTTGGGACTTATTCTTAGCTGCGTAGTTGGCTAACCATCCATTCCTGATTAACTTCTCGATTTCGTCTTTCAGGTGACGGCATTCTTCGGTGGTATGGCCTATGCAGTCGTGAAAAGTGCAGAACTTCTTGGGGTCTCCTTTCGGGCTGCGAGGCTTGTTCGGGCGATTCCATTTAGCGGTTTCTTTTTCCAGTTCGAAGATCTCCGCCCTGGATTTGTTCAGGGCAGTGTAACTGTCGAATCTGGGCTGGTAGACTGTGCGTTCTTTCTTGGGAGTGTCTCCCTCTTCCCTTTGCTTGCCTGGTTCACTTCTGCCCCGTCCACCCTGCGGTCCCCCTTGAGGCTTTGTTTGGCCCGCTGGGGTATCCGTCAGGCCGTGGAACTCCTCCTGCAGAATGAAACCTTCCGCAATTTTTCTGGCCATGGCTAAGGTTTCTGGCTGGGCCCTGATCATCTGGTTTTTCATTTCCCCTGGAAGCAGGGAGATTGTCAGGGCGTAGGCGGCAGTGGAATCATCGATCTCCCTGACCTGCTGGTAGGAGAGATCAAACCTTCTCAGGTATTCCCTCACACTTTCACCCTTTTTCTGCTTCAGGGTCATAAGATCGAAACGAGTGAGGCGTCTTCTCTTATTCCCCGCATATTGCTCGAGGAAGATTTCAGCCAGCTCTATAAAGAACTTGATTGACCCCTGGCGGAGGTCTCTGAACCATCCCTGCGCCAGTCCCACCAAGGTGGTTGGGAAAACCTTGCACCAGATGGCGTCATCTACGTCGTACATACCCATGTGGCTCTCAAATGCTGCCAGGTGATCTTCAGGATCCGTCGTACCGTCGAATTTAATGGTGGGCATTTTGATTTTTGGAATGGGGTACTCTTGTACCTCAGGGTGTAACGGGGTTTTCGTGGGCCTGCCTACCAGTCGTGACCTGCTTTCCCCAGACTGGTTACCGTGAGAATCCCATTGTTTATGGGTCGGTTTCCTCGTGCTGGGGGAGCGGTGCCTTGGTGGCGGCCTGCTTGCTGCCTCATCCTCTGTTTCCGGGGAGATCTGCCTGGGCCTCTTCCTCTGAGAGTGGCAGAGGTTCTCACCCTGATGGTACCTGGACTCGAGTGGCTGCCCCCGGTTGAGCCTGGATTGCAGGCTTTGGGATAAGCCGGGGGCCGACTGTTCCCTGGCTACAGGTGTTAGCCTGGAGAAGACTCCGCCTGGCCTTTCCCCCAAGCGTCTTGACATGGGCTCCTTGGGCCTCATTCTCTCCTGCATTTCCCGGGACAAGCCTCTTTGTTCTCCAGACGCAGATTCCGTTGTATGAATGGAAAACGCCTGCTGGACAGGTGGCTCTGGGCTGCCGACAGTAATGCGCCTTTGCACATGTGCATACGCTTGTGCCGTCCTTCTTGCTTTCCTCTGAGCATTCCTGGCGGCGGTTCGCCTCGTGCCCCCGGCTCCATCCCTGCTGATTGGGGATGGTTGCCTGGGAGCCGATGCAACCCTGCCTACCAAGTCCTCAGGAGTGAACTCCTGGTTCAGCATCGCAGAGAAGAAAGGGGCTGTCTGCGCCATCTGAGCGGGGGTCAGATTGAGAGCGTGCCCTGGGCGTGCCCCCAGCTCAGGCGTCACAGCAGTGTTAGATCCACCAGGGAGACTGGTTCCTCCTACCCCTAGGATTGTGGCAGGAGGAACTCTTTCCGACTGCGGCATACCATACAGGGGGGTCACCGGTGGGACCGTCGGACCCGTTCCTGCACTGGCATCAACAATTTCTGGCATGATTGTCTTAGTTTTGTGATTATGGGTGGTTGATTTTAGTGGGTTACTCGTGAGCACAACCGTAAGTTCCCCACAGACGGCGCCAGATTGTTCGTCATTAACCCAATCATACAGCCCGGATCCGAGACCGGGTGAATTGTTTCCGTGACCGGAACAATAAGTAAAAGTCATGATAAGTCAGAGATATTTTAACAAGATGAGGGTATAAGACTTTGTTCTTTTGGACAGAAACTGACTGAATTGAATTGAACTAAAAGTGTCTGAACTGAACTGAACTGAACTGAATGAGTCTGAACTAAAAAAATAAATAATAATAATAAGAAGAAGAAGAAGAAGAATTAGTTTCGCGATCGCTAAGGGAGTGGAGGCCCAGATAGTATCTCGGCTTCCCTCTAACTTCTTGTAATTTGTTCTGGTGTTAATGAAAGTTCGGTTTTATAAATAAATAAATAATAATAATAATAATAATAATAATAATATAATAAAATAATAATAATAATAATAATAATAATAATAATAATAATAATAATAATTGTTATTATTATTGTTGTTGTTATTATTATTATTATTATTATTATTATTATTTATAAGGGTTACTAGAACCGCTTATGGATTCTGTTGCCAGGATTGAGGATTCCCAGTGCGAGTTGTTGTTACTTCGACTGGTATTTCTAAGTGCAGATTTCTCTTGCTCTCCGCACCTGCCCCCTACGGTTTTCGACTCGGCTAAGACCTTCGATGCGACACTGCTGTCTAGCTTGGAGTGCATTGTCACCACGTCCGACCCCGGGTTTGGGGACTGGCAGTGGCGTCTTTCCACACTACCCTTTAATTTTGGAGGGTTTGGTGTGTATAGTGCTGGGGGTGTTTTGCACTATGCCTGACTTATCGCCTGCAGTCATCTGCGTTGCAGGCTATGCTCCTTCAGCTGTCTTAGCTTCCGAGTCGACCTTCGATGCGGCTTTGGCTCTTTTTAACGAGACCACCGGTTCCGACCTTCCTGTAATCCTAGTGAGATCGCTGCCCCAAAGTCATGAAGAAATTGGCAGATGTATATATTTCACGAAGGTTTCTGCTTCAGTAGAGTCAGATTTCTCTTTGACTCGGCGACATGTTACATTGTGGAAGTCTCTGCAGGGTGCTCATACGTCTGATCGGTTGCGCGCAGTACGTGCCTATCTCCCGGTTAGGGCAGACCATGTGTGGATATGACATAGGTCCACCCCGACGCGGCCACGCGCGGGTTTGGGTAGGCGAATGAATCTCCATATGAGAATGGATCGAATTGAAATTTAGGTCTATGTGGAGTCGCCACCGAATTTTGTGGTTATTCGGAACCATTCGAGCCCACTCTATGTCGTAGTGTTCCGTATACAAAATACGGCCCATTTTCGATGTCAGAGTTTATTGGGCTCGTCCCTTTGCATTTGATACCAATACCGACATTATCGGATATTGTGTATTGAATGACTCTCGTGCGCCAACGGTTTCGGGCATCCGAAAACCGAGGTTCTGAGTAAGGGGTGAGGGTACGTGTTGGGAAGCCCACAAAGAACACCCAAGCCTGGATGCATGAGAGGTAGGGTTTGGTCAGTCTTATCTGATGGGTGTTTTATTGTGGGAAATGGGCTTGCCTCCCGTCTTGAACCCAAACTAGGAGACTACCCAGATTTGTCATAGGAATTCAATACCGCTCCTGCTAAGTGTAGTTTTGTGGCTTTCTATATCAGACATGAAATAGGTAAAAAGAAAACACGGGCTCGGTTTCCTGCAGTCATTACAGATGTGCCTATAATAGTCACGTGCGTGTGCTCACAGTGTATGATGGTGTTCATCACGTTCTCGGAAACACATAAGAAAAGTATATATGAGAAACAGGAAAGCTGATTTTATTGAACTTTGGAAAAGAGGACAGAATACAATTGACTTTGACTTTGACTTTGACTTTGACTTTGGAATAGAACATCCTAGACTCAGACTCAGACTCGGACTTAAATCAAATCCGGACTCTTGGATGGATGAGAGGTAGACTGGATGCTTCGGTCATCGGGCCCTGTGTAGTCCACGAGGGGCTTTGCAAGTGACAATGTTTCCAAAACGGGAGTCTTCCCGGCATCGAGGAAGTCTTGAATGAGATGTTTCAGCTTCCAGCATTGTTCTGTATCGTGTCCCCTCCCTCTGTGGAATTTGCAGTAATGCTCGGCGTTCCATGCTTTGGAACGTTTCTCCACAGGTGGGTCGGCTGTTGGGCCTATAGGTAGCACTAGGCCCTTCGGAACCAACCTCTGGAAAGCGATGGTGTAGGACATATCCAAGTGGGTAAATGTCATTTCCTTTGACTGATTCTTGATTTTTGGAGAGGTGACTTGAGGGTTACTTCTCTCGGCCTTGTCATCTTGAGGGTATCGGACAGTTTCGCAAGAGTGTTCACCCTTCAAATGACTCGGTTGGGTGATTGGCTGCCTTACCCGCTCTAGTTGTGTTAGACGGGATCGGGTTCTTACGAGGTCTTCTTCGATGATGGTTACCCTGGAACTTAGGTTATCTAGGGCAGTATTGATTTTCGAGAAGATGTTGTTAATGGAGCAAGATAGAATAAGCATACTCCCCTGGATATCCCCTTTCTTGACGGCATGGGATTTGTCGTGGTTTGGTAGTGTCTCGTTCATAGGGTCCATGTTCTGAAGAAACGACAGGTGTTAGAACTCGCCTAAACTCGGCTTTGCGCAAGAGAGAGAGTCAAACCAGACACGGCCCGGGGTGACGGGTCGACAAAGACTCTCGGACCGGGATACTTGAATGTTGACCTAGACGAGGTAACGACCGTAAATTAGACTCGAGCTGCAGAAGGGTGAGTCCGAAAATGGGGCGACCATGTTTGACTTGGGTTAGACCCTCCTAAGACGAATGTGTAGGGTGCGATTCTCAGAGTGATTGTGATTAATCGCTCCGTCGGAGAATAGCCCCCAAATGAGACTAAGGACTCAATGGTGTGGCGTCTAAGTGACTCAAAGGTGGGGTACGTGAGACACGTGTAAGACATGACCCTTAGGGCCACCGTGATTGATCGCTCCGCTAAGGGGTAGCCCCCAAGTGGGATTGAAGATTTTGTTAATACTCGAGTGTTGGACGAGTGACCCTTAGAGGTAAGGACCACAAACCTTTTGTCATAGGGCTATGCCTTGTAAAAGGTTGACTCAGAAAAGACACCTAGACGGGTGACTTGTGAAAGGTGGGCCTCCCTTAGAATTCGGCATGTGGGCCGAGTCCTGCTCGAAGGAAGGTCCACGTGAGACATCCCCAGACTTTTGGACTCAATTGTGTAGACGGGCCCTCCTTTGTAGGAGTATGTCCTACGTGGGTGGGCCTTGCCTTAGTCTAATAAGGCGGACTGGGATAGGGAAGAAACTCGTGATGTAAGATCGACAGAGTTTCGACGCTAAAGACTTCGACGACTTATGACATGACCCAACACTGCTAAATACGGAAAGTCCTAAGAAGAGAAAGGTTTTGAAAATTGATTGATTTGAAAATTCCGAGATAACTCGGTGGAGAGGCCCGATTTTTCGAAAAAAAATTGGAAAGTGCATCGGGCCTCGGTTTTGAAAGTTCGAAAGTATTTTTGAGTTTTGAATTGGTCAGCGTACCGTCTAGAAAATAGGCTATTTTGAGTAAAATCATAAGTCCTAAATTCGGTATGTGTCCCGGGTTTTGAAATTGAATAGTTTGAAAAAGATGCAATTTTTGAAAGAAAAAGACGGTTTTTGAAAACCAAGTAGCACGTAGTCACATAAGCATTATAACGACGCCATGTATGCTCTACACTAAGTCTCGGTCGGTCTATAAGCTAAGGGGTCTATACCAGTGTACATAGTCTAGACGTTGATCGGGACGGACTTCCTAAGTCGAGTTGAGCTTAGAACATGCCGCGAAACCCACTCGAATCGACTATGGACACCTTTTGACATATCCATATTGGAGTACATCAATGGTATAGTGGGACGTCGGTCGCGAGTACCGGCCCGGGAAAATATGGGTTATGCATGAACCGTAAAACTAAAACGCGTATTGTACTAGTCAAACGATTTCTATTCGAGTCTCACCCTGAGGATGCCGATGGTAAGTCACGCATCAGTTAATCCCCAGCGGAGTCGCCAAATTGTGGACATGACATCGGTCCACCCCGACGCGGCCACGCGCGGGTTTGGGTAGGCGAATGAATCTCCATATGAGAATAGATCGAATTGAAATTTAGGTCTATGTGGAGTCGCCACCGAATTTTGTGGTTATTCGGAACCATTCGAGCCCACTCTATGTCGTAGTGTTCCGTATACAAAATACGGCCCATTTTCGATGTCAGAGTTTATTGGGCTCGTCCCTTTGCATTTGATACCAATACCGATATTATCGGATATTGTGTATTGAATGACTCTCGTGCGCCAACGGTTTCGGGCATCCGAAAACCGAGGTTCTGAGTAAGGGGTGAGGGTACGTGTTGGGAAGCCCACAAAGGACACCCAACCCCGCCCGCACATTAGCGGTCTCTACTAAGAATTCGAATGTCTTTCCAATACGCGCATTAGTTAAACGGGAAAATGATATGCAAATATTATTTTCCCTAAACATGTGAATGAAATTGAAAAGAGGGTTTCTATGTCAATTTAATGCAACTAATTCTAACGTCGAAGTTAAATTTAGCATGTGAGTTCATTTTAGTACAATATAATAAACAAAAATAAATTGACAAGAAAATAACAAACTTGTTAGTAACGGTATAACGATAATAACAGTTTGCGAATAATGTAATGGTTTTGAAAAGAATAGTAGGTCACGTGATGGATTAACACGTGTTGACCGAGGTCAAGGAAAAAAATATATCGAGATCTAAAAAAAATGTTTTGTCTAAAAAAAATGATGTTCGAAGAATAATAATAAAAAAGAGCGAAATTGTTTTCTTCGAAAAATTGATGATTTTATTAAATCGCGTACAAATATTGCGTAATTTGCACTCGACTTAATATTTTCGATATTCGTCGTATTCAATATTCGATTATGAAATCGATATTAAATACTTGGAATAATTTATACTCGATTTTAATTGTGATGCTCGTCATATCCCATATTCGATTATGGAATCGATATGGAATACTAGAGTGAAAAAATAAAGAATATTGATTTGAATCGTTTAAAATAACCAAGACGATATAGATATTCCTCCGCGTTTGTAGTGTCATGATTCGAACGAATTAAATAACATCTACGTTAGCATCAACGAAAAATTGAATTGGCTAAATTGTTTGATTAGATTATTAGACTCGACATCCAATTATGGAATTGGCATCGGATCTAACGTATCGACACTTTGCTTGAATGAAAACTTGATTCCCTCGGCTTTTCCGACATCGAAATAAATCCCTAAGGATCAGGATGTCAGATCCGCGTCAACGGGTTTCGACCCTTATTAAATATAATGCTTATTTTTTGAAAATTAATGTAAATATGCGACTAATGATAATGATGCAAACAAAATAAAAAAATATTGTTTAAGTTAACTTATCTCAATAATCAAATAATCGGGGTATTGGAACAAGCGACCGTCAACGCTGTGTGCAGTACACTTGTATATTCGTGTTTCCTTATTCCGATACCCCTCTTATTCGACACAAATCGATAAGTATTTTAATGTTTTGTATTAGTTATTATCGATATTATGATGCAATAAAGAAAAAAATAAAAAAATAAAAAAATAATAATAAAAAAAGTAAGAAAAAGCGAAGAAGATGACGAGAGGAAGAGAAGAAGGAGAGAACATGGTTTTGACACCCTCAACCTACATGTTCTTGTCTCGGATCGAACTCGTAACCGTGGCTTTAACACAAGAGTCTTTGAGGTTTTATGGAGGTTAAGTTATGGTGGCTCGGGATTGATTCCTAAAACTAGGTTTAGGGTTTTTTTGCTAGTGTAGAATTGCTAGGGTTTGATTAGGGTTGCATGTATAAGATTAAGGTTCTTTTTGAAGTGGTAAAAGTTGAATTAGGGTTGAATTTGATGTGTAAAAGATGTGTAATTGTGTGTGCATGGGGTTGCTTATATAGGCATTGCCCATGTACTTTGGTGTCTAGGGTTTTTGCTCTGACGGACTTGACCTGATGGCCCGTCTGAAGGTGGACTGTTGGTTTTGCTTCTTGAGTTGGACTTTTTGTATTTGAGTGGCTGCTTTGATGTGTCTCGGAAACGACTTTGACCAGGGTTGACCCAATCGCTAAAAGTCGGTTTTAATTCCGGTGTCGGTTTCGGCCCAAATTAGCCTTATTTGATTGGAAACGGCCCACTGGACCTGGATTTGAGGTTGATTTTGTGAGATTTGTACTCTGTAAGTGTGTTAGCCAGCGATTAATGGATTTGAGCCCGTATCCGAGCGCATAGAAGCATGTTAGCGTCCGATCATCATCGGGTGTTTTTTTGGAAACTGCTATAGACACCTGGCAGTCAAAATGCGGGTGTCTACAGAGCCCCCACTCTGACTGAGGCTTGGACAAGGCGAAAGTCAGAGTAGCCACCAGGCCAATCGCGGATTGAAACCTGGCGGACTTCCGGTCGGGTCGTTTATAGTCCATTAGACTCGCGTGAAGGGCTCGCCAGCCATAAGCTAGAAGTCATACCTGAGCTGATGACGATAACTCCGTGGTGAATTAGACTTGTCGCATAAGTCCTAGGTGCGCCTGTATGTAGGCCCATCCCGTTAGATACCACCGTTGGCTTCCGCTGGAGAGGTATAGTGGGTTGCACGTCCCTGTTTGCGTCGTACCTGTATAAGTCACATAAAATGCATGCAACACGTAGGTAGCAAAATGACTCGCGCTGGGGGAAAATGATTTTTGAATTTTTTGAAATTTTTGAAATTGAAATCGTGAAAGCACTCATGGGCTAGGTTTTCAAAATGGAAAAAGGGTAGAAAAGAAATTTGCAGTTTAAATAGACCGAAATCTGACCTTGTCAAAAAGGATCTTTTTTTTTAAATGGCTAAATTTTGCAAAATTCAAAGTGGAATTTGAAGAGAGAGGTCTACCGACAGACTCGACTCTGGACGTGACCGGACGAGTTGACAGACACGACTGGACTCTCGAGGGGTTGGACCGTGACTCGGTAGTGGTGTGGGCTGCCTAACAAGACTCTTAAGTTGCGCTATCCCGTAGCCTAGGCGAGTGGCAACACGGTCGCACATCGAAACGGGATAGATATGCTATGGGGGGATTGCAGTAGCCTGTAATGGGACTGTTTTAGTCTGGTGCCCTTCCGGATTTCTGATTCTAGGGTACATTTCCAAAGTGGGTATTGCCTCGAGTCCCGACAGATTCTTGTCTTCGACTGAGCCGAGTACTAGGACACACTACAGAAAGGAGGCTAGATTTTTTTTGGATTTATCTGGATTTTGTGAGTGGATGGAGAACTTCTGCCTAGGAGAAGCCCCCGGGACAACAAAGCTAGCTGTTGAGAACATGATGGTGTCATGACCGGAATAATGGCGCTTTTTGAATGTGTGTCAATGTGGGTGGTTGT
The DNA here is from genome assembly GCA_958450325.1 of Agrostemma githago. Lineage (NCBI taxonomy): Eukaryota > Viridiplantae > Streptophyta > Magnoliopsida > Caryophyllales > Caryophyllaceae > Agrostemma > Agrostemma githago. Next base: position 77,099,708 of record OY288240.1, on the reverse strand, counting down.
GCCTCTGTTGAAAGGCTGCCTACGTATTCACGTGTAGTGAAATCAAACCATGCCGTAGTTCAGTGTCGGAAGATGTATTATGGTGCCTATTCTAATAGGACTTTGTGTGTAACTAGCCATAATGACGGTGTAGGCTAGGTGCATTCCCAGTGATGTCTTGATCAAAGGGCTTGAATGGTTAGGATATTAATCCTGTGACCGTGAGCGCTCTCCGGGGTAGCCCCCAGAGGTGGTGTGAACTATTTGGGCATGTTCTATGCCGACTGCAAGTTGAGTTACCGTGTTCGGGGTTGGTAACTGGTTTGGATGAGAAGAGTTGGAATGAGATTTTAACGAGTTTTGTTCTCGGGATTTTTAACGAGTTCTGCTCTCGGGGAATTTTAACGAGTTTTGTTCTCGGGATTTTTAACGAGTTCTGCTCTCGGGGAATTTTAACGAGTTTTGTTCTCGGGATTTTTAACGAGTTCTGCTCACGGGGAATTTTAACGAGTTTTGTTCTCGGGATTTTTAACGAGTTCTGCTCTCGGGGAATTTTAACGAGTTTTGTTCTCGGGATTTTTAACGAGTTCTGCTCTCGGGAAATTTTAACGAATTTTGTTCTCGGGATTTGATGTTTCTGGAAATGTGGTGCTAGGAAGTAAGTGGCTTTGATGATTCGAAATCTAGAGCTCGATTTTGTGGAGCTGAGGCTTCGAGGGTAAGGTATTGTAATGTTGTAGGAACGGGGGAAGTCGAGTAAAAATGGCTCGAACTTCGATTGGGCTGGTTTGATAATGCGGGATCTGGTTTCCATGTCTGGCCCTAATGGTTAGGGGTATCCTATGGAGCTTGAATCCTCAAAATTTCGGGCTGTCTCTGGCCTAGGTCTCGAGGAGGTCTTGAGGGTTGTAATGTGGGAAGGCAGAGTGTGGTGTTAGCTGACCAGCTTGATTGTTACTCCCCTATCGGATGGTATTGATAATTTTGAATTTGACCGTACCATGGTCAAAGGATTTTCACTTGAGTTGACCGTTGACCACGGTCATGGGTATTTGATTTTTTTATTGACCTCTTAGCCGCGGTCATGGGTTTTGATAATTTTGACCGTACCCTGGTCGTGCATGCCACTACAAGAAAAGGTGCCCCAGGCGTCCACCTAGTGGCCACCGACAGTGGACGTTATAAGCAAACGGGCGTCCGCAAACAGACGTTAGAAAGCGGAAGCCACGACTCCTCGCCCTTTTTTTAAACGGGCGTCCATTATTGGACGCCAAGAGGAATGGCGACCGACAGTCCACGCCAGGGATGGCGTCCGACTGTGGTTGCCAGGAGTCCCCAGATGGCGTCCACAGTCGGACGTCTTGGTCCTGAAGTTGGCGTCCGACTGTGGACGCCATCTGGGGACTCCTGGCAACCACAGTCGGACGCCAATCTAGCTTCACCTGGCGTCTGTTATGGCGTCCGTTATCGGACGTTATTTACGCTGTTGCATGGCCGTAAACATGCGTTCAATGTCTAGCCAAAACCTGCAATATAAACGACATCCACAACACTCAACCAACCACAAATGTGGACTATCCACAATACCTCAACCTCATTCACTCTCAGTCAACCAAAACACTTCATCTCTCGACTCATTTCTGCTGAAAAAACTTATATAAAAAAAATTTAACATACGGTTTGAAGATACACAAATCTAAACTAGTTAGAAGATACATAATCCGCAAATTAAGTTACAACAACAGCAACAAAAAACAATCAGCAAACTGTGAAGCTAGCTGTAGCACCAGAGTTACCACCACCATCACCAAATGGGTCTCTGTCATCTGGAGGGGATGGGGGACGACCTTGGTTGCAATTTCTGAACATGGCCTGAAACATGGCCATCTGTTCCTGCATCTTCTTTATGTTCTCGGCCTGGTCCTTCAGCTGCTGCTGCTGGGCCGTCAGCTGTTCCTTCATGGCGTCCTTCTCCGGGTCGGGTTGCTGAGATCCAGCCGGCGTGTACTCCATTTGTGTGCAGGTGCTGACACGCGGTGTGGGAGGTGTGAAGTACATACCGTGTGCATTTCCTACACCGTACACACTACCTTTCTTGTAACCCTTGGCGACCTTGAACCAAGTCTCATTTGGGTCGACTTCCTCAACATCAGGATCAGCCTCGAGTCTCGCTAGCTCCTCGAGTCTCGCTAGCTCTTCTTGGTAGGCCTCCTGCGTCGTACAGAAGAACGATTTCAATTGAAGTTATTATTAGATGAAACCATCGAAGATAGTTATCTACCAACTAAAGTCGATTAATTTGAAATAGTTAGTACTCACCCAGAGCGCCTGATCCTTTTTCGTCTTAAAGCTAGTCCCTTTGTCGTCGGTCTGCCCATGCATGTCGAAGAATATCTCCGCCGCGGTTGGCAGCCTCCCGAGCTCAGCTTGCATCTATTAAATGAGTACGAATGTTATTAGGTGAATATAAATTATGCGAAAATATTTTCCGATTATTCAAGTAAGAGCACGGTATTAATTAGTGGAAATCATACCCTCTTGGCACGACTGAAAGAAGACTGAGAACCACGATGATGTGTCGGGTTTGCGTGGCCCTCATGCTCACAGTCGGCAAGTTTGTTCTTCTGGGCCCTTTCAGACCTGACCTTAAAGTCCTTCTTCTCGTGGTACGCGACCCATCTCTCCAATGCTTCACCTAAAATATGACAACCCAATATATTATTTAATACAGTGAAATATTGAAGTTAGATTGTTTGTTAAAATTGATTACCATAATAAAAACAACACCTTTAAGGTCCTTTAGCGGAGTCCCCCGCGTGCGTCGTTTATTCATCACACAAGTGAAACATCGTGTGCACGCCTCATTGTACCGGCTCCAAACCCTTCCCTCTAACTCGGGTGCCCAACTGAACTTCATCTACACAATCAAGGAGGATTAATAATTAGTAGCAAAATTATTTACAAAGTCGTCATTATAAATTAAAAACTCGGTAGCAAAACAATCCACATACCCGGAATTGGTTGAACCACCACTGCCGTACCTCCTCCGGCACCTGAGACCAACAGGCGTACCCCTGTCCTTTGTCGACCATATAGCTGGTAGTACAGCCTCTGACGACATCTTTATGCAGAAACCTGCACCGAGTCCAGAAGCACATATATGTATAAAATCATACAAGATGTAGTCCAAAAATAAACATGTTATAAACGAATAATCAACAAGTTAGATTATATTACCATATGCCTGTAGGTTTGAGAATCACCCGACCGGCATCGTCCGTATCCAGCTTTTCCACCTGCCCCTGCTGCTGCTCCTCCTCCTCATGCTCATCGGTCTGCTCCGGTATCGTTTCGGGAATCACTTCCTCCTCCTCCTCCTCCTCCTGGTGTGTGGTCGACGTCTGAGCAGACCTACTACCCCCACCACGTTTTCTGGTCGCTCTACTGCCTGCCATTATCTTCACCTTGCAACAAATTAAACAATGTTAAATACAACTAGCGACTACATTCTAACTTGATTTAAGTAATGTACCAAATAAGTAGCACAGTGACCTAGTCATGTAATCATCAATATAACTTACTACAACAACTCGCTTAATCATCTTCACTGTCGTTATTGTCTTCAGCCTCATCCTCCTTAGTCTGGTCCTCCTCCTCCGTCTCCTCGCCCTCCAGTTGATCGTCCTCCCAATTGCCTTCTTCGTGTCCGTCATCCTCCTCAAGGATCTCTGGTACATCCATAACCATGTATTCTCCTTGTCCATCATAAACATTGTCCTCAAAATCTTCCTCTGCCCCTTCATCCTGATCTTCTTCTTCGGAGAATATGGCCTCTTCAATAGAAGATAAGCGTGTACCAGTTGAAACAGCTTCTTCCTGGAACAGAGAACTGTCTATTTGTCCCCGTGGTTTAGTTGTAAAGACTGCCCACCATTGACTTTGATTTCTGTCATTTTTTGTGTAAGGAGAAGGAGCAAAATAAACTTGCTTCGCCTGATGGGCGAGTATGAACGGATCGTACATAGGAAATTTCTTTGTGTGATTAACTTCCACAATCTTGTAATGTTCATGCACTCGGGTCCCGTTGACGGAGCTGTCTTTCCACTCACATTTGAAAACCACAGCTCTATACGCTCGTTCTTTGCCGGCATAACAATGCTTTTTGGTGCCGGCATACAGCTCTATACGCTCGTTCCTTCCAAAATAGCATGCATCCATCTGGACAAGCATCAATCTTTTGATGCGGGAGTTGAAGTCCCTTCACAACCTTTTTGGTTGTGTAGAATGATCGGGTCATGATATTGTCCTTTGGAATAACTCTCTCGAGCAAGGCAGCAATACCATCGACACAAGCAAAGGGTAGGTTGAACTCACATTTAAGGCTAACTACCATAGACGCGACTTCTAACAAAGTCACATCACACCCTCCGTACAACGGTTTCTCAGAAGCATCCAACATGTCAAAAAACGCCTTTGCTCGTGGGTTAGGCTCTTGTGGGTTAGGATAGTCTTGTGGGTTAGGTGAGTCGTCATTCCCATATGTGTTCTCGTTATTAAATAAATTGCACTCCACAACGTCAACTATCATACCTCTCAAACCTCCCTCATTTTGACGGTTTTCGGGTTCCTCAGACTGAGGTGGCTCACCATGACAAATCCAATTATAGTATTGGGGTAAAAAACCACTATAGATGACATGTTCCTTAACTACAAGGATCTCAAGAAATTTTATGTTCTTGCATTTATTACACGGACACCTAACCTCCCCCCTCGATGCATAATCTACTGACTTTTTAACCACCTCGACAAATGATTCAACACCCCTCAGAAATTCGACGGTGGGACATCTCTTCTTATCAAGTCTTCCCTCATACATCCATTTCCGTTCAATCCTCTTCATTTTCTATGTTCAAAAAATATATATCACATTAAAGTTTAATTTTCCTAACTTCATTTGTAACATACTAAACGAAAATTTACTCACCATTTAACTTAAACTTAATTTCTCTAACTAAGTTTCCTCAATTTAATCCCTAATACGTCAAAGTGAACCCAAATGTCTTATTACTCTAGAATTGACCTTACAAAAATCAGTCACCGATAGTAATCACAAATATAATCACAATTTCATCGCAATTTACGAAAATTCTAACTCATTTATCAATTTAATCCCAAAATAACCAAACGAAAGACAAAAATTCATGGCCTAAGTCAGACAAAAACAGCTAAAACAGGTCAAATAAGGTCAAATTTTCGGATACAGATATCAAAACTCCGAAAGCACCGCTAACACCTAATTACAACCCCGATCAAGATAGAAGTGGTTTCGGGAAATTCCGGCATTATTACGACACCTTTTGGTCCGTCCTAAGTGACACAATAATTCACGGAATGCCCTAGAGGTCATTGTAGCTCAATTCAACCAAATTGATCAAACCATAATCAAAATTGTGATGGGCAAAACTAATCAACCTAATCAAATTTGGGCTAAACTAATCAACCTAATCGAATTTGGCCTAAACTAATCAACCTAATCTAAATTTAGACCTAAACAATATTTACTATGAAACTATCAATAAATAACGATAACAATAGAAAACAAGAACTAAATATAATGAATAACAACTAAGTAAGTAAGAAACATACCAAAAATTAGGAAAAAATTGAGGAGAGGAATGGAGGAGTGGATCGGCGAGTAGAGGAAGAGAGGTAGAGAGTGTTTTTTTTTTTAGAGAGTGATGGGGGAGAGGGGGGTGCGCGAGCATATGTCGCCAACTGAAGTCGACGGGCGTCCACTGTCGGACGCCATGGTGGACGCCCGTTTTACCCAAAATGGCGTCCGCCAGTGGACGCCAATTACCCCAAATGGCGTCCGCCTGTGGACGCCCGTCGCCTTCACTTTTGTCCTGCCAAAATGCAATCAGACGCCAATTTTGACGTCCGACTGTGGACGCCCGTATGATTTTTCCGACGCCATGTCGGCGTCCATATGCCAAGGACGCCAAACAGGTGGACGCCCGAAACAGTTTTTCTTGTAGACGTGAGGCTTTCACTTGAGTTGACCATGGTCATGGGTATTCTGAATTTTTTTGATGATGGCCTACTTTTTTTTGGCCTTTTGCTTTTTTCTCATGGACTTTCGATTTTTTTTTTTGTCCAGTTTTTTTTTTTTTTTTGAGCCTTTTTTGTTTTTTTGTCGGTCAGACTAACACCTAAGGTAGGGATTGGTCAGTCTTATCGGATGGGTGTTTTATTGTGGGAAATGGGCTTGCCTCCCGTCTTGAACCCAAACTAGGAGACTACCCAGATTTGTCATAGGAATTCAATACCGCTCCTGCTAAGTGTAGTTTTGTGGCTTTCTATATCAGACATGAAATAGGTAAAAAGAAAACACGGGCTCGGTTTCCTGCAGTCATTACAGATGTGCCTATAATAGTCACGTGCGTGTGCTCACAGTGTATGATGGTGTTCATCACGTTCTCAGAAACACATAAGAAAAGTATATATGAGAAACAGGAAAGCTGATTTTATTGAACTTTGGAAAAGAGGACAGAATACAATTGACTTTGACTTTGACTTTGACTTTGACTTTGGAATAGAACATCCTAGACTCAGACTCAGACTCGGACTTAAATCAAATCCGGACTCTTGGATGGATGAGAGGTAGACTGGATGCTTCGGTCATCGGGCCCTGTGTAGTCCACGAGGGGCTTTGCAAGTGACAATGTTTCCAAAACGGGAGTCTTCCCGGCATCGAGGAAGTCTTGAATGAGATGTTTCAGCTTCCAGCATTGTTCTGTATCGTGTCCCCTCCCTCTGTGGAATTTGCAGTAATGCTCGGCGTTCCATGCTTTGGAACGTTTCTCCACAGGTGGGTCGGCTGTTGGGCCTATAGGTAGCACTAGGCCCTTCGGAACCAACCTCTGGAAAGCGATGGTGTAGGACATATCCAAGTGGGTAAATGTCATTTCCTTTGACTGATTCTTGATTTTTGGAGAGGTGACTTGAGGGTTACTTCTCTCGGCCTTGTCATCTTGAGGGTATCGGACAGTTTCGCAAGAGTGTTCACCCTTCAAATGACTCGGTTGGGTGATTGGCTGCCTTACCCGCTCTAGTTGTGTTAGACGGGATCGGGTTCTTACGAGGTCTTCTTCGATGATGGTTACCCTGGAACTTAGGTTATCTAGGGCAGTATTGATTTTCGAGAAGATGTTGTTAATGGAGCAAGATAGAATAAGCATACTCCCCTGGATATCCCCTTTCTTGACGGCATGGGATTTGTCGTGGTTTGGTAGTGTCTCGTTCATAGGGTCCATGTTCTGAAGAAACGACAGGTGTTAGAACTCGCCTAAACTCGGCTTTGCGCAAGAGAGAGAGTCAAACCAGACACGGCCCGGGGTGACGGGTCGACAAAGACTCTCGGACCGGGATACTTGAATGTTGACCTAGACGAGGTAACGACCGTAAATTAGACTCGAGCTGCAGAAGGGTGAGTCCGAAAATGGGGCGACCATGTTTGACTTGGGTTAGACCCTCCTAAGACGAATGTGTAGGGTGCGATTCTCAGAGTGATTGTGATTAATCGCTCCGTCGGAGAATAGCCCCCAAATGAGACTAAGGACTCAATGGTGTGGCGTCTAAGTGACTCAAAGGTGGGGTACGTGAGACACGTGTAAGACATGACCCTTAGGGCCACCGTGATTGATCGCTCCGCTAAGGGGTAGCCCCCAAGTGGGATTGAAGATTTTGTTAATACTCGAGTGTTGGACGAGTGACCCTTAGAGGTAAGGACCACAAACCTTTTGTCATAGGGCTATGCCTTGTAAAAGGTTGACTCAGAAAAGACACCTAGACGGGTGACTTGTGAAAGGTGGGCCTCCCTTAGAATTCGGCATGTGGGCCGAGTCCTGCTCGAAGGAAGGTCCACGTGAGACATCCCCAGACTTTTGGACTCAATTGTGTAGACGGGCCCTCCTTTGTAGGAGTATGTCCTACGTGGGTGGGCCTTGCCTTAGTCTAATAAGGCGGACTGGGATAGGGAAGAAACTCGTGATGTAAGATCGACAGAGTTTCGACGCTAAAGACTTCGACGACTTATGACATGACCCAACACTGCTAAATACGGAAAGTCCTAAGAAGAGAAAGGTTTTGAAAATTGATTGATTTGAAAATTCCGAGATAACTCGGTGGAGAGGCCCGATTTTTCGAAAAAAAATTGGAAAGTGCATCGGGCCTCGGTTTTGAAAGTTCGAAAGTATTTTTGAGTTTTGAATTGGTCAGCGTACCGTCTAGAAAATAGGCTATTTTGAGTAAAATCATAAGTCCTAAATTCGGTATGTGTCCCGGGTTTTGAAATTGAATAGTTTGAAAAAGATGCAATTTTTGAAAGAAAAAGACGGTTTTTGAAAACGACTCGGAAAGCAAGTAGCACGTAGTCACATAAGCATTATAACGACGCCATGTATGCTCTACACTAAGTCTCGGTCGGTCTATAAGCTAAGGGGTCTATACCAGTGTACATAGTCTAAACGTTGATCGGGACGGACTTCCTAAGTCGAGTTGAGCTTAGAACATGCCGCGAAACCCACTCGAATCGACTATGGACACCTTTTGACATATCCATATTGGAGTACATCAATGGTATAGTGGGACGTCGGTCGCGAGTACCGGCCCGGGAAAATATGGGTTATGCATGAACCGTAAAACTAAAACGCGTATTGTACTAGTCAAACGATTTCTATTCGAGTCTCACTCTGAGGATGCCGATGGTAAGTCACGCATCAGTTAATCCCCAGCGGAGTCGCCAAATTGTGGACATGACATCGGTCCACCCCGACGCGGCCACGCGCGGGTTTGGGTAGGCGAATGAATCTCCATATGAGAATAGATCGAATTGAAATTTAGGTCTATGTGGAGTCGCCACCGAATTTTGTGGTTATTCGGAACCATTCGAGCCCACTCTATGTCGTAGTGTTCCGTATACAAAATACGGCCCATTTTCGATGTCAGAGTTTATTGGGCTCGTCCCTTTGCATTTGATACCAATACCGATATTATCGGATATTGTGTATTGAATGACTCTCGTGCGCCAACGGTTTCGGGCATCCGAAAACCGAGGTTCTGAGTAAGGGGTGAGGGTACGTGTTGGGAAGCCCACAAAGGACACCCAACCCCGCCCGCACATTAGCGGTCTCTACTAAGAATTCGAATGTCTTTCCAATACGCGCATTAGTTAAACGGGAAAATGATATGCAAATATTATTTTCCCTAAACATGTGAATGAAATTGAAAAGAGGGTTTCTATGTCAATTTAATGCAACTAATTCTAACGTCGAAGTTAAATTTAGCATGTGAGTTCATTTTAGTACAGTATAATAAACAAAAATAAATTGACAAGAAAATAACAAACTTGTTAGTAACGGTATAACGATAATAACAGTTTGCGAATAATGTAGTATGATGCATGGTTTTGAAAAGAATAGTAGGTCACGTGATGGATTAACATGTGTTGACCGAGGTCAAGGAAAAAAATATATCGAGATCTAAAAAAAATGTTTTGTCTAAAAAAAATGATGTTCGAAGAATAATAATAAAAAAGAGCGAAAATGTTTTCTTCGAAAAATTGATGATTTTATTAAATCGCGTACAAATATTGCGTAATTTGCACTCGACTTAATATTTTCGATATTCGTCGTATTCAATATTCGATTATGAAATCGATATTAAATACTTGGAATAATTTATACTCGATTTTAATTGTGATGCTCGTCATATCCCATATTCGATTATGGAATCGATATGGAATACTAGAGTGAAAAAATAAAGAATATTGATTTGAATCGTTTAAAATAACCAAGACGATATAGATATTCCTCCGCGTTTGTAGTGTCATGATTCAAACGAATTAAATAACATCTACGTTAGCATCAACGAAAAATTGAATTGGCTAAATTGTTTGATTAGATTATTAGACTCGACATCCAATTATGGAATTGGCATCGGATCTAACGTATCGACACTTTGCTTGAATGAAAACTTGATTCCCTCGGCTTTTCCGACATCGAAATAAATCCCTAAGGATCAGGATGTCAGATCCGCGTCAACGGGTTTCGACCCTTATTAAATATAATGCTTATTTTTTGAAAATTAATGTAAATATGCGACTAATGATAATGATGCAAACAAAATAAAAAAATATTGTTTAAGTTAACTTATCTCAATAATCAAATAATCGGGGTATTGGAACAAGCGACCGTCAACGCTGTGTGCAGTACACTTGTATATTCGTGTTTCCTTATTCTGATACCCCTCTTATTCGACACAAATCGATAAGTATTTTAATGTTTTGTATTAGTTATTATCGATATTATGATGCAATAAAGAAAAAAATAAAAAAATAAAAAAGTAAGAAAAAGCGAAGAAGATGACGAGAGGAAGAGAAGAAGGAGAGAACAGGGTTTTGACACCCTCAATCTACATGTTCTTGTCTCGGATCGAACTCGTAACCGTGACTTTTACACGAGAGTCTTCGAGGTTTTATGGAGGTTAAGTTATGGTGGCTCGGGATTGATTCCTAAAACTAAGTTTAGGTTTTTTTTGCTAGTGTAGAATTGCTAGGGTTTGATTAGGGTTGCATGTATAAGATTAGGATTCTTTTTGAAGTGGTAAAAGTTGAATTAGGGTTGAATTTGATGTGTAAAAGATGTGTAATTGTGTGTGCATGGGGTTGCTTATATAGGCATTGTCCATGTACTTTGGTGTCTATGGTTTTTGCTCTGACGGACTTGACCTGATGGCCCGTCTGAAGGTGCACTGTTGGATTTGTTTCTTGAGTTGGACTTTTTGTATTTGAGTGGCTGCCTTGATGTGTCTCGGAAACGACTTTGACCAGGGTTGACCCAATCGCTAAAAGTCGGTTTTAATTCCGGTGTCGGTTTCGGCCCAAATTAGCCTTATTTGATTGGAAACGGCCCACTGGACCTGGATTTGAGGTTGATTTTGTGAGATTTGTACTCTGTAAGTGTGTTAGCCAGCGATTAATGGATTTGAGCCCGTATCCGAGCGCATAGAAGCATGTTAGCGTCCGATCATCATCGGGTGTGTTTTTGGAAACTGCTATAGACACCTGGCAGTCAAAATGTGGGTGTCTACACCATGAATGGAAGGACTTACCGCACTGTCCTTAACTGTCGGTTGGGTGTCCCTTTGTTTCCGATACCTAAACCTTGTCCCCGCATGTTACCGAGTTTTTGTTGGGGACATTTTTGGAGATAATGTTGTGTCGTGTGTTGGTGCCATTGGTATTAAGCATAGACATAACCTGGTTCGCGACACCCATTTGATGTCTGCTCCCGATCTGGTATTTCGGCCGGTAAGGAGGTGGATGTCGGTTTGATTGATGGGCACGACAAGCCCCTACGCTCGGCGGATTTGCCTCTTTATTCCTAGGATAAGAGGCGTGATGTGTGTCAATCTGACGGGGTCGTCCCGCTTGACTCAGTTTGCGATGTCTGATTTTCTGCCTGGTCGCGCGATTGTTGATGCTGCTCAGCTTAAGTGCGCCAAGTATGGAGATTTGTGCACCAAGAGTGGTTATGGGTTCCTGCCCTTCTCCTTCTCTCCGCTGGGGGAGCTTGACGTAGAGGCTGTTGCGTTGCTCAAGCGGATTAAGAAATTTTCTATCTCTCGACGTGGGGCTCGTACAACTGCTTTTATTTTCACTAGACTTAACTTTGCTATTGCTAAGGGACTGGGTGCCCAGATAGTAGCTCGGCTACCCACTAACTTTTTGAAATTTGTTTCGTTCTTAATACAAGTTCCGGTTTTATAATAATAACAATAATAATGATAATGATACTAATTAATAATAAAAATAATCAATAATAATAACAATTAATAATAACAATAATAAAATAATAAATAATGATAAAAATAATTAATAAAAGTAATAAATAATAGAAATAATTAATAACAACAATAATTAATAATACTAATAATGATTATTAATAATTATAATTATTAATATTTTTAATGATTAATATTATTAATATTAAATAATAAATAACGTTAATAATTATTAATAATAATAATAATTAATTAATATTGATATTGATATTAATTAATAATAATAATAAATAATAATAATAATAATGATAATAATAATAATTATTATTAATGTGTCCGAACTTAACTTAACCGAACTGAATTGAATGTGTCAGAACTTAACTTAACTGAATTGAACTGAAACTGTCTGAATATAAGTTCAAAAGAACAGGACATAAGTGTATAACACAGAATATGAAAAAACAAACGGAATTACTTTTTCCTAACAAGTCTTTACTCATCCTAACGATTTTTTCTAAAGTTTTCCTATTATACTCCTATATAAACTTTATCATTTAGATTGAGATTTAATTACGCTTCTTCCGTTTTATTCCATTGGTTTAGATAACTGATCGCTTCCAAATTCGATTATGTTTTTTAATTCAATTGCTGGTAGCTTAAATCCATTATTTACTTACCAAAAAGAAAAACATAAAAATAAAAATTAACCAAAAAAAAGGAAAATTAAATAACAAAAAAAAAAGAAATTTAAAATCAAAAATAAAATAAAATGAAAAACTCCGATGACCTGACTGCTCCCTCTCCCCACTGAGGCCCTAACCCCCCATGGCCCACCTCCAACCACCCTCTCCCACCCAGATCTGACCCGACCCCAACCATCCGCCGCCCCACCACCTAACCTAGACTGACCCCAACAGTCGACTCAGCCCCTGACCGGTGATCCTAGACACTGCCGCCCCTACCGTTGGCCCCAACCCCGATCACTGATCTCAGCCATTAATTATGAACGGTTCCGATGTTTGTGGTGGTGTATGGGTGGTTGAATTTTGAGGTTCATTTAGAGAGAGAAAAACAAAAACAATTGATGAGACTCATGAGAGGGGATGACATGGCAGAGTTAAAGCGGTAAAATATCGTTGGTATTAAGTAAATGTTCGTTAGAAAAAAAACACGACCCAACACAAAAAGACACACGTAAAATAAACAAATTAAACCGTTCGTTTGGATAAAGGGAAATGGAGGGATGAAAGGGAGGTGGTTAAAAAAAGGGTTGCAATCCACGAACGTAATGCATTGGGGCACTAGATTTATTTGCCTTAGGCCTAAAATACCTTTTAGCCAATGCAAGTTGTTTCAATTGGTGGCCCACACAAGGTTAATCTTTGGAAACTCATAGGAATTCCCGTTGCTCAGTAGCTTTTCACCGTGGATTTAACAAATTCCAAAAAAAAAATGGGGTGGATGGATTTGGATGGTGAGGGTCTGAGGGAAAAAAATTCTCTTTAGGACTCGCTTGGAATAGGAGTAATGTATTAATTGGGTAATGAAGCTAAAATGAACTAGAAAATAGAGGGGATGAGGGATTAGTGTTTCTATTTTATGGTGTAAAGTGGGAGAAGGGAGTAACAAATACCCCTATATGGGAGTAATGCATTACTTATGGGGGAGGGGAGCAATGTATTACCCCAAAGATGTCATATTAGTCTCATTTTGATCTCTTTTTTCTCCATTTCCGCTTAACACCATCACTAGTCTACACCATTTTCTAATTCATTTTAGCTCTATTACCCCCTTAATACATTACTCTCATCCCAAGCGGTTAAATCATTTCTCCACCTAGAAGACTTGATGTATTCTCCTTCGTTCAATTTTCTTGTCCAAACGAACTCTAAGAAAAATACAAGTTGGTGATGGAAATATCGATCTTAATAATTGAACATAGCCTCACAAGTCATTAGTCATCTCTAGTTCTCTACGTCATTACACTGCAAGTCTACAATACAAAGAGAAATTTGGAAATAAGGTGAAAAGGGGTGAGACAAAGTAAAAGTGGACGTTTTGGTCCACCCTGAAACAGTGACGCTCCTTGATAATCCACCATTTTAGCAGTTAGGATCCACTCCCATGATTTTCTACTTCCCAAAAAATTGCACTTCCTGCATCAACCGAACGAGAGCTCTAAAAGATGAGTGATCCCTGTAAAGAATTCGGCGAAATTGTCGTGTTTCACAAGAATTTTTATTAAAGGATGTGTTTCGCAAAAAAACTTTCTGTTAAACGCTTGGGTTCAACTAGTGAAAACAATTTTCCGTTCTATCTTTAATTTTACAAGATATAAATCATTTTTATCATTTAAAGTAATATGGAGTAAAATTCTCATATTATTTGGTTCACCTGTTCTATCTTTAGTTGACACTTAAACGCATTTTAATGCACCAGATTTTGGTTGCAACTTGCTAGTAACATAATACGGAATATAGTTGTCAATAAAAAAATGACTTACGTATTTAGATTGTTTGTCGGTTAGGAGCATAGCTTAGGAGTTAAATTCCAACACTAATTGATTTACCAATCGTTTTATATCAATCATCAATATACTCCGTATGCTTCTAACCCCGTGATTTTTCACAGTATTACACTGGTTATTCTGGATAATTATCTTTACATACGTTATAATAAGGATGTTTGACCTTCTTTTGGAACACATTTTCTAGCGTGACGGGTAAGGTAAAAAGTATCAATGTGCCTTTGCCACTTATTGTTAAGGATAAAGATACAGGATAACTTCATAGTATATTCTCAATAGTATATTCTCATATTCTTAGGATATTCTCCTTAATTGTAGATATGATATCTCTAGTATTTAGGTAATTGTATAATCCTTTAGATACTAGGTTACTGCTTATGTATGTGTTAGCCTCATGTTCATTACTTGTATTTATACTTGATTCTTCATTAATAATATTCATTCATTCAAGCATACTTGTCTAATATGGTATCAGAGCTATAATCGCTCCACCCACAAAAAAACCTAGCTACAAAACTCGTCCTCTTTCCGGCAAATCTCGCCACCCTAGGCCACCATGACCAGCTCGGCTACAATATTCACAAATCCACACGATGCTACGACACCATTCATTGCTGTCGAACTTGCTGGCATTGAAAAATTAACCCCTCTTACCTATTGAAGTTGGTCCAACACCCTTTCCGATCTCTTTTATGGATTCGATCTCGTCAAATACGTTGATGGAACTTACCCCTGTCCATCGGCCACCATAACCTCCAATGATGACAAACCGGTCACCAAGCCAAATCCGGCCTACGAGTCTTGGATGCGCCAAGACTCTCTGCTCAAGGCAACTCTTCGCGGCACGGTTAGTACGGCTATTGCTCCCCTCCTTAATACCTGCACTACCTCAACCGAGATGTGGAACTATCTCCGCACTACTTATGCGAATCCCTCTCGTGGGCATATCATGCAACTCAAAGATCGTCTCAAATCCATTGTCAAGAACGATCTTTCTGCAACAGAATATATGCAGACAATTGGAGCCTCCGTAGATGAATTGGCTCAACTTGGGAAGCCTTTGGATGCTGAAGATGTCGTTGCCACCGTTCTCCAAGGGCTCGATCCTGCTAAGTATAGGTCTCTAATTGACGTTGTAAAGCATCGGGACACAACTATCTCCTTTGAGGCGCTTCATGAGCGTCTCATACAATATGATCTTTCCCTAAAACACTCACCCATAGAAAACATTCATACCCCTGCATCAGCTCATGCCGTGTACCATCAGAAATCACACAACCCACCACGACCCTCAACCGAACCCGCCCTCCTACCCAATCCCTCTAACCAAAACCTTCCCCCGTTTAAAGGTAAATGTCAATGATGTCACACCCAAGGTCACTACCTCAAAAACTGTGTTACCTTTAGGTCTCTTTACCCGCATATTGTTGTCCCCTCTCGACCATCCCCCTCACGAAACAACCCTCCTCGGGCTAATATGGTCTCGGCCACCCCACCCGCACCTTGGATTATAGATAGTGGTGCAACCCACCACATCACCCATGATGACCTCAACAATCTTGCTCTCCATGCACCCTATGATGGGACCGATGATCTCTTGATTGGAGACGATTGGTTCCTTTTCTCTTAATCTTCCTCACACTTCTCTCAAATTTAATAAAGTTCTTCATACACCTTTTATCTCCAAAAATATTATTTCTGTTTCTCAGTTTTGCCTTGATAATAACGCAATTGCTAATTTTTCCCATGAATCTTGTGTCTTACAGGACCGATTGACGGGACAGGAGCTTCTGCGAGGTCGACTTAATGCGGGCTTGTACGAATGGTGTTACCCGAGTCTCTCTCCCACGGTTCTTCTCACCTCCACGGATCCCACCCACCTTTGGCATCATAGGCTCGGTCACCCTTCGTCCCCTATTATTAGTAATATCTTTAAATTAGCTAATTTAAAATTCTCGAATAAATACTCGCATTGTAATGCTTGTTTGACTCACAAAAGTCATAAATTGCCGTTTGCTACTAACTCTTTAAAAACTACTAAACCTCTTGAATTGCTTTATTCCGATGTGTGGACCTCTCCTATTCACTCCGTTGATGGTTTTAAGTATTTTGTTGTTTTTGTTGACCACTTTACACGATATACTTGGATTTACCCTTTAAAAAATAAATCTGACACCTTTGATATTTTCAATCGATTTTATGACAATGGAGGTGAATATCTTAAACTCACCCCATCTATAACTAATAATGGTATTACTCATCTCACTTCCCCTCCCAATACACCTGAACACAACTGTCTCGCCGAACGACGTCACCGTCACATTGTCGAGACCGGCCTTGCGCTTCTCACACATGCCAATATGCTCACCACCTATTGGTCTTATGCCTTCACTACTGCGGTCTATCTCATTCACCGCATGCCCACTCATAATCTTAACAACTCGGCGCCCTTTCTCAAACTCTTTGGACATAGTCCAAATTCCACTAAGCTACGTAGCTTTGGGTGCTTATGCTACCCATGGCTTCGACAATACACTAAGCATAAACTTGACCCTAAGTCTAAGCCATGTATTTCATAGGCTACTCCTCCACCCAAAGTGCATATCACTGTCTTGACCTCACTACCAAACGTATATACACATCGCGTCACGTTCAATTTGTTGAGGATCACTTTCCATTCCCCTCCACCACCGAGCCCTCGCCACCTCCACTCACCGAGTGGTGTACCGGCTCCCTCACTGTCCTCACACCCACGAAACCCACGCCGCCACCCCCGTCAGCCACTATACCCGTCGACACCCCCTCCCCGTCACCTGCTGTCCCCACGACACCACTTCGTGTCTATACACGAAGGGCTCGCGAGCCCCTCCCACCTCCTTCGAACCCGGACCCCCTTCCCTCTCCCGCTGAATCGGCTGTTCCTACATCTGCCTCTCAGCCCGAGCCCACTAGACCCACCACACGGCTCATGAATAAAATCTGTGTCCCCAATCCCAAGTATGCTGCCTTAGCCCACGTTTTCACTGCTACTTCCGCCCCTATCACCCTAAAGGCTGCCTTAGCTGATCCGCAATGGCTATCGGCCATGAATGCAGAGTATTCGGCTCTTCTAGCCAATAATACTTGGTCTCTCGTCCCTCCTAACTCCTCCTATAATGTCATTGGTTGTCGTTGGATCTTTCGGATTAAATATAATTCAGATAACACTATTAATAAATATAAAGCTGGACTTGTTGCCAAAGGATTTCACCAACGACCGGGAGTCGACTACTCGGAAACCTTTAGCCCAGTTGTCAAGCCCGTCACAGTTCGTCTGATCCTCGCTCTTGCTCTTGCTCGTGGTTGGTCCCTTCGACAACTTGACATCAACAATGCGTTTCTTCAAGGTACGCTCACTGAAACTGTCTATATGACGCAACCCCCCGGTTTCGTTAACCCTGACTCCCCAAATCATGTGCGTCGACTGACCCGTGCTATTTACGGTCTCAAACAGGCTCCGCGGGCTTGGTATACCGAACTACATAATTATCTTGTGTCTTATGGTTTCTCTCAGTCCCAGTCCGACCCATCCCTTTTTTTACTTCACAATAAATAACCAACTATTTACCCTCTAGTTTACGTTGATGATATCATAGTTACTGGCCCTCCATCCTCGACCATCTCCACCTTTCTTACCGCTTTTTCGAGTCGTTTCTCATTAAAGGATCTCGGTTTCCCGTCATATTTCTTAGGTGTTGAGGTCACTCCTACATCCACTGGTCTTCAACTCACCCAAACCAAATACATACATGACATTCTTACACGCTCTGCCATGCTTGATTGTAAGCCCGCCACTACTCCTATGGCCCCCTATTCCCCCTCTCCTTCATTCTACTGGCTCGCCTATACCCCAGCCCACTACCTATCGTGCCTTAATTGGCAGTCTCCAATATCTATCTCTTACCCGCCCCGATATTGCTTTTAGTGTCAATAGATTGACCCAATTTATGCAGGATCCCCAGGAGTCTCATTGGTTGGCCCTCAAACGACTACTTCGGTATCTTAAAGGCACTCTCCAGGTTGGTATCAATTTGTTTCGCGGTTCTCTGTTATCGCTTCACGCTTTTTGTGACTCTGATTGGGCAGGTGACAGAAAATCCTATGTATCTACAACTAGTTTCATTATTTACTTAGGACGGAATCCAATTTCTTGGTCCTCCCGTAAGCAACAAGCAGTTGCTCTCTCCACCACTGAAGCCGAGTTTCGGGCCGTTGCTACTGCTACGATGGAACTAATGTGGCTCCAGTCCCTTTTGTCCGAGCTTCGGTTCGCCGTCTCTTTTCCTCCTGTTATTTTTAGCGACAATCTTGGTGCTACAACCTATGCTGCAAATCCAGTCTTCCACTCAAAAATGAAGCACGTTGCACTTGCTTTCTACTTTGTTCGCGATCATGTTAACAATAATCGCCTCCGCGTTCAGCACATTTCCTCGTCTGACCAACTCGCCGATCCTCTTACAAAGCCCCTTCCGCGGCCGGACTTCGAGCCTCTCATACGCAAGATCGGACTTTCCCTTGGAACATCCTCCTTGAGGGAGCGTGTTAAAGATAACTTCATAGTATATTCTCATATTCTTAGGATATTCTCCTTAATTGTAGATATGATATCTCTAGTATTTAGGTAATTGTATAATCCTTTAGATACTAGGTTACAGCTTATGTATGTGTTAGCCTCATGTTCATTACTTGTATTTATACTTGATTCTTCATTAATAATATTCATTCATTCAAGCATACTTGTCTAATACTTATCACAATATCTACATTTAACATGTTGTCTATTAGTACTTATGATAGAGTGATTCCATACTTACTTGATTTACCGTGAAACGTAATTTTAGCTATTTATTCTTCAGTTTTCCATGTCAACTCATTTACAAGTTGTTTCGTTGTTTGCGTGAGTTGTGTGAATGGTGGCATGGTCCTTCATGCTTTCCGTTAGGGACAGTCGCGCTAGGCCTGGACCCGTCGTGCTCTGTCAGCAGGGCTATCAAATCGGGCCCGTGTTGTGCCCGAGCCTGACACGCCATTTTTGGGATTTCGGTGTCGTGGCCCATCGGACGAGGCCTGTGCTTGGGGCGACATCATCATTGGGCCGTGCTTCTCTGCTATGTCGGGTCGGGCCGACCCGGTTTGGCATTATCCACAACACAAGGCCAAATTTGGAAAGAATGTGAGATAATATTTTTTGGTCCACCCTGACAAAGTGACACTCTTTGAGAGTCTTACAAACAAACTGGAGAGTGTGAAGAGTCCCAGAGGCACAAGGGAAAGGCAGAGGCAGAGGTCACATGCAACATTCCCAAAGAGATAGACTGACTTTCCACCATTTTAGCAGTTAAAGATCTATTACTCCACATCAAAAGCACTGTTTCAAACTCTCATCCCTCCTAAATCCTCTACTCTACTTCAAATCCCAATCCAATCACAAATGATTTATACTTGAAGCTCGCAAAAATGAACAACCCTCATCTTCATCTTCATCTTCCTCTCTTCACTCTCCTCCTCCTCCTTTCTACTCTTCTCTCTCCATCTTCCTCTAAGCTACTGCAATCTCAAGGTTTGCTTTCCTCTAAACTCTTCAATACTGTAATTATTATATTGGTGGTGGTTACTATTTTATTTATTTTTAGCAACTTAATCAATGCGACCGACATTTACGCTCCAAGCAGTAATTACTATTATTGTCTTACACTATATAGTTGCTGGCTTCCAATCATACTTGGAATCCGTCTTACACTATAATTTGTGCTTTCCAGTTGAATGTTGGTTAATGATGTAGCAGGCTCATTGGAATACATTGAAACTTTGAAAGTTAGTTATGGTTTGATGAAGTAGGGTTTTGGTTTAGGGTCAATTTTGAAATTGACTACTTGCTTTGAGGGTTCTTCATTGTGAATTTGTGAGCTTCCTTACTGTCAGTTTGATGATTCATGATGTGATCTATTTACCAACTGTATGTCGTTGCTGTAATCGATTAAATTCTTCTTGTTGTAATTGCCATATATGGTAATGGTATGGATAGACATGTTGAAGTTGAGGTCATCTTCGTATTTGGCTTCTTTCTCATATGTCAATTTATAGGGAGTACGACGTGGGTTAACTTATCCTCTTTCCGTCTCACTCAAAATTAAACAAACTACTAAGATGGAGATGGAGATGGAGATGGAGATGGAGGGACTGAGGGAGTAACTTATAAGCAGATGTCAGTCTTGCTGTGTCGTTTCCTCTCCCGAACTTATGTCAAGCATTTATCCCTCCCTTAACTCAATGCCTTGTATTGGATCCCTTTATTTCTCTATTATAAAGCGGGCTTATACAACATTTATGCGCTTGATAAGTACTTTCATTGGGCTTGTCATTGTTGGGTTGACCTCACGTATATGACTGTCTTATACTCCGTACAACAATTTGTGTAAGGTTACGATAGTGGAATTAATGAAAGCGGGATCGAGGTGG
This sequence comes from Agrostemma githago, assembly GCA_958450325.1. Classification (NCBI taxonomy): domain Eukaryota; kingdom Viridiplantae; phylum Streptophyta; class Magnoliopsida; order Caryophyllales; family Caryophyllaceae; genus Agrostemma; species Agrostemma githago. Next base: position 77,078,860 of record OY288240.1, on the reverse strand, counting down.
CATTGCACATGCCTCCAGCTAATAACTCACACTTAGAACTTGTTATCGGGTGAATAATCCATGTGCACAAATTATACTCCTTTTCTTCTTTTTTTAATCGAAGAAGGTTTTTAAAAAATCTGTTGTATGGGTTTTACACTAAGCAAGGTTTACTTTTAAGAAATATTGGTCACTTCGACAAAAATGTGGGACACTTGATAGTTGTGGATGTCTAAACTATAAGCTTCACTTGTAAATACCGCGTTGGTACTGAACACAAATGCAATTAATTTGGCTATTTATATTTACAATGCAGTGGTTGTTCTTCAACAAATAGTCCGAACAATGGGTGCCAAATACTGGAAATTTGATGCTGTTTCATGTGAAATTGAAATGGTTGGAGTAACAATGGTGTCACCCTTAGATGCTGAAAGCAAGATTGAGTGTGATTGTGAACTTGTGAACAACACTTGTCACGTTGTAAGCATGTACTGTGTTCTCATCTTATTATTATAAGTTACTAATCTCATGCTTTTACTATGTGTATATTTGGTCGATTGGTTCACCTTTGTTTTCTGAGGGACTTACTATTAAAGGATGTTGTATTGATTTCAGAACGCTCAAAGGTTTCAGCCTTCCTGGTGTGCTCCCACCAGAGCTTGTGAAGCTTCCTTATTTACGGAAAATGTAGAAACTAATGTCTCTTTTTTTACTCATTTTCCTTTTATAAAATGAACCGTATTTGTAATTCTCTTACTGCTTTATGTAGCGATTTTGCCTTCAATTATCTGTCTGGTGGAATACCTGCAGAATGGGCTTCAATCCAGCTAGAATCGATGTAAGCGTATGGTTTCGGGAATCTAGATGTTTTAAAAACATTATATTTCATAAAATCATGTCATTGAAACTCTTGCAGCTCGCTTCTTGTGAACCGATTATCTGGAGAAGTCCCAAAGATGCTGGCGAACATTACAACTCTCACTTACTTGTAGGTCTCTCATCTATAATCATCTTCTTCTTAACATCTGGCAAATCGAAAGACTGCTTAAAAATTGTTTCCTACTAATACCTAACATCAACTCTGCAGTTTTTCTTTATTCCTGATTTATGCAGTAGTAATGTATGTGTGAATAATGTGCCTACCATCTTTCTATCTTAATGAAGAAAAGAAATCAAAGAAGAGAGTAATAACAGTGATCATTCATAGACTCATTGAAAGTTACCAGTAGAGAAGTGTAACTGGATATATATATGGTGGCGACATATTAATGGGGTAGTGACGGACCTCTTGAAATTTGTTCACGGTGTCCAACTGATACCTGTAGATCATTATTATGTACAATTATACATTAAACTCTTCCCCCATCAACATTAAGCAAAATGCATAACCAAATGTTTTACCATACTGGTGGACCATTTGTAATTACACATGGATTCTCAATATGTGAGACCTAAATAACCATTATATATGTGTGTCTTGGTTTACCAAATTTGCTCAACCACTTTGTGAATCATGAATCGACAATCGGTTTGAGTGTAGTTTGTCATGTCACTTATTTATATACTTCGTCTATTTACTCTCCCCTAGAGCATATCGTGAACTGAATGTCACATATACGTATCGACTTAGGCAAACTAGATCTCTATCACCTTACGGACATTTTTTTTTCTTTTTAATCAATACTATATTCGAGTGACTTTCGTTTGTTCAAATTGTGAGCAGCTTCAGTGTCTTCTTTTGCAGGAATCTTGAGGCGAACCAGTTTACTGGAACAGTTCCAGGTGACCTTGGAAAATTGGTGAACTTGGAGGATTTGTAAGCATTTGTTCTATATATTTCTCATTGGATTTATTTTCTGAGCTCAATGGTATTAACTCAAGCTCTCACCTTTTTACCTGCACCGTGGTATGTAATTCAGAATTCTGTCCTCAAATAAGTTAACTGGGATGCTTCCTGTAACACTTGCTCGCCTGAAGAACTTGACAGATTTGTAAGTTTGCTACAACTTTACCATCGATATGATTACTGGCATGAACTATGTACTCTGTGATGTGGCAGGCACGGCTTTTTTTTGTGAAACTTATTCTTGCTCTGGCCGATAAGTAATTGTAAATATCGAGTCAGGCAACCAAAGTATTGAAGCAATAGAGGCTGATACACGTATACTTATGTTTCCCTCTTTCACATATACAGTCGGATTAATGATAACAACTTCAGTGGAGTGATACCTAGCTTTATACAAAGTTGGAAGAAGCTTTCCAGACTGTAAGATTATCACATTGACTAGAAGCAGCTGTCTTTATTCTGGTTGGAATCTGATTCGCTCACCCCATACAATGTCTCCTCACAGAGAAATGCATGCCAGCGGGTTGACGGGGCCCTTTCCATCTGTTTTATCCCTCTTGGACGAAGTAGCTGAATTGTGAGTTGACCTTATAATTCATCATCCCATTTATGTTGTTCCTATTTGACCTAGGTGGCCAAAGTACTTGTTTACTTTGGCCAATATGATCTCGCATTGTATACCAGCTAAAACTTCAAGTAGTTTTAACGAATCAAAGTAGATAATTTCAGATTGTCTTCCTACATATTTGGAGAAATTAACGGTCATAGTTGTGCCCACCAAAGTCAAACACGAACAATATAAGTAGGATGAAGGTAGTACACTTAGCAACTGATTCAGTATGGCAATTCCCCATAACATCAAACCTTTCATCTTACATAGGAGAATAAGTGACATTACTGGAACTACGCAGAGCTTTCCGGATCTGAGCAATATGAGTAGCCTTGATACACTGTATGTTAAATTTTTCTGCTGTTATATGATTTAATACTGCCTGCCACCATACTGTTATAAACTTATAATAAGTTGTTAATGAATTCTTAGTGTTCTAAGGAACTGTAATATTTCTGGAGAAATTCCTGCTTACATCTGGAGACTGAAGAGTTTGCAGCTGCTGTAAGTGACGATATTAAGCTGGTACTTCAAAAAATTTACGACCGTTTGTGCTTGATACTGATTTTTTTTTGAGTCATATCTACGGAAGCACAATATATCCGTCTTTCTCATGATTTGATATAACCCCAGTCTTATAAACTACTTCCCAGAATATTTGGTTGATCTTCTCACAGGAATACACAAATTTATGTCCTAATTCTGCATTTGTACCTATTTTCACAGAGATGTTAGTTTCAACAAGTTATATGGAAGAATTCCAGATGACATAACTGCCAAGGTTCTGAAGTATATGTGAGTATTGATTTAAATGAATACGTTGTTAGTGGAAGTGCTGACCTGGTAAGTGGTAACCAATGGAACATGAGAATATAAAATTCTCTCAGTAGTTTTCTTTAATCAATTGATGGAATAAGCAAAATGGCTCGTTAAAATGGATGTGCTTCTTGTTTATTGAGAAGTAGCAGTCATCCTATGCAATTAACAATGTACTCCCTCCATTTTTTATTGTTCTACCCATTTGCTTTATACACGGTTCTTAAGGAAAATGAATAAAGAATGAAAATGGGAGAGAAGTTGATACAAGTGGGCCATAGTAGAAAGTATTAAAAAATGGAGATGTGAGAGACTAAAATGGAAAGAATAGAAATGGGAAGAACAATAAAAAAATCCCAAAAAGGAAAATGGGTAGAACATTAATAAATGGAGGGAGTATTTTGCATTTTGGGTCATTTGGAAATAGCCTCTCTTTGTTTCTAATGCAAGGGTATGGCTGTGTACATCCGAGTCTTCTTACCCCACAATTTCCGAGAGCTTTCGAGGCGTTAGGGTAATGCTGTGGTACTTCATTTTATCTCAGATTCTCAGCATGGATTTGGTACTTGAACTGACCTAAATGTATCTTATCATTGATATCCTAGCCCTCTTTTGTTACTTAGAATATCTATGATCCTCCTGATCTAGGTGACAAACTGACAACTCACACTCTCGTCCTATATGTGGCCGATTGACGATTGATATCTATCGGAGTATCCCACAGTTCACTTGGGGAAGAGTATCAGACAAGTGTACTTGTTCAAGTGTAGGGTGTGACACTCCTAGGAAACTTTTGCATTTGCTTGATGTAATCTGAAGCATCCATAACTGAGCTACTACACTATGACAACATTGTCGAATGAACAAACCCTTAACCCTTTTTGGACGACCTAGAATGAAATTGCACCGACTGATCCTGACTTCATGGTAGAAGAACCACACATTTTAGGGATCCATTTGGCTTTATTTTCACTGTATTTCAATGCCAAAGAATAGTGAGCTTTTGTCTGTATTAGAAATGGAGAGAAAAAAAGTGAGGAGTCAGGATACAGTTAGTGTTACAAGAAGACTCTCACCCCTCCTGTATATAGTCATTATTCTAGGCCATTGATTTGTAAAGTATAATTACTTGTAGATTTATATGGCAGTTTTTTGTGTGACAATATTGCTACGTTTACTCTACTCCACAACTTTTATAGTACTATTAACTATTCTGTCACTGCTGCAGTGTCTGATAAGTGGCATAAGTTTTACGGGTGTATGTGCGATGCGCAGATTTTTGACAAGCAACTTGCTTAGTGGCAATGTACCTAATTCATTGCTGAAAGACGGGAGAAATATGTAAGTTGCCATTTTGTTTTAAGGTTGTCCTTTGTCATTTGTCACGGTGTCACCTCTATTATTCCTAGAATCCTAGACATGCTTCACCATCTCGTATATCTTGTATCGAGTTTGTGCATCAATTTGCATGCGAGTATGAAAGTGAAAAACTATATATTGTTAGCTATGTAAGGCTCATTAGTCAAGTGGACATCTCAGGAATTGACCTTTCGGGTTTTGAGGGCTTGTGATCTATGTCTTGTCCATCATCGAATTCTAAGGAATTTTGTAGTAGATTTTTAATTACTTGTATGACAACAAAGCCACTTTATGAACATAACATAAGGCTGCATTCATCGTCTTGTCTTATGACCACAGGTAGCTTATCCATATTTAGTGCTGTCTGGGATCTGTATAGACATGTATTATATTTTTTTGACAAATTGTTGCTCTTAAAATGCGTAGCAGAAAACCCATATGATCAATAGTTTTTTTTTTTTTTTTTTTTTTTTTTTTTTTTTTTTTTGTGTGGCTATCATTAGCATCCAAAAAACTATAAAGTGTTGGTGCTACACTATAAGTCTGTAACATATCCAGAACCAGAGTACCTTTGAAAGACTAGAATGCTACATCTGTAGTCTCTTTGTTACATAGACTCCCTTTTGTGTATATGCCTCACAGATGATTTTGCTTCGTAATTTAAATAATGCTCAAGAAACATACGAGTAGTTCCTTTTGAATTTCATTTGAAGCTCAATTTCAGTGTAACTCTTTGACAATGAACTCTAGGTTTAGTAACATATTTCTCTGAGAACTGTTGTATGATTTAAGCCACAAATAACATTTAGTTTAGTTTTGGCAAAATTCTTATCTGCAGAACTTATATGGTTTTATCTTTTCTGTTAATCTGTTATAGCATATCTATTGTCATCATTCCTTGAAATTACTAAACCATGCACAAGGAGGACATTCTTTGTTTCACTTTGAATCTATTCCTAAAAATCGATTATATCTGTATTGCTCAGTGATCTTTCTTACAATAACTTTTCGTGGCAAGGCCCTGAGCAGCCGACTTGTAGGCAAAACATGTGAGTCTTTGACTTCTTCCTTTTAGCGTAATATGTTCTTTAAGCCATTTTCAGGGTCGTTCAGAAGATAACACATTTGATCTATCTATCCTTTTTTTTAGGAATTTGAACATTAACTTATTCAGGAGCTCCTCTACTGGTGTCCCCTTGTAAGATACCCCTCCTTTATATCTTTTCAATGAATTTTAATTTCATGTCTCTATTACAAGCTTTATGAACCACTTTGCTAAGATACACCATTAAAGACTGATACGTTTTCCCTCTGTCTTCTCTACAGAAAAGGAGTGCTTCCATGTTCAAGCACTATCAACTGTCCACAATGTAACTATATTATCCCGCATGTGTTTGTAGATAATCCAAATTGATTGTCTCCGTTTGACTTTGGTGGTTAACTAATGTCTACTTTGACATAGAATGTAACATGACCGCCTTTCATTTACCAAAACAGCTATTTTTCATGGTATTGTTCAAATATTTGACTATTGTCTGTAAGAAAATATTGGTCAAAGTTGACATAGCTTAACCACTCAAGTTAACAAGGACTATATACATGGATGGAGGGACAAATTTAACAACTAAGGATTTGGTATGCACTATGCAGATGCCTGCTCTTTACATATTAACTGTGGTGGCGATGATTTGGTAGCTAGGGATAACGACAAAAAAGTCTTGTATGAAGGGGATGGTCCTGTTAATGGAGGAATTGCCACATATTTCAGGAGCACCAAGAGTTTATGGGGATTGAGTGCCACAGGAGACTACATGGATGATAACGATTTTCAAACTATACGTCATACAAAGAGTTTGTTGGGAAGCAATTTATCTGAATTATATGCCACAGCACGTGTTTCCCCAATTTCTCTTACTTATTTTGCCTATTGCTTGGAGGATGGTAATTATTCTGTAAAGCTTCATTTTGCTGAGATACAATTCACAAACAACAAATCATACACCAGTCTTGGGAGGCGTATTTTTGATATTTACATTCAGGTAATGAGTTGCTTCTTCAGTACACTTATATGTTATATATGTGCATTTTTTTTACAGCAGTTGCTTTAATGATGTGTTTGTCTACAGGATAAGTTAGTGCAGAAGGATTTCAATATTGAAGATGAGGCTCATGGTATTCAGAAACCGATAATCAAAATGTTTAATTCAAGTGTGGGGAATAATATTTTAGTGATTCGGTTTCAGTGGGCTGGTAAAGGGACAACAAGGATTCCATACAGGGGAGTTTATGGACCTCTCATTTCAGCTATATCTGTGAATCCTTGTAAGTGTGTCACCCTTTGGCACAATTCCTTCTACGTCATTTTAGCATAGATGTCATGACATGAGTCCTTGTCAGCTTGCATATATTTCACCTTTTAAAATGGGAAAAAGAAATCTGGGATTTATTGACAAGAGATTGGAAACAGTACTCACTGAGGTTGGTTATGATATGAGGCCTCATTTCTCATTTCATATGATTAATTGTTTGCATGGCTTCCCTTACCGGATATATACATCTCAACTTGATACTTGATCTCAAAATCACAACCTGAGCTTGATCACTATGCCTACTATACACAGTCCCAAAAAAAATTCAAATAAGTTGTTTGAATTATGTGCACATAACGATCAGAATTAATCTCACTTTGAATCTGTTATAAATGAAGCTGATACTGCATACAATGTAGTTGCGATAACCTTCGAACCTGAACCATGAGAAGCTTAGATTTTATAAATGCTCATAGCATATAGTCCCGACTACTAATTTGTTAGTTATTGATTTTGTAATACTGTGTGACTTTTTCTTCAGATTTTAAACACTGCTCAACTGGCAAGACGAAGACAACTGTTTATATCATCATAGGGGTCATATCCCTTTTATGCATTGTAGCAGCCCTGTTTATTCTCTGGTGGAAAGGCTGCTTAAAAGGCGGAACAGGGGAGGAAGGTGAGTGTGCATTATCATATTATGCAGCATCCTTAGATTATTGCCTCATTTCTTTGAGTTACACAATTAATTTTATTATATAAATAACCAAGAGTACTGAATTTGTATTTGATCATTTGATAGCTTAATCCGGTGAATTCATTAAGGCCTCATACAGTATGAGCCATTCGTGACTTTATCTGGCTAGGTTCACATTTGCTCAGAACCTACTGGCATCGAAATTGCGTGTCTGACTGTGTATGGGCTTTCCTGATACCAATCCAAAGAAAAAGCAAAAAAAAATTGTTATTTTGATAGGTTTTTTTTTGTTTCTCTAAAATTGACTATAGCACGTAGCATGACTTCGTAATTTTTTTATGCTTATACTTCTATCTTTGTGATGTTAAGTACTTCACATGTATTCTTTTACATAATCAAGATATTTTTCTTTATGGTCTTATTATGCTCTTTGGCAGATTTTAAGCCACGGGAGTTACAAGCGGGTGGCTATACTTTAAAACAGATTAAAGCAGCCACAAATAACTTTGATCCCACAAACAAGATAGGTGAAGGCGGTTTTGGGCCTGTCTACAAGGTATTCCTGTGGAATATGATTTGTATATAAATCATGATTTAATGTAAACTAAATATAACTAAGACTAATGAATACATCCTATCGCAGGGTTTTCTGTCAGATGGCAGTCTTATTGCAGTGAAGCAGCTTTCCTCCAAGTCAAAGCAGGGAAATCGTGAATTTATGAATGAGATTGGCATGATATCTTGTCTACAGCATCCAAATCTTGTCAAGCTTCATGGATTTTGCGTCGAAGGGGATCAATTGTTGCTAATATATGAATACATGGAAAACAATAGTCTTGGTCGTGCCTTGTTTGGTAGGGCATTCATTCAAGTACAAAGGTTAAATTTTTTGAGTAAGACCTATAGGAGATTTTCTCATAGTGAGATAACGAGATTGGTCAAGTTAGTAATTTACATTTAATGTCACTTATTTAATTATAGGAGTAATTAATTTTATCTCATTGTAAGACGATCTTGTACGTGCACTTGTGAAAAGTTTGATCCCATTTTCTACTCATTGTTGACGAAGGCTATCTAAACATTATTTTGTAGGTTCTGAACACAATCACATTTTCCTGGAGTGGGGAACAAGAGTCAAGATATGTCTTGGCATTGCTAAAGGTTTAGCTTTTCTTCACGAAAACTCACGGCTGAAGATCGTTCACCGGGACATTAAAGCTTCAAATGTGTTACTTGACGGAAATCTGACCCCTAAAATTTCGGACTTTGGATTAGCTAGACTTGATGATAATGATGATGGCAACACCCATGTGAGCACCCGAGTTGCTGGAACAATGTGAGTACGACATGAATAATAGGTGTATTTTTCCCTTCACATCTGTTAAGTATCTGCCTATATGCAAAAGATTCTTTGTAAGAGCAAATAAAGTCACATGAAATCTGAAATAGATGCTTAACATAAAATTGACAAATTGTCATGAAAATTTATTCCTCATTTAATTGTATGGGTTATTGGCCAAGTCTCAAAATAAGAGCTAGTAAAATGATTTGCACAAAAACTCATGAGACTGTCTCACAATAACATTATTGTGAGACCTTTCACATAAGGGTGTTTACTTTTAAGTTTTTTAAATTTTAGTTTTATTTGTTTGTTGATTATTAGTGTGTTTTACTTATATCTCAGAATAAATCTGTGTGAGACCGTCTCATAAGAGACTAATTGGATAATTTGTGCTTTTTTTCATGAAACCTATCAAAATGACAATGTTCTTCTGTATATCTTTAGCGGTTATATGGCACCAGAATATGCGATATGGGGTCACCTCTCCTACAAGGTTGATGTCTATAGCTTTGGAGTTGTGGCTTTGGAAATTGTCAGTGGAAAGAGCAACAGCAGTTATGTCCCAAGTAGCGACTGCTACTGTCTTTTAGATTGGGTACGCATTTCCACCTCTCTCACCATATAGCTTAATTAGTTTGCCTATTTCATTGGATAGTTAATGTCTCTAATTTTGACAACCTATTGTTGCCTGATTTTCCTTCCTGCGATTACAAAACCTACCTGTCGCAATAATGCAGTTTCCCTTTGTGTTACACTCTTTAGTCTTTTTGTAAATGTTAACTTTCCAATGGGCTGAAAATTTTATTGTTTGAGCTATAAAGACAAATGGGACAATATAAACGGGAAGAAGTATAACACATTTACTTACTTTCCTAATTTTGCACGTGACAGGTATGTGAATTACAACAGAGTGGTAACTACATGGAACTTGTTGATCAAAGACTAGCCTGTAATTTTAATATTGAAGAAGCGGAAATGATAGTAAAAGTGGCACTCCTTTGCACAAATGCTTCCCCGTCGGAAAGACCTACCATGTCAGAGGTAGTGAACATGCTTGATGGTAAAATGCACGTTCCTGATGTCATTCCGGACATTGAAGCTTACACCGATGACCTCAGATTTAAAAGCAGGGGACATACCCGGCATCAGAGACAAGGCCAGAGTATCAGTGGTACTGGTACTGGTACTGAATCTCAAAATTCCGACTCCATTGCTTCTTCCTCTTCCCATCTTTACTTGGGCCAAATTAATCCCAACCGCAGTACTCTACCCTCCCAGTGTTATTCTGACACTGCAAATGGCGATGCATCTATTAGCACAGCAAATTAGAATAAGATGTTATTTTTCCTCATATACCACTATTAGCTAGACTAGAAGCCGTATGTATGTGCTGCTACTACGACCACAGATTTGATGTACGTGTATGTTAGACTTGTGTTTGGCTATGTATATTCATTATTATTCAGAGAGGAACTTGTGATTGTAACATTATTTGTACCAAGATCCGTAAATGTAAATGTAAATGTAAATGTAAATGTAAATGAATAAGATTCTGAGATCCGTACTTTTATAGTGCAGTATTACAGAAATTGTACTTCATTAATCTTGTAGCCAAACACTCATGGGTTCCAAATGTGATACACAAGCCGTGGTGTTTGCTGCTACAACCGGCTTTTGTATAGGTGATCTGAAATCTGAATCTATAACGTCCATTAAAGGGATACTGATCTGCCGCCAAGCTGCAAATAATTCTACGACCGATCCAAAATAAGTTTGGATCAGAAATCAGGTTCAGATAATGTTGGGTCTGGGTCGATGACACTGGAATATATATTTTAACTTGAGATAACTTATGTACACGGATTCCAAAAATGATAGTAATATTTTCTTCGAACTCATTGTCTTTACCAGATCTTCGATTTGAGATATTTTATTTCTGTAATTTTGAAATTTGTACTGCGAGTTATGGTCAGTTAAATGCTTTTAACCGAATAAACTTTTTGTCCCGAGTTCCGAAAGTGATAATCTTTGTCCAAATTGATCGCTTATAAGAGATCTTTGGTTTGAAATTGAAATCATCTTTTTTGAAATTCATAACTACTGCGCACGAGTTATAGTACGTCAAAGATACAACGTGTGGAAAATGAAAAAATAGAACGATAGAAGTAGAATATCAAAAAAACTCAAATGAAAAATTGTGGTTGGCGCGCGTCGGGAAAGTTAGGGTTTAAGGTAATAATAAAGTATAGTCCACCAGCAAGACACTATCACACTAGTAGTAGTACACACTTACCCATGGAAATGGAATGAACCCCAACACCACTCTTCTCTCCTCCCTCTCTCCTCGCCCTCCAATGTCGTTCACCACCGCCGGAGCACGCCTCCTCCGCCTCTCCCTCTCCCGCACTACCGCCACTTCCCTCTTCCTCCGCCCCGCCTCCGCCGCCGCCCTCCGCTTCTCCTCCTCCTCCTCGCCGCGCCGCTCTCGCTCCATTAAAGCCAGCCGAAAGGATGTTGTGGTTAATGCGGCGTCAAACGACAATGGCAGCGCCGTTTTGGCTGAGGATGAGAGGATTGTGCCTGTTGAGCTTCACAAGGAAGCTACTGAAGCTTATATGTCTTATGCAATGTCTGTCTTGCTTGGCCGTGCTCTTCCTGATGTTCGCGACGGTTTGAAGCCTGTTCACCGTCGCATTTTGTATGTTTCTTCATTCCTTACTCTCTCCGCCCCCATTATTTCCTCAACTACTTCTCTTGATTCTGATAATGTAGTATTGTAGTCTTAATTTTACTTAACCATTTGAGAGTGATTCATGTTAGCCGACCCCAAGGCTGTGATGTTGTTACTGATTACCTCATCCGTTTGATGAAAGGGACGAATTAATTTGTTTTTGAAGATTTTGGATGGCAGTTGCGTTTAATTCTAATCCCGAACCTTTAGTTTGTGATTTTAGCTGTAGAATGTTAATTTATGGGTTAGGCAAGTATTTCATGGAATGCATGTGAATTGATGGTCTCGTAATCACTCCACCCGTTTTAGTAATAGTTGTTCCTTTTCGATAGGTACTTCATTCGTAATGTTTTGCTGTATGCATTTCTCAAAATATGCGAGGATGGCTTTGATAAATGTACACAATTGGGTGATTGGAGGAAATTGTCTTGTCTTCAACTCTTGAAGATGTGGTGTTAGCCGTATTTTGGCTTGAACAGTAGTTGTGAATGTATAACTTGTTTGGTTCACAGTGTTGACCTCTACGTTGTGTTTTTAATCTGGAAAAGTTATCGTTTTATATTGTGAGGCTTTATCACTCCATAATAAGTCCTTTTGAAGATGTGGTGGTATTTGTATCTTTGCGACCTGGATTGTATCACTTTGTTAATTCAAATTTTCACCATTGAATTTGTATTTTTGGCTGGAAGAAGATTCTATTTATGGTCTAAGTTAGTACTCCGTATCTTTATAGAATGCCTGTGAATAGAACCACCTCAGAAGTAGTCTTGTTTATAATGTACTCATATTGGTCAGTGGGTGCAATTTGTCAAATTCATTGCTTTTTCAAGGTACAAAACCTCTGAATGTGTTTTCTGAGGGTAACGTTATAATTTTGTCTTGCTTGCCTAGTTGCTTGTTATATGCAGTGATCTTTTGACATGTTGCTATTAGTTTGTTTGTGAAGGTAGTTTGTTGCGCCTTTATTGTTTCAAATTCAACTCGTTTCATCACAGCATGTTTTCTTTTTTCCCCATTGACGTTTCTGGATTTTTGCTGGCACAGATTTGCAATGCATGAGTTAGGACTCTCATCAAAGAAACCATTCAAAAAATGTGCAAGAGTGGTTGGAGAGGTTTTAGGTAAGTTTCATCCTCATGGAGATTCGGCGGTCTATGAGGCTCTTGTGAGAATGGCTCAGGTAATTGCTTGTTTAATTTGAGTCTTTTTCTGATCTGAATTATGTCAAGTTGTATATCCTGCTGCTTTATATGATTTGCATTAGTTCGTAATTAAGGGTCTATGTCTGATACAACATGTTTACTCTTTAGAATCACTCAGTCAAAGCTATGCTGACGTTTTCATGCTCGAGTTTAACTGTACATTTCATCCTGTATCTGGTATAAAATTCGTGAGTAAATGTAACTGGCACTATTTTGCAGTGGGTTTTTTTCCCTTCTTGCTTTCAAGTTTCAACCTCATTTTCAGACCTCCTGAAATGAAGGAGTGCCACATGCTTCGAATTTTCTTCATATCTTTGACTGACACTGACTTCACAAATTTTTATGGCTTGCATCATTTCCTTGTAAACATTACTGTTGATGTTGCAAAGGATAATAGTTTGGAAAATTCATGTGCTTACTTCCAGGATTTCTCTCTGAGGACCCGACTTATTCATGGGCATGGAAACTTTGGTTCAATTGATGCTGACCCTGCTGCTGCTATGCGATACACTGAATGCAGACTAGAGGTAACCTTCCTTTTATTTTGCGAACATACCCTTTTCGTTGAAGAGCAAGTCACATCTGTGGTGTTTGAACCAGAGCTCAATGGGCAAATATTTGTTTGTTTTATCATTTATAAGATGCAGTTGATCATCTATCTCACTTGTTATTAATAGAATTGTGAATAGATGTTTAAGTTTTAACTGATTTCCCTCCCTGAAATTATGCAGGCACTAACTGAAGAGATGTTGTTGGCTGACTTGGAACTGGATACAGTTAGTTCATTTTCACTTTAAGCCATTTGTTAGGAACGTCAAAATAATAGACCACTGTTCTCATGATTTTTTGACTTCTAATGCAGGTAGATTTTGTTCCTAATTTCGATAACTCACAGAAAGAACCATCAGTGTTTCCTTCTCGTCTACCACTCATAATTTTGAATGGTTCTTCAGGGATTGCGGTACTGTTAAGATTTATGCTACATTGTAATGTTTAATCCCTCCATTCCATTTGATTTTATACGTTTGATTTAAATATATCTCACATATATAACACAAATGTATAGAATCAAATTGAATGGAGGGAATATCATATATTGGTTATCTAAATTTTCTATCGGGATTATATGGCTGGCCTTAGTGTGTCAGGTTTTGAGCTAATGCTGCTGTATCGATAATTTCAGGTTGGGATGGCAACAAATATCCCTCCACATAATCTAGGAGAGGTGGTTGATGCACTTTCTGTGTTAATTCATAATCCAGAAGCTACAGTAAGTTCTATTCGTCATGTCTGCATGCCATACTGGCGAATTTTACTTGCCTTTTATTTTCCACTTCAAATATGATTATCAATTATGTTTAGTTTTGGGCCTTCCATGCAGTGCATGCCCCACTCTACCATGTGGATTGAATGTTAGTCCAGTGTTTTATATGTTGTTACCTTCTCTTGCATTTTGGCTATCCATTGTGGCATTCTCTACCATGTGGATTGCAGTGCCATTCTTACATTGTTTTATTATCTTCCCTTGCTTAACTTTTATTTTGTAGTTTGTACTAGTGTCAGTATGATTAAAACATAACTTATGATTGAATGTAGTATGATTAAATGCCTTCTCTTTTGTTGTATAATATTCTGTTTATTCTTTCTGCATAACATGAGATGAAGTTCGGAAAGGGCTAAATGATTGGACAACATTTATGTTATAGTAAAGCTATATGAGCATCTTCCTTTTTTTCTTAGAAACATGCTCTACGTATATGTTTGTAATTATTGTGACTCCGAAGAATACCAGCAGTGTGGCTAAGTTTTGTTCTTAATATGTGGGGAATTAACTAACAAAACATGTTACATTCTTCTGACTGTGCATTAAATGTTCGTGCTTCCTATGTACTAGCTTCAAGAATTGATGGAAGTCATGCCAGCTCCTGACTTTCCAACTGGAGGCATACTCATGGGCAATCTTGGGTATGTTTATTGTTATCTTCACTTCGTGATATGTTGGCGATAAGAAAAATGGTTAATGCATTGCACTCGTAGTTTCTCAGCTAATACTTTGACATTTGTCGCCTTGATTTCCGTGTGTCTGTTCTGTAAGCTATACAACATGTTTAGTTAAATATCATGATGCCATTTGCTGTTGATTTACCATCTCTTTACCTTCTTTTCTGCACAGCCAGTGTGATTCAAGTTAGTTTTTCCTTAATAATAGTAACAATATCAAGTGAACAGATTGTTGATACCTGCAAGGAAGTGTCATTTGTACAGTTCACACTTGCAGACTCATTATGTAAAATACATTCAGTATTTTCTTTATGGTTGCTGAACCCTGCTAAACCGTTTCTGTGTGCTGACAAACACATTGGTTCGCACTAACTTTACTAGGCCCCATCACTTTTTTTGTATCCTATAAAAATTAGATAATGGGAAAAAAGCGAAGTGAAGGATACAAAGGGAAGTTTGGGCTCTAGCAGAATAACAATCATTAGTTGTTTATCTTGCCTGCTGGTTAAAGTTTTAAATGATGAAATTTATTAGCAATTTGATTACACCTTAAAAAAAGAAGCCTTTTGTTTGCGTTTGTTTACGTGACCCATGCCAATAATGTACTCCTATGTGTCAACTTTGTTTTTTCTACCTGTGACCTGGTGTTCTGTTTTTAAATATTATGTTGTCTATTTTTACTCTTTCCATTCCAATGTTTTTAGCCTTTTCTATGATGTCACCATCTTTCGTTGCTTGTTTGTTGTCAACTTGCTCTCGTGAATATGCTAATTCTTTCATCAGCCACAATCCTTGATGCATTAGTCTATGTTTTACTGCCCACCACCTACTACTGAGTTTTCTAATTACTATGTATCTGTTAAAATGGCAGAATTCAATTCTGTTTTATATTATTTTATGTTCTCACAAGTCACAACTCTGTGAAACTCTCATTTGAGGGATTTTTTTTTCAGTTTATGTTCTGCAAGTAGTTATTCCAAATCATTGACCTATTTTTTAAGATTTGGGAGACTGCTGCGGGAAGCATTTTTATTGAATGAATATGTTAGCCACTTAGCCAGTCAAGTCTGATCATAAGCTCATACCTTTTTGTTAACTTGTTAAGCATTCAAGATAGTAACTTCTTTTGAGATGGAGCATGCTTGGGATGCTGTGTGTGTATGAATAGAAACATCCATTTTGTTTTTAGTTGGTAGCTGTTAGTATATTTCTTTGTTCACTCATGCTTTGGATGTTGTCTTGCAAAACCATTGTGTATATTGGGTGGGTATTAATCAGATAAATAATGTCAGCTTTTTAATGCAAATAATTGCTGTAGAATCCTTGAGGCATATCGGACAGGGCGAGGACGTCTTATTATGAGAGGAAAGACGGACGTAGAATCTGTTGATTCCAAGATTAAGCGCTCTGCAATAATCATAAAAGAGGTGCCAAGTCTAGGTTTTAGCTTTGTTTCCTTGCCATGTTACTTGTTTATTAACATAAATTTTTATCATTTCATTGAAGTGAATGTTGTGCCTCTTTGTGAATTGAACAGATTCCTTACCAGACAAATAAAGCCACACTGGTTGAAAAGATAGCTGATCTAGTTGAAAATAAGGTACTGGTGTCCATTGCTACATGTGACTGTTTGTTACGCGATGGGAACTAGCATGTTGGTTCCGTGAAGTAACTGATACTAATCTGAGTTATCAGATGATTTGAGAACACAGCTTGGTAGCCGCCAGTGTACTGTGATTTTGTGAAGTCAAAATACTTCTCTGCTTCATGATTTGATTTGAGCCCCGTCATTGTTAGTTTTTTTTGTTCTCGGGAATGCTTACTTTGTTCTGGTTTGATGTCATAAATGTCTTATGGGCTTTGGGAACAGTGCTTTAAATTCTGGATTCAAAAATGCAAAAACTGGAACTATGTTTATCAAATGAAACGGCTGTTTTTAGAAGACTGGGGAACTTTTTAGAATCTGAAGTCCAAAATCCTTCGTAAGAAAAAGTTTTCAAGCACTTCGCGGATGCTCAGCTTTAAATCTGCTCCTTGTCTTGAAAAACACTCTTTCAAAAAAAAGTATACATGAAACTGTTAGTATGCTACAGTTGACAGCTAGTGTTTTGATGTCACTATTGAGTATTGACAAAAGCTGGCCATCTGAGTATTTTTTTTCATCATCAGGCAGATCATTTTTCGTAGAAATTTGGGGGGGGGGGGGGGGGGGGGGAGTTGACTGCTTATTTCAATGGTTATCGATCAAAATTTCATTAAGATTTGTGAGTCTACTGTAACTTCAGCAATACGAACATTTAAGTCATTTGAAAGTGTATCAAGGAATGCTGGTTGAAGTGCGATGATAGCATGATTAGATTCTTGCTATACATGATTCAATCTCAGTCAGTGATGTTTTTGGCTAATTAATTATTTATTTACTTATCCTATTACTTCCGTTTCCAAATACGTGCAGGTATTGGAAGGAATCAGTGATATCCGAGATGAAAGTGATCGTTCTGGCATGCGCATAGTAATAGAGGTGGGTTATTTTCTTTGTGTGAGATATCAAAATAGATTTCTACTTTTCTAGTTGTCGGCTTATCACTGAATTTGTATTAATTTATCTCCTAATTTTAGTTAAAACGTGGGGCAGAGCCGGCAGTTGTTTTAAATAATCTTTACCGTTACACTGCTCTCCAGTCCAGCTTTAGCTGCAACATGGTCGGGTGAGCTCTTTTTTATGCCCTTCCTCCCTATTGTTTCACTTCATTGTATTTGTTTGGAGGCTGCCATTTCAATTGATGATCCTTTCGTTCAATGGTTTCTCTTTTAATTTTAATTTATCGTAATATTTGCAGGATCCTTAATGGGCAACCGAAACTGATGGGACTGAAAGAAATGCTTCAGGTAAAACTTACTTTTATGGGTGTCAGAATGTTATATATGATCCCAAATTGCTGGGTGCAATAGCTGATATCCATGCTGGGAAATTGATGAGTGCAATAGTTGATAATCATGCTCCCCCACCCTCCTAGATGGGCATGGCCGTTTGGTAGGATATATGATTTTACTGACCTCAGTGACATCATTGGTCTTGTAATTGAACATAAATTGGAAATGGGAAATATTATTGTAAACATTTTTTATAATGACTTGAAGGAGTGATCCACGAAATATGGGTTTATCTTTTTTAATGACGTAAAGGAAGTCACAAGGGCATATTGATACTGACATGGTTTGAATTTGAGTCTGTAATTTAACCACAGTAACGTTGTTCTTTTCATGAGGGTTTGGATTTGTGTATTATTGGTAACCGCCAAGCACTGGTGATGAGATTTTTGAACACTGGATTGTCTGGGTCATACCATGGAGCTACTTAGTAGGTTAGTGTATGAGCATCATTCAGGATGATGGAATGAGCATCATTCAGGATGATGGAATCATTATGATTTTAGTTTCCAATGATTACTCCCTGGTAATTAACGGATAGGTTGAGATCATTGGAAGATACAGTTCAGAGAAGTAAGGGTGCATACCCATTCATCAGAAATTAATATTAAATTGGATTTTTATGCTATTCATCATTGATTTCATGTAACTTTAGAAAGACGAGCATAAAATTTCCAAGTTGTCATTTATGCACAAAACCTAGTTCCCACATTTCGAGGAGTTTAGTTTTCTTCTACAAATGAGTTGTAATTCATTCTAAAAAATCAACCCAGATTAACTAATCTTTGCCCATTATTCTGTTTCACAAGTTTACTTACACTTGTATACGAACAATAGTTTATTTACCCTTGTATACATCATATTGGTATTTGTTTCACATAAAGGATTTGATAGTCTACTGTAACTTCAATGGTTATCGATCAAAATTTGTTTCACATAAAGGAGATATGTTCCTCAACTTTGAAAAATAGTACCTTTTCCATTTCAACAAAAATATAGAAATTTTAGCATAGGTGTCCGTCAGGTGTTCTTTCTTTCAAATGCATAACAACACATTGTATGCTGCTTATTAGTTGTTCCGTTGTATGATAAGTGATTCAGTGATTGTTGTTTCAACTCCAGCTTTGCTTATACAGTGCTATTGTGTATTTTGATCTTGCAGGCATTTCTGGACTTCAGGTGCTCAGTGATTGAAAGGCGGACTCGATATAAGCTTTCTCATGCAAAGGATAGGAGGCATATTGTTGAGGTAGGCTATGTTAAAATACTTTCTGAGATCTTTATTGATTATATCATTATTACTATTTTTATTTGTTGCCGTTTCTTTCTGATTTGCTTCTTCTATGCCTATACTAGGGTATCATTGTGGGGCTTGATAATCTGGATGCCGTAATTCAAGTGATCAGGAAAGCGTCAAGCAATGCAATGGCTTCAGGGGACCTGATGAAAAGTAAGATCTAAGGATCATCTATGATGATGTTTTTTATTAACATGCCTGGCTAACTTTTGATGGCACAATGTTTAAATTTCCTTGGTTCAATGCCTCACTGAACCATACACTATACAATATTTATCTAAAGATATCAGTTATACTGAGTGGACAACCGGCAATCCAATATGCTGTTTGTCTACCTCGAAAGGTCTTGCAAATTAACGATCAACTATTTGTTAAGATACGTTGTTAAGTAAACTTTTGCCTTGAGAAAGGGATTTGAGGTTAAGGTTTGTAAATCTTTTAGCCGTGGATCATCAGGCACATTGTTCCCCAAGGTTATTTGTGTTGTAAACTCTGATTTCAGAAAAAAATATGACGTGCATGAGATATTACTGGTGAAAGATCACCAGATGAGGCTTATGACCGATAACACACATTAAGAGAAAGTTAGGGCCTCCAGTGTAGTACACCATGGCCCCAGTAAGCTCTAGACAGGTCAAGTCTCAAGTGTTTGCCGATGTTTGCTTGAACATATAAATTGGTAAATACTAACTTTATTGTTTGCTGCAGAGTATAGCTTGTCTCAAAAACAAGCTGAAGCTATATTGGATATAAATTTGAGGAAGCTCACTATGCTTGAGGTGTGTTACAAATTTGTGGCCTACTATTGTAATATTACTTTGTGTCGTGGATCTTGCTATTCTAAGCTTATCCTTCTGACTATATCAGAGGAACAAGTTTCTCAACGAGGACAAATTGCTTATGGAACAAATCTCGAGGCTGGAAGAACTTCTGTCTAGCAAGAAACATATTCTTCAGGTACAAATAAAAGGAAAAAGGTACTTTATTGGTAAATTATCTTGAGCTCTGTTGATCTTGGGAGTAGTACTTGTTTATCCCGGGTTACCACCATTTGATGACTGAAGAGGGGACGTCATAACATTCTGAAATCAGAAATCTTTCTAGCATTCTGCTCTACTAACTTGATATAGTGGCTCTGCTAAGTATGGAAGCTCTTTCCTCTTCACCTTCAGGATAATGGATAGCTTCTGGCACGATTTTTATTGTTGCTTTGATCAGTAGAACCTAATCCCGACTTTCTTGAGAACCATCTATTGGTGTCGCTATAATTATTTTGATACTTCCTCTTCTACCAGTTTGTTATATGGGTGTGGATTAGGTGCACAGTAAAGTTACTGACTTGTCAATATCGTGTGTTTTAGCTGATTGAACATGAAGCAATTGAGTTGAGGAACAAGTTTTCTACTCCTAGGCGTTCCGTGTTAGAGGAATCTGAAACCGGCCAGGTTGAAGACATCGATGTGATTCCCAATGAAGAAATGATTTTGGTAGCTATCCGTTGGTTTTATCACTACATTTTTTTGTTTTGTCGTAAAGTGCTTAGTACAATCTCAGAAACATGTTATTCTGAAAACTACAGGCGATCAGTGAAAAAGGTTATGTTAAGAGAATGAGCCCTGACACGTTCCATGCTCAAAGGCGTGGTACGATAGGTAAATCTGTTGGTAAAATGAGGGTTAATGACATGATGTCCGACTTCATTGTTTGCCGTGCCCATGATCATGTACTCTACTTCAGGTATATCTTATTTGTTTCTGATGATTTCAGTGCTTTGTATACACACACACACACATGTTTCGACTTCATATTTATGTACATTAGGAGATAAACCTACTTTTCAGTTAAAAAGGTTTCCTTGGCTTAAGAACATACGGTTCATGCCAGTTTATCTGTGTTATGTATATGTGCGATCACATCCTTCCAACAAGGTCATGTGTACATTATTATTAAATAGAGCAAGATGTAACGTATTTGGGGCTCCCACTGGGACACTGAACAAACACCACCCACACCACTGCTACCCACCCCTTCTACCCACCATCACCATCGCCATCACCAGCTACAAACACCACAATCCACGCCGACAACATCACCTGTTACCATCATTTTATTCCATGATGGAGCAATGGGAAGGGTATTTTAGCATTACCGAAAGTAAAACATGGAAATCACATAGTAGTTCCTCGATAGCCAGCCTAAGCATAAGGCATGCCTCAGATAATCTTTGCCCTTTGGCAAATTCATCTTTTTCACTTTGCATCTAGGCACATCCAACATGTTGGTGCTCTTAGTTTTTAGATGCTCTTCATGTTATCCCTCTTTCCTGGTTTTTTCTACACTTGGTTAGTTAGCTATTTGCAAAAATGACTTGACCTGCATAACTTGTTTTGCAGTGACAAGGGAATAGTATATTCAGCACGTGCGTATAAAATTCCAGAATGTACGCGAGCTGCAGCTGGCACACCTTTGATTCAAGTATGTGATGCGTTTCCTGTTTTATTAAATCGTTCATGGTTTCCTCTTTATAAGAATTGGTGGTCTCATCCAATATCTGCCAATGTCAGATCTTGTCCTTAACAGACGGTGAGAGAATAACATCCATCATTCCTGTTAGTGAGTTCGTTGAAGACCGGTTTTTGGTAATGCTTACAGCAAATGGTTATATTAAGAAAGTGTCATTGAGTCTCTTCTCATCAATCAGATCATCTGGGATTATAGCTATACAGTTGGTTAGTGTTCTCCTTCCGCTGTAGACTTATTTTCTGCTCACTTTGTGGCTTGTAGTAATGTGCTAGTGTGCCCTGTATGTTTACAGGTTTCTGGAGATGAGTTGAAATGGGTGAGATCTTGCAGCAATGACGATCTTATTGCTATGGCTTCTCAGAATGGGATGGTTATTCTTAGCTCCTGCGATATTGTAAGTGTTTGACTATGACTTTGGCTTTGTAGCATGATTTTCTTCACTGTTGTAATAGATATCCGACGCTGTCTTGTTGTAATTGAATACTTGATGGCCAGTGGATTTATTGGGTGAAATAAACTAGGGACCACGTGGCTACGGATGCAATGGGTGGGGTCTGGGTAGAGTCCTACTGGACCCTGGCCCGACCCAATGTCTCATAGGTTGGACCCATCTGGGTCTAAAATTTTTGTACCCTTACCCGACCTGATGGGTATTTGTAGACTCATGCGTCCGATATTTTTAATGTAAAATGTACTTTTTGTTATAAAAAAATGTCGCTAATTGTATAAAAAAATGTGAAAGCTAACCTTCAAAACCAAAAAAAAACGTTTGAAGGATTACAAATTACACATTCATTAAATGTTTGGTATTTGTGACTTCTTTTTTAATTTATTAGGGGTCTAGGGTAGGGTGAATAGGGTCTGAGTCCCAGACCCGGACTTGTAATGTTTTTTGAGGACCCATACTTGCAGGGTCTGAAAATTTTGGACCCATCCATTAGGATAAACCCTGACTGATATGTGCATGTCCATGATCCATTGGCCATTGCTATCCCTACTTGTGGCTACAGTTTAAAACTAGTGATTGCGGACGTGTGGCGGAGCCTTTGTTTATGTCAAATTATCCTTTGGAAGTTTTAGCAAGGCTAGGACTCAACATTTTCCAACTTGTAATTTCAGTTTATCAAACTTCTACTTTTTTGCTCTGCAAATAAGTCTTATCACATTTCTTATAGAAACCCACTGATGAAATGACCTCACACTAATTTTGCACCATCTTCCCTCTGTACATTTCCTTTTTAGGGGGCATTTGGTTTGGGGTTTCGGCCTTTCAGTAAAGGGAAAGGGAAAACGAATGAAATATGTCCGTTCCCTTTACTCATTTTTAGGAATGGGTTTACCCCTCCAAGCCCCAAATCTAATGCTCATAAAACTACCAGTGTCATTGATTCTATTTGTAGCTCCTGCAAGATTCGGATACCTTTGAAAATTGGTGCAGGGATGTTTTTGGTATTACAGAACCATTGTATTATCTTCTTGTTTTTAATGAATAATCTTTCTGCTCTGATGCTTTTGCAACAATGAAGCTAACACACCATTTGGGTCGAATTTCTTTGATGACTCTAAATATTCCAGATCCGGTCTGTTGGAAGAGTAACAAGAGGCACAGTAGCCATGAGACTTAAAAATGAGGACAACATGGCAAGCATGGATATCATACCTGCATCACTCAGGAGAGATCTGGACAACAACGTAGATGATCATGGAATTTGGTAAAGAAAAAATCGCATTATGATTGACGGATGCTTGTTATTTTAATTTACAAACTGCGACAAAATTATGATCAAATATAGCTCTAGAGAAATGCATGCTTTGTTTTATAGCATGTTGCCTACCTAACCTCTCTACACCTGTTTCTTAGGGAAGAAAGAGAACAATTATGCTCCCTGATTCCTTGATAAATAAATAACATTAATTCAGGAAGCTGTATTCATATTTTGTTTCTCAATGTCCCTCCTGCGCATCATTTTGTGAGGGGTTTCTTCCCTAACTTGTAGGTATTAAACATGTCCTCGTTATTTTAACGACGTAATAAGCAGTCAAATCTCGTTTGAGATCTCTGAGCATATATTGTCATGCAGGACGAAGGGAACAAGAGGTCCATGGCTGCTCTTTATATCTGAGACTGGTCATGGGAAGCGTGTCCCTCTCAGCAGGTTCCGATTGTCACCCCTGAACAGAGTTGGTCTGATTGGCTACAAGGTAAGTGGAAATCATGATTATTTGTGATTAGTGAAGGGCTTGAAACTTTTTCTCTTCGTGCAATAATTTCATATGCCATTTTAGTTTGCAGCAGAAGATCGCTTAGCGGCTGTTTTTGTGGTTGGATTTTCACAGTCAGGTAATGTCAACTGTAATGATTCTCTCCCTTTATTTTTTTCACTGTTAATACTGTATTGATGTTGTCTACGTGCGTTAGCAGAAGATGGGGAAAGTGACGAGCATATCATTCTGGTTAGTCACAGTGGGACAATCAATAGGATAAAGGTTAAAGATATCTCAATACAGTCTCGATTTGCAAGGTAATTATCACATTTTGATAATATTGTCTGATATACTTTGTTTTTACCCCTTTATGGTTTACTTGAATGGAAACTAAAATCAATGTGGTCCATTTTCAGGGGGGTCATTTTGATGCGTCTGGACCATCTCGGCAAAATCCAGTCAGCATCATTGATTGCTGCAGCGGAAACTGAGAGTGACGATGATGGCACCGGAAGCGCGTCTGATGAAGCTGTTGTGTAATTCAAGTATCAAGCATTTATCTGCATAGATGTGTAGGGCCTGTACATAATTAAGCGACTATGGTTTTAGAACTTCTTTTGGTAATTGTTTGCACATTGTAAGGTTCTTCCTGCGAAGGGCAAATCTCACATCTATAGCCCAATTTTGTGATGTAAAAACATTTCATTCGGGTATTTGGATTCTCCTTGCGGTAAGTTAAAGGCAATTGCTAACATTAAAGAGAGTTGCCATGAGAAGATGAAACGAGTCGATTTGAGATGCAGCTGCACTTATGAAAACTTGTATTTCTCATTCACAAATCCATCTTTGTTTATGCTGCTAACTCTTTACAATGCTGAAAACCATTATTCTGTGTCGGAAACAGGTTTATAGATTGACTACCTGGCTCATAAGAAACTCAAAGCTTTCTTTCCCAAATTCCTTTTTAAGCAGCATAGAAAAAACAGCGATCACAAATGGAAAATCGATGTTCCGTTCAAGTTGCATCATGTATGTTTACAGTTTGTTCACTTTGCAATGCAGTTTGTGTATGCTTAACACAAATGATCGATCCTCTACAAAACTAAAGGTAGACAGGAAAGCGGGATTATGAACTCAGTTTCCTAGCTAATTTAGATTGCATTAAATAGGAAGAAAATCAGTAATTGGGGAACATAGATCAAAGGATAATTCATCTGTTTCTACAACAGAAAAATACTGTATATGTTAACTAGCAGTAAATTTGACGAGGTGAATGAAACATTAATATTTCCTACAAAATGTAGTACGAGTACCTAACTAAATACAGTACACTAGAGGCGGTGTGTTCATTCAGACTCAAGGGCAGCTATTTCGTACCTAACTTCTTCCAGGAGTTCATTAATAGATGTAACAGCTTGCTGCACCCCTTGAATGGCTTCCTTTAGAGCATTATCGTACTCAGCATCTGCCTCTGCATCTTCAGTTCCAGCAGCATCTGTCAACTCGTGGACATGCACACACTCGTGCACCATCGGCTGCTTAAACGTGCAATTTGCGTGAGATACCAACCGATCTGATGGTCTCCCTGCCTTCTTCAACACTTGAAGTGTTGCAGTCTACGACATGGCAAATAGATTGGTTAAGGCAAAACTGAATCATTATAGTTAGAAGGATGTTTACTAAAAACTGAATCATTACAGTCTGCACAAGTTTCCCTCACCGCTTTAAAGGTGGCATGACAAATGACAAGATTTTGGTCTGGCATCAGCACAGAAAAATCCAGCTATAGAAAATTGATGATTGGTAATTTGGTATATATGACGACTCACCAAGTGCAGTTTCTCTTTTTCTTGCTCTTGAACAGCCCTCAGTAGCCGAGCTAGATCTTCTCTGAAGCAGTCAGGTTTCAAAAATTGAGATTCAATCTGACGCACCTGTAGTAACGAAAGGGCATAAGGGATGAAAAGAAAAGGCTAAAGGCTAAGGTTGAACCAAAATTGTCCATACAAAAGGGTAAAGAACAAAAGGAGATCCTACTTGCTTTGAGCAATCACTGAACTCCACGGTAATTTCACTACAAAGCTGCTGGTAGATTGACTCGGCTCTAGTTGCCGTGTATTCGGTAAACCCACTGTTGTATTTTGCAAGATATCAGAGACATACTACAAGACATAAACATACTTGAATCTAACATCAACAACTGACCTGTAAAAAACTTCTCACAAAGCATTTTGCAACTTTTTTAATTAGCAATGGGTCGATGACAGCATTCTAAGCGAAAGTTTATCATTTCAAAGAAATTCAAAATTACAGTGCAACAATTTATTTAACCATAGCAACTTCTCAATCAAATTAAAGAAGATTGCCACCATATATCGACAAGATTGCACGTTTACAGCTATAGTATATATAGGAAAAAGAAATAAACAGCATTTTTATTTAACATTAGGCTCTGCACATTCACTATTTTATTTAAACCTGTGTTCATTATTTTACCACATCACAGACAGATTCGATGAGTAGTATTTATTACGGCTTTGAAAGTAACCCTACTTTTGCTCATCCCCAGAAGATCTTGATGCTGAATTCAACACCATGCAGTAGTTATAGATTTCATAAAACTAAGGTCAAATCCGTCATCTAAACACTACAATGCATATAAAAAAGCATTTGACGGAACACATACACCAGAAAAACTAGCCTTCAATGCGAAAAATAAACTAAGTAGTCTATCATATGTTTTCCTCCGTCTTCCATAAAAGTCATTGAACTACTGGAGCTTTAATTAGCACAAGATCAAACATTCAAACCTACTCTCACAATCCAGGTACACCTTCCCCAAATATACACATAAAAAGCACTCGGGAAATAACAGAAACCAATTTTCATACTCAAAGCATCATTATTTGACGCACAATCTCGTCATATCAAGCCAATCCAACAACCGATCAAAACTCGTCTCGTAAGTCTTAACTAAACAGTACTTGTATCTTCTCCAACCAACGCCGAAAGCATACCCAACATCATTCACAAAACAACAACAATAAAAACAATACTACCCATTATTGTGAGACCGTCTCCTATGAGAATTTGTGTAGAATACAAGCGTCGTACATCAAAACCAAAAAATCACAGTACAACATCATCATCATCATTACTCATCATAAAAATTAGGAAATTAGAATCCATAAATTAACCGAAATTCCTCAAAAATCAATAACTAATCAAAGAGAAAACGACATAAAATGAAAAAAGAAGATGCAGAGTGAAGAAGAGAGAGGAGGGGGGGAATACTCTCGCAATTTGGCGTAGGCTTGAGCTCTACGTTGCTGAAGAGAGAGAAATCGGCGAAGTAAAATTAGGGTTTGGGAGATTGAAGGTGCGTCGTGTTCTAGGGTTTCCATTTCATCAGTGTCAGTGATCTTCACTTTCTTCTCCAAATTCTCACTCAACGTCGTCGTCGTCGTCGTCGTCGTCTCAACCTTCTTCTGCATACTCACAGTAACACACCATTTGCTACTCTCTGTGTTTTGGTGTTTTCACCAAATGAAACGGGTCGATCGGATGGGTCACGGTTATGTAATTTGGGAGGATTTGGGTTTTATTTAGAGTTCGAATTTAAGACAAGGGGTCCAAATTAAAATGTCCGAAATTGTGTCTCTGAATAAAAATCGGAGATTAATTCTATAAGCATGGTAATTATGTGTTCAAGTTTCAATTTTTCACGATATATTGTTACAAATCTTACCCTACTTACACTCTAAATATGTGTCCATTGGATACATTCTAGAAAAATCCTACTATATTAATTCTCTAAATATGGTAATTATGAGTTCAAGTATCAATTTTTCACGATATATTGTTGCAAATCTTACCATACTTGGGCCCTGTTCTATTCGGCTGAAACATGGCTGAACTGAGCTGCTCTGATAAGAGCTGAGCTGAACTAAAAGAAACTAAAACTAGTAACTACTCATATAAATTATCCAATAATATTTTAAAATATGAATAAAATTTAAAATAATAATAATAATAATAATAATAATAATAATAAGGGGGTGGGGGCCCAGATTAAAATAATAATAATTTAAAACCGACTTAGTTTTGCTATAGGTAAGGGGGTGGGGGCCCAGATTGTATCTCGGCTACCCACCAATTTTTTTGTAAACTGCTTTTTGGTTCATCAATAAAATTCTCCAATAATAATAAATAATAATAATAATAATAATAATAATTGTTGTTGCTGTTGTTGTTACGGTTACTATTATTATTATTATTATTTTATTTTTTTATAAAACCGAACTTTCATTACACCAGAACAAATTACAAGAAGTTATTATTATTATTAATTTTTTTTAATTATAAAACGGAAATCGCATTAAACACCAGAACAAATTACAACAAGTTAGAGGGAAGCTGAGATACTATCTGGGCCCCTACTCCCTTAGCAATTACAAAGCTAATTCTAGTGAAAATATGAACTGCGGCACGCGCTCCAGCATATTGCGATAAAGCGAATTTCCGAATCCGCTGGAGCAGAGAAACGACATCCGTGTCGAGCTCGCCAAGAGAGGAGAAGGAGAAAGGTAAGAAACCATACCCAATCGTCATGCAGCGTGCCTGATACTTGGCACACTTACAACGGGCAGCATCAGCAACGACCAGTCCAGGCTCAAAAGCGGTAAGGCCAGACTGAGTCAAGGGCGAGAACCCACTCAGATCAACACACACTACAAGAAAAGGTGCCCCAGGCGTCCACCTAGTGGCCACCGACAGTGGACGTTATAAGCGAACGGGCGTCCGCAAACAGACGTCAGAAAGCGGAAGCCACGACCAGTCGCCCATTTTTTAAACGGGCGTCCACTATTGGACACCAAGGGAAATGGCAACCG
The DNA here is from genome assembly GCA_958450325.1 of Agrostemma githago. Classification (NCBI taxonomy): domain Eukaryota; kingdom Viridiplantae; phylum Streptophyta; class Magnoliopsida; order Caryophyllales; family Caryophyllaceae; genus Agrostemma; species Agrostemma githago. The sequence continues at coordinate 77,050,120 of OY288240.1, read as the reverse complement.
ACAGTCCACGCCATGGATGGCGTCCGACAGTGGTTGCCAGGGGTCCCTGGATGGCGTCCACAGGCGGACGTCCGGGCCCTTAAGTTGGCGTCCGACTGTGGACGTCATCTGGGGACCCCTGGCAACCACTGTCGGACGCCATTCTAGCTTCCCCTGGCGTCTGTCATGGCGTCCGTTATCGGACGTTATTTACGCTGTTGCATGGCCGTAAACATGCGTTCAATGTCTAGCCAAAACCTGCAATATAAACCACATCCACAACACTCAACCAACCACAAATGTGGACTATCCACAATACCTCAACCTCATTCACTCTCAGTCAACCAAAACACTTCATCTCTCGACTCATTTCTGCTGAAAAAACTTATATAAAAAAATTTAACATACGGTTTGAAGATACACAAATCTAAACTAGTTAGAAGATACATAATCCGCAAATTAAGTTACAACAACAGCAACAAAAAACAATCAGCAAACTGTGAAGCTAGCTGCAGCACCAGAGTTACCACCACCATCACCAAATGGGTCTCTGTCGTCTGGAGGGGATGGGGGACGACCTTGGTTGCAATTTCTGAACATGGCCTGAAACATGGCCATCTGTTCCTGCATCTTCTTTATGTTCTCGGCCTGGTCCTTCAGCTGCTGCTGCTGGGCCGTCAGCTGTTCCTTCATGGCGTCCTTCTCCGGGCCGGGTTGCTGCGATCCGGTCGGCGTGTACTCCATTTGTGTGCAGGTGCTGAGACGCGGTGGGGAGGTGTGAAGTACATACCGTGTGCATTTCCTACACCGTACACACTACCTTTCTTGTAACCCTTGGCGACCTTGAACCAAGTCTCATTCGGGTCGACTTCCTCAACATCAGGATCAGCCTCGAGTCTCGCTAGCTCTTCTTGGTAGGCGTCCTGCGTCGTACAGAACAACGATTTCAATTGAAGTTATTATTAGATGAAACCATCGAAGATAGTTATCTACCAACTATAGTCGATTTATTTGAAATAGTTAGTACTCACCCAGAGCGCCTGATCCTTTTTCGTCTTAAAGCTAGTCCCTTTGTCGTCGGTCTGCCCATGCATGTCGAAGAATATCTCCGCCGCGGTTGGCAGCCTCCCGAGCTCAGCTTGCATCTATTAAATGAGTACGAATGTTATTAGGTGAATATAAATTATGCGAAAATAGTTTTCGATTATTCAAGTAAGAGTACGGTATTAATTAGTAGAAATCATACCCTCTTGGCACGACTGAAAGAAGACTGAGAACCCCGATGATGTGTCGGGTTTGCGTGGCCCTCATGCTCACAGTCGGCCAGTTTGTTCTTCTGGGCCCTTTCAGACCTGACCTTAAAGTCCTTCTTGTCGTGGTACGCGACCCATCTCTCCAATGCTTCACCTAAAATATGACGACCCAATATATTATTTAATACAGTGAAATATTGAAGTTAGATTGTTTGTTAAAATTGATTACCAAAATAAAAACAACACCTTTAAGGTCCTTTAGCGGAGTCCCCCGCGTGCGTCGTTTATTCATCACACAAGTGAAACGTCGTGTGCACGCCTCATTGTACCGGCTCCAGACCCTTCCCTCTAACTCGGCTGCCCAACTGAACTTCATCTACACAATCAAGGAGGATTAATAATTAGTATCAAAATTATTTACAAAGTCCTCATTATAAATTAAAAACTCGGTAGCAAAACAATCCACATACCCGGAATTGGTTGAACCACCACTGCCGTACCTCCTCCGGCACCTGAGATCAACAGACATACCTCTGTCCTTTGTCGACCATGTAGCTGGTAGTACAGCCTCTGACGACATCTTTATGCAGAAACCTGCACCGAGTCCAGAAGCACATATATGTACAAAATCATACAAGATGTAGTCCAAAAATAAACAAGTTATAAATGAATAATCAACAAGTTAGATTATATTACCATGTGCCTGTAGGTTTGAGAATCACCCGACCGACATCGTCCTTCTCCAGCTTTTCCACCTGCCTCTGCTGCTCCTCCTCCTCCTCATGCTCATCGGTCTGCTCCGGTATCGTTTCGGGAATCACTTCCTCCTCCTCCTGCTGTGTGGTCGACGTCTGAGCAGACCTACTACCCCCACCACGTTTCCTGGTCGATCTACTGCCTGCCATTATCTTCACCTTGCAACAAATTAAACAATGTTAACAACAACTAGCGACTACATTCTAACTTGATTTAAGTAATGTACCAAATAAGTAGCACAGTGACCTAATCATGTAATCATCAATATAACTTACTACAACAACTCGCTTAGTCATCTTCACTGTCGTTATTGTCTTCAGCCTCATCCTCCTCAGTCTGATCCTCCTCCTCCGTCTCCTCGCTCTCCACTTGATCGTCCTCCCAATTGCCTTCTTCGTGTCCGTCATCCTCCTCAAGGATGTCCGGAACATCCATAACCATGTAATCTCCTTGTCCATCATCAACATTGTCCTCAAAATCTTCCTCTGCCCTTTCATCCTGATCTTCTTCGGAGAATATGGCCTCTTCAATAGAAGATAAGTGTGTACCAGTTGACACAGCTTCTTCCTGGAACAGAGAACTGTCTATTTGTCTCCGTGGTTTAGTTGTAAAGACTGCCCACCATTGACTTTGATTTCTGTCATTTTTTGTGTAAGGAGAAGGAGCAAAATAGACTTGCTTCGCCTGATGGGCGAGTATGAACGGATCGTACATAGGATATTTCTTTGTGTGATTAACTTCCACAATCTTGTAACGTTCATGCACTCGGGTCCCGTTCACGGAGCTGTCTTTCCACTCACATTTGAAAACCACAGCTCTATACGCTCGTTCTTTGCCGGCATAACACAACTCAAAAATATCCTCCAAAATACCATAGTACTCATCACCATCAAGAGATGACACACTCACACCAAAGTTGCATCTAGCCTTATTCTTCCCGTAGTTGAATGTGTGGAAATTGAACCCATTCACCGAGTATCGTTTCCAGGTTTTAACCACTCGCACTGGACCAAATGCCAAACTTCTAACCAAGTCATCATGTATGTCTAAGGAAACTACGTGATCCTTGAGCCACTTTGGAAAATGTTCGTCGTGCTTACTCCAAACGTCATCAGGGTTCACGTCAGGGTTCGCAGCGACATATTCAGTTACAAATTGCCTCTCATAAGGCTCTAAGATCTCACAATTAGAGAGTAGGTAAAGGTGCGCCCGGCTATACTCTTTCTCATCTAGTGTCCTAGAACCCTCAGCGGATGAAGTTCCTTCATCGTCCTTCTTTTGAAAAAAACTCGGGTATAGTAGGATCAATGGACACCGAATGTTCTAGGTTCAAGTTCTTTGTTTTTGTTTGAATATCTTTCTCGAAGTAGAGGGAGCAGAAGTTTGCAATCTCTTCTGTCAAATATGCATTACAAATAGATCCCTCTACCCTAGCCTTGTTACCAATTTTCTTCTTTAAATGATTGAGGAACCTAAATAAACAAGTTATGTATTTTAATTAATAAAAATTAGCTATGTTTAAATTAAATGTATAAATGAAGTTACAAAAAGTTATGTACCTTTCAAATGGGTACATCCATCTATACTGGACAAGTCCTCCAACCTTAGCCTCGTAAGGCAAGTGGACAGGTAGATGCTCCATGGAATTAAAGAACGACGGTGGGAAGATCATCTCAAGTTTGAAAAGTATCTGTGGAATTCGATCCTCCAGCCGAGTCATGTCCTCAATGGATACTGTAGAAGAACACAAATCTCGGAAGAACTGAGATATCTCAGTTATAGAATTCCACACCGTTGGTGGCAAAAGGTTCTTTAGTGATACCGGAAGCAACCTCTCCATGAAGACGTGAAAGTCATGACTCTTTAACCCTTGCAGCTTCAGGTTCTTAAGATCAACATAGCGTTTGAAGTCGGAGGCGTACCCATCAGGGAACTTCAACTTCTCTACCCACTCCAACAACGCCTTTCTCTGAGCCTTGTCAAGTGTGAACAAGGCTCTCGGTTTCGACCCATCCCGTTTGATGTGCAGTTGAGGACGGTCACAAAAATTCTTTACATCTCGCCGGGAGCCTATAGTGTCACAACTCTTCCCCTCCACATCCATCACCGTGTGAATCAACTGCTCAGAGAAGTTTTTCTCTATGTGCATCACATCTAAATTGTGACGAATTAACAAAGTCCTCCAATATGGTAGGTCAAAAAATATGCTACGTTTAAACCAACCATTTTTCAACTTCTTGAGGTCTTTGAACTCCTGCTCTGTTCCGTCGATAGTGGACGGGTAATCGGAAATCAACTCCCAGACTTCATCTCCGGGGAGTCGATCAGGTGCGTCATCAAGCACAACCTCACCCTTCTTGAATGCCTTCTTATTCTTTCTATATGGGTGACCTTCTGGTAGGAACTGTCGATGACAGTCAAACCAACTTATTTTACTAGAATTTGGAAGATAAAAAGCTTTGCTTTCATCCATACAACACGGACATGCTTTCTGACCCGCAGTAGACCACCCCGAGAGCATACCGTATGCGGGAAAGTCATTTATAGTCCACAACAAAGATGCTTTCAACTGAAAGTTTTGTCTAAGAGAGACATCATAAGTTTCCACCCCTACCTCCAACAATTGTTTCATTTCCTCAATAACAGGTTGCAAGTAAACATCCAAATGATTTTCGGGTTTTTGGGTCTGGGCACAATAAGAGATAGGAAGATGAAAGGCTGCTTCAAACACAACCAAGGAGGTAGGTTGTAAGGTGTGATCATCACTGGCCAGCAAGAGTACGATTTACCAATTGGCCGAACGGTGCAAATCCATCAGTGCACAACCCAAGCCTTACATTTCGGGGTTCTAACGCAAAGTGGGGATGTAGTCTATCGAAACGCTTCCACTCCTCACCATCACTCGGATGACACATCTTCCCTAGTACCCTAATGTCCTCCTTGTGCCACCTCATTTGCTCCGCTATGGTTTTTGTGGCATACAATTTCTGAAGCCTAGGTGCAATAGGGAAGTACGTAAGCTGACTTATTGGGATTGGTTTCTTACCCCTGACACCACTTTTTCCTTTTCTACCTCTCAAAACAATATCCCCCTCAACCATCTTATACCTACCCTTACCACATCTCCTACATTCATCAAGCATCGCATCATCCTTCCAAAATAGCATGCATCCATCTGGACAAGCATCAATCTTTTGATGCGGGAGTTGAAGTCCCTTCACAACCTTTTTGGTTGTGTAGAATGATCGGGTCATGATATTGTCCTTTGGAATAACTCTCTCAAGCAAGGCAGCAATACCATCGACACAAGCAAAGGGTAAGTTGAACTCACATTTAAGGCTAACTACCATAGACGCGACTTCTAACAAAGTCACATCACACCCTCCGTACAACGGTTTCTCCGAAGCATCCAACATGTCAAAAAACGCCTTTGCTCGTGGGTTAGGCTCTTGTGGGTTAGGGTAGTCTTGTGGGTTGGGTGAGTCTCCTGGGTTAGGTGAGTCGTCATTCCCATATGTGTTCTCGTTATTAAATAAGTTGCACTCCACAACGTCAACTATCATACCTCTCAATCCCCCCTCATTTTGATGGTTTTCGGGTTCCTCACACTGAGATGGCTCACCATGACAAATCCAATTATAATATTTGGGTAAAAAACCACTATAGATGACATGTTCCTTAACTACAAGGATCTTAAGAAATTTTATGTTCTTGCATTTAGTACACGGACACCTAACCTCCCCCCTCGATGCATAATCTACTGACTTTTTAGCCACCTCGACAAATGATTCAACACCCCTCAGAAATTCGACGGTGGGACATCTCTTCTTATCAAGTCTTCCCTCATACATCCATTTCCGTTCAATTCTCTTCATTTTCTATGTTCAAAAAATATATATAACAAATTAAAGTTTAATTTTCCTAACTTCATTTGTAACATACTAAACGAAAATTTAATCACAATTTAACTTAAACTTAATTTCTCTAACTAAGTTTCCTCAATTTAATCCCTAGTACGTCGAAATAAACCCAAATGTCTTATTACTCTAGAATTGACTTTACAAAAATCAGTCACCGATTTTAATCACAAATGTAATCACAATTTCATCGCAATTTACGAAAACCCTAACTCATTTATCAATTTAATCCCAAAATAACCAAACGAAAGACAAAAATTCATGGCCTAGGTCCGACAAAAACAGCTTAAACATGTCAAATAAGGTCAAATTTTCGGATACAGATATCAAAACTCCGAAAGCACCGCTAACACCTAATTACAACCCCGATCAAGATAGAAGTGGTTTCGGGAAAATCCGGCATTATTACGACATCTTTTGGTCCGTCCTAAGTGACACAAAAACTCACGGAATGCCCTAGAGGTCATTGTAGCTCAATTCAACCAAATTGATCAAACCCTAATCAAAATTGTGATGGGCAAAACTAATCAACCTAATCGAATTTGGGCTAAACTAATCAACCTAATCGAATTTGGCCTAAACTAATCAACCTAATCTAAATTTAGACCTAAACAATATTTACTAGCAAACTATCAATAAATAACGATAACGATAGAAAACAAGAACTAAATATAATGAATAACAACTAAGTAAGTAAGAAACATACCAAAAATTAGGAAAAAATTGAGGAGAGGAATGGAGGAATGGAGCGGCGAGGAGAGGAAGAGAGTTCGAGAGTAATCTTTTTTAGAGAGTGATGGGGGAGAGGGGGGTGCGCGAGCATATGTCGCCATTACTAGCTTGCCGGGCGTCCACTGTCGGACGCCATGGGTGGACGCCCGTTTTACCCCAAATGGCGTCCGCCAGTGGACGCCAATTACCCCAAATGGCGTCCGCCTGTGGACGCCCGTCGGCCTGAGTTTTGTCCTTCCAAAATGCAATCGGACGCCAATTTTGACGTCCGACTGTGGACGCCCGTATAATTTTTCCGACGCCATGTCGGTGTCCTTGGGTGTCCATATGCCAAGGACGCCAACCAGGTGGACGTCCGGAACATTTTTTCTTGTAGTGACAAACATCACGCCCCTTGTCCCACGAGTAGAGCAGGAGGTCGGCAGGTCGTAAGGGCTTGTCGTTATTGTCGCAGAGGCCAATCTCCACCTCCTTGATTGCCTGCAGAGATCCCCGTCCGGAAGCAAATATCCAACAGTGTGTCACGGACAAGGTTATGGTGATGTTTAATCCCCACGGTACCAGCACACGAAACCGCGTGATCACCAAAAATATCAACAATAATAGTAGTAGTAGTAATAATAATAATAGTAGTAATAATAATAATAACAACAACATAACTCTCTCTCCCATTCATTTGATTTCTACTTTTGTTTTTTTCATACTTGGCAATAAAAAATTTGTTATGTATATATATTTTTATTACGTAATATACAAAATTTTAAATTTTGATATTTTTAAATCTTAATACAATACAAATAATACTCATATGCTATATTGTATGGTACATATATATATATATATATTAGATATTCTATTTACTAAAAAAAGTGTTAAAAAAAACGTAAATTAATCGCAATGGCATTGAGACAGAGTAGTAAATATTTGAATATAATATCTATTTCAAAACCTCAAAATATTATGGAGTGCATAATAATATTAATAATTATTATAATAACAATGATGATAAAAAAAAAGAATAATAATAACGATAATAATAACAATGACGACGACAACGACGATGACGATGGTAGTAATAATTTCTTATTATTATTAACATTAAGATATGAGTAATAAAAACAACAAAAACAACAACAACAATAATAATATTATCATTATCATTATTATTTTATGAAAAGACACCTGCATTAATATCGAAATGCAATAACAACAACAACAACAACAATACAGAATACTTATTGTAATTTGTTTCGATCTTAATGCAACTTCCGTTTCATATAAATAAATAATAATAATAATACTCTTATTATTATTATTATTATATTATTATTGTTATTATTATTGAAATATTATTTTAGAAGCTGAAAATATTGGAGTTGGGCAGAGCTGAGCTTATGGGAGCTGGGTTGAGTTGATAAGAGCTGGGCTGAGCTGATAGAAGCTGAGCTGGTCTGAAACGAGCTGAAAATAAGCTGAAAAGAACCGGGTCTTACACTCTTAATATGTGTCAATGGCACATTCTAGAAAAACCCTTACTATTATATTAGTACTAGTATAGTCTTGTGCATATTTGCACGATATATTTCAATTATTGATGTATTTTTTTTATGTATTACGTAGTACTAACTTGTAAAATATGTCCTAACTTGTAAATATTTTTTTCTTAAAAGGTAGTATTTTTTTTAACATTTATGTCCTAACTTGTAATTTGAGAAATAAAATTGAAACTTGAAACCGATTGAGAGAAATTAGTAATAATGTAATGAAATGTACGTATATATTTGTTTATTTTTCATGATCATGAATCGAATCGCTCCGTTCAAGTCGAAGTTACCCATTTGCTTTTAGCACAAGTTTTAAGAAATCGATTGTTTATTATTAAATGTAGTGTAAATAATGGGGGACTACTTTTTACCGTCGGCGCTTTACTTCTTACCGTCGGCGTTAATTACGTAAAATGACGACTTTGTCCTAGATATTTATTCTCGAAATAATATTACTTTAACATTTTATAGATTATCGATTTATTAAAACTCGATAATAAAACAGTCTTTTTCGATTATCGTAATAAACCAAAACCGACTCCCTATATAATTAATATATGAAATTACGCAAAATGACAAGTTCTCCTTTGCAATTAATTCTCGAAATATTACTGTATCACATTTACATTTTATAAAGTATCGGTTTATTAGAACTCGATAATAAAACCGTTTTTTCGATTATTGTTACGCCTCTGATTTTAAACAGTTAATTAGATTAATTAACGACTTAATACAATTTAATAAACGTAATTAACAAATACGAGTAATACGCAAATTAAATCTTAATTAATCTACGACAATCAAGATTTATTATACAAATCGATGCAAATTAAAAGAAAAAAAATCCGAAAATGGGTCAGGTCGAGTGGGTTTTTCGACCCACCCAATGGTCGTATTATTTTCTCTATAATACTTGAAAGTTTGATATGGAACATGAAGTGTAAGGTGGTGAAATTGGTTAGTAATTATTAATTATTACGAGTACTCGTCTTTACAGTAATAATTAATGGCTCTTAGTATTTATGTTAGTATCAGAACTACTTCTTACCGTCGGTGTTAATTATATAAAAAAACGACTTTGACCCTGCTATTTATTTTGGAATAATACTACTTTTACATTTATAGGTTTTCGGTTTATTAAAACTCCGACAATAAAATCGTCTTTTTCGATTATCGTAATAAATCAAAACCGACCTCCTATAATGGTGATATACGGAATTACGTAAAATGACGAGTTTTTCTTTGCAATTAATTCACGAAATAATATCACATTTACATTTTATAGAGTATCGATTTATTAAAACTCGATAATAAAATCATTTTTTTCGATTATCGTATTAAACTAAAACCGACTCTTCGGTGTTAAAACGAGGTTACGAAAATGGCCAATGATAGACCGTCTTTACACTTCGGGATAATTTTATTTCTACTTTATTACGTAATTGAATTATTACCTAGTTTACAATTCTACGACTTTATTTTTTTACTAAATAATTATTTTTCATCGATTCACGTTGTTTTACGATTTCTAGTATCCGTAAATTATCACGCAAATTTAAAAAATCATTTTTTTGGATTTTGATGTTTGGTTGGGTAGAATTTCCGACCCACCCATGGGTGAGTTGGAAATTCTAATCGACCCACGGATGGGTCGGTCGAGTAGATTTTCCGACCCACCATGGGTGAGTCGAAAATTTAATTCGACCGACCCATCCGTGGGTCGAATAGATTTTGACTCACCGATGGGTGGGTCGAGTGGAATTTTCGACCCACCTATGGATGAGTCGAAAAATCTATTCGACCAAGCCCCCTCTCTTTTAGTTTTTCGTCAATTTTTGTGATAATTAGTCGTCGTAGTTCTTGCTCGTTCTTAAGTTAATTCTTTGGTTTCGAATCTTTCGTAATTAATAAAATCTTAGTTTATTTAATTTTATATGTTTCGTTGAATTCGATATTATATAATTTCTTGTTTATTTATTTATTTCGTTGATCACGTAATTATATGATTCCATGTTTATTATATTTTTTTCTAATGTTTGTTATATAAACGATGTTACTAATTTGTATATAATTTATTATTATGTTGAACAAAATACGGTTAATTTAAGTCGAGTTAGAATATAAAATAACAAACACGGTTTTTAAAATATGAAGCGAAAAAATACAACGCCGTAATAATTGTCAATTAAAACACGGTTTTTAAAAAAGACGATTTTGTGGATTCGGTTTTAAAAATAGAAATCGTAAATATTATCGACTTTGTAAATCGAAAATATTATAAACAAAAAAATAAAAAATAAAAATTACTGAAGGATAAAGTTGTTATTTTACGTAATTAATGCCGACGGTAAAGAGTAGTCCCTAATAGAGAGTATGACATCTTAGATTGCTTGAAGCTACCGAAATGGTGAAATACGTAGAGCAAAGGTATAGTATAGTAGTAAAATCTTTGCTTTACAATTTTGTCCTCATTACTAGTAGTAATAAGGAAAAATTGTAAAGCAAAGGTAAGCTTAAGTGGTAAGATCCGTTTAATTTGATTGAGAGATTGATTTTCGATTCTCACCTGCGATGGAAAAAATTGTAAAAAATTGAAAACCTAACTTTGGATCAAAACATGAGTGTATTTGGAATTGATTGAGATAAAATAAACTTGACATCAGTTTGGACCGATTGTGACCGGAGATAATTAGAGGGTTCTAAGAGCCGTTAGATCATTGCCCGCCATGCTCGTCCTTATAAACTGTAGACCGCCATTTTATTTTATATCACTTCGTTTCAATACACCCAAACACGCGCTCTCTCTCTCTCTCTCTCTCTCTCCACACAGCCTCTGCGATTCTCCGCCTTCGTCTTCCTCCTGCCCTGCCCTGCCCTGCCCTCCTGCTTCTACGGTTTTCTCCCCTTGTTTTCAATTTCCCTTTTTTTTTTGGCTTTCATACCGTTTTCCCTACTTTCCTCTGTTTTTTGTTGTTTGGGATTTCTCCTACGTACGCTCGTAATTAGGGTTTAGTTTGTGTTATTTCGTTGATTTTGTGTTATTTTTAACGGTGCCCTAGGATTCGAGAGTTTGATCATTTGTTCATAGTGCCTAAGAATTGTTGTTAGGGTTTTGTCATTGCTTGTTTTCGTGAGTAAATACGGGTTTGTGGTTGCTGATTCCGTTTGATTCTCTGAGATCAAAGTTTCGATCTTTATTGATTTGATTGTGTGGAGGATTTTTCCAGGTAAGAATTGTTGTTAGGGTTTTGTCCTTGCTTGTTTTCGTGGCTAAATACGGGTTGAGGCTTGCTGATTCCGTTTGATTCTGTGTGTGGTTATTGGGATCAAAGTTTCGATCTTTGTTGATTTTATTGCGTGGAGGATTTTTCCAGGTAGTTTCTCTTGTGCACATCGACTGTATGTAGATATTGATTATCTGTCGTCTGATATTGTTGCTGACAATTAAGAAGTGGTAGTAGTTCTGATTCGTGTCGATAGGTCTGTCTCCTGGTCGAGTCCATTACTAGCTTTGAGCGTCATGCACTCATACTTGAACTATACTTAGACTTGCAGAATTCCATGTCTTTTATCAACCTGAAGAAGGAAGAATTGTTGTGGATCCTTCTGTTTGATAGTACTTGTTTCATGAAAAGTGGGCGGTGGTGGAGACCGTAAATTTCTCACTCCGGTCAGTGTGAGCATTACTTTCATACATTCTTCCCCTTTTTATTTGTATTCTTGTCGATTATTCCCCTACCTTCACCACTCTAGTTGCTTCGCTCTGACTAGCGGTACATCTTTGACCTTTGCTGCTAACTCTGAGTCGGAAGTCGGAACTATTTACATCTCCTAAAGATTATCAGTCTGATGAAAGTAGAATAAAGATTATGGGCTTAAGTTGGGCATACAACATGGATGCCCTATTATCCAACAAGTCAATCCCTCCAGGTTTTCGTTTTCATCCAACTGATGAGGAACTTTTTATGTATTATTTGAAACGGAAGGTGACGGGCAAATCTCTTGCTCCTCAAATGATGCCTGAGCTTGATGTCTACAAGTTTGCTCCATGGGAACTTCCTGCCAAAGCTGTCTTAAAGACGGGGGATCTAAATTGGTACTTTCTATGCCCCTGCTCAATGAAACGCCCAGGAAGATCGACCCGTGTAGCCGTACACGGCTACTGGAAGTCGACTGGGAAAGACAGAATGGTTAACTATAACACCAGGCATGTCGGAAAAATTAAGACCCTTATCTTTCACCGAGGAAAAGCACCTAAGGGAGAACGAACGGATTGGGTAATGCATGAGTATAAGCTAGAGGATAAGACCCTCTTAGAGAAGGGTGTTGCTGTAGAATCTTATGTTATCTGCAAAATCTATGAGAAGAGTGGGTTGGGCCCTAAAAACGGAGTAAACTATGGTGCTCCATTTGTGGAAGAGGAGTGGGATAACTTGGAGGCTGACCATGGACTTGTTCTTCATGCTGAGGAGCGTATAGGTCCTACCACGCCACCCTCAGTTAAGCATCCAGCTGCAGTGGGGGGGTGTCCATCCCCTGAATCCGAGCAAGATGAGCTTGACAGGTTGCTGACAATCTTTAATGAAGACAACAGCAAACATATTTCAGATAATGAAGCAGTCTTCACTGAAGAGCATGCTGAAAAGATTATTTCGGATGATGAAATCTTCAACGGTCTGGAGGATTTAGCTGGTTGGAATTCGAATTCTGGTTCTGGATTTTTGATTGGTCTCATTTCCTAATTCCTATCCGAGCATTATGCTTTAGAGATGAAGGATGATCTCCGGTCCTAACACGTAGATTCTTCTTGATTGTTTCCAGTTTCCACGAGCTTTGAAGCCGTTAGAAAATACGAGTTATATGTTTTGTTGATTGATTTTGTGTTGTTGACTATCTGAGCTCATTGTAAAGAACTTATGCACAGCTCGTGTTGCACCCCCACCCCCTTTGCTACAGATATTCAACAATCAACTGCTGCTTTGATTTTTGGCTAATTTTTTATGCGAATCTGAAACTTCATAGAAATTACAAAATTTAATAAGTACTCGTAAAAGTTGGAGACAAACTGCAAACTTTGTAACATCCATCACATAGGCAACCAAGTAATGTGAGTCGTCAAATACTCGATTCAATCGTCAAATACGTTGTTAGAGCAAACAAGCTATGAAGAATGCTTCCCAAATTAAAGTCTTCTGTGGTCCAACCGTCGTACCATTATTATGAGAGTTTTCTGTGGTCCAACCGTCGTACCAGGGCGATTAATTTTGAAGATGATGAGTGCCAAAGAAAATAAGGACAAATGGGTGGCCACAGTAAATGGTGCATTAGTCACTTACTCACCTATATATAAGGCATCATCAATTTACAAGATTTTGTGATTTATGTATGTATGTATGTATGTATGTAACGTTCAAGTTCAACAACACCTTATGGGCCTACTATACATACTAGAACATCATCAAATTGTGTGACCCCAGCCCCCAACTATATAAATGAGTCCGTTATCTGTTCTTCTGCGAATGACCATAATGCACTACCACTCGCATCATGAATCAAATACCACATTTTTTGTCTTCATATCCGACAAGATATACCAAAACCATCCCATCACTTTTTTTAGTATCTCAATTCAATTGAGTTCAGCCTACTTATTTGAACACGATTTGTCTAAGTAAGCGGGCTGGTCAGTAAATTATAAAAATCAACGAACAACGAGCAACGAAATTAGGTCCGTTAAAGTAAATGGACTACCTGTTCGGCCCTCTTAGTAAGTGGGCTTGGTCAAGGAATTTTAAAAAATAAACGGAAAACGAGCAACGAATTTAGGCTCGCTAAAATAAATGGGCAACGGACGACCCACTATTTAACCTATAATATGATGTTTAGTTTTTTCAAAAATAAACATACACAATGTCTTTATTTCTCCCTTGTACGTTCCCTCTGATCCGCAATTGGCGAATATTTTACCCAAGGCGCCCAGTTTCGTCTGTTAGGTAAGTTGGGCATGATGAATTGAGGGGGTATTGCGAGTATGTCTTAAAACCGATATTTGTCCTCGTGCCTTTAATGTAATAATCACATCTTTTAAGTTAAATTTACACTATTTAGGCTCGTCCATGTAATTCAAATTATAAATTATTACTATTATCGCATTGGTACAACGATTATACACAATAATTACTCTTTCCATGACACATAAATGAATTTAAATGAGATCAGACACATTAAATTGTCCATGTGACTCACTCCTCATTTCTCTTTACACTAGTAGTTAGAATAGATTGAACTTTGGTCAATCCATTATCCACAACTAAAAAAATATCATGGAATACATATGGTACGGTACCCACCCCCAACCCCCTAACACATGGGTTTACACAGCTCATGTCTACACTCAATATTTGAGTCATTTGGTAGCATTCCAATCGAGATAAGGGCACACCATAAAAAAGGGACCCTCCCACCATAATTGAAAAGATGTCTCTTTCCTTTCTTGTAAGGACAATACACAAGTTGTAACTTATATCACATCCTCTTCATTCAATTATATCCTTCTCTAAATACCTTCAAATATGGCCACATCAACTCCAATTAGAGGAAGAAAGTGGTAGGAAGGTAAGGGAGATGAGAACATGAACTAAACTTGTCCCATCCTTGGCCTAACTTTTGACTACACTTAGTCTTGCAAGAAATCTTAATTAGGTTTGTTTAGGGGAGTGATTACTACTTTTCAACACATCAAAAAAGGTATTACAACACTACCATTCTACTTAATTTGACCCATAACGACTTTTAAAACAGCTCAAATAACATACGGAATATCATTTTATTTGTTAGGCCCCGTCTTTATCTTTCCACATTTGACCTGTTATAAGTTTAAAACGGATAGAACCGTCCAGCAGAGTGAGTAAAGTGATTAGTTATTTACCAAACCAAGGTATGGGCATCCCTAATTGATGCCCCAAATAAGCTACTAATATAGACAAGAGCATTGGAGAAGCAAAGTGTGACCTTTGCCCACCCCTATGCCCCATGGAATTGGATGCTTGTGAGGTAATTGTTCTTATATCAAGAATAAGCACATGGTAGTACCAACTTAAGCCTACCATTCTAGCAACTGCAAAATATATCACTCATTTTTTACATGATATAATAATCATAAAAAGTACAGCTTTGTAAGATGCTTATTCTATGGAGAATATACTATCATGGACCGACTTTACTAATTACTATAGATTTATATAGAAAATAACAGTAAAAAGATACAGCATACAGAAATGTCAGGATAATTGATGAAGATGGGGGGTTTCTCAACTTCGAATCGACATCCTGTCATTTCACTGGCCCTTACAGACAGTATAGCTACATAAAATTCATACGGGTAACACGACGATTATTGATCAAAACATATTTATACTATTTACTGTGGGTTTTTTCCAATAATTAGCTACATAATAGAATAGTCTCGAAATGAGAATATAAAAAAAAAATAGTTCAATAAGGCCTTTACGGTTCCCATCATCGTAAGGCCTGACCACGACTAATGCTAGATGATGGGAACTAAACTACTAAGCGCTAGTTTTAGTTTAGTGTGAGTGCGGCGCGAGGGAAAAATAAAATAAAATGGCAAGACTATTTGTGTGTCTTGAGAAAAATCTAAGGAAGCAAAGGAGAATTAAAAGACACAGCTAAAGTTCAGCAGAGGGGGAAGAGTTTCACCAGTTGTTTAAAGAAGAGATGTAAAAGCAATCTCCTCCTTAGTGAAATGTACAGCTTTGTGTATCAGTCTGAATCAAAGTCGTCCTGAGCCTTGACTGTAACTTAGAGGTTCCATATTGGGTTGTCAGGCCTTAGGAGTGGTTCAAAGTCGAGGTTAAATGGACCGTTGAACCCAAAGTCTGTCATGTCGTTCAGAGGCATCCCGAAATCAAGCTGTTGCATTCCACCTGGTGTGAAAACTGAACTGTTCATGTTGCATCCTTGCGGAACATTGTTGGTAAAACCGTTGCTAACAGGAGCTTGTGGCTTTTGCATTATGCTCTGGTTGGCGAAACCATTATCCATCGGGATTTGGATCTTTTGTCTGGTTTGGATCATGTTTGAACCTTGAAAGCCGCCACTGAATCCGTTATCCATCTGTTGTGCCGGGGCAAAGAAGCCATTGTCCAGTTGAAACTGAGGTTGTGGTTGTGGTTGTGGCTTTTGTTTAGCCTGATTATGTTCTTTCATTCCCTGTGGAACATTGTTTCCGAAGATACTGCCACCGAACCCTGAATTAGTTTCCACGACGGTGTTGTTACCCATACTAACATTCTTATTTGGCTGAACATTGGTGTCGTAGATCGACATGAGGTTGGAAATCAGCTTATGACCATCATCAGGAAGCCCAAGTCTTGAAACATTGAATGTGACCTGTGATTGGGCTGTCGATTGCAGAGCAGGCTTTTCTTGATGAGCAAAGGGCGATGTGAAGTTGGTGGTGGATTCAAGGGAAGGGTGTTTCTCGATAGGGGTCTGAAAGTTGGGGACTCCAACTCCATGAGTCGAATGAACCCTAAATGGGCAGCTCACCTGGTGATTATTCCTTGAGATCCTGTCAGGGAATCCGAGGCGAGAAGCACTGTAAGGGCATTGAGGATACTCACAAAGAAACACTTTCTGCTCGATCATAGTTGGCATGCCAGATGACGGCTGCTTCCTCTTCTCATTGAAATCAGAAGAGGTCTCGAAAATCTCTCCCTTGATTACCGGAGTCATCATATTCATCGCATGATGTCCCATAAATTTCTCACGTTGATCAGACCCCATCCCAAATTGGTAGAGATTGATGTTCTGCGGCTTGCAGTCTTCGACTTCACTGTTTTGATCTAGGTCAACCCCATCGACATCATAGTCACTAGTATCACTAATAACCAACGACCCGCCTCCTCCGGGCAGTGGAGGAGGGCACCGGTCAGGATACATCTTCCGAGCTAGAGCTTCCTCTTGATTTATAATGGCTAGCCATGTGGCGCTTTCTTTGGCAGTCATCTTATCCTGCAAGCACTTTGACTGGCGCACCAGCTTACGGATCTTGGCTATATCAGGAGACATGTGCTTGATGACAGCGGTGAGAACACTCACCTTCCAGGCCTTCTTCAGATCATGAGGCTTCTTATACGGAGGTGGGCCCTGATCATTAGGAATACCAAGCTGAGCCCACCACTCTTCGTCACCAACGGGCCACCACGGAGGAGGAAGGCCCTTCTCCAAAGGAAACCGCCTTTGAGGGGGGTCACAGTGTTGCATAAGAGCAGACAAGAGAGACCCGAGCGTCGTGTCCTGCAGCTCCTGCAAGGTGTGTGGAGTGGACCCCATCGCGCTGCAATCTTCGGTCATTCCAGGAATGGAATGATCAGCTTGGTATTTAGCAATGGCAGCGGGGCCGTTCCTGTCAAACCGGACCTTCTCCTTCCACCAGGCTCGGAGATTATCCGAGGCTCCACTCACAGGCTTCCCCTTCTCAGGAATGATCCCATACACAAACCCCTGAGCCTTACAAACCTCCATCATCTTAAGCATGTACTTGAGAATCCCGTCTTGGGCTCGCGACATCTTCTTCCTTCGAGCCTGCTCTTGTGACTGACGCTGCTTCGCGCTGTCAACCCCGTCCTTACCCTTGTCCTTAGTTTGTTCCTTGAGTTTCTTCAAAAGCATCTTATCCCTCCACATCCTTCGCTCAAGCTCATCAACATCAACATCCTCATCAGAATAGTCATCCTCATTTTCATTCTCATTTCCGTCATGATCCACCTCACGAACAGGCGGGCCATCAGTCGAGGGAGGAGGGTACTCAAAATCAGGACAGTAACCCATATCCTCAAAGAAACCCATCTCACACAAACACACAAACAACAACCAACTTTCAACAAAAGATCGATGACGACAGTAATCACATGAGTCGTCGCTCCTCGTCCGTGGCAGAAGTGAATCCAAACAAGGTATATATATGATGGTTTAAGTCACCTATACAAATAGAGGAAGAAATGTAGAAGCATAAGAAGAAATGATGGGAAAGTGAGAGATAAATACTAAATTAAGAAAAAGGATTCATTGAACAAGATAAGGAACAAATAAATGTCACCAGATAGCATACACACACTTACCATTAAAGCCAAAATTTATTAATCCGAGTTTGTACAGTAAAACACGTCTTCAACACCACAAACTTTTCATATTACACCCCTTAATCTTAATCATAATCATAATCATAATCATAAACTACTTTCTATATTTACTTACTTGCAACATACCCTCATCAACTTTACTCTAATACGACTAAGTGCGCAACTCATTACAAAAAAAATGTACACATCCTCAATAGTCAA
Organism: Agrostemma githago; assembly: GCA_958450325.1. Taxonomy (NCBI): domain Eukaryota; kingdom Viridiplantae; phylum Streptophyta; class Magnoliopsida; order Caryophyllales; family Caryophyllaceae; genus Agrostemma; species Agrostemma githago. The sequence continues at coordinate 77,031,572 of OY288240.1, read as the reverse complement.
AACCTAAAAAGAAATTAAAAAAAATAAAGTAATATTATTTTGCAAAAAACGTACCGTAATACGAAGGGTTTAATTTTATAAGTAAATTTTTTTAATTCGGTTTCTCGTGATAATATCATCGTGATTATTCTTTGACATATGGCCAGTGGTTTTTTTTAGGGTGAGAGTTGTGTAAGAAAAAAGCATATAGTAGAAGTCAGAGGATATGATTGGAGGTTGAAGCAACAGATCTCCATTAATATGGATCTGATAGTTAAAACGCACGCTAATACGCCATTAATTTAGGGTCAATTTACAATTAATTAATTAATTAATTAAATTCAACTCCCAGCTACATATCTCAACAATCATTTTAAGCAACTTTAATCATTTTTACTTCACAGACATAATAAAGCAAAACCAAACAAAAATCAGAGGAACAAATAGAAGCAACCAACTTGAAGCACAAACCATTAATGAATCATTCAGCACAAAAAAATACAAACAAACAAACAAATTCCTCCGTCCAGCTAAGATTGTCTCGTTTTATTAAAATATTCCTTATATATAATGAGGAAACGAGACGATCTTTCTGGGACGGAGGTGATATTACTCTATGATATGATCATCAAAAAATTTGAGAAAAAAAAACACAGACACAGACGCAAAAACCCATGAAAGGAATGATTAGTACACTAAAAACATGAATGAAGGAAGAAGTAATTAATGAGCTGAAATAATAGTTATTAAGATTAAGAAGTAAAAATATTTTGTAAAAAAAGAAGGGAAGTTAAAATTAATACCCCTTTGGAAATGAATTGAGCAACAAAGAAGATGATGGAGGAAAAGTCTTAGGACAAAAATATTTGAAGAGAGAGAAGGTGGAAAGAAGGTGGAAATAGATGCAATTGGGTGCTTAAAAAAGGTGTGATTATTTTGGAGGCTGCAACACAAAATAGAAAGGAAATGAAATGAAATGGGCAGAGTCGTAGAGAGAAGAGAGATAATGTACTACTCTCTCCCTTTGATTCTCCAGAATTGTAACATTTGCTCTATATACAAACAATAAAATTGTGAGTGTGGTTGATGGACCCACTAATAAAGTAAAACCATCTCGCTAACAAAAAGATATTCAATATAGAAATGTGACAATTCTAGTGAAACTATTTTAAATAGAATAAGTTACAATTTCAAAGAATCGGAGGAAGTACTTTTTCATGTTTCTTCCCATTGCACATGAAATTAAAAAAATGATAAAAGTTTGTGAAGTAATAGACAGAACCTTATGAAATAATTTGTGTCCAATAAAATTGATCTGGTAAGAATAAAAAGATAAACAGTTTAAGACGGGTCAAGTAGATATCATTTGAGGAGAAAAGAACAAAGGTCCCACCAACCTTACTTTTATTTTTTTCCCCTCAAACGGTATCTACTTGACCCGTCATACGTTTGTGACGAATATCTCCGTCACAAACAAGAATTTGTAAAAGATAAAAATGGTGAACAAAGGAAAGAAAGAATAGAAACGGAAAGAAACGTAAAAGCGGGTCCCAGGAGTAATGTGGAATGTGGAGTGCTATTTGTGTTGTGGGGGCTGCTCACTGTTCACTGTTCACTCCTCTTTTTACCTTTCTTTTGTCACTTCTACACCATGGACATGGTACATGGATGCGGCTTAACTATGGTTACCTCTATTTTAGCATGAGTTTAACCTTTATTTATTTATTTATTAAAGATTAATAAAGGTTAGAAAAGAGATGCACTAAAAGGGTGGTACCACAAAAGTGATCCTTAAGCTAATTTATAATCTTACCCAAGAGCAAGAGCTTCTTGGGATGAACTAGACCCGGTCCCGGTCACGACATGATTCGAGTTGGGCTATGGCTTAGTAGGTATTGAAACTGATCGTGTGGCCAGGCCGGGCTATGTGGAGGTCGGAGGGCATGTCATACAATAGGTTGGGTTGAGAAAGTCTAACCTTGAATCATCTCAGGTGAGCAGGTAAGTGGGCCCGTCATTTGAAGATTAATCATACACTTTCAATTATTTGAAATTACAACATTTACTTTTTGCACCAGGAATAAATTTGTGAGTGTGGAGGTTGATCTCACTCATTAAAGTAAAACATCTCACTAAGGAAAATATACCTTTTATAGAAATGTTGTAATGATAAGAAAACCACTCTAAAAGAAATACTCCCTCCGTTCCATTTGATTCTTCACGTTTGTTTTTTCACACTTGCCAATGCACATTTTCTTTTGTCCATATCTTTAATTACATATACTCCGTATTTCTAAAAATTATAAAAATTTAATATTTATAACACACTCAATTAGACAATTTAAACAAGATCTCACGTGACTAAATTTTACCTTATATATTACGTAGTTAGATCGACAATTTTTCTCACTTGTGAATAGTGTCCAAAAAGCAAATGTAAAGAACCTATTGAAACGGAGGAAGTACGTTGCAATTACAAAAAATCGGAAGGAATAGAATATTTAGATCTAGCATGCATGTTCAAGACTCATATCTTGTCCACAAATTCTTGTTTGTGACGGAAATATCCGTCACAAACGTATGACAGATCCAGTAGATACCATTTGAGGGAAAAAGACAAAAGTAAAGTTGGTGGGGCCTTTGTCTTTTTTCCCTCAAATGATATCTACTTTACCCGTATTAAGCTTGCGACGGATATATCTGTCGCAAGAGAGACCAACTGTATCTTGTCATGAACAAAGCAAGTTGCAATAGTCTCATACTCTCAGAATGCATATGATCTTTCTAAAATCTCACTAGATATGCTCCTGATTTATCAGCATTCTTGTTTCAAAGTCTTAAAGAGGCCGTTTGGTTTGAGATTTAATTAAGAATATTTACGTAATAGGAGTATCTAATTAAATACGTAATTAATCCTAATTTATCGTACCACAAAACTCGAGAATAAAAAAAAAGTTTCACGCATCGACCCAGTCGAGTAACCGACTGACCGGTCCATCATTTTGAACTGCCCAAGTCAGAAGCCAAACTACTAAGCTATGGGAAAATTGCAGTCTCAAGGGATGTTTCACTGTATTGAATAGCTGAAAGAGATGTATTCGGGGCTCAGCTCAAAATTACACAGCAGAAAACATTTGTTTCCTAAGAAAAACAACTGTATCAATTAGCCACCTCCTAGGGATAAGTACTGTCAAATGAATGAAACAATCCTCAGCTCCCTGAGTTGCAATTGCATTCTTCTAGGTTTTTCAACAACCCCATTTCATGACTCTTCGATCTGCAACAGAAAAATGGTAGTTAGATAGATGTCTAGGAAGACATGGGAGTTCTTCCTAAATATTACGGTTGCAGCCAAGATTAATACGGGGGCATGGAGCCGGGGAATAACACAACAACACAAGCATATACGGAGTATATTTTTTTTGATAAGAGCCAACTCATTTATTCAAGTGGAAACATATGCATTCATCAGATGAAATCGATAGAACTCTAAAGACACATATGCACAGCGACCTAAAATCCAAATTATGCAATACGTCTCATATAATCATATGATGTATCATGTCAATAGCGCAAAGCTGAGAACAGCTTACATATTTCCTTCTGATAAATATCACAAGGATGGGGGAAATGAAAACATGGGCAACAATGTTCTGAGGTATATACGAAAGAACTGAATACCTAGAATTCAACCCTAGATGGACTTGCTTCTTAATTAAACAGCCACAGCATCCGAGTAGAGACTCTGAAGACTCGAAGAAATCGTTGGATATTTCAGTATGAACTCTCGAATGAATTTGTCATCATTCATATTGAGAAATGTAGGTATATGAAATTGTTTCAGCAATTTCTTCTCTTTCAATGCCATAACCACCTTACACCTCGGAATGGACCTTTTGTGCAATGAATACATAATCATCAAGGGATGACTAATCACCTCCTCTGGTTTAAGACGCATCGTTTTAACAAAAAACTCAAAGCCGCTCTTTAGTTTTTGCTCCGATTGTGACAAAAAAAGTGGTTGGCGTACAATGGTGGTTGCGATATCTTCATCAGACCAGCCTAAGCTCTTCAAAAAATCTACTTTCTTCTTAAAATTCAGTTCAGTCATCGACAAAACAGCCCGCATCCCATGAATGAACATCTTTCCAGTCGGGTCAAATCCATAGTTTCTAACAGTTGCAACCCCATAATGAATCCTATCAAGGGAACAAAGAAGAACTCTGGGTTGCCATCTAAACAGTTTCAAAATACTATTCATTGGGACTCCTTGCTCTAACAGATAATGAATATTGGGCTGCAAAATCTTCCTAAGGTCAGATGTCAACAACCAGGTTGACCTCTGAACAACAGCGATAATCGCAGCCTGATCAGCCTTCATAATTTCTTTCAAATACCCGTAATTGGGAGTCAAGTAACGAGTCAAACTTCGATACAAAATTAAGGGATTATTGAGAAGCAGCCCAGTTAAATGAGTACCCACAAACCCATTTTGGGTAAGGAACTTCAATTTAGGCTCAAGAGTTGATTCGACTTTACTTCTAAGAATCATGGGTCTCTTTTTAGCAAGAGTAGCAATGTGGGCATCAGTAAAATTGTATTTTTTGAAAAGGGCAATCACACATTCCTCCTTTTCTTCTCTCTTTTTCTGGGTTTTTGGTTGAAGTTGTTGAGAATGAGAAATTGCTACTGGTATTGCAATAGGTTCAATTAGGTTAGATGATGTTGTTCCTAAGGAACGAATTTGAAGGAAATAAACAAGGGATTTGAATGGAAAGTTGAACATTTTTTCAAGCAGCGAAATACAGCAAGTAGAAGTAAAAATGTAGGAGTAATAATGAATGTTGAGATGAGAGAGGAAGTAAGTGTGTTTACCTAAGTGAGCGTGTGTGCGCGCTGTAGAATGAATAGAACGAGTCAGACTGCAGGATCATGAGATTGCACGCACAACTGAGAAGAAGATGGGTACAACGATTTAAAGCTGTTTTCTGGGTTTTTCCAATTTTTCTCTTTAACTTACGGAGTACTGAGTTTTTCTTAGTTTGTGTTTCTGTACTTAAAGGTCATAAATACTCGGTAGTTTTGAGGGGAAATTAGGCAGGCACATCCTAAACTCATTTCAGACATGTGACATGAAAATAAGGTTAAATTGAAACGTGTCACGGTATAATTTCTAGAACAACCCAAATTATAGTGTATACACGATATTAAGTGATTTTGGGTTCGAAATAAAAATTGTTAAAAATTGGATAGTGTGTTCAACGGGTCAATGTAAAATACCAAGCAAAATAGGATGACGAACGGAGAACGTTTGATGGTGTCGACATGGGTTAGAGACGTTACACCCAGGGGCGAGGCTAGGGGGGTGCATGGGTGCAAGCGCACCCCCCAAACTTCTAAAATAAATAGATACTAGATTAAAGCCCGTGCGTTGCACGGGTTAGTTGCTTCGGGTTAATTGGCTTAATTACATTGATGATGTATATTCGTTAAATAAGAAACTTGATCAATCTATATCATTATAATAAATAAGATGATCGCATGATATTAGTAATCAAACTTAATTTCAACTAAGTATATAGTCTTAAGAGCTTATTCTAAAACTCAAAAGAATACATGCGAATAATTTTTTTGATTGATAATATAAAATTCTATCGCCTCATCATAATTTTTCGATATAGAATTACTCAAGGTTTATAGTTTTAAGATATGCTTTAAAGACCCAGAAAAACGCACGATTACTCTTATTTATATATAGAATCATCACCTTATTTTAATTTTTCGATTTGGGATAATTTTAGGTTTCTGGTCCTTAAATTTGTTGCTTGATATTTAAAACCATAAGATTACTCACTTATGATGCAGAATTTCATCACCTCATCATACTTTTTCGATGTGGTATAATTTAATTACTTAATTAAGTTTATAATTTTAAGAGCTATTTTGAAGACTTAAAAGAGTTTGTTTTTATATCTATGTTAGATGATAGACGATTACTCTTTATTTATATAATCGAATTTGATCATCTTTTATTATAATTTTTCGATGTGGGATAATTTTAATTAAGTTTATTTAAGTTTAGATAATATAGTCTAATTAAGAACTTTTATTTATAGACGGATGCATGATTACTCTTATTTATAATACATAGAATTTCATCACACCATCGTAATTTCGATGCGGGATAATTATACATTAACTATATACTTTAATTATATATTTTTTTAAGTTCAAAAGATTGTTGGTTAATACGGAGTATCTAAGAACTAAAGATTACGTAGAATTATATCACCTCATTATAATTTTTCGATATGTGATAATTTTAATTTAACTTTATTTGTGGTTTTATTAATAGCTTTTTTTAAGACTAAAAGTTTTTCGATATGTGATAATTTTAATATTAACTTTATTTGTAGTTTTATTAATAGCTTTTTTTTAGACTAAAAGTTTTTTTATTGACATCTAAGGATGAATGATTAGTCTTGTTTATAATATAGAATTTCATCACCATATAATTTCATCGTCTTATTATGGTCTTAAGAGTTTTTTGAAGACTCAAAAGATTTTGATTGATATGAACAAATAATTAGTCTTATTTATAATATAGAACCATAACCATATTATAATTTATCGATGTGGGATAATTTAAGTAAAATTTGTAGTCTTATTTATAATATAGAATCATCACCGTACCTTATTTTAATTGTTTCAATGTGGGATAATTTTAATTTTGTAGTCTTATTAAGACTTTTCTAAACTCAAATTATTATTGTTTGATATTTAAAAACAATGATTACTCTTATTTAGTAGAAATTCATAATCTCATCATTATTTTTCAATGTGGGAGAATTACTTAAGTTGGTTGATGCGCATGCCTAAGGAAAAAATTATAATTAGTCTTTTGTGTATAGGCTTAAGAACCTTTTTAAGACTCAAAAGATTTTTGTTTGATAAAACTTTATAATTTTTCGGATGTGAGATAGTTTTACTTAAGTTTCACCTTATTATAATTTTTCAATGTGAGATTATTTTAGTTAAGTTTGTAGTCTTATTAAGAGATTAAGACATAGAATTTTTTATTGATATTTAAGAACGAATGATTAGTCGTATTTATATTATAAAGTTTCATCACCTTATGTGAGATTATTTTTATTTAACTTTGTAGTCTTATTAAGAGACTTAAATGTTTTTTTATTGATATTTAAGAACGAATGATTTGTCTTATTTATAATATAGAATTCATCAACTTATCATAACTTTTCGATGTGGGATGATTTAGGCCCTGTTCTTTTCGGCTGAAACAGGGCTGAGCTGAGCTGAGCTGGTCTGATAGGAGCTGAGCTGGTCTGATAGAAGCTGAGCTGGTCTGATAAGAGCTGAGCTGGTCTGATTGGAGCTGGGCTGAGCTGAGCTGATAGAAGCTGAGCTGATAGAAGCTGAAAATAAGAATTATTTATATATATAATCTAATAATATTTTAATATATATATATATATATATATATAATCAAATAATAATAAAAATAATAATAATAATAATCCTCCAATTCATTTGATTTTTTTTACTTTTGTATTTTTCATGCTTGAAAATGGACAATTTGTTAATTATATATTCCCTCTAGACACTATTTTATTTACGTAATACTTTAATTTGTGAAAAGTATTTTATAAAAATAGGGCAAAAAATAATGTCCAAAGGTAATATATATTCTATTTACGTAATATATCTTTATGTCAAATACGGTTTTAAACGGTTCTAATCGTAGATTGTACTAGTCTAGATTGTACTAGAGAGTACTATATTTTCATACTCCAATAGACAATGTTGGAGAATATTATGGAGTATTATTATTATTATTACGATCCAAATGAATTATTAATATTATGGAGTATTATTATTATTATTATTGAATAATTATTTTATAAGCTGAAAATATTGGAGCTGAGCTGAAAATAGCTGAGCTGAGCTGAGCTGATAGGAGCTGGGCTGAGCTGATAGAAGCTGGGCTGAGCTGATAGAAGCTGGGCTGAGCTGATAGAAGCTGAGCTGGTCTGAAACAGGCTGAATATAAGCCGAAAAGAACAGGGCCTTATTTAAGTTTATAGTCTTCCATCAGCTCGTCAATTTTTTTTCGATGTGAGATAATTTACTTAAACTTATAGTTTAAGCTCTTTTTAACTCTTTATTATAATACAAAGTATAGAATTTCATCACAATTTTCAATGTGGAATGATTTTAAGTTTGTAATCTTGTATATTAAAAGCTTTTTTAAAATTCAAAAGTTTTTTTGTCGGTATTTAACCCATAGGGTTGTATTTAAGCATTTAAAATATTCCACTTTTAGCATAAACATATGGATTATCTTATTATATATTTTGGATGAATGATTACTCTTATTTATATAATAATAAAAATTCACCTTATTATAATTTTTCGATGTGGGATAATTTTACTTAAATTTATTTAAGTTTGTAGTCCTAAAACTTTTTTTTGTCTCAAAAGATGATTGGTTAATATCTAAGAACGAAATATTACATAGAATTCTATCACCTCGTTAAGAACTTTTTTTTAAGGACGAATGATTAATCTTATTTATAATATAGAATTTAATCACCTCATCATAATTTGGAGAAATAACTACTTTTATTTATATAATAACATTTCATCGTCTTATTGATAATATAGAATTTCATCAACTCACTATAATTTTGTAAATATGGGATGATTTTAAATCTGCAGTCTTATATATCAAAAGTTTTTTAGTAGATATTTAAAACCGAATGATTACTCATATTTATAATATAGAATTCCATCACCCCATCATAATTTTGGGTCGATATTTAAAACGAATGATTACTCTTATTTATAATATAAAATCTCAATGTAGGATAATTACTTAAGTTTATAATCTTAGAAATTCTTTTTGAGATTCAAAAGACTTTGGTAGATATCGAAGAACGAATTATTACTCTTTATTTATAATATAGAATTTCATTATCATATTGTAATTTTTCGATGTGAGATAATTTTAAAACTGTTATGTGTTATAAATTTATCACATAGTGTGAAACAAATGATATGAAATTTATACTCTAATGAAAGCATTTTTTAACACGAATCTAATTATTTCATTTTTATAATTTATTTTACGATAATGTTTTAAAAAAATGAACTCTAAAGGTTTTCACGTCAGAATTGTAAAATATCACATTAATATAATAAATTAAATATATATTGTAATAATCAAAAGATTCTCTAATTGATTTTTTTTATTATTTCTGATACTTTCCTAATTTGAAGTTTGATGGAACGGACCAATGAGATCGCTCGAAAAAAAGCCTAAAATATATATATATATATTGATTGTGTAGCTCTTTGTATCAGTATTAGTACTGTAGCACAGTGGTAATGGTGGTTAGTTCTAAGTGAGGGGTTGTGGGTTCTAATCCCCTTGTCAAAATTTTCCTTGATATTAGATCGTGACAATTACATCGACTTTGTCATCTATATATATAGTCTCTTATACAAAGAGATGTGTTGCTTCGTGAACGGATGCGTCCTTTGGTGATAATGACATCCATATTATAACACTCCCCCTGATGACATAAAAGACACACATCTACCTCGTTAAAAACCTTGCTAGATAAAACCCTAGTCGAAGGGAAAAAGACTCGTTAAAAACCTTGCTAGATAAAACCCTAGTCGAAGGGAAAAAGAGCTTGCTAGATAAAACCCTAGTCGAAGGGAAAAAGAGTGTAGAAGTTATGTATCCATTTTGATCTCCTCAGGAGAATCAATTCCGATCATCAAATAAGTTGTCATGATTTTCAATTTTTATGGTACTTCCAAACCACAAATTATTTCATATACTTTGCAACTTGCAAGATATTCATTCTTCTATTTCTTCTCATATGCTAATTCTTCTGGTCAAGATAATATTACAATTAGACTTTTGGTTCAAACGATATTGAATTATTCAAATAAACTCTTCAGGAGTATTAATATTCCCTTTTAACTCAAGGTAACTTTACATCATAATGAAGAAGTTATACATAAATCATACAATAATTAATTCATTCATTAATCTCAATTTCATGATCATTCAAAACAAGCTCCTTCAGGGAGTCATAGATCACGGCAACATTTACGAGTATAATTCATTAATCCTACAATAAAACATTTAATAACAATAATAGTGTGCATGCATGTAATATAATATAAACAATGTCTTAAGCTAATGATGATGATGTATGAAACAAAAAAATGAAATTCTATTTACATGCACATGAAGACCAAATGTAAATTACACGGAACTTTTAACGAATATTCATAATTTGATTGACTTCGGGTCAATAGGTGGACTTCAGATCCATGAGCTCATTTTAACCATAAATTATATGTCGACTTTCTAGATGGACTTTTATATAAGATCCCCACTAATGTCCATTTTATATCGCGCGCAAATTGTATTTGGTTCTAAAAAGTATTTATATCGATATAATTTCTTATATTATCAGTACTGCTTGATATCTGAATTCACATATTTCGTATAGGCCATCTATTTTCTTTCAGATATCTATATCACTTCTGGGACATTTATTTTTCTCTAAACTTTAGTACCAACTGCACATGCTTGCCATTTTCTTACTTATGATATATGAACCGAATATTATTTTCATACTACACATCAAATGTGATTAATTTATGATTTTGGCAAGCTTCGCAATTTATATCTTTGTATGATAAGGTGCTGATATATCATCGTCATCATATCCAAGTGATGTAAATCATATATAATTCATACGGAGTTCTCTTGACTCTCGGATTGATATATTCATATTTTAACAAGTCACTGAACTTCGAGTTCAGTTGGGGACCAATTATTACTTGTTTGTTCTTTTTACCAGCTTATCCTTATCAATCTCCTTCTAAGTTGGTAAAAACTATCATTACCTGATAGATTTAAAGGGAAATTATATCCACCTTAGCTAAAAATTATTTCATATTTCATAAACTTTAATCAATTGTTTCTTTTCAATCGAATAATATATTTGGGAAGCTAGATATAACGCAGTTGGCCTGGTTTTCCACGTGCTGACTTAAAATTGCCCATTCAGGAAATCGCATTGTTCACATAATACTCAAATTGTGAACTTTGATCACACGAACTACTCGTAAAATTCTGTGTGACTACAAGTCACATAATCAAACCATACATAAACGTTCATTTTCATCATCCAACTACGAGTAGTATTCAAATCTCCAACATAATTTTCATCTCAGTGTATTGTCTTGCCTCAAATATTATTTCATTGATACACGAGAGAAGTTCAGCACTTTTCCATTTCTTTCAAGATAAACTACGGGTTTATCAAAAACGGGTGTAATAATAAGAACCCGGATGACCTTTATTGTCACATCTTTAACATTTTCCTGTCGACTTTGGCTTCATTTCATTGCAATTTTCTTATGCATTCAGCTATATCTCGATAAATCCACTTATCGTATACCGTATTTTCAGTTAACTGAATTTCATCATGCTAAACTTCTGGTTAGCTATATATATCGTATGTGCACAATAATTGTATTTTATCATATGACCAAAACAAAATGATAGATGTGACGTGACACAACTGGTGTCTCATATAAATAAATAGATAGGCAAGACACGTCCATATACCTTCCGGGAATAGGACTATATTCCTCTTGCTTTGAGTATTTTAAACAACGTAATTCATTCATTTTACGTGTATACTTATTATATTCTACTTCATTTTTGTCGGTTGATTAATGTACTAGTCATGCGAACTTCAGGTTGCAAGTCAATGACAAATATATTACCTTCCCTTTATTACAATAATGTCGGAGAATGATCTAATCGGACACATTTAACAATACAGTATGGGTAAACTTCTAGTTTACATATTCACATTCGTTCTTTTATTTGTAATTTTGCATAACAAATTATTTGAAAATGGATATATCTCAAATCTCAAATGCAAATATTTTTCCTTTCTACCATTATTAGTTTAAAAAATAGGTCAAATCACCTTGTGATGTAATAGAACAAACATAAGGAACATTTCTTTGATTAGATAATCTCAATTGTAACTCAAAATTAAAAAAAAATCTCTATATGAGAAAATCAACAAAATGGGTTGATTATCACTAAATTACGTATTAGTATAACATCACCTTCAATAATATTAATCATCTGTTTGCATCAATTCATATATGTTTCAACACCAATAATATAATAATTTCTTTATTATGAGGTAGTGACAATGGTGGATTAGCAAACATAAGGAATTAGTCACAAGAAATATGTCTCTAACATGTACAATAACATACGGGGAATTATATATGATTGCCATCTAGCTAGCAAAGCATAATCATCAAATTATTTCATGTTTGATTTGTAAATACAACAAGACTAGCAAACATAAATCAAAGACGGGTAGATATAACTTAATAATTCTTTCATATAAACCCAAACATATACGGAGTACGTTATTGTGAGATAGGAGCGTAAGTATTACAACACGTCAATCAATAGATGCATAGAGATTAAAACAAGTGCACGTTATACATCCAGAAATTTATTGTAAAATATCAATAAAATTTATTGTAACTTGTAACATATTATAACCATTTAACCAAAATCATATGATAAATGCACTTAACATATACTAGTATAAACCCCGTGATAAAATCACGGGGCTGTATAATCAAATATTGTGCTAAGATGGTAAAGTTATTTTTCTTTTAGAAGTATACGAAAAAGGTATATAGGAGCATGTGTGTAGACTAATAATGAAATAAGTTTTTTTGTGAGTATTTAAACAACCCATAATTAATCGTACCAAAAGTAAACAGCGATTTGTATTGTAATAATAGGATACATTCACCAAAGATAACGTTTGCGGGTTCCCTTGTTATCCAAAAAATAGGGTACACATGAATGTGGACGTCTTTTAGTCCATGTTTGTTTAAGTTTAAGAACAAACAGGACATGGCGGATCGTAATGGTTATTCTGCTAAACGATTAGTAAACGATTTATTGAAAAGAATTGTTGATACTGTCGATATGAGATGCGTCTGCCTAAACATAGTTGTATAGTTTGAAAAGATTTGATACTTCGTTCCTCGAACGTGGAACTGTTGTTGAAAGTGTACCCTTTTATTAATGAATACGGTGTATGACAAAAGAGAGTAGTTAAAAAAATATCATCGCCCCTTAATTATAATAACGATGTATAAGAATTTTAAGAAGGAAAGTAGTTTTTTAAGAAATCAAGTAGATTAAATCACGAAGGTGTTTTAAGGAAATATCATTGCCCCTTAATTATAATAACGACGTATAAGAATTTTACTTGAAAATTCAATGTAGACCTGTAACACAGACTGTATTAGTTAAAGGTTTGCATACTATCGAGCTTACGATTGTGAAATCAATAACTATTACGGTATATGGTAGCAGTCTACTTAATATGATTATTTCATTTGTGTTGAAAGATAATAACAACACCATGTAAGAAATCCAAATTAAAAAAAAAATCCAAAATAAAAGGATTTTACAGTGTAGTGCTCCCGCCCATCCATTCAATTCTTTACCTAGATCCACCATTTCTCCTCGCAAAAGCGGCCTCACGTAAATAATTGAATGGATGGGAGGTAATACATCTTATATTCGTGATACTACTTTTTTTGTTGAAGTTTATTTTTACCGAGTATTGATCAACTCTGACTTTGTATTTTGTGGAGAAAAATATGCCAATATTGGAATTTAGTAAATAAAAATTACTTCGTATTAGATTGTTACATCATTAACTAAGTTATTAGTTAAACAATTACAACATCAACTTTGATCTATCTTCCTAAACCATTATTCCTTATTTCCAACAAATATGGAGTATTATAATTAATCGCACTCTATTTTTTCTTAACTTCATACTCATAATTACTCTCTTAATTAATTCCCTTTATTAATTACTCATAATCATTATTAATTCACCAACTTACTCAATTTAATTATTGTAGAGAATTGATAAATGGTACAATAATATTTTGGATAATTGTTCGATTGACTTGAGAAAAAAAGATAAGCATAAATGGGAGTACGTTTGATTTGGTGAGTGTACTAAGCACCCAGAGTTATTCTCGAGATGCACTTGAGAAATTAAAAGTCATAATTACATTGAACTCAAGTGTCACATTCCTTATTCTCGAGATGCAGTGTATATCGAGTTAATTGATTGCTGCAATGACCGAGAAACATTGTTAACTGAAAAGATTTAATTGTTGATTGATGATTGTTGCATGTTCAATGTGTTTTAAATACACATAACTAATTCTGCACGGAAAAATGAGAAATTGGGAAAATGAGAAAATGGGAATTACCCAAGAACAATATTCACTTACCATTCTACCTTTTGGGTTTCGTCATCTCAATGGGTATTCTTGACTCTAAGTATTTACATATGAGACTATCCGATATGAGAATTCGGGTTTGCATATAACATCAATGTAGTGGTTTTATGATAATCAACTAAATTGATACAAATTGGTATACAGAATATAAAAGAAAAACATTATATAAAAAAAATACTACTGATCATAATACATTACTAATACTTAAAAAAAAAAACTTTGAATCTTAGATGAAGGAAAATTCACATTGAACACTATTTAGTTCTTTCCTCTTTCGTGAATTACTCATCAATTTTCTTCAATTTTCTCTTACAAAATGAAATTCCTGCATAATCCAACAAATTACAATTATATATCCCCTTTTTGATTTTTTAAAATAAGAATTTATATATAAACACAAATTTATTATATATAAAAATCACAATTATTTATCCCTTTATATATATATATATATATATATATATATATATATATATATATATATTTCAAATAAGAATACAACTATGTGAGTATGTATTGACATTATATTAACACAAATCATTAATTCACGTATTAAATGACTAATAACTACATTGAAAATTGGAATAATAATTAATACTCTCTTCAACTCTTTTGAATTACCTCATTTTCAAAATATATGTGAACATTATTATAATTCCATTAAAAATAATCAATAATTTCAATGAGTAATATAAATCACTAATTTATTATTAAAATATCATTGATTTTATTTTTCGGAGTACCAATTTATTTTTTAATTGTTACCTATGTTATTAAGTGAAAATATAACAAATGAGTATCTTCCTCTCTTCTTGACTTTCAAATTTTAAACTTCAAAAAGGTTTGAGCTTATTTCAAAATTAAATAAAATAACGTTATAGAAACACTAAGAAATGAGTCAATTAAAAAAAAAAAATTTATAATTATTATAATTGGACAGTCGATTTTAATTTATACTCCATATAAATTTACTTCGTGATTATAATTATTATAATTTATTCCGTGATTTTAATTTATACTCTGTAATTATTATAATTTATTAATATTTTTGTGATTTTTATGTGAAATATAAATTTCAAAATTGATGTCCTATAGAAAAAAATCTAAATCACACCCTTTTTTTCGTGATTCTTTTTTGGTTAAACTGATTCTCATCACTGAAAATCTTGACTATAAAACGATGTATTGATATAAAAATTCATTAATAGAGAAATGGACATACAAAATTTCAATGATTTACCTCCAAATCAATTAACAATTTCAATTAAGATCTCTATAATGAGATCATTTCGAGTACTCATTCCCTCATTGTACTTTTTTTATCACCTGAGAAATGCGGATTGTAATTGAAATAAATATTCATATCAATTATTTAATCAAAGAAAAATAAAAATGAGGAAAAATTCAAAAATTTACCTAAAAGATTGAACTTGATTGAAAATAAATATCCATATCAATTATTTAATCAAAGAGAAATAAAAATGGAGAAAAGCTCAAAAATTTACCCAAAAGATTGAAACTTGATTGAAAATGAGCAACCTAATAAAAAACGATGTACTCCTGCAAAATGACCACTCATTAAGTTGAAAAATTACGATCAAGATGAAAAATTATTTACTCATATACAAATACGAAACGATATTATGAAATAATTCTATTACTATCCTAAAATCAAAACTCAAGTATACTCTGAACATTCAAAAATCAAGTGAGCATCAACAAATTAGACACTGTGAATACTCATTATGGTGCCAATTTATCAATTTATAATTTTACGGACTTCACATATACATATAAACTGAGCAAAAGAATCATAATGGAATTTCACATCATGTAAGTATATAAACGCGTGAAATGGAAAAAAAGGATTTATACCAATAATATGTTCTATCAACAATTGTTAAAATTGTGAGATGGTAACCAACCTTTCGCTCCTGAATCTTAATAAACTGAAGAGGAATTGATGACTGAAACGATATGAGCGTAACGAAATATGAAAGAAAATCGGAATCCATTTTATAAGAATATGGTGCGGGAAAATTATGAGTAAGTGATGAAGATTGACAATCTTGATGCTGATTTGAGGGGGATCGAAGAGTCCCTCAAACATTTTTTCAAAAAATGGATTGCCGAGGTGGGTTGGGAAACGGAGGAGTAAATAAGAGTAGTAACCCTTCCTGGGAATTGAGGATGGTTGGTAGGGGTGAGGAGTATTTTACAAAGTATGAAATTTGTGGGGACTATTTAGCAATTATTAGAAGTTTGGAGTACTTGTTTGGCTGAGTTGCTGCGAGTGATTGGAGGGTAGCAAATATGTGTAGAGGAACTGCCACGTAGGATTAAGTGGTTTCTTCTTTTATAAATAAAAGATATACACAACATTAGCTACTCCGTGTACGCATTAGAATAGCACTAGTGTGTTACCCGTGAAAAATTTCACGGGTTGTTCGCTTGTGATTATATGAAAGATGGAATGAAGTAAGGCGGTGAATAATGTTCTGACGATATCAATCAACAATGTATATTAAAAAGTAAGCAATATATTCAAGATGACATCATCATGAACTTTCTACTCCATGTTGAGAGTACTTGAATAGATTCATTATGTAACAGTTAAGCATATGAACGAAGAGGGCGATGTCAACGCGATTTACAGCACGGCTAATTAGTATATTATAGAATCCCATAGCTACCCGGGCATCAGCAGCCACCACGTATCATATATGTTCAAAGTAAGCATCGCAGCGGTAAATATTGATATAGTTTTGGCATTCTTATAATCTGAACTTCGTATCGGATGTCCGTTTGTTGTAACTTAAAATTAAAAAGAACGTTTTTGTACAAAAGAAATTTGTATTCCATTTTTTTTCCCTGATCTGTGTCAATGACAGCAAGATTAGATAATTTGGTGTGGAAAAAAATGTGCACGCAACATTTCTGAAATGACAAACGCTATTCGTTGGGTGGACTGGGTTCACTTAAGTTAAGGCTAAACGCAATGAAACCTGCTTGATTTTCTGATGCATAACGGAGTACGGGATCAAAAATTGGAATATGCCATTTTCCTTGTATATCGGGCTGACCTTTACTGCTGGAAGTGTAGTGGAGAAGGCTGATTCATGGCCCAACTATCTCGGGTTGCTTGGATTCCTCAGTCCAATATAAATGTGTGACCAACCAATACCAGTTATGGGCCAGAAAGTACCGCCTGGTCCACAATTGGGGGCAACAGTCCAGCGAGAAATTGATGAACATCGAGTATAATGTGATTGACACGAAGCTAACGGAGCCGCAACTTAAAAGTACCATTCCTGACGGTATTAAGAAGTCGTAATTAGAACGAACTTTATGTGGTAAAAAGTAGTGAAAACATGTTCTAATCAGTGTGTATATATATTGGTCGAAGTCGTAAGTAAATCACGCGAACCGGAAGTCGAAGAGTTATTACCATTCAAATATATATATTCAAAGTACACATGACATCTACCAATTTGAGCATTTTAAGAGAAAACTTAAACTTGCATGCAAATCTAGCTCCTCTACATCCATTAAAAAGCACAATCCAACAACCAACGTCTTCTAATCAATCGACATGTATAGAGAGTTGATGTGGCCGCCTAAATGCATTCTCGACAACATGCCATACGATGTGCAAGACGGGTGGTATATATGCCAGAATTTGCATATTCTTAAAATGAGATTAATCTACCTAGGCTATAACGTGGTTGGGTTAGATCCTTGTATATCGCCTACGCTTGATTTCGAAAGGGCGGTCGTAGTTGAGTTTGGAGCGAGGCTTCCAAACTACTTTCAAGCATTCAAACTTCAAAGGGAGTTTGAAAATGAAGGGATGACCAAGGAAGCTATGACCAACCAATGGGATCACCAGGCCGGTCCACATTGTTGGGTCGCTTCTTGGGAGGATGAAAAGTATTTATCAACGACCACGGACTACCGTATGGTGCCAATTTGGTGCCGTTACGTTGGAACGTACTTGGGTGAGGCCGAGGAATTTGGGACCTATGGACATGTTATGGACGCTTTGAATGAAATATACCGGGATTTCTACGTCGATTGAATGCATGGCAACGGATGTAAGTATGTTGACTGATTTCGATGTAAATAGAAGTAACATATGTAGCTTGAAAGATGTACGTATGTGTTTGTAACTAAATTTTTATATATGTAAACAGTTTGAATGTTAAGAACTTGGACCTCGGTATTCATATATTTTGATTATGGTGTTAGTTATAAAATATTTCATCAAATATTGGCTAAGTGGTGCGTTATATGGAATTATCTTCTTTTCGATGAAGAATCTCCACAGTTGTCGTCATTGACAATTAGCCATTGGGTAGGTAGCATAAACAGAGTGTGTCAAAAAAGTAACGGGCGAAAGCACTAATTGTGCACTAAGACGTTCGGACTCGACACAGTAACAAAATAACTTAATTTTGTATGAAAATCGTAACACAAACGTAAACTCAAGGTTGTCCGTAAATAGGTTAACTAATCAAAAATATTGAACTACTGTTGAATAAGAAAAAACAAAATTGTTGTCTAGAGAAATTCACGAATGAGCGAATGTTACGTAGACTATACCAATCACCTTTGTTACCGTACATTTAAAGTGAATAGATCTAATACGGAATACGTTTTGCTAAAGAAATAACACTCGACTGTATACGTTCGGACTGCTACAAAAAAAATACTACGATACATTAAGATCAAGCAGTAAGACGGAGGGAGCTTAATTGGAAGAAAAAGTAATGATGACTGCTTAACCAAATTGGCAAGCAAAGGGTCACATTATATTACGTATTCCAAGTAGCATAATTACCAATTAACTGCTGCCTCATTATCAAAATTGAGGTAATAATGACATCACAAAAAACTACTGTACTACCAATCAATAACCGTCTGAGGGAAGTCTTTAGCATGCAAAAAAAAAAAAAAACATCCGATCATTTCCAAAATAAGAATCCATCTTCAACTGCAATACATATAACAAATTTCACAGAGTCGAAATCTTGTATCCATGGCTGAAACGTATGTATACCCACCTACTGTCATAATGCACAACCTGCCCTTTCAAATCGAAGGTGAGGGGAGGGTAATTGGCCAGAGTTTCAACTTTGTGAGGGACGAACTGATCAGTTTGGGGTACCCTGTTAGGAAGGTCTTCCATGTATGGAAAGGGAAGCCCGGGAACTTCAAGAGGGCCATTGCAATTGAGTTCTTAAGGGGCGAGCATAGATTGAGGAGTGCATTCAGACTGCAGAAATGCTTTGAGAGAGTCGGTAGGGGTAGGTCGGACTTCGATAAGACTTCAGACAGAACGTCGGGTCCTCACTTGTGGGTTGCAACTAATGCAGATCTTGGGCTGGTGAAGGAGGGGATGAACTGCATTGCTCTGTCAGCTGATTGGAAGAGGCTGGGATACGGGGACGCGGACGCGGATAGCCTATCGACATACGTGTGCGTGTTTAATCAGCTGAAGCAGCATCGCCCCGGGTTCTATGTCTGAAAGGTAACTCCCCCTGACTCAATGCAATGACCCTTTTCAACTGTCTACTGAACTATCTTACTCAATTAACTGCTGGACTCTTCTTTGTCAGTTAATTTGTTGTTAAATTTTAAACAGTCTGTAATGGATTACTGGTATGAATTGTTACTATTTTGCCCTATTTTGTTTGCGACAATGAATATTTTCACCTTGAATTATGAAGTACATACAACTATGTGACTACCTAGTCAGTTTCATTACGATGCGGATGCTTGATCTGCGTTTGAATTCTATCAATTGAGTTGTGTTACACTAACTGGCAGTTGCTCATGGTGGACATATTGGGCAAAAAATCTGTAAGCCGGAACATCACCTAAATAACTGTGGGGAATATTAATTGTAGGTCGAATAAGCGATACATGTAACGGTTCAACATTTTCTGTAACCCAGTCTACCCTGTTTCCTACACATTGAGTAGATTACAACATAGCTATCATCTAGTGTTTGAAAAGATCTCTTTATAGACGACATTTGTGGTGGAGTCCGTGTCGAAAGAATCTTTGTCTAGGATTAGAACTTTAAGACCCCTCTTAGTCGTCACCCTTGATAACGCGACATAGAGCTGCCCATGGGTGAACACAGGCCGCTGTAGAAACAACCCGACATTAGATAGAGACTGACCTTGGCTCTTGTTTATGGTCATCGCGAAACACACAGTTATTGGAAACTGCCTTCTCTCGAACTTGATAGGGAACTTGTTATCATCTGAAGGTGACAGTTTAATCCTTGGTACGTACACCATTTCCCCTTTTCTCACCCCTGATATAACCTTGGCTTCAATTACACGATCTCCGAGTTTCGATATAACTAATCTTGTCCCGTTACACAGGCCGTTAGCTTGGTCTAGGTTTCTCAATAGCATGACAATTGACAACTCCAGAATAGGAATACTTGTTTCATCACTGCTAATCTCGTCTGAGCTTAGGTAGACAACTTCGTCTCCGGGTAATATTGACAATACATAAGCGTTAACCTTCTCAACAACGTCGTGAGTTGGTGCAAGCACAGCTCTTTCCTGCAAGTAGTCAGTGTCCTTGTATTTTATTAACAAATTTGGATATGTGCTATCAACAATTGCTGCAATGGCATCTGCACCGGGGTTTATTAGGAACTCGTCTGGTATTTTTATGGTTGCTACACCATCATTAGGACCCCCCTCGAGCCCATCCCCTACATTCAATATCCATTCTGAGAACTGTCGAATTTCATCAACATCGTCTCCGGAGCGTCCAGATTGAAGGCGCATGTTTGTTTTCAACCGAAGGACCTGCAGGTGAGAATGCAATTCCAGTCAGTAACATATAACGTAAATAAAGTTCGTTAGATGTTCCAGGTTCAATGCATTAGTCAGGCACAGAAATATCACGTAAGGCCTGACCTTTACATCTCTCCAAATAGGTGAAGAACAAATTGTGGCGTACACAATGTCCTGTCTGCTACCCTTCGGCACAACCGGTAGGATTTGTCTGAAATCTCCACCCAGTACAACCACCTTGCCCCCGAACGGTCTTTCCGCAAACATAGGGTTGACAAAGCGCATGATATCCCTAAGACTCCTGTCAAGAGCCTCAAAACAATATCGACTAACCATCGGGGCTTCGTCCCATATTATTAACTTAGCTTTAGTGAGTAGTTCAGCTAAGTCAGATCCAGGCCTAATTCCGGGACACATAGACTTCTCATCGACATTAATAGGTATACTGAACCTGGAATGAGCAGTTCGACCTCTCGGCAGCAGGGTGGCAGCAATTCCACTTGATGCTACAGGCAGGACTATCTCGCCCTTACTTCGCAGAGCAGCGCACAGAGTTTTCCAGATAAATGTCTTCCCGGTACCACCGTGGCCGTACAGGAAAAACAGACCACCGTAACCGGATTCAACTGCACCAATAATCAAGTCATACACTGACCTCTGTTCAGCAGTAATAGTTGACATATATGATAAGTGCTCAGATTGCATATTGTCACGGTCGTAAGATAATTCATCCGAAATCAGCCTATTCGAATCGACACGAAAAAGTTCGTTGTCGGGTTGTGGCATATTCGGGAATTTCGAAAGCGAACTACCATTACCAAGAAGTACAGCTTCAATTTCAGATAAGGCGTAGTTCTTCAATTGGTCATCCGTCATCTGCAATTCTGCATTGCAATACACATAAATTAGATCGGATTCAATACTTGTGAGTCATCTGTGTAATTCGAATAGTTGCAATATTGAACAGCTAACAACAGTATATGTTAGTATAAAAGCTGTAGAAGACAAACCAAAATTGAGAAGTTCCTTCCGTTGCCTAGATAGAATGTCATCGCAGAGATGGTGCCACGTCTTCTCCCAAACTTCCTCTGGTTTTACCAAACTTCCGGAAAACAGAAGGGTTGCAAACATGTTCCTTAAATACACACCGGTGCCCCAAAAACTGGCCTCCTCTATTGCGTCGATATACTCCTTGTCGTCACCCAGCAGACCTAGAGCGTAGCAAGCATCCTTGTATGTTTCGTATAAGACACCCTTCACCGTACGAATGTCCTCATACGATGTAGCACCTTTGACAAAATTCAGTAATAACCTCATGTAGTATCGTTCACCCCCGTTTGGAGACATATGGTACATTCTGCCAAGGCTAAAGCCCCTCTTACGGGGGGTCCAACACCTACCCTCTCTCTGCCAAACGTACTTGGTTGGAAACTCGGTGTACGTCAGTCCCCTGGACTCCTGATGGTTTGCGTTGTACTCCAACCAAGCGGTGAACTTCGTTCTAGCACCGTTCGACCTTGCAACAATTTCTTCAAGTGGGTCATCGTCATTGTACACAACATTTTGTTCGTTCGGCAAATGGTACTCCAAACGAAGTACTGGAGGAGTCCTATAGTGTATTTCAAATGAAAAGATACGCCATACGGCCTCACACGGCGACACGTACCGACAGTCATAGTATTCCTGGATGTGATCCACTTCGTCGGGTTTTGTCCTAAAAGATGCACCAACAGTCACCCTGTCATACCCTTTATTAACATACTTGAACAGATATTTGATGGATCTTGCCTGATTACACCACTCGACGTTTATGTGCGCATGATACCTGCTAAGCAAATCTGCATTATAAGGGACAACAAAACCATTGTGAACGCTCACACCACCCTTGTCATTTCTAACTCCATTGTCTCTTCTCTGGTACATCGGGTAACCGTCACCATCGACAGTTGTACGTTCACAAAATGCCTTAGGAAATCTTTTAGTGCATACACCATTAACCATACACGGTGAATTAGGATTCGCGAGGCCACAGGGACCATGAATCATTAAATCCTGAACTGCTTCATATAGTGATGGGTTTTCCGACGGATCTGGGATTTCTGCAGAAATAACAGCATCGACATCCGACGCCTCGGGGAACTTGTCCTCCCTCTCGAGAAACAAAAGTATGTGAGCATGGGGCAGACCTCGTTTCTGAAACTCTATTGTGTACACAACTGCAAACCATCAAAGTAAATTGGCATCACAATAATAAAGTACATAAAATAACATTTAAAATTGGAAAGTATGGATGTGGGATGGAATATACCTGCCCTGGTTCGTCCGAAGACGTGATTTTCCCTAAAGTCTTTCATTAGAAGATCCAATTTCTGCTTGAATACACGGGAAACTATATCGGGTCTGTCCTCGGGCTGCAGCCCTCTACTTTTAACAAAACGTGTAATTTCCGGCCACTTCGGATTGCACGTGAACGTTATAAACAAATCGGGGTAGCCACACCAGCGACAAATCGTCATCGTATCCTGATACGTTTCCCTCATGTAACCTTTACCCCCAACAAAACTTGAAGGCAGAATGTACTTAACACCTTGAGATGAGGTGTCTGTTTCTCCATTATCGACAGCATTCCTTAACTGCTTGTATTTCTCGGATCTAGGTTTAGGCTGATTGAATTTCAGGTAAGTTATTCGTTGGGCTTCGACCATTGTGTATCCATCAACAATCAATTGCTGGAATAACCTACCTGCTCGCAACAAAGTGTCAGGTTCTACATTTGATGGACGATCCTGCAAACGAAATGCAAACCACTCTCTCAAAGTAAGAGTATTATGGGCTGTCTCGGGGTTACGACTGGTTTCGATAGAATTCTGGCAATGCTTAATTCCAAGACGGTAATCGTCCTCCCCATGCGGGAATAAGAGTGGATACTGAAGTGCGAGGTAAGACGGGTGAAGTTCAGAAATTCGCTGAAGACGTCCGCACCTTTCAACAACGACGATGTCTCTGCTCTCAATGGCCTCATCAATGTCACCGACAATAATAGCAGCTACTTCAGAGACGGACGGGAGATTGTATGTGCGACCGTCCGTGTGCCGTCCATCAATAAGCCGTAGACTAACCTCAACGTTATCCTGCCGGCTCAATATAGTGTCCCTCGCCATTCGAAAGGACTTAGCTAACGGATTGTACTCATCAATCATTGACCTCAGATCAAGCATAAGGTCGTCATCAAACCTGTCCGCTCTACTCGACTGCCCTCTACAAATTGAACAATTCCAAGGTAACATTTTTAGGTGACCATTTTTAGGTGACTCTTTCAAAATGTGTTGCAACGAAATTATCAAGCAGCGATGTTAAAGTGTATTACCTATAAGCTCGTTTCCTGTTGTTAAGTTCTTCACCGGTATCGTAAATGTACAGCTGACAGAACTTTGGAGTTTCATCAGAACCCGGAAGTAGGCTGCCAATGAAATGACCATTTTGACCCCCAATCCTGTACGTGTAAGGCCCCCTGCCATTGTTGACAGAATGGTCTATCTTGCCTCCACTTGAAGTGAATGCATGAGCGGAGTTGTACATCCGAATATTATCCCTAAAATGTCGACTCTTGGGATGATCACCGTGGAGTAGATGCTTTATTAGTGGAGGGGGGTCCGTAAGATATGGTAACTCAACCACACCGTCTTTGCAGCACATCGAAAATGTTGGTATCAACGGTCTTCGATCCATCCTGTCGCGCTCCCCGTACCACATCTGCGCAGAACACCTCTGACAGCTGTAGACAGGGTCTCCTATGTCCTCATAGCCTTCCCACCCTGCACGTAGTTGCAAAGATTGAATAACTGTTAGTAGCTAAGAATATATGAGTTGCAGCAAAATTTTGTGCGTCTTTTGAAAACCTGTAATTGCTTGGCTGTCTTCGGTGGATGGGCCACCAAATATGTCACGGGCTAAGCTGTTGATTATTATATCACGATGACTCGATTGGGTAAACCTCCCGGTGGACACTATATTCTGTGGCGTTCTGATTTCAGTTACGCATGACTCACGTATAACATCAACGACACGGCCAATAGAGGCTGACAGATTTAACGCATAAACGTATACATTAGTTAATTATGGATTTAATAAAATAGAAAACTAAAGAGCAAAAAATGACTACTACAATTGAGTTAGGAAGGTTACCCCCCGTAAGTTCAGAAAAAGGAGAAGAGGAAATTGTCTCCGGCGAAGTCTGTAGTAAGTTTCGATCCCTACCCTCCCTGAATTTGACGACATGTTTACGACGCGCAAGTTTCGTACGCCACTCACAATAAGGATCTTTGTCAGTGTACATGGCATCCTGATATGCATTATGGCCCTCCCTCCTGTCAGCCAAAATATGTTTCAAATCCCTTCGTGCTTGCTGTGCTGTGAGATATTTAATGAGGTACTTCTCAAGACCAATTGCTGCGCAGTTCAGTATTCCACGTTTCATGAATGGACATTGCAGATGAAAATAAAGGATATACAGGAAAACGCATGAACAAATAATACTTATCAGTGAAAACAGAGTACCATCTTCATAAAGAACTTTATCTCGATCAAATGTTTCAAGCTCGTCTGTTGGGGCTGTGGTGGGCGACGAACCTAAATATGAATTTGGAGAATGACACTAACTTTAATTGTAGGGCACGGTTGGGATACATTTAGAGGATAATCGCATTAAGAGAACATAATGTCACAGCATTGTACCTGAGGGGTCATTTCCGGCTGAGGTTGTTTGGTTTGGAAACTCTGCTAACATGCGCTTACCTGGCAGCGATCCCGAAGGTCTACATTCAAGGCTTAAAGACCTGCAACTATGATTTGGAGGTGTGCTTTGATCAAAACTAAGATTGCACCTAGGTGTTACTGAGTCATGACCGGTTGCAGGACTGCTTACTGTGTTTGTAACATTCTTTAAAGGAGGCCTACGACCTAACAATTGTTAACGAAATTAAAAAAAAAGTTAACAGAAATACGAAATGGTGGTTAACAGGCAGAAAACAAACTGCAGAGATAGTTGAAACCTTTGGTCAATGTGCTTACCATTCCTAAGTGCCTTCCTCCGTATTGAGTCACTCTCAATACCTGAATTTTCGCAGACGTTAGTAGACTTTCGCTTCGAAGTAGCCGACTTAACTTTATCTGCATTTAGGCTCATATCACCATCCATAGTTCTTACTTTACTTGATACAGTACTAATGTGGAAGAAAAATGAAACACAACAGTTTTATACAACAATACATAATTGGAAGTTGTGGAACATATTTAATTGTTCAGGAAAGTGAGATTCTGAAGTCGAGGGGTCATGGATTCAATTGAAATCATGGCAAGTTAATGCAACTCATCGTAATTGTTAAAGAAGATCCGGGAACCAATATGTGAAGTTTAGTAATTGTTAATGAAGTAGATTTGTGATCCGGGAACCAATATGTAATATAGACATGATTATCAAAGATGATGAAGAGACATTGTACCAAGTCAAAATATGAGAGGGCAAGTTACTCTTAATGTCCAAGTTTAGTACAAATAATTGCAAATGGGGCATTATAATGCGCATGATTTAAGGCAAAAAATTTAAATTGTAACTTGGGGATTACGACGCTGGAGTAAAGAGACTGGGAAATTGTAGCGTAGTAAAGATTGTAGTATAGGATGCTCACATAATGGAGTCAAAAAAATAAACGTTGTACCTTGGAACAACGCTAACGTACTGCGTTCATTTATCTGCGACCATTGTAGTCCTTTATCTAAATTTCCATTATGAGTTCAAATATTGTACGTATGTTCATTTCAATTAACTTAACCTCCTTTCTGCTTACATTTTCATAACGTTCTCCATAAGAAGAACATATGATGACAAAATTGTAAAGTGGAAACAAAAGCTGCAAACGGAATGACAATAGAAAGGTATATAAATTTCAACATAAGAGTACTCTACACAGATGCTTAAATCAAAGGAACTGAAATGTTTACATATATGAACTTAGGTCTTTAAATATCATTTAAGTACAATACATAGTAATCAGGAAGGTGATGAAAACAAATCGACAAAAATCCATCCTCGAATAAAACTGTATCAATTCAGCCACAAACTTCTGTGTTACTCGACACTGATGAGGATATGGGTGAGTCTGGTGAAGAGCAAAACCGGAACATGGAAATCAACCTGTAACCTGCAAAAGCAATCAAACGACGAAACATGCTAGAGATATAAAAGTAAAAACCTCTACCATAGAGGTTCAAATCATTCGGTGCACAAATACCAAACATGTAGAGTCCTCATCAAAGATCATTTGGCAGATAATAATGTCTCATCGGACAAACAATATCACCACATTGAAATGGTGAATAGCCCTTAATCGTCAATCGACAAATGACAAAAGTTTTTAAAGAAGAGACAACGGTTAACAGTTTTTCATGACAAACGACAAACATATCAATCATCAATTTTTTCCTTCTTTATAGACAGGATCTGCTTAGTAGCAGATGCGGCGTCTTCTGCAAGGGCATCTAGATCATAAGACTGCAATTCGACCGCTGCTCCATTCCTCTTCAAAGGTGTGATCCTAGATGACGTCGAGGCTGTCTCACAATCGATGACCTGATTGCAAACAGAGTACAAATGCGATCAGATGAGGTGTAAACAAACCGTGAGATTTGTGTTGTAGTAACAAAGTTAAATGAAATTTTAGAAAATATATGAAGAACAAACCGGTTCAGTAGTTGTTGCGTGAACGTCTTTAGAACCACTAAATTCAATTTCAGGAACATCTTCAAAGCTCTGACTGCCTGAGGTGATCGACTTACGCCGGAGATTCTTTGTCATCGAAGTATATGCGTCCATCTCAACCTACATTATAATTCCCGTCAGAAGGTTGCGTTCAACTGAGGAAGTCAAAAGACCGTATATACTACTTGAAATGTTTATGTAGGCCAGCGTGTGAATACGTACCTTGAGGGCTTGATCGTACGTCATGTGCCACTTGTGGATCTTGTCAACGTCGTCCGACATCCACGACACAGTGTATGACTTGGAGAATTGTTTGACATTGAAGTTGTCATCTATTTTTATCTTGAACAAATAACGTTGATCAAGGAAAATGGAGAGCTCTTCAGGCATGGAATGGCCCTGTCCATCCTAAGAGTAACACTCGGGTGAAATTTAGAGTGAAGAACTTGACCTAGAAGAAAGAAATAAAAATGAGGGGGCATCATTTACTAAACGGTACGTACCTTTTCCATCTTATCAATAAGATCAATAGCCGTGGTATCAAGGAACTGCTCCACTTGATTATCAAAGACAACAAAATTACACTCTGTGTCGGTGAAATCTTGGACGACAAACTTCAACTGAAATCTGTGGCAAATAATAAATTATTTAAACGCAGGAAAAGTTAAATTGGGGGGGGGGGGGGGGGGTAAATGGTACATATAGCGAAAGTGCAAGTATTAGAATTACTTCGAATTGCAGGTCATGTATCCATTTTTGCTTCCATCACACCCCGTGTTCTTGCAAACTCATCTACCCTTGTCGTTCTTCGCTGTTTTCGACCTGCAAGACCTGCAACTACGGAAGTACCAACCCGCATTTGAATCTATGTCGACAATCGTTGCGACAGTGTAGAACGACCCAGCCTGGTTGTTAAGGAGTAAACACCGAAAAAAACTGGAAAGTTAGAAAAACAGCATGTCATAGCGTTCCGTTTCAATGTTTGGGATCCTACCTTCTCATTTTCAACAATCTGTGAAATTGATAAAACACTGCCAACGGGCAAGTTGAAACTCTCTTCTTCACCACCTTCCTCGATTATTTGGAGTGAGTTGCTAGGGGCTTGGGATGATAAACTGAAAAGCAACAAAACTGTTATCACAATAAAGGTGCAAGATTTCAGAGTGTACGGTACAAATAAAGATGCAATCCTAAACCTCTCCTGAAAAGCCTCGACTTCGGGTATTGCTGGATTGATCTCAAAAGTTGTGGCGTTGAACGTGGTTTGCACAATCCAGGTATCTATCAAACGAACAACCAAAATATATATCAAATTAACTAAATACTCGCGTTAGAGGGAAGTAGATGACTTCAATAATACAGAAGTAGCTTACTGTCAAACAGCCTCGTCTCAAGACCTCTGAGAACAACAACTTTAGACTGTTGCGGGGACGGAAGAACCTGCAAAACCTCCGGAAGTTCAGTGGCATGAGGAGCCCATAGTGTACATTGAAGAACAACACCCCTGAAATCAACAAAGAAAACAATAAGCGGTTGATGGGTCAAAGAATGAAAACTAATTTACTTAATTACGAATTCAATAAGGGTACATACTCAATATCTTCAAGCTTAATTTTTCTGCACTTGTAAGCCCTCTTCGTTTCCTGCATTGGACCAATTTCGTACACCTTGCCAACAATATCTGCAAAACAAATCAACCATTACAAAACATGAAAAAGCTCAGAATCATTTTCAGGCTGGATATTGTGAAAGTAAATGCAACCAAGAGGTAAAATAGTGGAGACCTATGTACTGATTCATTGGTACTTTGCCATTGACGATGTCATCAAACCTCGCAAAGCGGTATATGTTGAAAGGAATTGATGAACATTTGGGCAAATGAGTAATCCTTGTCGAGAATTCAACTTGAAGCCTGCAGGCATGGGAGGTGGCTCGCTCCGATCCAGTGTTAGTCGTCACGGTGAGACTGCGAATGTTATAAGCCTCCTTCACTATGAATTTGTCAATGAACTTGCTAATCAAGGGTTTCTTTATAGTAGCTTGGACCAAATCATCCTGATATATAAAAAAAAGCTAAAATATCAACAAAATAAAACATCATAACCACTGTCTACAGCTATACATCAATACTACTTGGGAAACAACCTTCTCGTCAATAAGCAGCAACTCAATTGAGTCGGTGACGGATTTGTCATTAAAATTTAGTCTATTCCATCGATTGATCACCCTGACATTTAGATCCCTCACACGCACACCCTCACTTAATGTTGAAATGGAGTCACGACGTATAACAGACATGGTGGCTAAAGCGGGGAAAGATAACAGTAGTAATAGAAAAAGAGCAGAGGAGTTCAGAAAAGAATTAATGGCTGATAGGGAAATGCAATTACCGGTTTGAACAAATATATATTACCTCTGGCGGAAGTAAGATAAAGGGCTTGTGGAGATCATGGGACGGGTTTAAATGACATCACAACTTCCAGCGAGGAATCATTGAAGAAGATGAAGATTTCCGAGGGAGGGGGGGTGAATTGATGATTAAGGTATTCGAGGAGATGAATGATGGATGAGTTTTCGAGGAGGATGAGTAGACTGGATGATTGACTGAAATGGAGTGTAATTGATGAATTGAATGATCAGTAAATGAGGAATGGAGAAGACGAAGAGGCGGGTTGTTGATGGATTAAGGGAAAACTGTGGAAGGTAGTATATTTTGTTTGTAATATTTTCTCACAATCAGCAAAGTGGCCCAGTGGCGCGGTAAGTTGGGAATTGCCTCAAAGGACGCGGGTTCGAAACCTGTCACAGTAAGTTGCAAATTAAGCATATGATAATTTGATGATGTTGGAAATACCAAAATTCAAGAGTAAACGACATCATTTTACATGCAATACATATTACAATATACAAATCAATTGAACAAAATTTATTTAAAAACGTACTCACATGAAATCTAAAGTGAATAATAATTAAAACTAATATTTGCATGATGAAAATTAAACTGGGAGTAATAATGACAAAATTACTGCAATCGTCAATGACTTATTACACTTCAATTTGTCAACCGCTTATTACACTTCAAATTATCATTATTCAAGATATATTGCAAGGAGGTCTATCTCAGAGAAATTTATACAATAATAAATTGTTAAACAAAAATATATGTATAAATCCATTGTACTTAGCCGCAAAAAAATGAAAATCCACAAAAAATCTAATACATAAATCTAATACGGAGATTGATCAAACAATACGGAAATTGATGGGTGTAACAACATGATCAAGGTGAATTAATGAAAGATAAATTTAGATAATTTAAATTAATTTAAATACATAAATCTGATACTCACAATTAATTTAATGACAATCACAATTGATTTAAATTTTAGCCTGTTAAATACATATAAAGATTATATCAGTTAAAAATCATATAAAGATTATACATACAGGGTGATGATTAAGATTATATATACAGATTGCAAACAGATGATATGATTACATACTGACTATACTACAATCATAGGCAAATATGCAAATTCAGAGTATAATGCTCATTACGTTCATATGAATTTGTCATATGTATGTGCGAATGATTGGTAAATACATAATCATGATAATATATGATAATACATGCGCATAAGTCAGAAAACGAGCAATATGATTCTAATCGATGATGAATTCATAAGACAATAAGAACTTACCAGTTTGCCTTTGTAAGTAAGAATCAAATAATTAAGAGAAAATAAGAATAACTAAATAAGTATCGTCTTTTCCGATCAACCCCGAAATGAACGACGAAGATATTTCCGTTAGCAATAACTTCATAATATTCTTGATAGACGATCGTGCCGATAACGTGTTATAAATGTATAGTATGAACAATAAAGTAGCGCGAACCGAGAGATTATATTGATATTAGATCGTGACAATTACATCGACTTTGTCATCAATATATATAGTGACTTATACAAAGAGATATGTTGCTTCGTGAACGGATGCGTCCTTTGGTGATAATAACATCCATATTATAACATTTTCCTTTTTCTTCTACTCGTTATACTAATGGTCCTCATTAACCGATATCCTCATAAATAAACATAATCTATTTATTTCTCAATAAATTTAGAAATATCTCTATTTTAAATTATTTATGCATTAATTAAGTACGATTAATATTCTTTTATATTATTCCGCGTTACGTTCAAGTCAATCATAATATCATAATATCGGGTTTTTTCAACATGAATACATGAATAAATTTTTTATTTTTTTCATAACAGTTCGCCGCGCTTTTTATAAGCTTCAATTTTGTTGGTATTTAAACTTCATTTTGATTCCGAAATCCTAAATTCATGTCAAAACTAACGTTTCAGTACTTACTTTTCCGCACCCCCTGTACTCAATTTCTGGAATCGCCACTGGTTACACCACTATCAGCTAGAAATCGCCTATAATCATCTAGGTTATTACAGTACTTATTATCCACATTTTTTCGCCATTTTAGGTCTCGAAATAAAATGGGCCTATATTTCACCTGAACAAACTCCACACCGATCAAAATGCCCCGATTTATTATGAGAGTAATTTTATCTTCAATAGAGAGACATCTAAAATCCATAAGACTATCTTTTAAAACGTGTCGAAATCGGTCGAAACAAGTTTTATTCTCTATTTTATATCATGTCAGAAAGTTCTAACATTCATTAATAAGTAGTCTACAAATTTTCGTCAAAAAAATTCGTGCTTTATATAGAACATTTTTCACCCTTTTCGAAAATTGCCAAATACGACCGATTTTGAAGGTTATTATTCACGTTTTTTCGGCGTTTTAGGTACCGAAATAAAATGGGGCTATATTTCTCTTGAACAAACTCCACACCAATCAAAATGCCCCGTTGTATTATGAGGTTCATTTTATCTTCAATAAAGAGACTTTTAAAATATATAAGATTGTCTTTTAAAACGTGTTGAAATCGGTCAAAACAAGTTTTATTCTTCATTTTATATCGTGTCAAAATGTTCTAACATCCATTAATAAGTGTTATGATCCTATATTCAAGTTTTCGTCAAAAAATATTCGCGATTTAGAATAACTTTAACCCTTTTCAAAAATTGTCGAAAATGATCGATTTTGAAAGTTATTATCCATGTTTTTTCTACGTTTTAGCTCCCGAAATAAAATGGGTCTATATTTCCTCTTAGCAAAATCCACACAAAACAAAATGTCCCGGTGCATTATGAGGGTCATTTTATCTTCAATAGAGAGACTTTTAAAATCAATAAGATTTTCTTTTATAACTTGTCCAAATCGGTCTAAACAAGTTATGTTCTCCATTTTATATTGCGTCAAAAGGT
This sequence comes from Agrostemma githago, assembly GCA_958450325.1. Lineage (NCBI taxonomy): Eukaryota > Viridiplantae > Streptophyta > Magnoliopsida > Caryophyllales > Caryophyllaceae > Agrostemma > Agrostemma githago. Next base: position 76,998,230 of record OY288240.1, on the reverse strand, counting down.
TATAACATTAATTAATAAGTGTTATGACCCTATCGACAAGTTTTCGTCAAAAAAACATTCGCGATTTAGAATAACTTTCACCATTTTCGAATTAACGAAAACGACAGATTTTGAAGTTTTTTTTTTTGGTAAAAGGTAGGTATGTATTTAAAACTGTGGATCAATGTACAGTTGCATGGCTACATCAAATTATGTAGCCATCTAGCATCTCTAGCACGTAGCGGGTATTTAATCTTGCACATAATTCTATCCCTTACATCCATTTTGATCAATTTAACAATATTATTATGTGGCCTCTGCACCGATCCTTCAATTCTGCACAAGTTCCGTTGCCTCCAAACATGATAAACCATGACATTGAACATAGCACGAATGATGTTGCATTGCAACTTCGATCCCCGCATCTTACTCGCCCAAAGTAAGGTATTGTCACTCGGTATTCCTTTCTTCACCCACACACTCAAAATATCCACAATCTGGGAGCTCCACCCACACCCAAAGTCTTCACCCACACACTCAAAATATCCACAATCTGGGAGCTCCACCCACACCCAAAGAACAGGTGCTCCAAGCTCTCTTCCTGAGCTTAACATAAGTAACAACGGTCTGATTCGGCAGCACCAAACCTCAACAATTTTGCCCTAGTGTTTAAAGCCCCCCTAAACACAAGTCAAGATATAAAGCTATGTTTAGGGACACTCCAACCACTCCACACGAGGCGAGCCCAAGGGACCTTCGGCTTGTGAGCCCGAATGCCCTCGTAACCCTCAGAGATCGCATAATAGGAGCGCGATCCATGCCAAAGTCCATTCACATACATATATTATGCCATCCCAAACCAGCAACAAACATGGGGGTGAATTAGACTCATAACCATCAGTATCAAAATCATAGCCGGTCAAGGCTCGCAGGAGTAGATCAAATGCCTGCGCATGTGCTAAACAGAAGCATAAGTAGCACCAAGATACAAAGAAGACATTATATAAAATCAATGTTAGGGATCATCTTAGTCTATCAAACGAGTTGGGCCAATCCTGAACAAGGTGGTCATAGTATATAAGAAGATTAAGACTGCTAATAGGCGGCTCGTAAGGCAAGACGACATACACACCAAATTTCTCAAATTTCCTCCAAGGCTTATCATCGAGTATAAATTGTACAAGAGAATAGTTAGAACTCTCAAAATCAGTCAAAACATCAATCTTACTTGCCTCGCTTTCTTTAGGAAGGTGATCTAAATCTGACAAGTCCAAACTCAAACAAATTTGCTTCAAAGAATTATCACAATCATCCTCATAAATCATAAGCTCAAACAAAGGGTTAAGAGATATCTGATCAAGACAATTAATGGGTGAAAGGGATTCGTCCTCAACATAGGAGAAAAACTCAAATTTCTCTAAAATGGGTTTCTCAAATAAATCATCCTCGATATCCCATCTATCCATATTTTTCCCACTTAAGGAATCATCAAAAAGTGTATTCTCCTTTTCCCTTCGATTTTTCCTCTCTAGCTTAAGATCTTCTCTTTTATTCAATTCCTTCTCCAAAGTCTCATAATTGAATCAAATGACACTCCCTCAAAATCACACAAATCAAAATCCTTAATGTTGTCCTCAATTAAAAGAGCAATATCATCCAAACACACATTATCCTCAAAAAACACACATTCCAACTCAATGAGATTAACATTCACAAAGTCGAGGGAAGGTTGAATTAAAGTGTTTGGTAGTTGGTTTAAAGAAGGGTGAGATGGTTCACAAGGATTAAATTCATAGAAATCGATATAATGCATCATATTATTTTTCATGGGGGAGTGAGGAACTTGGATAGATTGGACATTATACACATCATCATCATCTTCATCATCAATTATGTTCACAGGAGATGGAGATAGAACACTTACCTGAAGGTTATTTGCTACTTCCGTAGGCGAATCCGATTGACTTTGTTGCTTTTCGTCTGCTAATTGGGTAAGAGCTAGCAACTGACCTTTTAGAGTCTCTTGATTTTGTAGAAGTTGCGTGAATTGTAGAATCAAAGCCTTGATTTCCGTCATTTCATTATTCCACCTCATCTCTGACTCAGAACTGTTTCGGGCTAAATATTTAAGGAGTTCTCATCGCTCCTCATAAGGCATATAATTAAACATCTCATTGCAGATTGCCTCAATATTAACCCGTCTCTCATCATCCACACCATCATAAATCATATGACACATCTCCCAAATATCAACATGATAGCCACTTTGATAAATAAAAGACTCGAGTCTTTCCCAATAAATATGCAGTGAATCGTGATTAAATTGAGGAAAATAGAAGATAGTCATAATGGTGAGACAAATAAAAAAATATAAATATATACGAAATAAAAAAAAATATATACAAAATAATCTAGAACCCAAAACAAATAATAAGCAATAATACAAAACCGTCTCCCCGGCAACGGCGCCAAAATTGACAAGGCTAAAGTCGTATCATCTTAATCAAAATAATCCTAACGAACAACTAACAGGTAGCTAGTAGTAAGTAAGGGTCGAATCCACAGAGAGACGGATGAAAATCGCTAATTATCTAATAATTGATTCTAAACTATTTAAATTCCGGTTTGTTGATTTGTTATCTAAACTAATGCAATAATATAAACTAAGACGTTCTAACAATATTAAAAGGATCTAGGGTTTTCCGGTTCACTATGCAATTAAATTGGGTAAAGTTAATTAATCATTCAATCAATCAATCAAAGTTATTTAGGGCAAAGACACGACCTCTCGGATCTTATGTCAACCCTAGGATAGATTCTAACGGGCTCTCGCAACTTACCAGATTATTGATGAGTGTTATTTATATACATATTTTCATCCCCTAATTGTTAGTTTTATCTCGGGTTTTGTGCTTAACTCGTTAATAATGATGCAATATATACTTTGAATGTCGATACTTCCGTATTTGTGTGTATTTTGTAGATTTGGATGCATTTGGAGCTAATCAGAGCATTACGGAATCGATAATTGAAGAATTCGCATCTAAGCACGGAAACAAAGGAAGAAGATGCGGAATACACGAAGAAACAAAGACAAAAGAAGGAAAAGACACAAAACGAGATGAGATAATGATCGCCTACACAAGGGTCAACTTCAAATGTCCATAAATATTTTGTTCTACAACTCCAATCAGGATGATTCCAGTGGCGTTGGAAAGCTATTTCTCTTAGCTTTCCAACGGTATATTGCACTTCCGATTTGAACAAGTAACGAAGAAATGGCAGCCGTTTGAAGTCGAGTGTGCGATGCTGTGACCTACAGCACTAATCGATCGAGTGTCCTACTGCACTCGATCGAGTGTCCTACTGCACTCGATCGAGTGCCATTCCGTGAAGCTCTCTACCCATATTTTTGGGTGTCACTCGATAGAGTGCCATCAGGCACTCGATCGAGTGCATCCAGTTTGGGCCGCGCGTCATTCTTATTTCGACTTAAAGTTTTTGGGCCTGCTTTTGAGTCCAACTGATACTCTTTATATATCAGTTGTTTGACTCTTGTTTGAGACATCTTTATCTTTTCTCTTACCTTCTTCTACACACTTTTCATTATTTTAGTTTTCTTAGTCTAGTTTGCCTTGCGAGATACATTGAACTCCGTCCTTCCCTTTTCAGATCTTGAATTATTTGGTATCGATACTTTTAATTTTAATTTCAATTTCAGTTTCTACTTTAATTTCCGTCTTAATTTATTCTTCGTATTGTTTTATAGTGTAGATTTATTATTGCTTCCGTAGATTAATTCGTATCGTTTTCGTCATGTTTAATTGCAATTCCTCTTTTGTTAGTCCGATTATAATTAGTATGCGTAGCTAGATTTTATCTAGGGTTTAAGGGAATCGATGCGTATTATTAGGGTTATAGTCAATTGACATGTTTCTAATCGTATGAACTATCGCTTGTTTATCATCTTAAATCTGATTGATTGTCTGATGCATAATTCAATTGATTAGCATAGCAAATTAGGGCTTTTCGCCGACCGGGTTAATTAAGAACTAATTAGGCCACGATAATTTGGGTAGACTGACTTAATGCTAGCGACCGCAGGTTAAGTTTAGATCTAAAGGTTGTAGTGTACCGACCGGACCTGCACCTTAGGTAGTTCGATTATTGACCTGTTAGTTGACTCCCTGACCCGAGTAATATTCATTGTGAACCTGGGAGCCTAGACTTTCTCTTTATTGTTATTCCGTCTTATCTAGTTATTAGCCTACCAAAACCAACCCAACTGTGACCCATAACCTAGAGTCTAATTCTTAGAAATAGATAACTAAATCCTGTCTCCTTGTGGTTCGACCCCTGACTTCACTATCTACATTAGTTGGTGTCCTTAGGGTATCTTTGATTAGGGATACGACTAACCCCTGTCAATTATCCTACTCACTTACTTGTAAGTCTACCCTTACCAGGCTTTCGATCTTAGGTTTGGGTTCCTAAACATTCAACTAGTTCAACGTCTCAAACTAATCAAACAATAATACAAGACAAGTAGTAAGGCAATAAAATATGAATAATCAATCAAATAAATAATTAAACTAACATCCCCAATTCAATTAACATAGATCCCCTTCAACCCTAAATAAATAAATTAGCTACTCATAATAAACGATAAAGCAATAAAAGAATTAAGCATAATAAAGAACAATATGAAAATAAGATAATAAGAAAAGATACCAATTACGTAGAACTGAAAAGTTAACGATCTAAAAGTATGGCTACAAACTTGAAGAATTATAATGCTAATAAAAAGTCTAAACTAAACTAATGAATATCAAAGTGTAATTAAATCTAAACTAATGAATATGAAAGTGTAATTAAATCTGACCCTAAGAAGGGTATATATACTAATAATGATAAGGAGTCATTACTCCTAGTTTCCTAATAACTAGAAGAAACTAATTAGGAAAGAATATCCCGTAATAGAAGAGTTATGGTAAGTTATGAAGTCTAAAAACTGAAAATCCCGTGAAAAAGCTTCAAACCGATCAGTTTGGACCTGAACCGACCGGTTCAATGTTGTCCCGACCGGTTTGGGTTCATCCCGAGCGGTTCGGGTTCCTCTGCACTGCGCGACGAATTTGAAATGCTTGCTGTTTCTTCGTTACTTATCGGATTCGGACGTGCAATATACCGTTGGAAAGCTAAGAGAAAGAGATTTCCAACGCCATAAAAATCAGCTCAATCAGAGTTGTAGAACTCAAGATATTCACGTTTGAAGTTGACCCTTGTTTTAGCGATCACTCTTTCTTCCCGATTTGCATTGATTCGAGCTTTCCAACTTATTTCTTTGTCGTTTCTTATTGTTTCTTCACTTCACGTCCTTCCTCAAGTATTTACTTAGTTTCCTCTAACTTTTATCACTTCTTCCTTGTGGATTTCATGGCTCGACTCTCGTCATTGCCCAAATATAGCTCAATCGCCTTCATTTGTCTTGTTTCCTACAAAACGTAAACAAAATACCCGGCATAATAAAAAAGAATAAAAAGCTATAAAAACGATTCCTAGGACACATAAAATGAACCAAATAAAGGAAAAAGCTGAGGTTAAATATATATACAAAATGAGTTCATCACTGAGACAGCACATCTGGACCAAAGTCAGTCTACCCGCATAGGAGAGCTTACGAGCCCCAATACTAGAAATTCTTGAGATTATTCGGGCTATCAAATACATTTACAAATTCTCAAGATTATTCGGGTTAAAACAAGTTTTCGTCAAAATACATTCACGATTTAGAATAATTTTCACCCTTTTCGAAAATTGCCGAAAATGACCGATTTTGAAGGTTTTTTTTTTAGGTAAAGGGTAAGTATATATATGTGTGTGTGTGTGTGTGTGTAAAAATTTAATCAGATTATGTAGCCATCGGGCATCTTTGGCACAAACTGGGTACTTAATTTTGCACATAATTCGACTTCTAACATCCTATTTAATCAACTTCACATTATACTCAATCGACACACGTTTCGCTGCCTCCAAATATGGTATATCGTCGCATTTATCACAGCCCGGAGTATATTGCATTGTAATTTGGAACCTCTCATTTTAGTCGCCCACTCCAAACCCCTATCATTCGGAATTCGCTTCTTCAACCACTCATTTAACATGCCAATAACACGCGAGCTCCAACAACATCCAAAGAAAAGATGTTCAACTGTCTCAGCCTGCGAGTCACAAAAATAGCAAAGGTCTGCGTCTGCCACCCCAAACCTCAAAAGTTTTGATCTCGTGTTTAGAGCCCCCCTAAACACTAGCCAAAAAATAAAGCTATGTTTCGAAAGACTCCAAACACTCCACACAAGCCGACCCCACAGTACCTTCGGGACATGAGCTCGAAGCATCTCATATGCCCTCGATATGGAATACTGTGTACATGAGCCATGCCTTAAACCATTCACGAACATATCCTTTATTTTCTCTTTTGTATGACAGATCTTCCTCCACGCCCACGTGACATCAGTGTGAGCCTGATAATCACGCCAAGCTACACCTCTCAAGTATATGCTATTAACCCACCGAACCCATAATCGATCAGGCTGATCAAACACCCATGACGCCAATTTCGCCACAGCTGCCTCATTCCAAGTTGTCAGGTCACGCAGCCCTAATCCCCCTTCCTCTTTCGGGTAGCATATTTTCTCCCAACTCACCAGAGCTTGTTTAGTGCCCTCCACACCGCCTTCCCAAAGGAAATTCCGGCATAGGGACTCAATCCGAGACATAACATATTTGGGAATAACAAAAACCATGGCCCAGTAATTGTGCAATTGTGATAGCACAGCCTGAACCAAAGTCAATCTTCCCGCATATGATAGTTTCCGAGCTCCAATACTAGAGATTCTTGACACAATACGGGCCAACAAATTTTCACAATCATTTTTACCAAGACGAGTGCTCTGAATCGGCAAACCAAGATATCTAAATAAAAGGCAATGAGCCTTCAACACATCCCGAGAATTGCAAAATAGCCGCCTTCCTATCCTCATCAACTCCTGCAAAATAAGCATGAGACTTACCTACACTAATACTCAACCCCGACGTTCTACTAAAAGTAGCAAAGGCCTTCCATAATAGCTCCATTGACTCCGTCTCTCCTTTACAAAAAAGGAGGAGGTCGTCCGCAAATAGTAAGTGACAACGTTTTAGCCCTCCACACTTCGGATGATATTTAAAATTCCTCTCAATCATTCCATAAGACAAAATACGAGAGAAATATTCCATACAAATCGTAAATAATAACGGAGACATAGGATCACCTTGCCTCAGTCCTCTTTTCCCCCGAAAAAAGCCAAAATTATCCCCATTAGCAGAGAGAGAATAGGAGACCGAAGAAACACACTCCATAATAAACCCCGAAAATGTTCCGGGAAATCTAAAGCACGGAGCATTTGGTCCACAAAATTCCACTCTACACTGTCATACGCCTTATGAATATCGACTTTAAATAAACATCTAGGTGAAATACAACCCCTTTTATACATCCGGACAAGGTCCTGACAAATCAACACATTCTCGAGAATACTCCTGAATTTGAAGGTTATTATCTACGTTTTTTCGGTGTTTTAGGTCCCGAAATAAAATGGTTTTATATTTTCCCTTAAAAAACTCCACACAAAACAAAATGTCCCGGTGTATTATGAGGGTCATTTTATCTTTAATAGAGAGACTTTTAAAATCCATAACATTGTCTTTTAAAACGTGTCGAAAGCGCTCGAAACAAGTTCTATCCTTAATATTGTATCGTGTAAGAACGTTCTAACATTCATTAATAATTAGTCGACAAGTTTTCGTCCAAAATAAAATTCGCGCTTTAGAGCAACTTTCACCTTTTTCATAAACGATCGATTTTGAATGTTATCATCCACGTTTTTTTCGGCCATTTTAGGTCCCGAAATAAAATGATTCGTTCTATATATCCCTTGAACAAGCTCCATACCAAAAAAAATGCCTCAGTGTAATATGAGTTTAATTTTATCTTAAATAGAGAGATTTTTAAAATCCATAAGATTGTCTTTTAAAAGGTATCGAAACAAGGTCTATCCTCAATATTATTATATCGTGTCAGAATGTTCTAACATTCATGAACAAGTATTATGATCCTATCGACAAGTTTTCGTCAAAATACCTTCGCGATTTAGAATAATTTTCACCCTTTTCGAAAATTGCAGAAAACGATCGATTTTGAAGATGATTATCCACGTTTTTTTCGACGTTTTAGATCCCCAAAAAAATGGGTTTATATTTCTCATGAAAAAACTTCATACCAAACAAAATGTCCCGGTGTATTATGTGGGTCATTTTATCTTTAATAGAGAGACTTTTAAAATCCATAAAATTGTGTTTTAAAACGCGTCGAAATCGCTCGAAACAAGTTCATAACATCCTCAATATTATATCGTGTCAGAAGGTTCTAACATTCATTAATAAGTTTTATGATCCTATCAACAAGTTTTCGTCAAAACACATCCACAATTACGAAAATATCGACTTTCATCATTTTCGAAAATATCAAAAACGATCGATCAGATAAAAGTTAGGGTTTTTCTACGTTGTACCCTCCTTTTTTACGTTTTCTACCATGTACCCCTCCTATTTTCAAAACCCCCACTAATACCCCTGTAGTTGATTAACTTCATAAAACGTAACCTAATCACAATTATCCGTCTAATGCTCCGTTAATTAGATGACATGCCAATGATTCTAGGCTATGACATAACCAGTTTTGACGACCTTGTCTTGTATTCCCTCCATTTTCCCCAAATTTTCCTCCATTTCATTAATTTTCCTCATTTTCCTCATTTTATACATCAACTTCTTATTCCTTTTTACCTAATTGATTTTCCTTCACTTTCACCCCAACTTATTCTTTAGCTTAAAATAATGATATTTTACTGATTTCTAACGAAATTAATTTAATCACATTAACAAACAAAGCATTTATGTTGCACTTAAAATAAAGAGTGAAAGAATTATGATAAAATGATGAAGTAAATTAAAAATTATGCATGCAAAACTAGAATTTGAGAAAACATAGAAGACGAAGATGGAAATTAATTAGAGTTTTTGAGTAGAATAATTGTAATTAGGTCACGTTTAATGAAATTAATCAACTACAGGGGTATAAGTGAGGGTTTAGAAAACAGGAGGGGTATATGGTAGAAAACGAAAAAACCTGAGGGTACAACGTAGAAAAACCCTAAAGTTATTAACTACATTTTTTCGGCGTTTTAGGTCCCGAAATCCATAAGATTGTCTTCAATAGAGAAACTTTTCAAATCCATAAGATTGTCTTTTAAAACGTGTTGAAATCGGTCGAAACAAGTTCTATTCTTCATTTTATATCGTGTCAGAAGGTTAAATTCATTAACAAGTATTATAATCCTATCGACAAGTTTTCGTCAAAAAACATTCGTGATTTAGAATAATTTTCACCCTTTTCGAAAATTGCCGAAAACGACCGATTTTGAAGGTTATTATCTACGCTTTCCGGTGTTTTAAGTCCCGAAATAAAATGGCCCCTTAACAAACTTCACACAAAACAAAATATTCTGGTGTATTATGAGGGTCATTTTATCTTAAATAAAGAGACTTTTAAAATCTATAAGATTGTCTTTTAAAACGTGTCGAAAGCGGTCGAAACAAGTTCATAATATCGTCAATATTATATCGTGTCAGAAGGTTCTAACATTTATTAATAAGTATTATGATCATATCGACAAGTTTTCGTCAAAAAACATCTGTGATTTAGAGTAACTTTCACCCTTTTCAAAAAATGTCGAAAACGATCGATTTTGAAGGTTATTATCCACGTTTTTTCGGCGTTTTAGGTCCCGAAATAAAAAGGATCTATATTTCCTCTTAACAAACTCCACACAAAACAAAAAATGTCTCGGTATATTATGAGGGTCATTTTATCTTGAATAAAGAGACTTTTAAGATTGTCTTTTAAAACGTGTCGAAAGCGCTCGAAACAAGTTCATAATATTGTCAATATTATATCTTGTCAGAAGGTTTTAACATTCATTAATAAGTATTATGATCCTATCGACAATTTTTTGTCAAAAAAACATCCGCGATTTATAATAACTTTCACCCTTTTCAAAAAACTGCCGAAAACGATCGATTTTGAAGATTATTATCCACGTTTTTTCGACGTTTTAGGTCCCGAAATAAAATGGTTCTATATTTCACCTGAACAAACTCAACACCAAGCAAAAATGCCCCGGTGTATTATGAGGGTCATTTTATCTTCAATAAAGATTTTTTAAATCCATAAAATTGTCTTTTAAAACGTGTCAAAAACGCTCGAAACAAGTTCATATATAATATCCTCAATATTATATCTTGTCAGAAGGTTCTAACATTCATTAATAAGTATTACATCCGTGATTTAGACTAACTTTCATCCTTTTCGACGACTGATTTTGAAGGTTATTATACACGTTTTTTCAGCGTTTTTAGTCCCGAAATAAAATGGATCTATATTTCCTCTTAACAAACTCCACACAATTCATAAGATTGTCTTTTAAAACGTGTTGAAGTCGCTCGAAACATGTTCTATCCTCAATATTATATTGTGTCAGAAGGTTATAACATTCATTAATAAGTAGTCGACAAGTTTTTCTCAAAAAATATTCGCGCTTTTGAACAACTTTCACCCTATGAATACTGTCCAAAAAATCAAATGTAAAGAATGAAATGGAACGAAGGAGGTAATAATTTATCATTAAGGGTTTACTTGGAATGAGAGAAATATGTTAAGAGGTAATGATGTTCAAAATGAGAAGAAAATGGAGGTGATTGGTGGTGAGTGGTGGTGTAAATAGGAGGTTGGAAAGAAATAATTAACTCCATATGGGGTAATACATTACTCCCCTCTCCCACTAAGTAATGTATTACCTTCATATGGGGTAATTGTTCCTCCCTCACCCCCTCTTTATACCATAAAACACCACCACTCACCACCACTCTCTTCCATTTCCATTTCCTTCTCATTTTGAGCACCATTACCCCTTAACATATTACTCTCATCCCAAGCAAGCTCTAAATCAAAGATATCTTAGCTCTGCTTCACTTCTGCCGTTGTTATCGGCCTTGTTTTTTCCTGGTTGGAGTGAGCTTACTTTACTTTAAGTAAACTTAATTAAACTGAACCGAATTGAATGATTTTTTTTTATAAAGAAAATCCGCAACCGTTACCTTTTTACCACACTTACACTACATCGTTACATAAACTTTCAGCCTACGCAATCAGCCGCTAACCTTTTAATTACCGGTGTACATTAGTACATCATTTACATGAATCTTCAACATAAAAGTGCATATATACTAAATCAACTCAAGTACTTCATAGAATTAATCAAATTCTGTATACAACTTAGGAACATATATAATTCTTCCAAAGAATTCCATCTCAACCCTAATTAAAGTACACTACTATCAACTGAAGAACCATGCATACTTTAACACACTTCATTCAGAAGGGGAAAAAACATCTCCAATTCACTCCTTTACACATCCCCTCAGAAAGAAAAGGAAAAAAAAAAACCAATATCGTCATCCTATACGACAATTTCACTAATAACAAGTAGTCGTATCAAAATACAAAGAAATTGTAAAAAAAAAAATATTATTACTCGGTATATGGTATCCTATGTACAATTAGGTGATCATATGTGAACGAGCGAAAAAATGGCTCCATCGCAAAAAAAATTAGTATGTGAGCAGTGGTTGAACGAACAAATGAATAATCTGTGGAACTAGCAATAATCCCCTAAACGACCTCTGGCTGGCTAACTGAAACTGGCTTCTTCTCCTCCTCCTGCGCCTCCACCTCCAATTTTGATGAAGTTGTTGATACTACATGCTACTAAAACTTCCATATAAAAAGTGGCATAAACAGGGCGGTGGTCGGAGAACTGATATTTGGTAGAGTCCTTACGTTCGTAGCACATCTGGTGTACTCCGTCTCCTTTCCATAATATTCTGTCACACCAAGCTGGCGTTCTTCTTTTGCTTGGAGATATGTCGGTCTCTCCAAGATAAGTGTCCGAGTTGTATGAATACTTGTAGGTCGGAGCAAATTTGATGAGTCCTTCTCTCCACCCTTTGAAAACTCTCCCCACCTCCCTTTCGATTTTCAACTGTTCCAAATAATCGAGTACTGAGTAAGACCTTACACTAAAGCTACTGTGACTCACATTAATACTGATGAATGCCCAAGGCCTACCTCACTATGAGTAGATTGATAAGGGTAAGGGTAAGGGGAGTCTAATGTACACTACTACTACTCCACCACAAATGGGTAATGGCCAATCGCTTGTTTCCAACTTACTTGATTGCCACTGTCTAACCGAGGTGATGGTTGAGGCCCCCCGTCCCATGATGGTGTTGAGTTTGCACTTGAGAGTTCAGAGATGGGACGACCAGGACTCGTGACCTTTGGTCATACTGGCTGTGATACTATGTTGGATGAATCATCTCAACCAAAACCTTAAGGTGATGATTCAGGCCAGCCTATTAAATTTATACTCTATTAGATCCAATAAGTGAGTTTGTCTCACAAAAGAGACCGTCTCGTCTGTCTCATACAAGACAAAAACTCACTAGTTTCCAAATGATTCGTATTATTAAGACTTATGACACGCAACAACTAATCCATAATATACATGGAGTGCAACGAGTTTAGAGAGTCGTCTTGCTTTAACTGTGAACCATCGTACTCCAAATCCAAAGAATAGAGTCAATAGTACCGAAACAGTCAGCAGACAAACAAGAAATAGTGCAAGCCAAAAAAAAGAAAAGCGTCTTTTCGAAGGATGAAAAGTCACCTGATCCTTGCTGAGCAGGGCATCCCAGTCCCCCTTCTTCAAGAGCTTCAGGGTTTCAGTATGACTCAAAGCAATCCTGTAATTCAAGTCTCCTAACCAGATAACCCGCCTTTTGTTTTTAAGTAAAATGGGTCAGTAACTATCAGAAAATTACATCAAATGTAAATAGTAAAAAGTAATGAAAAAAGAAAAAAACACTCACTCATGCTCCAATATTTTCTCAGGAATTCTGCTATTAGGAACTTTGCATCTCCTTGGAAAATGAGTGTGTTTAAGTATTTCAATAACGTCCAAGTTTCTTCGAAGTTCATCTCCTTCTTTCTCGCCTGACGCAAGATGACTGCATATGAAGCAAAAGCTCGTCGAGTACAAGAGCATACTAACTGATATGCACCCCTGCCAACAAACAAATAAAAGTCATATTTTTTAAAATTATATACTACTCGTACATTTTTTTTGATGAAGATTAAAGGCATTAAACTTAGAGTTACCTTGTTGCCTAATCCCATAATCCCGCGACTTATGAGACAGGTTTTTAAATGGCTTATATGTTGAACAAGCTCCCTTTTCACCCAAATAGTCAAAAATATGCCAACCATTTGTTTGCTCACTATCAGACTGTACTTCTGGCTATGGCCCGAATAGTTGGGAACTTCCGGAATGACAAGCCCATTAGGCCCGTCATCTTCTTCGGAGGACATATCATCCTCACTAATGATTCCCGGTTGACACCGGAAACAAGAATCTCTGGCGTACCTTCGCTCAAGTTCATACACGCAGTTGCAAGTCTTGAGCTTTTTCTTGCTTTCCGTCCTGAACTGCTTGCTGATGGCTTTTAAGGAGTACTTTTGGAAGAAAAGGGACCCGCTTTGGGTGGCTGTTAGCTTAGGACTCTTTGTTGTGTTATTACTATTGGGTCTTGGTTCTATCAAAGAAGCTGCTTTTCTCAAGAATTGGAGGTTTTTTTGTCCGTTCAACGATTGATTGATCAGAGCTAGCCACTTCGCTGCTGGCTCGTTGTCTTCTAACACAAGCACATTCCCAGCATTCAATGGCACAATCTCCTGAAATCTGAATACAACGACATCGTCAAGACTCAAGATGAATCGAAATTTGCATTTAATAAGAAGAAACAATTCGTGTGATTTACCCTAAGACATAGATATCGGAAGGAGAATCGCTCTGAAGAAAATCATTGAGATTAAGCCCGCTCTCAGGAGGCCTTCCTCCCACGTTCCAAGTTGCTACAAAAGTCCTAAAAATCCACGCGAAAAAAAGCAGGAAATTAGAAACAATAAACAGGCAAATAAAATCAAGGAAGTGGATGGAGGGAGTAATTAGGAAGAGTACTTTAAGTTCTTGACATTTTGATTAGACGCCATTTCGGTGTTTAAGCCTGTCAAAGACTCGTCTTCTGCATACCCATAAAAACCGTCTTTAGAAACGAGAGTCCAAACACAAACACAAACACAAACACAAACAAAAACAAAAACATGACAAGTAAGTAAGTAAGTAAGTATCTAGTTAATTGTGATCTACATTTTCCCTTTTAGAAAAGAGAGAACAATAATCTGAGAAATAAAGTGGGAGCATGTACCATTATTCCTCCTTTCATATACAGTTAAGATTTCCAATCCAATAAATTTGTATGAATCTCATTCCCTTTTGGACCACTTTCCACACCCTTTTCGCTCCCAATTTGGTACTTCGTAGGAGATTATACAACCAGTTGTACGTAAATCTATATACAACTCATTTTTATTTTTTTGAGTTATATAAATATTTTGCTCAAAAACTTACAACCCACCTCAGAATGTGCACTATTCTATTCTCCCAAATTGGTACGAGTACTATTCAGATATACTACTTGTACATGATATGGGATTTATTGATGAAATCTAGCTTTAAAGTCGTCTACCTAATAAACCGTAAATATTCGACCCATCGATCCCCATCACATCACATCACATCACATCACATCAGATCAGAATAACATGCAAAATCGAATTGAATGAGGAGGAGGAGGAGGATGAGGGAGTTATGGGTGGTACATACCTTGCTCAAATCCGGAATAAACTGGATGGCGGAGACGAGTATAAATACATGAATATATAAATGCAAAAGTTATATAATCATCATTGAAGCAGAAAGAAAAAGATGGGAATGAATTATATATATTGAATGAAGGAACTAACCAGAAGTGTATTTAATTGCTCTTCGACTACTCCTTTCTTTAGCTGAAAACATTTTATGAATCAAAGACTGCAATAATAACAAACAAGGTCAAAAGATATTTACAATCAAAGTTGGTCGGAATTTTTTAGAGAAATATCCAGGAATTCAGGAATTAATTAATTAACATCATTATATTATAATGTCACAACTAATTAATTAGATCAACGTATGCTTTCAACGATTTTTTCTAACGAATGTCCAATATCAACAAGGTAACATGCAAAAAGTAAAGCGACGATTCTAATAACAAAAGAGATTAAAGAAGAATTAATGTATGTCAACACTTTTACACAATTTGATGAAAAAAAAAAGTGAACTTTTTAATGATAATTAATTAATTGCATGAAATTAATTTATTTTTTTTTTAAAAAAAAGGGAATGATAATTCATACCTTACTTTTCCTATCTTGATCAAATTTGAGTGCCATGTTAATAGCATCAATAACTTGGTAAACTCGTGTGACCCAGAATCGCCCAAGGGACTAAATTCCATAAACTATTTTATAAAATCATCAAAAAAAATCATCAAAAAATCATCAACAAAGAAATGGGTCAATTTATTTGTTAATAACATACAAAAACAATTAAATAAGGCTTTTTTAGAACCCGTTGCATTTATTTAATTTTGTTAAAAAGAAAGTCAACATAAGATAGCAGGCATTAATGAAAGTACAAAAATCGAATATTTGGAGGAAATTAAACCCAGAAATTAAAACAAGAGACAAAACTTACAGAAATAAAACTTGGGTTGGAAAGATGTCAAAAATTGATGAGAAAGAGAAATAGAGTAAAATAAAAGAAGTTGGACCCCACGAGAAAAAATAGGGGGACTTTTTCTATCAACAGGAACAGGATGGAATGGGTCAAAACAATTAACTTGGATTATCAAATTCTCATAGATCCTACAGTTTTTTTGGGTATAAGATTTTGTTCGTTTGTTTGTTTATTGAAGATGAAGATGAAACAATGGGAAATCATATATATATATATATATATATACACACAAAGTGGATGAAATTAAATAAATGGGATAGAGGTGAATCAATAAATTAATAAGGGTAATACATGGAATGAGGAAGTGATCTAGATAGTTATAAATGTATGTTTGTTTGTTTGTTTGTTTGATTAGAGTTGAAGTTACTGTTTCATTGGGTGAAAAGTCGTTGGTAAAAAAAATAATGTCAGAGATTTTAGGAATGAATGAAAGTGAGTGTAGCCCACGTGTGGGTTTCCATTTCTTTTGTTACCAACAAATCATACCGAGTACAAAATAATACAGTTAAAATCCAAATTTACGGTTACTTTTTCACACTTATCGTAACACATTTTACATTGTCAATATCTTTCATTTTACATTAACAAAAATTATAAAAATTCGATATTTTTAATCTACGACGAATCAAACAAAATATCATAGATTGTCGGGAATAATAACGATTCTCTTGAATTGTGAATAGTGTCCAAAAGAGAAGTGTACCCTTTGAATTTGAACGGGGAAGTAGAAGTAATGGTATTATATCACCGGTTGTATTTACAATTATCCCAAAATATTTAAGTTTGTATGTATATTTTCTGAGCTAATACAAGTTTCTAAGTGGAGTTGTAATTTTTTTTTTCAAAAATATTTATGTGATTTAGTTCGAAAATTTACATTAACGACCTAAAGTTTATGAGTAAAATTTACAACAAAACTAAATTTTTTTGTAATAACACTCAAAATTACAAAAGAAGTTGTACATAGATGATGTACAACTGGTTGTATAATCTATTCATTGATTATTACTTACTA
This sequence comes from Agrostemma githago, assembly GCA_958450325.1. NCBI lineage: Eukaryota > Viridiplantae > Streptophyta > Magnoliopsida > Caryophyllales > Caryophyllaceae > Agrostemma > Agrostemma githago. The sequence goes on along the minus strand of OY288240.1, from coordinate 76,981,340 downwards.
CTCACCCTATTCAAATCCAAAATGGACATTTAACTTTTGCGTATTTATTGAGCTGCATTTTGCAGTATCAATATTTTTTATTTTACATCAACAAAAATTATAAAAATTTAATATTCTTAATCGACTCGATGAATCAAACAATATCTCACATGCCTATATTTTCTTTTATAAATTGTCGAGAAAATCAAAGATTCTCTTAAGTTGGGAATAATGTGAAAAAAAAAAATGTACACGTTGGATTTGAACGGAAGGAGTATTACGTTCATTACAAATTCTTGATGTCATTGCCATTCCCGTATTCTTATATATATATATATATATATATATATATATATATATAATATATATATATATAATATATATATTATATATATATATATATATTATATATATATATATATATATATATATATATATATAGACACACGAAGTACTTCTTTCGTTCAAATTCAAAGTACACGTTTATCTTTTGGACATTATTCACAACTACTCGTAAATGAAATCTTTGATATTCTTGACAATATATAAGAGAATATACATCATGTACGGAGTAGGATCTTATTTGATTCGTCTTTATGAACTGATTAAGAATATCAAATTATTACTCCATATAATTTTTGCCGAGATAAAATGAAAGATATTAATGGTGTAAAATGTATCTCGACAAATGTGAAAAAAGTAAATATGCACTTTGGATTTGAATGCATAGAATAACCCATATATATCTCACAAATTTGTACTCAGTAATGTTTTAAATAAGAGTAATTCACGTAGATGGATAATAACATCTTTTATTCTTATTCTCTACACATTCCAATTTATTTTTGTTTACTCATGTGCATGGTTATTGAAAACTGTCATTAATTTATGACGGAAATATCCATCACAAAAAACACATATCTAAATAAATCTCTATCTCTTTGAATTTCAACCTTGTTGTTTACCTACCATACCAATTACAGCATCAGTAGTAGTAGTACTGTCAATTTATCATCCATTCATTCTTCCTTTTTTTCCTCAACTAAAAAAACCAAAGTTTTGTTTGACAAAATCCGTTCATGCCACCGGTGTGTGTTTGTGTTACCATCAACATTTTGCTTCTTTCTTCTTAAATTCTTCAAATAACTCTAAAATTCCGGGAGTCATTTAAAGAATTTGTTTTATTGTTTTTGTTGTTAGGCTAACTCCTTAAATGAGGTATAGTTATAAGATGGTTTTACCCAATATTCTCTCTGTTTCATTTATTTATTTGCTTTTGTATTCATTACATGTAATGAGTATTTTAATTAAAGGTATAATTAAAGGTAAACAAATAAACGAGACGATGAGAATAATTATATATATTTAAATTGCTCAGTACTCATAGTTTTTTAGGTTTTTGTTAGATGAACCATGAAAATTTTGCTCTAATACCATGTTAGATGAACCATCTCAATCAAAATGGCGATAGTTGAGGCCCAACTATTACGAGTACATTTATATTCTATTAATTTTAATAATTATTTATTTATTTATTGCATAAATGAGTGAGAATTGAGAGCGACCCGCAGATGCTAACACCAACCACACATAATGATTCATTATCTTTCAAATTTCATGAAGTCTATTTTTTGAGTCTAATATACGGAGTATTTCCATAAACTACTTGTATTGCTCCACGTAAATAGAAAAATTGGATGACAAACATGGGTTGACTAATAATAATTATGGTCCTAATGTACTTATGTACTTATTCATTGTGGAAGAGCATAAACCTCAGATCTATTAATCATTGGATATTTATCCCACATCGTCATTTTAGTGGTTTGGTTATATATTTTAAAAGAAATTTTGTTGGCTTGTTTGTTTGGTTATATATTTGGTTATATATTAACCATTGGTCATTTTTTGTTTGTTGTCCTACATTGAGAAAAATAAAAAATTGAGATTTATCACACCTTAACTTAGTTGGCTTGTTTTTAGTCTTCCATTATAGATGTTATCCCAAATTGAAAAATTAGGAGGAAGACATTAGATTTATAATTTTTTTTTCAAAAATAAGAGGATCGAAGACATTATGTTTATAAGTAAAGTCTTATTTTTTGGTGTTCAAAACAAATTTTTGGCACAAGTCCCAAGGAGTTCTAGATCCTTCTTGATTCTACGTGGGAGGATGCATCTGATTCATTCTATGCACCTACCTAGTCTATTGTTCATATTGTAAAAATAGGTTTAAATATTAATGACAAAACATCATTATTTTCAAGGTTGTCTGATCTTCTCTTGTCTCTTTCGTCATATATCTCCACCACAAATCAAAATTTGTGAATTTAAACTTGTCCGAATAGAATTTGAGCAAAATGTTACGAACATGGAGAACACATGTGCACAGTGACGGGATTTAATAAGCGTTAGATATTTATTGTATAAAATACAATACGAGACTAGCTCGATAAACTAATTTATAGAGTGATACGTCAAATGTTCAATTTTTTTTGTGGTTCAACGAAGAGCGAACTTGGTTGCAGCACAATAGCGCCTATAGCGGGGAGGGAAGATCAAATCTGAAACCTATTATCCAGAATACCTCCGTCTTAACCACTAGACTAAAATATTATTGATTAGACATGAATGAGGGAACATGAACTAGGAAATGTAAACAATGTTTGGCGCATTGATTAGCTGGTCCATCCCAAAGTGAGGAGATTTATATATATATGTGCGTGTATGTTCCCTTTATCCTTAATTCAACTTTATTTGTTGGTCGCTTCATACTACAAATTTCGACGTAACTTAGAGCCAACCATTCTGGGATTATTGTAATTGTATAAGAATGCATGCAACTCCATCCATCCTAAAGATTCAAGACCCCACTTAGCTTACTTACAAGATCCCCTCAAATATCTTTGACTACCACTTACACTTAGACTTGACTTGACCCCTTATTTTGATCACCCTAAATTAGTTTTACGTACACTTTCCGCAAGTATATATATATATATATATATATATATATTATACAGTATATTAAATTATATTTGTAAGATATTTTTCTAACTATTAGTTTTACTATAAAAAAAGCCATATGAAATAGGCTACTGAACTATATTATGCTTAGATGTCTCAATTTTAGAATCATTATTGTATACGTACATATCAGTTTAGTCTTGGTCGGGTTAAAGCATTTTATTTTCGAACCATCTCTTCGTCATCTTCCAGTTCATCTAACACAATAATATAAAATCATTATTCACTTTTCAATTCATCAAAACTAATAATCATTAGATCAGATCGTTATGAAACAAATTTGAATCACCGATAAATAATGTAAAATAATGGAGAGCATGCACTTCTCTCATGCAATGCATATTAGATATTTATGATGATGTAAGTTCATAACTTAGACATTGTCATGTCATCTAATTAACGGAGTATTAGACAAATAATTGTGATTATGTTACGTTTCATTGAGTTAATCAACAAATGGCGTATTAGTGAGGGTTTAGAAAAAGAGTCGTGCTTTTTCCTAACAAGCTTTTACACAATCCTAAAAACATATTACGAATTTGTGCTTGTCATTTCCTTCTTATTCTCAAAAGTGGACTAATTTTCGGTCTAACAAAAATGAACATCTACATTTTCTTTTTTCTTATTTTTCAAAGTTACTTCCCACATTCTTGGGTGCAATGAAATACAAATGTTAAAACACTTCTTTAATCGATCGATCAATCAATCTAATATCAAAAAACAAGATCCGTAAACCCTAAAGAAATCCTAAAATTAAAATCAATCACCAAACACTAAAAAAATCCCTAAAATTAAGATCAATCACCAAACCCTAAAAAAAATCCCTAAAATTAAGATCAATCACCAAACCCTAATTGATGAACTTTACAATAAAATGATTAAAAAAGACAAAAGTTAAAACTTAAAGCGATATTACTCCATCATTAATTGGAGAACTAGGATTCATAGTTGAATTCACAAGAGGTCGATTGATTAATCAGATTTTTTTATAGTGATCAAAGGTATTAGAATGATTAATTAGAGAGCTTGTATAAAGCAAGAGCATAAATGGAAATTTTTAAGAAAATTCGTTAATATTGAGTAAAACTTCGTTATGATAAAGTAATTTTGTTAGAACATAGAAAAGTTACATGATAGAAAACCAAAAAAAAAAAGGAGGATACAACATAGAAAAACTCTAATATTTATTTAAAAGGGAAAAGACAAAAATAAATGACATGGGTGATACTAATGATTTGTTCTTAATTATTTAAATGGTCATTATTAGATCCGTTATAACAATGTGATGGATAGTTCTGTCACAAAACAACACTAATTGACCAACAAATTACAACGGAGTACTCACCTTATTCAAATTCAAAGTGCACATTTATCGAGCCGCATTTTGCTTCATCAATATCTTTCATTTCACATTAACAAAAATTATAAAAATTTGGTATTTTTAATCTACTGATCAATAAATCAAACAAAATCTCACTGTGTATATTTTATTAGTATGAAACAATGTTCGCCTGTATAGGTTAGATCGAATTCTGTCAGCATTAGGGTCCATCTAGATAGTCGTCCGTTGAGGACAAGTTTTTCGAAGATGTACATGATCGAGGTCCATTTTGGAGTATACGTGTATAGTGTGGCTAAGCATGTAGTGTCGTAACTTCTTGGTTGACCCCACTAAAGCGACACATGTTCTCTCTAGAAGGGTGTACTTTGTTTTGTATTCGAGGAACTTTTTACTGATGTAGTAAACCGCTCTCTCATCTTTGCCTATGGTTTGTACTAGCATGGCTCCCATTGCGGTTTCGATTAAGTTGAGGTAAAGGGAAAGTGGGGTATTGGTTGATGTCATTATGCTCAAGGGAAGGGTTACTTGGTTGTCATCGATAAATGGCATGGTAACGAGTCATAAGCGTGAAGTATGTATTTAAATCAAGCATTTATCGAGGCGCATAGAGAGAAAAAAAAAGTGCTTCTTTATTAATGACTTAGATAAGATAGGACACCAAGATAAGATTCTAGGAGGTAGGGACAGGCCTCTAGACCTCTGACTCGATACATAAAACGAAAATAGTACTTATTGTAATACTAATTCTTGACCCTATGATGAACTAGACTCTGACTCGGACAAAGGTCTACTTGCTTTTGCTGGTGCTTGCGTGTTGTCATATTCTGGGTATGTTCCAAACTTCTCCTCCTGGTTAAGGTATCAGACTTGTTGTCAGAAACTCAGAACTCGTGGCATTCACTAACGACATGCCCTCACCTTGGTAATATCGACACATTTGTTGCCATTCCAATGTGGGGATCTTTTGTTTACTGGCGGATCGGGCGTTGGGGCCATGGGGTACAAGAGTCCATCAGCCATTAACATGGTTAGAGCTTGATCATGGGATAGCCTGAAGTGTTCGAGGAGTCGGAGGCATCCTCTATCGGAATTGTCAGCGAGGAGGTGTGTTGGCCTCTTGGTTAGCAGTGTCGGTTTTATTGCTTCTATGTCTAGCAATCCTTGTATTTTGTCTTTCATGAGTTTGCAAGATTATGTATCGTGGTCATTACCCCTATGGTAATGACAGTACTTGTCTTTGGACCATTAGTTGGATCTTTTGTTCATTGGCGGGTCAGTCATTGGACCTATGGGTCGTAGGAGGCGAAGAGATGTTAACCTTCGTAGTGCAGATGCATAACTGACCCCGATTTGAGTATATATCTCTTCTTTGGAGCTAGGATTTTAGGTGAACTTGCATTACTCCCCCAAATAGACCCATTGCACTCTGAGGCAGACGGTTCGAGAGATGTCCTGATTTTCTCTTGGATTCTTTTTTTTTTCTCCTCAAATTTTTATATTGCTTTTTTAAATCAAAAATATACTCCTCCGAGTTCCTATGATTGCCCCGTTTCTTTTTGGGTGGAAAATAAGGAAGGAAAAATGAGTGGTTAAAAAAAGAAAGAAGAGAAATAAATGGGTGGGTGAATGTGAACCACACATTTATGGCCTAAAATGGGAAGTGGTAAAAGATTGAACTCAGCTCAAAAAGGAAAATGGGGCAATGTTAGAAACTCGGAGGGAGTAGATCAAAACTTTAATTAAATTGTTTATAAACCATAATTGACTAAACATTTCACGCTATCGCCGTCCAATGTAGGTTAAGGTGATAATTGTCGATTTATATAATGATACTTTTTTGAATCTTAAATGGAATATGATTGCATTTTTTCCTATACAAATTCCTATATCCTTTATTAAAAAAAAAATTAAAAATTGAATCTTAATTAGGATTTTTTTATATACAAATTTTTATATTCTTTATTTAACTTAAAAGAATATATTAAAAAAACTTGAACCAATCATATCGTTCGAAAAATTCATGCTTTATTGATATATATATTGATTGATTGTGTAATGAATGTTTCAAGTGATTGTATAAAACATACACTTATATTATAGGAGTATTAATTAAGCCTTCGATAAATGAATGTTATATATCTATACAAGTCAGGTATGATGTCACAAATTATGATCACTCCGTAAATCTGTGATACATGTACCTGACAGTGACAGATAAAAGAATCGCAGCAGCAGCCGCCTGAGCCTGAGAGTCTCCTGTAGTAGTCGTATAACTAATCATCCACCGCAACATACTGAAAATGGGTGGCTTGTTATTTAGAAGCAGTAGTGATGGTTATTGTCCTGAACAAGGATCGAGCATGAACCCGTCTGTTACCAAAACAAACAAGTTTCCCTACTTGTGCTTGCCGTCATGAAACTGGGCATTTTTCGATGACTTGAACGTGTTTAGAAATTGCTTAGCCTTCCTAACCTCATCATCCTTTCTAGATTTGTCCCACTTGTGTTCAGCTGCTAGAATGTCAATGACACGAGGTAGAGCCCGGCCTGCTGCATCTGTGTCAAGGAAAGCCAATCGACATCTTCGAGCAATAAAATCAGTTGCACACTCGCAATACTCGTATCGAGCACAGTATGCTACTTCTGCTTCCAGGAAAGGGTATCCATGGGCAAGCCGCTTCCCTAAACCTTCATTCTGTATTCAAGCAAAACTTAAACATCATTATACAGTATGATTTTCTTTTCATATAACCACATGCAAATCCACTAGAAAGATAACGAATGCAACAGGTCAACAAGTCTACGATAATGAAATTCATGCGCTCCCTTTCCTTCCCTCCTTGGCTCTATAGATCCCTTCCTCCAAAAAACGGCACAATACAAAAGTAAACACTCATCCAATACAGTTTATGGCTGCTAACAAAGCAAATGAAGCATTTACTCCGTAACATTTCTCCGTCCATGGACATCAATCACATTTTCTGTCTTGCGAACAAAATTAGGAAAGATCTAGAAACAAAATGACATTGCTCAACTGCTCCCTCCCCTCCCCTCCCCTTCATCCCTCTCCTGCTATTGTATCCAAACAAAGGGTAAAGTAGCAAACTTAAGACAAGATTTCTGTGAATTAATTTACATGACGAGCTCATCAATCCCCTCTGCAAACAAATTAAAAAATATATATATAAAGTTAAAAAAACTACAACAGAATATAAATCGACAATTCAACCTGAGCTATAGATGCCACACGCTCAGCCAATGTGCCGTACGCTTGAGATAGATGCTTGGCAACAGCGGTGTCCATGATACCAGGAACAACTTCTCCGCCATAAGTCTTCTTCATTCGGACATACTGTTGAGCTATAATAGTGAAATAAGCAGGATCCCACCCATAACCACCAGAGAGTATCAAGTTGTCGGTTATACATTTATTTGCTGGACTCAGTTTTCCAGACTTGATCGCTGCATCAACAGCATCCTCAGCCATGCTGCACCAACCGTTATAAGCAATCAGTACTATGGGAACCTTGGCAGGTCAAAATACCGCTCATTATTAAACCGAGGCAAAATATACATAAAATGGTCTGTGATCCAGATAACTTAGATAGAGAACGAAACAAGGTGGTAAAATAACTACTAATAGTGGGTCTTACTTTGAGAAAGAATATGAGGGACATAGGGCAAAATAAACCTTAATGTTTAATACACGGGAGGGACATTAATGGTGATTCCGCCAAGGCCTGAGAAGTTATATTTACAAAATTCTACTAGATTTCATTCCAAGTGTTTAGTTAGATAGAAATCCAACTTAGGCATGCTTATCTAACACATTGTCTTGGAGGTGCAAACAAGATTTTCATTTCAGATGGAGCCAAAGACTCATCATGCTTCAATTTTTTATTCTGATTGAATAAAAGATGAAGGCTTATTAAATTGGTTGCGTTTTCATCATTTTGAAGCAGTTACGCAAAAAACTGCCTCAGTATCACCAACACAAGGGTAAGAAGACATGGAAAGGATGTAACTCAGAGGTAGAGTGTCACCCATTTATTCCCCCCAAGCAAGAAACCCCCTCCCCCCCCCCCCCCCCCCAAAAAAAAAATCTCAATTTGGCAATCTGCAGTAACTCAGGCCTCCGAGGCACGAGGGTAATGTTTCTGTTGTTGGTGCAAGTAAGAATAATTTGTCTACTTACAACTGTTTTCTTTGTAGATTTCCCTGCTCAAAAGAGACAGCAGTCCGGAGCAATGAAAGTACCTTCTATAGGTTGTCCATTTTCCACCTGTGATGGTGACTAGCCCAGGAAAATCTTCACAAACAACATGATCACGGGATATGCTCTCGGTGTTTTTTGCTCTTGGATCCATCGCCAACGGGCGAATGCCACTCCATGCAGAGAGAACATCCGTCCGGCGTACCTGACAAATTGAACCAAGTAAAACCAAGTACAGGTAAACCTTTATTCAATGGCGCATATCATAGAATTATACAAACCACAGAAAAAAAAAACACTAATAGCCAAATATTACATTCCCAGTTACAAAACTTTTGTTTTGGAGTTTTATGGAAGTCATAAGCGCATTTGTGAATGAAAAAAGATGCTTTGGTGAAAAAATTATTACGAGTAGCATTAAAACTTTATACATCTTAAAACCTGTAAAAATACCACATGAAAAACTACCCTTTATAACATGACTGCACACATCTTTGACCTTTCCTGAATGGATCCAATACATGAATGTTTAGGTCAATAACAAAGGTACGAAAAGCAAGATTTGCCTTGCCAATAGCACTTTTATATCCTGTATGTTACTAGAACTCTGCCATTGTCCGATACATGTACTTATCCAAATGACAAATTCCGTACGCCTAAACTAAGATGCTTGAAGCATACTGCTACCGGATCACCCCTACTAATAAAAAGTATTTTGTTTTGGTTCGACTATTGTCGACAAAAAAGTGGTGCTACGGTAAACAAATTAGAGAGAAAAAAACATGTGCTAACCTTGACATTAAGATAATCAGAAATGGCTTCTAATATAAATTGAATCTCATCCTCATGTGGTTCTGGCAACATTGTAAGAATGGTATTAGAATCGGTGGTCCCTGCGAGAGTCCTTCCCAGCCATGGTAGCATAAAAATGACACGCCCGTCTTTTGTTTTTGGAACTATTAATCCCATTCCTTCTGGAGAGTAATAATCAGGGAGAACAATATGCACTCCACTGCTAGGACATATCATGGCTGGTGTAGTCTTATCAGCCAACTTCCGAATAAAGTCACAAAATGGTCCAGCAGCATTTACCACAACTTTAGCGTATGTATCAAACTCTTCTCCTGGTAAACAATGATGTAAACTAGTGTTTAAAAAACAAAAACAAAAAAAATCTGAATTCATTATTAATCAACAATACAACTAATTTTCAAACAAAGTCACAAAATAGCCAAGCAACATTTACCACAACTTGAAAGTATCCGCAACCAAAAGGATGTTTTCATCCACTAACTTTTCCTCTCTTATTTCTACACCTCTTTTATCAACCTCATTTTTCATTATCTCCATCTTCTTTATTTATTTCCTTTTTTAAAAAAATCACAGCAAAAAGGAAGAATTCTTTTACTCTTATGTCATCTCTCTTCCTCTTCTTTTTTTGGCAACAATATACTCCGCAATTGATTAAGCTTAAACAGAGATTACATGAGTATATCTTACAAACGAGTATCTATTACTCCCTCCATTCCAATGAATTGTATACATATTCCATTTTGGTAAGTTGCATTCATTTGTATACATTTCCACTATTGTCCACAAAATTGCTCTATAAAAGACTAGACTACCCTCTCTTTAATGCATCCACAAAAATTTGCCCAATTGTTGAAAGAACAAATGAGTAACTTTAATCCTAAAATTATACGAAAACATTTTACGTTCATTGTGGGAATCAATGCTTGGATTTTATATGAGATTGACTACCAACACGATTATACGAAAAGAAAAACATTTTGAAATAGTGTCAAAAAGGATATTACTCATACCAGACAAATTGTCACGTATCCGCGCACCAATTATACGGCCAGTTTCATCTTTAAGTAGAGAAATCACTTCAGCGTAGTTAAGCACCGAGGCGCCAGCTAAAGCAGCGGTACAAGCCAAGTCAACATTCAGTCGCGAGTCATTCATTTGCCCGTCATAATACACTACAGTTCCTTTTAAGCTTTTTCCTTGTCCAGTTCTAGAAAGAGTGGGAAACAGCTCAATAGACTCTTGTGCTGAGTAATACCTTGATAAATGTAGCAATCTCGACCCTGCAACCAGATCATATAGCTTCAAACCCGCCCAGTAGTACACCACTTCAAACCAGTCAAAACATGGGGTCATGCATGGCAAAGAGTGGCACAGGTGAGGAGCATTATCAATCACTTGTTTACGTTCCTTGAGTGCATGGAAGACTAGCTTCAGTTGTCCATAATCGACATTAAACACAGCCTTTTCCAGATAGCGGACTCCTGGTTGACATAAAGATTCAAAAAGCAAACAATTAACATTTAAATGAACTTGTATGTACTTTGATTTGCACCCATTGTTATCACCCACATCAGGTCAGGCTGCAGTGGACACACAAAAGTGAAAGAAGCAGCAATGGACACAACCAGATTCGATCAAGTGACTGCATTGGACACAATAAGATGACAACAAAAAGCACTTACATTCAACTAGTAGCAATGAACATATAGTGAGCTAAGGTGTGAATCTATTTCACCGCAAAAGATTACCATACTCCACAGAGACGCAACGAGAATGTGAATAACCATTAAAAAGATGGTAAAGAACATGACATGGAAACAAGTTACTTCAATTGTTTTTGCTAAAAAAAGATAATATTATGATTAAAAAATAGGGAGGCAATTACAAGCAAAGAAACACACAAAAGTGAGACTAGGCAACGCAAAAAAATCTTCCGTAAAATTTAAAAATAGAAGATTGCCTCATTTAAATGAATTTGTATGTACTTTGAATGTTTGCACCCATTATTATGACCCACATTAGGCTAACTGAGTGGCATCGGACACACAAAAGTGAAATAAACGGCATTGGACGCACCCAGATTTGGTGAACTGCATTGGACACAATAAGATGACAACAAACAGCACTTGCATTCAACTAGCGTCAATGAACATATAGTGAGCTGAGGTGTGAATCTCTTCACCAAAAAAGAGCACACCACACTCCGCAGAGAAGCAGAGAGAGAATAATGATAACAACTGATACAAAACATAAAGCGCGGAATGCTGAAAAAAGTTGCTTCAATAGTTTTTGACAAAGAAGACCATTACAAGGAATTCTAATTCCTTTGACATAAAATAGGAAAAAGGGGACCTCTTTGGCCCCTCCTAAACACAAATTCCTTCCATCAATAGGGAGACGGAGAAAAAATCCGATCCTTTGGAATGTCTAATGAATCATGCAGCCTCAAGAAAACATGGGAATATAGGTGAAAGAAAACACTATAGAACACCTCTCAAAATTAATAAATTCAGTGGTACTTCTTATATCAGCTATTAATCTATTAATATTACAAAAGAAATTTAATCTGAAGAAAATCCACCAGAATTCTAGATCATAGTTACTGATTCTCAAAAATGACAAACATCGCAGTGAAAAACTATTACTCCTCCAAAGGGTAGATAAAAACTAATATGAGCTCCCACAATGTCAGCCGCTAAAATTCTATTCTATGACCAATATTGCAGCATATATGAATTGATAATTTTCTACTCAACAAATCAATAAATCACATCCATCCAACAGTGAAAATCGAAGCCCATTTAAGCCAGACTTCCTTTCTATGCTGGATTACCTAACACGACAAGTACTACTAACAAAATTTCAATATCACATTTCTTAATCGTAAAAAGTAAAGAAGTTAGCATACATTTCAAGTAAAAAAATGAATGAAATGAAATCAAATCAAATAAAGGAGGAGTAGGAGAAAGGAGAAACCTCCATGGACCAACTTAGTAGACCTGGAAGAAGTTCCAGAGGAGAAATCCTGGCGTTCAACAAGGGCGACACGGAGGCCGCGAGTGACGGCATCAAGAGCAGCTCCGCAACCGGTGGCACCACCACCGACAATGAGAAGATCAAGGGGATTGTCCTTGGTGGAGGCCATAAGGGTGGAGGTGTGGGCCTTTCGAGGAGGGACCACTGCCTTGGGGTCGGCGATCATGGACTGAACTGATCCCAACGCAGTAGGCCTCTCATTCGAGGATGCACTGAAGGTGAGGGTGAATGATGCGGCTGTAGCTACGCCTGCCGCTGTGATTCCTATTCTTCGGAGTCGGAGGGCTGTTGTGGCCATTGAATGAATGAATGAAATACCTGTCGAACGGAACATCAAAAGTGTACAGACAGCAGCAACAGTGTAATAAATGATTCATTATCTTTTTAATTTCATAGAGTTGGGAGTATATTTTTTGAGCCTAAATATATTTCCATAAACTGAACTGCTCTTGTATTGCTCCACGTAAATAGAAGAATTGGATGACAAACATGTGTTGACCACTCATAATTATGGTCCTAAGGTACTTATGTACTCATTGTGGAAGAGCATAAACCTCCTTTAACATTACTAGAGAATTTATTTAAAGCAATTGGTTATCTATATAACGGATATATTCGTCATGCACAAACACGGACACAGGACACGCGCTCGTAAATTTGGAGGATACAGACACGGCAAAAAAAGATTTGATTTTGTAACTGGCCCTGCCCCAAAACCGGCCCCCCTCGGCGCATCAGTCAATGCCACCCCTTTCTTCACTTCTTCCTTTTTTTTATCCTCCAAAATTTGTGACCCTCCCTCTATCTTACAATTCCATTGTTGTCATATTTCTTACTCCTTACTGAAATTTACTAATTACTCCATGTTATTTTTTCAAATATAAACAAATAATCTTTTATTGAGAGATGATACTACTAAAAGGTTACAATTAATTTGATTATTGAGAGACTTTTATATAGTGCTCGTAGATGCTTACAAAATTATATTCCATACGAAGTAGATAGCATAACATCGTTTTGATTTCCTCAATTATACTAAATATTTTAAGACTTGGAAATGATGGATTGTTTATTTTACGGAGCATTATTTTTGGGATGATGAGAAAGCTCGGTACTGCTATCTTAGACGTATTTTGGATAATCTCCGATGGAGTGATAGTTTATTATTAAGGCGTATTACTGCCGTTTTATTAATTAATGTTGAGTATTAATGTTGTTTATTTAAGTTGTGTGAGTGTTACATCCGGCGATCAAATCAAATTGACCCCATTTCACTGTTTTTACCCTCGCTTTTCACTTGCCCACACTTTTCTTTCGCCGCTCCCCTCTTTCTTTCTTACCCCTATACTTGTAACCCCAAATGAACTTGTAAACCCAAATGAGTCTTACAAATAAAAGTCCAAATAATTAAAAATCTTACAAAAACAACCCAAATCAGATTTTTCCTACATCTTAAATCACATAGATTCTCCCTTATTTTTATACTTTGTTACTGTATAATGTTATACATAAATTAAAAAAATTAAATCCTAGAAATCAAATTACTAATGCTATATTGCTATCAAACCCTATAAATCGAATTACTAATGCTATCAAACCCTAGAAATCGAATTAGTGATAATGTCGATTAATGACTAGAAGAACAAGCCCCTAGAAATCGAAACGAAGAACAAATAAACACTAGAAATCGAAATGAAGAACAAAAATAAAAGAAACCCTAGAAACATACCGCGGCTGTCGGAGTCGGGGATTGGCGGTGGCGTGGGAGACTGGCGGTGGGCCTGGTGGTTGAGGGAAAATGCAGAGGAAAATGGTTGAGACTTGAGAGCATGGGAGAAGAAGGGTGAATTTGGTTCAGAAACTGAGATCTTAAATTGAAAAGAGCCAGGATTTTTCCCCCAAAATTTGCTTGGCCCGTGTCCTGCCTACAACTTTTTTACTATACATGCATTATTATATTATTATTATATTATGTATTATGGATTGTTATATGGAAATTGATTATCGTCATAATTTGGTGTGATATATGACAATTTCTGATCATGGAAAGAAATAATTTATGTGAAAAAATAATTAAGGCAACAAATTACCAATTCTTACTCCTATATTAGGATTTTTTTTTCCTATAAACGTTCTTAAATTATTTATTTAAATTAAAAATAAACTCCATTCGTTCATTATCTTTTACCCAATTTCATCAATATTTGTGAGTAGTATTTTAATGAAATGATACAAAAGATAGTGAATGAAGCTCATTATACATATTACGGAGTAGTTTTTATGATTAATCACAAAAATTAAAAAATATAAATAAAAAATCGTAAATATTTATTTTAGAATCCACATCAAACAAACAGTAGTATAATGGAGTACACATTTATGTTGGAGTATTAGTGAAAAAAATTTCAAAATAATGATGTTAAATAAACTTATTATCGTTTCGAGTCGAATTGAAAACTAATTAACAAAATGGGGCTCTAGGAGGTTCGGAGTTGGGGTCGTGTCTAGGCGGAGCGAACCCGCCATTAGAGGGTTTTTTTTGAAATAATAAATTCCCAAAAAAAAAAATTACCTTAGACCCGCAATTTAAGAAATATCCAATGAGAAGGTTTGAACCCAAAACTTCTGAATAACAGTTGAACTCCTATACCACTAGACTTTATATCATCATCTTATCATTGTTTGTTAAAAAAAATACCCTAGACCCGCCATTGGGGGTGGCGGGTTAGTGCTCAATAACCCGTCATTCCCAATGGCGGGTCTAGGGTAATTTTTTTTTCCCCGGGAATTTATTATTTCAAAACCCGTCATTTCTAATGGCGGGTTCGCTCCGCCTAAACACGACCCTCACTCCGAACCTCCTAGAGCCCCATTTTATTAATTGGTTTTAAATCCGACCGAAACGATAATAAGTTTATTTAAAAGCATTATTTTGAAAAAAAAAAATCAGTATTAGTTAAGGTCCTATTTTAGTTTGATTTCAATTTATTTTCTCAAATCAAAATATAAAAATGAAAAATATGAGAAAATAATGAATTGCTAAATCAGGATTTATTTCGTAAGAATAATCAACTAAAAATGAAATTTCCACATATACCGTGCTTGGCAGTGAGCCGGCAAAAATTGACACGACCCGAAAACCCGACACGAACCCGACACGAAATAAACGGGTTTGGGTTGAGGTTTGATGACCCATTTATGTAAGTGGGTTGACACGAACACGACACGAGATTTAATTGGATCAGATTTGGATTGGGGTCCCAAAATACGAAACTGACACGAATAACCTGTTTATGAAATTAGGGGCCGTTTGGTATGAGGTATTCAGGAAAGGGAAAGGGAATCAAAGTTCACGATTCCCTTTGTTTGTGTTTGTTTAGCCAAATCAATCATTCCCTTTCCCTCTCCTTTCCCCCCAAACTCCTCTACCTTCTTACCCCCACCCCCCAAGGTAATTGCATTCCCTTTCCCCCACTCACCAACCTAGTCATCACGTCACCATCACCAACAACCGCCACCACCACCACCACCCCACCACCACCACCAAAGTCCACCCACCACCGCACCACTACGACCACCACCACCACCAAGGCCCACCTACCACCATTACGAACACCACCACACTTTCGGGTCAAGTCAAATATCAGCCGAAGTTGGGTCAAAATAATTTTTGATACCTTAATTTATCAATTAAAAAGAAAATGTATTTTTTAAAATTTATCGTATTGCAGTAATTATTACTCCGTATGTTTACCATATTTACAATTAAAAAAGTGTAAAAATAATACTCCTTATATTACAGGTATTTTATTATCAAAAGATACTACAAAAATTAATTTTTATTATTTTTACAATTTAGATATTAATTTATTTATTTTGTAATTTTTTATTTTACATAAGTATAATTAATATGATGGCACACCGCTAATGTCGAGTTTTAGTGAAAGTTGAGTGAAATTCATTTTCTCTCATTGAAACCAAACAACAACCTAAATTTGGGGTAATCCCATTCCTTTCCCTCTGTTTCCCTTTGTTGATTTCATTCCCTTTCCCTTTGATGAACCAAACGCCCCCTTAATGTGAATATTTTCAATCATTTTTAAAATAAATATGTTAATACTTTCCAAATTTGGATATGACACGAAAACACGGCACGAACCCGACATGAAATAAATGGGTTTGGGTTGAGGGTTGACGACCCATTTATGTAAGTGGGTCAACACGAACACGACACGAAACTTAAATGGGTCGGGTTTGGGTTGAGGGGTTCGTGACCCGTTTATCAATGACACGAACACAAACACGACACGATTTGTTTGCCAGGTCTACTTGGCACAGGACCTATACTAATATTGTTAAAATAGTGTGGACATGACATAGGTCCACCCCGACGCGGCCACGCACGGGTTTGGGGAGGCGAATGAATCTCCATATGAGATGGGTCGAATTGAATTTTAAATCGAAGTAGGAGTCGCCACCGAACTTTGTGGGAGTTCGGGCCCATTCGAACCCACTCTATGTCGTAGTGGGCCATATACAAAATATGGCCCATTTCCGATGTCAGAGTTTATCGGGTTCGTCCCTTAGCATTTGATACCGATAACGACATTATCGGATATCGTGTATTGAATGACTCTCGTTGCCAATGGATTCGGACATCCGGAAACCATGTTTCTGAGTAAGGAGTGAGGGCACGTGTTGGGAAGTTCACTAAGAACACCCAACCCCGCCCGCACTTAGCGGCCTTTACTAAGATATCGTTCGTTTTTGGTGTACACGCGTTAGTTCGACGGTTGAATGATCTGCAAACAATATTTTCCCTGAACATGTGAGAGAAAAATAAATGGGTTGCTAAGTCGTTTAATGCATGTTAAACTAATAACGTCAAAGTTATTTTAGCATGTGAAGTTCGTTTTAGTCTAATAAAACAAAGAAATAAATAAATTGCTACAAACACGAGAAAACGAGTTAGTAACGATGAATAAATTGAATGAAGATGTAAATAAATAATATGCATGATTTTTGAAAAGATTTATGTCACGTGATGCACGTGTTGACCGAGGTCGAAAAAAGGTATTCATCGAAATATGACGCGAAAGCCGCTTTTTATGTAAGATTCGAAAAGAATAAAAAAATAGAAAAGCGAGGAAACGAAAAAAAATAGACCCGGCTAACCAGGCCACCGCGCGAGTCGCCTGACAGGCGCGCGACTCGCGTGACGGTCTGTTCGGGTTTTTTTTGTCGAAAATCGTTAATTTTTATAAATCGCGAACAAATATGGATTAATTTATACCCGATTCATATTTTCGGCATTCGTTGTATTCGATATTCGATTATGAAATCGATATCGAATAGTCGGAATGATTTTAGAATAGGTTTTGAAAAAAAAGTTTGTTTTGGACGAAAAGTAAAAAAAAGAATTTTGACCGAAAAAGATGTTAATTCTCTCCGCGTATAAAATCGTCGAATTTTGTTTAAAAAGATGTAACAATTTTATTAGCATCAACGAGAATTAATTAATTTTGTTCTTGTTAGATACGATATTCGATTAGAGAATCGATATCGTATTTTAAGAACGTTATAAAAAATAGTTTTTGTAGTATCGATTATTAGAAATAAAAAATATGTGACGAACGACCCATATTAAAAATACGAAACGACCGACGACACGACTAAAAAAAACGAAAAAAACATGAAGAAAGGAAGAGAAGAAGAGAAGAATCGGGTTTGATTTACACCCTCAACCTACATGCTTTGTTTTCTCGAGATAAGGCTCGTCGAAAAGTGGTTTAAACTTGGGAGCGTCGAGATGATGCGGGATGAGTTAAGGTGTTATTTTGGACGTGTGATGGGGACGGGTTTCGGTCGGTTTCTCGGGGTCGGATTCGTCGGTATTTTGGTACTTGTATGATCGATGAATGTGTGTCGAGGTTGATGAATAATTCTAGATTAATTCTGAGTTTTTGATGAATGATCGTGGATGTTAGATGTCTTCCATGTGTGTGTCGTGAGGGTCCTATTTATAGGAGCAGAGGTTTAGGAGAGGTGTCTTGCTTGGACAACAAGAAACACCGGTTTGGATAGGAAACGTAAGAGTTCGAAAGGAACGAGAACTCGCTTTCTTGGTGAAGAAGGCAAAGGACTCGGCTGGTTTGGCTGATTTCGGCCGAGTGTTTGACACTCGGTCGGTAATTGCTTTAGTTTTTCGGATAGAATTCTACTTGAGATCAAATTCTACCTTTAACGGAATTGTTTAATGTTTTCGAAGTTGATTTTTGAAACAGTTGGAGTCCAAACCGGACACGTGAGGTGTCACGGTTGGTCCGTGAGTCTCGGGAAATATCTTTGACCGGGTTTTGACTCGGTCGCTAAAAGACGGTTTTACCGCCCCTGGTGTCGGAATCGACCCAAATTAGTCTTATTTGACTCGAAACGATCCACTGGGCCTGGATTTGAGATTGGTTTTGTAAAATTTGTACTCCGTAATAAGTCTAAACCAAATGTCCATGATTACGAGCCCATATCCGAGTCCATCAAAGCACGTTTACGTCCAATCATCATCGGGTGTTTGGCGGAAACTATTATAGACACCTGGCGGTCAAAATGTGGGTGTCTACAGAGCCCCCACTCTGACTGAGGCTTGGACAAGGCAAAAGTCAGAGTAGCTACCAGGTCAATCAAGGATTAAAACCTGGCAGACTTCCGATCGGGTCGTTTATGGTCCATTAGAC
This sequence comes from Agrostemma githago, assembly GCA_958450325.1. Classification (NCBI taxonomy): domain Eukaryota; kingdom Viridiplantae; phylum Streptophyta; class Magnoliopsida; order Caryophyllales; family Caryophyllaceae; genus Agrostemma; species Agrostemma githago. The sequence continues at coordinate 76,962,199 of OY288240.1, read as the reverse complement.
CTGCGTGAAGGGCTCGCCAGCCATAAGATAGAAATCATACCTGGGTTGAGTTTGATAATGTCGCGGGAGCTGCCTTGGGAGCTATGGGTATACCTGTTTACAGGTCCATCCTGTCTTAGAATTGCGCGGGAGCTTGCCTTGGAAGCTATGGGCATATCTGTTTACAGATATATCCTGATTCTTCAGTAGAAAATGTCGCCTGAGCTTTCCACTGGGGAAACTTTTCTTAGAATTCTTCGGGAGTCTTGGGTGTACCTGTATGCTGGCACAATTTGTATGTAACATTTAGGTGAAACACCGACTCATGCTGGGGAAGAAATGATGATTTTTTTTCGAAAATTTTGAAAAGAAACACGCTGATTTTTTTTTAAAAGTTTGGAAATAAGGATGCTTGAGATGACTTTGATTCCTAACCGGATTCTGACACGGATTCCTAAAACTCCCCGGTTAGGCCTGTATGCCTAGATGAAGTAGGGGATGTGATAAAAAATCCTATTCCTGTGATGACTAGGAAAGGGATATTCTCTATTATAAATAGAGGGTACTGGCTTCTTATTTTTCATATTCCAACCCAAATTTTTTCTTCTACCTTAAAATCCCTTAGACTTTTTAGGATAAATAAAAGAAACTATTCTCGCAATGGGTATCGATCATTTGACCGCGATGCTTCAGGCATGGGCTCAGGACTTTCGAGACGAAGATAAAGTTCAGCTAACTCAAATGGGAATTGTGGCTTTATTCCCACTTCAGCGACTTAGGGTAGATTCGCACTTTGTCGATGCTTGCTTATCCTTTTGGGATACTACCCACCATGTTTTCGTATTTTCTCGAGGAGAAATATGTTCTCTTCCCGAAGAAATTGCAGCTATAGGCGGTTGGTGCCCTAATGCTCGTCCTGCTATTCCCCCATTTTATCCTGACCCAAGGAGAAGATTGAGGGATTTTCTAGGCTTGTCGCATGCTGAGACGGCCCGTATGGTAAAGGGAGATTCAGTTTCCCTATTTGACCTGGCTGCGCAAGAATTACTTCTACCCATAGGCGTAGGGCTTTTGCCTTTTGCATGCTGCATCGATATGCCTTTGAAGGTCGGATGGATGCTGACTCGTGCTTGGGTGAAATCAGGCTGATTAGCATAGTTGACCAGATGGAGACAGGTCACAGCCCGGCTTGGCTGATAACCGGGGAGATTATCATGGGCCTTGATGCTAGAAGACTGGACTCGGATCGACAATTGACAAGGAGCATCCGTCTTCTACAGGTATTCAACCGTTTTTTTCCCTTTTTTTTTCTTTTTTTCGAAAAATTGCCGGATTTTCCGAATTTTTTTCGAAATTTCCAATTTTTTCGAAAATTTTTTATTTTTTCGAAAATTTTTAATAAATTTTTTTTTTGAAAATTTTTCCGAATTTTTTTTTTTGATTTTTTTCGAAATTTTTTATTTCTTTGAATTTTCCGAAAATTCGATTTTTTTGATTTTTCGAAAGTTTTTGACTTTTCGAAAATTTTTGCACATCTGGTTGTCCGAGCGTCTGTCAATCATAGAGCCTCCAGTGAACATATCCAGGTATCGCAGCTGTCAGATCGGTTCCAGGTCCCGACGAATAAGCTCAAGTCATCATATAAATCGGAAATATTGGGATGAAGAGCTAACATTCCATGGTGGGCCTTTGATTAGATGGAATGTCATCTGGTGGTTCCTTTCAAGACTGACGGGGTTAGCTAGGAGGGACAAGGCCCGTTATCTGGTGATCTTGTCTTTGGACTGGACCGTCCATATCTATCCGGATCGTATTCTGAGACAGTTCGGTTCGTTTCAGCAGATCCCCGAGACTGAAGCAATCATTAGCTTTTCGTTCCAATTGACGGACGCTATGTGCGACACGTGGCTACAGCGCTGGTTTACCCGTGTCATATGGACTATACCTCGCCCTTGTCAAACCACTTGGGTTTCTGAGTCATACCGAAAATGGACTTCTGAAGAATCCCGGGAGACCCGTAAAACTTTGAAGACTGACGAGGCTTTTGACTTGGCCCGTCGAGAATCGGCAAAAGACAATAGGCGGTTCTTTGATAAAGAGGAGACTCCAACTACCTTCGCTGAGCTGGGGTAGGGTTCTAAGTCAAAAACTAAGACTCGAGCTAATGAGACCGGTGCTAGTGACTTGGAGAGAAGGCTCGGACCGAAACTAGCGGTCCGAGATAGGCTAGGCCCGTGTGACCGGCTACCCGAGAGGGTGAGGGCCCGCCTAGGACCGAGTGAGGTGACCGGGGAATCGAGTTTGAAGAAACGAGCCCGGGTTAAGGAGGTTCCTTTGGTGATTCGGGAGCGTTCACCTCCACGTCGACGCCGGTGGATAGAAAAGGAAACTAAGGACAAAGGAAAGAGAAAAATGCCTTAGTTTTTATTATTATTTAAGTAATAGTATTATTTATTGTGTGCTTGATTTTTTTGATTTTTTTTGTAATTTTCCGAGTTTATCGGAGATATTTTTTTTTTGAAATAAATAAAGAAGTTTATTAAAAAAACCGTTCCTGTTTTCTTTTCTCGATTGCAGTGGTTGTGCCCTTTTGAGGGGCTGCCTACGTATCCACAATAAATGGAATCAAACCAAACGTAGTTCAGACTTAATTTGCAATTTCGAAATACATCAAGACTATTGGTTCAAGATGCTCGTAACAGTAGAATAAGTAATTCTAGCTTTTGACTTGTCTTTAAAAGTTTGAAAAAGATGTTTTTAATAAACTTTTGCAAATGACATTGAGAGAGGTGGGTTAAGGGTAGTAGCGCTTCAGCTGGTCCAGGTTAGTTGGGTTGACAAACTCATTCCCATCCAGATCCGTTAGCATTACTGCTCCACCTGATAGGATCTTCTTTACCAGATATGGCTCAGCCCAGTTAGGTTTGAACTTTCCCCTTGGGTCTACCGGTAATAAAGCTCGAACAGATTTGAGAACCAAATCTCCTTCTTTGATGTTTCTGGGCCTTACCCTTTTGTTGAAAGCCCGTTGGATTCTCTTCTGATAGATTTGTATATTATTGAGGGCACGAGATCGTTGTTCGTCTAAAAGGACTAGCGAGTCATATCGTGCTCGAACCCAATCGGCTTCGGGTACTTGACTCTCGAGTAGAATTCTGAGTGACGGTACCTCTAACTCAACAGGTTGGACAGCTTCCATGCCGTATGTAAGGTAATATGGTGTTGCCCCGGTCGCAGTACGAATCGAGGTCCGATATCCCCAAAGTGCAAATGGTATTTTGTCGGGCCAATCCTGGTAATTATCAGCCATCTTTTTGAGTATGGTGACAATTGTTTTATTAGCCGCTTCTACCGCTCCATTGGTTTGGGGTCGGTAGGGTAAAGATGTATGCCTTTGAATTTTGTACTTGGTGAGCAAGGCTGCTGTTTCAACTTGAAAATGGGTCCCGTGGTCACTGATGAATTCATGAGGGATCCCATACCGGCATATTATCTTATTTTGAATAAATTTGGCGACATGCTTGGCGTTGAGAATACGGTAGGATTCAGCTTCGACCCATTTGGTGAAATAGTCGATTGCCACCAAAATGAAGCAGTGTCCCCCAGTTCCCGAAGGGTTTATCTTTCCAATTATATCAATTCCCCATGTTGAAAATGGCCAGGGTGATGTCATGGTGTATAGCAGGGATGGGGGCATATGTTGTACATTGGCAAAAATTTGACAATTATGGCAATGTCTAACATACAGCTGGCAGTCGGTTTCCATGCTATTCCAGTAGTATCCGAGCCTCATGATTTTCCGGACTAACATCTGGGCATTCATGTGTGGGCCGCATTCGCCATCATGTACCTCAGCCATAACTTTTTCGGCGTTGGTTTTATCGACACATCGAAGGAGAGCCCCCTGTGCTGTCTTTTTGTAGAGTTGTCCATCGTCGGTGCGGATGAACTGGGTTGCCAGTCTTCGCAGGGCCTTTCTGGCTCGGTTGTCAACTCCGGGTGGATATTATCCGGTTGTTAAGTACGTCAACACAGCTTGATACCATGGCTCGGGATCAGGTATCTCGATTTCTTCGATGTCGTGGATATATGCTGGCTCGGATCGTCTTTCGACACAGATCAGCATACTGGTCATATGATCGGGAATATTTAGCAAAGATGTTAGTTTTGAAAGTGCATCTGCGAACTGATTCAATTCCCGAGGTAGGTATATATATTCTACCTTCTGGAATTGCTTCTCGAGATCCCTTACTCGTGCCTGGTAGGCCACGAGATTAGCATTTCGAGTCTTCCATTTTTGGAGTGCTTGATTAATGACCAGAGATGAATCACCGTGTACTCGGAGGTTTGTGACCCCTAAGTCGGCGGCGGCTTGTAGCCCGTGGATACATGCTTCATACTCAGCGGCGTTATTAGTGACGTCGAAGTCTAATTTGATGGATACGGGAGTATGTTCCCCTCTTGGCGAGATTAGGAGAATCCCGACTCCAAATCCTCGGAAATTGGATGCCCCGTCAAAGTATTAGTCCCATGCTTCGGTGTCAGTGTGGAAAATATCTTCATCTGGGAAGGACCAAGTGTCAATGTGTCCTTCTTCGGTTATGGGACTGTCAGCGAGAAATTCGGCTACTATTCGTCCTTTGATGGCTTTCAATGGTACGAACTTCAGATCGAACTCTGCCAACATCAGGGTCCATCTTGATATCCTGCCATTGAGAATGGGCTTTTCGAAGAGGTATTTGATTGGATCCATTCTGGATAGTACTTGTACCTCGTAACTGAGCATGTAATGTCGGAGCTTCTTGGTGGCCCAGACCAAAGCTAAGCATGTTTTCTCGAGCATGGTGTATTTACACTCGTACTCTAAAATTTTTTTGCTGATGTAGTATATAGCCCGTTCCTCGGAGTTGACCGTTTGAGCTAGCATAGCCCCCATGGCTGTCTCTGTCGTGGTTAGGTATAGTGACAAAGGCAAACCGTGCTGAGGTGACATCAGGACCGGCGGCGAGGACAAAATTTCCTTGATTCTATCAAAGGCTGCTTGACATTTGTCGTCCCATAGTAACCGTTCCCCTATTTTCAGCTTTTTGAAGATCGGTTCACACACCATGGTTATCTTTGAAATGAACCTGCTAATGTATTGGACTTTTCCGAGAAACCCTCTTATCTCCTTTTCGGTTTTAGGGGGTTGCATCTCGGTGATGGCCTTGATTTTGGCTGGATCGACTTCGATACCACGTTGGCTAACGATATGACCCAGTAATTTGCCAGATGTTACCCCGAAACTGCATTTCTGAGGGTTTAGCCTCATGTTGTATTTGCGTAATCGGGTGAAAAACTTTCTCAGGGCGGTGATGTGACCGTCCCGGTCTTTAGATTTGACGATCATGTCGTCTACGTAAACTTCCACTTCTTTATGCATCATGTCGTGTAATAAAGTTGTGGCGGTTCGTTGATAGGTGGCCCCGGCATTGATGAGACCAAATGGCATAACAGTATAGCAATAAGTACCCCAAGGTGTAATGAAGATGGTCTTATCCATATCTTCTTCTGCCATTTTTATCTGGTTATACCCCGCATACCCATCCATAAATGATAGAAGGGCATGATCAGCTGTGTTATCCACTAGTATATCGATGTGTGGTAACGGGAAATCGTCTTTCGGGCTCGCCTTGTTAAGATCCCGAAAGTCCACACAGACACGTACCTTACCATCCTTTTTAGGGACTGGTACAATGTTTGCTACCCAATCTGGATACTCGGAGACTCGTATGAACCCAGCCTTGAATTGTTTATCGACCTCCTCCTTGACTTTGAGGGACCATTCGGGCCTCATACGTCGGAGTTTTTGTTTAACCGGCTTGAACCCTTCCTTGATCGGTATATGGTGCTCGGCTATTTCGCGATCAATCCCCGGCATGTCCTTGTAGGACCATGCGAAGACGTCTTTGAATTCTTGAAGGAGAACTATGAATTGTTATTTCTCCTCGAGATCTAAGGATAATCCTATCTTAAGCATCTGAGGTTCAAAGGTTGTTCCCACGTTAATGGATTCGGTTTCTTCGATTACCGGATTGCGGGATTCCCTTTGCTCTAGTTGCTCGATCAGATGTGGAGGCAAGGATACCTGTTCGTCGGGTTTCTCAATGTCATTGCACATAATATTTTTGGAATTGAGAAAGTTTTGAAAATGAGACAAGTCGTAAGCAGAACGATTGTTATTATTGATCATGAATTGAGAAAATAGCTCGAAAAGAGCTGCCATCTGATCACTAGTCAGTGGCGGGATAGGTAGGGTGCCCGGGACAGACCCCAAGGCACCAGGAGTAGCTAAAGGGAGAGGGGGAGTTACAGGATTGACCCTAGCACCGGACTCACTAGACTCAATCTTAGACTCTGACTCGGACTCCGACTCGGACTCAGACTCAGATTCTGGCATTTCTCCTTCCCCCGTGATCAGCTTGTAAGTCCTCCCTTGACTGTCAGTCCATTTGACAGTTTTCCTCCAGGCTCTGCTTCCGGTCCCGGATCCGACCTCCGAGATCAGCTTAGATGGATCAAAGGTGAGGCTGCGGAGAATGAGACTGACCAGCTCTTCTTTCAGTGTTGGGGCCATGAGTTCCTCTCCAAAAAGCAGCCCTAGCGCGGGCTCTGCATTCTTAGCATCTTCGGCCTGGATAAGAGCGAAGATGTCGTCTGGTATGTAGTTGCAATCCTGGGCCAAGTGGGTTCCAAGCCGCGTGGTGATGGGCCGATATAGGCCCGTTTGGACCGGTCCAAATACTGGAGTAACAAAAGTGACAGTGTTAGTCCTTGTTTGGTCCATATTCCAGTTTGAGTCCTCCCGTTATCTAGGACTTCGAGGATTCTCCCCGCGGGGAGATCGGGCCTTGATGTGGCCCCCGGCAGATAGCCCAGATTCTGCAGCATCCTGTCAATGCTAACCGTGAAGTAAGGACGGAAGAGATGATCTTCTTCGATGGCCCCTACGAAGTCGAACCCCCAGAGATCGGTGCGGCCCGAGGTGTTGCAGTTAGCCACAGTCATAGGTGTGGCTTCTAGAGTGATGACGGTGTCATGCAAAGGTAGCTTGATTTTCCGATGCAAGGTGGAGGATACAGCCCTGGTCCCGTGGATCCAAGGTCTTCCTAAAAGAAGTTGAAGGAAGAAGTCACGTCGATCACTTGAAACTCCAGCTTCTTCTCTATTGGGCCTGTTATGATAGTGAGTTTTGTGGCTTCGGCTACTGACTTTGGGCTTCCGTCAAAAGCCTAATGGTTTGAGCTGTGGGAATGTAGTCAGCCTCGGTGATGCCGAGGGCTTTGGCAGTCCTCAAGGGGAGGACGTTGACTGCTGACCCGTCGTCAATTAGGGTCATGGGTAGGTACTTTCCACGGCAGATGACCGTGATGTAGAGGGGACCCAAATGGTGGTAGATCAGCATTAGAGAAGGTAATCAATGGGCCTTCCTCTTTGGATTTCCCCTTTAGGTGGGGCAGAACCGTGGCTACCATTTCAGCTGGAGTAGCCATAGAGTCAATTTTGACCTGATCGAGGGCCTTTGTGAGTGCCTCTCGATGTTCCTGGGAGCTAACTAGGAGTTGCCATATAGAGAGGTCAACTTGAGTCTTGCTCAGCTGCTTTACAAGAGCCTTTTCAGTAGTTGGCTCTTCCGGGGCGGGCTCCACCCTAAGCGGCTCGGCGATGATGAGAGCTTGACTATTGGCTAAGACCTTGGACTTAACCTTTTGATTCTCCTCGGGCGTGATGGGGACAGCTTCCCCCTTGGTGAGATAGACATCTTCCTCGTCGTCGCACCAGATCCCGTTTATTTGTGGGACAAATGGAGAAATGAGGTGTGAGCAATCCACTATTTCCCCGGCGAAGATGGCGTGAGTAGCCAACGGATTATCCTTGTTGTTGGGTTTGCCTCCCGGTAAAGGGATCTTGCCACTTTCGATGAGATCTTGTATAAGGTGCTTTAGCTTCCAACATTTCTCGGTATTGTGTCCCTTACCACGATGGTACTGACAGTAGGCCTGGAGGTTGTAGGCCTTGGAGCGTCGCTCGACCGGGAGATCAGGTGTTGGGCCTATCGGGGTGATTAGGCCTTTTGATGAAAGCCTTTGCAGGGCATTTTCATAGGTGGTGCCTATGTCGGTGAATACCGGGGGGTGGTATTCTTCTGCGACGAGGTATCAAGTGCGTTTACTTCGTCAAAAATGCTACGAGTGGCGGCAGTAGACGTGGGCTTGCTCGTTGATGAGCTGGTCCCTTGGTACCCCTTGGCGGAGGCCTTAGTGAGGCTTTCCAACCTTAAATCATCTTCGATTCTCGTTCCCATCTCAGTTAGGACCGCGAAGCTAGGTATGATGGCATACCGGAGATGGACCCGGTAAGCTGGAAGGAGGTTCTTGACGAAGGCTTCAACCAGCACTTTTTCACTGGGCTTATCGACCAGTTTGACGCTTTCAGCCCTCCAGCGCTGAAGGTATTTCGTGAATCCTTCCTTAGGTTCCTGTGCCATTACTTCCAGGGTGCGCATAGTGGTCTGGATTTCTGTGTTGTCGGCGTAGTTCCGAGCGAATTCCGTTGCCACGTCATCCCAAGTTTTGTATTTCTTGGAATCGAGCCGGTAGTACCAGGCTCTTGGGTGCTTCTCGAGAGAAGAAGCGAACAGGTGCTTGAACATGTTGGACTTAACCCCCTTAAGGGCCATGAACTCCTTGAAAGCCCGGATATGGTGGACCGGGTCTTCAGTACCCTCGAACATTGGCAGACCCGTCAGATTGAGATTGGCGGGTAGTTCGTCGGTCAACGGTGTGTAGATCCGAGCATTCTCCGTGTGGATGGAGTTTTGGGTCAACAGATGGACCTGTTCCTGCAGTTTGTGGACTGCGCTGGCCAATTCAGCTAAAGGCCCAGTAGTATCGACACTGCCGCTGGGAGTTCCCTGCTCCACGGCACTTACCCGGTTAAGGATGGAGATCTGGTCCCCTCTCATCGACGTTATCATGTTTTCCAGCTTGGTCAGTGAGGCCCTCAATTCGTCTATGGCTTGTTGCGTCATGGCTCGGGTGTGGGGTGGCCTGTCTGTAAGGGCACCGTGTAATCAGTAACTGACTCAGATCTTAGAATCAAAGAGTACATCCCGAGCAAGGAAAAGACTAGACGAGAAAAAGACTGAAAACCGACTTCTAGACGGATGACCCGTGGACGGTGGGCCTTCCTTAGGATTTGGCAAAGTGGGCCTAGTCCCGTTCGAAGGAAGGTCCACGTGAGAATTCCCCAGACTTTGGACTCGAATGTGTAAACGGGCTTCCCTTTGCAGGAGTTTGTCCTACGAAGGTGGGTCGTGCCTTGACAAATAAGGTGGACTGGGATAGGGAGGAAATCCGTGATGTAAGATCGACGGAGTTTCGACGCTACAGACTCTTACAACCTATGACGAGACCCGACACTGCTAAATACGGGAAGTCCTAAGAAAAAGAGGGTTTCGAAAAGAGAATTTGGATTTGAAAACCGAACAAAGTCGGGTAGGATGGTCCGATTTTTTGAAAATCGAAAAAAAAAGGTTATCGGGCCGAGATTTTGAATTTTTTTTTGGAAAGTTTGTGCAGCATACCGGCTAAAAATAGGCTATTTTGAGTCAAAATCATAAGTCCTAAATTCGGTAGCTTTCCGGGTTTTGAAAAATAGATGGGTTTGAAAAGATGCAAATTTTTGAAAATGACGTTTTTTGAAAAAAAAGACCAAAGAAGATCAAGTAGCATGTAGTCACGGAAACAGTATAATGACGCCATGTATGCTCTTAGTCTAAGTCTCGGTCGGTCGAATAGGGTCTATACCAACGACGATAGTATTCTCGCAAATCAGGACGGACTTCCTAAGCCGAGTTGGTCTTAGAACCTGCCGTAAAACCCATGCGAGTTCCGCCATCGAAGTCTTTAGTGCACCCATTTAGGAATGCACCGCGGTATAGTGGGACGTCGGTCACAAGTAACCGGCCCGGGAAAAAATTGGGTTATGCATGAACCATTGAACTAAAACGTGTACATTACTAATCGAACGATTTCTTTTCGAGTCTCACCCTGAGGATGCCGATGGTAAGTGACACATCAGTTAATCCCCAGCGGAGTCGCCAAATTGTGGACATGACATAGGTCCACCCCGACGCGGCCACGCGCGGGTTTGGGGAGGCGAATGAATCTCCATATGAGATGGGTCGAATTGAATTTTAAATCGAAGTAGGAGTCGCCACCGAACTTTGTGGGAGTTCGGGCCCATTCGAACCCACTCTATGTCGTAGTGGGCCATATACAAAATATGGCCCATTTCCGATGTCAGAGTTTATCGGGTTCGTCCCTTAGCATTTGATACCGATACCGACATTATCGGATATCGTGTATTGAATGACTCTCGTTGCCAATGGATTCAGACATCCGGAAACCATGGTTCTGAGTAAGGAGTGAGGGCACGTGTTGGGAAGTTCACTAAGAACACCCAACCCCGCCCGCACTTAGCGGCCTTTACTAAGATATCGTTCGTTTTTGGTGTACACGCGTTAGTTCGACGGTTGAATGATATGTAAACAATATTTTCCCTGAACATGTGAGAGAAAAATAAATGGGTTGCTAAGTCGTTTAATGCATGTTAAACTAATAACGTCAAAGTTATTTTAGCATGTGAAGTTCGTTTTAGTCTAATAAAACAAAGAAATAAATAAATTGCTACAAACACGAGAAAACGAGTTAGTAACGATGAATAAATTGAATGAAGATGTAAATAAATAATATGCATGATTTTTGAAAAGATTTATGTCACGTGATGCACGTGTTGACCGAGGTCGAAAAAAGGTATTCATCGAAATATGACGCGAAAGCCGCTTTTTATGTAAGATTCGAAAAGAATAAAAAAATAGAAAAGCGAGGAAACGAAAAAAAATAGACCCGGCTAACCAGGCCACCGCGCGAGTCGCCTGACAGGCGCGCGACTCGCGTAACGGTCTGTTCGGGTTTTTTTTTGTCGAAAATCGTTAATTTTTATAAATCGCGTACAAATATGGATTAATTTATACCCGATTCATATTTTCGGCATTCGTTGTATTCGATATTCGATTATGAAATCGATATCGAATAGTCGGAATGATTTTAGAAAAGGTTTTGAAAAAAAAAGTTTGTTTTGGACGAAAAGTAAAAAAAAGAATTTTGAACGAAAAAGATGTTAATTCTCTCCGCGTATAAAATCGTCGAATTTTGTTTAAAAAGATGTAACGATTTTATTAGCATCAACGAGAATTAATTAATTTTGTTCTTGTTAGATACGATATTCGATTAGAGAATCGATATCGTATTTTAAGAACGTTATAAAAAATAGTTTTTGTAGTATCGATTATTAGAAATAAAAAATATGTGACGAACGACCCATATTAAAAATACGAAACGACCGACGACACGACTAAAAAAAACGAAAAAAACATGAAGAAAGGAAGAGAAGAAGAGAAGAATCGGGTTTGATTTACACCCTCAACCTACATGCTTTGTTTTCTCGGGATAAGGCTCGTCGAAAAGTGGTTTAAACTTGGGAGCGTCGAGATGATGCGGGATGAGTTAAGGTGTTATTTTGGACGTGTGATGGGGACGGGTTTCGGCCGGTTTCTCGGGGTCGGATTCGTCGGTATTTTGGTACTTGTATGATCGATGAATGTGTGTCGAGGTTGATGAATAATTCTAGATTAATTCTGAGTTTTTGATGAATGATCGTGGATGTTAGATGTCTTCCATGTGTGTGTCGTGAGAGTCCTATTTATAGGAGCAGAGATTTAGGAGAGGTGTCTTGCTTGGACAACAAGAAACACCGGTTTGGATAGGAAACGTAAGAGTTCGAAAGGAACGAGAACTCGCTTTCTTGGTGAAGAAGGCAAAGGACTCGGCTGGTTTGGCTGATTTCGGCCGAGTGTTTGACACTCGGTCGGTAATTGCTTTAGTTTTTCGGATAGAATTCCACTTGAGATCAAATTCTACCTTTAACGAAATTGTTTAATGTTTTCGAAGTTGATTTTTGAAACAGTTGGAGTCCAAACCGGACACGTGAGGTGTCACGGTTGGTCCGTGAGTCTTGGGAAATATCTTTGACCGGGTTTTGACTCGGTCGCTAAAAGACGGTTTTACCCCTGGTGTCGGAATCGACCCAAATTAGTCTTATTTGACTCGAAACGACCCACTGGGCCTGGATTTGAGGTTGGTTTTGTAAAATTTGTACTCCGTAATAAGTCTAAACCAAATGTCCATGATTACGAGCCCATATCCGAGTCCATCAAAGCACGTTTACGTTCAATCATCATCGGGTGTTTGGCGGGAACTATTATAGACACCTGGCGGTCAAAATGTGGGTGTCTACAAATTGGTTAGGCACTTGACCTTGAAAATAATGATGTTTAATACGGAGTGTCTCCTCTTGTCTCTTTCCCGTCATAAAAGATGACGGATATCTCCAACACAAATCAGAATTTGTGGTGAAGTTAAACTTGGTCGAAGATCGAGACTTCCCTAATTTGATGTTTAGTGTTAATAAGACTTTTGGCTTTTGTATTAACTTAGTATTTAAGAAACTACGTATTATACTAGAATTAGATACCTCTCATTCCCTTTCTCTTTTTCTCTCCTTCTACACTCAAACTTTTAGATCCAGATTTCTGAATTCTTTTTAGTCTTCCTTTGATCTAATTATTTCTTTGTTCTTCCTTATTCTCTTTGTTCTTAATTTTTTTTTCTTTCGCTACGCTTAATTTATTTATCATCTTTATTATTGAATAGGATTGTTAAATAATTTATAGATCTGTCAATGATATTGTCAATCATTTATACAAGTTAATTGTAGCAATTAATTGAGATTGATTGATTAAATCGGCGTAATTGATTAATTGAATTGGTAAACTTAAACACAATCCTTGTTCTCTCTCTATATTTATTCGTCCTTATTCATTTTTAATTATTCTTCTTTTTACCTTTCTTCCTTCACTACTTTGAGATTAGTTAAACTCAAAAAAAAAAATCCGATTTGTTAAACATTATATAAACAATTAATTATCAACTCAAAAGACAACAAAAATTGAATAGAGACCGCGTGAAACGCAGTTCGATAACTTTTTAAATATTTATTTATTCGTCCTATAAAATTTTTAAAATTTTTAAACAAGTAATAATAAAATAAAACTATTACCCTAATATAAGTAGATAGTGAGTATATTTTATGAAAATATTATACCGATAGAATTAGAAAATAAAAGGTATATTTTCTCAACAACATAATTAAAATATTATATAATACTCCCTTCATTCACTATCTTTTGTATCATTTCATTAAAATACTACTCACAAATATTGATGAAATTGGGTAAAAGATAATGAATGAATGGAGTTTATTTTTAATTTAAATAAATAATTTAAGAACGTTTATAGGAAAAAAAAAATCCTAATATAGGAGTAAGAATTTGTATAAGGAAAAACATTCAAATATTTTAATTTTGTAATTAATAAGAAAATATAATAATTTTTTTTTTTTTGGTAAAGTGTAAATATATAGTATTGATTATATCATGATCACCAAATACAGCCTGACTTGAAATGAGAACAAAACAGCAGCAGCAGCAGCATATCCTGAGCTAGAATGTCCTGCGCCAACCACTCCTGCAGCAGCAGCAAGTGAATCTGCCTGGTATACATACAAACTATATATGACGCTGATTCTCCTCTTGTAGTCCCACACAAGTAGCAGGTGTTGTGACCCACTATGCCAAATCTAATTAATCCACAGAAGTAGCAGCTTCCGTTTTCTTAATAATAAAAAAAATAAAAATAAAAATTACTCAAACTTCCACGTACAATATTTACATTTCCAAAGACAAAATGGCTGGTATTGAGCTTTTAGGAAATAAATACTCTAATGTTATATTTTGAGCTGTACTACCAGAATCAGTTGCTCCCACATTCGATTCTCTCAGCGAACACCACCGAGTTTTAAAGTTAAATTAGCCGCAAGATTTCTGGATTTATAATTACAAAACAAGATACTTCGTACAATACATTTTCAGAGCACACGCCAAACTATTTCTTCCGAAACTGCAAAGCATTTTTCCTACGCAAGGCCCACCGCTTTTTAATGTCTCGTAGTTGATCAACGCTTATATTATTGGATGGTTCTTCAAATGATTTCAGCTCTTTGCTTGCATCCATTCCTTCAGAAAAACCCTTGATCCTGGCAACTTCTTCAGTCATATAGTTTATCAGTGCTTCTGTGGTCTTTGAGGTAATTCCTCGAAGATACCATGAAATGGGAGGCGGTGGGATTATAGCCGGCTCCAGAAGTTGCTCTAAACTGACCCGTGATCCAATTCTTCCTCTGCCGCCTGTGCAAGACTGATATTCGGACAAAGTTTTGGGTCGAAAAGGATAGCATATCTTCTCATCAACGAATAGAGGTTCTACTCTCCAACACCCTTCAAACTTTTTCATAAATCCAGATTTTACTTGCTTAAACCTCATCTAAGGGAAGAAAAAAGTTAGATTACGGGTTATTTGCCAGCCAAGAGACATCATATGTTCATCTGGGTTTCACACATTATTAAAATACCAAGTTCAACTTACTGAGTGATCCTCTCGGTTTTGATCTACTACGACATGTACAGAAATTGTTCCTGACCACCAAAGGAACTTCCATATTGCTGCTTGTTCCAACTCAACGACCTGTTTAGAACCCTCGTCAGCCAATACCTTCCTTGATATGACGTCCTGGTGGAGGAAAATATATCAACTGTCTGCTTATAAAGTTAGAAGGTGTTCTGAAGAATGCCCAAATACTTATATGCTCACCTAGAGATTAAATTATCAGAAATGTAACGTAATTAAGGTTGATCCTCTATGTGTTTTTTCTTTTCAGATATGACAGTGAATCCAGAAAACCAAACTTCAAATGTTTAAGATATTTAACACCAAATGACCGATACTACCCACTTTTGATGCTCTAGGTATCTTTGTTCTCGCTTCCACACATATGCTTACCAGAATTTTTTTCATATTGCATGACTGCATGCTGTGAGTGTTGTTTTGATATTCATTACCGGTCCCAGGCCTGGACAAAGGAGGGTTGCGGTAAGTTGGTGACAACCAACGTAGAACTTGATCATATAGGATGGACATGAATTATAATTTAAATATCGTTGGGGCGTCTCCTCATAAGTGATAAATTTTCGAGGGTTGCTAGGTCGTAGCCCAGAAGCGGCGTGCCATCTCTACGCCTGGCGACGGTGTCAAATAAGCAAGGGTGCGCTACACTTCCCAGACCCGGGTGTGGTGATAAATTTGGAAGGGTTGCTAAGTCATCGACGGAAGCGATACGCCAGTCAGAAGTATGGGTGTGGTGTCAAATATGGAAGGTTCATCGCGGTGTGGACAAAGGCGTGCAAGGTTCATATGGATATAGATTCAACTTGGGCTTTGTTGGAACATAACATTAAGGACGTGGCAAAAGAAGTTTTAGGGGAATAAGAATTCAAGTTATTGGGTAAGGACACATCCTAGTGGAATGATGAGGTACATCAGACGATAAAAACTAAACGTGAATGCTATAAGGCATTAGGAAAATGGCCCAGTGAGGAGAATTTTGGGAAATATAAGGAGATTAAAAGAGAAGCCAAGAAGACCGTTTGCGAGGCTCGACCAAAGGTTAATCAAGAGAATATGCAAAATTAGATACCAAGGAAAAAGAGATATCTATAAAATTGTTCATATTAGAGATAGGGGGAATATGATGTGGGGAGAGTTAAATGTGTGAAGACTGTGGATAATAAGATTCTGATTCAAGATCAAGAAATAAGGGAAGGATGGATGTCATATTTTGACAACTTATTTAATAGCCAGCATGAGAAAGATACTGAGGATGTGAGTATTGCACCAAATTTGGTTAATCGAGATGATGTGTTCAAAAAGGTGAAGGACGACTGAAGTTAAAGATAATGGGTTCGAAAATGGGTTCGAAAAAAGCAGAAAGTCCAGATGACAACCTTATTGAAGTATGAGGGGGCATTTGGTTCACCAAAAAGAGGTATAAGGTATGAGTTTAGAATGAACCAAACCTATACCTCTTGTTTGGTTGGCAAAATTATGGGTTTGATACCCATACCTTGGAATCAAACTACTTGTACTCGTATTTGATTTTTTTCGATTTCTTTTTCTTTTTTTCTTTTTTTTGTAAAATGTCTTAATTAAAATATTTTATTGAGAAAATAAAAAAATATCTTGAAAATTAGTATATTAAATATAATTAACTGATTTTTATTTTATTTTGTAGTATAACATTACCGTATAAAGTTTTATATATTTAAAAATAGATTATTAAATACGGAGTACTTTCCAAAATTTTAATTTCTAATTTGATTCCTAATCATATAAAAAACGAACCAAATCTCAGGTATGAGGAATCAAGTTCCAACCCCATACCACCTTGGTTTGACTTCTGATTCCAACCCTATACTTTCTCGCGAACCAAACGGCCCCTGAAGTGTTTGGGAAAGAGGGGAATCAAATGGTTACTAAGCTTTTCAACCAGATTTGGAAACATAATAAGATGTCACTGGCATGGAGAACAAGTACTTTCAGACCGTTATATAAGAATAAAGACGATGTCCAAGAGTTCTCAAACTATCGGGGAATTAAGTTGACGAGTCATACTATGAAATTATGGGAACAAGTGATCGAGCAACGACTGCAGAAGTGTGTGGAGATACTTGGGAGATTGACTACGGAAGCAATATTTTTGATGAGACAAATGATAGAACAATATCGTGATAAGGTACCCAGAGAGATACTGTGGTGGGTTTTAACCAAAAAGAGTGTGTCAAAGAAGTATATTGACAATATTAAAGACATGTATGAAGGATCTAGTACAAGGATACGTAGTACAATAGGAAGGACCGAAGAATTCCCTATTACGATTGATGTGCATCAAGGCTCAGCACTTAGTCCCTTCTTTTTTGCCATAGTCATGGATGAATTAGCAAGGTCAATTCAAGATGACATCCCTTCGTGCATGATGTTTGCCGATGTTATAGTATTGATTGATGAGACGGAGGACGGAGTTGAAAGAAAGTTGGAACTCTAGAGACATACACTAGAATCTCGTGGATTTAGGTTGAGTCGAAATACGACTGAATACTTAAAGTGCAAATTTAGCGAAGGTGAGAGTAGAGAGACAAATACTATCACGTTTGATGGGAATGTTAGACGTGCATCAGAGTTTTTCCGTTATCTTGGTTCTATTATTCTCCAAAAGGATGGAGAATTAGATGACAATGTGGCCCATAGGATTGAAGTGGGATAGTTGAAATGCAAGAGTGCAATGGGGTTACTATGTGATCAAGAAGTACCTTAAAGATTAAACGGCAAATTCTACCAGACGGCAATTAGGCATGCACTTTTATATGGCACGAAATGTTGGGTAGTCAAGAATAGTCATGTGCAAAAGATGCATGTGACAGAAATGCGTATGCTAAGATGGATGTGTGGTCATACACGAAAGGATCAACCTAGAAATGAAGTGATTATGGAGAAAGTCAGAGTGGCACCTTTAGAGGATAAGTTAAGGAAGAATAGGTTAAGATGGTTTGGACATGTGAGACAGAGGCTGAATGATGCACCACTACGAAAACTTAGAATGGAGAGAGCATGGGTTAGTGCGGGGTCGAGGAAGACCTAAACATACATAGATAAAAGTGATTTGAGAACGATACAAAGTTTCTTGGGATTGGATAAGATATGGTGTTGGATAGGACAGTGTGGAGGGAGAAGATTCAGGTGGCGAAAGATATCTGAGGACTATCCTTTTGCTCTTTTTATTTATCCTTAATTCTTTTATTTTATTTTTCAAAAATTATTTTCATACGAAGTACTTTTTTTTTAAAACTTGGGTTTGTAAGTCTTTAAAATTATTATTAATGCTTTCAACTTAATTTGACGTTTGAAACTATATTTTTATTATTATTCTATTTCATTGTCCGCCTTTCTTTTTGGATGCTGACTTAACGACCTCAAAAATCTTTTTGGGACTAAGGCTCTGATGTTGTTGTGTGAGTGCATGTAATACACAAACTATTATGTAGTATTACTCGTATTATCTTTTGCATCCACTCAATAATTTCAAATGTTTGCATTTGTAAAACAAAGGGTGATAGGAAACTTTGTAAACTATCCAAAAAACCGAAGTTTATACGTTCAAGATACGAAGTATTAATATTAGCCTTAAGATGAATCACATCGTACAAAAGTAATTACAAGTTATAATATAAGAAACAATTTTGATAGTTACTACCGACCTTAATGTTTTTAAAGACCCTCTTGTTATCGGGGTCAGTGACAATGTTGTAGATGGCATCTGGTGGCAACCCAACGTCAACTTCCGCATACAGATTGCAGAGAGATCCTTTGGGCACTGTAACCTACATGAAAACAGTCAATTCTTAGGTTATGCGCTTAACCTTACAATTTGGCCCAACAGATGTACGAGAGCTCTCTCGTGCATCATCACTAATTGTTACAAAATAGTTGACTATATTGAAAAATCAACACTGATATGTTAGATTTCCCCCTGAAGGTAACACAAGTACATCTAAGAGTCAAACCCTCACTCCTCCCCAGCGAAGAACAAAATTAGTCCCCAGTATTACTTCTTAAGCTTAAAGGAACACCAGAGTTTACAAAGTTGTAGAAAGAAGAATAACATAAAAATGAGGTTACGTGGTTTCTAAAAGTATCAAAACAGTCATTTGAATAAATTTTGAATGTAATTCCCGATTTGACTCAATGTCATTCGGTCATTCCTATAAAAATATAAAAGAGTATATTTGTATTATTGATGGCTTCGGATTTTTTATAAATAATGCTCAGAAGTAAACTAATTGTCATTTTGGGTCGGAATGAAAACTAATTATCACAATGGGGCTCTGGGAGGTTCGGATTGTGGCTCGTGTTTAGGCGGAGCAAACCCGCCATTGGCGGGTCTTTTAAATAAAAAAATCACGATTTTTTTGCCTATAACCCGTCATTGGGAATCGCGGGTTTATGCTCATCCGTCACTCCCAATGGAGGGTTCACTAATTGATATATTATTCTTAACCCTGTTTGTACATGGCTTCAATAGTGTCACAGTGGTACGAATATTAATGCGATACCCAAGAAATCCTGGGTTTGATTCCTACTGCGTGCAATTCCATATCTAAATTTTAATTGTTTTTTCAATTTTTTAAAACAAAAGTCCATAGTTAGAATCAAAACCAAGACCTTTAGAGAAGTATTCGTAATAAATAGTCCTACCATTGCTACAATAGAATCTAATTGACACAAAGAAGTATTAAATTTTCTATTTTATTAATTCATAGGGAATAATAAAAAATATTCTTAAATCGTCATTCATTGTGGCGGCTTTAATGGGTTGAAAACATTTTTTTTCAAAATAATGCTCTAAAATAAATAAAATTAACGTTTTAGGTCAGTTTAGAAACTACTCCGTGATTAGAAAAATAAGGTCTAATGGTCTATGTAGGTTCGGCTTTAAAAGTCCTGAGACACGGGATAAACACGCCATTGACAACGTATTGCAAATTCCCTATGAAAAATAATACTCCGTCCTTTTCACTAAGTTCTTCCTATTCTTTTTGGGTATATTCTCTAGGATCTTCCTCTTTCTTTTTTTATACAAAATACATGGTCAATATTATCCTACTTTGTATGGAGTATTTGTCTAGAATCCTGGTGGAAGTTCAAAGTTTTGAAGGGTTTAAATATCATTTTATGTGCAAGAGGATGAGGTTGGCTCACTTGTGCTTTGCTGATGATCTACTACTGTTTTCTTATGGTGATAGGGCTTTAGTTACTATTTTGATGAGAGCTTTTCTCACTTTCTCTGTGGCTTCTGGCTTAAGCATGAATAAGGATAAATCGGAGATTTATATGAATGGTACACAAGATGTTGCAGGCATTTTAAGAGTTACTAGTATGACTTTGGGGAAACTTCCCTTCAAATACCTTGGGATTCCAATTTCCTATAAGAAGTTGAGTGTGTTGGATTGTAGTATTCTTACTGAGAAGATTGTTGATAGAATTAGAGCTTTGGGGGCTAAACATTTATCATATGGGGAGCTTACTCTAGTAAATGTTGTGTTGCATAATCTACACATTTACTGGGCTAAAGTCTCTCTTTTGCCTAAAAGTGTAGAAAAAAGTGGTAGAACATTCGTAGGAATTTTCTTTGGAAGGGAAATCATAGCTATATAGCAGCTCCTTTGATAGGATAAAACCAAATGTGTACAGACAAGTAGTATGGGGGATTAGGCATTAAGGATGTTGTTGATTGGAATTTAACTGCAATTGCCAAGTACATTTGGTGGCTTGCAAACAAGAAAGACAATCTTCGGGTGAGGTGGGTTCATGTTAATTTTTTAAAGGGATCCGACTGGACTCAAATTCATATTACATCCAATTCCAGCTGGTCCTGGAGAAGAAATTGCAAAATTAAGGAAAAGTTCATAAGGGGGTATCATCAGACTGGTGGATCGAGATGGGGAATGCTTAGCAAGGGTACGAGTGGCTGAGGGAGATTAGGTCGTGCAGTGGTATAAACTGGTTTGGTAGCTTGGATTGTCATGAAAAACAGGTTGCGTCAGGCTACACAGATGGGGGTTTAATGTTAGTACTACCTGTTGGACTTGTGCGGGGTAGAGGATCGGCAGCATTTGTACTTTCAATGCATGTACAGTATGAGATGCTTGCAGCTAGTGGAGGCCTGGGTGAAGCTTCAGATCCCTGTGACACATGGGACTGGTGGAGACATCTTAGAGGTTTGAATAAGTATCTAAAAAGGGAAATTGGGTGCATTCTGGTAGCCTTGATTTATCATATTTGGGAGGCACGGAATGTCAGTAAACATGACAGATTATTGTTAAGACTTGAAGACGTGGTGCGAAGAATCGAATTGGAGATTAGTACTCGGTTTCGATTTATGTTTGATAAGAGTAAATTGAGTCAAATTGAGTGTATTGTGTTGTAGGTGAAGTAATGGCTAGTATGTATGGAGGTTGTATACCTGCCATAGAGTTGTATTATGGTGAGCAAAATCGTTGTAATTCTTCCCATGATTATTAATATACTCCTTACAATTTTCACCAAAAAAATAATATTATCCTACTTTTTACAACACTCAATCTCAGGCACATATTCCCTTTTGCTAAAACTTTGTACCCAAAAAGTGCAAGAACATAGTGAAAAGGAGGGGGCATATTTTCAAGCACAAACCCGTTAATAACCGTATCGTTTTTAACCTATTTAAGTTGTCACTATCAATGACGATTTAAGAATGTTTTTTTATTATTCCCTAAGAATCAATAATAGAAAAAATTAAGGGACCGAACCCAAAATGTCCTGAGTAATGCATTAAAGTTCCACCATTGTGACACTATAAAAACCTTGTACAAATAAGGTTAAGAATAATAAATCTATCAGTGTTAACAGTATATAGGACGCCTAAACCTGCCATTGTGAGTGGCGGCTTAATGAGCATAAACCCGTCACTCCCAATGACAGGTTATACGAAAAAAAAGTTGTGAGTTTTTACTTCACAGACCCGCCATTCCCAATGGCGGGTTTGCTTCGCCTAAACAAAGTGTCAATCCGAACCTCCTAGAGCCCTATTTTGATAATTAGTTTTGATTCCGACCCGAAACGACAATTAGTTTATTTTTTAGCATTATTTTAAAAAAATCATACTCCCTCCGATTTTTATCTATCTTCCCTGTTTCCTTATTTGACTGAAACACTCTTTCTTTCCTATTTCTATTTTGGATCATCAATATGTGGTCTAAAATTACCCTTACATTTCTCTCTCATCTTTCTTCTCTTTTGAGCCACACATTTCTATACACTTATTTTTCACCAAAAAGTCAAATGAGAAGATTATTAAAAATCGGAGGGAGTATTAACGATCACTGGGCTTACATATATAGCAATTACAAAATACTCCCTCTGTCCTATTGAATTGTTATCTATTTCCTATTTTGGGTGTATTACTCAATAGTTATCTATTCCTATTTTTGATGAGTTTTTGTTAGTAATGTAAAGTGAATTTTTGTGGTTCGACCAAAAAAAAGTGAATTTTTGTGGTCCAACTTCAGAGAGGGTTCTTTCCTTGAACTTTGTTTCAAAAGCAATAGATAACAATTAAAAAAGATTGAGGGAGTAACAATACAAGGAAAAATTTCTATCTCCACTCTCTACAGAAAGAGTTTCGCTCTCGAAACGACGCCATTGAAGATGTTGAACATTGCGAGTACAACTCTAGGAAGAGGAAGGCCACCCAAAAAGAAGAATAAGAATGAATCGCAAGGAAATGGTAATACAAATTTGGACGCAAATCACCAAACACAACTGGAGATAGAAGAAACCCAGACGGAAAAACAGAAGTGACCTGATAAATTTTGCCTTTCAACCATCAAAGAAATCGTCAGGATCAACAATTAATGGGGAAAAAGGAATCAAAAATGCTAAAGAAACCCTGTTCTTCTCAAAAGAATGGGGAAAATGCAGGAAAACTCCCTTTGGAGGGTAACGAGGGAACTCCGAAACCCATGAGAATGGACGAATTGTTACTCTGACTAGGGAGAAGTCAACATGGTTCAGCATTAAAGGCCTAGAACACAGATTGGAATGGGCCTTTTCTTTGATGAAGAAAGCGCAAATTCTACTGAAACAAATAATGCGAAGGATGATTTTGAGGACGAATTGAAGCTATGGGAAAACACACTCATGGGGAATGTTTTAGGTGCAAAGCCAACACTTAAGAACATAGCAGATTTTGTCACCAAAAATTGAAATCATACTAGATTGCAGTGCTTCAATATTTCAAAAGGGGCCGGTTCTCCTTTCAGTTTACTAATAAGGAGGACATTGATATGGTACTTCGAGGTGGGCCCTTGCAACTAGGTCACCACGATGATTCTGTATCCATGGAGTCCGATCTTCTCGCAGAAAATGGACAAACTGTCCATCTTGCTTCTCTAGGTGTTGTTTCCTGATATGGACCCATACCAGGACTGAGATTGGATGGGAGGGAGTATTACGCTAGAGATGTTTAAAGATTAATGAATAGTATATTACATTTCTCCTCTTTAACATCTTAGTAACACCGAATTAGTCCTATCATCAATGTGTGTGAAACAAAACAATGTTGATGCTGAAACATGGGAGGACTAACACAAGCTAATAAATAAGCACAACAAAATTGTGTAACTCAGGCACAACTAATGATATTGGATAAAATGTATTTCCATGTGCCATCCTCTTGCTATTCCAAGTAAAATATGTATTTTTGGCACATAAAGAAGTCCCTTTGTAGAATACTCTTGTCCAAGTATCGTGTGACGGGTGACGGACCCACCTAGCAATGAACTACGGAGTATAAAGCATTTTCTGGATACGATGGACGTAACAATTTGGGTCTCATATGAAGAGGGAAGAGGAGGACGATGGACGTAAGGAATGGAATATGAGTGCCCGCTTTCCCTCCAAACCAATATTAATACGAGTAAATTAAAATCGGAAAAAGGGAGATTGCATTTATCTCTTTTCGTTCCTCTATTTCTTTCTAAATCCTTTCACCAAAACATGGTGTACGCAAGGGCGAATTTAGTAGGTAGCAAGGGTAGCCCAAACTCAAAAATTGTTGTTAAAATGTCCAATTTTTCCTACGCCAAATAATATCATGAAAGCTATAATAATTAAGGTTGTTTAACAGGAATAATCCCAACTTTGGGTGATATTCCATAAATAAAACAACTTTAATTAATCTAGGAATAAACTCACGTATGAGACACATCAAACAGGAATGAAATTGCTTCATTAATGACACAGGAATGGAATTGCCTCATTAATGACCGGATACAGCACGTTTATATGAGTCTCATAGCCGTTAATTAACACAACTTCATCTTCTTCATCCCCATATCAATGTCGATTCTTCCCCTAAACTCAAATTCTCTCCTCTAAACCCTAAAAATGGATTTTCATCAATATTAATGCTAATTATAAGGATGGACGAAGCTTATACTTGATACGCACAAAATCTTCAACAAAAGATTACCTTAGAGGAAGATCAACGGAGGAAGAAGTGAAGAAGATGAAGCGAAGGATGAAGTAGAGTAAATTAGAATTCGAAATGACAGAAAGTTGAAGGTGGAATTTAATGTGTGAGTTAATTTCATATAATCTAAGTGTTAGTGGAATAATGTACAGGCTTAGTAGGTAACATACATTTATGTCTGATGTGTCTCATACATTGGTTTATTCCCAGATTAACTAAAGTTGATTTTATTTATGGAAGACCATCCAAAGTTGAGATTATTCCTGTTAAATAACTCTAATAATTATTATTTAATGCTTATAAAAGACAAGAAAGTAATGGTGGTACATTGGTAAAGCTCAATATCTACTATTGCAAGTACTACGGTTTAATTCCTGTGTAGAACAAACTAACTTATTCTGCTTCTAATGGGAATTAGTCAAATAAGTAGCCATATTTTCTTATTACTTATTGGTTTTCAAAATTAAATTAATTTTCATAATGAATTATTTATTTAAATGATTTGATTTTTCAGTAAATTATGTAATGAAAGTAAAAATAATATATTTTATTTTAATTTGTGCTAGGTTTTATTGAATTATTTATTTTTAATTTGTGATGGTCAAGTTTCGTTAAATTACGATTTTAAATTCTTAAGACAACGACGAAAAAAATTTGCTACCCCATACTCTGATTTCCGGATTCACCCCAGGGTGTAAAAGCTTTTACCATTTGAGACCTCAGCTCTCTAGGAATTTCTTGGCTGATTGGCTATTGTCATACGAATCCCTAAGTTTCCGGATTTGGCATCCTTCAAAAGCACCAAAATGCGCGAAGTGACACTTACATCTATTTTGGGTGGTTGATTAACCCAAGCAGGATTCTCACGCCACAGATGCATCTGCTTCTTCAAATCAGCTTCCCAATCAACTGAAGACTTGTGCTCCTTTCCGACAACTTGGTGAGGGGAATCCTTTCTGGCCACTCCTTTCTCCAATGCCTTCAAATGTGACTGTCAAAACCAACGTAGTACACTAATCAAACACCAATCCTAGATTATTATATTACAGAAAAATCAGACGATGACAATAACTTTCAACCTCACAAAAATCACCAACCTTTAAAAAACTTTGCAGTTTGTGAGGGGTCTGGGTGATAAACTTTGAAAATGCAGGATCAATAAGATTATGTGTTTGATTCCTATCAATACCTTGGTTTGTTGAACCAACCTTTGTCTCCCCCATTATCCCTGAATTACAACAACAACTTGTACATCAGTAATTGTTGAGTATGTTATGTTATTAAAATTCAATAAGTAATGTTGCTTTATCTTTTCCTGTAGATTAGGGTGTGATAGCTGAGAATCACTCGCTTAACAAGCAAACAATTATTTCCAAATCCATCTTGTTAATCCTACTTAATTTTAGCATCTGGGTACTAAGAAATTTCCTCTCAGTTGCATAATAAAATATTAAAAACAGATACTATTTAATTAAGAATATCAACAATCCACAATTCACGAAATCTCCTGCATATACTCCATTATATATCTACTTCTCCCGTGAATATCAGACAAGGCAAGTGTTTCCGCATAGAAAAATGAAATTTATAGAACAACAAGATTAAACATGAACAAGGATAAGAGAAGTAGGAGTATCGAGTAAAACAAACTTACAGGAAATTGAACGGTAGGATTGAATATTCCCGTGTGCTTTAATTCTTCTAAATTAAATAGATAGATGTGAACTTTGACAAAGTTAAAAATGAACCTCTTTTAGTTACCCCCAACAAAGAATGATCCAAAAAATAACGGAATTACCGGCTGTCGGCGTCGGAGACTGACTGGTTGAGGGGGCGAAAGGGTGAATTTGCTTGAGATCTGAAATTGAAAGGGGGATTGTTCCAAAAAAAATTACGGGCCATGTCCAAAACGTTTTCGTTTTAAAAATAAAACTGAGACAGTTTTTTTAGGTATCCAAAACGTTTTCACGCGTGTCCCGTCCGTGTTCGACACAAGACGACAGATTTCAGGCATGTCCATGCAACCTAGCTTGTCATATTGTTAAAATAGGTTAAGCACTTACTCCGTATTAATTACGACAAACATCATTATTTTCAAGGTGACGGATATCTCTATCGCAAATCATAATTTGTGAATTTTTAAACTTGGTCGAATAGAATTTGAGCAAAATGTTATAAACATACAAATGTGCACCGCGAGTCGGGATTTAATAAATTTTAGATATTTATTGCTTAAATTACGAGACTAGCTCGATAAACTAATTTATAGACTGATACGTCAAATGTTCAATCTATGTAGTATCTAAAGTCATCACTTAACTAAATACCAACTCCTTTTTGTTTGTTTGTGGTTCAACGAATAGTGAACTTGATCGCATATAGTGGGGAGGGAAGATTGAATTTGAGACCTATTATCCAGAGTAACTCTGTCTTAACCACTAGACTAAAATATAATGTACTCCGTATAAAGTTATTGATTACACAAGAATTAGGAAATGTAAACGATCTTTGGCGCATTGATTGTTTAAATTTGTATATTGATTTCTTTTTTTTCAGTCATGTGGGTGTCCAACATGTCTCTGACTCTCTGTGTCTGTGCAACCTAGTTCTTAACCACTAGGCTAATACTAGTACAGTATTACGTAGTTATACTCTTGTGATGCCGCTCATGATATAGAGAGCAACGATTATGAGTTTGAATATCAATCAAATTTGGCACCGTCTAGAAAAACGATAGAGAGCAGGATTTAAGGAATGAAACAACAAGACAAGATGATTTGTTTTTGTTAAAAAGAGATGAAACAGAGTTGAGAGTTTTAAACTCAAAAGTAAGCTGAGGCATATACAAAAAACTGTGTTATAGGAGAACAAGATACAGTCCCAAGTAAATAGATTGTCGACACGAGAAAATATGAATACAGAAGACCGAGTTTCACACTAGATATCTCCTACAGTACATACGATGAGTAAAGGCACACAAAAATATCAATCAATTCAGTCTAAATTAATGTTGTTGATTGAATGCTTAGCAACTATCACACCATAAAAGAAACTAACCACTGAACAAATGAAGTGAAGAGGCAGACAACAATTACACGGTTACAGAAAGCGACCATTCCACAGACTGCATAAATAAATAATCAAGCAATTTTAGGGACGGGATTAGGATCGTGACCATGAACCCTGACCCGATATATGCACGTATGTGTCAGACTTCCATGATTAGAACTGAACTCGAATCTAACTGTGTCGATCACAGCAGATGTAGCCGACTCCACTACACTGTGTGTCTGAGCATTGCTCTTCTCCAGATCATATGTGAATTCTGCAAGCAACACCTTCTCATCCTCCATATTCAACTCACTTTCATGGCTTTGTGACCCATCTAGCCAACCATAAACCCGACAATTTTTCGGAGCGCTCGACTGATCATATGCCACACTCTGCTCATGGAGAAACAAACGATCATATATTAGCAAAATTGACATTGACATCCTCTGATACAAAGATCTAAACAGAAGAGCTGGGAAGTGAACTATTACAGGATTTAAAGTCATTTAGCCCAAAGCCTCAAAGTAAGACAATTAATTCTGACACAAAAATAATACGAGTACTGTAATATAGAAATGTTCAGGATTTCCATGTCCCGGCAATCTTCAAAGCAAGAAAATATGGAGGCCTCGAGTTCAAACAAGCACATTATATTACTCTAAAGTCAAAGCACAATGACTCATTATAATAGTCCGTATTACATCATCAAAATAAAACACAGCTACTTTAACAATAAAATACTTCTACCATCAAGTTGAAGAGACATGATTCATCCAGATTCATCCAGATTCATCCAAATTCATCCCCATTTCAGCATGATAAATAAAAGAACGAAGGCTTACTTCAAATCCAAATCTCAACCGTTTTACGAAAATGGAGCACCTCAAAAGACAAAGAATCCAAACGATTTAACCAAGACTCAACTATGATTTGTCACACAGACTCCTACTTGGGAGCAAGTGCAACCGTGCGAGGGTCGGACAGAGCTATTAAATGAAAAAAAAATCCCAAAATGGTATCTCCACTATCCACCCTTGATGGCTGGAGGCAAAGTGGAATATATGGTCTGAAGCCAATATTCAGCAGCAACCCCATTCCCAAGGAACTTGTATAAAGCACATAAACCCAGTCAACGAAAGTTAGTAATTCAGCCTAAATCCGGGATCAATTCCATCTTTACATATTCAGGAGAAAATGGTTGTCAAAGTTGAAGCTAAATTCCATATTGCAGGCCATGGAGAACTAGTAGAGCTTAGAACACACATTGAAAAATCAAATAGTCATATAGCACAACAAAAAGTTAAAAATACAGTGGACCGTGTGCCCATTATGCACATGATTTTTTCCCCATAAATATACCATCACTTAAAAGGCTCCAAGGCAGGGACCCAATCAACATGATAACAGAGCATCATCAAAATTTCAAATATGAGTAACAACAACATCACAGTCTTGTTCCATTAACAATTGCAATCAGTTAAAATGATAGCAAGAATCCTTTTAGTGAGATATGATGAGCGAAAAACAATTTATTTACTCTATCCATCCCACAATAATCTTCTTCTCAAAATTTGTGAAGGGAATTTTTAAAGGCTCAGAAGATTTATCGTGGGACAAGAGGCGCATATACAGACATGTGACATGCTTTGAAAATGTTACTTCCTTCAGCACAAAAGTACTGAATACTCGGAAAGAGTTTGGCATAAGAACATTGACATATCTGGCAAGATGAGTTGAGCGCACGCAAATAATAGTAAGCTACCCAAGCACAGTTCACAACTCTCCAAGGATTATTAATAAAAGCTTGCTTGAAAATAGGGGTAATCATTAGGAGAGTAATAGACCTTCAAAAGATACACAATTGGACGGGATTGGTGGTACTGATTAGTGCCGATGGAAGATGAAAAGAGGTGGTAAGAGAGAAATCATAACATCCATATGGAGGTAACACATTACATAGTGGGAGGTAGTTATTATTTCCCCATAAAGAGGTAACATTTCCCAGCTTCTCTTCATTTCGGGTAGGGTTTCGACAGTAAATTAATGGGTCACTTCGGGTTCGGGTCAAGTTGGTTACGAGTCAAAAAACGTGTTCATGATCCTAAAATGGGTTGGGTGGGTCGGGTTTGTGGGTCGGGTAATGTTTTCACATGTCTAATTAACGGTGTTAGTTTTGAGACCCTTAACCGTAAAGTTACATGGTTTAGACCCTTAACTGAAAAAAAGATGAAACTTCAAGTACTTATCTCACCATTAACTCAATGTGAAACTGTCCTACCCATGTAGTAGACACAAAGCTGATAGCAAGTTCTATAGTTTCAAATCTAGATGAACACCTATTGATTAACGAAGCAAAACCAGCCGATAACTTTCCCAATTGTTAATAACAATTTAAATGTCAACATATGTTACCCTCAAAGCAAAACTTTCTCACCCTTATAGCACAGCCACACATCTAACATACGAGTAGTTCTTTAACCAAATCAGATGCGATATTGATAAAAATTGCTCTGCTAAATCATTTTCGATAGACCAATAATCATACACTGGAGGTCCTGGTCACTAAGGGAATTTAAGCTACGAAGGAAAGTCAACAGAAAGGCTACTCCCAGCATCTAAGAGTTAGATTTGATCTTGCTGATAGGTAGGGTTTCGAAACATGAATATGCTAGTATTCCACAATCACAACAGACGATAACAAACAAGGCAACAAGCATCAAATCAACAATGCAACAAAAAAAACACAACCATTCGAGAGATGAAAGCAACAAAACGTACCCTGGCAACATGTTCGAGAGTGACAGCCTCAGGAACAACAGCAGTCCTAAGACGGATTTGAACAAACCCGCTACTACCCTTAAGTGCGAAACACATCCCAGGCTCCCCAAAACTAGGACTCAACATCTTAACCGCGTTTTCATGAACCCCAGACCTATGTGGAGAAAACCAAACACCCTTCCCAGCCATCAGAGGATCAGAATGCACAACAACCCTTGCCCCACCACTCGCCAAAGCGTAATCCACCCGCCCAAGCCCGTCAGCAGCATGCTTCTCAATCTCCCTCTCCACAACCTCCTTTGCTAAAGCCCGAATCTCATCCAAGCTCATTTGACTCCCACCTTCTTCCTCCTTCCCACTCCTCCATTCCTCATAAACCCTAATAACATCCTCTTTCGACACAAACCCATTTGAAACTTCCCTTAAATCCTTAAACCCGGCCTCGAGTTCCTCATTTTTCGCCCTTAATTCACTCAATTGCGCCTCAATCTCAACCCCCTTATCCTTCACCCTCCGTTGCACTTCTCCCCTTAAATTTCCAACCTCGCTGCCAATCTTCTTGTCCAACACCTCCATTTGCATCTGCAGCATTCTTGCCGTCGTCTTAACCAAATTATCAATCGATGCAATCCGCGATTCCATATCCGAAAACCCTAACACATTCCCCCCTATATCACTACCTTCCTTCACCGCCAATTTCCTCACCATCTGCACCAATCCTGCTAACACCGCCACCAACAACAAATTCTTCAACACCACTCTAAGCACCGTCTTCCACCGCGGCTTCACGTTCTTCGTCGCCGTTGAAGTCGTCGTTTTGCGGGTGCGATTACGATTACCACCCGACGGAACTTGCGAACTAGGTTTTTTGGCGGTAGCGTTTTCCTTGGATGATCTATCTAAAACCGCTTCGCCTTTAATCGAGTGGCTCAGATCTTTGTTCGTGGCGGCAGTTGCGTCATCTGCGGCGTTATTGGCGGTGCCCACCGCGGCGGAGTCGAGAGTAGTGGCGTTGACTATGTCGATTGAATGTTTGACGTCGCTGACTGTGGAAGTTGTGCGGCGGCGGGTGTTGGCACTGGCGGAAAGCGTCGACGCGGACATGACGGCCGACGGAATTGACCGAAATTGAGATGAAATTTGAAGAGGATGTTGATGAATTGAGTAATTGAATAATGATTTTGATTTGAGAAAGAAACCCTAATGAAAAATTGGGGTGATTTGAAATGAAAATGGGGGATTTAAGATTTGAGTGAGTGTGTGACGTAGGGTTAATTATTTAGATGGCGGTTTCTTCAAAGATTGAAAAGGATCAATTGTCATTTATCCTATCCAATCCTTTTCATTTGAAATCGTTGACATGATACGAGTATACAACCCACGATACAAATATCAGTTGTCTTCTTTCTCAAGTACCATAAATGTCTTAATCTAGTGGTTAACGACCTATCTCTAGACGATAGGTACAAACATCATTGTAATGTGATTAAGTCTGCTCTTGAACAAAAATAAAAAATAATGAGCATCACTCAGATATGACAAAATTCAAATGCATCAGTGATAGCAAAAGTTTTGTACGAAGCCCCTCTTTGACTGACAACTTCCACCCCAATGGAATTGTTAGAAATTGTCTACATTCAGCTAGGAAACTTGCGGTGATCTCCTTGACGTTCAACTAGGAACGGTTTGAATGTCAATACAACTCCTAAAAGAGATACCATGTTCAGTAGGAAAAATAACATGTTTGTGCCTGCAAAAAATGACACATTATTCGCATTGTTAGTAACTTGGTGTGCTTGGATGAAAACATTGTCAAAAATTGCATTAAATGATGATGCATTGACGCAATCCACTGTCGTGGCAGAAAAGATGCAGGAGACTTTAGAGACGAGTATACCTGGAAGAAAAGACGTGTCTTGACGCTTCTCTGACCAAGAAAGCCTAAGACACAGTCCAGATATATGCATCAATTCATACGAAGTTACGAACCACTCTGATATCAAAAACAGAAATACAACATGTCATATCTCATGTGATGCTTAGACACTTACAGTGCACCTCCGCAGGCTGGGCCAACCGCTTTGAAAAGAGACATTGTAGTCATGGAGATGCCATTCGCAGCTCCTCGTTGATCTTGATCCTATTTTTCATTTGTTAAGCTATGTTACTCTCGAAAATTGGATTTTGATACCACTAAAGATCAATATATCTGAAAGAAAAACACAAAACTTACCACAGCTCTGTTTTGAAGAATAAATGAGCTGGTTATGATGCAAGCCTGCCATGTATTAAAAACAATAATGAATGATCAGTAAGTAAGCTATATTATTATGCAATTTTGCCAATTTACACTTTTATAATCACTTCATTCATACTTACCGACAAAACATTCTTGAATATAGAGACGGAACTTAACGCCAGAGCGAGACTGAACCCTGACAGTAATGCTATGAAAGGGTAACATTGTAGCACAGGTATGGACAACATCTGGAAGAAGTTGAAGCAGTGTCAGTCATATTTTCTTGGTTGCAGACCTACCATAAGAATACAACAGACCTACTCTTTCTAGCTTATTTTCTACTCACTCCACTTGAGTTCAGTCACTTCAACCAAAAAGAAGAGGGTCTTTCCGAAAGCATACCCCGCATAGACGAACCACCATAATTGGTCCAAAGATTTTGTCGATTTGTGGATACAAGAATAGTTGAAATACCAACATTCCAACCCCTGAACATTGGAACGAACACCGCATTTTCATTATAGAAGCAAAGAAAGAAGAATTTGAAGGAAGTTTGCAAGTTAATTTTTAATACCTGTGATAGAAAGAATTGTTCCCACATCTTGAGTTGAATAGCTTAATCCGCCAAGATTCCTAGGACTAACTGCCCATAACGAGAATATCTGGAAAAATAATGCAAACTATTCAGGCATTCAGCTAAAGGTCTGATACAGAGAAACCTGAAACTTAAGATCTCCACAGGAATAGCAATAGAAATCAAGTATAAAGACATAGAACAGAAATCAATTACTCACTACATAGTACGTACTATTTACCTCTGTGTAAGCCATGTTATGAAGGGAGAAAATGCAATAGACGATGATAGAAGAAATAAGTGGCCAGTTGTTGTATAAACTTTTTCTTTGAAGCAATGTGCTTTCATCGATTTCTGCATTTGTAATTGCAGCTTCCGAAGCTTCATATGCATCGAACCCAGATGAATGCTTTGGTTTGTGCTTATGTAAAGATTCCTGGATTGTGCAGTAAACAGTCTGATTGTTTGATTCATTCATTTAGTGCATAACAGACTCTCATTTCACATCTGAACAGCTGAACTATAGAAGTGTACAGCAAGAGATCATAAGGAAATAAATTTAAAGAGACTATTCGAGCAATCATTCAGTTTGTGTATCACTCTGTCGTAGTACTTACAATACAAAAAACCATTTTATGAAGACGTTAGAAGAAGAGACTTTAGCATTACAATTTTCTAATAATGCAAGATTATTAAGGGACTAACCGGAAGCCAAAATGCACCGACAGTCACTATAAGTGAGAAAATGGATATAATGAGGCAGGGCAGGAAATATGGAAATCTGCAGCATAAATTAGACATTTATTTGCAGAAGTCGTACACATTACAGTATTAAGCTAAAAATGATGAAGAGATATCTGAAGACTAACGTTCGAAACAAAGAATCTTTGGAGAATAACTCAGGGTACTTTTCTGCAGGCTGTATTGCAAAGCATTAGCTTGGAAATCAGTAACACGATACTAAATTGCATAGATCCAGAAAAACATGAAGATGTTTCTATTAAGAGAGCTCACCTGAGCAAGTAAACCCCCAATAGCCGGCCCAATGATCAGTCCAATTCCCCGAGCAGTAGTAACCTATACAAGGTGGTGATGAACATGAACATGAACATGAACATAGATTATTGTTTACTAAATCACTTCATATAGTTCATACTAATTACTACGAGTATAATAATAACGTTAATGCAAATTCGGTTAGAAATATGAGATAGGGTAATTGGATGCAAGTCTACGAGTCAGATTGTCAAACTCGACTGTCGTCATGTTTTTGGCTTAAATGTAGCACTCAAGTGTCAAGTGAAAGTAAGATAAATGTTTGAGTAAGCTTACCACAGACATGCCTATAGCTTGATGTTCTTGCCGGCAAATCTCAGACACATATGCCTTACAAAGCGAAAGTAAAAAATGTATGAGTAAAAGAAGATATTCCGTTATAAAACAGTGAATCTTCATTTCGATCATGTTATTTCAGTAAATGTGAGATTGCTTATCTACCTTGACAGGCCCAAGTAAGCCATTGAAGCATCCCATAAGAAATCTTGTTGTGATTGCCATCCAAAAGTTTGTACTTAGACCAAAAAGAGTGTTGAAAACGACCCTGAAATTGGAAAACGATAATAATAGCTAAGAGAAATGGCTTTGTATGTGTAAATAAAAGGCGAACTTTCGGAAATGGATGTTGAGAATTCAGAAAATATATAGTACTAACACAGCTGATGTTCCGAAGATAATAACAGGCTTTCGGCCATATCGATCAGCAAGCATTCCCCATAAAACAGATGTCAATGCCCTTCCAAGCATAAAAGAACATCCTTTTGACATGTTTCAGTGAGCAAAATAGTAAGGTGAACACGTACGTATACTTCAATTCACTTGATCGGAAAATGTATATAAAATCCTTTTGTAAAAAGATGAAAGATCAGAGAGAAAACAGTAGTGACCTATAAAACCAGCATAATAGCCGACATCTGCCTCTTCTGGGGCTATATGAAAGTCTCTGACCTGTATGTATGTATACGCACTAGTTTATACGCGAGTACTGTACATATATCACAGTAGTACTTAAACATGGCCGAGGATAGTCGATCTTGTGTTACCATGAAATAGAGAAATGGGAAGAGTGAAGATATTGGCAGAGCTGCAAAGATTAAGTAAAGAAAGGTCGTGAGAAGAAGATTACCAACACAAGCAAAGATTGAATTGTACTGTACTGTACTAAAACGAATGAAGGTGGACAGGACAGAGTTTTCAGAAGCAGTATGTAGTTTCAATTCTAGCAGGCAAAAATAGCAACTACCAGGAATTCTATTAATACGGGAAGAGTCCACTCACAAGACAAGAGGGTTCCACTCTAAAACCAATTGGCAATAGAGGGAGTAGCCCCTTGACTTATAAGGTGGATAATCTTTCTCTCATCTTTCAATGTGGGACACACATGTGATTATTTGGGTTTAGGAGTCAATTCTCAACAATATTGAAGTCATCAAGCAGATGGGCCATATCTGAAACTCAACAATATCCAAATTCAAAACTGCCCTTCTGACTCTCCTCACAAAGCATTGTGAATTGTGATGCATCACCTAATTCATATTCATTACAGGGTCTCGGGACATTGTAAAAATGATAGGAGTAGTTATAGTTACCATTGCAAAGAGCAATGACCCAAACAGCAACAAGAATTTTCCAAGGAGCACCATGTTGACTATCTTTCATCTTCTCAATCTTACATCCTGGACACTCCTCATAGTACTCCTTTTCCAGCAATACCGCCATTTCTCTCTCTTCATCCATTTTGGTTTACCTTCCTCGTCAACTACTCAATACTCTCACTCTGTCATTTAACGAATTCTTGAGAAATTCCCTTCTCATTTTCGCATATTTAGTCGCATGATAATACTCGTAGAAGGGGAGCAGACGGCTCAATCCCCTCTTAATTTAATGCGACTAAATATACGCTTCATTATTGGACAACAAAATAATACATAGAGTGATTTAAGGAGTACGTGTAAGTATTATTATTACCTGGAAAATTAAAAGCTGAGATGAGAAGTGAGAAGAGATTAATGAATCAACTTACCAATATTGCACACAGTATCATCTATGCTGTTACTTACTGGAGTGGTATTTAACTGCTGCTCTCACCTAATTAATTACTCCCTCCATCCGTTTCATGAATATATATGCGAGGATTATTATATTGAACGGGGTCATAATTTAAAGCCACAGGAAGTATACTTGGACGTACGTATCAACAGTTTTGGGGAAATCCGAAATCATCATCACGTGCGTCATTTAGTAATACTCTTTGACGTACAGCATCTTCTGTTCTAAGGTTGTATTCTGGCCGGTCCAACTCACCTGAACTGGACAAGGCTGACTGAAGTGAGCCCAATTGATGAGTTATTAGAATGAAGTTGAAAGTGAAAGTAGTAGTATTCCAGTATTGAACGGAACTTGAAGGAATTCAATAAACAAAAAAATATTTGGGGTGAAGAAGGACCGAAAATAAGTTGTAAAAAATTTCTAAGGTAGGAGGACCATTTTATATAGGTTACGAGGTCCTGATTTAGTGATTTTTTATTTAAAATTTATACATGTAAAGCCATGTCAAAAACCCTATAGTCGGTTTTTGTTTTTCCTCACCCTGGACCCAACACGGTTTTAATAAAAGCATATTGCATACAAGAAATTTGTGTAATTGAAACTATATACCCTGTCGATACAGTATTATAAAACTATACTCCCTCCGGTCAGCCTCACTTTCCTCATTTGGAATGTTTTTATTTTTTGCCCCACTTCTCCACTTTCCTTTTATATCTTACCCTTTTACCATATTATCCTTCTTTCTATCCTTTATTTACAAGAAATGCTATTGAATTTTACATTTTAAGACACACCATTCATTTTTTTACCATTTTATATTCATTTCTTATTTTACGTGCAAAAGTAAGCAGGGCGATAAATAATGACCGGAGGGAGTATCATATATTTTTAGTTGATACGGTACTAAATACCGCGTGCAAAATGATAGAACATTTAGATATCATACGAAGGAAATTACTTTGTAGAAAATATAATTTTAATTAATTTTTTAAAGGGTTATTTCATAAGAATAATCTCAACTATGAATGTGGTTATTAAAATAATCTAAATTTTACGTAATCTCATTTTAATATGAACTACGCATTCATTAATCTCGTTTTGCTATGTATGAAATTATAACTTGCTATTATCGGTCAAAGTGACTTGTTGTAACTTTCTAGGTTTTTATCAGGTCCGTTGCAGTCACCGTGAAAGTCAAAATTACAATAAAAACATTTTTTTTTCATAGCTTCTACAGTATAAGAATAATTGAAAAAGAAATGGAAGATAATTTTCGAATTTTTTTATCAGAAGAAGAAGAGTAAGAGTTGAATAAGGGAGGTTCAATAGGTAGCCGGTCAGTTCGTATTAAAATGAAATTACGTATAGTTTGGATTAATTTAAGAAGCACACGCATAGTTGAGATTATTCCCCATGAAATGACCTTTTTTAAAAATCGATAAATATAATAATGATTGAAATATGATTGACACAAATTCTCATATGAGACAGTATCACATTACGATTAAATGTAGAAATGGGGAAGTGTGGTGGGACATTCTGGCAGACTGATGTTTGTCATTTGGCAACTTTGTACTCCATGTGATAGGCGGGTGAAGCAAAATTGTAGGCGTATACCTTCTTTTCTGTTCATTGCATCTCAAGTCTCAACTACTCCTACGTAACGTAACTAGGGATGGTCAAAAGTGTGGACCAACCCGGGCCTACTCGGTCAAGATTTCCATATTTCGTCCTATCTATCCTGGGCTGAGCCGGCCCAACCTCACCCCTCTTCAGGTTGCCTTCCACGAGACCGGCCCGACTTGCATCGGTAAGTTCCCAGGTGAAGAAATTTTTTCCCTCTATTTCCTGTCGTTGCTCCCATTTGGATGTATGTCTCGTAGGAGTATATCAATATGTTCAGAGTGTTCCACTAAA
This sequence comes from Agrostemma githago, assembly GCA_958450325.1. Classification (NCBI taxonomy): domain Eukaryota; kingdom Viridiplantae; phylum Streptophyta; class Magnoliopsida; order Caryophyllales; family Caryophyllaceae; genus Agrostemma; species Agrostemma githago. The sequence continues at coordinate 76,924,376 of OY288240.1, read as the reverse complement.
CTTGGTTCTCTCCCATCAGTGCTACTATTAGGGATATTTTATTTGAATGTCTGCTTTTTCATATTATTATTCAAAATACATTCATCGATCCTTTATCATGCGTGGAGACTCTGGAAAGAGAAGGGGTTTTATCCCCAATTGTAGGCCAGGTATTTGACTAGAGACTAGCCTAAAACTAAATGTATATTCACTGTATAAATATTGCAAGAGAAGATGGTGAAAGGCTAGGAACATGTAGAAGATACACTAAGAATATATCCGTCGTAAGATTAAAACGAGTCAAGTATGTGCCATATGAGGAGAGAAGGACAATGACCCCACCAATTATACTTTTGTCTTATCTAACTATTTGAGTTTTATTTGACCCGTTATACGTTTGTGACGGATATCTCCGTCACAAACAAATTACAAACAAGAATTTGTGTTACATCAATACAATTACATTCACAAACTTTCACTTGAAGCTACAAATCGGCTGGGAAACTGGCTGTGATCTCCTTCACGTTCCACAAGGAACGGTTTGAATGTCATTACAACTCCTAAAAGCGATACCATGTTCAATAGGAAAAATATCATATTTGTGCCTGCATCAATCAAACCCACCACCACATTATTCGCATTGTTACTACCTTTATGTATGTATGTAACAAACTCTCGCCCACTGGTGAAAACCTTGTCAAGAATTGCATTAAACGATCATGCAATCCACTTTCACAGGCAGGGGTGAATCTAGAAATTAAAAGTATCTTGGGCTAGGTTTACGTCCGCGCCTGGTCACAAGAGATCAGATAAGAAGCGGGAGACTCCAAAGACGGGGTACTAGGGTAGTATACCTGGGAGAAATGACGTATCTTGACGCTTTTCCGACCAAGAAAGCCTGAGACATAATACAAATATATGCATCAATTCATATGAACCAGTCCAATACCAAAAAGAGAAGGGAGGGAAACATAATACAACAATAATTCGTATCTCATGTGATGCTTAGACACTTACAGTGAACCTCCGCAGGCTGGGCCAACGGCCTTAAAAAGAGACATAGTAGTCATGGAGAAGCCGTTAGCAACTCCTCGTTGATCTTGATCCTGTATGTCATTCGTTCATCTACGTTAGGCATGAAAATTGGATTATTAATTCTAGAGATCAAAATGACTGAAAAGTTAGCCAAAAGAAAAACTTACCACAACTCGGTTTTTAAGAATAAATGTACTGGTTATAATGCATATCTATCATATATTATCAAAAATAAAGAAAGAACACAGTGATTAAAAGATACAAGTAATAAGCATTTTGGCTGGTTGTCACATTAGAATGATTTCATTTTTACTTACAAACATGATACTCTTGAACACAGAGGCGCAATTTAACACCAGAGCGAGACTGAACCCCGACAGTAATGCTATGAAAGGGTAACATTGTAGCACAGGTATGGATAACATCTGAAAGAATGAAGTTGAAGCAGTACAGTGTCAGTCAGTCAAATTTTCTCAGTTGCAGACCCGTGTTATGAACACATACAAGGCTTCGAAAAGGAAAAACATACCCCGCATAGACGAGCCACCATAATTGGTCCAAAGATTTTATTAATTTGCGGATACAATAATAGCTGAAATACCAACATTCCGACACCTGAACATTGGAATGAACATGATCGGGGGTAGAAGCAGAATGAAAGACGACAAAGTTTGAAGTACTTTATGAAGTGTGAGGGAGTTGATACCTGTGATAGAAAGAATTCTTCCAACATCTTGAGTTGAATAGCTTAATCCGCCAAGTTTCCTAGGACTAACTGCCCATAACGAGAATATCTAGAAGAATAACGCAAACTATTCAGCTACAGGTCTGATTTTTTATATATAGAGTAGTACAAGAGCTAGAGTGTAAGGCCGCAATGAAATTTCTGAGGGATAACAAGTTTTTCCACGGTAGGTTTTATGACGAGAGGAAGCATATGACGTGTGACGGGTGAACCTACCTCTGTGTAAACAATGTCATGAAGGGAGAAAACGCAATAGATGAGGATAGAGGAAATAAGTGGCCAGTTCTTATATATGTTTTTTCTTGGAAGCAATGTGCTTTCATCGATTCCTGCGATTGTAAGATTCTCATCCGATTCGTGAATTGCAGCTTCTGCATCTTCATATGAATCGTGCTCAGATGAATGTATTGGTTTGTGCTTATTATGTAAAGATTCCTGGATTATAAAGTAAATAGTTGATGATTATGTAAACACGAAGAATAAAATGGATGTAAAGAGAAATTACGAGCAATCATTTTTACGTGTTACTTACAGTATACAAACCATTTTATGAAAACGCTAGAGAAAGAGACTTTAGCATTTGAATTTCTAAAAAAAAGAACGAAGCAAGATGATTAAGGGACTAACTGGAAGCCAAAATGCAGCAGCAGTCACTATAGCTGCAAAAATGGATGTAATGAGGCAGGGCAAGAAGTACGGAAATCTACACGCAGCAAAATTAAACATTTGAACAAGTCAGAACATGAACATCTGATGTAGACAAGGACATCACAGTATTAATTAATCAAATAAAGATGGCAAGATCTGAAGACTAACGTTCGAAACAAAGATCCTTCGGAGAATAGCTCAGGGTACTTTTCTGCAGGCTGTATTGCAAAACATTAGCTTAGAAAATCAGTAACACGATACTGCTGGATTTACATAGACCACAAAAAACATGAAGATGAGATTAAGAGAGCTCACCTGAGCAAGTAAACCCCCAAGTGCCGGCCCAATGATCAGTCCGATTCCCCAAGCTGTAGTAATCTATACAAGGTGTTACTCAATCACTTAACTTCATACAAGTAGTTACCATCACAACAGTGTTAATGCAATTACAGTTAGAAGATAAGTATGTGATAGGGTATTTAAATGCTTGTCCAATGTCCAAGAGTCAGACTCGACTATTTATGAGCAGTGTGTGCTCGTGATTTTGGCTTTAAATGTCGCATTCAAGTGTCAAACTCAGAATATAAAGTGAAAGTAAGGTAGTTGTTTGTAATAGATTAATGATAGATTCATTGTATATACATTTCCCTTGTTATTCTAGCCTAGTTCTTTGAACTATATGTCTAGTTCTTTGTAGTTGTATTTATGTTTCTCCTTGTACCTAGGTCTCTAGGAAGTAGATGAGAGTCTCTTAGCATTGTATAAATAGTAGATTCGATTTATGAAATAGACAAGCAGAAACACATTCCTTTAGTTTGAGTAAGCTTACCACAGACATGCCTATAGCTTGATGCTCTTCTCGGCAAATCTCAGATATATATGCCTGATAAAGACGAAAGTGCAAAAACAATGAATCTTCATTCATTTCAATTTCCAACCATATTATTTTAGTAAGTACGAGATTTCATATTATATACGTACCTTGACAGGGTCGAGTAATCCATTGAAGCACCCCAAAAGAAATCTTGAGGTGATTGCCATCCAAATGTTTGTACTTAGACCAAAAAGAGTGTTGAAAACGACCCTGAAATTGGAGCACAAAATGACGGTTCTATTGTTTGATAAACAAAAGACAACATGGGAAGTTGAAAATTGAGAAGAGAAGGATAGTATTACTAACACAGATGATGTTCCGAAGACAATAACAGGCTTTCGACCATAACGATCAGCGATCACCCCCCATAAAACATGTCAGCGCCCTTCCAAGCATAAAAGAACATCCTTTTGACATGTTCAACATGAGCAAAATAATAAGCTCCTACACTTGAACTTCAGTCGAAAAATGCAAGTACAATGCTTGTGTGAAAGCGAGATGAGAAAGAAGAAACAACTATACTGACCTATAAAACCAGCATAATACCCGACATCTGCCTCTTCTTCGGCTATATGAAAGTCTCTGACCTGCATCATGTATATGTATATAGAATCAGTTTAACATGTAATACTCCGTAGTACTTAGACTAGTACTCAACGATACTTGTTGATTCTCTTACCATGAAATAGAGGAAGGGGAAGAGTGAAGATATTGGTAGCGCTGCAAAGATATCAAAGCGAATATAGGTTAACTAGTTCAGGTGTTAAAGTTATGGAGCAGCTAGCATGCTCATATCTGAAACTCGTCAGCATCAAAATTCAAAAATGCTCTTGTTACAACACATGAAGATCACCGGCAAAACATAAAGTGAATTAGCCTGCTTTGAGCAGACCCGACCTAAATGACCCGTTTGCAAAGCGTGGAGGTTAATGAGAGAGAGATACCATTGGAAAGAACAATGACCCAAACAGCAGCAACTGTCTTCCAGGGAACAACATCATTAGTATCCTTGTTCTTCTCAATCAAACACCCTGGACAATCTTCATAGTACTCCTTTTCCGATAATATTAGTGGGATTTTCTTCTCTTCTTCTTCTCCCATTTTAAAACCTGTCAGTTAATTAATTAATAAGCTGTACGTACCCATCATCTTAATTAAATTCCAACCTATATCATTGGATTACGATTTAGGCCCTGTTCTTTTCGGCTGAAACAAGGCTGAGTTGAGCTGAGCTGGTCTGATAGGAGCTGAGATGGACTGATAGAAGCTGAGCTGAATTAAAAGAAGCTGAAACTAATAACTACTTATATAAATTATCTAATAATATTTTAAAAAATGGAAAAAATATAAAAAATTATAACACTAAATAATAATAATAATAATTAATTATAATAGTAATAATAATAATAAATTAATAAATAATAATAATAATAATAACAATTCTCTCTCTACTCTACTTTCTCTACTCTCTCTCTAGGGGAAGTTTCCCTCGCCAATTCACTGGAATGAGATGACGTCGGCGGCGCCACGAGGTAGGGGACAGGGGAGGCCAATAAAACAAGTACGAGAAGGTTCACAATCACACCAATTTAATCAAGATCTTGAAACTCGATCTAATAGTACTCAATCAGAAGATCCAAATGAAGATCTGGGTCCTCCAAAACAGGGGAAGAATATGATCAATGACCTTATCGATCTTGCGTTGCAATCCGCAATCCGTTTGACAGGAGATGCTGGATCTTCGCTTGCAAAGAATGGAATTCTGGATTGTGGACATGACATAGGTCCACCCCGACGCGGCCACGCGCGGGTTTGGGGAGGCGAATGAATCTCCATGAGATGGTCAAATGGAAATTTAAATCGAAGTCGGAGTCGCCACCGAATTTTATGGTTATTCGGAACCGTTCGAGCCCACTCTATGTCGTAGTGGGCCGTGTACAAAATACGGCCCATTTCCGATGTCAGAGTTTATTGGGCTCGTCCCTTTTGCATGTCGATATAGATGCCGACTGGGCGGTTAATCGTATATTGAATGACTCTCGTTGCCAATGGTTTCGGACATCCGGAAACCACGGTTCTGAGTAAGGGGTGAGGGTACGTGTTGGGAAGTTCACTAAGAACACCCAACCCCGCCCGCACATTAGCGGCCTCTACTAGGATATCGAATGACGTTTTAATGCGCGCGTTAGTAATACGATGAATGATTATGCAAACATTGTTTTCCTAAGCATGTGAGGAAATTGAATGGGTTGCTAAGTCAATTTAATGCATGAAAATTGATTAACGTCAAAGTTGTATTTAGCATGTGAGATTCGTTTTAGTATAATAAAACAAATGAGATAAAAGGATGAAATTGCTACAAAACAAACAAACGAGTTAGTATCGGTTTGTAAATAATAATAGCAAAAATAAATATGCGAAATCGAGAAAATAAATATTAATCGAAATCTGAAAAATATTGTTAGAAAGAACGTTGTTTTGTATAAAAAACGAAGTTCGAAAATAAAAAAAAGAACGAAAAAAGGTGCGTTGGGACAGCCGGCCGCGCGGCTCGCCCGGGTCGTCGGCGAGTCGCGTGGCGGACTACTTCGGAAACGGTTTTTGAAAACTCGAAGTTCGTATTAAATCGCGTATGAATATTGCATTATTCGTACTCGACTTAATATTTTCGATATTCTTTATATTCGACAGTTAACTACGAAATTAATATCGAATACTTGGAATAGTTTTAGAAAAGATGTAATTTTAGAAATCGATCGAAGAATAAATAATAAAACGAACGAAAAAGTTGAAAAAAACAGTCCGGGTTTCAGGCTCGTGCGCGAGTCGCTCGGGCGTGGCGCGACTCGCGTACGGGTCTGTCCGGGTTTTATTTTTTATTCGAAAAATTGTTATTTTGATGAATCGCGTACAAATTATGAATTAACTTGTATTCAATTCATATTTTCGATATTCGTCGTATCCGATATTCGATTATGAAATCGACATCGAATATTCGGAATGAACTAAAAAGGTTTTGTAAAAAGGTTTGTTTTGAACGAAAAGAAAAGAAAAGAATTTTGAACGAAAAGATGTAACGATTTTTAGTATCGTCGAAACCTTAATATAATTCTCTTCGACACGATATTCGATTATAGAAAAATCGATATCGTATGTTTAAGAATATTCGTTATGAAAATAGTTTTTCGTTAATAACGATATTAAAATAAAAAAACGACTCTAGACCCATAACAAGACGGACGAAGAGAAGGAAGAAGAAGAAAGGAAGAAATCGGGTTTTGTTGCACCCTCAACCTACATGCTCTTGTCGACTCGAATCGGGGCTCGTCGGAATGTGGCTAGGCACGGGAGCGTCGAGTTTTGGTTCGGCTAAGGTGAAGGTTCGGATGGGTGAAGGTTCGGGTATGGGAGCCGGTTTTCCTTCGGGTTTGTAACGTAATATCGGTTTCTCGATGCTAAGGATTTATATGTGTCGGGATGCTAGATGACTATTGCTGAAAAATCGTGTGTGTATGTGTGGAATTGATGACTTGATTGCTAATGGTTCTCTCTTTATTGTGTTGGATGCAAGGGGCTATTTATAGGAAATTCCCGACCTTGGCTTGGGAGAGTTTGACTAGCGCTTAGGATAGGAAACGAGAGAATTTGAGGGAAATAAGAATTCCGCTTTCTTGTGGAGGAAGAAAGGCAAACCGGTGGATTTGCTCTTGTTTTGGGCTGTTTCGGCCGAGTGTTTTACACTCGGTCGGGTACTCGAATCGGTTTTTGAATAGGACTCCTGTTTGAGCTAGAATTACAGCTTGAGTAAGAAGCTGAGGAGAACGAGAATTCCGTTTTCTTGTGTAGGAAGAAAAGAGGGAAAAACCGGCTGGTTTGGGTACTTGGACGAGTGTTTCAACTCGGTTTAGTGTTTGAGTCGGTTCTCGGATAGGATTCCTACTCGGGATCGAATTCTACCTTAAACGGAATTGTTTATTATTATTTTTTGTATGGCTGATTTTGTAGAGTTGGAGTGTGAACCAACCGTGTGAGCTGCCACGGTGGACTCACGGGTCTCGAGAAATGTCTTTGACCAGGTTTTGACTCGGTCGCTAAAAGACGGTTTTACCCCTGGTGACGGTTTCGACCCAAATTAGTGTTATTTGACTCGAAACGACCCACTGGGCCTGAATTTGAGGTTGGTTTTGTGAAATTTGTACTCCTTAAAATGCCTAGGCCCAATATCCATCATTTCGAGCCCATTTCCGAGTACGTTAAAGCACGTTAGCGTCCGATCATCATCGGGTGTTTGTCAGGAACTACTATAGACACCTGGCGGTCAAAATGTGGGTGTCTACAGAGCCCCCACTCTGACTGAGGCTTGGACAGGGCGAAAGTCAGAGTAGCCACCAGGTCAATCAAAGATTAAAACCTGGCAGCTTCTGGTCGGGTCGTTTAAGGTCCATTAGACCTGCGTGGAGGGCCCGCCGGCCATGGGCTAAAAATGTACCTGAACTGATGATAACTCCGTGGGGAATTCATCGCATGAGACTTAAAGTTGGCCTGTATGTGGGCTCATCTTGTTAAATGCCGCTGGGGAGTTATGCAAATTGCATGGTCTGCTTGAGTCGTTCTGTACATATTTATGCAAAGCTGCAAAATTTTGCATGTAATATTTGTAGGAAAAAAATGACTCGTGCTGGGGAATAGAAATTTTGAGAAAAGGTTTGAAATTTTGAGTTTGAAAAAGTCTTTGAAAAATTAAAGAATTTTTGTTTTGACTTTGAAAAGGAGTAGGAATGCTCGGGACGACTTAGCTAAGCCTTAGGACAATGGCTTGTATGCTAAATGCTCTAGGATTGGAAATCCTAAGGTGAGGAGGAGAACTTATATTTTATGCTATAAATACCCCTTCTTGCTTAATAAATTTCATAATTCTCCCAATTCCTTAATTACTTAGAGAAAAGAGTAAGCCCTGAAAAATTTATTCTTTTCTTTTAGCAAATCAAATATGGGAATCGACCGACTAGTCGGAATGTTGCACGAGTGGTCCAAATATTTTAGGGATGCCGATAGAGCTATCCTAAATCAGAATGGCGTTACCCAATTGTCCGTGATCCGTCAGATGCAAGTAGACTGCCACTTCTTGGATGCTTGCCTATCCTATTGGGATGATACCTATCATGTATTTAGTTTTCCTCGAGGAGAGATTTGCCCTATTCCTGAGGAAATTGCTGCTGCAGGAGGATGGAATCCTATACTTCGCCCTGCTATCCCTTTCTCAGTTTCTGACCCAAGGATGAAGTTAAGGGAATTTTTAGGGCTTTCCCATATGGAGGTATCCCGTATGCTAGAAGGAGATACCGTTTCCCTGATCGACCTGGCTGAAAAATTCATGAATCCAGACGATGTCCGGGTCAGGCCGGTTCATAACCGTAGGGCCTTCACTTTTTGTATGCTCCATGTTTATGCCTTCGAAGGGCATATGGACTTGTTATCTTGTATGGGTCATGTCAGACTTTTCACTGTGGCTGACCTGATGGAGACGGAGCACAGCCCGGCTTGGCTGATTACAGGGGAGATTATCCAGGGTTTGGATAATCGTAAAAGAGATCCGTCAGTTCGGCTGACTGGGAGTACTCGGCTTCTACAGGTATGCCGTTTTTTTGAATTTTTTGAATTTTCGGCTTCTCCCATTTTTCCGGTTTTGCGCGGTTTTTTCCCGATTTCCCGGCTTCTGCGGTTTTCTCGGTTTTCACGTCTTTTCACGTTTTTTTTTTCACGTGATTTTGACGATTTTTGCAATTTTGATTTTTTTTGGATTTTTCAGCTGTGGCTATTCGAGAGGTTATCGATCTTGGATCCCCCTTTAAATGTGAGCCGATATCAACCTAGGCAAGTTATGTCAAGGAGACGAGCTATTGCCTTTTCCCGCTTCAATACCCAAAAATATTGGGATGAGGTGCTATCTTTCCATGGAGGCCTGTTGATCCGTTGGGCCGTACCATGGTGGCCAATTTACCTTTGGACTGGTCTAGAATCTCGGGATAGAGCTAGATATCAGGTAATCCTATCTTTTAGGCAGACAATTCACCTCTTTCCCGATCGCATACTTAGGCAATATGGTCGGGCGCAAAGAATCCCAGAAATCGAGGCCGTTGTGAGTGAATCTACTCAGCTAACAGATGTGATGTGTGACACCTGGATGCAAAGGTGGTATACACGAGCTACTTGGCCCGTTCTTAAAAATTCTCATTCGATCTGGGTGACCGATTCCTATGTAAGATGGACCCGAGCTGACTCAGCTAAGACACGGGCTGCCCTGAAAATTGACGAGGCTTATGACCTGTTACGTCGAGAGCATGATAAGGATAATAGGAGCTTCTTTACTGAGGGAGATACTTCGACAGGTCAGAAAAGAAAATCTAAGACTCAGACTGAAGGGTCCAGTAATAAGGGTGCACGGGGGAGAGTGAGCCCCCAGACGGATTTAGAAAGGAGACTAGGGCCAAGACTAGCTGCTAAGGACCGACTTGGTCCTCGAGACAGGCTTCCCGAGCCGGTTAGGGCTCGGCTTGGACTGGTGCAAAGGGTGGAAAACCCAAAATCGAAGAAACGGGTTCGAGCAAAGGAAGTTCCCCTTGTGATTAGGGAACGTTCGCCCCCGCCCCGTCGGCCTCGGGCTCCACGTGACCCGAAAGATAAAGGGAAAGGCAAAATGTACGAGTAGTCTCCTAAATTTATTATTTAAGTATTACTACTATTTTTGTGGTGTGATGTATTTTTTTTTGAAATAATAAAAAGACATATTAGTGAATACCGTTCCCGTCTTTTCGTTATTGCAATGGTTGTACCCTTTTGAGGGGTTGCCTACGTATCCAAAATTAATGGAATCAAACCTTCCGTAGTTCAGAAGTATTTTTGCAATTTTTCGAAATACATCAAGATTATTAATTCGAGATGTGCAACGGTAGGATAAATGATCCTAACTTATTGACTTGCTTAAAATTTTTGAAAATCCATAAAAAGACATTTTTTATAAACTTTGCAAATGACATTGAGATAGGGTTTATGGGTAGTAACGCTTCAGTTGGTCCAAGTTTGTTGGATTGACGAATTCGTTCCCGTCCAAGTCAGTTAGCATTACTGCCCCTCCTGAAAGAATTTTCTTCACTAAATATGGCCCAGCCCAATTAGGTTTGAATTTTCCCCTTGGGTCAACTGGTAGTAAAGCTCGAACAGATTTTAGGACTAGGTCGCCTTCTCTGATATTCCTGGGTCTAACCCTTTTGTTAAAAGCCCGTTGGATCCTTTTTTGATATATCTGAATATTATTCAGAGCCCGGGATCGCCGTTCGTCTAAGAGGATTAGTGAGTCATATCGGGCTTGGACCCAGTCCGCCTCAGGTACCTGACTTTCGAGTAGAATCCTAAGAGAGGGTACTTCTAGCTCAACCGGCTGGACTGCTTCCATTCCATATGTCAGATAGTATGGAGTTGCTCCGGTTGCAGTTCGAATTGATGTCCGATATCCCCATAAGGCAAAGGGTATCTTGTCGGGCCAGTCCCGGTAATTCTCAGCCATCTTTTTAAGAATGGTGACAATTGTCTTGTTAGCTGCTTCCACCGCTCCATTTGTTTGAGGACGGTAAGGTGACGATGTATGTCTTTGGATCTTGTATTTTTCCAACAGAGTGGCAGTTTCAGCTTGGAAATGGGTCCCGTGATCGCTGATGAATTCATGTGGAATCCCATACCGACATATAATTTTGTTTTGGATGAACTTAGCCACATGTTTGGCATTCAAGATCCGGTATGATTCGGCTTCGACCCATTTGGTGAAATAGTCGATAGCCACTAGGATGAAGCAGTGACCTCCTGTCCCGGAGGGATTCACTTTCCCGATTATATCAATTCCCCATGTCGAGAATGGCCATGGTGATGTCATTGTATATAGTAGGGACGAAGGCATATGCTGAACATTGGCGAAGATCTGACAGTTGTGACAGTGTTTGACATACAGCTGACAGTCAGTTTCCATGCTATTCCAATAGTAACCGAGTCTTGCGATTTTGCGGGCCAACATATGGGCATTCATGTGTGGTCCGTTTTCGCCATCGTGCACCTCGGCCATAACTCTTTCGGCTCGAGTTTTGTCAATGCATAGAAGTAAAGCCCCCTGTGCTGTCTTTTTGTACAGCTGTCCATCGTCTGTGCGGATGAACTGGGTTGCCCATCTTCGTAGAGCTTTCTTGGCCCGGTTTTCAGCTCCCGGAGGATATTCCCCTGACGTCAAGTAGGTTAGAATAGCCTGGTACCAAGGTTCTGGGTCAGTTATTTCAATATCTTGGATAGTATTGATGTATGCTGGCTCAGACCGCCTCTCGACACAAATAGGCATGCTGGTTAGATGTGCTGGGATATTCAGTAAAGATGCTAATTTTGACAGAGCATCTGCAAACTGGTTTTCTTCCCGAGGCAGATAGATGTACTCCACTTTTTGAAATTGTTTTTCGAGAACCCTTACTCGTGCTTGGTAAGACACGAGATTTGCGTTCCGAGTCTTCCATTTTTGTAGGGTTTGATTTATGACTAAAGATGAGTCACCGTGGACCCGAAGGTTTGTTACTCCTAAATCGGCGGCGGCTTGCAACCCGTGAATGCATGCTTCGTATTCGGCTGCGTTATTAGTCACGTCAAAGTCTATCTTGATGGATAACGGGGTATGTTCACCTTGTGGTGAGATTAGCAAGATCCCGACACCAAATCCCCGAAAGTTGGATGCTCCGTCAAAGTACAAATCCCATGTGTCGGTGTCGGTATGGAATATGTCTTCATCTGGGAAAGCCCAAGTATCTGTATGGCCTTCCTCGGATATCGGGCTATCGGCGAGGAATTCTGCTACTACCCGGCCCTTGATGGCTTTTAAAGGCATGAACTTGAGGTCAAACTCAGCTAGCATCAAAGTCCACCTGGATATACGACCGTTAAGGATGGGCTTCTCGAATAGATATTTGATTGGATCCATCTTGGATAGCACATGTACCTCGTGACTAAGCATGTAGTGTCGGAGCTTTTTAGTGGCCCATACTAATGCTAGACACGTCTTCTCAAGCATGGTGTATTTGCATTCGTATTCTAAGAACTTTTTACTGATGTAGTAAATAGCCCGTTCTTCAGAATCGACCGTCTGGGCTAGCATAGCGCCCATGGCTGTCTCGGTCGTTGTCAAGTATAGCGATAGAGGCAAACCATGCTGAGGTGGCATTAACACCGGTGGAGAGGATAGAATTTCCTTGATCTTATCGAAAGCCATTTGACATTTGTCGTCCCATAATGTTCGTTCTCCTATCTTCAGTTTCTTGAAAATGAGTTCACATACCATGGTTAGCTTTGAAATGAATCGGCTTATATATTGGACTTTCCCGAGAAACCCCCTTATCTCCTTTTCGGTTTTAGGCGGTTGCATCTCGGTTATGGCCTTGATCTTTGCTGGGTCAACTTCAATGCCCCGTTGGCTGACAATGTGGCCCAGTAGCTTGCCCGATGTTACCCCGAAACTGCATTTTTGAGGGTTTAACCTCATGTTGTACTTGCGTAGTCGGGTAAAGAACTTCCTTAGGGCTGCAATGTGCCCGTTTCGGTCCTTGGACTTGACAATCATATCGTCGACGTAGACCTCTACTTCCTTATGCATCATGTCATGCAATAAAGTAGTAGCGGTCCGTTGATAAGTGGCACCAGCGTTAATAAGCCCAAATGGCATCACAGTATAGCAGTAAGTCCCCCAAGGTGTGGTGAAGGTGGTCTTACTCACGTCTTCTTCCGCCATTTTGATCTGATTGTATCCGGCATACCCGTCCATAAATGATAGAAGGGCATGATCGGCCGTGTTATCCACCAGTATGTCGATATGTGGCAACGGGAAATCGTCTTTTGGGCTGGCCTTATTAAGGTCCCGGAAATCTACACATACTCGGACTTTGCCATCCTTTTTGGGTACTGGTACTATGTTTGCGACCCAGTCTGGATATTCAGACACTTGAATAAAGCCCGCTTTGAATTGTTTATCAACTTCTTCTTTGACTTTGAGAGACCATTCGGGCCTCATTCTTCGGAGTTTCTGTTTTACCGGCTTGTATCCGTCTTTGATGGGTATTCGGTGTTCAGCTATCTCCCGGTCTATTTCTGGCATGTCCTTGTAGGACCATGTGAAAACGTCTTTGAATTACTGGAGGAGGTCCGTGAATTGTTGTTTCTCCTCGGGATCTAAAGATAGGCCCAACCTAAGTATCTGAGGCTCTAAAGGGGTTCCTACATTGATGGAATCGGTTTCTTCGATTACCGGATTTCGGGACTCCCTTTGTTCGAGTTGCTCAATTAGATGCGGAGGCAATGGTAACTGTTCGTCGGGTTTCTCAATGTCATTGCAAGTAAGATTTTTGAAAACATTTTGAAAATAAGCCAAGTCGTAAGCAGAACGGTTATCGTTATTATTGATAGTAAATTTTGAAAAGAGCTCGAAGAGAGCTGCCATCTGATCGTTGGTCAGAGGCGGGATAGGGAGAGCCCTTGGGACAGACTCCGGGGCTCTCGGTGGTGAGGCTAAAGAAGGGAGAGGGGTTACAGACTCGATCCTAGTACTGGACCCTCTAGACTTTGACTCAGACTCCGACTCTGACTCTGACTCAGACTCGGACTCGGACTCAGATTCAGGCTCGATAGCATGCATATCTCCTTCACCAGTAGTTAGCTTGTAGACTCGACCCTGACTGTTGGTCCATTTGGTTGTCTTCCTCCAAGCTCTCTTTCCAGTGTCGGCACCAACTTCCGAGATCAGCTTGGTTGGATCAAAGTTGCTGCTGCGAAGGATCAAGCTGACTAGCTCTTGCTTAGGGGTAGGGATGATCTTGTCTTCCCCAAAGAGTAGTCCTAGAATGGACTCAGTGTTGCTTGGGCCCTCCTTTGATTCGGCCTGGATAAGGGCGAATATGTCATCTGGAATGAAATTGCATTCCCGAGCCAGTTTGGTCCCGGGATATGAGATGGTGGGCCGATAGAGGCCTGTTTGCATGGTTTCGAATACCGGGGTGACGAACGTGACCGTTTTGGTTTGGTTCGTGTAGCCGGATGCCATAGTATAGCCTAGACCGAGGTGAGATTGCCCGTTGTTCAGGGTTTCGATGATCTTTCCCGGTGGGAGATATGGTCTTGATGTGACTCCCGGTAGGCAACCTAGGTTCTGTAGCATCGTATAGATGCTAACGGTGAAGTATGGCTGAAAAAGGTGTTCTTCTTCAATCATTCCCACAAAGTTGAATCCTCGTGGGTCGACTGAGCCCGCCGTGTTGCAGCTGGACACGGTTATGGGAGTAGCTTCGAGGGTGATGATCCCGTCCTGTAGAGGTAGTTTGACCTTCCTGTGTAGAGTGGAGGACACAGCTTTGACCGCGTGAATCCATGGTCTTCCAAGTAGCAGATTGAAAGATGAAGTAACATCGATCACTTGGAATTCTAGCTCCTTCTCGATCGGGCCTGTTATGATGGTTAGTTTAACGGCCCCAGCAACTGATTTTGGGCTCCCATCAAAAGCCTGGATAGTCTTTGCAGTCGGAAGGTAGTCAGCCTCGGTAATGCCGAGGGCCTTGGCTGTCCTTAAAGGAAGGACGTTAACTGCGGACCCGTCATCAATTAGGGTCATCGGGAGATATTTGTTTCGACAAATCACCGTGATATATAGGGCTAGGTTATGGGTGGTCCCAAATGGTGGAAGGTCGGACTCGGAGAAGGTGATGAGTGGGCCTTCTCCTTTGGGCTTGTCCTTGAGATATGGCATGATCGTGGCTACCATTTCGGTGGGGGTAACCGATGAGTCGACCTTGATTTCATCGAGGGCCTTAGTAAGTGCCGCTCGATGTTCCTGTGAACTAACCAAAAGCTGCCATATAGTAATATCGGTTCGGACCCTCTTCAATTGCCTGACTAGGGCCGTGTCGGCGTTCGGTTCTTCAGGAGTGAGCTCCGTCCTGGAAGGTTCAGTGACGGTTTCCGGGGTGGCTGTGATGGTATGTGTACCGGCCAGTGCTTTGGCTTTAGCCTTCCGGATTTCCTCGATAGTGACGGGGATGGCCTCCCCTTTAGCCAGGTAGATATCGTCTTCATCGTCATTCCATATCCCGTTGATTTGGGAAATGAAAGATGAAATGAGATGAGTGCAGTCAACTACCTCTCCAGTAAAAATAGCATGAGTAGCGAGAGGATTGTTTTTGTTACTGGGCTTGTCACTAGGTAGCGGTATCTTTCCATTTTCGATTAGATCTTGGATAAGATGTTTCAGTTTCCAGCATTTCTCCGTGTCATGCCCATTGCCTTGGTGATAGTGACAATAAGCCTGGATGTTGTAGCTTTTGGATCGCTTTTCTATGGGAACTTCCGGAGTTGGGCCTATCGGTTGGATTAGGCCCTTCAAAGATAGCCTTTGTAAGGCATTAGCATAAGTTGTCCCTATGTCAGTGAATACCCGATTTGGAGTATTCTTTTTGGTTGAGGTGTCAAGTGAGTTTACCTCGTCGAAGATGCTTCGGGCCGCCGTCGTGTTGGCGGGCTTACTGGAGGAGGAACTGGATCCTTGATACCCTTTGGTAGAGGCCTTAGTAAGGCTCTCTAACCTTAGATCGTCTTCGATTCTGGTACCCATTTCGGTCAGAGTGGCGAAGTCAGATATAATGGCGTACCTGAGATGGACTCGGTAAGCAGGGAGGAGGTTTTTGACAAAGGCCTCCACTAGAACTTTTTCGCTGGGCTTGTCGACCAGCTTAACACTTTCGGTCCGCCACCTTTGGAGGTATTTGGTGAAACCCTCCTTAGGCTCTTGGGCCATAACTTCCAGAGTACGCATGGTAGTCTGGATTTCAGCATTATCCGCGTAGTTCCGCGCGAATTCCATTGCAACATCGTCCCAAGTTTTGAATTTCTTAGGGTCAAGCCTGTAGTACCAAGCTTTTGGGTGTTTCTCCAGAGAGGAAGCAAAGAGATGCTTGAACATGGTCGATTTGACCCCCTTGACAGCCATAAAGTCTTTGAAAGCCCGAATATGAAGTACCGGATCTTCGGTCCCATCGAACATTGGTAAGCCCGTTAAGTTAAGGTTGGCGGGCAGTTCATCAGTTAGGGTCGAATAGGTGCGGGCATTTTCCGTGAGAATGGTGTTTCTGGTGGTCGAGTGGACCTGTTCCTGCAGCTTTTGGACTGCGCCGGCTAGCGCGGCTAAGGGCCCATCGTCATCGATCGAGGCGTTAGGAGTTCCCTGTTCTACGGCACTAACCCGAGTGACGATAGCGATCTGGTCTTCCCGCATTTGCCTCAATTGGGTCTGGATTTGGGCCAACGTGGTGTTCAACTCATCTATGGCTTTTTGCGTCATGGTTCAAGTGAAGGGTGGCCTGTCTGTAAGAGCACCACGTAATTAGCAACTTAACCCGAATCCTAAGGAAAGTACATCTCGAGCAAGGGAAAAAGAAAGAAGACTAAAACGGAAATGACTCGGAAAAGACACCTAGACGGGCGACTTGTGAAAATGTGGGCCTTCCTCAGGATCCAACGCTGTGGGTTGGGCCCTGTCCGGAGGAAGGTTCACGTGAGACATTCCCAGACTTTTAGACTCGATTGTGTAAACGGGCCGACCTTTGTAGGAGTATGTCCTACGTAGGTGGGCCTTGCCTTAGTTAGGTAAGGCGGACTAGGATGGGGGGAAACCCGTGATGTAAGATCGACGGAGTTTCGACGCTAGAGACTTCAACGACTTATGACACGACCCGACACTGCTAAATACGGGGAGTCTAAGAAGAGGAAGTTTTAAAATATGAATTTTGAAAAGCCCGAAATGAATCGGGTGGAGAAATCCGGCCCTTTTTCGAAAAAAGAAAAAGGAGTGGGCCGGATGTCGGGTTTTGAAAATTTCGAAAATATTTTCGAGTTTTGAATTGGGCATAATACCGGCTAGAAAAAGGCTATTTTGAGTAAAATCATAAGTCCTAAGTTCGGTACATGACCCGGGTTTTGAAAATTGGATATTTTGAAAAAAGGATGCAAATTTTGAAAAATGACGGTTTTGAAAAAAGATATGGATCAAGTAGCACGTAGTCATGGAAACAGTATAACGACGCCATGTATGCTCTTAGTCTAAGTCTCGGTCAGTCTGTAAGGGTCTATACCAGTGTACACAGCCTATCAAGAATCGGGGCGGACTCCCTAACTCGAGTTGAGATTAGGACATGCCGTAAAACCCATATGAATCGGCTAATGGACACCTTTGACATAACCAGTTTGGACTATATCAACGGTATAGTGGGACGTCGGTCGCGAGTACCGCCCCGGGAAAGTGGGGTTATGCATGAACCGTAAAACTAAAACGCGCATTGTACTAGTCAAACGATTTCTATTCGAGTCTCACCCTGAGGACACCGAAGGTTATTAACTCATCAGAAAATCCCCAGCGGAGTCGCCAAATTGTGGACATGACATAGGTCCACCCCGACGCGGCCACGCGCGGGTTTGGGGAGGCGAATGAATCTCCATGAGATGGTCAAATGGAAATTTAAATCGAAGTCGGAGTCGCCACCGAATTTTATGGTTATTCGGAACCGTTCGAGCCCACTCTATGTCGTAGTGGGCCGTGTACAAAATACGGCCCATTTCCGATGTCAGAGTTTATTGGCCTCGTCCCTTTTGCATGTCGATATAGATGCCGACTGGGCGGTTAATCGTATATTGAATGACTCTCGTTGCCAATGGTTTCGGACATCCGGAAACCACGGTTCTGAGTAAGGGGTGAGGGTACGTGTTGGGAAGTTCACTAAGAACACCCAACCCCGCCCGCCCATTAGCGGCCTCTACTAGGATATCGAATGACGTTTTATTGCGCGCGTTAGTAATACGATGAATGATTATGCAAACATTGTTTTCCTAAGCATGTGAGGAAATTGAATGGGTTGCTAAGTCAATTTAATGCATGAAAATTGATTAACGTCAAAGTTGTATTTAGCATGTGAGATTCGTTTTAGTATAATAAAACAAATGAGATAAAAGGATGAAATTGCTACAAAACAAACAAACGAGTTAGTATCGATTTGTAAATAATAATAGCAAAAATAAATATGCGAAATCGAGAAAATAAATATTAATCGAAATCTGAAAAATATTGTTAGAAAGAACGTTGTTTTGTATAAAAAACGAAGTTCGAAAATAAAAAAAAAGAACGAAAAAAGGTGCGTTGGGACAGCCGGCCGCGCGACTCGCCCGGGTCGTCGGCGAGTCGCGTGGCGGACTGCTTCGGAAACGGTTTTTGAAAACTCAAAGTTCGTATTAAATCGCGTATGAATATTGCATGATTCGTACTCGACTTAATATTTTCGATATTCTTTATATTCGACAGTTAACTACGAAATTAATATCGAATACTTGGAATAGTTTTAGAAAAGATGTAATTTTAGAAATCGATCGAAGAATAAATAATAAAACGAACGAAAAAGTTGAAAAAAACAGTCCGGGTTTCAGGCTCGTGCGCGAGTCGCTCGGGCGTGGCGCGACTCGCGTACGGGTCTGTCCGGGTTTTATTTTTTGTTCGAAAAATTGTTATTTTGATGAATCGCGTACAAATTATGAATTAACTTGTATTCAATTCATATTTTCGATATTCGTCGTATCCGATATTCGATTATGAAATCGACATCGAATATTCGGAATGAACTAAAAAGGTTTTGTAAAAAGGTTTGTTTTGAACGAAAAGAAAAGAAAAGAATTTTGAACGAAAAGATGTAACGATTTTTAGTATCGTCGAAACCTTAATATAATTCTCTTCGACACGATATTCGATTATAGAAAAATCGATATCGTATGTTTAAGAATATTCGTTATGAAAATAGTTTTTCGTTAATAACGATATTAAAATAAAAAAACGACTCTAGACCCATAACAAGACGGACGAAGAGAAGGAAGGAGAAGAAAGGAAGAAATCGGGTTTTGTTGCACCCTCAACCTACATGCTCTTGTCGACTCGGATCGGGGCTCGTCGGAATGTGGCTAGGCACGGGAGCGTCGAGTTTTGGTTCGGCTAAGGTGAAGGTTCGGATGGGTGAAGGTTCGGGTATGGGAGCCGGTTTTCCTTCGGGTTTGTAACGTAATATCGGTTTCTCGATGCTAAGGATTTATATGTGTCGGGATGCTAGATGACTATTGCTGAAAAATCGTGTGTGTATGTGTGGAATTGATGACTTGATTGCTAATGGTTCTCTCTTTATTGTGTTGGATGCAAGGGGCTATTTATAGGAAATTCCCGACCTTGGCTTGGGAGAGTTTGACTAGCGCTTAGGATAGGAAACGAGAGAATTTGAGGGAAATAAGAATTCCGCTTTCTTGTGGAGGAAGAAAGGCAAACCGGTGGATTTGCTCTTGTTTTGGGCTGTTTCGGCCGAGTGTTTTACACTCGGTCGGGTACTCGAATCGGTTTTTGAATAGGACTCCTGTTTGAGCTAGAATTACCGCTTGAGTAAGAAGCTGAGGAGAACGAGAATTCCGTTTTCTTGTGTAGGAAGAAAAGAGGGAAAAACCGGCTGGTTTGGGTACTTGGACGAGTGTTTCAACTCGGTTTAGTGTTTGAGTCGGTTCTCGGATAGGATTCCTACTCGGGATCGAATTCTACCTTAAACGGAATTGTTTATTATTATTTTTTGTATGGCTGATTTTGTAGAGTTGGAGTGTGAACCAACCATGTGAGCTGCCACGGTGGACTCACGGGTCTCGAGAAATGTCTTTGACCGGGTTTTGACTCGGTCGCTAAAAGACGGTTTTACCCCTGGTGACGGTTTCGACCCAAATTAGTGTTATTTGACTTGAAACGACCCACTGGGCCTGAATTTGAGGTTGGTTTTGTGAAATTTGTACTCCTTAAAATGCCTAGGCCCAATATCCATCATTTCGAGCCCATTTCCGAGTACGTTAAAGCACGTTAGCGTCCGATCATCATCGGGTGTTTGTCAGGAACTACTATAGACACCTGGCGGTCAAAATGTGGGTGTCTACATGGATACTACGGAATAACCGGTCATCCAAAATTCTGGGAATAAGCAGGGGACTCTGGATACAACGGAACAGCCGGTCATCCAGACGTCGGGGGCGATTAAAACTCAGAGTACAACGGAACAGCCGGTCACTTTGGGAAAGGCCTCTCATCCTGAGGAAAAGTCATGGGCAGATCGTACGAAAGAGAAGAAGCTTGGTATGAGTCTGTACTTTGATGATTATTGAGCAACTGCAGAGGAGATCACCATTGACTATGAGGATTATGAAGATGAACTGCGTTTATGGCAGAATACGTTAATGGGGCATGTTATAGGATCGAGACCCACACTAAGCAAAGTTACTGATTTTGTTGTTACTAGATGGAATTCAATAGATAAGCCAACTGTGCAATATTTTAAAAAGGGCTGGTTTTCATTCCGATTCAGCAGTAAGAGCGCGATGGAGGAAGTTTTGAAGGATGGTCCATGGCAGATAGGGGCAAACTCGCTCATCTTGAAACAACGGAGTCCATCTTTTTCAGCTGAGATGGAAAAGATAGCGGTTGTGCCGACTTGGGTAATCCTTCCTGACCTTGATCCTTATCTTTGGACGGAGGCAGTTCTTAGTAAGATAGCTAGTAAGATTGGGAAGCCACTCTTTGCAGACCCAACTACTACATCTAAAGAGAGGCTGTCTTTTGCGAGAATTATGGTTGAGGTGGATCTATCATCTGATTTCCCTGATTTTGTGATGATTAATCTCCCAATTTTAGGGAAATCAGAGCAGAGAATAACATATGAATGGTTGCCATATTATTGTAATTGTTGTGGAAAATTGGGACATCTTAAAAATACTTGCAAGTTGGTTAAGAAAAAACAGATATTAGAGAAGCCGGCTCAACGATATACTCCAGTTAAGAAGATTGGTGTGGTAGTGAATGCACCTAGGGTTGGTCTAGGAAGGGCAGACTCAGAGACACCACCTGGAGGGCAAGCTGGTGACCTGAATTCCAATCTAAATCTTGAGGGATCAGGTGGAACGGGGGGGGGGGGGGGGGGGGGGGCAAATTTGGAAGGAGGAGGTGCCTCTGATCCTAATCAGAATGAAGGAGGGTTAGATGGGTTGGCAAGAGATACTGATAAGGAGGAAGAGACTGTGTGGACATGACATAGGTCCACCCCGACGCGGCCACGCGCGGGTTTGGGGAGGCGAATGAATCTCCATATGAGATGGTCAAATTGAAATTTAAATCGAAGTAGGAGTCGCCACCGAACTTTTTGGGAGTTCGAGCCCGTTCGAACCCACTCTATGTCGTAGTGGGTCGTGTACAAAATACGGCCCATTTTCGATGTTAGAGTTTATTGGGTTCGTCCCTTAGCATTTGATACCGATACCGACATTATCGGTAATCGAATATTGAATGACTCTCGTTGCCAATGGATTCGGACATCCGGAAACCATGGTTCTGAGTAAGGGGTGAGGGTACGTGTTGGGAAGCTCACAAAGAACACCCAACCCCGCCCGCACTTAGCGGCCTTTACTAAGATATCGTTCGATTTTTATGTACGCGCGTTAGTTCGACGATTGAATGATATGCAAAGATTATTTTCCCTAGACATGTGAGAGAAAAATAAATGGGTTGCTAAGTCGTTTAATGCATGTTAAACTAATAACGTCAAAGTTATTTTAGCATGTGAAGTTGTTTTAGTCTAATAAAACAAAGAAATAAATAAATTGCTACAAACACGAGAAAACGAGTTAGTAACGATTGAATAATTTGAATAAAGACATAAATAAATAATATGCATGATTTTAGAAGAAGATTTATGACACGTGATGGATTAGCACGCGTTGACCGAGGTCAAAAAAAGGTATTTATCGAAATATGTCGCGAAAGTCGCTTTTTATGTAAGATTCGAAAAAGAATAAAAAATAGAAAAGCGAGGAAACGAAAAAATTGGACCCGGCGGACCAGGCTGTTGCGCGAGTCGCCTGACAGGCGCGCGACTCGCGTGGCAGTCTGTTCGGGTTTTTTTATTTTGTCGAAAATCGTTAATTTTTATAAATCGCGTACAAATACAGATTAATTTATACCCAATTCATATTTTCGATATTCAATTATGAAATCGATATCGAATAGTCGGAATGATTTTAGAAAAGGTTTTGAAAAAAGTTTGTTTTGAACGAAAAGTAAAAAAAAAAAAAAAGAATTTTGAACGAAAAAGGTGTTGATTCTCTCCGCGTATAAAATCGTCGAATTTTGTTTAAAAAGATGTAACGATTTTATTTAGCATCAACGAGAATTAATTAATTTTGTTCTTGTTAGATACGATATTCGATTAGAGAATCGATATCATATTTTAAGAACGTTATAAAAATAGTTTTTGTAGTATCGATATTAGAAATAAAAAAAATGCGACGAACGACCCATATTAAAAATACGACCAACGATGACACGACCCATAAAAAAACGTGAGAAAGGAAGAGAAGAAAGAGAAGAATCGGGTTTGATTTACACCCTCAACCTACATGCTTCGTTTTCTCGGAATAAGGCTCGTCGAAAAGTGGTTTAAACTTGGGAGCGTCGAGATGATGCGGGATGAGTTAAGGTGTCGGTTTGGTACGTTTTTTATGTGTGTGAGGCGTCGGGTTTGGCCGGACGGTGGGGGTGGTTTCGTCGGTATTTTGAGGCTTCTTCGGGAATATGTCGGGATTTGCTTTGAATTATTTTTACTAGTTATCGAGGACGTATGTGTGTGAATGTATGATATGTGTATATTTGTTGTGTTGAATGGAGGGTCCTATTTATAGGCGAAGAGGTTTAGGAGAGGTGTCTTGCTTGGACAACAAGAAACACCGGTTTGGATAGGAAACGTAAGAGGTTGAAAAGAACGAGAACTCGCTTTCTTGGTGAAGAAGGCAAGGAACTCGGCTGTTTTGGCTGCTTTTGGCCGAGTGTTTGACACTCGGTCGGTAAATGCTTTAGTTTTTCGGATAGAATTCCACTTGAGATCAAATTCTACCTTTAACGGAATTGTTTAATACTTTTTGAAGCTGATTTTTTGTGGTGTTTGAGACCGAATCAGCCACGTGAGGTGTCACGGCTGACTCGTGTGTCTTGAGAATATTTTTGACCGGGTTTTGACTCGGTCGCTAAAAGACGGTTTTACCCCTGGTGTCGAAATCGACCCAAATTAGTCTCATTTGACTCGAAACGACCCACTTGGCCTGGATTTGAGGTAGGTTTTGTAAGATTTGTACTCCGTAACAAGCCCAAGACAAATGTTCATGATTTCGAGCCCATATCCGAGTCCATCAAAGCATGTTTACGTCCGATCATCATCGGGTGTTTGGCGGGAACTACTATAGACACCTAGCGGTCAAAATGTGGGTGTCTACAGAACCCCCACTCTGACTAAGGCTTGGACAAGGCGAAAGTCAGAGTAGCTACCAGGCCAACTGAGGATTAAGACCTGGCAGACTTCCGATCGGGTCGTTTAGAGTCCATTAGACTTGCGTGAAGGGCTCGCCAGCCATAAGATAGAAATCATACCTGGGTAGATGTCAACAATGTCGCGGGGACTTTTTCTAAAAAGTCTTGGGTGTGTCTGTTTACAGACACATCACATCTTGGAATAGCGCGGGGACTTCTCCTAAAAAGTCTTGGGTGTGTCTGTTTACAGACACATCCCATCTTGGAATAGCGCGGGGACTTCTCCTAAAAAGTCTTGGGTGTGTCTGTTTACAGACACATCCCATCTTGGAATAGCGCGGAGACTTTCTCCTAAAAAGTCTTGGGTGTGTCTGTTTACAGACACATCCCATCTTGGAATTGCGTGGGAGCTTGCCTTGGAAGCTCTGGGTGTATCTGCTTACAGATATATCCCAATTCCTTAACAGAAATGTTGCATGATCCTTCCACTGGGGAGTCTTTGAGAATTCTTCGGGGAGTCTTGGGGTACCTGTCTGTTGATACATAACAAATTGCATGTAGCATTTAGGCGAAACACTAACTCATGCTGGGGAAGAAATGATTTTTGATTGATTTTTTGGAAAGAAAATGATTTTTTTTTTGGAAATTAGAATGCTTGGGATAACTTGATTCCTAATCCGATTCTGACACGGACTCCTAAAGTCTCTGGTTAGGCCTGTATGCCTAGATGAAGTGTGATAAAAATTCCTATTCCCGTGGTGACTAGAAAAGGGATTTTCTCAAATGGCTAAGTTTTGCGAATTTTAAAATGAGAATTTGAAGAGAGAGATATACCGACCGACTCGACTTTGGACGCGACAAGACGAGTTGACAGACACGACTGGACTCTCTAAGGGTTGGACCGTGACTCGGTAGGGGATGGGCCACCTAATATGACAAGACTCTTAAGTTGCGCTATTCCGTAGCCTAGGCGAGTGACAACACGGTCGAATCCTCGGAATGAGACTGTTTCCGTACGACAGGGCTTTGTGGTAGCAATGCCGTAAACTGGTGTTATTTTGGATATTCTTTTGATTTAGGGGTACATTTCCAAAGTGGGTATTGCTTCGAGTCCCTGACCAATTCTCGTCTTCAAATGAGCCGAGTACTAGGACACACTATAGAAAGGAGGCTAGATCTTTATTCTTTGAATTTATCTGATGGAGAACTTCTGCCTAGGAGAAGCCCCCAGGATGACAAAGCCAGCTGCTGAGAACATGACAGTGTCGTGACCGGAATGATGATGCTTTTTCGAATTTGTGTGAATGTGAATGGTTGTGCCTTTGTCGAAAGGCTGCCTACGTATTCACGTGTAGTGAAATCAAACCAAGCCGTAGTTCAGTGTTGAAAGATGTATTATGATGTCTAGCTTATTAGGGCTTTGTGTGTAACTAGCCACAGCAATGGTATAGGCTAGGTGCATTCCCCATGATGTCTTGATCAAAGGGCTAGAATAGTTAGGGTGTTGATCCTGTGACTGTGAGCATTCTCCGGGATAGCCCCTAGAGGTGGCGTGAACTATTTGGGCATGTTCTATGCCGACTGCAAGTTGAGTTCCCGTGTTTGGGGCTGGTAACTGGTTTAGATGTTTTTGGAAATGTGGAGCTAGGTCGCAAGTGGCTTTGATGATTCGAAATCTGGAGCTCGATTTTGTGGAGCTAAGGCTTCGAGGGTAAGGTATTGTAATGTGGTAGGAAAGGGGAAAGTCGAGTAAAAATGACTCGGACTTCGATTGGGCAGGTTTGATAATGCGGGATCTGATTTCCATGTATGGCCCTAATGGTTAGGGTATCCTATGGAGCTTGAATCCTCAAAATTCTGGGCTGTCTCTTAGCCTAGGTCTCGAGAAGGTCTTGAGGGTTGTAATGTGGGAAGGCTAAGTGTGGTGTTAGCTGACCAGCTTGACTGTCTCTCCCCTATTGGATGGTATGGGTATTGATAATTTTTGAATTGACCGTTTCACGGTCATGGGTTTTTGAATTCTTTGGGTTGACCTCTTAGCCCCGGTCATGGGATTCTTCATTTGAGTTGACCGTGTCTGGTCGAGAGATGTTGATAATTCTTTTTTGATCATGGCCAGCTTTTTTTGTTTTGGCCTTTTGCTTTTTTCTCTTGGACTTTTGATTTTTTTGTCCAGTTTTTTTTTTTGTCGGTCAGACTAACACCTAAGGTAGGGACTGGCTAGTCTTATTGGATGGGTGTTTATTGTGGGAAGTGGGCTTGCCTCCCGTCTTGAACCCAAACTAGAAGGCTACCCAGATTTGTCATAGGATTCGATATTCTCCTGCTACGGGTAGTTATGTGGCTTTCTATACCAGACATGGAATAGGTAAAAGGAAAACACGGGCTCGGTTTCCTGCAGTCATTATAGATGTGCCTATAATAGTCACGTGCGTGTGCTCACAGTGTATGATGGTGTTCATCATGTTCTCGGAAACACATAAGGAAAGTATGTATGAGAAATAGAAAAGCTGATTTTATTGAATTTTGAAAAAAGAGGACAGAATACAACTGACTTTGACTCTGACTTTGATTTGGAAATGAGGATGTAGGGTATCCTAGACTCGAACTCAGACTTAGACTCGAATCAAATCCGGACTCGGACGCTCGGTTGGTTGTTTTTTTTTTGGTAAGGTCTTTGATTGGAGAGAAAGACGGGTGTCACGACTCGCCTAAACTCGGCTTTGCGCAAGTGCAAGAGAGGGAGTCAAACTAGACACGGCCCGGGGTGACGGGTCGACAAAGACTATTGGACCGGGATACTCGAATGTTGATCTAGACGAGGTAACGACTGCGAATTGGACTCGAGCTGCATAAGAGTGAATCCGAAAATGGGGGCGACCGTGTTTGACCGTATCACGTGCTCGAACCAACCGTGGTGACCTAACCCTAGGTGACTCGAGTATTCGTAGCATAGGTACGACACGAAGAAGGCATCATAAGGACGCCGGTGCAGGATGAACGTAGGGTACCCCTGAAGGTGACCGTGGTTGACTGCTCGGGTGGAGGACAACCCCCGAGTGAGACTAAAGACTTTGATAGGACTCAAATGGTGCGACATCTAAGTGACTCGAAAATGGGGTACGTGAGCCAACACGTGTAAGACCTGATCCTTAGAGCAAACGCGGTTGATCGCCCCGCTAAAGGGTAGCCCCCGAGTGGGACTGAAGACCGACTCCTAGACGGGTGACTCGTGGATGATGGACTCTCCCTGGGTTTGGCAAAGTGGGCCTAGTCCCGTTCGAAGAAAGATCCGTGTGTGAAATCCCCAGCCTTTGGACTCGATTGTGTAAATGGGCTTCCCTTTGTAGGAGTTTGTCCTACGTAGGTGGACCGTGCCTTGACAAATAAGGCGGACTTGGGATGGGGTAGAAACTCGTGATGTAAGATCGACAGAGTTTCGACGCTATAGATTCTAACAACTTATGACAAGACCCGACACTGCTAAATACGGGAAGTCCTAAGAAGAAGAAAGTTTTGAAAAGGGAATTTGGATTTGAAAACCGAGCAAGGTCGGATTGGAAGGCCCGATTTTTTTGAAAAATCGAAAAAAAAAGGTTACCGGGCCGAGATTTTGAATTTTTTTTGGAAAGTTTGGACAGCATAACGGCTAAAAATAGGCTATTTTGAGTCAAAATCATAAGTTCTAAATTTGGTAGCTTTTCGGGTTTTGAAAAATAGATGGGTTTGAAAAGATGCGGGTTTTTGAAAATGACGGTTTTTGAAAGACGACTTGTAAATCAGGTAGCACGTAGTCATAGAAACAGTATAACGACGCCATGTATGCTCTAAGTCTAAGTCTCGGTCGGTCGAATAGGGTCTATACCAACGACGATAGCATTCTCGCAAATCAGGACGGTCCTCCTAAGCCGAGTTGGTCTTATAATATGCCGTAAAACCCATGCGAGTTCCGCCATCGAAGTCTTTAGTGCACCCATTTAGGAATGCACCGTGGTATAGTGGGACGTCGGTCACAAGTAACCGGCCCGGGAAAAATTGGGTTATGCATGAACCATTGAACTAAAACGTGTACATTACTAATCGAACGATTTCTTTTCGAGTCTCACCGTGAGGATGCGATGGTAAGTGACTCATCAGTTGATCCCCAGCGGAGTCGCCAAATTCTGGACATGACATAGGTCCACCCCGACGCGGCCACGCGCGGATTTGGGGAGGCGAATGAATCTCCATATGAGATGGTCAAATTGAAATTTAGATCGAAGTAGGAGTCGCCACCGAACTTTGTGGGAGTTCGGGCCCGTTCAAACCCACTCTATGTCGTAGTGGGCCGTGTACAAAATACGGCCCATTTCCGATGTTAGAGTTTATTGGGTTCGTCCCTTAGCATTTGATACCGATACCGACATTATCGGTAATCGAATATTGAATGATTCTCGTTGCCAATGGATTCGGACATCCGGAAACCATGGTTCTGAGTAAGGGGTGAGGGTACGTGTTGGGAAGCTCACAAAGAACACCCAACCCCGCCCGCACTTAGCGGCCTTTACTAAGATATCGTTCGATTTTTATATACACGCGTTAGTTCGACGATTGAATGATATGCAAAGATTATTTTCCCTAGACATGTGAGAGAAAAATAAATGGGTTGCTAAGTCGTTTAATGCATGT
The DNA here is from genome assembly GCA_958450325.1 of Agrostemma githago. NCBI lineage: Eukaryota > Viridiplantae > Streptophyta > Magnoliopsida > Caryophyllales > Caryophyllaceae > Agrostemma > Agrostemma githago. The sequence continues at coordinate 76,895,957 of OY288240.1, read as the reverse complement.
TAAACTAATAACGTCAAAGTTATTTTAGCATGTGAAGTCGTTTTAGTCTAATAAAACAAAGAAATAAATAAATTGCTACAAACACGAGAAAACGAGTTAGTAACGATTGAATAATTTGAATAAAGACGTAAATAAATAATATGCATGATTTTAGAAGAAGATTTATGACACGTGATGGATTAGCACGCGTTGACCGAGGTCAAAAAAAGGTATTTATCGAAATATGTCGCGAAAGTCGCTTTTTATGTAAGATTCGAAAAAGAATAAAAAATAGAAAAGCGAGGAAACAAAAAAATTGGACCCGGCGGACCAGGCTGTTGCGCGAGTCGCCTGACAGGCGCGCGACTCGCGTGGCAGTCTGTTCGGGTTTTTTTATTTTGTCGAAAATCGTTAATTTTTATAAATCGCGTACAAATACGGATTAATTTATACCCAATTCATATTTTCGATATTCGTCGTATTCGATATTCGATTATGAAATCGATATCGAATAGTCAGAATGATTTTAGAAAAGGTTTTGAAAAAAGTTTGTTTTGAACGAAAAGTAAAAAAAAAAAAAAAAAAATTGAACGAAAAAGGTGTTGATTCTCTCCGCGTATAAAATCGTCGAATTTTGTTTAAAAAGATGTAACGATTTTATTTAGCATCAACGAGAATTAATTAATTTTGTTCTTGTTAGATACGATATTCGATTAGAGAATCGATATCATATTTTAAGAACGTTATAAAAATAGTTTTTGTAGTATCGATATTAGAAAAAAAAAATGCGACGAACGACCCATATTAAAAATACGACCGACGATGACACGACCCATAAAAAAACGTGAGAAAGGAAGAGAAGAAAGAGAAGAATCGGGTTTGATTTACACCCTCAACCTACATGCTTCGTTTTCTCGGAATAAGGCTCGTCGGAAAGTGGTTTAAACTTGGGAGCGTCGAGATGATGCGGGATGAGTTAAGGTGTCGGTTTGGTACGGTTTTTATGTGTGTGAGGCGTCGGGTTTGGCCGGACGGTGGGGGTGGTTTCGTCGGTATTTTGAGGCTTCTTCGGGAATATGTCGGGATTTGCTTTGAATTATTTTTACTAGTTATCGAGGACGTATGTGTGTGAATGTATGATATGTGTATATTTGTTGTGTTGAATGGAGGGTCCTATTTATAGGCGAAGAGGTTTAGGAGAGGTGTCTTGCTTGGACAACAAGAAACACCGGTTTGGATAGGAAACGTAAGAGGTTGAAAAGAACGAGAACTCGCTTTCTTGGTGAAGAAGGCAAGGAACTCGGCTGTTTTGGCTGCTTTGGGCCGAGTGTTTGACACTCGGTCGGTAAATGCTTTAGTTTTTCGGATAGAATTCCACTTGAGATCAAATTCTACCTTTAACGGAATTGTTTAATACTTTTTGAAGCTGATTTTTTGTGGTGTTTGAGACCGAATCAGCCACGTGAGGTGTCACGGCTGACTCGTGTGTCTTGAGAATATATTTGACCGGGTTTTGACTCGGTTGCTAAAAGACGGTTTTACCCCTGGTGTCGGAATCGACCCAAATTAGTCTCATTTGACTCGAAACGACCCACTGGGCCTGGATTTGAGGTTGGTTTTGTAAGATTTGTACTCCGTAACAAGCCCAAGCCAAATGTTCATGATTTCGAGCCCATATCCGAGTCCATCAAAGCATGTTTGCGTCCGATCATCATCGGGTGTTTGGCGGGAACTACTATAGACACCTGGCGGTCAAAATGTGGGTGTCTACAGACTGATACAGGATTTAGCCTGGTAATGCACCGTTCAGGTAATCTATCATCTCATTCTGGGCTTATTTCGTCAGAGTTACACATGTCCAAGGAAAGAAAGGTAGAGATACTACATAGGAATCAATTTGACATTCTGCAACAGCAGCAAGAAGAGGAAGATAAGGGGCCAGAGATCCATAGTAATGTCCTGCCAGATTTACAATGAAGCTAGCATCATGGAATGTGAGGGGAGGGAATGAAGAGGTTAAGCAACATGAAATAATATCGCTTATTAGGGCAAAGAACTTAGATGTTATAGGATTGATTGAGACTCGTATAAAATTGGCTAAGGCGCCATCAATAATCAAGAGGAAATTTAAGGATTATGGGGTTGCGTGGAATTATGGTCAGCATTATAATGGCCAATTTGGCTGTTGTGGAATAAGAGCACAGTAAGGATTAATATCCTTGCTACCCATGCTCAACTAATCCATTATCATGTGCATCATTATGCGACGAGGCGAGAGTTGTATATGTCAATTATCTATGGAAGTAATGATGGTAAGGAAAAAATTCAACTTTGGAATGCTTTAAGTAGGCTAAGGGTGACTGATGAGAGTTGGTTAGTAATGGGAGACTTTAATATAGTGCGGAATGTTGATGAGAAGATTGGAGGATCTGTTCCTGAGGCTAAGGAAATGACAGAGTTTAATGACTGTCTATTTACTAATGGGCTTCAGGAATTAGCTGGTCAGGGGTATGAGTATACTTGGACAAACAAACAAAATCCGGAGGATAGGGTGTGGTCGAGACTAGACAGAGCTGTAGTCAATGGGGCATGGCTTGATTCTTTTTCTAATTCTTATGCTTCTATTCTGGATCCTGGCATTTCTGACCATGCTCCAATACAAGTAATTGTAATGCAGCATGGAAAACTCAAGAGGATGTTTACTTTCTTAAATTGTTGGACTAAGTCTCTTAATTATCATGATATAGTTCAGGAAGCTTGGAAGGCAAGAGGATTTGGTACAACTAGTTTCATTTTATTTGTAAACTCAAAAGAGTCAAGCGGGCTTTAAAGATTATGCATAAAGAAAATATTATGATATTGGCAAAAGAATCGAGGTTATTAAAGCTGACTTAGCTACCTGTCAAGAACGGTTGCAGGAGGACCCTTTCTCTTTGGAGTTAATCACTCAGGAAAAGGAGATTGCTGCTAATTATTTGGCAGTGGTTGAGGCTGAGCTTAGTATTCTCAGGCAACGAGCAAAGATTGATAATATTATACATGGGGATGAGTCCACTAATTTTTTTTATTCTAGGATCAAGGAGAGGCGACAACAGCAAATCATAGGCAGTATAACAGATAGCGATGGTAAGCTAAGGGAAGGAATGGATGAAGTGGCAAAAGGTTTTGAAGAATACTATCTAGGGCTCTTGGGTACAACTAAGTCTGTCTCCCCTATAGACCCTGATGTATTTGCTAGGGGAAAGTTTGTAAGACATGAAGATTGGGAAGGTATGCTAAAAATTCCTTCGGAGCAGGAAGTTAAGGAAGTAGTTTTCTCTATTGGTGTGGATAGAAGCCCTGGACCGGATGACTTTTCTTCTGAATTCTTTAGAGCTTCTTGGAGCATAATTAAGGGAGATTTTTATGATGCTGTTAAAGAGTTTTTTCTTCATAGGAGGATGCTTAAGCAAGCTAACGCCACCTTAATAACACTAATTCCAAAAAAGGACATCTGCTCTTCTGTTCTTGATTATAGGCCAATAGCTTGCTGTTCTGTCTTCTATAAGACTGTGAGTAAGCTGCTCACGAAGAGGATTCAAGGTGTCTTACAAGATATAGTGGGTGATGAGCAGGCTGCTTTTATTCAGGGGGCGTAGTATTCATGAAAACATTGCCTTGTCTCAAGCGCTTATCAAAAGCTATGGGAGGAAGAATTTAACACCCCGCTGCCTAATGAAAGTTGACTTGAGGAAAGCTTTCATCCTTCCCGTCCTAGCTTCTTGGACCGCCTCGATCACGGAGTCCATGGCCTCCTTCAGATCCGACAACGGGGGGTTGGCTCCTCCACGGACAGCGGTCCGACGAGTCTCTAGAGCCCGAGCCAAGGCATTCGCCGCCGACAGTTCTTGCACACGAAGAGTTTCAACGCAGGACTCATACTTTAATTTTTCATCCACCAACTCTTTCCTCACAAAAAGACTCATACTTTCTTTAGGGTTTTGGGGGAGGAGGAATTAATTGGTTTTGAGAGAGGAGGAATTAATTGGTTTAGAGAGAAAGAGAGACCGGTTTAGTAGGAAACCGAGGGGAGAGTTGAATTTATAGACGGACTGGTCGATTTCTATGCGATTCGGGAAAATAACTTGGTCAAAAAAATCGTAAACAAAGTTGCTATTAGAGCAATCGCATTGGGATAACTCAGAACCAAGTTTCTTCTTCATTTGAGAAATTACGTTTTATTTTAAGAATCAAGTTGTTACATCTAAAAAGTAGCGCTAGCCATTACTAATTATGCCCAATAATATTATCTAAAAAGTAGAGCTAGCCATTAACAATTATGCCCAATAATATTTGTTAAATATTTTTTAAGAGAATAGGATTGAATAAATTCAGTAATAACTTTAGAAGTTCTACCATTTCTAACTTTAGAAGTATTGTGAATACATTACATAGCATAGGAACAACTTTTGTCATCATTCAAATTTTTGTGGTTGCTCTTATTGGATTTAATAGAACTTGTTCTCACTTTGAAACTAACAAGTTTGTCAAATCTTGAACAAACTTTTTGTCACAATGAACGAACTTAACAAGGTAAAGTCCTTGAAACAATCTCAATCTCAAGAACTCCCCATTGTGATTGCTCCAAGAGTAATCCCAATGGGAATGTCTTGTTCTTGAGAGCAATCACAATGGGGAGCTCTTGTTGTTGACATTGTTGCAAGAACTTTACGTTAAGTTCGTTCATTGTGACAAAAAGTTTGTTCAAGAACAAGTTCTTCTAAATCCAATATGAGCAACCACAAAATATTAAACGGACAATTTCTCGTCGTCACTTTAGTATATTCTTCAAAACCGTCAACTGATCTTCGAAACCCGTCTTCAAACCCCTAACATCTGACAGTAGCGCGGACAGAGACTCAATGGCTGAGTCCAGGTCACCCAAGAGGGGGGGGGGGGGGGTGGACATCACCTTCAATGGCATCCCTCCTAACGCCTTCTGCTTTGGCTAGGGCCTCCGAGATCTTGGACTCCTGGGCACTTATAGTGGTGATGTGCTCTTCAAATCTGGTGACTAGGCACATTACCTGTGAGATAATTGTCCCCATGTTTTTTTTCCTTAGAGATTTCACAGTTTAGGGAGAAGGGATTGCTTTAGAAATTTTTGGGAGAAGGCGAAATTGGTTTTGAGAAATGTGATAGGTCAAGTAGAAGATAAATTTGCCTTTATAAACAAATAGTGAGCTAGCTGAGGTGGTTGTGGATTCGGAGATAGTAAGTTAATATTACACAATGAACGTTTCGAAGATAGTAAGTTAATTACGATTAGATTGAGAAATGCACGCCGAACACGGAGAAAGAGTCATTAATTTAGAATAAATTACACCCCGGTTAGTGGAGTGCTAATATTTTTGCTATGTGGCATCCTTATCCTTAGCCTCTAAGGAAACCATGTGGTACAAACCCGGCTAGGGGCCAACAAAACCATGTGCTGCATACCCGGTTAGTGGTTTGTGGTAAGTAGTTTTGTAACGACGTCGACAAAATACACAATGAACGTTTCGGAGATAGTAAGTTAATTACGATTAGATTGAGAAATGCACGCCGAACATGGAAAAAGAGTCATTAATTTAGACTAAATTACACCCCGGTTAGTGGAGTGCTACATTGGATTAAGACGTCATGCGTAAACCGAAATATACTGTAGTACGATTAACTTGAACATCCATACTTGACAACACAACTTCAACACACCCAAAATGCAACAGTAGTGGTACCACTAATTGAACTCCGATTTACCAATTTTCACCCATCTACCCATTCTACCCCAAACTTCAAGAGGTCGACGTCCTTCTGCAAGGACTCCCTTCGAGCCCTAGCTTCTTTCAGTAGCAACCACATGGACTCGATGGAGAAGTCGGTTGAATCTATCGACACGTCGATGCCGCTAAAGATTAGGGTTGTTCGAGTGAATAACGCCTTCGTAAGGTGCTGCATAACCCTCATCTCCAGCGTATTAATGGTGGAGATCTGAGTCTCGTACGTTGAAATTAAATTAAGGCAACGTTGCATGGTGGTGGATGCGGTTGGGGGAGGTTCCATTTTTAATGAAGGTTTTTTCAGTTGTTGAGAGAGCGAGGACAGTAGATTTTTTTGGACACAAATGAAAGTATGTAACGTGAAATGGTTGAGTGAGTTGCATACTTGCATGCAAGGAGTGCCCCTTTTGTAGATGGATTAGAGACCTTCTCTATTGTTAAGTACAGTATATTGCGGAGTAAAAATATTTGGCAATTAAGTTTAAGTTAATATTACCATCGAGGATCTCAAATTACTTAAATTATTGAAAATAACACAACTACTTATTTAGTACAACTTATGGTTACGTTAACATAAACAATCCGTTAGTGCCCAGCCTTGTGGTAACCATAAGTTAAACTTAGTGAAACTGCATCTTAACTTAGTAAAAACAACCGTTACAGATCACACTAACTGAAACGTATTGAAACCAGTTATTGAACATTAATACTAGAGACGACTACTGAACGTTACTCCTCCAACAATCCATGCAAATTTCGGATATCTCTCTGAACGGATTTCTTGCGCTCCTGACATTCTTCATACCTCGTCATGAGGGTGGTCACCAATTCTTCCCAGCAGGTTTCCCTCCCCTCGTTCCCCAATTCGATGCAGTGGTTGCGGACCTCTATTATGCGGGCAAGCATCTTGACCGCCTTTAACTCATCTACCCCTATGTCCTTGTACAGATCTTCGAAGATCGTGAGCAACTCCTTAACGGATTCATTGTAAGTTTTCATTCTTGGTTGTGAGGGTTGGTGAGGGAGTGTTTTGTGAGGAGTGTTGAGTGCGTAGAGTTTACAGATATTAGGGGTGCAAGTTGGTGGTGGTGTTGTGTGTTGGAAGCTACTCCTACATTTATAGCAAATTTTCAAAGTAAAGTTCCACTTGGCCGTTTAAGTTTTTAAAATTAGATTAATTAATTAATTAATTAATTGCATGCAACAACAGCCTTCCAGCAAATAAGTCTACCTCGAGACACACAATTGCTTCGAGACACGAAATAACTTTATGACTGACAGATGACAGTTCACTGTCAATGAAAAGATAATGGAAAGATTTTGGAAGATACGGGCAAACTTAAATTCTACTGTACGAAAATATTGCAAGTCTGGATTTTGTGCTTGGCATGATATACCGCCATTTTTTTATTAACCCGTGTCCTTAGCACCGCTGCAGGGAAATAAATACTACGGAGTACAACATTAGTATACAATTACATACTGCAAATTAGAATTTCATTGATTTCTTCGTTCAACAAAATACATCAACCCCCAATTTTTTTTGTCAAGTCGACAATTTCAACCAAGGTAAATCGATTTGACTTAAATAAATTGGGTACTCCATTCAAAAGTTAGACCGCAATCCAAAAACTAAATCACAAATATATACACCAACCTATTACACAACGAAGAAACCAATATTACCATCACAAGAAAACCCTAAATTTTACTGATGTGCTCTTTGTAAATCCTGACGATGTCGGCGTGGTACTTCAAATTGATCGAGCATACTTTATACCCCATAATGTAGGTGTCGACGATAGCAGCGTACGCCTCCAGCACGTCAGGGAGATCTAAAGGTACGGCGAGGTTGCGGTGCTCAATGGTAGACACAACCGACTTCATGAGCATTAGCTGATGCTGACGTTCAACTCGCATTAGCTGCTCGTAGTCTTCAATGGTATTAAGAACTTGACGTCGATAAGCCTCCATTGTTAGGGTTAGGGTTTTGTGAAAATATGTGATTAATGCCTCAATTTATTAAGAAAGGGAGAGATAGAGTTGAGCGGTATTTAGAGAGAGAGAGAGTGGGGTTGGGATGTGAAATGTGGGAAGTGTATTTAAGAGGGAATTTATTATGAGTAAATGTTATGGATCATTTAATACTCGGTATAGGTGTATTTCAATATGAAAACCTATACAAATTTTTTGGTTTATGAAAACAAAATAAGTGGTGGTGCAATAACTGCACATTGTGTAATGATACGGACGACGGAGTATTAGATCATGAAAATGTGAACGGTAACAGTAATCATTACTCGTAACAATAATAAATCGAAATTACTAATAATACGATTAATGTGCTGTATATAATAAGAATAATAATATAATATTGACAATGATAATAAAAAAAATTAATGATAGTAATATAATATTAGTAACTGAGAATTATAATATTAATAAACATTTATAATTTACAATAAAAATAAAATCACAAATTCATTGAGTGGTTATGGGAAGTTGTGACTTTCAATTACACTGTATCAATAACTGTTGTGATTAATGACCACTCAATATTTCAATTTTGAATTTCAAATTTCTCAACCTACTCAAAATTACCATTCTAGAGACTTACGAATGTAACTGTGGAAGATTTATTGAGTTTGATTTGTATACGGCCGTGCAATCGTTATCAAAACACAAACTAATACGGAGTAGCAAACGAGAAGGAGATGGCGCACTGTTAAATTCGCTTACTTGGAAAATAACAAGAGTAGGAAGTTCGCAATGGTTCACATTCATAGACACTCAAGTTTTCAAATATTGTGCATCGATTAAGATAAACGAGTTCATTTCATCATATTACATACATGCAAATTAGGCCAGGCGATTTGTCAAATACTTTTCATCATTATCCCTAATTAGTTTCTCCAAAGACGCCACAAGACAAAGATTAGGAAACAATACATATGTAGTCCATTATGGATCTAAGTAGAGTTACACCGAAGATAAACACTTAAACGTACAATTAAATAATTAATCCAAGTAACTTACTATACCCTTGAAAACCCTAATCTTCTCCTCCAAACGCCTCCTCTCACTCCTAGAGTGTTTCAGCATTGCGGACATGGACTCAATGCCGGAGTCTAGTTCAGCCAAGGCTTCCCTCCGAACGCGCTTCGTTTTGGCGAGGGTCTCCGAGATCTTCTCCTCCTGTGCACGTAATTTGGCTCGGTTTCCTTCATATCTGGAGATCAGCCAGATTATTCTTTCCTTCGTGAATCCCATTTTTGATTTAGAAGTGGAGGGATTGCTCTACAAAGTGCAGGGAGAAGAGATTGATTTGGAAATTTGTGGTAAGACTATTAGAAGTTGAAGTGGCCTTTATAGACTACTACTGGGCTATCATGGGTCCTTATCTTTCTTTATGTGCTACCCTTATCAGAAAATAAAACCGTGTGCTACTTAGTGGTTAGTGGTTTTATAATGACATCGAACAACAAAAATATTATCTGTTAGGAAATAAGTGCCTAGCAATTGTCTTTTTGGATCTCGAATTAGTTTCTGACCTGAATCTGTTTAATTAGGAAAGTTTCCTAATTAATATCTGATTGATTAGAGTTTCCTAATCAATATCTGAGTATCTGACCTAGGATTTCCTATTGTATAAGGTTTTCTAATCTGTTTAGGGTTTCTGTTTAGGTTGAGTTTATTATATAAACTCTCATACCATTACCCTAAAAATTATGATATCAGTCTGAAATCTGTAACCTCTCCTCAAATTAATAAAACTATCCCCTCCTTCTGCCTGTGGATGTAGCTAACAAGTTGTTAGTGAACCACGTAAATCTGTCTGTCTCTCGATTTTACGTTCTTATTTGTTTGTCTTTCTCTTCTGTTATAATAAACTGGTATCAAAGCTTCAGGTTAATTTGATCTGTGAGAAAGATGTCTGGGATGAACGATAAAATTGAGAGTTTTGATGGGAGGAATAGTTTTAGTCTGAGGCAGATCAAGATGCGGGCGTTGTTAAAACAATAGAGACGGTGGGCGCCATTCGTGAAGAAAGACGACACAGTCACCGCTGAGATGGCCGTTCTGGAGGAGAGTACAGTTTGTCTGATGATATCATCACTGAAATCGGAGGAAGATAGAAGTAGTAGTGGTAGTACTGATAAACAGGTGGAGCAGCAAGTAACTCTTGATGAGAGTGAAGCAAAGTCTGAAGATCAACCACTACAGTCTGAATCTGAGTCTGAATCTGAATCTGAACCATCAAGTTCTTCATTGCCAGTTCAGAAGCACCAGAGATTGGCTCGTGAGCAGTCAATCAAGTTTCCGAACAGGTATGGTAATGAAGATGAGGTGGGTCTGTCTGTTCTGGTTCCGAATAGCAAGCTCCAACACGGTCTGGACTTGCTAAATTCTGGAAGTATCTGATTGCTCTTTGTTGGGCAATATCTAAGGCAGGAGGGGGAGAGGAGTTTTATTTCTGGTACATCTGGCATTCGTTGGAGTGCATCTGGTACATCTGTCTAATTGAGGAGATTTCTGGTACATCTGGCATTCGTTGGAGTGCATCTGGTACATCTGATCTGGCATTCTTTGGAGTGCATCTGTCTGATCTGATTGAGAGACAATTCGAGGCAAGGTGGAGATTGTTAGGAAATAAGTGCCTAGCAATTGTCTTTTTGGATCTCGAATTGGTTTCCGACCTGAATCTGTTTAATTAGGAAAGTTTCCTAATTAATATCTGATTGAAGAGTTTCCTAATCAATATTTGAGTATCTGACCTAGGATTTCCTATTGTATAGGGTTTCCTAATCTGTTTAGGGTTTTTGTTTAGGTTGAGTTTATTATATAAACTCTCATACCATTACCCTAAGAATTATGATATCAGTCTGAAATCTGTAACCTCTCCTCAAATTAATAAAACTATCCTCTCCTTCTGCCCGTGGATGTAGCTAACAGGTTGTTAGTGAACCACGTAAATCTGTCTGTCTCTCGATTTTACGTTCTTATTTGTTTGTCTTTCTCTTCCGTTATAACATTATCAATAAGACATTATAATAGAATAAGATACACGCCTAATACATTGGATCAAAACATCATGCGTCAACCGAAATAAACTAAGATTAACGTTGACATGCGTACATAAGAAGACAGTCTAACTACGACTGTTTACTAATTAGTCCTTAAGTAATCCCAGCAAAGTCTCGATGGACTTGTTGATTGTCTTCTTACGATTGACACATTCGTCATAAGAAGCCATCATGCCCCGGATCAACTCCTTACCAATCTCATGGCAGTAGTTACGAGTCTCGACGACTCTAGCAAGCAACTTGAGTGCTTTCACTTCTTCTTGCCGAACATTTTTCAGGGCCGATTCGAAGTTTGCGATGATGTCTCTAACTAATTCATTGAATCCATCCATTTTTAAGTTTTGTAGAGGGGAGAAGTGTTCGGATGTGAACGTTTTGTAGGGGATATTTATAATAAGGTGTGCACAGGAAGAGGGTAGCGTGGGGAAGAAGCGTGGAAGTGGTGGGAAGGAAAACTACTTGTTACCTTTGTGGTTCCGTGTTTACTACTTGGTGATGTTATTAATACTCCCTCCGTTCCAACGAATTGTATACGTTTGCTTTGTGCACGTACGTAGATGCTAGTGTTCTGTTGTCTATATCTTTAATTACGTATTACCAAAAATTATAAAAAAATTGATATTCATAATGTATTCGATTAGACGATTTGAACAAGATCTCTCATGACTATATTTTATCTTACATATCAAAGTTATGTTGAATATTCTTTTCACTCATGAATAGTGTTAAAAAATCAAACGTATATAATTCGTTGGAACGGAGGGAGTATTATTAATAAATGAATACCTATTTAAAGTTGGAAATTAATGGTTATTTGTTCCTTTAATTAGAGTTAATGTTTTAGTGGAAAGGTGGTTACCAAAATTCAAACCTGTAGGCTTTTTTTAGAATGTGTACGTAACGATATACACAAAACAGAACGTGCTTCGGCTTCGTGTGATAAAGGCAAACGTAAAGAAGCAACAGAATCAGAGCGAGTATTGAAGGAACCCAAATATACTGAAGGTATGACAACAACAAACTACTTTACCGAATTGAAAAAGGGAATATTTTACAACTGAAGATCCAGTACATATCCGTAATTACAAAACCATCGACGCATATCCGAATTTACACCCAAAATAGTACTAGTACTTACCCTAATTGAGAACCCCAATACGTAACCAAATAGCGACAGGTACTATTAAACGAAGTTCAACACGTAACACTGATCAGATCTACCATTATTCATTCATCTAGATATTCTACCCCAATCTTCAAAAGGTTGACGTCGTTCTGGATGGACTCCCTCTGAGCCATAGCGTCTTTCAGTAGCGACCACATGGAGTCGATGGAGGCGTCAGTTGAATCTATCGACACGCCGACGCCAGTAAAGATGAAGGTCAGTCGAGTCAACAAGGCCTTGGTGAGGTTCTGCATAACCCTCATCTCCAGCGCATGAATGGTGGAGATGTGACTCTCGTACGTTGAAATTAAATCAAGGTAGTGTTGCTTTCGGTGTGTGATTGGGGAAGGTTCCATTGTTATTGAAGGTTTTCTAAGTTGTTGATGGAGGGAGGATAGTAGATATTTGTGGAGACGGGTGAAGTATGTAATGTGATAAGGTGAAATGAATTGCATGCAATGTGTGCTCCCCCTTTATAGACGGATGTTAGACGTTTGGTATTCTTTCGTCGGAGTTTAAGAAATACGGACCGCGGAGAACTTACGGAATCCCTTAAAAATTTTTACAAACTATCGGTTAAATAGATGACACATGGTATTTTCATAATGTGCCCAATGGACACGTGTTAAGATAGGAAGCGTGGTAAGATTATCAACAATATGTCATTGTACGAAGTGTGGTAAGATTTGCAACAATATGTCACGATAAATTGCTACTTAAACTCATACTCCAATTTACCCATTTCTTTTTGCACATTTGCTGAGACGTATTTTAAATCGTTAATATCTTTCACTACGTATTTGTAAAAATTATAATTTTTTGATATTCTTGTTCTCTTCGTCAAGACGAATCAAACAAGATCCCACATGATAATTCTTTGTCTTATAGATCGTGTAGAATTTTGATGATTCTTTTGGTTTTGTAATAGTGTCCAAAACCCAAATGGGTAAATTGGAGTTGAATGGAGGGAGTAATTAGATTACTTGGAGAAATTAATATTTGTGCAACGTTTGGCTTGAACTTCAATCGCACGATCGATGACCTGAAATAAGTTTCTTTAGTGAAGATAACACAAAGCAGAAACATTCAAATTACTTCAACTTAACTTCATAAAAACTATATGTCACAGATATCACATAAACTTAAACATGCAGTAAATACTTAGACATTAGTACTAGAAACGACCACTGAACATTAATCCTCCAACAATCCATGCAAATTTCGGATATCTCTTTTAACGGATTTCTTGCGCTCCTTACAGTCTTCATACCCCGTCTCGACGGTGGTGATCAGTTCTTCCCAGAAGGCTTCCGTCCCCTCGTTCCCCATTTCAATGCAGTAGTTTCGGACCCCTATTACTTGGGCAAGCATCTTTACCGCCTTCAACTCATCTTCCCTTATATTTTTGTATAGACCTTCGAAAATCGTGAGCATTTCCTTGATGGATTCGTTGTATGTTTTCATTTTTGGTTTTTAGGGTTGAAATGTTGAAGATGTGTTTTTCGGGTTGTGGTGTTGTGTATTGGAAGCTGCCTTTATAGCAAATTTTCAATGTGACGGTCCACTTGTCCGGTTTAAATTGCATTCATTTATTAATTACTCGTAATTCGTAATTTGAAAAGTCTACCTCGAGACACGCACTTGCCTCGAGACACGCAACTGGCAGTGAAGAGGAATGATGGCTGACATGACAGTACACTGTCAATGAAAAGTTTAGTGAAAGATTTTTCCAAGATTTCGCTTTAACCAACAAAATCGAGAAAACTTTAATTTTCTAATTTTAAATAAACTGAAATATTGGAAGTTACGATTTCGTGCTTTGTACGAAATAATATACTACTTGCAGAAAAAAAAAACAAAAGACTAGCATATATAATTAAACGCTGGAAATTAGGATGAAATTGATTTCTTCATTCAACAAAATACATCCAACACCAATTTTTTTGGGGAAAATCGACGATTTCAGCATCGATCAATCGAATTGCCTTAAAAAAATTGGCTAATCGGTTCACCAATTCAGTTGCTTCCAAAAACCAAAATACATACATGCATCCACAAAGAAGACTACGAAGAAACCAATAGCACAAACAAGAAAACCCTAAATTTTACTAAGACGCTCTTTGTAGATATTGACCAGCTGGGTGTGATACTTTAAATTGATTGCAATTTTCTTGTACTCCGTCATGTAGTTGTCTACGACATCATCAGTCCCCTCCAAAGCTTTTGGGCCTTCCAATTCTATGGCGATGTTGCGTTGCTCAAG